>OX638120.1:9838000-12338000 GCA_951804975.1 Anthophora plumipes
TTTCCGATCAAATGTCGTCATACTGCAATCCTTTACGCAAAACCGTAAAATGGTATAAAAAAATTGTGTTTGAACTTTATTTGAATACTGCTGTCGTAAATGCGTGGATAATACATAATAGTCTCACAAACAATAAAATATCAAGCGTTGAATTTAGAAAACAATTAGCTATGCAAATGATGTCCCGCGAAGATAATAATTCTTTGCCCATAGTACCAAAAAGAGTTCGCCATGAAATTAAAAAAAAGGAGGGCAAATTTGATTTAGTTAGAAAACGCTGCAAAATTTGCTATGAAAGTAATATTAAAAAGTTTGGCTCGAAATCGGCAAAAAATTGTACTATAAAAGTTGTAACATTTTGTGATGGTTGTCTGTGAATATGCCTTTATAATTGTAAATAGATTTGTAAGTAATAATATTAAACATATTTGAAGTAAAATGCTTTATTTTTTATGCATTTGAACTTTATTAAAATGGTTATGTAGGAGCTTGCAACTCGTCTGGTAGAGTAAACGTTCGACCTTGTGTTTGTTAAAATAATTCCTTTAAAAATTAAATTTATTGCTTTGTTGTCTAATGCATATTAAAATTTATATCTTTTTCCTGCTAATTATAGCTTTGTAGTATTGAAAAAATGTAAGGCATACGTCTTAAACGACTTTTTTTAATCTTTAAAGTGTGGGTCGTATACGCCCCACGCGACCTGAATGGAAAATCTTCAAAAATTGCCATGGCACGGAACGTGTTAATGATGAAGTTCAGTCCAGAGAAAGCATCCGAAAGAAAAAGTTTGTGAATAGCAAGCGTTTAGTATTTTATACTGCGAAAAACCATGAGTGAAACACGTGTTCATTTTCGGCATCTTATGCTGTTCGAGTTTCGGAAAGGGAATACAGCAAAAGTTGCTGCAAACAATATTTGTGCCGCTTACGGGGAAGGTGCTTTATCGCCCCGTACGTGCAGAAAGTGGTTTGACCGATTTCGAAAAGAAAATTTTGATCTGGAAGATGAGCCGCGCTCTGGTCGTCCAACTGAAGTTGACGAAGACAGAATTCATAATATAATGGATGAAACACGAAGTTTATCGGTTCGGGAAATGTCCTGCAGAGTTAAATATTCCCAAATCATCTGTCTATAGACACTTAAAGAAAATGGGAATGATTACAAAGCTGGATGTATGGGTGCCGCATCAGCTGACAGAACGGAACCGTGGTGATCGCGTGGCAGCGTGCATATCTTTGCTTGCACGCAATGATCACATCCGTTTTTAAAACATTTAGTGACTGGTGATGAAAAGTGGATTTCGTACGACAATCCCCAAAGAAAACAAACATGGGCCAGAAGAGGAGACCCACCACAATGAGTTGCGAAACCAGGTCTGCACCCTCGCAAAGTTCTTCTCTCTGTATGGTGGGATTATCAAGGAATTCTGTATTTTGAGTTTCTTCCAGCCAATCAAACAATTAATTCAGACACTTACTGTGCTCAGTTAGATAAATTGAAAGAAGCAATAAGAGTAAAACGACCAAAACTGACAAATCGGAGTAGTGTGTTTTTTCATCACGATAATGCAAGACCACATGTCGCACAAAACGTGCAAAAAAAAATACGTGAATTCGGTTGGCAAATTTTATTACACCCACCATATTCTCCGGATATCGCTCCATCTGATTACCACCTATTTCGGTCAATGCAACATTTTTTAGCAGGAAAAAAATTTGATAATGTCGAGTCCGTAAAAACAAACATAGAAAAGTATTTTAACGAAAAACCACGGAAGTTCTATAGTGACAGTATAATGTCTTTGCCAAAAAGATGGGAAGAGGTTCTGGAACGAGAGGGTGATTACATTTTTTCATAAACTTTGAAGGTATGTTTCATACATTAATTTAACACGTTGACGCCGGCGCGGATATTCGCGGTCCGTTCCGTGCGGCGGCGCTTCAACTAGCGGTCCGCCTCATGGGACGGCGCGGCACCAAATTATACTGTTCAATGCTTGCGTCCTAATACCCACTAGCTGATTCGAATAGACCGAATTTCCAAAATTCTCACGTGGCCCGCGCGTGGTCTGGCCTGCCGATAGGACCCACGGTGGCCAGTCGCATGAATTGGGGAAAAACCCTAATTCGTTTTTTATGGCCATAAGCCCGGTCGACGGGCAAACGATGCATATGGTCAATGTCGTACTAGGAAAAAGAAATAGTCGTGCGTTTGTCGTAAATTATGTTGAGTGCGAGCGGCGATTTCGTCGAACCTACGACTGACGATTTTCAGGCGGCCAGGCACTCGAGGCCCCAATAGTATTTGGTTTCCTGGGCCGCTGATGAAAGATATATATTGCCGGGTTAAGTGGCCGAGGACTGTCACGTGGTTTTCCAGAGATCGGTTTGTTTTTCCTTTGGAAAATCGCGGGCCTCGGGGTGGGCTTTAGTTGGGCGAACATTGACCCGCCTCTGGATCTTCGGCGGCCCAATTAGAAGTATAGGGCCGCCCACGCATAGTGGAGAAAATCTGTGACATTTTGGGGAACGAATACGCCCCAGTCGACACTTTTTGAATATATAGTGCGTGACCTAGTAATGAGGGACCATTATCGAGCATTTGGACGACGACGTGAGTTTTACTGAGTTTAGAGTTGACGGCAAGAGAGAAAGAGTACTGTTAGTGTGCAAGTATTCTGTGTGAAGTGCCTGTGAGGTGCGAGGTCAGTAGAGTTCTGACATAACGAATTATCTGAGCACACATTTCTTCCGGTAAGTGTAACGGTAGTAAAAAGTTTCTTTCCTTCTAAAAAGGCGGTTAGCATGTTTCATTTTTAATTTTTGCCCATCTAAATATTAGATACAATGGATATGGAATTCAGTGATTCGTCTGATGAATCCGTATCTGGAATCATGCGAAAGAGACGAAGAAATAGAATACTTTCATCATCATCATCGGACACGGCAACTGATAGAAATACCACGGAGGAAGAAGTTTGGGAGTCTGATGTAGAGGAACAAGATGATGATGCGGATTGGCGGAAAATAGCAGAAAAATCTGCATCAGAGGAAGAGTATTCGGAAGAAGAAGAGCTACTGATCAAAGAGACTGACTGCGACGATCCTGTTGCGTTATATAAATTATTCTTCACGGACGAGATATTGGAGATCATCGTTGAAGAGACGAATAGATACGCTGTACAGTGCATAGTAAATGCGGCATGTGGCAGGAGACAACATCAACAAGCATGGAACCCCGTTACAAAAAGTGAATTGCATACCTTTATTGGTATCTTGCTTATTATGGGTGTAGTGCAGGTACCCGAAATTCGATTATATTGGTCCAAAAAGGCGATGTATGCGAATGCGCGTATAAAGAAAGCAATGAAACGCGATCGATTCTTAGCAATATTGAAATACTTGCACTTTTCGGATAATGCTGCGGCTAGAACCGAGGATCGGTTACATAAACTCCGAAATGTAGTTGATAAAATTCTTCGTACATTCAAAGATGCAGTAAAACCCGGTAAGAATATAGTAATTGACGAAAGCATGGTTCCGTGGAAAGGACGCCTTAGTTTTCGTCAATATATACCAGGTAAGCGGCACAAGTACGGAATAAAACTGTACAAACTCTGCCTTCCGGACGGATATACATATAATGTGCATATTTATTCCGGAAAAAATGAAACAAGGATTGTAAAAGCACATTCTCATGATGTAGTCATGAAATTGATAGGAGATCTATTATTCAAGGGCCGGATTTTATTTACCGACAGTTTTTATACAAGTATTCCTTTAGCCGAAGATCTTCTCACCAAAAGAACATATATTTGCGGTACAGCCAAAATGAATAGAAAATTTCTACCGCCGCAGGCAAAGCAAAAACAGAAACGGGGCGACATTATATCTCTTGAAAATCAGAGCGCCGTGAAATTTTTAAAGTGGACCGACAAAAGACCCCTGTGCATGTTAACCACTTCGAGATCTCACAATTGCGCCATTATTCGTGGCAAAGATGATAAATTAAAACCAGATACCGTTTTTTCTTACAATAGTGTGAAAAAAGGAGTTGATATATTTGACCAAATGTGTTCCTATTATAAATGTTTACGGAAAACGGTAAAATGGTATCGAAAAGTTATCATGGAGCTAATATGCAGGACCTCTTTAGTAAATGCGTGGTACATCCACAAAAAGTGGGGAACCAAGTGTTACCAAATTTTAAAATTTAGAGAAAAAATTATTGATTATCTATTGAAGAGTGTTGAGAATCCCCCTAGTGAAGAACTAATAATAAGTAGACGGAAAAAACATTTTTTAAGTTCACACCAAGGATCCGCGAGGAAGATGAGGAAAAGATGTAAAGAGTGTTACAAACGCTTAACAAACTTAAAAGGTACACAGTACGCCACAAACAAAACAAAAGAAGTAATGACCTTTTGTAGCAGTTGTCCGGATAAGCCGGCACTTTGTTTAAAATGTTTTAAAAAATTGCATCGGTAACATAAGTAGTTATATTTTGTTATATTTAATGTATTGATTAAATTATACGTTATGTATTTTGTGTTAAATCTTTGATTATAAGGTAGAAATGTTAATGTATAATGTTAAATCAATAAAATAACATTTTGTACTACGTATTTTTTGATATACAAACGTGGCCCATCGGTGATGCATGCCGCCCCACGGAACAATCTAGCATGGGCCACCGGTGGGTCATGCCGCCGCAGTGAACAGACAAGCATGGGCCACCGGTGGGTCATGCCGGCGTCAACGTGTTAAATAACAGAGCAATACGCGGCACGAACTTATGGGACGACCTAATATAATGTTCGAAAACATTTAAAAACACCCCTACAGTCACCAGATAAATATAAACATCATTGAACACGTATGGAACCACCTGAAACGAAAAATACGGTCTCACCATATTTCCTCAAAAAATGATGTAAAAAAAACACTTTTAGAAGAATGGGAAAATATTCCCAGTCATGTACTCACCAATTTGGTAAATTCAATGCCGCGGCGGCTTCAAGCCATTATAAAATCAAAAGGCAACCCTACTAAGTATTAAAATAATTAACACATTACCGACCGGTAGCCTATTAATCGGCTTTTTGTCGCCAACGCCCACCGACCGGTAGCCTATAAATCGGCTTTTTTTCGCCAGCGCTTACCGACCGGTAGCCGATTAATCGGCTTTTGTCACCGACGCTCAAAAAATGACAGCCGACGTTGCTCAGTTGTTTTAGTTGGCTTGCTTTGTAACATCCCACATTTTCATATCACTACCGTTTTAAAAAATTTACCGTTCGCAATGAGTGAAAAAAGGAGTGTCCAAGAGTTTTATCTAGATGACTTATCAGATTGTCCTGACAGTTCTTCAGGAAGTGATAGTGGTGGCGAAACTGATAGCAGCGAAGTAATAATTCGAAAACGAAGTTCTGTGTTGCCGCTAAGATATAGTGATTCAGAAGACGACGAAATAAGTAATATCGAAGACGGTGCAAATAACGGAGCAGATAATGATGATACATGGTCGACGAATGACGAAGGAATAACTTTGGAACCGTTCGAAGGCAGCCCTGGCATAAAAATTATGCCAAAGTCTCCTGAAAATTTGATTGAAAGTGTCAATTTATTTATTGGCAATGACTTCTTCGAGCATTTGGTAATGGAATCTAATAGGTATCATTATCAGATCATGGAAAAATATCACATTCCATCTAAAGCAAAAAAATGGACTGATATCACGGTGCCAGAGATGAAAAAGTTTTTAGGGCTAATAATTCTAATGGGACAAGTAAAAAAAGACGTTCTTTACGACTATTGGTCCACTGATCGAACTATAGTAACTCCGTTCTTCTCACAAGTAATGAGCAGGAACAGATTTACGCAAATAATGCAAAGCTGGCATTTTTGCAATAATAACAACATACCTCGGAATTCACACAGGCTTGTCAAAGTCCAGCCTGTCCTTGATTACCTAAAGGAAAAATTTAATAACGTCTATACACCCTTACAACAATTGTCTTTGGACGAGTGTGTCATTCCGTGGAGAGGCAGACTATCGATTAGAACATATAATCCTGCTAAAATTACAAAATATGGAGTACTTGTGAGAATGTTGTGTGAAGCTGTCACAGGCTACATATGTAACTTTCGCGTTTATGCTGCTGATGGCAACAAATTAGTAGACACGGTTTCAACGGTTATTGAACCATATAAAAACATGTGGTACCAGATTTATCAAGACAACTATTACAATAGTGTCAAAATGGCTGAAATTCTCCTAAAAAACAAAGTACGGGTGTGCGGAACCATTCGCAAAAACAGAGGTCTTCCTCGATCACTGCAACTATTACGACTTTCAAAAGGACAATACGAATTTCGTAGGAATCGGCAAATTCTGTTAGAAGCGTGGAATAATGGTAGAAGAACTGTGAATATGATCTCTACCATACATTCTGCACAATTGATGGAATCCACAAGCAGAAGCAGAAGATCAAGAGCCCCAATACAAAAGCCGAATTCCATCATATAGATTATAATAAATATATGAAGGGTGTGGATCGCGCCGACCAATATCTCGCGTACTATTCTATTTTTCGAAAAACAAAAAAATGGACCAAACGAGTGGTAATGTTTTTCATCAACTGTGCACTGTTCAACTCATTTAAAACCTACACAGTTCTAAATGGAAAAAATATTACATACAAGAATTTCCTACACAAAGTGGCAATTTCGTGGACCGGAGACAGTGAAACTAATTGTATGGAATATGATGACAACCTACCTACCAGTTCTGAACCCACAAGGAGAGCACCCAGATTAGACCATCCCGGAAGACTGTCGAATTTCGGGAAACATAAACTCATAAATATAGTGACCAGTGGTCGAAGTTTAAAACCCCAAAGACAATGTAGAGTTTGTGCAGTTCATAAAAAAAGGAGTAGAACATCTTTTGTTTGTAAATATTGCGAAGTTCCATTACATAAAGGCGATTGTTTTGAACGATACCATACTTTAAAAAGATATTGACTGTTTCTTATTTGTAGTATAGATTATGGTATTCTATATAAGTATTTGACTGACAACTAAGGTAATACATAAAATAAATATAATTTAGCATTTATATCATGAAAATAAAAGAATTTATTAAATCCAATTATCCTAAAATAACAAAAAGCAGACAATTTTACTTGAGCGTACGAAGGGCGCAGACATTCCCGCGCGACAGTCTAAACCGAAACAGAGCCGGTGCCAGGGAGAATCCGTGGCTGAACGGCCGGTCGGACGGGCGTATGCCGTTCAGCCGCTAGCGGTCGGTAAAGTGTTAAGAATAATGATTTACTGCCTATAAATATAAAATTTTATTATTATTTTTTTTCATTAAACTGTAACTGTACGAATACTTATTACGCATATATTTTCGTCACTTTTTACATATTTGTTAATATTTTCACAATAAACATAGATATCGCATTTTTTTATGACAATTCTTCTGGAGACATCTAAGAATGTGTATGTATTTTTTATTTATTAAAATTTTGTTAATAAATGATGTTCTACAAAATTTTTGTTGTAATTAATTACTATACGAATACTTTTTACACTGGCTGTAGATGTAGAATGGTTTCCTGTAACTGTCGACGAACTGAAAGCATATTTCGCGCTATGCATTATTATGTCGCAAATAAAAAAATTAGATTTAAAAATGTACTGGTCGAAAAGGCCAATAGTACATTCGCCAATATTTTCACAGACTATGTCTCTCAGAAGGTTCTTAGCTATATCACGCTTCCTGCATTTTGCAGATAAAGAAAAAGCAGACGATAATGATAAATTGAAAAAGATTCGAAATATAGTAAATTATTTAAATGATAAATTTACTAATCTTTACACTCCATATACTACTTTTAGTATATCTATTGGCGAGTCTTTGATGAAATATAAAGGTCTATTGAATTTTGTGCAGTTCATTGCATCCAAGCGAGCACGATTTGGAATAAAATATAAACTGTGTGACTCGGAGTCAGGGTATTGTAGTCAGTTCAAAATATACAGGGTGTCCCAGAACTAGTGTAACATCCGGAAATGGGGGGTAGCTGAGGTGATTCTGAACAACCTTTTCCTTTACCAAAATGTTGTTTGAAGCTTCGTTTTCGAGTTATTAACGAAAAACACTGGCCAATCACAGCGCCCAGAGACCGCGGGCTCAACCACGTATTCACGGCTTTTATACACGGGCGCTCGGTCGGGCTCCCGGCACACGTACTGGCATAGCATAGGTATCACGGAAAATGTTATGTCATTTCAAATTAAGAATAACGTGAAATTATTCGTTATTCATGAATAACAAATAAACTATTAAGTCGTTTAATAACTGCGTTCGATACTTTTATTCGTTATCCGAAAGAAATAAAACGTTTTATTATTTATGAAAACAATTTTTTTTTAACAGCACATTTTCAGGTGAATAAATTGTTTTAAGAAAAACGATTTGTATAACTAATGCTAGAAAAAAATAATTGAAATATCGTCCACGAAATAGCTTGCTTCGACGAAAGTAGGTCGGTAAGGCTGGATCCTCGTGTCGATCCTGACCTATCCAACAATTCTCAACAGCCGATGTTCTGGCCGAATCGATGAACTCACTTCGCCGCACGATCGATATTTTTCGGTGACTTCTTAGAAACTGTCGATTTTGATTTTTCTCCATGCCTTCGGCGCGGTTCTCTGGCGAAAGGCTGCCGTGCTTGGTGCTTATTCGCCGGAATGATTTATTATTAAACTAATTGTAACATCCACAGTTTTATAACTATTAACTTCAAAAAATTTTGAATTGAATGCACGATAATGTGGCTTATAAATTTGAATGGTATATCATCCACATTCACGAACATGATAATAACTCTGTTCGATACTTTTATTCGTTATTCGAAAGGAATAAAATGTTTTATTATTGTTAGAAAAGTCCAAAAAGCGAAGGCTTGAGTGGACCATGTGCAGTCTTTCGCTGCGTTTCCACCTCCTATGGATGGTTCTGCCTCAAGGCTAAGAAAGTCCATATTGTCAAGGGGGTCCTTCTGACTAGGATTTTTCATGGAAGACAGAATTGTATTAGCACTCGCGAAGTATAGTTCAAAACACAAGCTTTCACTCTTTTTAACCACCCACGTTCATTTCTTATTCAAACGTTCACCACCGTTATCCTGATTTTCCTTACATTATTTACGAAAAAAATGTTTTTTTCTTTTAACAGCACATTTTCAAATAGATAAAATATGCTGTGAAATAAAACGATTTCGATAGCTAATGCTAGGAAAAAATAATTAAACTCGCCCATTCGTTCACGGGTACGTTTTGTGCCATTCTGACGGCACTCTTAGTGTTCGTCTCACTACTTTCAAACCACCACTTGCTTTTTCAGCGACTTGCCTCGCTTACTTTGTAAGCCCTTATACGCGCACATACACACACACGCGCGCTCGCTTATTCACACCCGAATCCGGCGATCCTCAAATGTTTCCGACTTATCTGTTTTGATTCTTGCCGGCGCAACGTTTTGCACCGTCGGTTTATTTGATGTTTATTTGAAACTGTTTGGAATTTCTCATGGCAGTACAATAAACATTTCTTTTCCGTTGTATTGTAACTATTCCCCTTCCTTACCAAACGTCCACCTAGGATCCACAAAACGCTTAAGCTCTCAGATTTATTTTGCTAACTGAACGAGCAACATGCCGCGTACGAACGCAGAGTACTACGAAATGTTTTTAACTTTTTTAAATAATGTAAGGAAAATCAGGATAACGGTGGTGAACGTTTGAATAAGAAATGAACGTGGGTGGTTAAAAAGAGTGAAAGCTTGTGTTTTGAACTATACTTCGCGAGTGCTGATACAATTCTGTCTTCCATGAAAAATCCTAGTCAGAAGGACCCCCTTGACAATATGGACTTTCTTAGCCTTGAGGCAGAACCATCCATAGGAGGTGGAAACGCAGCGAAAGACTGCACATGGTCCACTCAAGCCTTCGCCTTTTGGACTTTTCTAACAATAATAAAACATTTTATTCCTTTCGAATAACGAATAAAAGTATCGAACAGAGTTATTATCACGTTCGTGAATGTGGATGATATACCATTCAAATTTATAAGCCACATTATCGTGCATTCAATTCTAAATTTTTTGAAGTTAATAGTTATAAAACTGTGGATGTAACAATTAGTTTAATAATAAATCATTCCGGCGAATAAGCACCAAGCGCGGCAGCCTTTCGCCAGAGAACCGCGCCGAAGGCATGGAGAAAAATCAAAATCGACAGTTTCTAAGAAGTCACCGAAAAATATCGATCGTGCGGCGAAGTGAGTTCATCGACTCAGCCAGAACATCGGCTGTTGAAAATTGTTGGATAGGTCAGGATCGACACGAGGATCCAGCCTTACCGACCTATTTTCGTCGAAGCAAGCTATTTCGTGGACGATATTTCAATTATTTTTTTCTAGCATTAGTTATACAAATTGTTTTTCTTAAAACAATTTATTCACCTGAAAATGTGCTGCTAAAAAAAATTTTTTTCATAAATAATAAAACGCTTTATTTCTTTCGAATAACGAACGCAGTTATTAAACGACTTATTAGTTTATTTGTTATTCATGAATAACGAATAATTTCACATTATTCTTAATTTAAAATGACATAACATTTTCCGCGATACCTATGCTGTGCCAGTACGTGTGCCGGGAGCCCGACCGAGCGCCCGTGCATAAAAGCCGTGCATACGTGGTTGAGCCCGCGGTCTCTGGGCGCTGTGATTGGTCAGTGTTTTTCGTTAATAACTCGAAAACAAAGCTTCAAACAACATTTTGGTAAAGGAAAAGGTTGTTCAGAATCACCTCAGCTACCCCCCATTTCCGGATGTTACACTAGTTCTGGGACACCCTGTATAGTATATCGGTCAAGACAAGATTGGTGATATGCCCGTATCACGAAGTGTGGTGATGGAACTATCAAAGCATGTATTAGGAAAAGGATACACTATATATTTGGATAATTGGTATTGATCTCCAAATTTGTTCCTAAATTTGTCGAAAAACGATACGAACGCCGTCGGAACCGTACGAAAAAACAGGAGAAATATGCCAAAGGAACTTTCAAAATCAAAACTGAGAAAAGGAGAAGTTCGAAGTTTCTCCAGTCGAGGTTTACTAGCTTTGAGATGGTCTGACAAAAGGGATGTACACTACCGTCCATAAGTATTTTATCACCTTCAGTTTATCGAAAATATTGGGCTAGCAAGAAAGTAATTTCGGTTTGCGGCAGTGAATAGCGTTGTGCTTGTTTCGTTATTCTTTTGTCAATGCTAGAATTTTTTTCTTTTGAGTATTGGTAGTCGACACCTTTAGGTTGCTATAGAAACAAATTCCGTGTAATTTTGTTTACGATTGTCAATTTACGATCAGTTTTAACATGGAGTCCAAGAATATACAGTCAGTCACGAAAGTCTTCGTACACCCCCCAAAATGATCGTTTTGGAGAAAATAATCAAGAATTTCGTATAATATTATGTTTATTTATTAATATGTACAATATTATTAATTAACCAATATAAAGATTATTGTTTTTTTAAGAATAATTTATACAATGAGGAAAAGATGAAATATATGTGTCACAAAAGTGTTCGTACACGAAGATATGAAGTTAGTACATCTAGTAAATCTAGTAAATTTTTGAAACAAAATAGCTGGGCTTCCCCGATAGCGTTTTGTTTACGTTGCCATGACCTCGTGATTCTGTTGAAAGAGGTCTAACAATCATTTAGCGACAATGAGTGCTACTAGGAGAGAAACAAGCGTTGAAATGCGCAAATTAATTGTTAAATTGTATAAAGAGAAGAAATCTCTACGTGAAATTGCTGACATTGTGGGCAGAAAACATTCTACTATTCAGTACATAATAAAAAAATTCAAAATATCTGGTAATTGTGAGAATAAAATACGTAATGGTCGTCCTAAAATCCTAAGCAATAGAGATGTACGATCTGTACTGCAAATTATCCGGCAAGATCCAAGAGTAAGTGCACCAAAAATAGCTGCAGAAGTAGAAAATAGTGTGGGAAAAACAGTACACCCTGAAAATATTCGAAGAATTTTAAGAAAATCTGGATATCGTGGTCGTGTGCCACGGAGGAAACCCTTAGTCAGTGACATCAACCGTGCTAAGAGAATTGAATTCGCAAAGAAACATGAAAACGAAAATATACAATTTTGGGAAAGAGTCTTATTCACTGACGAAAGTAAATACAATCTTTTTGGAGCAGATGGAAGAGGCAAAATATGGAGAAAAAGTGGCACAGCGCTTGATTTGAAAAATATGGTACCAACTGTAAAGCATGGTGGCGGATCCGTCATGGTTTGGGGCTCAATGTCAGCCTCAGGAGTAGGGAGTTTAATATTTCTAGATGGTATTATGGATCAATGGGTATATTTAAATGTACTTAAAAGCCACTTGAAAAATGATGCGGCAAAATTAGGACTGGGAAGCAACTGGATTTTTCAACAAGACCAAGATCCTAAGCATACAGCTCACATTGTTCGGGAATGGATACTGTACAACGTCCCAAAGCAACTTTTTTCACCGCCTCAATCACCAGATTTGAATGCTATAGAACACGTATGGGATTATTTAGAACGTAAAATTAGGAAACATAAGATAACGAATAAACAGAGCCTTAAAACTGCTTTGGAAGAAGAATGGAAAAAAATTCCGTCTAATTTTACAGCTAAATTAGTCCATTCTATGCCAAGAAGATTAAAAGCAGTTTTAGACGCAAAAGGAGGACCAACAAAATATTAATGTGACAAAAATTTACTATATTTACTAGATGTATTAACTTCATATTGTCGTGTACGAACACTTTTGTGACATACAGTGAGTCACAAAATTATTGGCACACGCAGGGAGTTAACGGAAATATGAAAAACAAAAAGATAATAAAAGAACTTTTAATACTTTTTAATGAAAACACATAATATTCAGACTTTGAATTAATAAAAGTATTTAAAAAAACAACAATATTATGATTTATAGTTACGAAAAAACGAAGTGTAACAATTTCGTGCATTAAACTAGATCACAAAATTATTGGCACACGTAACATATTCTGTGAAAAACAATTGAATTACCCAGTTCCGATCGTTTTATGTTTTTCTTTACTATCCAGAGACTCAGTATAAGATATTATAGCGTTTAATTAACATCGGAATAAACAGTTTGTAGAATTTAATAAAAGAATATACATAACTGAATGCTATTATGGTTGGAAAAGGAAAAGAAACTAAGAGATAAGAAACTTTAGAGATAAGAAACGTAGTAATTTTTCATTGGAAAAATGGAAAATCATATAGAGAGATTGGAAGCATCGTAAATAAAAGCTTTACAACTGTAAGAAATATTATTAACCGACTTGTAAACGAAGGCAGAATAGAGAATAAGACCGGTAGAGGAAGGAAGAAGTTAAATTCACGTGAAGAACGATTTGTTGTTCGAAAAATCAAAGATGATCCGAAAATAAGTGTACCGAAAATTAATGCTCTTCTTCGAAATTTTTCTGACAAAACTGTTTCGAATGAAACAGTCCGCAGAGTGCTACGAGAAAATTCATATAATGGTCGCGTAGCCAGAAAAAAACCATATGTGAATACCATAAACCGAAAAAATCGCTTAGAATTCGCCAAAAAATATATTTCTGAGCCTACTGAATTTTGGAGAAACGTAATATTTTGCGACGAAAGCAAATTCAATGTTTGGGGATCAGATGGTTATCAAAAAGTGTGGAGAAAACCAAACGAAGAAATGCATCCCAAGAATCTTCGTTCAACGATTAAGCACGGTGACGGCAATGTTATGGTGTGGGGTTGCATTAGCTATTATGGTATAGGAAAATTAGAATTTATTACTGAAACAATGAACAAGATGATATACTTAAACGTTTTAAAAAGTAATTTAAAAGAGAGTGATGAAAAAATGGGTATCTTGAACACGTTTCAGTTTTATCAAGACAACGACCCAAAACACAAATCAAAACTCGTTCAAGAATGGTTACTGTATAATTGCCCAAAAGTTATGAATACACCACTTCAGTCACCGGACTTAAATCCGATCGAGATGATGTGGAATAGACTTGACGATAAAATAAGAAAACATTCGATTACTAATAAAACAGATCTGCAAAATAAGCTTGTAGAAGAATGGTACAACATTGAAGAAGATTATTTAAAAAAATTAATAGAATCGATGCCGAAAAGACTTGCAGAAGTAATAAAACAAAAAGGATACCCCACAAAATATTAATCACAATAAAATTCTTAAGTCTTTCAATTGTTTTTCGAAGAATACGTTACGTGTGCCAATAATTTTGTGATCTAGTTTAATGCACGAAATTGTTACACTTCGTTTTTTCGTAACTATAAATCATAATATTGTTGTTTTTTTAAATAGTTTTATTAGGTCAAAGTCTAAATATTATGTTTTTTCATTAAAAAGTATTAAAAGTTCTTTTATTATCTTCTTGTTTTTCATATTTCCGTTAACTACCTGCGTGTGCCAATAATTTTGTGACTCACTGTATGTATTTCGTCTTTTCTTCATTGTACAAATTATTCTTAAAAAAACAATAATCTTTATATTGGTTAATTAATAATATTGTACATATTAATAAATAAACATAATATTATACGAAATTGTTGATTATTTTCTTCAAAACGATCATTTTAGGAGGTGTACGAAGACTTTCGCGACTGACTGTACATTTTCGCCTGTGGGAATGCGTGGGCAAATAATAAACGCGGATTTGCTGCGTAGCTCTTTATTGTTTTTCGTTGTGCGTGATAGTTGCACGCTCGATACCGTGGATCGTCGTCGACTGACTCGTGTCGGGAAGACTGCCCTCGGAATCGATCTTCCGATCGTCCTCTGTTTCCGAGGGCCGTCGACCGTTAGGCCGCCGAATTCGTTGGCGACGGTTGCCGCGTCGGCAACGTTTGATACTACAATGTTGTGGCGGTCCGGCGATGTGCACGTGCACGGGCCGCCACATCGCCACATTTTACTTTTCTATTTTCATCAAGGCAAGAAAGCGGCTGAGACACACAAAGAGATATGTGAAGTTTATGGTGTTGATTGTTTAACAAAACGCACGTGTCAGAATTGGTTTAAAAAATTTCGTTCTGGAGATTTTTCACTAAATGATTACCAACGTTCTGGTCGACCTTCTGAAGTTGATAATGACAAAATGAAAGCCATAATTGAATCGAATCGTCAGATAACGGTGCGAGAGATTGCAAAACAGTTAAATGTATCACACACCACAATTGAAAATCATATAAAACGTCTTGGACTTGTTAAGAAGCTCGATATTTGGGTTCCGCACGAATTGAAAAAGATTCACCTAACACAGCGAATCAGTATTTGTGATACGCATTTCAAACGTAATGCAATCGACCCTTTTTTGAAACGGATTATCACCGGCGATGAAAAATGGATCGTCTACAACAAAGTTAATCGGAAAAGATCATGGTCCACACATGATGAACCAGCACAAACCATATCTAAAGCTGAACTGCATCAGAAAAAGATCATGCTATCAATTTGGTGGGATTACAAAGGTGTTGTGTACTTTGAGCTGCTTCCAAACAACCGAACGATCAATTCAGATGTTTACTGCCAACAACTTATGAAATTGGAGGAAGCAATTAAAGATAAAAGGCCAGAATTAACAAATCGCAAAGGAATCGTGTTGGACCACGACAACGCGCGGCCTCATACATATTTAGCAACACGTACGAAACTATTGGAGCTTGGTTGGGAAGTGATGTCGCATCCCCCATACAGCCCCGACCTTGCACCATCAGATTATCATTTATTTCGAAGTTTACAAAACTTCTTAAATGGTAAAAATTTCAATAATAACGATGACCTCAAATCGCACTTGGATCAGTTTTTTGGTGATAAGGACCGGAAGTTCTATGAGCGCGGAATTATGAAGTTACCAGAAAGATGGCAAAAGGTCATCGAACAGAATGGAAGATATTTGACAGATTAAAGTTCATTTTTTGTATTAAAAAAATTGAATTTTATTTCACACTTAAAAACCGAAATTACTTTCTTGCCAGCCCAATATATAAAATATATTTCAAATAGAGCATCCCAATTTAATTTTTATCACAGTATTTCTTTCATATACTCGTATAAAGATAATAATTAATAATACAGATAATATTCAACGTCAATTACTGTGACTAACAAAATACTAGGAAAAGTTGAACGAAAAGTGGTCGAGCGAACGCACTTGAGGAGGGTGGTTTCAGGTGTCTCTACGCTCTCTCTGTTCACTATTGGTAACTTTAGGTAATGAAAAGAGTTGTTTTGTCCACGTTCTGGGGATTTGTATACATTTCTTTAAATGTTTGGCATTCGTTAGAGATAAATATGGAGCTAAAGCGATGCAAACTTTTTCCTTGCATCAGTTCGAGTTTAGCAGTGCATTTGGTAACAGTTATGGCGTCAGGAAAAGAATTAACGATAGAAAAGCGTTCTTCTATATTAACTTTAAAGAAAGAAGGATATTCAAGCCGGCAAATCGCAGCCAAAGTTAATGTTTCACAATCTGTAGTGCTCTATACGCTTAAAAATTTTATGAACAGAGACACTTGCAGCAGTAAGCAACGGACAGGACGATCCAGAAAAACTACAGAAGGTAAAGATCGCTATATTCACACCCTCAGCAAAAGAAATAGACATATTATAGCATCAGAAATTACACATGGATTAAATCGGAATGGAGAAGATCCTATAGGAGTAACAACCGTAAAAAGGCGATTATTAGAAGGCACACTACGAGGTTGTGTAGCAATTAAAAAACCGTTTTTAAAACCTCAGAATAAAGCTAAACGCTTTGGTTGGCAAACGAACATGCAAATTGGACAATATCTGACTGGGAAAGAGTATTGTGAACTGACGAGTCAAAGTTTGAAGTATTTGGAAACAAACGTCGTGTTTTTGTACGACGAAACCGAATGAAAAGTTATTACCCCAGTGTGTTATACCAACTGTGAAGCATGGAGGTGGTTCTGTGATGCTTTAGGGATGTTTTGGGGCAAATAAAGTGGGCAGTTTAGTGAAGATAGATGGAATTCTTCGGAAAGAACAATATTTAAAACTCTTGCAAGATCATGCAGTACCATCAGAAACAAAGCTTATAGGCGAAAACTTTATTTTTATGCAGGATAACGACCCTAAACATAGTGCAAAAATTTGTCAAAATTATTTAAAACAATTAGAGGACATTAATAAACTTAAAATTATGCAGTGGTGTTGGATGTTTAAATTTAAATTATGGTATGCGTGTTGCTGAGCTTCCGTCTAGCGTTCCGGATTGCGAATCGATCAACGGATCGCTCAGTCCCCCTTTTTGTTTCTTCTTTTGTTTTTCACACGAGCAGTTGTTCCAATGTGGCGTACACCTCGCGTTGCGTGCTCTGGATAATATAAGGATATTCTAACAGTAAGCAATAGCCCAGCACTCTGAGACAATTCCACTCCGGAACTCCCAGAGTACACATCGCGTTTCTACATTAAGTGTTTCTATTTCCAAGCGTTACTATTTCTAAGTGTTTCTACTTCTAAGTGTTACTAGTTCTATATCTTATATTAAACCACTATTAACGTACTTGTATTCTATATCTTATATTAAACCACTATTAACGTACTTGTATTCTATATCTTATATTAAACCATTATTAACGTACTTGTATTCTATATCTTATTCAACCTAGATTAAAGCGATTATTAGTAATATAAATCTATATTCAATTATTCCGGCATAAGACCAAAGTGCGCGATCCACATACGAGCCTGAATCTACAAAGAAGCCGAGGTAAGTACCTTTATAAATCAATGAAATAAGCGAAAGTCCCCGTTAGACGCAGACGTACGCGCTGCGTGAACGCAAAGAACGGTGATATATTGTGCTCTGTTCAGAATTTGTCAAAATAACGCGATCCGGGACGTAACAATTGGTGACAGCGGTGGGATTCGGCACCTGGTCCGACGTCATCGTGCAAGCCATAATAAAAATCAAAATTACAGACTACACCGCATCCATCAAGTTGTCAATAGATGAAATCCTCTTGCACTCAGGACAAATATGCCCTGTGCAAAGGGGATCCTGCCTTGACACAGAAAATGGATACTCCTTTTGGCAGACCTCACCAGTGAACAGCTGAAATTTCGAACAATACGACGTACTATATCAAGGACAGGCAACGATCCTTCACCAGGAGAAGGGACTTACCCTATATTCAGTGACCTCTCAAGACACCACATTTGCACTAGCACGTACAACAGAGTCAAAAATCTGCGGATATACACTAATCCATACGGAACACCCCAACTATTCATCATAGAAACAGGAATCGGAGAACAACTCTGGACACGGAAACCAATCGCAGTAAATAATCTAGATATTTTTACATATGTAAATTCCAAATTCATATACGTCGAAAAGCATGTCAAAGCACAAATAACGAGACTCTACTAGGACGTAGTCAAACAACGCTGCGCCCTGGAGAAACAAATTCTTCATAACGCGCTCACCCTCATACACCTAGCACCCGCAGAAGTCGTCACAATGATCACGAAAGAATAGGGTTACATGGCCATTCCAACTGGCGAAACCATACATATTATAAAGTGCATCCCCGTCATATGCCAGCTGCGACAAACAGCGTATTGCTATGACGAGCTGCCGATTACATACAAGAGTACCTCATTATTTTTGACACCAATCCACAGAATACTCACTACCACCGGAACCAGGAGAGAATGTAGCGACATCCTCCCCACTATGTACAAAATCAACGGGCAGTGATATAAACTGTCCCCAAAACCCATCCAGACACTACCACCAACGCAGTTAGAACCTTTAGTCCAATCATCGTGGAAGTACATCGACCCCCACAACCTCGCCGATGGAGGAATATCTTGACCGCGAACCCGCGCTTGCGACTATCAACCTGCGAGCGCAAAGAAATATAATACCGTTGTGCTACGCTAAGTATTAGGTTGGCGCATATGAAATGTCGGTTTTTCTTTACATGTGAACGTTTGTCTCCCTGTTTTCGTTATGCTTTTGTTTTTGGCATAACATTTCAACAAAGAAGATTTTGTCAAAAGTGTTCCCTTTTGTTATTTATTTTGAATTTTATATCGTTATGAATTCAACCGATATCCGTGTAATTGTTTTATACCAGTATAAACCTGGTCATAATGCTGCAAAAGCTGCACGCAATATAAACCAGGCGTTTGGGGAGAATACCGTTAACGATTGAAAAGTGCAGCGTTGGTTTGAAAGATTTCAGTATGGTGATTTTTCATTACAAAATAAACCGCGCGGAAGACCCAAAACGTCTGTCAAAAAGGATACGCTAAAAGCATTGGTGGAAAAGAATCCAACTGTATCCACAAGGGAACTTGCTACCAAAATGGAAGTTGACCATACAACAATATTGCGACACCTGTTTGAAATTGGTAAGGTGAAAAAAATGGACAAGTGGATACCGCACGAACTAACAGAGCGATATAAGCTGAATCGGTTGAACGAGTGCTCATCATTGCTAAGCCGATATCATCGAGAGCCATTTTTCGATCAGATTACTACATGTGACGAAAAATTGGTTCTTTATGACAATAGGAAAAGGTGTGCTCGATGGCTGGATAGGGATGAAGGTTGTGCTCATACTGCAAAGCCATCACTTCATCCACGGAAAATTTTGATAACAGTTTGGTGGAATGTGACTAAAGTAATTCATTACTCATTACTTCGTGCTGGGGAGACAATTACAGCCGAAAAGTACTGCCAGTACATTGATAAAATGCACGAAAAATTGAAAATTATACGCCCATCACTTGTTAATCGGCATGACCCAATACTTCTCCACGACAACGCTTTCGTCGTACAAAACAATTCAAAAATTAAACGGATTAAAATATGAAATTTTACAACACCCAGCTTATTCACCAGATCTTTCGCCAACTGATTTTCATTTTTTTAAACATTTAGAACAGTTTTTACGGGGCAAACAGTATGAAAATGAAGACATCCTGAAAAATTCTGTATCAGATAGTTTATCGATTCTAAAGATCAGAATTTCTTTAAGACAGGCATTTATGCATTAAAATCTCGTTGGGAAAAGTGTATTGAAGCAAATGGCGCATATTTTGATTAAATAAACAGCTTTTGAAAAAAGATATGCAGCATTATATATTCAGTTAAAAACCCGACATTTCATGCGCACCAACCGAATATATTAGGTCTTTAAGTATGAAATGTCCGATTACCTAAAGCCTCAAGTTTGATACCAGATGTCTCCGATATTTCACTTCGATCGTCCTTTATTTTTTTTTTTTGCATTGAGAAGGTACGCCATCTGGCTTTCGGATGCACTCTTTTGTTTTTAATAGTCTATCGTATTGTCGTCTGGAGGTTAAATATTGTAAGCCATGGATAAGACAAAAATGCGAGTTATTTTCGAATATGAGTTCCGTCGTGGAACTAAT
Source organism: Anthophora plumipes (assembly GCA_951804975.1). NCBI lineage: Eukaryota > Metazoa > Arthropoda > Insecta > Hymenoptera > Apidae > Anthophora > Anthophora plumipes. Next base: position 9,858,608 of record OX638120.1, read on the forward strand.
GCAGCGCAGACAAGCCGAAATGTTAACGAAGTGTTTGGCAAGGATGTAGCTAACGAACGTACAGTACGTCGATGGTTTGAAAAATTCCGATCTGGAGATTTTGATCTTCAAAATGAACCACGCGGGCGGCCTGAGAGCAAGGTGGATGACAACCAACTGAAAGCTGTAGTGGAAGCAAATCCATCTGAAACGACGCGTGAACTAGCAGCAAGGTTTGAAGTTACCATCCCAACAATATTAAGTCATCTGAAAGCAATCGGAAAAGTAAAGAAGCTGGATAGGTGGGTTCCGCATGAGTTGAACGAGCGTCAGCAACGGAACCGCTTCGAGGCTTGCTGTTCTTGGGTATCAAGACTAAAAGGCGATCCATTTTTGCACCGGATAGTCACGTGCGATGAAAAGTGGATACTTTTTGATAATCGCAAGCGTTCGGCACAATCGTTGGACAAAGATGAAGAGCCAAAATACACCCCAAAGCCGAGTATACACAAAAAAAAAAAACTAATGGTGTCTGTTTGGTGGTCCAGCGCGGGTGTTATACACTATAGTTTTATGAGACCTGGGCAATCGATAACGGCGGACCTCTACTGTGAACAGTTAGAAGAAATGATGAGGCGCACAGGGACAGACCAATCCTCCTGCAGGACAACGCTCGACCACACGTTGCAAGATCGACGTTACTTAAACTACAGGAACTGGACCTGGAAACTGTTTGTCACCCACCGTACTCGCCAGATATCGCGCCAACCGATTACCATTTTTTCCGAGCTTTGGACAATTTTTTGCAAGGAAAAATATTTAACTCCCAACATGCGGTGGAAAATGCCTTTCGGGATTTCATCGCCGACTGCTCTCTAGATTTTTTCGCTAGCGGTATTAATAAGCTATCGTTAAAATGGCAACGTTGTATTGATAGTTTAGGTGCATATTTTGATTAATTATATTATTTCTTGCCCGAGATATATAAACCAAACTTTCGGTCTCAAATCGGACGTTTCATACTTAATGACCTGATAATACGGTCGTGCTACGCTAAGTGTAAACGGTCGTGCTACGCTAGGTGTAAAGTTCCGTGCTACTTCGAACGTAGCACTTGTAAAGGTGTTACAGATTGGCGCCCAACGTGGGACCAAGACACAGCACCACGTGATCGGCTCTGCGACTATGGTCATTGGCTGTCACATGTTACAACTCAGAGCCAAGTTATGGTGGTCCCTTGCCGAGAGGTCTTGCAGGCAGAAACCTTAATGATTTCCAAATGTGTATTTTATGACTTCAGGTACTTTTCAGTGGTAAGTAAGTTGGAAACAGGCTAAAAATAGTTCGATTTTTGCGAGCCTTCGAAGTGAACGTGTGCTTTCTTTCCTCCGTTGAGTGTATAACATTTTTTGTCATGTCGTCATTCTCAAATTCGGACGAAGAAAACGTTGGCATGTCACCTGTCAGGAAGCGTGCAAGAAGAACATACAGTACTGTGCAAAAGTCTTAGGCCACCGCATAACATTTGTTTTATACTTAGATCGATCAATGGTAATGATGGTTACTAGTTACCATGCTGCAGATTCCAACATTTTGCTGTGCCATAACTGTTCTGCACGTGGAAAGCACGTGTTTTACCGGAAAATGTAGTGAAAAAAAGGACTTATTGCTTTTTATGGCATGCAGCCAGGGTTGCTTCTCTGAGCATTTCAGGTAAAAATGTTGACTGCATACATTTCTGATACCGATGTTTCACTTCTGTTTCGACTTTCGACTTGCAATTATCGTTCTAAAGATTCCAATATAAAACATTTTTAACATTCAGTAGTTTACGTGTAGTGTACTCGTGTGCCGTAAAATTATTGATCCATTTTAAAGATATTGAAAAAAACAAGTGTAATGGCAAAAGTATCAGTTGCAGATAGACACCGAATCATTATTTGTTATCAGGACGGGTTTAGCCAGAGAGAGATTGCCAGAAAATATAAATTTTCAAGGACGGCGATTCAAAACATTATAAAAAAGTTTAACGAAACTGGATCTGTCGAGGATAAAAAACGATGTGGCAGGCCTAAAAAGTTAGGGGAAAGCCAAGAGAAGTTTCTACGATTACAATCGTTACGAAATCGGACAAAATCCTCAACAGAACTTGCACAAGAGTTACAAGAAGCTACAGGAGTATCGGTTGACTCTTCAACGGTGCGCCGAAGTCTCTTAAAATCTGGACTGAGAGGCTGTGTTGCAATTAAAAAACCATTGTTTCGGAAAGGAAACAAACAAAAAAGACTGCAGTATGCAGTATCGAGAGCATAGTAATTGGAAAATAGAAGACTGGAAAACAGTCTTATGGACTGATGAATCAAAGTTCGAAATTTTTGGCAATAAAAGGCGTCAGTTTGTGCGGAGACGAAAAGGTGAAGCTTACCAGGAAGCATGTTTAAAACCTACAGTAAAACATGGTGGGGGTTCGGTGATGGTTTGGGGTTGTATTTCCGCTAATGGTGTAGGAGATTTGATACGAATAGATGGAAAACTAACAGCCACGCAATACCTAAAAATTTTAGAACAACACGCAATACCATCAGAACAACGACTAATTGGTAACAAATTTCTCTTCCAACATGATAATGACCCCAAACACACGAATTGTGAAAAGTTACTTGCAAGAGTTGGAAGATATAGAAATGTTAAATGTTATGAACTGGTCACCTCAAGGTCCTGACTTAAATATTATTGAACATATTTGGGATTATTTAGACAGAGCAAGAAGAAAAAGTCAACCGAAGAATGCAGATGAACTGTTTGAGGTGTTACAAACAGAATGGCGAAAAATTCCAATGGAAATTATTAATAATTTATACGAAAGTTGTATAAGAAGAGTCGACGCTGTAATTAAGGCAAAAGGAGGCCATACAAAATATTAAAGTATTTAACAAAAAACATTAAAACATTATATATTATGTTGATGCAAAAGGAATGTCGGTTTCTATATTGTTGAACTTTCTTTGAAATTTTAATAAATTTGGAAATAAGTTTTATCAATATATGGATATCATTTTAAAGCTTAGAATCAGCTCTTTATTTTTATTACAAATATTATATGATTTATCTTAATTATAGCTATATTTTTATCATTTTTAGCAATGCTAGACAAGAAGCAATTAAGAGCAATTTTTTTGTACGAGTTCAAACGAGGTCGAAAAGTGGCTGAGACGGCTCGCAATATCAACGAAGCTTTTGATCAAGATACTGTTAACGAACGTGCAGTACAACGATGGTTCGCTCGATTTCGTAATGGTGATGAGAGCCTTGAAGACGAAGAACATGGTAGTCGACCATCAGAAGTTGATGACGAACAATTGAAGACGTTAATCGAAGCTGACCCACTAAAAACCACACGAGAAGTCGCTGAGGAACTCAACGTTGACCAATCGACTGTTGTTCGTCATTTGAAGAAAATTGGAAAAGTGAAAAAGCTTGACAAGTGGATTCCGCACGAATTGAACGAATCCCAAAAAAATCGTCGTTTCGATGTGTCATGGACACTCATTCTGCGCAACAACAACGATCCTTTTCTCGATCGAATTGTAACGTGCGACGAAAAGTGGATCCTCTACAACAACCGGCGACGTTCAGCTCAATGGTTAGACCATGATGAGGCTCCCAAGCACTTTCCGAAGCCAAAAATTCACCAAAAGAAGATCATGGTGACTGTTTGGTGGTCTGCGATCGGTCTTATTCATTACAGCTTCCTGAATCCAGGCGAAACCATTACGGCTGAAAAGTATTGTCAGCAACTCCAGGAAATGCACCAAAAACTTCGACGCATGTGCCCGGCATTGGTCAACAGAAAAGGTCCAATTCTTCTTCATGATAACGCTCGACCACACGTTTCAATGATGACGCGACAAAAGCTGCACGAGTTGGGCTATGAAACTCTGGACCATCCACCATACTCACCCGACCTCTCACCCACCGATTACCATTTTTTCAAGCATCTTGACCACTTTTTGCGCGAGAAATGCTTCAAAAACCAAGACGAAGCCAAAAACGCCTTCAACGCTTTCGTCACCTCCAGAACTCCGGAATTTTATGCTACCGGCATAAATAAACTTGTATCTCGTTGGCAACGTTGTATTGATTCTAATGGTTCTTATTTTGACTAATAAAACTTACAATAAAAAAAGTTACGATCGTTTAAAGTTAAAGGTTAAAAACCGACATTTCTTTTGCATCAACCTAATAATTTTTAATAGTACATTGTACAAAAATATAAGTATAATAAAATATATATGCTCAACCTAACTGTATACGTTCTTTAACCGACAAAGATGTAAATTTGTGATATAATGTAAGTGACCTAAGACTTTTGCACAGTACTGTATATTAGTGCAAGCGAAAAGAACATTATACTAAATATTTATAAAGCAGAACTGTTAAAAAATCCAGGAAAAAATGTTACTGATATAGTGCAAATAACTGCTCGTACTGCAGGAGTTTCGAAGAGGTAAAAATTACACATATACTTTAATACATATTTTACAAATATGTATTTCAACAAAAACATTGTTTAATTTTGTAATTTTGTTAGGTCAGTCTTTCGAATACGGAAAGAGGGCATGTCAGGAGAAATATCGTCTTCAAAGAGAACAAAAATTCGCCAACAAATTGTTGAAAAAGTAGACGATTTCGATAAGAATGTCATAAGACGAATAGTTCACCAATTTTTTCATCGGAATGAACTACCAACAGTTGAAAAGGTGCTAGAGGTTGTAAATGCGGATCCGACTTTACCTAACTTCAAAAGAACTACATTTTATAAGTTATTAAAAAGCATAAACTTTAAGTTTACTCGGCGAGGTCGCGATAGTTTTTTAAACGACAGAGAAGACATTGTTGTATGGAGAAGAAGTTATTTACGTCAACTGAAACAATTCAGAGAGGCTAATCGTCAAATATATTATTTAAACGAAACATGGATTAATGCAGGGCATGCAAAAAATTTCGTATGGAAAGATACAAGCATAACATCAGCTCGAGCTGCACATTCCAGCGGTCTATCAACCGGTTTAACAAATCCGTCCGGCAAGGGAAAACGCCTGATAATTACCCACATCGGGAGGGTAAATGGTTTTGTGGATGGTGCGTTATAGACTTTTGAGTCCAAAAAAACTGTTAATTACCATGAGGAAATGAATGCGGCAAAATTTGAAGATTGGTTTTCCAAAACAATTGATAAATTAGAAGAAAGTTCAGTGGTCGTTATGGACAATGCTCCGTATCATAGCCACAAAACCAACAAAATCCCGACCAGCAAGTGGAAAAAGGCCAACATCCAACAATGGCTACGGGCAAGAGGTATAATGTTCGCAGACGTTATGGTAAAAATTGAATTATTACATATTGTAAAACAACAAGTAACAGACGTTTATGCAGTAAATGAAATAGCGAAAAGAAAAAATGTGACAATTTCAAGACTTCCGCCGTATCACTGCGAATTAAACGCCATAGAAATGATATAGGCTCAGGTGAAAAATTACGTTGCAGCGAGAAACAGTACCTTTAAATTTTGCGATATGATACGTTTATTTACGGAAGCAATAAATGTAGTTACTCCAGAAAATTGGAAAAAATGTATTGATCACGTGATAACTGATTTTGAAGAAAAATTGTGGCAATTAGATGATATAATTGAATCAGCAATAGAACCATTTATTATAAATTTAAATGATTCCGACGATAGTTCAGTATCAAATACCAGTTGTGAGAGCAACATAGAATAAAGAAATAATAATTACACGGAACTTCTCTTGTACTTTCATTCATCCTGTTATTTAGGTATATTTATATAACAAGTAACTCTATACCATAGTCGAAGAATTTTAATTAAAAAAAAAAAAGCTTATCCTACCATGCGATATGGGGATCTGGAATCCGTAAGTCGGTCCTGTCCTGTTCACGTGCTCGTGTTTATATTGTACTTGGTGACTCGTCTCGTTGAATGGAGTATAGGAAGAGCCACAAGACGATTCCCGGAGAAATACGTAAGAGTCCAAGGAACAAAATGGCCATACAGATGTCAGAAGAACAGCTATACCGACTGCTGGCCACGACCTCGATGCAGCAAGCTCCTGCTCCAGCGCCGACGCAAAGAAGTTTCACGGGTTGCACCGCGAGATTCAACGGGGTGCAAACGAGAACCAAGGTCGAGGACTTCATCGCGACGATCTCCATTTACAGGGTGGGCCATCTAACGTTTGGAATTGGAACTATAGGTTATTTTGAGGTTGGAAGGTTTGATGACATTTCCGATGTGACAGAAAGTTAGTTTTATGTTTGACATTTATGAAATGGGTCGCTTTTCGCTTGAACAAAGTTGGTAAATATTAAAAACTTATTTCCAAAGTGGTGAGTCTTCTACTCAAACTGTAAGAAATTTACGAAAAAAATTTGACAAAAAGGATGTGCCAAAAACGCAGTTTGTGGATCAATTTGTGAAGCAAGTTCGTGAAACTGGATCGTTGTTGGATAAAACAACCCGTGTACGTACTCGTCCAGTGCGCTCAACCGAAAACATCGCTGCTGTTGCTCAGAGTGTGCGTGAACAACCATCAACATTAACTCGTCATCGTTCTCAAGAATTGAACATTTCACGCACTTCTTTGAGAAGAATTTTGCATTAAGATCTCGGTATGAATGCGTACAAAGTTCAATTAGTGCAAGAGCTGAAGCCGCATGACCATCCGATGCGTTTTCGGTTTGCTCAATGGGCCAAAGACCGCTTGATCGAAAATGAGCATTTTTACCGAAAAATCATCTTTTCAGATGAAGCTCATTTCCACCTCGGAGGATACGTCAATAAGCAAAATTGTCGTATCTGGGGCTCAGAAAATCCACACGTCATCGTGGAGAAACCAATGCATCCACAACGAGTGACTGTCTGGTGCGGATTTTGGTCTGGCGGCATTATTGGGCCATTTTTCTTCGAAAATGAGCAAGGAAACGCCGTTACAGTGAATGGCGATCGCTACCGCGCCATGCTAAGCAATTTTTTGTTTCCCAAAATTGAAGAGGATGACAGACGACATTTGGTTTCAACAGGACGGCGCAACGTGCCACACAGCCAACGTAACAATCGATCTTTTGTGCACTGTTTTCGAAAATCGCATAATCAGCCGAAATGCTGATGTCAATTGGCCACCTCGAAGCTGCAATTTGACTCCGTTGGACTTTTTTTTGTGGGGAGCCGTTAAGGACAAGTGTTACGCTAACCATCCAGAGACAATTGACGACTTGAAACATGAAATCGAAGTTGCCATTGACGAAATAGAGGCCCAAACAATCGAAAATGTACTGAAAAGTTGGACTGATCGAATGGGGTATTGTAAGGCTAGCCGTGGCAGTCATTTGAATGATATTGTCTTCCATTCCTAAATGGAAAGGTTCAATCTTTCTAATAAACTCATAACTTTGAAAAAATATTCATTAGTTGCTTTTTTTTTGCGACGTACAAATTGTACATTTCCCAACATATTATTTATTATACAATAAACAAATTAGTTTAAATAAACAAAATTGGCGTTCCTGCAAAAAAGAGTATATAATTTATTATAACAAAAATAAAAAATTTGTTAGTTCAATTATGGTCGAAGTTAGAGGGTAATAATTGATAGAACACTGTGGTGTCCGAATATTAATACGAGTCACTGTATGTTGACAACTGGTACACGAGTCCAGCACTGTTTACTTTTTTACACACAAATGGTACTAACGCCTGTGGCACAGTGAAAAAGAGACGCAAAGGTATGCCAAGAATGGATAAAAAATTGAAAAAAGGTGAGGCGAGTTTCTGGTCGTCGCAATATTTGCTGGCCATGAAATGGTATGACAAAAGGGAGGTGCATATTGTTGGATGTTTAAATTTAAATTATGGTATGCGCGTTGCTGAGCTTCCGTCTAGCGTTCCGGATTGCGAATCGATCAACGGATCACTCAGTCCCCCGCTTTTTGTTTCTTCTTTTGTTTTTCGCACAAGCAGTTGTTCCAATGTGGCGTACACCTCGCGTTGCGTGCTCTGGATAAAATAAAGATATTCTAACACATACAGTGGCTCAAAGTAAAACTCGGACACTTGCATATTTTTGTTTTATGAAGGGATAATTAATGTAGAGCACGGATTAAATGAACGATTGAGTAATTTTTATTAAGCTACAGTTACAGACATACAAATCCATGAAAAATGAAAACAAAATTACAATGTATTAATCAAATAAGAAACAAAGTATCAAACCGAACGGAAATTCATCTCAAACTAAAACTCGGACAAGTGGCAACTTTGTAATTATATAGTTGTATATGAAACAAAAACGAACGAAAACAAATGAAGCATCAGTTAGTTTGCCATAGAGTTCCATTAATGCCAGTGTTGGTTGTACTGCAAATCTTTTGTGGATTTTCGTTTCTAAATCTGAACATGGGTAGACAGTCTGGACAAACATCGTTAGAACTTCGAGAGCTCATTATAAACCATTTCAAAGACGGTTTATCAGTCCGAAATATTGCAAAAATAGTGAAACGAAGTCACTCTACAGTTCACGACGTAATAAAACGATTCAGAACGAGAAATAGTGTGGAAAACCAGTCCAAACCGAGCAAACGAAAGATATTTACAGAATCCGAAGAACGTTGGATCGTAAGACAAGTAAAAAAATATCCAAAATGGTTCAGAACGAGAAATAGTGTGGAAAACCAGTCCAAACCGAGCAAACGAAAGATATTTACAGAATCCGAAGAACGTTGGATCGTAAGACAAGTAAAAAAATATCCAAAATTGAGTGCTCCAAAATTAGCTATAGAAGCAAAGAGATATCTTGGAAAAGAAGCAAATCCAGAAACAGTAAGAATTATATTGAGGAAGAATAATTTCAATGGCAGAGTCGCCCGAAGGAAACCCTTTGTAAGCCAAAAGAATCGTTCGAAAAGATTGCAGTTCGTAAAACTTTATAAAGATAAAGATTTTTCATTTTGGAAGACTGTATTATTCACGGACGAGAGTAAATTCAATATTTTTCGCTCTGATGGGCAAACATATGTTTGGAGAAAGCCAAATGAAGAATTCCGAGAAGAAAACTTGCGACCGACTGTTAAACATGGGGGTGGTTCCATTATGGTTTGGGGATCCATGTCAGCTGCTGGACCAGGAAACCTTCATATCATTAACGGATTAATGGACCACAAAAAGTATTTGCAGATTTTAAAAGAAAATTTGAAGGATAGTGTCCAAAAATTGGGTATTGCCGAGTGTTTCAGTTTTTATCAAGATAATGACCCAAAACATCGGGCTCATAATGTTCGTTTATGGTTGCTTTATCATTGTCCACACGTTATTGAAACACCTCCTCAGTCACCAGACTTAAACGTAATCGAACATTTATGGGCATATTTGGAAGAAAAACTGAAAAACCACATCATCTCTAATGCGAAAGACTTGGAGAAGGCACTACAAGAGGAATGGGCAAAGATTGACCTTTCATATTGTGAAAAATTAGTGCGATCAATTCCGAATCGATTGAAAGCTGTCAAAACAAACAAAGGACTGCCAACTAAGTATTAAAAATAATGTAAAACATACATATAGATAAAAATTTTCTATTGTCCGAGTTTTAGTTTGAGATGAATTTCCGTTCGGTTTGATACTTTGTTTCTTATTTGATTAATACATTGTAATTTTGTTTTCATTTTTCATGGATTTGTATGTCTGTAACTGTAGCTTAATAAAAATTACTCAATCGTTCATTTAATTCGTGCTCTACATTAATTATCCCTTCATAAAACAAAAATACGCAAGTGTCCGAGTTTTACTTTGAGCCACTGTATGCTGTCGACTTTCCACACCGAAGAATTTGTTAACACAAAAATTCATTATCGCACGAAGGAAATGATCACCAAACCACAGTGTGTCGTGGATTATAATCGTTCTATGGGAGCCGTGGATAAAACTGATATGATGATAAGCACCATTCATTCCCAAAGAAAAAATTTGAAATGGTATAAAAAGTATGTTTTCCATTTATTGGATATATGCATATGGAACGCCTACTGTTTATATAACTTGAAAAGTGAAAAACATATCGATGGCAACTAATTCGACAAATTCTCAGACGCTATCATCCATCGAAGACCACGAACAATTTTAATAAATCTGGTCATATTAATCCAATACTGCAAGGCATTTTCCATCAATTTATGTAAATAACAAAACGAAAAGAAAAAATCCACTAAGAAAATGAGTGGTATGTGCACAGAACGACAAAAGCAGTCAAACGCGATACCAATGTGAGAACTGCAATGTTGGATTATGTGTGTATCCGTGTTTTAAGAAGTTTCATACAAAGTATTATTATTAAAAAATTATTGCTCAATATTATGTTATAATTATAGTTACTATTTTGTTGTGTAATGTAAAAATATTAATTGTATTATTGAAAGATAAAAATACGTTCATGAAAAAATTATGAACACATTGTTATGAACACAAATCATTTTGTTTCTAAATACAGTGTCACAACGTCGTTTTTGAGACAAAAGACTTAGCCCTGCGCGCGCTTAATGTTCCCACTTTCGGCGCGGCGTTCCGTTCAGCACGAGGCACTCCGTGGCGAGGCCTGCCGTAGCGAAAGGGTTAAAAAGATATTCTAATAAGAACACCGTAAGAATCTATTTGCTCAGGGTTAACAATTTATTGAAATCGCTGAAATGGCTGAAAACACAAAACAACTCAAAGGCAAAATCGCCAATTCGAAAAGAAAATTAACTAATTTCGCAAAATATGTCGATGGATACATCGCGGAACGTGATTCTCCTAGTTTAGAGAGGAGAATGCACGACGTCGACAGGGAATTCGTAGAGTTCGAAAAATCTTGTACAGAATTAGAAGCGCTTCTGGATGATCCTCATCTCGCGGCTACGTGTACGGAATACGAAGAAATGTATTACATCGTGTATGGCCAAGCTACGACGTTCATGAAGGAAATCTCACCACCAACGAGTTATGTAACCGAGGCGACCCCTTCAACGTCCTTACAAGACGTGTTTCGCAAATCTCCTACAAGTATTGTTCAACTCCCTAAAAGATGCCTCCCGCGAGTAAATTTGCCGTCCTTTAGCGGATCTTATGAATCGTGGTTAGGGTTTCATGACCTATTTAAATCACTCGTTGACGACGACAAGGAAATTCTGCACATAGAAAAACTATATTATTTGAAGGGTTGTTTAAAGATGAAGCCGCGGAAATCCTTGCGTCGATTGAATTGTCTTTGGAAAACTACAAGGTTGCTTGGGGTCTGTTAAAAGAACGATATGATTATCGTAAAATCATTTGGCAAACACACGTCAAGGCGTTATTGAATTTAAAGCACAATTCGAGGGATTTTCCTGTTCGTTCGCTACTCGATCAGGTGCAAAAACACGTTAGAGCACTCGAATGCCAGACAATAAGACAAAAAATACAAATTCTTACATGAATGTCGCGATTGCCGTGGTGTCATAAAGTTACTGTTGCTACGAAACGAATTAATACTACACAAGGCTCGAGTTAATAAAAGGGCAAAAAATATATAATGAGCTGCCTCGTAGAATTCTAAGACTCGTAGAAATGGAAGGTGGACACGTGGAAAATCTTCTGTAAACATCAAAAATTCAGTAGTAAGTCAATCATGATACTAGCAAACAAAAATGTTTATATCTCAGAAACGGTTGACCTTTCGACCTATGTTTGCTAAAGCTTTTTTACTCAGTACAGTGTATCCTATATACCATATAAATATTGAATGGTTTTTTTTTAACACCCTGTATATTAGTGGGTTACTCTTCAGTAGCAAAGGCATACAGACTTTGGTCACCAGGAACGAAAACAATGATTAAAAGCCGTGACGTTCGTTTTTACGAAGACTTAACTAATAATCAAGCTGTAGGGCGCCATGAAACTCAAGATAGACAGGCTGCAGTAAATGAAGAAGAGAAATACGCACATATCCCTTTGATTGATACTTTAAATCAAGATGTAGAAACAAATGAAGAAGATGAGGTTGAGCCAATGTCACAAGATGAAGAATTACATGGGTCAAACACTCCAAGAAGAGGAGGTGGAAAGCTAAGGTTGAACAAAACTGGGCGACCTGGTAGGCCTAGAAAGCTATTCCAAAATACACAATATGTAAGTGATCAACAACTATTAGAGCCAGTTAACGTACATGAAATAATAACACGTAAAGACAAAGACTTGTGACTAGATGCCATGAAGTCAGAGTATGTATCACTGATGGAGAATAATACCTGGAGTTTAGTGAATTGTCAAAAGAACAAAAAGGTATTAACCAATCGGTGGGTTTACAAGATTAAATATAACCAAGACGGCACTATCAATCGTTATAAAGCCAGATTAGCAGCTGGTGGTCACCGACAAACAGAATGGATTGATTATGGAGAAGTGTTTGCACCTGTTGCAAGGTTAGAAACGATCCGTTCGCTGCTTACTGCATCAGTGGAAAATGAGATGCATGTACACAGTATGTCGGAAAAGTAACGGAACTTTTTAAATTTAAAGAAAACTACTATCGCCATCTATTGAAACAATATAGAATCTGATAGCTGCATATTTCCTTTACAAAAATAAATGACTATCACTGGAATCGATCAACGGATTGTCAAGTTAGAGCGCATAAAGTGGCAGTATCTTTCGTCACCCGGTCACAAAAACACGATGGAACAAAGAGCAAATATTAAATTGTCGTGATGCTTTGGAAAACGATCCAAAGCCAGGCCGGCCAAAAAAGAAAAATCGCGATGAGTTGGTGAAAAAAGTGCGTGAAATGATCGCCTACGATGCAAATTTGACTGTGAGATGGATGGCGGAGGAATTAAATACGACCAAAGACATGATTCACGAAATTTTGACTAAGGATTTAGACAAACGGAAAGTCTATGCTCGATTTGTTCCTCACGCCTTAAACGAGGACCAAGGAATTGCTCGCGTTGAACATTGCAAGGACATTATTAAAACAGCCAGACGGAACCCGTCATTCCTGGAATCGATTGTAACTGGTGACGAGACTTGGTGCTTCAAATACGATCCTCAAACAAAACGTCAAAGTGCTACGTGGAAGTCCCCAGGCTCTCCGAAATCGAAAAAGTTGCGTTTCCAAAATTCGCGAGAGAAGACAATGTTGATTTGCTTTTACGACTCTAAAGGTATTATACTTCGGGAATTCGTTCCACGGGGTGAAAATGTCAATGGTGAATATTATCTGGGTGTTATGGAGCGTTTGTGGAAAAGAATCGTTCGAGTGAGGCCCGAATATCGAACGCCGAGAAGTTGGTTTCTGTTGCACGATAATGCACCATCTCATAGGACCGTCGCTGTTCGTGAATTTTTAGCGCAAAAACAAGTCTGTGTGCTTCAACATCCTCCATATTCGCCCGATTTATCTCCATGTGACTATTTCCTGTTCCCAAAACTCAAACTGGCCATGAAAGGAACGTTTTATGACAGTGTTACACAAGTCCAAGGAGCCGTGACGAAGGTCATTGCAGCGATTTCACACAATGACATAAAAAAATCTATGCTAGCATTGGTTGAACGTTCCCAGCGGTGTATTGATGCGGAAGGGATGTATTTTGAATAAAAAAGAATAATTTTGGCAAAATAACTAATTGTTTTTTTTTTATTTAAAAAGTTCCGTTAGTTTTCCGACATACTGTGTACATCAATTACAGTTTCTCGAGTGCTGCTAAAGATATGCACAAGTCGGTACAGTTTGTTAAGAAGTGGGTAAACCGATATAAGGAGACAAAAAATGTCGACGACTTCTCAAATAGGGGGTTAAAGCGGAAGACCGATACCCGACAAGACAAAATGATTCTCCGGCTTTTCGAGAAAAATCCGACTCTCTCAGTACGGAAAGGTCAAGTATTTTTGGCTAAAAAGGGTATAAATATCAGTACAATGACATTGAAACGGCGTTTAGACGAACTTGGTGTCAAGTGGCAGAACACATTGTTGAAACCATTACTTTCAAAAAAGCACGTCGAAAATCGTCCGGCATGGGCTGATGAAAACAGAGATCGTGATTGGAATAATGTAATATTTACTGATGAATCTTCGTTTTGGGTATGGTGTCCTATTAGACGTGCTTGGTCTATCCATGAATAAGAAATGAAAGTGGGTGATTAAAAAGAGTGAAAGCTTGTGCTTTGAACTATACTTCGCGAGTGCTGATACAATTCTGTCTTCCCTGAAAAATCCTAGTCAGAAGGACCCCCTTGACAATATGGACTTTCTTAGCCTTGAGGCAGAACCATCCCTAGGAGGTGGAAACGCAGCGAAAGACTGAACATGGCCCACTCAAGCCTTCGCGTTTTGGACTTTTCTAACAATAATAAAACATTTTATTCCTTTCGAATAACGAATAAAAGTATCGAACAGAGTTATTATCACGTTCGTGAATGTGGATGATATACCATTCAAATTTATAAGCCACATTAGCGTGTATTCAATTCTAAATTTTTTGAAATTAATAGTTATAAAACTGTGGATGTTACAATTAGTTTAATAATAAATCATTCCGGCGAACAAGCACCAAGCACGGCAGCTTTTCGCCAGAGAACCGCGTCGAAGGCACGGAGAAAAATCAAAATCGACAGCTTCTAAGAAGTCACCGAAAAATATCGATCGTGCGGCGAAGTGAGTTCATCGACTCAGCCAGAACATCGGCTGTTGAGAATTGTTGGATAGGTCAGGATCGACACGAGGATCCAGCCTTACCGACCTATTTTCGTCGAAGCAAGCTATTTCGTGGACGAATGGGTAAGTTCAATTATTTTTTTCTAGCATTAGTTATACAAATCGGTTTTCTTAAAACAATTTATTCACCTGAAAATGTACTGTTAAAAAAAATTTTTTTTCATAAATAATAAAACGCTTTATTTCTTTCGAATAACGAACGCAGTTATTAAACGACTTATTAGTTTATTTGTTATTCATGAATAACGAATAATTTCACATTATTCTTAATTTAAAATGACATAACATTTTTCGCGATACCTATGCTGTGCCAGTACGTGTGCCGGGAGCCCGACCGAGCGCCCGTGTATAAAAGCCGTGCATACGTGGTTGAGCCCGCGGTCTCTGGGCGCTGTGATTGGTCAGTGTTTTTCGTTAATAACTCGAAAACAAAGCTTCAAACAACATTTTGGTAAAGGAAAAGGTTGTTCAGAATCACCTCAGCTACCCCCCATTTCCGGATGTTACACTAGTTCTGGGACACCCTGTATATACAATGATACTGAATAAAATTCCAGGTGCGCAGGGGCACCACATGCTTACTGATCGATATTACACTAGTTAGATTTTAGCTAATGAATTACATAAACTGAAGTGTCATTTGACTGGGACAATACTAACTAATAGAAAAGAATTGCCAGATTCAATAAAAAAACGACAACTTCTAAAAGGAAAATCCATAGAATCCATAGTATCATAGAAATAATAATGTGATTTTGGCGTGGAAAGATAAGAAGATCGTCACGCTATTGACAAATTATCACAATGCAGAAATGAGTTCTGTTGAACGAATACTCCGGCATGGTGTTCAAACTGTGGTTAGAAAACCCAATGCTGTCATAAATTATACCAAATTCATGGGCGGCGTTGATCTGGAAGATCAGTATTGTTCGACGTACTGCTTTATGAAGAAGTCCCTGAAGTGATGGCGCAAATTATTTCTTTGGGGATTGGAAATTTGTTTAGTTAATTCGTACTTTCTCTACAAACAAATAAAAAGGCAGAGAAACGAACAGCCACTTACACATTTGCACTTTCGAAAAATTTTGGTAGACAAATTGAGAGGAGATTTTCGACAACCACGAGATCGAGCTTCAATATCGACTTCCAACTCGGACGAAATTCGTCTAAACGGAAAGCTTCATGTAATTCTTACTGGCACAAAGAAGGATTGCAAAGTTTGTTCTAGACGAAACAAACCAGGTGGAAGACATGGGATGTCCTATTATTATGATACATGTCCAGATAAGCCAAGAATGCATCTTGGCCAATGTTTTATAAATTATCATACGAAACAAAACTACAGATCATAATTTTTGTAAAGTTATATTCTTAAAGGTGTAAATATAGATAAACTATCGCAATATAACGTTTCTGTAAGATAATTTATATGCAAGATCATTTTATTGTACCATGTAAGACACTTGACATATTTGCAAAAATCGCCTCGTCCTGCTACCTGACCCGGCCGAAAAAGTCGTCGTCCGCAAAAAGCTAAACGTATGGTGGGATATTAGAGGTGCGATTCACTTTGAGTTTTTAAATCGAAATCAAACAATAACAGCCGATGTATACAGTCAACAGTTTGATCGATTACATGCAGCTTTATGTAAAAAAAGACCATCATTAGTGAATAGGAAAGGAGTTTATTCCATCACGACAACGCTCGACCGCACACAGCAAAAACAACTTTACAAAAATTAAGAGATATAATTAGGAACTTATTCCTCACCCACCATACTCACCAGACCTTGCACCAAGTGATTATCACTTATTTCGATCTTTGCAAAATTATTTAAGGGGGGAACCTCATGTAAAATGAAATTTTTGAGCATTTTTTTTTTTGCTTAAATCGATAGGAAATTTCCTCAGGAATACGATAAAACAGTTAGAAAGTGATCAGAGATGTTCTTGTACGTTATTTTCAACAATAAGTGAACGGTTGTATTGGACGCGCCGCACCAGCCTTGGGGCAAGAATTGGACTATCCAGCTCCATTACACGAAGATGTACAGAAACATATTCGCCCAATTTATGAAGAGTTATCACGGGATGATTTGTTAGAGAGATGTTTAGGTTACAAAACATACACAAAATGCTAACGAGAGCTTTAACGCTATCGTTTGGCGTTTAGCTCTTGAACATCTCAACTGTGACCTTAAAATTGTTGAGATAGCTGCTTTTTTGGCTGCCGGCATGTTTAACGAAAGATTTTCGTTCGTTCTTCAAACAATGCAACAGCTTGCCATAGTAATTGAACAGCAGAGCAAAAGATTCGCCGAAGAAGAGGACAAACGCCGTATTAAACAGCAGGAGCGCCGTAGTCTTCATTGCACAAAAGAGGCTCGTGCTTCTCGAAAAGAAGAAAAAACGGCTGAATTACAACTTTTTGAGGAAGAGGAAGATCAGTTCTATGGCCCTGGAATTGCAGATTAGCAAAAAGCCGCGGTAAGTTAAAATGAATTACGATTTTTTCACGATTTTTCTGTTACTCAAACTTTAAACGCATTTTTCTCGAAACGCAAAATTTCGCATGCCGTGCAACGTAGCTCAAAAACTGATTACTCGATCTTTATAAAACTTGGCATATATATTCTATAAATAATTCTCCTCAGCATGACGAGCTCGGATTTTTTAATTTTTTATTTAAAATAGAGTTATTAACAATTATTCATAACTGAAAATCCGATTTTTTCTTCAAAACTTCGCCATTTTTGCATTTTTCAAAATTTTAATAAAAGAAGAATGTCATGCTGAGCGTTTATGCATAAACTAACTATTCCATTTTGATTTTTTTGTTTCGGATAATTTTTGTGCATTGTACGCTGCACGGCGAATTTACAGGATACCATTTTCAAGCCGCCATTGCACCATTGTTATTAACCTTTAAAATTTATAAAAAATATTTTGTTTTACATTATAACGTTAATAAATGATACTTCAAATTTCAAAACAATCTGCTCATTAGATTTTTCAAAAAAAAAAAAATCTTGAAAAACAGGCCATTTACATGAGGTTCCCCCCTTAACCGGTACAAATTTTGACGATACAGAGCATGTCAAATTGGCAGTAACTCGGTTTTTTAATTCAAAATCACGATAATTTTTCGAAAATGGGATCAAACGGTTGATTGAAAGCTGAGAGGAAGTCATTGAAAACGATGGCCAATATATCAATGATTAAAGATAAATGTAAGTATTATTATTTTATAATTAAGCTTAGCGTCAAAAAACGACACAACTTATGGGATGACCTAATATGTATAGAGCTTCGAAATTAAAATTGTATCAGTGTTCGAATCTTTTTGTGACCCACTGCATATCCATCTCTCCATTTACGAGGCACCTTTTTTACGCGAGTTTCTTTTGTTAACCTGTACGAAATAAATATTTTTATAACATATAAATTTTTCTTACCTGTTGTTTTTTTCGTACCAGCAGACTCCATTCACGCAATTTTCATCCGCGTAAAAAAAAGAAATCCGCGTAAATAGAGGGATAAGTGTACATGTAAAGTGACGGTACAGTTAGTGTTAAAAGAACTATTATAAATCATGCACGAATATTTATGGTTTCATCAACAGTCACACCATACTGATTTACCTAGTGAATTTACATTGAGTGCAACTATTTTTAGTTTCTTTACGTTGACTTTTGGATTTTTGTCTTTACAGACCATTTGTACGTGCATCTGTGACTAGTTAGATTTAGGTATAGTCAAAGCCTCTAATTTATTAGTTATAATCTTTGTAGCTTTTTCTTAGTTGTTTGTTTATGTTACCAAGTTATTTATTTGTACTTACATCATGCTGGTGTTTTCTATACCTTGCAGCTGTGGGTTCTCTCCCATGGGCTTTAGGTGTCCAGTCTCTGCTTCTTGGTGTTATGTCACTTTGTCCTTTTGTTATGATAGTTACACCACAGTTTCCTATTCTTATGTAAGCTAAGTTCGTTACCATTTTTATGTTTTCCTTATTTCCTGACCTTTGCTTTCAAAATTCTTTCCCTGAATTCTTTATATTTTGGGCATTATCTATATGATACCAGGTATCCAAAGTTATTGCAATTTCTATAACGTGACATGTGTGATTCGTCCTTGTTCGTTGATCGGTTTGCTTTACATTCTCTTGAACTACAGTTTATATTACACTTCACACACTGATAATTTCAATGATAGCTTACTGCCACATGGCCAAACCTTTGGCATCTCTTACATTGTACATTATCCTTTTTTCTTCAATCTTTCCTATCTTATTACATATAATGGAACATGTATTTGATTTTGCCAAATTTAAAGAGATTGCTATTTACTGATGTCTGTAGTAAAAATACAGGTAGTGAATGGTTTTTTTGCTATCGTTCTCACCATTTTGAATTTGATAACTTTGACAAATTGTAAGTCCTTATGTACTACTTTTTGTAAAATTACCATAACTTTATGATCGTTGTATGACCATGGAAGTCCTTTAAGAAGCTATTGTTTTTTAACTCTTTCGGTATATAAAAGTAAACACTTGTATTTGCTTTCTTTAGTATTGATATAGATTAGATTACTAATTTTGTACAATTGTAATATGTGTTTCTTTTCATTTGAAATTTTAACTTTCTATATGAACTACATTTGTATGATTTCGTTTGGATCTTGGTAGAAAATATAAATATGGAATGTTCTGGTCCTTATTCCTGCTTCATTTGTGGTTTTCTCTTTTCCTTCTTTGCCTTGTATGTTTTTGCTCCGTAATTCAGTTGTGTTTGTTGTGGATTTTGCTGCTGTGTTCATTGCTTTTTACGTTGCAGCTGATATTATCTCTCGATGCTACCTTTTGTACTCTGCATCCTCTCTCTATTTCTGCTGGCTCTGTTCCTCTTTTCTAACATCATTGTTAATGCTTCTGCATCTTCACTATTGCATTTCTTCCTATTTCATATTCTGGGTTTTGGTAATATCCTTTATTGGTTCAGAAGCTAACACAGTCTGTTTTTCTTCACCATCTTCTCGTTATTTCATAAAGATATCCTTGATTTTATTTAGCACTTCTTTCACAGCCTCGTTTTTCCCTTTAAGTTTATTTAAATCTTTTTGTCCCAGATTCTTCTCTACGTTAAATTGTTTCCTTTGCGAATTCCTTCCTTCGCGACATCAGCCACGTGCTCATTCGCGAGGTTATGTTTTCTTTTTCATTTTTGCCTGCCTGAGGGTTTTCTTCTACGTTTAAGAATTGTGTATCATTTTTTACATTTGTTTAATATTCGAAGAATTTCTGTAATTACTTTCACTTCCCTAATCTACCTAAGATCGTTGTTTTTTACTTAATTCGAATTCCGATATTCACACGATATAGCGCGCACCGCAGCACTCGTATCGCCCGTAGAGACTCCCGCCAAATTCCTCGGACGTAATCCACCACCATCACCCCTCCTTCACAAGATTAATAACACCCGTGCCGCCAAAATTGCGACCAATAGCACAACACACCTTCATATAGAAAATAGTAAATAACCAATTACAACACAAAAAATTTGATGTGAAGGCAACTTGTATAGTGGAACCATCAATTTTAGTAGAACTCTCCGGACGTTAATCTATTGGTATTAATTACTTTTCGAATCGCAACTCAAACTAAGGAAGAAACATACAGTAACCGGTATGAATATCCGGACACCATGTAGCCCGAGGAATTACTGCTATACGTCTTTGTTATTTGTGAAAACAATGATATTTTAATTAAATAATGATTTTTCTATAAGTTGGAACAACACTTTGTAGCGGCACGCTGCATACCTGCGTATATTATAAACATTCGGCGGGCAGACGGCTAGCAAGAAAAACACTTGGAAATTTCAAGAACAAGCTAGCACTGTTTAGGACTCTCACGCCAGCGAAGCTATTTTTGAGAAGTCGTTTATCTATCAGTAATAAGGACGTTGGAATTTTACCCGTCCCTTACGTAAACTCTCTCGACAATCTCAATAGCGTTCGTAGGAATCCTAAACCGAGGGTCCCTCAAGGGCCTGCCGATTGAGGTTCGTAAACCTACATGTCGCACGCATCGGCCGGGCCCGCGGGGCACCCCGCTGCTTTGCCGAATCTACGCAGGGAATATCACTCCCACCAAGTTGCTTCCCCACTCTCGGAAAAACACGCTAAGGGCGTAAAAGAGTGGGCGGTGGAATTTCCATAAAAAGTCTAATTGGCTTAAACGGATTTCCCGTTTAGCCAATTAGAAAAAAGTAATTCCATCGAACGGGCCTAGAGAAGCTAGCTGGTGGCCCGGCGAAGCAACGAGGACCAGTCTGTTGCGGGAGTCCAATAAAGCTTTAAATATTGTATCGTACTGTATAATATAGAATAAATTCCTTTTAAACACATTCGTGTCTTTACTGAACACGCCATACAAAATCACATCCTTCATTGGTGACCACCGACGTGGACGCGAGTGAAAAAGTTGAAAATAGTTATATTCTGTGCGATAAGTGTTGTGAAAAATGGCCACGCACAACGAGCCGACGGAAACACCACAGATAAGCAAAATTAGCATCCGAGTCCCGCCATTCTGGCCTGAACAGCCGGCCGTGTGGTTCAAACAGTTGGAAGCGCAATTCCAATTAAATGGCATAACGGCAGACTCAACGAAATTCTACCACACAATATCACAACTTGAAAACAAGTACGCGGCGGAAGTGCATGACGTCATATGCAACCCGCCAGAGCGAGAAAGGTACGAAACAATAAAGCAAGAGTTGATACACAGAGTATCGACATCGCAGACCAGGAAGATTCATCAACTACTGGAGAAGGAGGAAATCGGTGACCGGACTCCGTCGCAATTCCTCCGGCATATGAAGACGCTGGCAGGCGATACGGTGTCGGAAGATTTTTTAAGGACACTGTGGTCTAGCAGACTCCCAGCGACTACACAGGCCATTGTGTCGTCGCAGGCGGATTTACCGCTCAAGAAATTGGCGGAAATCGCGGATCGAATCCGCGAAACTACTGCACCACCTCAAGTAGCCGCCGTCGCCAACCAGATGTCTGACCCGACGCAGCAACGGTTAGAAAAAATGGAGCTTCAAATCGCCGAGCTGACAAATCTCCTGCGGCGACAACAAGTAGCTGGCACTTCAAAGAGACGATCGCGCTCGCGAAGTAGGAACCGCAGCCGATCGCCCACAATTGGTGACCCCGACGTGATGAGGACAATAATGGCAGCAACCAGAGGAACACACGACGCACAACGTTCTGCAGAGAGAGAGATCCATCGAAAAACAAAAAGCAGCAACTGCAACGAGCAGTCCAAGGCAGGCACACAGCATTATCGCACGGATTGGACAACAAGCTACACTTCACGCTAGGACGACACGCGTAACCCCTCTCCTAGACTGGCCACGCAACGGAGACGCGCCCGCGGCCCGACAAACAGAGAAACAGCGCACACACTCCGAGGACCATGCTAGGACAGCAGAGTATACGGCTGCACGATCGGCTTGAGCAAAAACGCGCTCGCCACGATACAGAAGCAGTTCCAGAAATGCAACTTGTAGCAACAATCTCCACCGTCGCAACCACGCCTAACACGCAGCGGAAAAGCATTCAGACGCGGACGACCAGCGGAAGATCGATCAAATCATATCGTTAATCACTGGCAGGGGGGTGATGTGGCGACCCTTCTGTCTACCACCGCTAGAGGGACAGAGACACAGGAAACCATTCTCGCTAGCGCTCTCGAGAGGTCCTGTTTGTATATATACACCTTCCAACCTAACTCCTTCAGTCCCCCGCGTCTAAGGCACGGGTCTCCTAGAATGCCTTACTGACGAGTCCACTAAGAGGCCCAGAACGAAACGCCGCAACCTTTCCTTTTCCTACGATCCTCTCTATCATTCCTCCGCCTTCTATCTATCCTCCGTCAACATAACAGCCCACAACTTGTTTTACATGCTATGAATGTAACATTTATTTATATAATTTTTATACTTTTCTTAATAATAGATAGTAATTGAAATAATATATAATTTTAGTGTCGCAAAAATATTTAAATATTGCACAAAAAAATTACTATTGCATATTAACATTCACTTGGTTGGATTGTCGTTTTAATTAATTATGTAATATAAACGTTTGTACATATTGGAAATAATTTCATTTAGATATTCCAATTAAATTCGTGATCACTTTCCAGTTAATTGTAATTGTAATTTCTCTTTCGTCCCAGTTGGTGTTCTTCTGATTTGACACTCCAAATAGTTTCATCAATTCTCGATCGGATTTAAATCCGGGAATTGCCTGAGGCTCTACAAAACTGAAAGTTCAAATTATACAAAATATATTAGCAGCACGACACTGTATAACCAAACAAACATCAATAGAATAAATGATGTATAACGATAAATAGGAAACTATTTCTCTGCCATAGCCACAATATGCAACAGCTTAAACCTTTCGTCGCCTTTGCAAGTTTATACTCGAAGAATTCGATATCTCCATCTTTTCCGTGGTCATAATACGTGATACAAGTATTCCGAAGTGTATTACAATTGGTAATATGATCCACGA
The DNA here is from genome assembly GCA_951804975.1 of Anthophora plumipes. Classification (NCBI taxonomy): domain Eukaryota; kingdom Metazoa; phylum Arthropoda; class Insecta; order Hymenoptera; family Apidae; genus Anthophora; species Anthophora plumipes. The sequence continues at coordinate 9,881,979 of OX638120.1, forward strand.
ACCTGAGAATCTGGACAAATGTTTATTTTCTCGTCAACGGCCATACGGTTCTCGTCTCTCTCCTGTTTCTGTCTGTCTGATATAATAAGAACAGAACAAGGAACAGAAGTATTAGGAATACCTAGTAAAATACATTGTATAACGACCGCTCATATCCTGCTTCGTGGTTCGTTTAAAGAATTGTTCGCACAGTTGTTTCTGTAATGAAATTAACTTGATCATTGAACACTGATTTAATTACCAGAATTTGTCTAATTGCGCATCTAAGTCTAGTACATTTAGAAATCAACTTGTACTCGTTTGTTTGAGACTTTTTTTACAAATGTCCACTGATCCAGAAGTGTAAATTCATCCCCTAAAGCTATGACCATGACTCTTTTTACACCCTGTACTTGTTCTTAAAAAGAAAGCTTCATTTTGATTAGTACGGTAATATTTGAGTCTGCAATCAATTGTAAATGACTACCGATATTCCACAGCAATATTGTAAATGGCTGCTATGTTTATGTTCGTAGTTGTATGTAATATACTATTAAAATGTAAGCAAGACAATCTAATTACATAAAAGTCAGACAGCTGAGATAGATTTCAGCACTTACTACAATAAAACACTGAGTTGATAACTGTAGTTCTAAAGGGTGTCCCAAAATTCACGCAAGATTTGAATTCTGCGCCATTTGTGCGATAAAGTGTTGCTAACGAAAAAAAAGATAGCGTGACAGCTGACAGTTCACGGTTATTAAAAATGGAGCGCTACACAAAAGAACAACGCGTTGAATGGATTATGGATCAACAACAAGTGGATGCTGATTTTCCGAACAAAATCATTTTCAGCGATGAGGCTAATTTTCATCTTGATGGCTTCGTTAATCGTCAAAATTGTCGCATTTGAGATTCAGAAAATCCACGAGAGATTGTTGAGAAACAAATGCATACACAACGTGTCACTGTTTGGTGCGGATTTTGGGCCGGAGGCATTATCTTCAAAACCATTCTTCTTCGAAAATGCGATTGATCCGACAATAATAGTTAATGGTGCTCCCTATCGCGACATAATAATCCAGTTTTTTGTACCTAAATTGCAAGATATGGATGTGGACGACATGTAGTTTCAACAAGACGATACCACATGCCATACAGCCCGAGAAACAATTCAATTAGTGCATGAATCATTTCCTGATCGTGTAATTTCCCGTTTTGGTGATCAGAATTGGCCGCCCAGATCATGCGATTTAACGCTGTTGGACTTTTGTCTTTGGGGTTTTTTGAAGTCTAAGGTTTATGTCAACAAGCCCACGACCACCCACGCCTTGAAAAAGGAAATTGAGCACTGTATCAACGAAATTTAGCCACATTTATGCAAAACGGTCATGGAAAATTTCGACAAAAGAGTGCGTATGTGCCAGCAAAGCCGTGGAGACCATTTACTCGATATGCTATTCCATATATTACCCTATACTGTATACTTTATGAATCAATAAAAAGATCACAATTTTTAATTAAAAACCTGTTTTCTATCAAAATTACTTCTTGTGTGAAATTTGGAACACCCTATACAATACGAAAGTAATAATACTTGCTTTACGATTGTCAGCGATCTTTACTAACTTTTAATGATAAATTGCTGAAACCGTCTTAATAGTGGTTACCACGCAGCTATGTTAGACATACAGCAATCCATTTATAATAGTATTGTAGAAACAACCTTGAAACCGCATCTATACTTTCACCTATGCAAAAACTATTTGTATAACGATGTGTTTCCCTCTATGCCACACAAGGCTTCTATACAACTTTCTTTTTCGATAAAGTTATCACACTCTGTACAGCAAGAATTACTAAAACGTGTAACACATGATTGCAAATTTTGAGAGGAATAAATATTTAAACAATGTTCGTTTCAGTGATGAAAATGATTGCGCATTACATTTTTTCAATGTCCTAGCTAGCATGATTGATTGTGCTTTTGCTTTAGAATTGAACATACTCAAATTCAATTTAAATCCAATTACTTTATGTTTTTTTCTTAATAGTATTTTAGTTTTTGCAGTATCTTTGTTACTCTTATTTTTAAAGGCCGTTTTAGACTAATACAGTCAGTTGCAAAAGTATTCGTACACCTAACGTATTCGATGTACATGTATAGAAGAAATTGAAAGAAAATACGAAAACAATTTTTATATTAAAAATGTGGAAATAAACCTTCACTAATATAAAACAATATAACACTTGCAAAAATGAATAATTTATTGCACAAAAGAAGAAACTTAACGATATATTACGATATAACGGAAAACAAGACCGCAAAGGTATCCATCCATGAACTTTGATATCAGATAAAATGCTTGGATATATTCGAAACATAAAACAAGCGAAGTCTTTAGAGGCGATGGTGTTTCGTCCAACTAGCAACAGTTCATCAGAAGTAATCAAGAAAGAAGGTTGTAGAGCCTATTCATCATGAGCCATAGAAAAAGTGAGACTTCTTTATCTGAACATTACGTTTTCTGGACATTACGAAGAATGGCCGAGTTTTGCCGACCAATTCCGATCAACTGTTCACGAAAACCAGAAAATCAATGATTATAAAAAGCTCATGTATTTTAGATCGTATTTAAAGGACGAAGCGTTAAGATCAATAGAATCACTCAGTAATTCAGCACCAAACTATGCCGTTGCATGGAACATCTTACAAAAACGATATCATCAACCCGCAATAATCGTAACCAACCACCTAAAGGCGTTATTTGACACAGCCGCTGTTAACCGATCAACACACCGTAAATTAAGACCTTTTTTAAATTCTGTAGAGGCTCACTATCGCTCACTACAATCTCTAAACCAGCCGACCACCGATTCTCTCATTTATTACTCTCAAAAATCGACAAGGGTACCGTTTTGAAATGGAAGGAGCATACCTGCAACGAACAATTTCCTTCAATAGAGACATTCTTTGCCTTTCTACATAAAAGGTGCCTAATTTTAGAGCCCTTCAGAAACATTAATAATTAGATAAAGATCAACGTTAAAAAAAACGTAAGACATTGCGTATATTACCAAGTATTTTATTCTAAAATATATTACTGAAATACGTGTGACATTCTTTATCTTTACCAACATCACACCATCCATCAAACCTTACCAGCGAACCAGCGACAACTTAGCGCCACTACTCTCGAACATATTGCTTGTTCGAAGTACAAGACGCAACAGTCAGTATGTATTCGCTATAAGTTTAGATATTAAAAATGCATTCAATACGGCAGATTGGAATAACAACATTGTAGCTATGAAAAGAATGGGAGTAGGAGGAAAATTAATAGAAATTATTACAGGTTACTTATCGGACAGGAAGCGCATTTTAGATATACAAAATGAAAAAAAACGAATGGGAAATTACGAGAGGAGTTCCACAGGGATCAATTTTAGGACCCTTCTAATGAAACGTATTATATACAACAGTATTTTAGAAGATAACAAGAAAAATGAAGAAGAAATAACGGTCTGTTATGAAGACGATGCATTAATTTTTAATAAAGGTAGGGATATTGAAATAACGAAAATGAACATACAAAAAAATTAAATAAATGTTGCGTCGCAACCCCTTTTCCTTCAAAGGGGACTTCATCGCGGCTCATCATGTGGCATGCAGACCGGGCTAGATTTGTACATTCTAAGCATTTTGACCGTCACGTAGCAATAACAAGTTCACGGAAACGTCAAACACTTTTACTTTCTTCTATTTTGATGAAATACAGTCGAAGGTGTTGTCCATCTAGAGACGCGCTTGTCCCTTTTTTTCTATTTCTTATTTTTACTATGATTGTTAGAATCGAAGCGCTTCTTAAGTTTATTGCCTGCTACTGTCATTACTCGCGGCACACGAAATTTCCGTGTGAGTCACCCAAGGGTGCTTTCTGTACCTGTGAGTGACCATTGGCGAGAGGACGGTTACTTTTTTCTTGACTTTTCGCTGCCAATGACGTAGCTCAACCCAGCTCTCTTCGCTAACTCGATGCATATTATTTCGTTGATCTGCGTGTCTCCTCTTCACGAATACACCCTTTGTGAAGTGATTTAAATCACGACACAGTCCGGGAGCAGACAGCACGGCAGAATCCAGATCAGTAACAGTCAGAAAGAAAAGAGTGAGTGGTAAAACGACATAACGAAATCCCGAACGCCACGAAACACGTAACATCACACCGAATGAGGTTAAAGGATTTAATTATCCGATAACTAGCGTCTCCGAAACAGGCACGAGCAAGTGAACACGGGCCTTGCAACTCCGTAATATTCCATAAGGGAATAATGGCGTAGAGGGACGCAACAATAAAGTTATTACAGAAATAGAAGAATTAGGATTAGAAATAGAACCACTAAAACCCGAGATGGTAATTTTTACTAGGAAAAGGTCTAAACCCAGGGAAGATAGATCAATCTGTATCAAAGGACAAAAAATTAAGAACAAGTAACAGTCTAACATACTTAGGATTAATAATGGACGAGAAACTTAACTTTAGAACACAGATTACAAGTGCGTTAGAAAAAACCGCAAAAATGATGAATAGTCTGGGCACAGTACTGAAGAACATTGACGGTCCCACGCAGGCAAAAACAAGGCTTCTAGCTAGCGTGGGACAAACGGTGGCCATGTATGGGATCCCGATTTGTGCCGGTACTCTGGAAAAAGGAAGAAATAGAGAGTTATCAATTAAAGCACCGAGACACGGCGTTCTGCGTGTGGTCGCCACATATCGCACGATGTCCATCGAGACAGTGCATGTAATTGCAGAAATGCCACCGGTGGATCTCTTAGCGTGGCAAAGATCAGAAGCGTACTATAGATTCAATATGTATCTATAGATTCAACGAATTGAATAATTTAGAGAGGGACAGGGAAACAAGAAATTTAATGATGAAAAAAATCAAGAAGACAATAACGAATGAGATGATCGAAAAATGGCAACAAGAATGGGGGAAACTGACACAAAAAGTTAAATGGACAAAGATTTTAATTCCAGACATTAGAAGGCGGATAGTAAGAAAACATGACCAAATGGATTATTATATCACACAAACACTGTCGGGACACGGTGTTTAATTACTATCTCAAAAAATCCAGAAATAGAGAAAGGGATACCTGTGAGCATTGCAGAAATATGGAAGATGCCTCATACGTAATTTTTGAATGCCCAAAATGGGAAGAGAAAAAAATAAACAGATGGAAGACAAAAGAGGGGCATAGACTGAATAAAAAATATCTAATGTAGGCATTTTAAGCGTTTAGGGGGTCGAAGGCCACGTCAAGCGGGACGATGGCCAGGTAGCGCGTCTAGATGGTCGAAGGACACCATTCTCACCCCTCTTTTTACTTGAGGAAAACCAGGCTTGGCAAAGCGAGCTAGCTCGGGGTTTTCCCAAGTCGAGGAGAGGGGACAGGACGGTTTCCCTTTTAAGAAGGGAAGACCAGGACGCGGGTAGATAGAGTAGAAACAGATAGAGTAGATATAGGAAGAAGGAGCGACTGACCGTTAGCAAAAAGTTTTAAGAGTACGCAACCGATAAACGATCATCCGACAATTTGTATTTTTATTTGAAGTCTTCAACCCTTCCATCTTCCCAAACTCCCTACAAACATCAGAAGTGGGATAAAGAACGGGTCTTGTAAATTAATTACGGACCGCGAGTGCAAGTGGAAAAGTTGTATTGTGTTATTTACGGTTAAACGGTGATTAAAAGTGACCATATTGTTCTCGATCGATTGCGTGAAAGGTGAATCAATTGTGACATATTGTTCAAGGTGAAGTGACGGATTGTGCAACTGAGATTCAAGCGCGTTGGCGTATTTTGTGAAAAACAGCGACGTTAATTTTTCCACCAAAAATGTCGAAGGAGTACACTCTTCACGAATTGAGAAAATTTTTGCGAGCGCGTAATTTGGCAGTGTCAGGCTCAAAATCTGAATTAATTTTGAGGTTGGAAGATTTTGACTCCAACATCTGGAATACAATCGCAATAGAAAGGGGTGCGGCTCAGGAAAGTGAGCGACAGCGACGGGACGGTGAGATGGAAGAAGAAGAAGCAAGACAACCTCTTCGCGAAGACAGACACCGGGAGGAAGAAATGCAGGAACGCGAATAGAGGTTGATGCGTTTGGAGCGTGATCTGTTGCAACGAGAGGTGGAGCTCCTCCGTCGGGAACGAGCCGCCTCAAACAACCCTTTGACGGACAGTCCAGGAATCTCCGAAACCACCGCTAGTCGAAGATCTGTGTCTGCGAGTATTAGCATACGAGCCATCGGAGATTTATTGAGCGAATTTGACGCTCGCGACAGCACTTTTTGAAAGTGGGAGCAGCAAGTGCGGTTACTCCGAGATAATTATGAATTGGACGATAAGGCGACCAGAGTGTTGATCAGTTCTAAATTGAAGGGACGCGCCGCGAACTGGTGCCACTCGAGATCAGAACATCTCGCGATGGATATAGATACGCTACTGAGGGAGATGAAAGTAATGTTTAATCATCGACCAAGTAAACTAGCGTTACGGAAAGAATTTGAGAACCGGGTATGGACCACCGGGGAACACTTCTCCGAATATTATCATGACAAAATAATTCTCGGGAATCGTGTGCCGATCCCGAGTGACGAAATAATAGATTACCTGATCGACGGTATCACGGATCCATGGCTCCGAGATCAGGCTCGAATAGGACGATTCCGAACAACCGCAGACTTATTGGAATCATTCGAGAAAGTCACTTTGAACCCGCGGAAAGTTGCCCATAGTGACAAGAAACCATTAAGAGGGAGCTATGAATCGAAGGAGAAACCGGAGATGCAGAGGAAGACGGTCCGGTGTTTTAATTGTGGAGAAACAGGGCATGTGTCCCCAAGGTGCCAAAAACCAGAGAAACGAGAACGTGGATCCTGTTTTGGATGTGGATTCACGACGCATCGGGTGATGGATTGCCCGCGACGGATAGAGAGTCAGCGGGGGAGAAGCAGCATACCACAGGATCCCAGGCCGACGACGTCGGCGAACATGGTCCAGCCAACACTCCCAGCGCCGTATCTACTATTGCTTAGTTACTCAATAATAGATAAAAACGAACATTGTTGTAAGTATACTGTAAGCGCGATGTTGGACTCGGGATCACCAATTAGTTTCATTAAGAGCAGTTTTCTACCCGTGGAAGCGCGAACTCCGTTGCCGAAAACAAATTATGAATTTACGGGAATTAATGGCTCGCGCATGGAAATTTTAGGTTTTGTCGAACGTGAGGTTGAAGTTGAAGGCATCCGCATAGAATTAAGGCTTTACATAGTTCCGGATCATACGATGGCGTATATGGCGATATTAGGACGGGAGTTTTCCTCGAATCCGTTAATTAAAGTGTCCGTCGATAACGGTCTCAAAGTATCGCGGAAGGAAAACAAAAATACGAACGAATTCGATTCGACGATTGCGCAAATTTTGAATATCGATTGTGTGAGCGAACCGGTTACTGAACCAGAAAAATTGCGAATCAACCCGGAAATGGACCCCGCGGTTACGGAAAACATTAAAGAATTGGATCAGTCAGATTATCGGCACATTAAGGAATCGAGTACCGATAGTATTGATTTTGAAATGAAGAGTGCTTTAAAACACGATCAGCCAATTAGTTTTAGGCCGCGGCGACTCTCCTACGCGGATAAGGAAAAAGGACAGATCGTCTTAGATGACCTGTTAGTTAGAAAAATCATCCGCCCAAGCGAATCACCATACAACAGCCCAATTGTTTTGGTAAGAAAGAAGAGCGGCGAGCTTAGGCTTAGTGTAGATTTCCGCGAATTAAATAATATTGTAAAGTTGTATTTGTTCCCGGATCTACGGGGAAAAATTAGAGAATACATTTGTAATTGCTTGCGGTGCATAGAATTTTCACCTCCTAACGGAAAGCAAGAGGGATACCTGTATAATATCGATAAAGGGAAAGTGCCGTTTCATACCATTCATATTGACCATCTTGGGCCGCTTGAAAAAACGGGAAGAGGCTACAGACATTTATTAGTTATTATAGACGGATTTACTAAATTCATTAGGATCTTTCCCTGTAAATCGACCGGCTCCCAGGAAGTCGTCAAATTCTTAAGGGAATATTTTCGGGGTTATAGCACCCCGAAACGGATAATAACAGATCGCGGAACCGCGTTTACATCAAACATTTTCAAAGAATTTGTAACAATCGAAAACGTTCAACACACGTTGATTGCGGTAGGCACCCCTAGAGCGAATGGTCAAGTAGAACGATTTAATCGCACCATAGTACCGATGCTTGCAAAATTGTGTGAAACGCCGAGTAAATGGGATAGAGTGCTGGAGCAGGTAGAATTTGCGTTGAACAACACGGTTTGCCGAACGACAAAAGAAACCCCTAGCCGTCTACTATTTGGAGTGGAACAATTAGGGAAATTAAACGATTGTTTGCGACCGGCATTAGAATCAACGTTGAACGAAGAAAGAAATTTGGAGGCAATACGTGAAAGGGCAGCGGAAAACACGAAAAAGGTACAAACGGCTAATGAGGATCGTTATAATAATAAGCGAAAAGACGCGCTAGTATATAACGTCGGAGATTACGTCATGATCAGGAACACGGATACATCGGCAGGTATTAATAAGAAGTTGATACCTAAATTTAAAGGACCATACGTAGTGGAAAAGGTTTTAGGCGGTGACCGGTATGTAATCAGTGATATAGAAGGGTTTCAGGAGACGCAAATGTCGTACAACGGTGTTTTATCTCCGGACAATATGAAACTATATATTGCAGTGTAAATTTTAAGAACTTTGAATATTTAATAGCGATAAGAACTGTGTGTGTGTGACAAATAATTTTATTAATTGTAATTAGAGTATGCTATGTATGTAAATATAATATGAATGTAATAGGTAGTAAGTACCCCTAGGTAAAGGACGGGATATCGTTGCATTTGGGTTAGCCGGGACGGCTAACAGGTCAGGATGGCCGAACTGTAGGCATTTTAAGCGTTTAGGGGGTCGAAGGCCACGTCAAGCGGGACGATGGCCAGGTAGCGTGTCTAGATGGTCGAAGGACACCATTCTCACCCCTCTTTTTACTTGAGGAAAACCAGGCTTGGCAAAGCGAGCCAGCTCGGGGTTTTCCCAAGTCGAGGAGAGGGGACAGGACGGTTTCCCTTTTAAGAAGGGAAGACCAGGACGCGGGTAGATAGAGTAGAAACAGATAGAGTAGATATAGGAAGAAGGAGCGACTGGCAGTTAGCAAAAAGTTTTAAGAGTACGCAACCGATAAACGATCATCCGACAATTTGTATTTTTATTTGAAGTCTTCAACCCTTCCATCTTCCCAAACTCCCTACACTAATTAATTAAATGCTAAAATCAAAATCCAGGTAGGAAGAATTGGCGAGATGCTTGAAAGACATTATAGGAACGAAAGAAAAAGAAGGTAGAAGTGCTAGCTTCTGAGCGGGAAATATAGAGGATGAAGAGGGGAGGAAGTGTGATGTAAAGTGGGTAGAGTAGGGAATAGATCGAGCTCAAGAGCAAAACTTTGGGAAGCCGGTTAGTCGAAAGGCAACCTTTAAGGAGTGGAAATGTTAAGTAAAGCAAAGTATAAATTAGTTCAGACCAAAAATAGTGTAAGATAAAAATGCGAATAGCGAATTAAGAATAAATAGTAAACAATACAATTAAATAGACATAATATAATTAATAATTGAAATCTTACGAATCTAAAAACCATTAACTAATCAAATAAAATAAAACAAATTAAACCTTGAACCACAGAATATGTAATACTTGGGAAAAATAGTTAATATTCAAGCTACAAGAAGTCTAAAGATCAAATTACGATATAAATAAATAAGAATGAAACATAAGCTTAGTGAAATAATGAAACGTAATGAGCAAAGAAATAATGGGAAACGTGATTAAAATTAAGTTAAGAATAAAACAATAACAAAGATAATCGAAGCATAAAATTGTACAGTTAATAATACTTAAATTAATAAACTACTTAAATCAAAAGAATATACTTAAACTGAAATAGTATTAAAGGATATAGTGAAAATGTAATAAATAAGCGATTAATAAATTGTTCGCTGGAAAAAGGTGATTTTATAATGGTTAATGAATAACATGAAACTAGAAATAATATAAACTGCTAAAATAAAAAGATTAAGTAGTGTAAGTAAAAATCGAATAAGTGTAATGACGGTTTAACGGAAAAATTCAAACGAAGTGAGCGGGTAAAAAAAAAGCTTGAAGAAGAAGAAAATATGCCAGAGCATAAACACAGCAAAGAGACAGACAAGGAAAGACACCATAAGACAAAGACTGACATATACGGACCAAGGTGAAAAAAGGAAGAAGAAAGCAGCCGAGTGTGAATACATGGTGTTTTTTTATTTTTTTTATTTTTTTTTGCCATTTCTTACCTATCGTGTTCGTGCTCATACGTGTTACATTTAAAAGCAATAATACAATGATGATCTATGTATATGCACAAGTGTTCAGCGCGCACGTCTTATTTATTTGTTTTATTTTAAACAATCTTCGGTGCGCTTCAGACGGTAAATTAATAGCGCTTGAATATTTGGGGTTTGATGCAAGAAATACTACAGTTAACCCTTACACTTAATTTAATGATATACAGAGTATAATCGCAGCGCGTGGTGGACAATTTTTACGGAGAAGTCTGTGTTTTTACTTTAATGTGTGCTTGTATATTTCTTAATCTTGTTTGGTATCTTCATTTATATGTTTATATATACAACTTTGGAGGGGGGTGAGGCACGCGGATTGGTTGTTGTTAATATGTATTTGATGTAGCTCGTGTGTACTGCCGTACTGAGCCAACTGAATTATTGACAAATGCTTGTTGCCTTTCTAACTTTGTGTGTTTTATTTTATGTAAGACTGAATGGTCGCTTTTACTTATGGATGGTTTCTTTATGGTGACTGTTTCTCAACTCCCCTTCTTTCGAGTGCTCGTTTTAGCCCTCGGAAGCGTTTGATTAAAAGTACGCTGATTGGTGAATATTTTCTAATATTCGTCGCCAATCAGCGTGCCTACTTTTCTCGCCAACTCCTTCCAGTGCGCCCTTAGCGTGCCTTTCCCTGGTGGAGTGGGAGATGATTCTAAGGGGTAGCCAAATGTTTATAATAATTCGGGAAATTCCCCCGGCTCATCGGCTAGCGAACCGTTACAGACAGATGTACCCTTCGGAAACCCGTGGTTTATGGCATGTTCTTAAGCTATTGAGCGCGAAAGGTACGAGTGGCTAAAAACTCTAATTAAGGAATTCTACCGGCCTTCGCTAGGATGGACGTTAAAGCATAAAAATAATAAATTAAATCCTAAGCTCAAAAACGGCCTGTTGGTGCGATCGTGCCATAAACCGTTACTAAGAAAACCTAACAGTTGTTGAAAGAAATCCTAGAAATAGACCAGGAAGGGGTTGCCTTTTTGATTGGATCCCCATTTTGGCTAGAGTCACCAGCAAGGTGGCCGCCTACAATTCACCGTGGATCGTCAGGTACCGAGGGAACTCTCGGGTGACGTCAGAGGAATTCCGCGTCCCTCGACCGTAACAGGTAATAACTTTATGAAGCGCCTTGACCTTGCTAAGCCATGCAAAAATAAAAATAAAAAATAGAAAAGGCATTAAGCCGAAAATAAAGAAATATATTGCTCAAAATTAAGACGTCGTAGAAGGTAACCGATGGTCAGTGGCTTCATAAACTTATTGTGTTACGGGTTCGCTTAGAATTTCTATTAAATAAATATTACTTCTAATTTGCCTTTCTTCGCGCCTAGGGTCGAGTCATACAATGTTGTTACAATGTAACATGCCGCCAGCCTTGAACGAACCGCGTTCAAATGGTCTTATTATTAAACATGTAAATTGTAATTCTTCAAATCCGCATATACGAACCCCAGGTAGTTATCGCATTATATTTACAAATTCGACCTTTATAAGCAATGGATATATGAAATGTATTGATATCTTAAAGTTATAAAAATATAAAGAGGATTTCTAACAAATAATAGATATACATAAGTGAAACCTCCTAAAGAATATTGAATATAGTAATAAATGAATAGCTTATCTAAGGATAAAGAATAAGTACATGCGTATAATAATTAATTTTCTACATTAATATTAATCGGTAATGGGCATAAATTTTTTATACATCGTTTATAATTTCTGCGAATGGTTTTAACGGTCGCTACACGAACGATATTATTGTAGCGTACAACTAGTGCGCGCCAATAGAGACTAAGTTATACCTAAACCCGCGCCAATAGCAAATAACATTAGCACGCACCAATAGGGTGCAAGCACAATTAATATATTAGTTACCTGATGCATATATTGAAAGGGCACTCTTCACGGTCCGCGCCCGGAAAAAGGGCGTATATAAGGACGCCCGAAAAAAGGTAAAAACAGGTAGTTCAGAACAGCGACTGAGGAAACTCAGTACTCGAGTTAAACTAAGCATTTACCAGCGAACTCTGTAAAGACGAATAAATCTTGTTCAACACAATATTACACGCTTACGATTGGTGTGTGGTTTGAGAAGCGACAAACCCACATTATCTTCACCGGGGTGAGTAGCTACGATGCGACCCATGTTCCAGTGCATGGGTGGGAGGTTGTCTTCCTTGATCATGAGAAGTGTACCAATTCTTATTTCCTCCAAATCACCTTTATACCATTTACGCCGTTGAAGTAGCTCATTAAAGTACTCGTTAGACCATCTTTTCCAAAAATGTTGTTTCACCAATGTGTTGCCATAGTGACAATGTGTTTACTGGTATATCTTGTAAATCATGTTCTGGTATGCTCATTAGATAATCTCCAATCAAAAAATGTGCTGGGGTAAGGGCAGACAAATCATTGGGATCAGAGGACAAGGGAATTAGAGGTCGGGAGTTCAATATTGATTCGATTTCGATCATAAATGTATTAAATTGTTCGTATGTAAATAAAGAATAACCAACCGTGCGATATAGGTGGTGCTTGAATTGTTTGACACCTGCCTCCCATAAGCCTCCGAAGTGGGGTGAATGTGGTGGCGAAAAATGCCAATTGATACCTTCGTTGGATAGTTCATGCTTAATTCTATCGTTATGCGTAGCAGATAGTAATGATGCTCTTATTTTTAGCATTTCATTCTTTACTCCGACAAAGTTTGTTCCATTATCGGAATAAAGATCTTTTGATTTACTCCTTCGAGCAAAAAATCGTTTAATTGCTGCTATGCATGTCTCGGTAGTTAGATCCGTTACTAACTCCAAATGTATAGTCTTTGTCGAAAAACAAATAAAAACAACTACATAGCATTTTAGTTTAACCTTATTTCTAAATTTTTTCTCCTTTATAAAAAAAGGACCGCAATAATCTAGACCTGTATTTTCGAAAGGCCGAGTTAGTGTTAAACGATTTTTTGGTAACGAACCCATTAAATCATTTGGTGGTTTAGGATTTATTTTGTAGCAAGGAATGCATTTATGTATAATGTATCTGGTTCTATTTTTACCATCAATAGGCCAGTAAATTTGTCTTAACAAAGCTAATGTCGTTTGTGCTCCTGGATGCCAATGTTTTCTATGTATATGGCGTATAATTAGATCAGTGACATGATTACTTCTTGGTAATAAAATTGGATATTTTTGTGAATAACTTATCTTTGCGTTTCGTAATCTACCTCCTACGCGAAGAATTCCAGATTCATCGATAAAAGGGTTTAACCTCAGTAATTTGCTAGCCTTATTTAATTCAGTACCCTTTTTCAAACACCGTAACTCCTGATAGAAGTCCTTTTCTTGGACTACCCTTATTATCTGTAAATGTGCTTCTTGTAATTCTGTTGCACTAAATTCACCTTTGATTTTAGTATTTGACCTTCTATTTATGAGTGCTCGATGACAAAAGGCAACGAAACGATTCAAAGCAGTAATACACGAGAATCGTTTGAAGGTGTCATTTTGAATTTGATTCGTAGTAATTAATGTTATTTTATGTTGTTCTGTGTTACTTTTTAATGGTATTTTTGTGACTTTCCAAAATTGTTCATCTTTAGAAAGCCATATAGGCCCATTGAACCAAACCGTATTCTGAATAAATTCTGAAGGAGTTTTACCTCGAGAAATATAATCCGCGGGATTATCCTGTGTTGATATGTGATACCAATGGTTTTTATCGGTTAGCGTTTGAATTTCAGAAACGCAGTTAGCTTCGTAAGTTTTTAGAATGTGTGGTGACGTATTGATCCCATTTAATACAATAGTCGAGTCAGAATAAAAATTAATTTTGCTGAATTTTAGATTTAGTGCTTCTACCACGGACTTGTATAAATTTGCTAATAACTTGGCAGCACAAAGTTCTAATCTAGGTACAGTAATTGTTTTTATTGGCGCTACGCGTGACTTTGCGCATGCTAGACTTACAAAATGACGATTAGTTTTATCCGTGGATCTTGTATAAAAACAGGCACCGTATCCCTTTTGACTGGCGTCACAAAAGCCATGCAATTGCAGATCAACGGCATTATTTAAAATAACCTTACGCTGTACTGTGAAATGATTTAATATAGGTAATTGTTTTTTGAAATTGATCCATTCGGTATGTAATGCTTGTGGAATTGATTCGTCCCAATTTAGATTTTCCTTTCACAGTTCTTGCATAAATAATTTAGCTTGAATTATTATGGGACCTAACAAGCCCAAAGGGTCAAAAAGCTGAGCAATTTCGGACAAAATCATTCTTTTTGAAATAGTTTTTTGCTCAGCAAATGGTTTTACGTTGTAGCTTATAGCGTCAACATGTGGATCCCACTGTATTCCGAGCACCTTTTTTGTTTCATTGACTTCTAAGCATACGAGCTGAGATGTGGAAGAATTTTTTAATTCTTTTAAAAGTTTTGGCTCATTTGACAGCCATTGACGTAAGTTAAAACCCCCTAGCCTTGGTAATTTAGATAACTGATCTATTAAAAGCTGGGCTTGATTCAGATCGTTTGTGCCAGTGAGTAAATCATCCAGGTAAAAATCACGGTCAAGTACTGTTGCAGCTAACGGATATTTATGTCCCTCGTCCTTTATTAATTGTTTTAAGCAACGAACTGCGAGAAATGGAGCTGAGGTAGTCCCATAAGTAACTGTATTTAACATGTAGGTTTTTATAGGTTTATTTTTATTTTCACGCCAAAAGATTTTTTGGAATTCTGCATCCTCTGGATGTACTTGAATTTGTCGAAACATTTTTTCTATGTCGGCTGTTAAAACGAATTGATGAATGCGAAAACGTATGATTATAGAAATCAGATCGTCTTGAATTGTAGGACCTTGCATTAATGTATCGTTTAAAGAGAGACCAGTTGAAGATTTTGCGGATCCATCAAAGACCACACGAATTTTTGTGGTCACGCTTGTTTTTTTTATTACCGCATGGTGTGGTAAATAGTAACCTAATTGGAAAAACAAATTTGGAAAAACCAGAACTTCCGGTTAGTTCTCGAATTCCATTAACATTAGTTAAAAAACTTTTGAACAACATTCCGAGTGCTGAGGGTTATCACTTGTACACTGATCGATACTTTACAAGTATCCCGCTTGCTAATGAACTCCTCAAACTAAAGGTCCATTTTACGGGTACTGTAATGCCAACTCGAAAATACTTGCCAGCTGCAATAAAAAAACCGATATTTTCATCAAAATCGACTGTGGCTTAAAAGAAGGATAATACATTGGTCCTCGCATGGAAAAGCAAGCGGATCGTGACCTTTCTGAGCACCAGCGATACAGCATCCCTCCAACCGGTTACAGCGAGAACACGCGGTGGTGATGGCATAATACATGTACTGAAACCAACCGTGGCTATAAATTATACCAAGAAAATGAGAGCAGTTGATCGCGCGGACCAATATGCGGCGACGTATTGTTTCCTTCGGAAATCTCTCAAATGGTGGAGAAAATTATTTTTTTGGGGGATGGAGATGTGCGTCATCAACGCATACATAATGTACAAAATAACAAAACAACAAAAAAATGAAAAGCCACTAACACACTTAAATTTTGTTAAATATTTAGTCGATCAGTTAGTAGGAAATTTCCAGCGCCAAACACCATCTACATCCTCACATTTAACGTCATTCGTAGATAATAGATTAAATAATCAGTTACATATAATTCGTTCAGGAGGCAAGAAAGACTGTGCAGTATGTTCCAACAGGAAAATTCCAGGAAAAAGGCGACAAACACACACGTACTGTGATACTTGTACACGAAAGCCAGGACTTCATATAGGCGATTGTTTCGCAAAATCATTCTTTGGAACATTACAGAGATTAAAAATTTTATATTTTATATTTATATTATTTATATTCTTACGTATGATAAGTACTATTAAATATAACAAATCAGTTTCAACAAATTCTGTGTGTTTCAATATCCATATATTGACTTTAAATCCTGTATGGAAAAGTAATTCGAAACGATAGATTTGCTCCGACCTACTGGTACTCCCAAAAGCGAAATGTGCCGATCGCAAAGGGTTAATATACATCCTAGCGAAGACCGACAGAATTGCTTTATTAGAGTTTTTAGCGGTTTGTGTCTTTCGCGCTCAATAGCCTAAGAATATACCATAAACCTCGGGTTTTCGAAGGGTGCATTTGTATGTAACGGTCCACTGACCAATAAGTCAGCCGGAGGAATTTCCCAAATTATTGTAACCATTTACTCACCTCTTGAAGTCATCTCCCACTCTTTCAGAGTAAAGCGCGCTAAGGGCGCACTGGAAGGAGTTGGCGAAAAAATTAGGCACGCTGATTGATGATGAATATGTAAAACATTCACCAATCAGCGTGAACCTCCCCCAGTACGTCTGAGGCGAGGATGAGCTGCCAAGACGAAAGGCAGAATAAATCGAGCACTCGAACAGTATAGATAAAGAGTAAAATAGAACAGTTCATCAGGAACAGATAGTAATAGAACAGTCCAGTGGTTAAGCGGTCAATAGACATTGTAATAGTTTTTCCCAATTTGTAAATTGGGTGGTCCTTCGTTATATTTTTAAAGTCGGCACACCACGTGCAAATACCACAAGGCTCGAAGTTTTGTAAGCTACCGCGAGTATTAACATTTGGTCCTTCGAACCGGATAGTGAACAGTGAGATACAGTGAAAAATCGAAGAGTAACCTGCAATCACCACCATACCAATTTGGCATTAAAGATTGTAATCCACAATTGCCCGTGGTACAGTGACCAGTCAGCATAGCAAGCGTTCTATCTGAAGCAGTCAGTTAGAACCTTGAGTGACACGGACGATCCTACTACACTGGACCCTTGGATCTCTGGAGCAGCAGCCGGCCACCGATTTGGACATCCAGGGAGATTTCTGTATACCTCAATTAGAAGAGCGTCACGCCCCTGGACGAGATAATAAGCGATACCGAAGCGCAGCAACAAGATCATCCGGAACACGAGAACAGGACGATGCAGCATCGCCACTCCAGTTTCTCCTTCTTCCGTAAGTCCTTTCCAATATCTACACGCAAGATCGTATACACTATAACGTCATAGAAACGCAGTTAAAATCACTCGCCGCGTAACACGGAGAGCTGAAAGCACGATTAACTCGTTTCAAGCGTTTTGTTAGGACAGCAAGGGAACGATTTTATGATACGTGACTTTATTTCAGTAAACCGTTATTTTTAATTTAGCAGACCGGTCTGCAGCCAACATGTGGCACGTAGACTTTCTAAAATATTAAAAAATAGGCTATTGTTCAGCTAGCAAGGCAAGATACCATAAAGTCATCTCCAAAAAGGTCTTCGAAAACCCAATGTAATTACCGAGGCCACTTGGTAACTTCCCTTCCGAGCAAGACGGAAGGTCAGCGTTGACCTGGCTGGATTTTCCCCCTTATTGCCAAATTTCGCTTAGCAAGGACCATCATCATCACCCCCGCTCCAAGGACATTTCGCGCTCCGGGCGCACTGGAAGGGGGTGATACGGGGTTGGTCACTTAGCTTTTTTAAGAACCTCCCTTTGCATCCCTTCTTCAATTTTGGGAGAAATTGGAGAATGGACAAGACAATAAAGAGAGCAGAATCAGCGAGATTCAGGCATATATTGATTATTAGTTCAGTATCACTCAATTGTCGAACATTAAGAGTTAAATAGTAGGATCTCGAATCAGCGAGATCCATTCATTAGCAGTCTCAAACACTAAAATCAGTCACCTGAACATTGTCAGGTAGTGCAAATAGAGAACGATAACTTCATTAGACGGCACCAAGTGCAATATTCGGAAGTACGCGGATAGTGAGTGTCCAAGTGCTTAACACGTTTCATAGAAACATCATCCGCCGATATGGTAGTAGGCGCGTTAGAAATAAAGGCGGAAACATACGAAGATTTGCATGAAAAATTGGACAAAGTACAAGCTCAAATCGAGACGATTGTAGTGTGTTCGGAATCTGAAGAAGTTCACCTCGAAGTGCCAGAAAGTTTTAAAAACACATTTTTCGTATTGATGAACAGAGTTGAAAGTTATACACTTACTGACAAATGTTAAAAAACAGCGTAATCGTTTGGTAATTTTGGTACATTTTTTATCTTCTGAGATACATAGGTTGAAACTAGAAATAGCATAATAAAATAACATTCCATACATCAATAAACAATGAGTTTTTTTCAAACATACTTGTACATGGACGACAATTAAATTGAATCGATGTGATTCAATTGATACACATTCCGTGTAGGAAGTGCAACGCGAAACACCACACGTTGCTGCATGAAGATTCGCGGCCCAGTACGAGTACCGTACAGGCAAACGTAGTCAGTCTATCTGCGCAAACATTAGCGAACGGTCTACTATCAACCGCGATAGTAGACGTCACCGACAAATTCGGTCGTACACATTCGTGCAGAGCTTTGATCGATCCGGGTTCGCAGTCTCGTTTCTGAGTAAAACCTTGGCTCAAAAGTTGCAGCCCGATCGAAAAGAAGTAAACATGCCGGTACAGGGTATACACAGCATGAGTAAGCTGATACCAGAATCTGTAACCATCACGATACAATCGCAACGTACAGATTTCGCGATAAATATTGATTGCCTGGTGTTAGATTCTTTAAATCACATCTTACCAGCTCGATACATCAATAGAAAAAATCTCGAAATTCCGAAAACCATCAAACTCGCGGATCCACGATTCCATAAACCAGGTCCGATTGATTTAATAATAGGCGCGGAAATTTACCACGAATTTATCTCAAAAGGCAAAATTTCACTCGTGAACAATTCCGGCGCCTTATTAAAAACAAAATTCGGGTGGATAGTTATTGGCAGAATACACGACGGATTTCCCCACGATACCATCTGTAATCTATCCACGCACGCGCTCGATCAAGCAATTCAAAAATTCTGGGAGTTAGAGGAACCTCCTACGAAGAAACTGTTTTCGGACGAAGAATCTAGGGCCGAAAACCATTATAAATAGCACACGCGACGCGATTCCGATTCCAGAAAATACATCGTTCGTCTTCCCTTTAAGGAAGAGCATGCACTTGGCGATTCATACGCAACCGCTCTTAAACGATTTTACTCGCTCGAGAAAAACCTCGCGAAAAACACGGACCGCAAGCAGCTATACGTTGATTTCATGAACGAGTATGCTGTCTTGGGTCCGAACAACAACACGAAAATAAACGTAAGGGCTATTATCTGCCGCACCACGCGGTATTCAAAGAAAGTAGCCTCACTACAAAGCTCCACGTTGTTTTCGACGATTCAGCGCGTACAGCTTCAGAAAAATCGTTAAACGACACGCTCATGGTAGACCCCACGATACAGGACGATCTTTTCGCGTTAATAATTTGGTTTTTTCTCGCACACACACGTTTTAACCGCGGACATCACTAAAATGTACCGACAGACGTGGATTCATCCAGACGATCGCCAATATCAAAAGATATTGTGGCGAGATGATCCAACCAAACCCATCAAGATATATACACTCAACACAGTGACATACGGGACATCCGGAACACCGTTTCTAGCAATACTCTCGCTTCATCAATTAACCGATGACGAGGCGTCTCAATTTCCGAAGGCAGTAACCATAATGAAAACAGATGTTTACGTCGACGACTTATTAACCGGAGCACATACCTACCATGAGACAGAGTCGATTCGCGATGAAGTCGTACAACTCGTGAAAAAGGGGTGTTTAGAACTCCGAAAATGGGCATCCAATGATTCGCGCTTAATCAGAACATTGGAACCGCGACTCGATACCACAGTTGTGCGTCTAGACGCAACCGAGACAACCTCAATTCTCGGCATACATTGGAATCCGTCACGCGACGCATTGATATACACATTAAAACCAGTAAACAAATTCACACGACTAACCAAACAGACAATACTATCACAAATCGCGCAATTGTTTGATCCGTCAGGATTAATAGGGCCAGTAATAGTATGGGCGAAACTTCTGATGCAACGACTGTGGCAATTACGCGTAAATTGGGATGAATCCGTTCCAATGGACATCGCTACCGCATGGGAAAGGTACCGCGAACAGCTACTGTGGCCTCGCACCGATACAAAATCGCGTTGCCTCGATACTTCTGGCTACGCTGCACGACAAATTAATGTTATGCAGCAGATTGTTATTGTCAGTAGACACTAAGCTAAGATACTAGTGGTTGTCTCGATATCGTCGTTTGAAAACCTGGTTGAAACGCGGTTTAAACTAGATAGAAAACTTTCTCTTGCACGAAGAGCCACGTGTACTCTTACTTCGTTGTCTCACTAACTAAGGTAACACCCTGACGCTCACTGTCACTCTGTGTTACCTAAGTACCGATCACTGACTGTACGTGATGTACTCTTTATTGTACTTATGTTGTACTGATTGAATATCGTACTTATGTTGTACTGATTCGATATTTGTACTTATGTTGTACTGATCTTTACTTGTACTTATGTTGTACTTATGTACTGAGGTACTTAACTACTTGTACTTGATTGTATTCGCGAAGGGTTTCTGCCTATATTTATACTTCTCAGAGTGCCAAAGCAAAGCGGTAATAGGTGGATTTCTTTAGGTGGGAGACGAAACTCCAAAACATTCCGATTGGTGCGGGTAGAGTAGGAACTTTTCCCGAATTTCATAGGAAAGGGAAAGCGCGGTGGTGCGCTAATGAGAAAAATAGCCAAAAAGGTTATGGGACATGATTCGAGGCAGGTAGGCTGCCTCGAGGGTTCGCGGTGTCCCGTGGCGAGGAAAATTAAAACGTGAAATTACCAGTAAGCGCTAACGATCATAGAACGGGACTGCTCTAATCGAGTGTTTTTCCGTCTATTTCGTGAACAGCCTTTTGTGTCACTGAGCGTTAATCAACTCATTTGTGACAATGCCTTTGAATGTCTTAACCGTTACGCGGTCGAACAATGTTCTCATTAGGAGAAAAAGAAAACCTTGGCAATCTGAAGAAGCAGAGAAATATAATAACATGTATATTCCGTCGGATGGACGGAACAGCTACCGACCCTCCAAGGCTTCGAAATACCACGGGAAATACTCGTACGCGACCATGATCACGTTGAACTGCACGGATCTCGGATTTGCGATGCTAGCGAGAAAGAGTACGGATCGTGCATCTACATACAGTTAGGAACAAAAGTATTGGCACACCTGTCTCTTAATTATAGAAACGCATATAAATCAAAGAAAAAACACAATATTAGGTTAATTTCTTTTATTAATCAGAACTATTGGGTCTATAGTTTAAGAATATTACAAATATATTTATACTGATTAATTACAAAACAAAAAAGAATCATAAAATACACATTAACGGCAGTTTTCAATGAAACAAAAGTATTGGCACACTTACAAGTTTATCGTATATTATTAGGTATTTTATACAGTCAATATTTTGTGTGTAATCCCTTATTGTTTATAACTGCTCTCAATCTGTCTGACATGGAATGCACTAATTTGTTTGTAATTTCAGGGCTTATTTTATTCCATTCCATCGCCAATATTTCTTTCAATTGTTGTCTATTCGTTATGTTGTGTTTTTTAATACATTTTCCCAAATGAGCCCAAAGATGTTCTATGGGGTTTAAATCTGGGGATTGTGGTGGGGTTGGTAACAAATGAGGGGTATTGAAAACGATCCATTGCCGTACCAAATAAGCGGTGTGTTTGGGGTCATTGTCTTGTTGAAAAACAAATTGTCTCCCAAGATTTAATTTTTCCACGCTTTTTCTTACATTATTTTTTAAAATGTCTAAATAGACATATTTGTCCATTATATTGTCAATGAAAACAAGTTCACCGACACCACTTGAGCTCATGCAACCCCAGACCATCACTCCACCACCCCCGTGTTTAACAGTATTCTAAACGTTCTTTGGGTCTAGTTCGGTATTAGATCGTCTCCAAACTAAAGTGCGTCCATCATTTTGAAAAATATTAAATTTAGACTCGTCAGAAAAGAGTACTGTGCTCCAAAAGTCGTTTTTTTTTGTAATATAATCATTTGCAAACTTTAATCTTTTTTCTTGATTGATTTTACTTATAGTTGGCTTTCGTCTTGCAACTCGCGATCGGTATCCTGCCTTGTTTAATATTCGACGAATAGTTATTTTGTGTACTTCTTTATTAAAATTTTCGTTTATATATGCCGCTATTTCCGATGCAGAACTAGTTGGTTTTTCTTTTACAATATTAACAATTTTTCTCTTTTCCCGTACACTCAATTTTTCAGGTCGACCACATCGCACAGCACTTACAAAATTTTCTGTATTAGAAAAACGTTTAATAATACTTCTAATTGTAAAACGGCTTCTATTGACTATATTTGCTATAGACGAGTACGAATGTCCTTCGTTAAACAAATGTAAAATAATTTTTCGCTCAGTAACAATCGTTTCTCTACCTTTGCGTCCCATTTTGCACATTTTCACGTTAGCTTTTGTAAATAATTGAATAACAAGTAAACAAATGAATGCTATCAAAATTAGGGAGTTCCCCGGAAAGAAACAGCGTACCAACATTATAAAAATTTCATTCTAGATTCTACACAAAAGCATTTTATTTCAATGTGCCAATACTTTTGTTTCATTGAAAACTGCCGTTAATGTGTATTTTATGATTCTTTTTTGTTTTGTAATTAATCAGCAGAAATATATTTGTAATATTCTTAAACTATAGGCCCAATAGTTCTGATTAATAAAAGAAATTAACCTAATATTGTGTTTTTTCTTTGATTTATATGCGTTTCTATAATTAAGAGACAGGTGTGTCAATACTTTTGTTCCTAACTGTACCTGAAATCGATCAATCGACAGGGCGAGATCACAGTCCGACTCGTGTGCTCGAAATCTCGTGTCGCGCTTCTAAAAAATATTTCATTGCCACGCCCCAAATTATGCAGAGCTGTCCTCCTAAACAACTTATACTCCGCGATAACACACGCGTTACTTCACATTAAAATTAACAAGCAACTAAACAAAATAAAATCAAGTAAAGCTGTGGTAAATGCAATTATTATGTGACTATTAAATGTGTGCCGGCTAATTAGTTAAATTAATATTGTCTACTTTTTGTTAAATTATCATAGATAATTAAATAATAAATAATAAGTAATAGGAGAACAGCTCAAGCCAGCTAGCAGCAAAATCCGATATTATAATATTTCTTGTGGCGACCCATGCACGTGCACACCGTCGGACCCCCACAACATTGTGTCACCAAACTCGTGGCCAACGTGGCAACCGTCGCCAACGAAACTCGACGACCTGGCGGGTCGACGGCTCTCGGAAACAGAGGACGATCGGAAAACCAATCCCGAGGGCGGTCTTCCCGACACGAGGCCAGTCGACGACGATCCACTGTATTGAGCGTGTGACTACCACACGTCAAACGAAATAAAAAGATACACCGCATCCATGTATCGTTAATTTGCCCACGCACCCACACTTCTTTAGTAAATTATTTTTAAATAAATCACATAATAGTTAAATCCCAATAGAATATTAAAATTAAAAGAAACGAGACTTACCATTCTTCCGGCATATGCTATCTTCGTCTCCTTCTATTCCAGCCATTACCTAGGACACCGAACCTGTTGTTGTCTCTCTTAGTATAATTCCTTTGTTATGTCCTAAGCCTATTCTCATTGTATAGCTCTCCTTCTTCCTCGCATCCTTGTTGCGCGCGTAATTTGCCTATCTATTTTTCCTTGTTACGCACTGTCTGTCCTTGTCGCACTCGCACTTATGTTTACGGAAATGTCTATTTCTGTCCTTTACAAGTTTTTCTATATAACTTCTCAGTGTTTCGAATTGTAACGGTTTATCCAACCGACTTCTAATCCTCTTAGCTCTGTCATTTTGTCTATTCATTTTCCTGATTAATTTATGCAATTTTAGTCACAATTATCCCTGAAAAAACTGAATTAATTCAGTTAACCGAAATCTAGGCATGCTTGTTTAAACACTGAGTCATTTTCACTGCGCTGTTTGTTCAATTATTCTGTCTTAAGTTATTGTGGCGATGTAGAATTAATTATTGTTTTGTTTATATAATAATTACGTTCGTTAATGCATAGGATCATACTTCACATGTTCATTTTAACTTCTTATTATGTTTCTTACCCATTGTAAACTAAGTATTTTCAATATGTTGATTATTGCTAATTATATTTATTCTATTTTGTTAATTAGGTTTTAAGAAAAGAATTTATTTCAAGTACTTTATCTAGCTTTAATGTCTTAATTATTTAGTTGTATTTAGTTCGTGTGTTATAGTCAATAGTTTATGTTAGTATTGATGATTTAAGCAATATAGTAATAAAATAATAATTAAATATCTATCGCATGTAGAATCGTTATTTGTTTTACGGAATTTACAGATGCCTTCTTTTTGAGATTTGCTTTGCTCAAACAGCTTATTTAAACTCAATCTGCATTAAGATTCCAATTTAGTTAATCTATTTAAATTAATTTATTTCGCTTAGTTTTATTTTAATCTTAAGTTAGCTATCAATTTGTGTTCTGCCTCCGCACTGACTCCTAAGTTACACCTCACGTTCTACACCAACCGTTAGACTTGTCATTTTAACGCGAGCAATCTTTTCGTTCGAAGGTTGAGTATCAACTGCGAGTATATTTGGATTCTAGATCCTTCACTAGCCCTTTTTGTCTCTCCCTACTCTGGAAATCAAGTGTCCTTGTCTGGCCTAGTTTACCTCGGTCGGTAACCACCTGTCTATCTTTATTCGGTAAATTAAGTGCGCTAGGTTGAAGTATGTGCTGTTTAATTTAGTATTAGTTTAGCTAATCTGTTCAACCGTACCGAGGACTCGAACAATGGAGCCCTACCGTCGTCAAAAATATTCTCCGTAACCTGGTTTCACTCCTCGCCATCAGCAAATTGCTTTATTACCTTAGAAAGTCGAAGACCCTACATCTGGACACCACATGCACTACACTCATAAACCACCTTCCGACCTCAGTATTTTCCCATCCCCTAATATGACAATTTTAGCAACAATTTCCCCACTCCGACTCCACCAGACAAACCCTACCACACGTCCAAAACACCAATCAACCGACACTCCCACCATTTCTCACACATTTCACACCACCAATCACTGTACACACCGAGTTTATAAAAACAAAAGCACACACAGCGAAAAGAGATTCTATCACCAAGATTCTATCATCACATTCTATCACCAACTTTCAAACATCACGAAAAATAAAAAGTAATGGTCACCATCAATCAGCCAGTATTGTCTATCGTGTAAAAAATATATCTTTTTTTTCACCCACCACAAAACCTCATCTACAAAATTAAACAGCACTCGTGCCATTAATTTGTCGCGAGAGCAGTTCGTGAAATCTTTGCGCGCCGGTCGAATCAAGCATCGCGTCGCGAAGTCGCAAGCACGAACATACTCATTTAACTCAATCTTATGCCTTCTCGCTGAATTAATGGGTAGCTTACCGCTAATTTATTAAATTTCTTTCCTCTCTTTTATGTTTTTGATTTAATTTTACTTATTTATTTTTTTCTTTCCTCTTTTTAGTTTTCAATTTAATTAATTCTAGCTCCATTAACTATTGTAAAACTTTCGCAAGTAGTACCTATCCATTTCTCAGTAGCCTGCAATCCTATCTTCTTCCTCTTTATGTTTAATGATTTCCCTGATTACCCCCTCACATTCTTCCCATCTTTTTTTAGAATTTAGCATCTCTCTAATCAAATTGCTTTTGGACAGAGTACATCCTTCTTTTGTCTTCCAGCATTTCCTTCTCAAATTCTCCCACCTAAGGCAATACAAAATTACATGTCGCACGTCCTCTTTCACCTTACAGGTGATGCATCTATCCGACTCCCTTTTCTTAAATTTGTTCAAGTAGGCGTTAAATACTCCATGCCCTGTGAGACCCTGTGTGATGAGTAGAACACCTCCCCGTGTTTCCTGTTTATCCAGTGCCTAATGTCCGGTATAAGATCTTTCGTTCAATTTGTCTTACCATTCCTTTCCTTTCATTTATTTTGCCATTCCTCTATCATTTTTTTTTTTTGTTTCATTCTTAATTCTTCTCGTCGTTTTCACTCCATCACCCCCCTCAAGTTCCCTGCATTTCTCATAACTATCCATTCTGCATTTAGCTAGTAGGTCCATGGGTGGGATACATGCAATGACATGAATCGCCTCGTCAGATACCGGTGCGATATGACGCCGTGACCTTCATAGCACATAATCTAGATGTTCTCAAAGCTATTTCCCTATTTTTTCGTTTTTTGATCGAGTTTGCCCATACTGGTGCACGGTATAAGAAAATTGACTGCCCCACCTTCGCAATCAACCTTCTGTGAATTTGACGAAGTCCCCCCACATTTCTAAGTATTGACCCTAAGCTATTCATTACATTTACTGTCCTCTTTTACGAATTATGCATATGCTCTTTAAAATTTAACCTATTATCCAGAATTAGTCCTAGGTATATCATATGTGTTTTCGCATCAACGCGTCGTCCTTTGATTAAAATATGTTTCCTACCGCTAAGTCCTATTTTTTTCCTACTAAAAATCACAACTTCCGATTTATCCGGTTCTACTTCGAGTCCCAAATCTTCTGTTTTCTTGACTAGACAATTCACCTCTCTTTCTGCATCTGCTGTGACCCTGCCTATGTCTTTTCCCTTAACCAAGATTAGCGTGTCATCCGCGTAACAAATAGTCAACTGCTTTTCATTTGTAGCGTCATCATTTAAAAATTTATTGTGGAGGATGTTCCACAGAAGTGGTCCCAGGACCGATCCCTACGGCACCCCTCTGTTAATTGAAAATTCTAGAACCTCCCATCTATTTCGATCCTACGTACTGTGTTATGCAAGTAGCTAGAAATAAGCTTAAGTAGATTTCTACCTATACCCATGGTAGAACTCGGCTGCGGTGCATTCTTAATGTCTCTACTAACCCCTACTATATAAAAACCTGTGTTCGTCCCATCTTTAATAAAATTTAAAACCCTTCTCAGCGCGTCAAAATCTTTTCCCTTCTTTAAAACCGTATTGTTCTGTGCTTATGTTTGACTTAACCTTTCTAATTAACTTCTTTTTTATTATTTTTTCGAATACCTTACCCATATTGTTTATTAGACAAATTGGTCGAAATTTGCCCAGATTTGGATCTCCTTTCGGTATTAGAACAACATCACACTCCTTCCATCTATCGAGGAACTTTCCCTCCCTGAGGCAACGATTAAAAATTTCCCTAACTTCGTCAGGTTTTTTTTTCATTAGTATCTTGATTATCTCGTTAGGAATCCCGTCAGGCCCAGGGGCTTTGCTGTTTTTTAACTATTTTACAACCTCTAGTAATTCCTCTCCCGTAACCTCCTTCATTTCTTCCACCATTTCTTCATTGTTCTCATGTCTTCCTTGATCTATGCTGTTCCTATGGCTTCATCCTCTGGGAATAGCTTGTTTATTACAGTAAGTATATATCTTCTTTGGGAAGTTTTGCAGCGTTCTTCTTCAATTTTCCTCTAAGAATCCTGTACGGGATACCCCAAACGTCATCCTCGATAATAGCAATTAGTTTTCTCCATGCTTCCTTTTTAGCTTTGAGTATGGTCACTCTGTACCTATTTCTTCTTTCTTTGTATGTATCTGTCAGTTGTTGAATATTTTCCCTGTTTTTTATTTTAGCTTTATTCGACCTCTTTTTAGCCATTATGCATTCTTTCCTTGATCTGACCGTATCTGCATTCCACCAATAAGCGTCTTTCTTATGCTTATAATTTTTTATTGACATTGCTGCTTCGCAAATTTCCTTTTCTGCTGTCATTAATGACGCGTGTTCGTTGATGAACTTCATCCTGTTGACTTTTTTTATGGCTATCCCTGTGTCAATTCTATTTAAATTCCACGTAGTCTTCTGTCTACCTCCGGTCTCGCTATTCTTTCCTCTTTCCTCCACTTTCACATTAAATACTATGTAATTATGATCACTTAACGTCTGGTCCTCCAAGACCCTCCATTCATTAACCTCATTAACTAGTTCCTCAGTAGCTATCCTAATATCAATTATAGATTCGCCAGCGGCTTTCCTGCAAGTTGTAATGAATCCTTTGTTTCATTCTCCCTGACTTCTTTAATAACTTTGCTCCAATATAACTCGAATTCACTAATTTTTTTGTTCGGCGAAAAGTACATACTAATTAGCGTGATTCCTTCAATTCTACAGACAACAAATCCTTCTTCTTGTTTTAAGATTTTGAAAGTTCTATTTTTCCCAGAAAGGTATATTGCCGCTTTATTGTTGATGTTGCAAGCCCAGAGCCCCGAGATT
This sequence comes from Anthophora plumipes, assembly GCA_951804975.1. Lineage (NCBI taxonomy): Eukaryota > Metazoa > Arthropoda > Insecta > Hymenoptera > Apidae > Anthophora > Anthophora plumipes. The sequence continues at coordinate 9,910,915 of OX638120.1, forward strand.
TTAACAATCGAAGGTTAAGATGCGATTGCAGTTCCGGTTTCTTTTTCTTTCATTGCTTGTGTTAGATTATCTAGCGCAAGTCTAGAATTGTTTAGGTTGATTTGAATAATTGATTTTGATAGATGACCCCATGAACTGATAAATTTAAGATCAAGTGTAGTATGCAGATAGTAAGAATAAATAAGTAAATAAAGAAAGAAATAGGTAAATAAATAGTGTATATAGATATTTTGGTATATAGCTACGTGTATAGTCTCTAAGATAGTTTAAAAGTAATAATCAGAGTTTAAAATTTAAAATCGGAGGTATATTTAGTGACTAGACTTATTGTTAAAGACTTATTTAAAGTATTTGCTTTATAAGTGACTAGAGTGGGTTAAGTTATTCCTTCCTTCTTTGGATTACAAGTTTTCGGATCTCTATCTATACTAAATTGCCTATCGCTACCTGCGTCCGCGATCTTCAAGATGGGCAAGCAATTGCTCGCCCACTTACGCAATTCAAAACCGGAAGCTGCCAGTATTTTTGAAATTTCCTCCCTGATTTGCTTCGCGTTCTCAATCGTTTCTGCCCCGGTTAGTAAATCATCAACGTAGAAATCGTTTATGATTATTCTACTAGTGCGCGGGAACTCCGCACTGCACTCTAAGCCTACTTGTTTAAGTATGCGCCAAGAATGAGGCTGACGCTGTGCCGTAAGTGACAGTGTTCAGCTCGTATTGGTAATCGCGAATCTGTCCGCCACAAAATTCGCTGAAACGGTCTATCGTGAGAATCTACTAATACTTGCCGATACATTTTGGCTATATCAGCGGAGAGAACATAGTGGTGTACTCTGAACTTAATTAAAATTGACGTGAGCGAACTACCAAACGCGTTAAATATACTCATAGAAAAAATAAATATACTTATACAATTACAACTTAACAAGATTAATCATGCACAAGAAATTGAACCATATCAAGGGAACCTACAACACCCCAACTAGACAGATAAACCAAACACATAAGTAATATACTAAAATGTTGAATGTGTTAAGATTTACCCTTTGGATCGTCTGCCGGATTGGATATTCTTCGAAGTAAATTGTGGGTAGTTTTTGATTCATGTGAGTTGACGATTGTGTGTATTCCTTTTCGTTCGCTTTCGGGGTTTTCATCTTCTTGCGAGGCTTTTTTAATTGTAAGTTCCGTTTTGATTTTGTATTATTGTCCTGTTCCTTGGCGGGTTTTCCTTTCGTATTTCATTTATTTCTTTGATTAGTTCTTGAATTAATTTGTGCACTTTTTGCATTTTTGTCATTTTTTGTATTGGGTTACTTTTCCTGGTTCTTTTTGATTCTTCGTCTTCTGATATTAAAGATATTAAAGACGATATATCGGATTCCTCTTCTATTTATTCTTCTATGCTTTTTTTTCTTTTTTTTTTGCTTCCACGTTTGGTTTCGGGTTTAGCTTTTTTCGTTACATTATTTTCCTGGCTGTAGTTTGTATTGTTGGATTGCTATAGGCTTTCTTAAACGACAGTGTACTTATGTTTGTATTTTTGTCTTCGTCCTCTGAGTTTATTTTTCGCTAGTCTTGCTCTTTGCTCGTGCCTTTGTCCTCTGCATTGGTTTTGCTTCTTCCTGGCTTTGATGTTTCTTTTGTTTCTTCTATGGCGTTAAATTCTTTTTCTTCGCTTGTATCTTTAATTGTCTTCTTTTGATTTGTTCTTTCGGTGTTTTCTTCTGCATCCATTACAAGCATTTCTTTTGAGCCATGGTCTTTAGTCGGTGCCGGGTCACGTGGCCGACTAATCTCTCGTATCACGCTTTCTGATTTTTCTTGTTTAGGATTTACCCTCGAAATTCTTTTTTGTTGTATATTTATATCTTTATTTACTCAATCTTTTTCACTATTTTTCTATTTCTATACACTTTGTTTCTACTGAGTACTGGTCGATTTGTGTATTGTACTGTACTAGAATCTTCGTTTCTTTTCAGCACTGCTCGGCTTCTCACTTTGAATACATCTTCACCCATCGAGTGTCTCAAGTCGACTTATGAGAACTGGTAGACCAGCGTGTATGGCCGTTGACGGAAAAGTAAACTTTCGTCCAGATTATCGCAGTCGGGGATCATGTTATAAACACATTGGTATCGTATCGACTAAAAGACTAATATATAAATTAATAATAAAAAAATGCTTGAAGAGACTAATAAACATAATACATATTATAATAACAGACAGGAAATTTAAAACATCACACAACACATCAAACACAACATTCGCAATAGAAACCGGGCTTCAAAAAGGAGCAATCAGTTCCCCAATACTCTTTAGTTTATATTTTTCCGATTTATTAAAACTATTCGACATGAATGGGAACAACAAAAGTGGAGCATTGACTTTCGCAGATGATTTAATAATATATAACAGTAATCACAAAGCGGAGACGGTTCAAGATCGCCACCATGAACTACTTAACAAAATAACAGGATACTGTAATAATTGGGAACCAAAAATTAACATAGACAAGTGTAAAACAATACTATTTAAACTAATAAACCTAACAAAACCAAACAGAAAAGAATGGAGACAATTTAAACTAATAGACCCAAACTATCATATCAAGCACTTACCACACAAAAACACAATCAGATACTTAGGCGTACACTTTCAAGAAAAGTGTAACTTTGATACACACGCATTAATAATATTAAAGAAAACAAAAACAGTATAGCAAAAACTAAAACGAATCCTCTATTCCATATATACAAAAAAAAGATATAAAAATAGCCTTATACAAAGTATTGATACGATCAATTCTGCTGTATGCATGCCCAACGTGGTTTAATATAAAACCACACATAATGGAAAGAATACGAGCCGTCGAATGACGAATACTAAGAATAGCACAAAGATTATATGTAAAAAAAATTATAAACGATATAGAAAAAGTAAGGGTACCGTGGAACCGAGAACTATGTATATGAAAAAGCTCAAAGTGGCAGAATGAATCTTAAAACAGTACAATTAATCAGAAAACACTATTACAAAACTCTAACACCGACATACAATAGCCTAATAAATGGACCAATATGGCAATCCGAACTATTCTTTGAAAAAGCCAGAATAAATGGGGCAATGCAGTGGCAATGTCTGCAGTTGCTCGTAACCGCGAATTGCATCCTGGCGAACAAGCACCAAGCGCGGCAGTCTTCCGCCGGAGAAGCGCGCCGAAGGCACGGAGTATAAACAAAACAGCAAAATCGGCAGTCTCTAAAAAGTCACCGATAATTATCGATCGTGCAGTGAAGTGAGTTCACCGACCCGGCCGTAACATCAGCTGTTGAGGATTGCCTGGATAGGTCAGATTCGACACGAGGATCCAGTGTTAACAATCCATTTCCGTCGAAGCAGGTTATTTCGTGGACGAATGTGTAAGTTTCATTATTTTTTTCTAACATTAGTTATACAAACCGTTTTCTTAAAACCATTTAATCACCTGAAAATATGTTGTTAACACTATGCCGTCCGGTGACACCACGTTAGTGTCGCACGCAAAGCTATCGAAGAAATGCCGGTGACTCCACGTTGGTGTCGCGTAGAAATATTTCTATTGTAATAAAAAAGCTTACATCTATTTATACAGATTCTCGAAATTTCGTGCAAATCGGGTGACAGGATCAAGAAAGAGTTATTAAAATTTTCATGCCCTGATACGGTACATTGTAATTACAATATGAAGAACGATCGTGCGAAAAAGGCTAGTAACAGATAGTAGAATCTACGCGAGACATTCCGGCGGCAGACGAAAGATTTTCTATCACACGTGCAGACGTCGAAGTACTAAAAAAAAATTTTTTTCATAATTAATAAAACCTTTTATTCCTTTCGGATAACGAATAAAAGTATCGAATGCATTTATTAAATGACTTATTAGTTTATTTATTATTCATGAATAACGAATAAGTTCACATTATTCTTAATTTAAAATGATATAATATTTTCCGCGATAACCATGCTGTGCCAGTACGTGTGCCGGGAGCCCGACCGAGCGCCCGTGTATAAAAGCTGTGCATACGTGGTTGAGCCCGCGGTCTCTGGGCGCTGTGATTGGTCAGTGTTTTTCGTTAATAACTCGAAAACGAAGCTTCAAACAACATTTTGGTAAAGGAAAAGGTTGTTCAGAATCACCTCAGCTACCTCCCATTTCCGGATGTTACAGTAGTTCTGGGACACCCTGTAATATGAATCATACCAAGTTTAGGACAAAAAGGTTGTGACCTTATCTATATTAGGTAAAGTAATACATTAGATAGAGGGAGAGAGAAAAAAAATTGAATAATTAAAATACTAGTAATGATAGATAAGAGAAAGAAAAAAAGGAAAAAATAAACAAACTCTCCGGCAGCGAATCGAACCCCGGTCTCCCGCGCGACAGGCGGGGATACTAACCACTTTTTTTGTTTTGTTTTTGTAAGAGTATGTTTATTGTGGTGATAAATATGTGTAGAGGAGGTATAACAAACCTAACATACAAAAGAGAGTTATACAATTACTTAATATTACATACAAGATTAAAGGCTCATATTCTGAGTTTAGTAGTTTTCCAATTGTCTGTGGTTCTTCATTACGGAGTACGAGATAGTTTTCAGTACCGTCCGTACAATTACTGGGGTTATCTTGAGCCATTAAGTGTTCTGTACAGATCATACAGGTGGTTGCTTAGGTGTCATGGGAATGGATGTTAAGGTAAGTGTTACTGTATGTTCGTATTCGATACTATACTGTGGATTAAAACAGTTCTCACAAATAATATAATTTCGATTGGGAGGTAAGTATCCAACTGATTTTCCCCAGATGATTTTATTGCAAACTAGCTTGAGAAATGCGTATATGCTATCTGTCTAGGTGTGGGTATTAGCCCATCGATTGGCCCTTGATCTTCTTCATAGATTATGTGCGGGCTTTTGGGTCTTTCAACGCCCATTATGCTTAACCTAAATGTAAGATTTTCATGAAACATTTCTATAATATTTTGCAAGACTTCCTTTCTTGGTGTTTTGGTATGGTCTTGATTCTGTACTGGTCTCGGATAATGTATCAGGTATATCATTGATTGTTAAGGTTTCATGCATAGGGTTAATGTAGACAGTATTTGGTGAATTATAATGTATTGTATCTAAGGTATGGCTTCGTTGGTGAAATGTACAATGATCAAATATATAGCAGTTTTTGCATGGTGTCAAACAAACTTATTATCTGCCTTATTGCTTTTAATAGTCCACATTTGTGGGCTACGTATAAAATTATGATAGTGAATGCCAGATAGCTCAGGTACTTTCCTACTTAATATGGTATTTCTGTCCAGGTTAAATTTCTTTTCTTGATTGCTAGTTGTTGGATTTGTTCGTTTATTGTGTTCAATGAGGTTCCTAGTTTCTCTACCTGTTCGTTGGTTAGTGCGGTGCTTGTTAGTTCTTGTATTTTTATGTCTTCTGTAGATAAGTTATATGCTTTTATTAGTTGTAGGGTTGTTGATTTGTTATGGGTTTTTGTGTTTCAATCGTAATATTCTTTGTTATTATGCTTGGTGTTAGTGTTATTTCTTTGTTTAACACCATACAAGTTTTGTTTAGTGTTAGTACTGTTGGTAGTTTAAGCTCTATGTTAGTTGGGTCTTTATTTTCACAGATTATATCGAGGTTTTTCTCTTTTATAGGAACAATTAACCATTGATTTTTTGTAGCTAGGGGATAATAAAGTGTGTTTTGTATATTTATATACTTCGGTTGACAATTTATGTTTTTGTGGATTAGTACTTGCAAAACACAATATTCATTTTTATCGATTCTATAATCTGGTTGTTTTCTTTTAATTATATATTTGTTATTCATTGGTTTTAGTTGTATAAAATTTTCTATTTTTATAGGGATGTATTTTGTTTGTTCGTTATTCATTATGATGTAGTCCATTTCCATGGATTGAGTTACATAACTTTTTATATACGAATAGGTAGGTATCGAGATTATGCGTTTTAATTTATAATTTTGTTCTTCTATTATTGGAATTTGTAAAATATATACTAATTTTGTTCTTTATCAAAGCGATTGTTAGATGGCTGATATCGATTAGTGTTGAGAAATTAGGTTGAGTTAGTTCAATGGGAAAGTTTTGATGTTCTGTAAATAGTGATAAGGTTGACATAATTTTGGTAGGATTTAGAAGTAAAGTGTTCGCGATACCGTGCTTTCCATTGATTATGGCATTTATCAAAGTTATTAATTGTATTTTTAATTCGTCATATATTAAGGTATAATCATATAATATTTCATCTATTCTTATATTTAGTTCATTAATGTTAGATTTATTCTTTAGCATTTGGAAATTTTCGTTTATGATATCGTATTGACTTTTGATGGTTTTAAATTGGTGAATTGAGGAATTTAATTGTTGGACAATTAGCGTTGTAGAGTATTTTATGTAATGAGCTATCTGCAAATTGTCTTCTCTAAGTTTGTCTATTTGATAATTGTAATACTCCGCGTCTAATTGCGTCATGGTTCCGAAAAGTAATTTTAGTCCTTCGCCTACTAGATTTATTACACCTCTTTTCGTTCGCATCTCATATTTTTCATATCCGATTAGGTGATAGAACGTTAGTAAGTCTAACTCTAAGTCTTTAATTTTACTTAATTGGTATTTGATTCTATTTTCAACAACACACGTCTGTGATTTAAATCTAATGTTACAGTCTAATAGTAATGTATGGTACCGTGATCTTATTTCTCGGTTGGAAGATATCACGGTGGGTGATTCCCTACTGGTTGTTCAGTTTTACAATGTGTCACAGCCAAAATCGTACACCACATATGAAAATATGTTTCATTAAACAAAAAAGAAGTTTGAGGATGATTCCGAATAAAAGTAAGGCGGATATATATTGTAAATATATCTATATTTATTGTGTAATAATGACAAAAGAAATGAACATTGCTTAACATAAAAAAAATGAAGTTACTATAATACAGTGTAGAAAACATCTCACAGCTAAAATCGTACGCTTCCCCTTATCTGATATTCCCCTCCAGGAATCCCCGAAAAGAAATGAAGAACGTTAAACAAAACAAGATCACATTGTTTTAGCTTGCTAGTAAACGTGGTATTGCATGGAAGTTAGAAAAGAAATCGTAATAATAGTAAAAATGAAGCAAACAACAGTAGAGATTCGAGAAATTGTTGTGATCAACTTTCAAAATGGTAAAAGCTATTGAGAAATTGCAAAAATTATTGAGAAAGAAAAATTATAAAAATGTACGGCGGGGAATCGAACCGTTTTTTTTTTTTAAGAGTTTTTTATTTGCTTAATGAGGACAATTTATATACAATAGGCGCAAATAAAACTAGTAACAAAAGCCTTATACTAACAGTTTACAAATGTATGGTTTCTGCGAAGGAAAAAAGAATAAACAGCTCGCATTTGGTCAGTATTTTGTCGACGCTAGGAACGCTATGAGGTGAGGGCTATGACAATCTGCCATGAATTTGCCGCCGGTAATGAATGGATAAGCGGTAGGAGAAAAGAAGAAGAAACAAAAAGAGAAAGAAAACCTATCGTACAGTATTCATTTGAAGGGGAGGGGAAGATACGGGGGGGGGGCGTATATATTTATGGGGGTCGGTGTTACATTGGTATTGTTACGCTAAGGGTGGGAGTAGTTAGTACTACTTTATCAATATCGCTGGGCGGTTGCGGTATCAGTGGCGTCGAGGGGTGATGGATTTTTTGAGCTTGCGACGGCGCCTGAGCTCGTCAATCAGCTGTGCGTCGTCCGCCAGCCACCAATATTTTTCTTTTAGTCTATGGGTGTCGGCGAAGTCGGATTACGGGATGGACGCATTATATTTGATTATGGGTTTGTTGGATGATGTTGAATGGAATTGATTTATTGGCTTGGTGGCGGGCTGCGTGGTATATTACTGGTACGTTTTGAAGGTTTTGGATGACGCCTTTCCTATCGAAGTACATGAAAGTTTGCGGGGGGAGGTAGCCAGATAGGGATCTGGCTTCACAATCAATGCGGTCTATGTTGGTGTAGGATTTAAGGCAGCTATTGTTAATGTTAGGAAGGTTGGCGTAGTAGTCTCTGGTGAGTTTGAGGATGAAGTTGTCGATTCTTGGGGTACCAGCAGCATTGTAGAGGGCTTTGTTTTTGATGAAGTATTTGTTGTTGCAGTTTCTGTACATGTGGAGTGCTGCACGCAGGCACGATCGTTCGAACTTTCGCAGTTTTTCCATTAGAGAAGCGCTAATGTTCCACCACACAGGGACTCCATAGGTGATGATTGGTCGGATTATAAGGAGATAACATATTATCTTGGCTCGTGGTGGGAGCGATTTACTGAAGAAGAGTCGGCTGTGAGCTCTGAATGCGTTTTTGGCTTTTTGTAGCTGAGTATTGACATGCGTGTTTAGTCGTAGTAGGTAGTCGAGTTGAATTCCTAGGTATCTGAGAGTTTGTTTATGTTTAATAGGCAAGGGGGTGTTGTTATCATAGATATGGTTCTGGAAGTTGGAGATGGAATTTCTGGTATTGTGGTTAAGGAAACGGAGCGGGCGGTAAAAGAGAATGGTTTCGCATTTGTGTGGATTGATTCGGAGGTTTCAGAGGTTGAAGCGGTTGTTGAGTTTATTAGTCAGCTCTTCAAGCTTGGTTTGGATAACGCGCGGGTTTTTATCGGCTACTAGGATGATGAGGTCGTCAGCAAAGGCTGCAGCATATGTGTTGTTGCTATTATTAAGGTTGAATAGTGACGGGATGTTGTGGGTGCATATGTTGAAGAGGTCTGGGGAATTGACGGTGCCTTGCACGAGGCCTTCAGGTATGGCAAATGTTTCTGTGGATAGGAGGGTGCCGTTCCATACTGAGAATGAACGGTCAGTCTCTCGTCATGTTCCAGATGATATGGGTGAGGGCCAGAGGGTAGTTTAGTGAGTTAAGGATATAGAGGAGGCCGGCGATCCATACGGAGTCGAAGGCTTTTTCAAGGTCTATGAGGGCGGCGCCAACTATGTTACCGTTGTGGAGGTGGGTGTGGGTGTCGTTTAGGATCTTGTTGACGGCGTGGGTGGTGGAGTGTTTGTGTTTGAAGCCGAATTGAGAGTCGGGTATTATATTGTATCGTTGTGTGTGGCGTCTGAGGGTTTTATTGATGATGATCTCGTAGCTTTACTGATTACAGGTGTGAGGCTTATTGGTCTGTAGCTGGTAACTTTGTTGGGTGGTTTGCCTTTTTTTATGATTGGTAGGATCTTGGATTTTTTGTACTGGTTTGGGAAGTACTTGTTGTTTAGCGCGTTATTGAAAAGGATGGTGTAGTCATGTATGATTGATGGGTCGAGGTGTTTTAGGACGATGGGGGGGATGTTGTCGGGACCTGAGGAGGATTTGTTGGGAAGGTTTTTGAGAATCTCTGCTATAGCGTGAGTGGGCTGGAAGAAGGTGGGTTCCGTGGGGAGGGGGTCGGTCGACAGGTTGAGGTCGTTGAAGGTGGTAATAGTGAAGTTTCGGGTTTCGTTGACGAGGAAGGAGGATGTGAGTTGGGATACGATGGATTCTACTTCGGTTCTTAGGGGAGAGCCAGTATTGGTGTGTCTGGGGGAGTTGGTTTTTTCATAGTATGAGCCTATGATGTTGAGGATATCGTTGGGAGATTCAATGAGGAGGCCGTCAGCTGTATTGGTGATGGGAGAGCAGTTGCTGCGAGTCAGGAGGTCGGTGTCGTTATTGTCGAGGGTGATTGAGTTAATAGTTAATTGCTGTTTGGGGCGGAAGAATCTGTTGATTTTGGGGAAGAAGGTTTGAGGATTGTGGTAGTCGATGTTTTTGATTTGAGAGTCCCAGTATTTGGTGCATGCTGTTCTATATTCGGCTTTCAGGAGACGGTTTATTTTGGAGATGGTTTTTTTGATAAGGGTGATGCGGGATATGGTGTAGGATGAGGCGGGATTTTTTTCTCTATAGAGATCGTTACGAGCAGTGATTAGAAACGATTTGTGTTTGTGTAGTTGTTTGATTTTGTGATTGACATAGGACAGAATGTTATTGGTTGGTGTATATCTAGGTACCGAGTTATTTATGGCGGTGAGTATGGCTGTGTTTATGGTGATCAGGTGGGCGTCTATTTCGGCGTTGGAAAGATTTCGATTAGGTGGGATGGTGTTAGAGTAGGCTTTTCGGAGGTTTTTCTGGAATTTATCCCATTTAGTTTTTTTGAAGTGAAATCGGTGAGCGAGGGTGGGGTTGATCGTATCAGTTGTTGACTGAAGTACGAGGGAGAGGAGGTGAGCCTTATGGTCGCTATTGTAGTCGGTGGTTATTATTTTGTCGCCGTCAGTATCAGTGAGTTGGAGTCTATTGTCGGCAATGCAGAGATCGAGGAAGGTGTTGGCGCTTGGGAAGGTGGGTGCGTTGGGGGGATATAGCTTGGCTTTGAAATTGATGCCCTCACCGTCTAACCATTTCTTTAGGAGGGTGCCCTTTCTGTTAGGTGCATTGTCACCCCAGGAGGGATGTCTGGAGTTAAGATCACCGGCTAGCAGGTAGAAGTTATGGGGGGAGTCTAGTTTTAGGTTACGAAATAGTGCGTTTAGCTCGTCTATGAAAATTGATTTACTGCAGTTGTTTGCGTAGCTGGCGATGAGGAAGAGGTTCTGGCCTGGTGTGTGGATGTTTATTATGGTGAATTCGATAATGCTATTGTTTCGGGAGGATGGGAAGTGGATGGTGTCGAATGGGATGTTGCGTTTGATAAGGATGGCTGTGCCGTCACCTTTGAGGCTATTTGGTCGGTCTGTTCTGATGAGAGCGTAATCTTCGAATTGGATTTTGCAGCGGCTACTAAGTTTGGTTTCGCTGATTAGTGCAATGTCGGGGTTGTGTGTGGATAAGAAATTTAGGTGGTCGTAGCGTTTCTTGAGTGAAATGAGGGAGTTAGGATTAATGGCTGCGATTTTTAGGCTATTGATTGGGTTATGGGGACTTTGAGTGAGAGGTTGAGAGTGGGTGAAGGGTGACTTATTCATCGTAGATACCCAGGGATTCGTATAATCTATCTATTTTGTTGGTATTGGTATTTATTATTCGGAAGATACTGTCGAGTTTAATATTAATGGCGTCGAGTATATGGGTCTTTATGTTATCGAGAGAGGTGAGTGGGTCGGTCCGAGGGGGTTCGGTTTGTCTGGTGGGGAATAAGTATTCGGAACTGTTGGAGCCGGGGGCCCAGGCACTTGTGCCGGTGGTGGTGGAGCGGCCTCGGGAGGGGAAGCCGTGTGTATGTGGTTGGTTGGGGTGGTGTTGAGATAGTCGTGGCGTGGGTGCCGAGCGGACGGAAGGGGGGATCGGTAGCTTGTTGACGCGGTTGTTTATACTGAGTATGCGCGCGTCTCGGTGAGGAGATCGGTTTGAGAGGCGTGCCTCCTTGACTTCCTTGGCGAAGGTGAAGAAGGGGCAGCCGCGGAACGATGCTGGGTGTCCGGTTGCATCGCAGTTGACGCAATAGAGTTCGCTTTTGTCAACGGAGTTTTTAGGGACGGCGCATTCGCCTAGGCCATGTGTTTCCTTGCATTTTACGCATCTATAGCCCAGGTTACAATTTGAGCTAGAGTGGCCTATTCATTGACAATTCGTACATTGGAAAATGCCCTTTTTCCGCAGGGGCTCCCAACTCGCTTTTTGGAAGGCCAGAGATTTTATTTTCGTGAGCGATTGGACGTCACTATCATTTGACACTTGAACGAGGTAATGGAAGAAATCGGGCGTGTTTCCATTGAAGCGGATTTTTGCTATTTTGATTATGTTGATATTTGGGATATTGAGATTGTCGATTTCCGATTGGATATCGGATTCCGTAAAATTGCCGCGGATGCCTTTGAGGATTATGTTTTTGGGCATAAGGCTTTTGGGGGTGTATGTATATGATTTAATGTTGTAAGTTTTGAGGGTGTTTAGTTATATTATTGTATTCATTGCGACTTTCAGACACGGGTCTGGAATTACTCGGTCCTTCGCAGCAGTCGTAAATTTGGGAGGCCATCGAGCACTTCAATTCATTTTAGAAAGTCGATCCCCTTTTCGTGGCCATCGTTCCACATCTGTTTGTTATAACTTCTCGAGTTCCTTACTTTCCACTTCGGTATGTTTTTGTTAGCGACGAAGCGCTGCCCAGATTTATTACCTGCTGCGTTTGTTGCTTCGAGACACGCGGGTTTTCCCGCGCGTCGCTCGAGGGTGCGTACCACACTTGAGAGTGACCGTTGACTCGGGGGCGTCACTCTAAGTCTGTCTTTGTTTAAATAGTTTTACCAATCGCGCATAGTTAACCACCTCCCTTGTCAAAAACTCGAAATTGTAACCTCCAATCCGCGTGTCTCACCCCCGCCGAATGCATCCTGACCGAGGAGTCTTCGACTTGTTTTTTCGACCTCCAGATCAGAATCCATTCGAGCAGCAACATAGAAACATAGAAAATAGAAACAGTATATCTTTACTCGACGACCTTTACAAATTCGTGTAAACGATAAACTTATTCTTCGTCAGTCTTCCGGGACACGGGAGTGATCCTTCTCACAATTGTAATTAGTCGGCACAGACGTGCAAATATAACAATACACTCGAACGATCGCAAGATCGACCGCGAGTAGAAGAAACAGAGGGTGTTATTTATATTAGCGAAGGCAGGCAGATTGCTAGCAAAGATGGTGTGATTGTCTGGTTTAACTTGACGGAGGGTAAAGTCGCCTTTGCTGGCACCATTGGTGCATAGGAGGTTAATGAGTGATTCTAACCTGGAGCTGCATACGTGGATTGGTGGTGGTCTGTTCCGTGGTCGGGGGGTCGACGGGTGGGTGGCTGGATCCGTGGTGTTCCTCTGGGGAGGGTGGGGGTCTTGGTTGGGGTGGTGATGGTCCTTGTCCGTGTCAGGGGGGGAGGGTGCGCTATTGGTTGAGCTGACGGTGGGGGCCATTCGTCAGTGGAGGAGGTCCCCGGGGCGGGGAGGTCCTGAGGGCGGTTGGCGTCGACTGGCGATTTCGCCGGTCTCTTTTTGCTCAGGTTAGGAGCGATGGGTGAGCGGAGTTTGTTGAGCTCCTTGAGGGTGGCCTTGTACATACGTTCAAGTTGAGTGGAGTTGAGCCTTGTCCCGCTGAAGGCTCGTGTTTTTGGTAGGGTAAGCAGCGCTGGTGATGGAGGGGTGGCAGCGCTTATGAGTTGGTCGGTGGAGATGGGATGTTTAGTGGTCCCGGGAGGTGGGCGAGGGCAGTTATTGTCCCAGTTAGCGGGGTTGTTCACGTCCCCTGAGGGGGCTAGATGGTCGCTTTCGTCGTCGTCATCCATGGTAGTGCCGGCTGACGCGGGTGGCGCCGCGCTTAAGGTATGGCGGGCGCCGTAGGGCCGCGAGATAGTGGTGATTGCACTGTTACACGGCAGCACGTCACTAATAACTTACACTGCGTTTCCGGTCGGCGTGAGGCAAAAAAAGAGGCGCGTTGGAGAAACGTGCCCTGTCAAGAGGACTTTTCCAATGGATATCGTGGTTAGTCGCGCGAGGCGTGTTGTAGAGAGCGAAAAAAAAAACTGAAGGGCTTGAGGAGCGCTGGAGGACACGTGTGTCTCCGAGGGCTGACAAGCATAGAATGCGGGGAATCGAACCCCGGTCTCCCGCGTGACAGGCGGGGATACTAACCACTTTTTTTTTTTTTGTAAGAGTATGTTTATTGTGCTGATAAATATATGTACAGGAAGTACAACAAACCTAAACATACAAAAAAGAGGTTTATACAATTACTTAATATTACATACTAGATTAAAGGCTCATACATTGAGCACGCGCAATCTTAACAGTAAGTGTTTGCCTGCTGCACTTAATGCGTCAGTTGTCGGTTCTACTAAGTAATTTTACTTATGCTCTAAATGTACACTATGTATAGAAATCGCACAATAGAAAAACTATACAAACAATCTTAATGTGGGTAAGGGTGTATAAGGTTTTGTTGGATAACAATTATGTGATATAAGGTTTTAAGGTAGTACAATTAGTTGAAAACGTCAAAAATTATGCTTCTCCCCGGCGGGGAATCGAACCCCGGTCTCCCGCGTGACAGGCGGGGATACTAACCACTTTTTTTTTTTTTTTGTAAGAGTATGTTTATTGTGCTGATAAATATATGTACAGGAAGTACAACAAACCTAAACATACAAAAAAGGTTTATACAATTACTTAATATTACATACTAGATTAAAGGCTCAGACATTGAGCACGCGCAATCTTAACAGTAAGTGTTTGCCTGCTGCACTTAATGCGTCAGTTGTCGGTTCTACTAAGTAATTTTACTTATGCTCTAAATGTACACTATGTATAGAAATCGCACAATAGAAAAACTATACAAACAGTCTTAATGTGGGTAAGGGTGTATAAGATTTTGTTGGATAACAAATTTTGTGATATAAGGTTTTAAGGTAGTACAATTAGTTGAAAACGGCAAAAATTATGCTTCTCCCCGGCGGGGAATCGAACCCCGGTCTCCCGCGTGACAGGCGGGGATACTAACCACTTTTTTTTTTTTTTTGTAAGAGTATGTTTATTGTGCTGATAAATATATGTACAGGAAGTACAACAAACCTAAACATACAAAAAAAAGGTTTATACAATTACTTAATATTACATACTAGATTAAAGGCTCATACATTGAGCACGCGCAATCTTAACAGTAAGTGTTTGCCTGCTGCACTTAATGCGTCAGTTGTCGGTTCTACTAAGTAATTTTACTTATGCTCTAAATGTACACTATGTATAGAAATCGCACAATAGAAAAACTATACAAACAATCTTAATGTGGGTAAGGGTGTATAAGGTTTTGTTGGATAACAATTATGTGATATAAGGTTTTAAGGTAGTACAATTAGTTGAAAACGGCAAAAATTATGCTTCTCCCCGGCGGGGAATCGAACCCCGGTCTCCCGCGTGACAGGCGGGGATACTAACCACTTTTTTTTTTTTTTTTTTTTGTAAGAGTATGTTTATTGTGCTGATAAATATATGTACAGGAAGTACAACAAACCTAAACATACAAAAAAAAGGTTTATACAATTACTTAATATTACATACTAGATTAAAGGCTCATACATTGAGCACGCGCAATCTTAACAGTAAGTGTTTGCCTGCTGCACTTAATGCGTCAGTTGTCGGTTCTACTAAGTAATTTTACTTATGCTCTAAATGTACACTATGTATAGAAATCGCACAATAGAAAAACTATACAAACAGTCTTAATGTGGGTAAGGGTGTATAAGATTTTGTTGGATAACAAATTTTGTGATATAAGGTTTTAAGGTAGTACAATTAGTTGAAAACGGCAAAAATTATGCTTCTCCCCGGCGGGGAATCGAACCCCGGTCTCCCGCGTGACAGGCGGGGATACTAACCACTTTTTTTTTTTTTTTTTTTGTAAGAGTATGTTTATTGTGCTGATAAATATATGTACAGGAAGTACAACAAACCTAAACATACAAAAAAAGGTTTATACAATTACTTAATATTACATACTAGATTAAAGGCTCATACATTGAGCACGCGCAATCTTAACAGTAAGTGTTTGCCTGCTGCACTTAATGCGTCAGTTGTCGGTTCTACTAAGTAATTTTACTTATGCTCTAAATGTACACTATGTATAGAAATCGCACAATAGAAAAACTATACAAACAGTCTTAATGTGGGTAAGGGTGTATAAGATTTTGTTGGATAACAAATTTTGTGATATAAGGTTTTAAGGTAGTACAATTAGTTGAAAACGGCAAAAATTATGCTTCTCCCCGGCGGGGAATCGAACCCCGGTCTCCCGCGTGACAGGCGGGGATACTAACCACTTTTTTTTTTTTTTTTTTTGTAAGAGTATGTTTATTGTGCTGATAAATATATGTACAGGAAGTACAACAAACCTAAACATACAAAAAAAGGTTTATACAATTACTTAATATTACATACTAGATTAAAGGCTCATACATTGAGCACGCGCAATCTTAACAGTAAGTGTTTGCCTGCTGCACTTAATGCGTCAGTTGTCGGTTCTACTAAGTAATTTTACTTATGCTCTAAATGTACACTATGTATAGAAATCGCACAATAGAAAAACTATACAAACAGTCTTAATGTGGGTAAGGGTGTATAAGATTTTGTTGGATAACAAATTTTGTGATATAAGGTTTTAAGGTAGTACAATTAGTTGAAAACGGCAAAAATTATGCTTCTCCCCGGCGGGGAATCGAACCCCGGTCTCCCGCGTGACAGGCGGGGATACTAACCACTTTTTTTTTTTTTTTTTTTGTAAGAGTATGTTTATTGTGCTGATAAATATATGTACAGGAAGTACAACAAACCTAAACATACAAAAAAAGGTTTATACAATTACTTAATATTACATACTAGATTAAAGGCTCATACATTGAGCACGCGCAATCTTAACAGTAAGTGTTTGCCTGCTGCACTTAATGCGTCAGTTGTCGGTTCTACTAAGTAATTTTACTTATGCTCTAAATGTACACTATGTATAGAAATCGCACAATAGAAAAACTATACAAACAGTCTTAATGTGGGTAAGGGTGTATAAGATTTTGTTGGATAACAAATTTTGTGATATAAGGTTTTAAGGTAGTACAATTAGTTGAAAACGGCAAAAATTATGCTTCTCCCCGGCGGGGAATCGAACCCCGGTCTCCCGCGTGACAGGCGGGGATACTAACCACTTTTTTTTTTTTTTTTTTTGTAAGAGTATGTTTATTGTGCTGATAAATATATGTACAGGAAGTACAACAAACCTAAACATACAAAAAAAGGTTTATACAATTACTTAATATTACATACTAGATTAAAGGCTCATACATTGAGCACGCGCAATCTTAACAGTAAGTGTTTGCCTGCTGCACTTAATGCGTCAGTTGTCGGTTCTACTAAGTAATTTTACTTATGCTCTAAATGTACACTATGTATAGAAATCGCACAATAGAAAAACTATACAAACAGTCTTAATGTGGGTAAGGGTGTATAAGATTTTGTTGGATAACAAATTTTGTGATATAAGGTTTTAAGGTAGTACAATTAGTTGAAAACGGCAAAAATTATGCTTCTCCCCGGCGGGGAATCGAACCCCGGTCTCCCGCGTGACAGGCGGGGATACTAACCACTTTTTTTTTTTTTTTGTTTGTAAGAGTATGTTTATTGTGCTGATAAATATATGTACAGGAAGTACAACAAACCTAAACATACAAAAAAAGGTTTATACAATTACTTAATATTACATACTAGATTAAAGGCTCATACATTGAGCACGCGCAATCTTAACAGTAAGTGTTTGCCTGCTGCACTTAATGCGTCAGTTGTCGGTTCTACTAAGTAATTTTACTTATGCTCTAAATGTACACTATGTATAGAAATCGCACAATAGAAAAACTATACAAACAGTCTTAATGTGGGTAAGGGTGTATAAGATTTTGTTGGATAACAAATTTTGTGATATAAGGTTTTAAGGTAGTACAATTAGTTGAAAACGGCAAAAATTATGCTTCTCCCCGGCGGGGAATCGAACCCCGGTCTCCCGCGTGACAGGCGGGGATACTAACCACTTTTTTTTTTGTAACATACGTTTATTGTGCCAGAATAAATACAACAATATATACAAAACAGGTACAACAAACCAAAACGTACAAAAGGATAAGTATGATTTAGGTAAAACTGAGATCAAAGGCTCACAGGTCGAGCTCTCGCGATCTTAACCCTAAACGTAATCTATCGCGCTTATCGCTTAATATAATACTTTTCCTTAAAGCTAACTTAATCTGGAAGACCGTCTTATGTGTATAGAAAGGCACTTAAAAAAACTATACATTTTTTTGGTTTCTTTACAGCCGCAAAAAGGGGTGGGGCAAGGGAAGGAATAAGGAGAGGAGAGAGGAGTAGGGGTTTATACTTACGTTATTACTTACGTTATTTTTTTACGCTAGGAGTATTTTTTTTTTTTTGTTTCTTCTTTTTAAATTCTAACTTAACGTTACGTGTTTGGAAGATTATACACACACACAATCGCGCATTCAAACACCCATTCATACACCCATTCATACATAACCGTACATTTATATGTTTGTACATCCATCGGCTTATACATACATATGTATACATATTTACAAGTTGTATATAGTATAAATCACACCAGTTTAGGGCAAAAAGGTTGTGATTTTATCTATATTAGGTAGAGTAATACATTAGATGGAGGGAGAGAAAAATTAATTGAATAAATAAATACTAGTAACAATAGATAAAAGAGAGAAAAAATAAAAAATAAACAAACTCCCCGGCGGGGAATCGAACCCCGGTCTCCCGCGTGACAGGCGGGGATACTAACCACTATACTACCGAGGATTTGAACGTCAGTGTGTTTTATTAAGGTGGATTTAAATTGTATTAATGTTTGTGTTTTGTATTTGTTGTGTTAGTGTAGTAACCACCAATATTTTTTTGTGTCGCGGCGGTGTGCGTCTTTTTTGTCGATTTTGGAGAGCTTACAGTTGAGTTTTGGGTTTACGTTGTTCATGTTTATGTCTGTGTGGTATAGAATTTTTTTGTCATCTGCTTTTCGGGTAACGTGGTATATGAGTGGAATGTTTTGTTTGTCTTGTATGAACCCTTCGCCGTCTAGATGGGTGAATCCTTCTGGTGGGGTGTAGCCAGTGTGTCGTGTTTTGTCGTAGTATTGCGGGTTGGGGTAGATAGAGCTGTTGATAAGACTGTTGCTTTTTATGTTTCTAATGTTTGTCCAGTGGTTACGTATGAGTTTGAGTATAAATAAGTCTATTCTAATGATTTCGGCGTATTCGTATAATCTGGGGTTGCTGATCAATTTTGTGTAATTTGATTCTGGCGTGCGATATTTCCCTAAGCATGCTCTGAGACACTTCCTTTCGAAAGCTCTGAGTTTTTCCATGGTACTACAAGAAATATTGTACCATATGGGGCAACCGTATGTCAGTATGGGCCTTACTATTGTTTTGTAGCATATTATTTTTGATCTTTCGGTTAACATTTTCGAGTAAAACAGACGTTTATGGCTCGCGAATGCTTTTTGAGCTTTGTTGATTTGTATGTTTATATGGTTGAAAAAATTTAGTCTGTAGTCCAGGTGTATTCCTAAGTATCGTACTATGTTCTTGTTCTGTAGTTTCATCTGTGGGTTGTCTTTGTCGTGTAATTGAAACTTTTTCGTGTGTGTACGTACGTCGTTGTTTGCGTTGGATATTTTAGAAATATATGGCCGGAATAAGATTGTTTCGCATTTGTCGGTGTTTATTTTTAATTTCCACGTGTGGAAGTAGTCTTGTATTTTTGTAAAAAGTTCCTGAAGCTGTGTTTTTATATTAGAAGGTTTCTTGTCTTTTGTATATAGTAGTATGTCGTCGGCGAAGGCTATTGCGAATTTGTTGTGGTCGTTGTTTAGTCCGTACATGTTGAGTAGGTCACTTATGAATATACTAAACAGGATGGGGGAATTGACAGTACCTTGTTGGAGTCCGTTTCTGACTTGAAACGTTTCAGCGGATACGGATGTCTTTTCTGCAACCCTGAAACTCTTCCCGTGTGTCATACTCCATATCATTTTGGTTAGGTGTTGTGGGAACCCCTTTTTCATAAGTTTGAAAAAGAGGCCGTCCAACCAAACCGTGTCAAAGGCTTTTTCTAAGTCTACGAGAACCGCACCTACGCATTCGTCGGCGTTCCTCGCCCAACAGATATCGGACGTAAATTTTGAAATGGCGTGAACTGTTGAATGCTGGTGTCTGAACCCGAATTGCGACTCTGGGATAACGTTATTCTTATGACAGTACTTCCCTATGGCGTTATTAATTGTTATTTCGAATACTTTACTAATGTTTGCGAGTAAACTGATTGGACGGTAGTCAGCTGGGTTACTACCATCCTTTCCTTTTTTCTTTATCGCAATTACTTTTGCTGTTTTCCAGGCAGTGGGAAAATACATGAGTCTGAGGCAGTTGTTGAATATGACTGTGTAATTATAGGTATAATGGGGTGGGAGGTTTTTGAGTGCTATGTTAGGGATGTTGTCAAAGCTGGAGGATTTTTTGTTATTTAGTATTTTTAGTGTCAGTCTGAGTTTCGTGTGTGAGGTAAAGTAATCGGGGGGGGTTTTGTCTTCGTTGGGGTTGTCAGCTGTGTTCGAGTCGTCGAATGTGCATATCGTTTTGTTGTTGAGTCTGTCTTGTTGTATTTCCTGTTCAAGTGCGTCGATTTTATGTTTAATGATGTTGGTGAGTTGTTGTTTGCCCATGTGTTGGTTTTGTGTGTGAACTGCTTCAAAGTGTGTGCCCAGTACATTTAATTTTTGTTCTGTGTCTGTGATTATTATATTGTTTTGTGTGCCTGTTTGTTGCGTGTTGGGGTTTACGTTGGCTTTTTGGAAAAGGTGTATATTAGTCAGGGGTATTTTAAGGGTTTCTATGTTGTTGTAGTTTCTAGGTCGAAATATGCTATTAATTGTAGGGAAGAATTTACTGGAGTTTCGTGGGGATATACCGGATATTTTCTTTCTCCAGAAACTGTTGACTGATTCGTGGATGGCTTTTTTTAGTTCGTTACGGGTTGTTTTTAGTACGTCTTTGTATGCTGCTATTAATGTATCGTTTGCGTGTGTGTAATTCCCTGGTTTAGTCAGTCTGTTTATCTGTGTGAGTAAGTAGCTTTTTTGTTGACGCAATCTTTTGATAAGTGGCGTTACGTATTTGTCGGCTGAGTTTCGGTTATTTGGTATTCGGGGTGTTGCTTGGTCGATTGCATTGTTAATATGGTTGTTGAATTTGTCAATGTATTCGTCTATTTCGACTATCGTTAGGTTTCTGTTGTTCGGTAACATCGTGGCGTCCGTTTGTACTAGGTAGTTTTTAAATTTTGTCCAGTCGGTTTTGTTGAAGTTAAGTTTGTCGGGTGTAACAATTTCGTCTATTTCCAGGATTTGCATTGTCGGGATGGAGATTTGTATTTTAACCGCTCTGTGGTCGCTGTCGTAGTCAAAGGAGTCGAGTGTTTTGTGGCTGGGTGTGTTGTGAAATTTGATTCGGTTGTCGGCTAGGCAGAGGTCGATAAATGCTCCGCTTTTTGGAAAGGATGGTACTGCCGTTTTACGGAGGGAGATTCTGAAGGGAATTTCGTTTTCTTCGATCCATTTGTTTAGGGATACACCCCTGCTATTGTTAATAACGTTATCCCAGGCGTAGTGTTTTGCATTCAGATCACCTGCAAGTATATAGTAATTGTTAGTTTTATTTAGTTCTAGTTGCTGGAATAGCTGTTTAAATTCCGCCATAAATTCTTTTTTGCAGCTGCTCGTCGCATATCCTGCGATTATGTGTAATTTATGTGAGTGTTGCAATTTAATTTCTATTGTTGTTGATTCGAAGCACTTTTTGGTAGTAGGATCGTTTGTTGGAATATGTTTAAATTTAATATTGTCCCTGATTATGATGGCTGTTCCCCCAGCCTGTTTAGCATTTACTCGGTCTGTTCGAATGATGCTGTAATTTTGAAATTCTATTTTGTGTCTAGGGTTTAATTTTGTTTCTGATAATAAGAGTATGTCTGGATTGTATGTGTTGATACAGTCCTGGAGGCTGATTCGTCTTTCGTTCGTGATGATGGAGTTTACGTTTATTTGTATTATGTTTATTTCTGTAAGTGCAAGCTTATTATTTGGTGGCGTGTGTGGTGTTGAGTGGGCAGTGAATGTTAAAATTCTATTCCTAATGTTTCTGCGATGTAGCCAATTCTATTGGTATTCAATTCGACTGTTTCTGCGATGCGGGCCATTTGTCTGTTTATTGAATTTGTGATCTGTTTAATTTCTTCTAAGAGTGTTGACTGTTGTGTACTGCTCTGGGGCTGGTGTATACTGTTCTGTGTGAGTTGCGTGGTGTAGGCCTGGGTGCTTGTGTGGGTGGTTGTGTGTGCCAGCGGCGGACGTTTGCCTGTGAGCATTGCACTGTATGAGATTGCAGGGTCTACGATTTTACTGACGAGCTGAAGTTTCTTCTCTTTCTCTATCTTTAAGGTTTGTTTCCTTTCTTCTATCTTTTGTTTTATTTCTAGGAGCTTTGGACATCCTCTGTAGGAGGCCGGGTGTCCAAATTCCTTACAGTTTACGCAGTATGGTTTTCCCTCGCTTGTTTTTTCGCGTTTGCATTCGCCCGGATTATGCGGAGAGTTGCATTTGACGCAACGGTATTTTAAATTACAATTCAGTGCAATATGACCAATGCGCTGGCACCTCTTGCACTGAACTCTGTCTTTTTTAATAATCTTTTCCCACGTAATTAAGGAGTGAAGAACTATTTTTATTTGTCTTAGATTATCTATTTTGCTGTCCGGAGACAGTTGTACGATGTATATAGCTAGGGTTTTGCCCTCCGCTGCGGATTTTTTTGTTTCAAATTTTTTGACTGCTATAAAATTTAAATCTATAATATTCTTAGCGCGGAGCTCCGCTAATATTGTGTCGGGCTCGAAATTTCCGTCAAGGTTTTTTATTAATATTGATATGTTTTTGTCGATTCTAGGTGTGTACGTGTAGTATTGTATATTTTCATGCTTTAGTAAATCACAGGCTTTTCTGTGTGAGTCGGTTGTGTCTATGTATAATAGGTGTTTGTTGTAATTTATTTTTTTGGTGTAAAAGTTTTTCGTGATTTTGCTTACTAAATCTATAGTTGACCGGCATGGGGTATCTAGTATTGCTATTGGTGGTGGTTTTAAATGTTTTGTGTTTTCGGATAGAATATTGTCGTTTGATGTTTTTACCCTTTTTTTTGTTGGAATGGGTACTGGGGTTGGTGCTTGCAGATTGCCTTTGCTGGTTCCTGGTTGCGGGTGTTTGGGGCTGCTACCTGGCGTTGGGCTCGTGTACGGTCTCTTTACTGCGGCAGCTTTCGTTCGTGCGTCCTTGTCTAACTGTGTCTGGCTGTCTATCGGGAACGTGAACTTTTCTTCTGGCTTGTTCGCCTTTGGAATGTCATCTGTTTTCTTCCAAGATGCCGTTGGGGGGCTTTCTGTGTGCGTGTGACGCTCTCTTTCTTCCTTCAATTGATTCTGTAATTCTTCCACAGTTTTCGTTAGATTTTCTATTAGTTTTAACGCATTTTCAAGTTGTAATTGCTGCTGTGATTGCGTGGATTTTGAAGCTGGTATTTTTGAATTAGCCATTTTTCTAACGTTTGGTAAATTAGGTGTCGGAACTATTTTTTTTGATGTGGTTTTAAATTTTGCGATGTCATTAATTTGTAGTATAATTTTAGGAAGGCCCTTTTCAGTGGGTCCCTTTTCTTTGAAGCCTTTTATTATTTTATTAATGTTGTCCGATGTTGTAGTATTTATACTAACATTATCCTTGTCCTTTGCATTTTCGATTGACGATGCACTCAAGGGGTTCCCCCCTTGTATATTTGTTGTGTTCTCTATTTTTACTGTATGTATATTATTTTTCGTATTCTAGATATTGAATATAATTTACTAACTATGGCACTACAATGAAACTTTGAAGGACTCGACTAGGCAATTGACTATCGCGTGTGTCTTTCAGGGACGTCCGTTGCCTATGGCAGTCAAAAGCAGACTGGGATACTAACCACTATACTACCGAGGAGTCAGACGATGATCGAGATTTACAATAACTATTTAATCAAGATGTTAGGTTGTGTTATAACCACCAATATTTTTTGGTGTTTTGTCTGTGTTTATCCTTTAAGTCTATGCTGGACAGCTTAAAATTGAATCGCATATTCGGATCGTTGGATTTGATGTTTCTATTGTAGGTGATTTTCTTTTCATATGTTTTTCGATTGACATGGTAAATTATTGGTATACTGTCGGTGTTCTGTATATAACCTTCGCTGTCCAGGTGGACAAAGGATTCGGGTGGGATGTATCCTGTTTCCATTGCCTTTGCAAAGTACAATGGATTTGGATACGTGGAGCAGTGGATGAGGCTGTTTGATGTTACTTTATTGATACATGACCAGTGGTTTCTTATTAATTTTAATATAAATAAATCTATTCTGATGAGCTTCGCTTCTTCGTATAGCTTGTAGTTGCTGATCATCTTCTTGAAGTTTGATTCCGGTGACCTGTATTTGCCCAGGCATGCTCTTAGACATTTCCTCTCGAAGACGCGTAATTTTTCCATGGTTCCAGCGCTGATGTTGTACCAGATGGGGCAGCCGTAGGTCAGGATGGGCCTTATTAGTAGCTTGTAACATAAAATTTTCACGCATTTATCGAGATCTTTTGAATAAAATAGTCTTTTGTGAGAGAGGAAGGATTTCTGTGCTTTATCTATTTGAGATAGGATATGTTCATTGTAATTTAATTTGAAGTCTAGATGTAGGCCTAAGTAACGGACGACATTTTTCCGTGGGATTTTATTGTCTGGGTTATTGTTATCGTGGATATGAAATTTGCTCGCGTGAGTTCTTACGTCATTGTTGGCGTCTGAGATGGGCGATACATACGGTCTGAATAGAATTGTTTCGCACTTGTTTATATTTACTTTTAATTTCCATGTGTGGAAGTAGTCTTGCAATCTGTTGAACGTTTCTTGTAATTGAACTTGCAGTTTCGAGACTTTATTGTGTCTTATGTAGATTAAAAGGTCATCCGCGAAGGCTATTCCCATTTTGTGGTCGTCATTATTTAGGCCATACAGTCTCAACATGTCACTTATAAATATATTGAACAAGACGGGAGAGTTTACCGTGCCTTGTTGTAGGCCATTGTCTATTCTGAACGCTTTACTAGACTTGTGTTGTCCGTATGCTACATAAAATTTTTTCTCGTGGAGCATGTTCCACAGAATTTTTACTAAGCAAGTTGGGAACTCTTTTTTAAGGAGTTTGTAAAATAGTCCATCCAACCAAACCGTGTCAAATGCTTTCTCTAAATCTATCATTACGGCTCCGACACAGTCACCTGCGTTTCTGGCCCAACAAATATCTGACGTGAATTTAGTAATTGCATGCACAGTGGAATGTTTATGCCTGAAGCCGAATTGGCATTCAGGAATTATGCTTCTGGCATTGCTAAAGCTGACAATTGAGTCATTTATTACTGTTTCGAAGACCTTGCTAATGTTTGGAAGAAGGCTGATTGGCCGGTAGCTATTGGGATCGCTTCCGTCCTTTCCCTTCTTTTTAATTGTTATTAATTTGGCCGTTTTCCAAATTTCCGGAAAGTATGAGTTATTCAAACAGTTGTTGAAAAGTATACTATAATAAAATATATATTGTCGCGGAAGGTGTTTAAGGACGATGTTCGGAATTCCATCGAAACTTGCAGATTTTTTGTTATTTAAATTTTTGAATGTTTTTTCAAGTTTTGTAAAGGAGGTGAAAAAATTGGATGGGGTTAGGTTTTCGTCTGGACAGTCTGCTGTATTCGAATCAGTGAACGTGCAAACCGTGATGTCATTGGCTTTGTCTAGTTGCATTTCTCGTTGTAACGATTCTATTTTTTGGAGGATGATGTTGGATAGCTGTGGTTTTCCCATGTGTGTGTTCTGTGTGTGGACTGATTCAAAGTGTGCTCCTATAACGTCTAGCTTCTGTATTGTGTCTGTGATTAGAAACTTACTGGATTCTGTTGGTAGACTTTGTGGATTTAGGTTAGCTTTTTCTAAGAGGTTTCTACTTGTGGTTGGGATTTTTAGGATGTCGATATCGCTACTAGTTTTTGGTCTGAAGATGCTATTTACGGATGGAAACAGTTCTTTGGGTTTGTGAAGCGAGATGTTACTCACCTTTCTCTTCCAGTAATTGCTTACCGATACCTGAAAGGCTTTCTTAATCTCATATCTAATTGCTTTGAGTGCTTTCTTATAAGTGTCTATTGTGAGATCATGGGCAGTAGTGTAGTTTCGAAGGTTTGTTAATCTGTTCATTTGAGTTATTATGTAACTTTTTTGTTTCCTGAGGTTTTTGATTCTAGGTGTGATGTATTTGTCTGTGGAGTTAGTGTTAAAGTCTATGCGAGGGACAGTGTTTTCGATGGCATGCAGAATGCTTTTGTTTAATGTGTCAATGTGGGTGTCAATTTCCTTTGTTGTTAGGTTTCTATTGTTGGGTATGATAGGATTATTATAGTTGCTTAAGTGTTCTTTAAATGTAGTCCAGTCGGTTCTGTTGAAGTTGAATTTAATTTGTGTGGCTGTTTCCTCGAAGAGGAAGTAGTCTGTCGAGGGAATGGATATAGTTATTATGGATGCTCTGTGGTCACTATCATATGTGATGGATCGGAGAAGGTTGGGACCAATGGTGTCTTGGAGTTTGATTCTATTGTCTACAAGGCAAAGATCGATGAATGCTCCGCTCTTTGGGTATGAGGGAACTGCTGTCCTGTATAGATCTATTCTGAATGTAATTTGGTTTTCTAGAAACCATTTGTTTAGGGAAACACCTCGTGCATTATTAATTGTGTTTCCCCACGCGTGATGCTTAGCGTTCAAGTCTCCGGCCAGTAAATAATAATTGTTAGCTTTATTTAGTTCCAGCGCGTCGAATACAGCTTTTAATTCTAACATGAATTCTTTTTTGCAGTTACTGGTCGCGTATGCTGCTATTAGATAAAGTTTTTGGTTGTTCTGGAATTTTATTTCTAAAACGGTGGATTCAAAACAGATACTGCTTTTGATGCAATTTAGCTGGATGTTTTTGAATTTAATATCGTTCCGGATTAGTATTCCCGTTCCTCCCGCTTGTTTGGCATTTATCCTATCTCTTCTAATGAAGTTATAATTCTTAAAACTAAGTTTGTGCCTGGGATTTAGTTTTGTTTCTGATAACAGAACTACATCCGGCTTTAGCTTGTTTAAACAATCCAGGAGAGTGGCTCTTCTTTCGTTTGTTATTATTGAGTTTACATTAATTTGGATAATATTGAGCTCGTGTAGTAACAGTTTGTTCGGATTAGTTATACTAGGTGGGTCCGGCATGATTCTACCAATTGATGTCGAGTGCTTCCGCTATGATATCTATTTTATTCGCGTTTGCTGCAATATTTTCAGCTAGTTGTGATATTTGGGTGCTGATAGTAATTGAAATGATTTTTCTACTTCCTCTAGGAATGAGGATGTGTGAGCTGGGTTTATGTTTGTATTTGTGGGTGGTTGTGTTTTCGGTGTTTGTTGCTGTGTGGGCGTGTGTTCTTGTTGTTTATTTGTTACTATTGAGCTATATGAGATGTTTGACTTTACTATATTATTATAGGCTTTGACTTTTCTCTCTTGCTCTACTTTCATTTGGAGTTTCCTCTCTTCTATTTTTTGCTTAAGTTCTTTCAGTTTTGGGCATCCTCGATAAGAGGCAGGGTGCCCGTACTGTTTGCAATTTATGCAAAATGGTTGCGACGGTTCCTTTTCTGAATCGTCGGTATCCATTTTGATTGAGCGCGGGCACTCTCCTGGGTTGTGCGGCAGGTCGCATTTAACGCATCTGTACTTCAGATTGCAGTTAAGTGCAACGTGCCCGATACGTTGGCATCTCTTACATTGTATTCTATCTTTTTTTATTAATTTTTCCCACGTTACGAGGGAATGCAATACTGTTTTGATCTGCTTCAGATTATTAATTGAACTATTATGCGAAATTTGAACCGTGTAAATGGGGAGAGTTTTCCCTTCTTTGCGCGAGTGTTGTGTTGTAAATTTTTTTACCGCGATAAATTCTATGTTTTCTATGTTCTTGCTTTTTAAATCTTCTAATACCTGTTCAGGGTCGAAATCGCCGTCTAAATTCTTCAGTAGAATTGTCATTGCTTTTTCTTCCCTTGGGATGTAGGTGAAGTATTCTATTTCATTATTTTTTAACAGGTTGCATACTTCTTTGTATGTTAATAAATTTTCTATGTGTAAGAGATGCTTCGTACTGTTTATTTTTTTTATGAAAAAATTTGTTGTTATTTGTACTACCAGTTCTATTGTTTTTTTTAGTGTTAACGCTATATATTATTATCGGTGGGGGTTTGTTGGTTTTTTTAATGGAGTTGGTAACAGTTACCTCGTCTCCGAATTTGGCCCTTTTGCTCATCTGTTGTTGCCGTGGCGCGTCTCGGGAGGACGTCGCCTGCTTCAGTGCAAGGTTGGACCTGCTTGGGTTCGCCTCATGTTCTCCCGTGGCTGGTAGGTTGGGTCCCGCTGCGTTCGGGGCCCATGGTCGCTTAGTCGGTGCGACGGTCGTCCAATTCTGGCCGCTGGGTTTTTCCTTTATTTCATCCTCTTTTTGTGCCGCCGCGGCACGCTTTGTTTGCAAGGCAGGTATGCTTTTTCCTTGCACGGTATCCTCCTTCGCGCTGGTTTCCAGGAGTTGCGTTTCTTTCTCCTGCTTGTTTTTCCAATTCATCTACTTTTTTTTTTAAATCGTGAATGATTTTTAAAAGATCTTCGTATGAAGGCTTGTCGCTTGCTTCTATGGCTTTTTGGGCTGTGGTGGTTTTGTTTTTATTGGTCCTCATCTTGGTATTATCAGCTTTTTGCAAGCTACTCCGTGAAATTAAATTTGGTTTTGCGTTAGCCTCTTCACTAACAAGGGAAGTCCGCGAACGGTCCGGCTTCGATTTTGATGAAACTTTGTACACTTATAAAGCAGCCAAAAATAATCGACACGTATTTTTTTTTAGCTGCGGTAACTCGAGTTTAAGGGGTGAAACCACCCCTTGAAGTTTGGGGTCAAAACGGCTATCTCGAAAACGGAAAGACATACGAAAAAATTGTCAATGTGCGAGGTTAATGGTTTCCTATGTATAATAACATGGTGTTAAAAAATTCAACAAAAAAAAATTTATTAACTTAATTTTTCATTTTTTTGAAATTTTCATAATAACAAAAAATGACGAGCATTTTATTCCAAATCCATTAGTATATAACATTTTAAAATTGCCTCTTACAGTTTTGCAGATTTTGATGATTTACATCTTGCGCGCACATCCACTATGGTAGTAGCCGTTCTAACTTTGATTTTAATGAAGCATTGTAGGCTTGCACTACATTATACAGTAACAAGTAACAAGTAACAAGTAACAATGACAGTAACAGGTTTCTTAACAGCAATGAAAAGATTAATTGTTTTTATTATTCATCTATGACATCGTGGCAAAGGTGGAGCGATTTATAAATTATAAATACATACAGTGTGTATAGCAATTATTCTATGTAGTTTCGACAATAGTGATACTCGTTGAACAAATGTTTGAGACATAAAGATTTCTTACACCATGCGCATTTAATTATTGCCACGTCACCGCAAATATGGCATCTAGGTTCATTTTCAACAGAATAGCAGTACTCAACAGGATTCTGGAATGCATTTGGTTTTTCATCTATATATCCAGATTTATACCAGGAGTATTTAATAAAATTTTGAAACTTTGGCGATGAAAATTGATTGTGGACCAGAGATTGAAGTTTGATTATATTATTCCTAGCGTGGAGATTAATGTCGTGATTTAAAATGAGAACTATATCGGAAAATCGGCGGACGAAATTTTTCCAAGTGCGGAAACCGAAAACATCCAGTGGTTGAACATTCTTTGTTCCACCTTTTGGTATTATAAAAAGTTTTACGTTTTTACCCTCGGGAGTAACTTCGTTTACTGTCTTGTTACAGTGACCACTCCAGGAATCAAGAACTAGAACTGTTGTGGGCCCAGTATTTGCGAAGTAAATGTCTCTTAACCAGGTCTTGAAATGGTCCGTAGTTAATTTTCCTGACTTTGAAGTTGCAAGATATACATTGTCAGGGCGAAATAAATGTTGTTTCACAATCGGCCCGAAATGTCCTGTACTCTTTTTGAGTACAATAAATAATGGTGACAGTAATTATCCATCAGCTGAAATGGTTGGCTGGATGGTGTAACTATGAGTGGTGGATGACACTGATTGAACACCTCCTTCTACGATTTTTATACCTTCTTCAGCCAAAGTGCGCCCTGAATGTAATTCCAAATTAAAACCACTTTGATCGGAATTGTAAACATTGAGTGGTTCATTTCGGGCTATATATGATTTTACTTCATTCACGAATGCGCTGCATTGCAAATGAATATCGTCTTCTTGATTTACCATATTTGAGGTTACAAATCTGGTAATTTTTCTGGACACTAATCTAAACGTCTTTTTAAAAGTATGTAGCCAACTATGTCCGGCTTTAAATGTTTGTAAATGTTCTATGTCTCTCGCTTGTAAAGCCCATCGCTGTAGATCTATGTCGTGCACAATTACTCTTAACTGCCGAGCTTCCATAAATTTATTAAATGTATACTCTTCAATACGTTTTATCTTTTCCTTTTTTGTGCCACCCTGTTCAACTTGTAATGCCCACTTACGAAGCATTCTTTCGGATTTCACGTGACGGAATTTGGAACGTACGGTGTCTAATGTTAATCGCTTCGACTTACCGCTGTTCCAATACGCCACAGCTTTCCTTTTATATTCGAATGGGATGTATTCCTTATTCGAATGACATACAACGTTTTCTTCGTATATGTTTGAAACATTCGGTGTCCTATTTTCCTCCTCTTCATCTGACCAGTTCAAATCAGCATCCTGAATTTCTTGTTCGATAGGCGTCCCGTCCATTTCAACACACGTTTCATGTTCAACCAGGAATGCCGTGTCTTCGACACTTCTTACAATTAAATCGAATAATACATCCCTTAAACTTTCTTCTGCGCTATTAAATGGTGTGGGTCCCTGGTTCCACTCAACAAACGCAGCAGACAGTAAAATTATTACATTAATAGGATTAATATTTACCATCTTTCCGAATACTCACGTTTTATGATCGTTAACAACTGAACTGTATGGATGACCAACAATGTTGTACACGCTTA
The DNA here is from genome assembly GCA_951804975.1 of Anthophora plumipes. Classification (NCBI taxonomy): domain Eukaryota; kingdom Metazoa; phylum Arthropoda; class Insecta; order Hymenoptera; family Apidae; genus Anthophora; species Anthophora plumipes. Next base: position 9,941,886 of record OX638120.1, read on the forward strand.
TAAAGAGCTAATTACAATATATATATCCAAGTTCTCCCACTTGTCAACCAACAAATATTATTTTCACATGACAAGGACAATCAATTTAATTAACTTTACAATATGTCACGTTATCAAAAAGTACGAACTTCATTCCAATATACCCGTTTTATCATGTTTATTACAAAAATTGTCTCGGTTTAAAGAAATGTTAATAACCACAGTGATAAAGATACACATATTAATCTCATGACATACTTGCTTTAATATGCAAATTGAATAAATAAACATTGTAATTTTTGTGGCTCGCTTATCATGCAGTTTGCGCACGTTATTTAAATCTACATTGATAGCATTCTGTGTAATCTGCACAATAAAAATACTTGTCAAATGAGCTAAAACCACTGCTGCCATTATCGACACGCTAGGAGTAGAACCCGGTAATGCTTTCGCATATAGTAATGAAGTAATATATATTCTTCATTATAAGTAATGATAAGCGAGAACAATCCGCGAGTCTCTCCCTGAATCGGTTCGAGATATAACGTGCCGATGTTTCGAAAGTGTGCGTACTGGAACAGCGGTAAGTCGAAGCGATTAACATTAGACACCGTACGTTCCAAATTCCGTCACGTGAAATCCGAAAGAATGCTTCGTAAGTGGGCATTACAAGTTGAACAGGGTGGCACAAAAAAGGAAAAGATAAAACGTATTGAAGAGTATACATTTAATAAATTTATGGAAGCTCGGCAGTTAAGAGTAATTGTGCACGACATAGATCTACAGCGATGGGCTTTACAAGCGAGAGACATAGAACATTTACAAACATTTAAAGCCGGACATAGTTGGCTACATACTTTTAAAAAGACGTTTAGATTAGTGTCCAGAAAAATTACCAGATTTGTAACCTCAAATATGGTAAATCAAGAAGACGATATTCATTTGCAATGCAGCGCATTCGTGAATGAAGTAAAATCATATATAGCCCGAAATGAACCACTCAATGTTTACAATTCCGATCAAAGTGGTTTTAATTTGGAATTACATTCAGGGCGCACTTTGGCTGAAGAAGGTATAAAAATCGTAGAAGGAGGTGTTCAATCAGTGTCATCCACCACTCATAGTTACACCATCCAGCCAACCATTTCAGCTGATGGACAATTACTGTCACCATTATTTATTGTACTCAAAAAGAGTACAGGACATTTCGGGCCGATTGTGAAACAACATTTATTTCGCCCTGACAATGTATATCTTGCAACTTCAAAGTCAGGAAAATTAACTACGGACCATTTCAAGACCTGGTTAAGAGACATTTACTTCGCAAATACTGGGCCCACAACAGTTCTAGTTCTTGATTCCTGGAGTGGTCACTGTAACAAGACAGTAAACGAAGTTACTCCCGAGGGTAAAAACGTAAAACTTTTTATAATACCAAAAGGTGGAACAAAGAATGTTCAACCACTGGATGTTTACGGTTTCCGCACTTGGAAAAATTTCGTCCGCCGATTTTCCGATATAGTTCTCATTTTAAATCACGACATTAATCTCCACGCTAGGAATAATATAATCAAACTTCAATCTCTGGTCCACAATCAATTTTCATCGCCAAGGTTTCAAAATTTTATTAAATACTCCTGGTATAAATCTGGATATATAGATGAAAAACCAAATGCATTCCAGAATCCTGTTGAGTACTGCTATTCTGTTGAAAATGAACCTAGATGCCATATTTGCGGTGACGTGGCAATAATTAAATGCGCATGGTGTAAGAAATCTTTATGTCTCAAACATTTTTTCGACGAGTATCACTATTGTCGAAACTACATAGAATAATTGCTATACACACTGTATGTATTTATAATTTATAAATCGCTCCACCTTTGCCACGATGTCATAGGTGAATAATAAAAACAATTAATCTTTTCATTGCTGTTAAGAAACCTGTTACTGTCATTGTTACTTGTTACTTGTTACTTGTTACTGTATAATGTAGTGCAAGCCTACAATGCTTCATTAAAATCAAAGTTAGAACGGCTACTATCATAGTGGATGTGCGCGCAAGATGTAAATCATCAAAATCTGCAAAACTGTAAGAGGCAATTTTAAAATGTTATATACTAATGGATTTGGAATAAAATGCTCGTCATTTTTTGTCATTATGAAAATTTCAAAAAAATGAAAAATTAAGTTAATAAATTTTTTTTGTTATAAACAAATTGTATTTTGTTAAATTTTTTAACACCATGTTAGTGTACATAGGAAACCATTAACTTCGCCCATTAACAATTTTTTCGTATGTCTTTCCGTTTTCGAGGTAGCCGTTTTGACCCCAAACTTCAAGGGGTGGTTTCACCCCTTAAACTCGAGTTACCGCAGCTAAAAAAAGATACGTGTCGATTATTTTTGGCTGCTTTATAAGTGTACAAAGTTTCATCAAAATCGGAACCGGACCGTTCGCGGACTCTATTGTAAGTGACTGTTATTTATCGCTTTGTTAACGTATGTTAACAAGGAGACGTTATCCTTTTCGAATAAATCTTTTTGCTTGATGATTTTTATTAAACCATCGGCACTTGGAATTTTGTCCTCTTTTGTAGTTCCGTGACTGGGGGTTAATTCCCCTTGTTGGGATACTAACGACTATACTACCGAGGATTTGAACGTCAGTGTTTTTTATTAAGTGCTATTTATAGTATTTTAATGTTTGTGTTTTGTGTTTGTTGTATTAGTGTAGTAACCACCAGTATCTTTTTGTGTCGCGGCGATGTGCGTCTTCTTTGTCGATTTTGGAGAGTTTACAGTTAAGTTTTGGGTTTACGTTGTTCATGTTTATGTCTGTGTGGTATAGAATTTTTTTGTCATCTGCTTTTCGAGTAACGTGGTATATGAGTGGAATGTTTTGTTTGTCTTGTATGAACCCTTCGCCGTCTAGATGGGTATATCCTTCTGGTGGGGTGTAGCCGGTGTGTCGTGGTTTGTCGTAGTATTGCGGGTTGGGGTAGATAGAGCTGTTGATAAGACTGTTCCTTTTTATGTTTCTAATGTTTGTCCAGTGGTTACGTATGAGTTTGAGTATAAATAAGTCTATTCTAATGATTTCGGCGTATTCGTATAGTCTGGGGTTGCTGATCAATTTTGTGTAATTTGATTCTGGCGTGCGATATTTTCCTAAGCATGCTCTGAGACACTTCCTTTCGAAAGCTCTGAGTTTTTCCATGGTACTACAAGAAATATTGTACCATATGGGGCAACCGTATGTCAGTATGGCCCTGACTATTGTTTTGTAGCATATTATTTTTGATCTTTCGGTTAACATTTTCGAGTAAAACAAACGTTTATGGCTCGCGAATGCTTTTTGAGCTTTGTTGATTTGCATGTTTATATGGTTGAAAAAATGTAATCTGTAGTCCAGCTGTATTCCTAAGTATCGTACTATGTTCTTGTTTTGTAGTTTCGTCTGTGGGTCGTGTGTGTCATGTAGGTGGAAATGTTTTGTATTTTTGCGTACGTCTGCGTTTGCGTTTGAGATGTTGGATATGTACGGTCTGAATAGTATTGTTTCGCATTTGTCTGTGTTGATTTTCAGCCTCCAAGTGTGAAAGTAATCTTGTATTTTGACGAGTAAGTCTTGTAGCTGTATTTTTATTATAGATGGTTTGCTGTCTTTTGTGTATATTAGTAAGTCATCTGCGAAGGCTATTGCGAATTTGTCGGTGTCGTTGTTGAGTCCGTACATGTTTAGTAAGTCGCTTATAAATATGCTAAACAAGATGGGGGAGTTGACTGTGCCTTGTTGGAGTCCGTTTTTAATCTCGAAGAGTTCAGTGGAGGCGTGTGAATTCTTCGTCACCCTGAACTTTTTACCATGGAGCATACTCCAGATCATTTTGGTCAAATGTTGTGGGAACCTCTTTTTTATCGATTTAAAAAAGAGGCCCGAACGTATCGAAGGCTTTTTATAGATCTACTAAAAGCGCACCAAGGCAACCTCCGGCTTTCCGCGCCCAGCAGATGTCCGAAATGAATTTGGTGATGGCGTGTGTTGTCGAATGCTTGTGTCTGAATCCGAATTGCGTCTCCGGGATAACGTTATTTGTTTCAGTGTGTTTCCCTATAGCGTTATTGATCGCTGTTTCGAATATTTTACTGATGTTTGCGAGTAAGCTGATTGGACGGTAGTCAGCTGGGTTACTACCATCCTTTCCTTTTTTCTTTATCGCAATTAGTTTTTCTGTTTTCCAGGCGGTGGGGAAATACATGCAGTTGAGGCAGTTGTTAAATATGATTGTATAGTTATATGAATAGTGGAGTGGATGGTTTTTGAGGGCTATGTTAGGGATGTTGTCGAAGCTGGAGGATTTTTTGTTGTTCAGTTTTTTTAATGCCAGTATTAGTTTAGTGTGGGAAGTAAAATAGTCGGGGGGAGTTTTGTCTTCGTCTGGGTTGTCTGCTGTATTGGTATTGTTGAATGTACATACCATTTTATTGTGAGTTCTGTCTTCGAGTATTTCCTGTTCTAGTGTGACAATTTTTTGTTTGATTATATTGGTGAGTTGTTGTTTGCCCATGTGTTGGTTTTGTGTGTGGACTCTTTCAAAGTGTGTGCCTAGTATGTTTAGTTTTTGTTCTGTATCTGTGATTAAAATGTTATTATGTGAGTCTGTTTGTTGAGAGAGTGGGTTTATTTGGGCTTTTTGTAATAGGTGCGTGTTCGTTTTGGGAATCTTTAGTGTTTCGATGTTGTTAGAGTCTTTGTGTCGGAATATATTGTAGATTGTGGGAAAGAATTTACTGGGATTGTGTGGGGTTATGGAGGATATTTTTTTTTCAAAAAATTATTGACGGATACGTGGAAGGCTTTTCTTAATTCATTTCGTATTATCTTTAGTGTATCTTTGTGTGCTTTTATTAGTGTGTCGTTTGCGCGTGTGTAATTTTCTGGTTTAGTTAATCTGTTTATCTGTGTGAGTATGAAGCTCCTCTGTTTGCGTAGTCGTTTGATGAGTGGCGTTATGTATTTGTCGGTTGAGTTTAAGTTGTTTGGTATTCGTGGTGTTGCGTGGTCGATAGCGTTATTTATATAGTCGCTGAATTTGTCAATGTATTCGTCGATTTCGTTTATCGTTAAGTTTCTGTTGTTCGGTAACATCGTGTCGTCTGTCTCTATTAAATAGTTTTTAAATTTCGTCCAGTCTGCTTGTTTGAAGTTGTATCTGTGCTGTGTTATCGTTTCGTCTATTTCTAGCATCTGCAAAGTCGGGATGTGAATTTTTATTTTTACGGCTCTATGGAAAGGATTCAAGAGATCTGTGTGTTGTGTGTATTGTGGAACTTGATGCGGTTGTCGGCTATACATAAATCTATAAACGCACCGCTTTTTGGAAACGAAGGTGTTTCGGTTTTGTATAATGAAATTCTGTAAGGGATTTCGTTCTCCTGTATCTATTTGTTCAGAGATATTCCTCTGCTGTTGTTTGTAACGTTATCCCAGGAGTGGTGTTCCGCATTCAGGTCACCTGCAAGTATATAATAATTATTGTGGTTCTGGAGTTCTAGCTGCTGGAAGATTTGTTTGAATTCAGCCATAAATTCTTTCTTACAGCTACTGGTTGCGTATCCTGCGATTACGTATAGTTTTGCAGCGTTTTGTAGTTTTACTTCGATTATTGTTGATTCGAAGTATGTGGTGGTTTGTGTTGTAATGTGTTTAAATGCTATTTCTTCTTTGATTATGATTGCAGTTCCCCCAGCTGGTTTAGCATTTGGTCTGTCTGTCCTAATAGTTGTGTAGTTATGGAAGTGTATTTTGTGCCGTTGGTTCAGTTTCGTTTCGGATAGTAGTAGTATGTCTGGATTGTGTGTATTGATACAGTCTTGGAGGCTGGCTCGTCTTTCGTTCGTAATGGTGGAATTTACATTTATTTGTATGATGTTTATGTGTGTAAGTGGAAGTTTATTGCGTGGTCGTGTGTGTGGTGCTGCGTGGGTGTTGAAGTTTAAAATTCTATCCCTAGGGATTCAGCGATGAAATTAATTCTATTGGTGTTTAGTTCAACAGTTTCTGCAATTCGGGCCGTTTGTTTATTTATTGAGTTTGTGATGTGTTTTATTTCTTCGAGGAGTGTTGGTTGGTATGTGGTAGGTGTAGGGTTTTGTTGAGGGCTGGCTGTAGTGTTTGTATAGGTGGCTGCGTGTTGTTGTGGTCGTTTACCTGTCAGCATAGCACTGTAGGATATCGCTGGGTTTACGGTTTATGTAAACCTTATCGGCAGTCTCTAAAAAGTCACCGATAATTATCGATCGTGCAGTGAAGTGAGTTCACCGACCCGGCCGTAACATCAGCTGTTGAGGATTGCCTGGATAGGTCAGATTCGACACGAGGATCCAGTGTTAACAATCCATTTCCGTCGAAGCAGGTTATTTCGTGGACGAATGTGTAAGTTTCATTATTTTTTTCTAACATTAGTTATACAAACCGTTTTCTTAAAACAATTTAATCACCTGAAAATATGTTGTTAACACTATGCCGTCCGGTGACACCACGTTAGTGTCGCACGCAAAGCTATTGAAGAAATGCCGGTGACTCCACGTTGGTGTCGCGTAGAAATATTTCTATTGTAATAAAAAAGCTTACATCTATTTATACAGATCCTCGAAATTTCGTGTAAATCGGGTGACAGGCTCAAGTAAGAGTTATTAAAATTTTCATGTCCTGATACGGAAGGCTTCCGCGTTTGGCGCTCTGATTGGTCAGTGTTTTTCGTTAATAACTCAAAAACGAAGCTTCAAATAACATTTTGGTAAAGGGAAAGGTTGTTCAGTATCACCTCAGCTACCCCCCATTTCCGGATGTTACACTTTTTCTGGGACACCCTGTATAGACGTGCAGTTATGTATGAATGGGTGCATGAAGAGTGTATGAATGCGCGAGTGAGTGTGTGTGTGTGTGCGCGCGTGTGTGTGTGTGTGTGTAATCGTACACGGTCAACGTATACATAAAGTACCATATTCTTAGCATAACATAGTTCATCTGAAGGTGCTCCATGCAGAAGCCTTAAATCTCATACTTATTGGGTGATTGCAGAAGTTATTGCCCAATTTGAAACTGAAACGAAAACGGTTACAGTTTTTTATAAACAACTTTATTAATCAATTATGTAATCTCTCCCATTTTCTACAACTGTCTGCCAACGTTTTACAAGCTCGTACATCCCTTTTTCGTAAAAACTACGTGGGTTTTCTGCAAAGAAAGTTTGGAGGGAATTTTCGATTGCTTCCACGGAATCGAAATTTTTGCCATTTAAATTATTCTGCAGCGACCGGAACAGATGAAAATCTAAAAGGGCAAGGTTCGGAGAATACGGTGGGTACTGAAGGACTTCCCATTTGAACTCCTTCAGTTTTTGTAGCGTCTGTCGCGTAACATGTGGTCTAGCGTTGTCGTGGTGGAGAATGACACCTTTTCGATTAGTCGGATGTTCTTCTTGAATTTTTTCACTCAGTTTGGTGAGTTGCTCACAGTATTTGTCCGATGTGATTGTTTGACCACGTGGAAGAAGCTCGAAGAATATTATTCCTCTACAATCCCGCCAACAGACAACAAGACTTTCAGTGGATGCAGTTCAGCCTTTGCCACGGGTCCTGCGTTTTCACCTTTCGTTGCACGTTGCTGTATAGGATCCACTTCTCATCACCTGTTACGAAGCGATCCAAGAAAGATTCTTTCTCGTGATGCCCAAGTAGGGAAATGGCTGCAGAGACGCGGTCTAGCTTATCCTTTTCCGTTAAAGAATGAGGCACCCATGTATCGAGCTTCGAACTGAATCCGAGATTCTTTAAATTACGAAATGCGGTTGAATCATCAGTATTTAACTTCTCGGCAATCTCCTTAGTTGTAATTTTTGTGTTATTTTCCACTAAGGCACGAACAATATTGTCATCAATACCGGAAGGTCGTCCAGAGCAAGGCTTTTCGTCCAGGTTGAAATCACCTTTCTGAATTCTGCCAAACCAATTTTTAATAGTTCGAAGAGCAAGAGCACGGTTCAAATAAACATCATCAATCTTTTTTTTAGCAGGTCCAACACTTACTCCCTTCCGAAACTCATATAACATAATATGGCGAAAATGTAGTTTTTCGTTCTCCATGTTATAATACTCCTCTTATATACAAATCCACCAAATTTAATGGCGTTTGATGCTACAATGTTTCTCGACAGCACGACCTTTCGATAGACATATGATATAACACAAAAAAAAGCGCCTGTGCCGAAATACGATAATGTTTCTGCCACCTATGAACATCGGGCAACAACTTCTGTAATCATCTAATATCATTAATTCCTTGTTACTTTTTGTACATTTAGGTTTATTGCATTTTGTACATATTATTTATTGGGAATAAACGTTGTTTAATGAAAAAAAAGCCGGTTCTCGTCTGATCACCGAAGTCAAGCAGCGTTGGGCACGGTTAGTACTTAGATGGGTGATCGCTTGGGAACTCCGTGTGCTGTTGGCAAAAATCCTTTTTGCTCCCTGTGGTCAATATTTCGGTACAATATTGCGTCTCGTTATTCTCCATTAGTTCATTCGCCTTTCTTTTTCAATTCTGCTCTCTTCCGTACGTTTCTTCGTGCTCCTCTTGTACTCAGCGTTAAACAACGTACTCTTGTACCTCCTCGATACACAGAAAGGGTCGTTCCAAATCTTTCCCCGACTTGTCTGTTTACACTCGAGTAATTCGATATCTCCACGTCTCTTGTGATCCCAGTCCACGGTACAAGTGTCCTGCAGCTTGGAAACCTGTGCCTATACCACGATCCTTGACATTGATGTACTCGACAAAACTTTATATTTACGCCAACGGCCATACCACGCTGGTCTACCGGTTCTCGTCTGATCACCGAAGTCAAGCTGCGTTGGGCACGGTTAGTACTTAGATGGGTGACCGCTTGGGAACTCCGTGTGCTGTTGGCAAAAATCCTTTTTGCTCCCTGTGGTCAATATTTCGATACAATATTGCGTCTTGTTATTCTCCGTTAGTTCATTTGCCTTTATTTTTCAATTCTGCGCTCTTCCGTACGTTTCTTCGTGCTCCTCTTGTACTCAGCGTTAAACAACGTACTCTTGTACCTCCTCGATACACAGAAAGGGTCGTTCCAAATCTTTCCCCGACTTGTCTGTTTACACTCGAGTAATTCGATATCTCCACGTCTCTTGTGATCCCAGTCCACGGTACAAGTGTCCTGCAGCTTGGAAACCTGTGCCTATACCACGATCCTTGACATTGATGTACTCGACAAAACTTTATATTTACGCCAACGGCCATACCACGCTGGTCTACCGGTTCTCGTCTGATCACCGAAGTCAAGCTGCGTTGGGCACGGTTAGTACTTAGATGGGTGACCGCTTGGGAACTCCGTGTGCTGTTGGCAAAAATCCTTTTTGCTCCCTGTGGTCAATATTTCGGTACAATATTGCGTCTCGTTATTCTCCATTAGTTCATTCGCCTTTCTTTTTCAATTCTGCGCTCTTCCGTACGTTTCTTCGTGCTCCTCTTGTACTCAGCGTTAAACAACGTACTCTTGTACCTCCTCGATACACAGAAAGGGTCGTTCCAAATCTTTCCCCGACTTGTCTGTTTACACTCGAGTAATTCGATATCTCCACGTCTCTTGTGATCCCAGTCCACGGTACAAGTGTCCTGCAGCTTGGAAACCTGTGCCTATACCACGATCCTTGACATTGATGTACTCGACAAAACTTTATATTTACGCCAACGGCCATACCACGCTGGTCTACCGGTTCTCGTCTGATCACCGAAGTCAAGCTGCGTTGGGCACGGTTAGTACTTAGATGGGTGACCGCTTGGGAACTCCGTGTGCTGTTGGCAAAAATCCTTTTTGCTCCCTGTGGTCAATATTTCGGTACAATATTGCGTCTCGTTATTCTCCATTAGTTCATTCGCCTTTCTTTTTCAATTCTGCTCTCTTCCGTACGTTTCTTCGTGCTCCTCTTGTACTCAGCGTTAAACAACGTACTCTTGTACCTCCTCGATACACAGAAAGGGTCGTTCCAAATCTTTCCCCGACTTGTCTGTTTACACTCGAGTAATTCGATATCTCCACGTCTCTTGTGATCCCAGTCCACGGTACAAGTGTCCTGCAGCTTGGAAACCTGTGCCTATACCACGATCCTTGACATTGATGTACTCGACAAAACTTTATATTTACGCCAACGGCCATACCACGCTGGTCTACCGGTTCTCGTCTGATCACCGAAGTCAAGCTGCGTTGGGCACGGTTAGTACTTAGATGGGTGACCGCTTGGGAACTCCGTGTGCTGTTGGCAAAAATCCTTTTTTGCTCCCTGTGGTCAATATTTCGGGACATTATGCGTCTGGTTACCCTCTATTAGTTGATTCGCCTTTCTTTTTCAATTCTGCGCTCTTCCGACCGTTTCTTCGTCCTCATCGTGTACTTAGCGTTGAACAACGTGCTCTTGCACCTCCTCGATACACAGAAAGGGTCGTTCCAAATCTTTCCCCGACTTGTCTGTTTACACTCGAGTAATTCGATATCTCCACGTTTCTTGTGATCCCAGTCCACGGTACAAGTGCCCTGCAGCTTGGAAACCAGTGCCTATACAACGATCCTTGAGATTGATGCTATCGACGATACTTTATATTTATGCCAACGGCCATACCACGCTGGTCTACCGGTTCTCGTCTGATCACCGAAGTCAAGCTGCGTTGGGCACGGTTAGTACTTAGATGGGTGACCGCTTGGGAACTCCGTGTGCTGTTGGCAAAAATCCTTTTTGCTCCCTGTGGTCAATATTTCGGTACAATATTGCGTCTCGTTATTCTCCATTAGTTCATTCGCCTTTCTTTTTCAATTCTGCTCTCTTCCGTACGTTTCTTCGTGCTCCTCTTGTACTCAGCGTTAAACAACGTACTCTTGTACCTCCTCGATACACAGAAAGGGTCGTTCCAAATCTTTCCCCGACTTGTCTGTTTACACTCGAGTAATTCGATATCTCCACGTTTCTTGTGATCCCAGTCCACGGTACAAGTGTCCTGCAGCTTGGAAACCTGTGCCTATACCACGATCCTTGACATTGATGTACTCGACAAAACTTTATATTTACGCCAACGGCCATACCACGCTGGTCTACCGGTTCTCGTCTGATCACCGAAGTCAAGCTGCGTTGGGCACGGTTAGTACTTAGATGGGTGACCGCTTGGGAACTCCGTGTGCTGTTGGCAAAAATCCTTTTTGCTCCCTGTGGTCAATATTTCGATACAATATTGCGTCTTGTTATTCTCCGTTAGTTCATTTGCCTTTCTTTTTCAATTCTGCGCTCTTCCGTACGTTTCTTCGTGCTCCTCTTGTACTCAGCGTTAAACAACGTACTCTTGTACCTCCTCGATACACAGAAAGGGTCGTTCCAAATCTTTCCCCGACTTGTCTGTTTACACTCGAGTAATTCGATATCTCCACGTCTCTTGTGATCCCAGTCCACGGTACAAGTGTCCTGCAGCTTGGAAACCTGTGCCTATACCACGATCCTTGACATTGATGTACTCGACAAAACTTTATATTTACGCCAACGGCCATACCACGCTGGTCTACCGGTTCTCGTCTGATCACCGAAGTCAAGCTGCGTTGGGCACGGTTAGTACTTAGATGGGTGACCGCTTGGGAACTCCGTGTGCTGTTGGCAAAAATCCTTTTTTGCTCCCTGTGGTCAATATTTCGGGACATTATGCGTCTGGTTACCCTCTATTAGTTGATTCGCCTTTCTTTTTCAATTCTGCGCTCTTCCGACCGTTTCTTCGTCCTCATCGTGTACTTAGCGTTGAACAACGTGCTCTTGCACCTCCTCGATACACAGAAAGGGTCGTTCCAAATCTTTCCCCGACTTGTCTGTTTACACTCGAGTAATTCGATATCTCCACGTTTCTTGTGATCCCAGTCCACGGTACAAGTGCCCTGCAGCTTGGAAACCAGTGCCTATACAACGATCCTTGAGATTGATGCTATCGACGATACTTTATATTTATGCCAACGGCCATACCACGCTGGTCTACCGGTTCTCGTCTGATCACCGAAGTCAAGCTGCGTTGGGCACGGTTAGTACTTAGATGGGTGACCGCTTGGGAACTCCGTGTGCTGTTGGCAAAAATCCTTTTTGCTCCCTGTGGTCAATATTTCGGTACAATATTGCGTCTCGTTATTCTCCATTAGTTCATTCGCCTTTCTTTTTCAATTCTGCTCTCTTCCGTACGTTTCTTCGTGCTCCTCTTGTACTCAGCGTTAAACAACGTACTCTTGTACCTCCTCGATACACAGAAAGGGTCGTTCCAAATCTTTCCCCGACTTGTCTGTTTACACTCGAGTAATTCGATATCTCCACGTTTCTTGTGATCCCAGTCCACGGTACAAGTGTCCTGCAGCTTGGAAACCTGTGCCTATACCACGATCCTTGACATTGATGTACTCGACAAAACTTTATATTTACGCCAACGGCCATACCACGCTGGTCTACCGGTTCTCGTCTGATCACCGAAGTCAAGCTGCGTTGGGCACGGTTAGTACTTAGATGGGTGACCGCTTGGGAACTCCGTGTGCTGTTGGCAAAAATCCTTTTTGCTCCCTGTGGTCAATATTTCGATACAATATTGCGTCTTGTTATTCTCCGTTAGTTCATTTGCCTTTCTTTTTCAATTCTGCGCTCTTCCGTACGTTTCTTCGTGCTCCTCTTGTACTCAGCGTTAAACAACGTACTCTTGTACCTCCTCGATACACAGAAAGGGTCGTTCCAAATCTTTCCCCGACTTGTCTGTTTACACTCGAGTAATTCGATATCTCCACGTCTCTTGTGATCCCAGTCCACGGTACAAGTGTCCTGCAGCTTGGAAACCTGTGCCTATACCACGATCCTTGACATTGATGTACTCGACAAAACTTTATATTTACGCCAACGGCCATACCACGCTGGTCTACCGGTTCTCGTCTGATCACCGAAGTCAAGCTGCGTTGGGCACGGTTAGTACTTAGATGGGTGACCGCTTGGGAACTCCGTGTGCTGTTGGCAAAAATCCTTTTTTGCTCCCTGTGGTCAATATTTCGGGACATTATGCGTCTGGTTACCCTCTATTAGTTGATTCGCCTTTCTTTTTCAATTCTGCGCTCTTCCGACCGTTTCTTCGTCCTCATCGTGTACTTAGCGTTGAACAACGTGCTCTTGCACCTCCTCGATACACAGAAAGGGTCGTTCCAAATCTTTCCCCGACTTGTCTGTTTACACTCGAGTAATTCGATATCTCCACGTTTCTTGTGATCCCAGTCCACGGTACAAGTGCCCTGCAGCTTGGAAACCAGTGCCTATACAACGATCCTTGAGATTGATGCTATCGACGATACTTTATATTTATGCCAACGGCCATACCACGCTGGTCTACCGGTTCTCGTCTGATCACCGAAGTCAAGCTGCGTTGGGCACGGTTAGTACTTAGATGGGTGACCGCTTGGGAACTCCGTGTGCTGTTGGCAAAAATCCTTTTTGCTCCCTGTGGTCAATATTTCGGTACAATATTGCGTCTCGTTATTCTCCATTAGTTCATTCGCCTTTCTTTTTCAATTCTGCTCTCTTCCGTACGTTTCTTCGTGCTCCTCTTGTACTCAGCGTTAAACAACGTACTCTTGTACCTCCTCGATACACAGAAAGGGTCGTTCCAAATCTTTCCCCGACTTGTCTGTTTACACTCGAGTAATTCGATATCTCCACGTTTCTTGTGATCCCAGTCCACGGTACAAGTGTCCTGCAGCTTGGAAACCTGTGCCTATACCACGATCCTTGACATTGATGTACTCGACAAAACTTTATATTTACGCCAACGGCCATACCACGCTGGTCTACCGGTTCTCGTCTGATCACCGAAGTCAAGCTGCGTTGGGCACGGTTAGTACTTAGATGGGTGACCGCTTGGGAACTCCGTGTGCTGTTGGCAAAAATCCTTTTTGCTCCCTGTGGTCAATATTTCGATACAATATTGCGTCTTGTTATTCTCCGTTAGTTCATTTGCCTTTATTTTTCAATTCTGCGCTCTTCCGTACGTTTCTTCGTGCTCCTCTTGTACTCAGCGTTAAACAACGTACTCTTGTACCTCCTCGATACACAAGAAAGGCCGTTTCCAAATCTTTCCACGACTTGTCTCTTTACACTCGAGTAATTCGATATCTCCACGTCTCTTGTGATCCCAGTCCACGGTACAAGTGTCCTGCAGCTTGGAAACCAGTGCCTATACCACGATCCTTGACATTGATGTACTCGACAAAACTTTATATTTACGCAAACGGCCATACCACGCTGGTCTACCGGTTCTCGTCTGATCACCGAAGTCAAGCTGCGTTGGGCACGGTTAGTACTTAGATGGGTGACCGCTTGGGAACTCCGTGTGCTGTTGGCAAAAATCCTTTTTGCTCCCTGTGGTCAATATTTCGATACAATATTGCGTCTTGTTATTCTCCGTTAGTTCATTCGCCTTTCTTTTTCAATTCTGCGCTCTTCCGACCGTTTCTTCGTCCTCATCGTGTACTTAGCGTTGAACAACGTGCTCTTGCACCTCCTCGATACACAGAAAGGGTCGTTCCAAATCTTTCCCCGACTTGTCTGTTTACACTCGAGTAATTCGATATCTCCACGTTTCTTGTGATCCCAGTCCACGGTACAAGTGCCCTGCAGCTTGGAAACCAGTGCCTATACAACGATCCTTGAGATTGATGCTATCGACGATACTTTATATTTATGCCAACGGCCATACCACGCTGGTCTACCGGTTCTCGTCTGATCACCGAAGTCAAGCTGCGTTGGGCACGGTTAGTACTTAGATGGGTGACCGCTTGGGAACTCCGTGTGCTGTTGGCAAAAATCCTTTTTGCTCCCTGTGGTCAATATTTCGATACAATATTGCGTCTTGTTATTCTCCGTTAGTTCATTCGCCTTTCTTTTTCAATTCTGCGCTCTTCCGACCGTTTCTTCGTCCTCATCGTGTACTTAGCGTTGAACAACGTGCTCTTGCACCTCCTCGATACACAGAAAGGGTCGTTCCAAATCTTTCCCCGACTTGTCTGTTTACACTCGAGTAATTCGATATCTCCACGTTTCTTGTGATCCCAGTCCACGGTACAAGTGCCCTGCAGCTTGGAAACCAGTGCCTATACAACGATCCTTGAGATTGATGCTATCGACGATACTTTATATTTATGCCAACGGCCATACCACGCTGGTCTACCGGTTCTCGTCTGATCACCGAAGTCAAGCTGCGTTGGGCACGGTTAGTACTTAGATGGGTGACCGCTTGGGAACTCCGTGTGCTGTTGGCAAAAATCCTTTTTGCTCCCTGTGGTCAATATTTCGATACAATATTGCGTCTTGTTATTCTCCGTTAGTTCATTCGCCTTTCTTTTTCAATTCTGCGCTCTTCCGACCGTTTCTTCGTCCTCATCGTGTACTTAGCGTTGAACAACGTGCTCTTGCACCTCCTCGATACACAAGAAAGGCCGTTTCCAAATCTTTCCACGACTTGTCTCTTTACACTCGAGTAATTCGATATCTCCACGTCTCTTGTGATCCCAGTCCACGGTACAAGTGTCCTGCAGCTTGGAAACCAGTGCCTATACCACGATCCTTGACATTGATGTACTCGACAAAACTTTATATTTACGCAAACGGCCATACCACGCTGGTCTACCGGTTCTCGTCTTGATCACCGAAGTCAAGCTGCGTTGGGCACGGTTAGTACTTAGATGGGTGACCGCTTGGGAACTCCGTGTGCTGTTGGCAAAAATCCTTTTTGCTCCCTGTGGTCAATATTTCGATACAATATTGCGTCTTGTTATTCTCCGTTAGTTCATTTGCCTTTATTTTTCAATTCTGCGCTCTTCCGTACGTTTCATCGTGCTCCTCTTGTACTCAGCGTTAAACAACGTACTCTTGTACCTCCTCGATACACAGAAAGGGTCGTTCCAAATCTTTCCCCGACTTGTCTGTTTACACTCGAGTAATTCGATATCTCCACGTTTCTTGTGATCCCAGTCCACGGTACAAGTGTCCTGCAGCTTGGAAACCAGTGCCTATACCACGATCCTTGACATTGATGTACTCGACAAAACTTTATATTTACGTCAACGGCCATACCACGCTGGTCTACCGGTTCTCGTCTGATCACCGAAGTCAAGCTGCGTTGGGCACGGTTAGTACTTAGATGGGTGACCGCTTGGGAACTCCGTGTGCTGTTGGCAAAAATTCTTTTTGCTCCCTGTGGTCAATATTTCGGTACAATATTGCGTCTCGTTATTCTCCATTAGTTCATTCGCCTTTCTTTTTCAATTCTGCTCTCTTCCGTACGTTTCTTCGTGCTCCTCTTGTACTCTTGTACCTCCTCGATACACATAAAGGGTCGTTTCAAATCTTTCCACGACTTGTCTGTTAACACTCGAGTAATTCGATATCTCCACGTTTCTTGTGATCCCAGTCCACGGTACAAGTGCCCTGCAGCTTGGAAACCAGTGCCTACACAACGGTCCTTGAGATTGATGCTATCGACGATACTTTATATTTATGCCAACGGCCATACCACGCTGGTCTACCGGTTCTCGTCTGATCACCGAAGTCAAGCTGCGTTGGGCACGGTTAGTACTTAGATGGGTGACCGCTTGGGAACTCCGTGTGCTGTTGGCAAAAATCCTTTTTTGCTCCCTGTGGTCAATATTTCGGGACATTATGCGTCTGGTTACCCTCTATTAGTTGATTCGCCTTTCTTTTTCAATTCTGCGCTCTTCCGACCGTTTCTTCGTCCTCATCGTGTACTTAGCGTTGAACAACGTACTCTTGTACCTCCTCGATACACAGAAAGGGTCGTTCCAAATCTTTCCCCGACTTGTCTGTTTACACTCGAGTAATTCGATATCTCCACGTTTCTTGTGATCCCAATCCACGGTACAAGTGTCCTGCAGCTTGGAAACCAGTGCCTATACCACGATCCTTGACATTGATGTACTCGACAAAACTTTATATTTACGCCAACGGCCATACCACGCTGGTCTACCGGTTCTCGTCTGATCACCGAAGTCAAGCTGCGTTGGGCACGGTTAGTACTTAGATGGGTGACCGCTTGGGAACTCCGTGTGCTGTTGGCAAAAATCCTTTTTGCTCCCTGTGGTCAATATTTCGATACAATATTGCGTCTTGTTATTCTCCGTTAGTTCATTTGCCTTTCTTTTTCAATTCTGCGCTCTTCCGTACGTTTCTTCGTGCTCCTCTTGTACTCAGCGTTAAACAACGTACTCTTGTACCTCCTCGATACACAGAAAGGGTCGTTCCAAATCTTTCCCCGACTTGTCTGTTTACACTCGAGTAATTCGATATCTCCACGTCTCTTGTGATCCCAGTCCACGGTACAAGTGTCCTGCAGCTTGGAAACCAGTGCCTATACCACGATCCTTGACATTGATGTACTCGACAAAACTTTATATTTACGGCAACGGCCATACCACGCTGGTCTACCGGTTCTCGTCTGATCACCGAAGTCAAGCTGCGTTGGGCACGGTTAGTACTTAGATGGGTGACCGCTTGGGAACTTCGTGTGCTGTTGGCAACAATCCTTTTTGCTCCCTGTGGTCAATATTTCGATACAATATTGCGTCTTGTTGTTCTCCGTTAGTTCATTTGCCTTTCTTTTTCAATTCTGCGCTCTTCCGTACGTTTCTTCGTGCTCCTCTTGTACTCAGCGTTAAACAACGTACTCTTGTAATAGGTCGAATCCAAGTCTTTCCACGATTTGCCTGTTTACACTCGAGAAATTCGATGTCTCCACGTTTCTTGTGATCCTAGTCCACGTTACAAGTGTACCGCAGCTTCAAAGCCGAAATGTCTGAAACACAATCTTCGAATTTGACTAATGTTTGTATTGCCAACGGCCATACCGCGCTGCTCTATCGATTCTTTCTGATGTGATCGGCAGAGAAAAAAAGTGGGATATTTCAATAAAAGTAATAATATTCCTTGCCAAATAATTGATTAGATATAAGAAGTGGCATAAGTATTTCTTCAAAAGTTTAAAATAATAACTCAAAGTGAAAACATACAACAAAATTGGCGGACATTCGGAAAATAACCTCAAAGTGACATGTGTTCCACGTGGAGGCGTGGAATCATTCAGCGAACTCATACACTTATGTAAGAAGCGGAAATGATGCCTGCTGTTAACACATGAATTCGAGATGAGGAAGACGATAACAATCAATATCAAGTTGGCTGTGCCCGTGCAGAACAGATTTTGAATTCTCTAAGAAACCAAAACAGCAGAGGTGGAACATAGTGCAAATGAAAATAGTAATAGGACAAACACATCGAAACCTGCATCTATTGTCATACATGGTAATGTAAAATCACATTCCAATCTAATTGATAAAATCAAAGTGCATGTTAATGGATAATTCTATGTTAGATATCTTAAAGACCAAATGAACATGTATACCGCAAATCTGGATGAGTGCAAGGAATTACTAAATAATATAGATAAAGGAACAGAATATCACACCTATACCAACAAACAGGTAAGAACAAAAGCCTTCATAATCAGAGGACTGAACTACAGCCAAAATACAGAAGAAATGAAAGAGGAACTAAAAGAACTAAGTATGAGTCTAATAAAATGCACAGAAATGCACGGTATATCAAGCCCCTTATACATGGCCACATTTGAAGGTAGTGTTAATATCCACTGGCTGAACCAAAGAGCCAAATTTCTTACTTACACAAAGGTAAAGTGGAAAAAATACTATAATAAAAAACTAATTATGCAGTGTCACAGATGCCAGAAATGGGGTCATGCCACATTCCAACTGTCGTGATACCAAAATACTTGAAGTGTGCACAGAATCACTAGACAAAACTATGCACAAAAAGTAGAGGAATATCAGCAGTATGTGCAAAGTATGGTGGTAGCCATCTTGCTAATTCAACCAAATGCGTGACATACCTACAAAGACTGGTACAAAGAGGGTACTACAATAACTTAACAGAGAATAGAGAAAACAATGCGGGAAGCGTTGCTGTGGTAATCAAACAAGGTATTCCATATGAAGGAGTGTATATTTCAAGACAAATCCCTGTAGAATATATTTGTATTAGGCTTAAGAGTAACATATATATTATTTCTACTTATAATAAGCCCACAAACCTATTCAGTACTAGGGATCTAGATAATTTAATAAACACTTCTCATAAAGTTTTAGTTATAGGAGACCTGAATGTTACATACGAATACATACGAACTGGAACTGCCATATAAGTAATGCAAATAGCATAATGCTAAATGAGTATGTACAACACAATAACATAATAGTATTATACACAGAAACTCCAACAAACATCTCACTTAATGGCAGAACACGTACAACAATAGACATAATATTAAATAATAACATTAAAAATAATGCACAAACATACACACTAAACAAACCGGACTTTGATTTCTTGCCAGCCGCATTCATACTAGGAAAGGAATACAAGGACAAAATAGAAAGACGCATCATTCAGTATAAAACTGCAGACTGGAAAAAATACAGGGAAGTTTTAAATAGCAACCTTATTATTAAAAACAGCATACACAGCAAAGAAAAGATTGAAACAGAAGCAGCTAAGATGACAGAAGCAATACAAAAAGGTAGAGACAAAACTATCAAAATAAAAACACTATTATTACAAGGCACCTACCTTTCCCAGTTTGTAATAGAGCTAATTAAATATAGAAACTATCTCAGGGGATAGGAAAATGGCAAGGTACAGGAAGATTAGGCTACAAGCACCTATACAAGAAAATGGTAGGAGAAGCAAGAAACAAAACTAGAACATTCAGAAATGAACAATGGGCACAAAAATGATCAAAAATTAATGTACAAGATAAAAGCTTCTGGAAAATGACCAAAGCCTTAAAATCAGAATATGAAACCCATCCCTAACGAAAAACAGCAGGAAAGCAATCACTGACAAAGAAACAGTCAATCTCATAGCAGAACAATTTGAAGCAACACATAACATCTGTTAGGACAGCAAGGGGACGATTTTATGATACGTGACTTTATTTCAGTAAACCGTTTTTTTTTAATTTAGAAGACCGGTCTGCGACCAACATGCGGCACCTAGACTTTCTAAAATATTAAGGGGCTATTACAATGTGACGGGACAAAAAAATCGAATTTTTTTTTTTTTGTATTTTTCAACTCTATTCCATCATAGAATTGATATCTAATAGCTGGTAATGTCGATTTTCACTTTGTCGAATCAGTACAGCGCTTCAAAGTAGGAGCATTTGTCTCTAGCACGGTCATGTACAAAAACTTTAAATGTTTTTCTCGAAACGACATTTTCTCACCTGGCGAAAGTGATTTCGGAAAAACGGCTTAACCAATCGAGCTAAAATTTTTACTGCATATTCAGCATATGCATGGCTATCGCCGGAACTAGAATTATTAAAAGATATTTACATTAACTTATATTTTTACCCGAATTATAGCAAAAAAAAACGTGTTTTTCGAAAACTTTTGCAAAAAACGATACCATTTTGTTAATTTGCAATATAAAATAATAATTCTAGTTCAGGCGATAGCGACACTCATACAGATTAACACATTGTACGCCGGTGGCATCTGAGACATTCAAAATCTGAGCGCCGGCACCGTATCAACCGTCTGAAGCCTGGGCGCCGGCATGATTCGCTTGTTGATGACTAATGAATATGTGAAGAAGATATGTAAAATTTTTATACATTATCGTAAAATACTAAATTTGGTTTGCATATTCATTATATGCAATTTAAGGATAACGAAAATAGAAGCAAAATAAAAAAAATTTAATTTATTATAAAAAAATACACCTGTTTTATTTGTTGATTGATTATTACATATATATAATATAAACTCAAAGAAAAATATTAGTATTTAATAGATGTGTGGTATTTTTCGAAACACTTTCCAAGATGTAAAGGTACTTGGCAAAGAGAACTCATAAAGCTACTCTCGCTTCTTTTTTTGATAGCAGAGCAAACTTTGCATGGACGACGTACATATCTGTTTTTGTTCCCGGATCCAACAATTCGAGTAACGTTGTGCTTCTTCATATCACCCGATAGTCTCTCAGGGTGATCATATTTTGGCGTGCGAGGTGTAGGAACTAATACAGAAGGTTGTTCGCCACAAACATTCGGTACATCTTGAGTACTTGTATATTCCTCGATCCACAAAAGTGCAACAGCATGTAAAAATTTCTGATATTTCATAGTGTTACCATTGAACTCAACATATAATCTGTATGCATTGAACAACGCGCAGTTTAAAAGAAATAAAACTGTCTTTTTTGTCCATTTTACGGTTTTCCACATAATGGAAAAATAGGATAAAAACTGATCGGCCAAATCTACGCCCATCATATATTTGTTATAATCTATGACCGATTGAGGTTTTATAATTTCTTGTTTTGTTTTCCAATGTACTTTTTTTGTGTTTGTTAGTTCTCCCGAATGTATTGTAGAAACCATGTATACGACTTTGCGTTTTGGCTTCCATGCCTGTACTAAAATTTCATCTTTTCTTTTAAATGTATAATCTCCAGTTTTTAAACTGATATGCTTCATAGATTCTGGAACACCTCTATTCGCTCTAATTGTACCGCAAACTCGTATGCCATTTTTCAGAAGCAATTCTGCGGTACGAATACTGTTATAGTAATTATCCATGTATACATGATATCCCAAACCTATATTTTTATCGAGCAACGACATTATAGTTTGGTCCAGTTTTTTGCCGTCCGCACAGTATATTTCCAAGTTGCAAATATATCCACTTCTGGCTTCACATAACATACGACAAAGCAGGCCATACTTCACTATCTTTGCTGGATTGTACGTTTTTATAGACAATTTTCCACGCCACGGAATAATGGATTCGTCAAGCGAAAGCTCTGTTTTGGGAGTGTATACTGATTTAAATTTATCTAATAAATAACTTAGTGTCGGTTGAATCTTCTCGAGCTTATTAGAACCAGCTGTTGTAGAATTATTCGAAAAATGCCATGTGTCCCAAATCTGGCGAAATCTGTTACGCGACATAACCGTGGAGAACGATGGTGTTTTGGTATAAAACTCTGAGGACCAGTAATCATCTTTTCTATCTTTCTTTACTTGGCCCATCAATATAATCAAACCAAGAAATTTCTTCATGTCGGCTAGAGAAACATCATTCCACTTAGGCATTTTTTTACCCTTACACATCTTGTCCTTATTCTGGTGATAATAGATGTTTGATTCATTTACCATCAATTGAAATAAATCATAGCCAATAAACATTTCCACAATTTCTTTTATGCTTTGCTTATTAGCAGGAAGAACTTTTGGACCAGATTGCGCAATAAAATTTGGTACATTAGGAACTTTATCTACATCTGACCATGATTCAATATAACTATGTGATTCTGTAAACATTTCATTATCACTCAGATCATCGGAATCACTGGAATACTGTAATGGAACAGCTGTCGATCTTCTTCTTGGCATCACATCACTATCACTGTCCTCGACCTCTATATCAGAATCTTCTGATTGTATTGAAAAATCTGATAGAGGATCAGCAATATAGTCAGTAACTTCACTCATATTAGAGCGGTAAAAATGCACAGAATAAGAAGGCTTATTATGCTGTTCAACTAAAAACGTAAGGGTATGAAAGATGTACTGGCTACGGAATACGATGCTCAAGAGTGACTGTTGTTTGTACTTGTTCCTGAAGCATCGTATACATTTTGTTTCGACGTAATAAAAAATGCAGATCGGCGTAATCATGACGACAGCAAACAGATCACCAAACAAAACAATGTTGCATTATCGCAGAGTCGGCGCTGAAACGACAGACCTCGAAACCCGCGTTTTCGCGGGGCCGGCGCTCAAGCGATAGACTTTAAAACCCGCGTTTTCGCGGGGCCGGCGCTCAGGCGATAGACTTTGAATCCCGCGTTTTCGCGGGGCCGGCGTACAATGTGTTAAGAATCTTTTTGAATTTTTTGTTTCTGATCACCTGGAGAACTCAAATCACTTCCGCCAGCAACATACTCTTTTTTTTCATGGCTTTACATAATAATGAATTGTTAAATAAATATACACTTATATGCAACAAAAGAAATTGTTTTCTATTCTCTAAGAATGTTCCTTTCAGTGAAATAAATGCTTGTGCAAATACATGCAATAGCTTTAAAAAAAAAATTATTAAAGGTAGCTTATTTTTTGAGCCGTCACACTGTAATAGCCCCTTAAAGAATAGAATATTGTTCAGCTAGCGAGGCAAAGTACCATAAAGTCACTTTCAAAGGGTCTTCGAAAAACGATGTAATTACCGAGGCCACTTGGTACTTTCCTTTCCGAACGAGACGGAAGGTCAGCGTTGATCTGGCTGGATGAACCTCCCTTTGCATCCCTTCTTCAAATTTTGGAGGAATTGGAGAAGGGACAACACGTTAAAAAGAGTAGAATTAGTGCACTGAGGACAGATACGAAAAATCACTTTCGAAGACTTAGCATACGAACATTAGAACTCAAACATTAGGATCTCGAATCAGCGAGATCTAGTCACTAGCAGTTTCAATCACTAAGAATCAGTCAATTGTATATTTGTCAGTTAGTACACTTTGAGAACAATAAATTCATTAGACGGCATCAATATTCCGAAGTACGCGAATAGTCAGTGTCCAATTGCTTAACATTTTGGTCCTTCGAGCCGGATTTGAGCAACTGGCATCGAGATACAGTCCACGAATACCGCATCATCGACGCAAATCAGCACCATCAGGCAGGTCTGGAGACGGCAATACCAAGGAAAGCAGGAAAGCAGTTCATCGTGTCTCAATCAGGAGACGCAGGACAACAAAGGCTCAACGGAGAGACACCATCAGAGACATCGAGGTCCAGAGTCAACTACGGAGTCAGCAGCATCAGCAGCCACCGATTAGTGTCCCATCCTAAGTAGTAAGTCCTTCAGCATACTTTCTTGCGATAGTTCAAAATGAATGCCGAAATTAAGAGTTTGATAATTGAACGTGGATCGGTCAAAGCAGCGCTTACGCGATTGCAAAATTTCTTTCGGGAAAATGCAGCTAATACATCAGTAGACTCATTTAAAAAGCAATTAACGGCCAATGTACCATTGTACGATCGATTCAACGTAATTCAAACACAAATAGAAACCTTAGTAGCAGGAAGCGTTGCAGAAAATGTGCACACCCTTGAAAGTGTTACGTACGTGTTCTACCCGAAACGTACGGCGCCTAGTGTTTAGTCTAGCAAAACCCCCCCGATTCCCACGGAAATCTAACGTTCCACACCACCAAAAACCGTAGTTTTTCGGTGTATAAAAGGGCATGCTTTTCGACACTCGGGGGCAGTCTCGAACTCAGTTTCTGAACAGAACGTTACTCTGTCCGCCAGAGTATTGACATATTCTCGTCCCCTTAGAGCATTCTAACGTCGCGTACGTATTTCGTAAGAGTCAATCAGATAACACTGTCTACGACTCCTCCGCGCTATCACCGCGTAAAGTCGAGAAGGAAGATTCTTGCCGACTCAAGAATCGACTAACTATTGTACTAGACTTCATTGTAGCAAGATTCAAGTCACTTGCATATCAAATCGTTCCTTGTAATTATAATAAAATATAGTAATATAGGGTCTATATTCAATTCAACCCATCCTGAATAGTATAGTAACGTACCAACTAAACCCACGACAGATACACCTTTACCGCTCGAGGTATATCAACGATTACGACTCGCAAATACCTTAATATCCGGTGTCACACGGCGTTAACTATACGCTAGTGGTCCATCTTCTTCGGCTACCTTCGTTAACCATACATTGGCATGTCCGAGCCCTCCTATCTATGTATACCCACGTCTACCGCGAATCGGGAAACGCGCTTTTATATTAGGACCAAACCCGAACGACGTCGAATTCCGCGAAAACTTAACAACCTAGTGACAATCGTTCGGAACGCGAGCCGTACCCTTTAACAAAAGAGAGACATTTGAAAGCACATACTTTGATTTAAGGGGTAACATCTAGGTGAACGCCTGAGAATATAGGGTAACTTTGGGAATTTTTTGAAGCTAAATAAGAAAACATATAGAAATGCGGTTTATAGGCTTTTAGTATGTGTTACGTAAGGAATATAAACAAATTTTTTTTTCTGATTTTATTTAAAAATGGCGACGCTGGAGTTCTGCATATAAAACGATTTTTTTTTTCATAGGCCTCTACGGCTTGCAGCAGAAGTGTTGTACACTTTCACTAAGAACAAAAAGCAAAATATTTTTATAATCTACATTAAATTTGGTAGAGAAGTACGTAGGCATATGTTAAAAAATTGATTTTTGTAGAAATGGCGAACATGTAAAGAAAAATGTTGTTTTCACCCAAAAGATTCAGTGAATAAATATTTATAACAAAAAAAGTTGTTAATCGATCGAAAAAATCCTACGTACTTCTCTAGATAATTTAGTTTGGTAGCTACTATAAAAATTTCAAGCAAATCGGATTGTGGCCTCGCACCGATACAAAATCGCGTTGCCTCGACGCTTATGGCTACGCTGCACGACAAATTAATGTTATGCAGCAGATTGT
Source organism: Anthophora plumipes (assembly GCA_951804975.1). Lineage (NCBI taxonomy): Eukaryota > Metazoa > Arthropoda > Insecta > Hymenoptera > Apidae > Anthophora > Anthophora plumipes. The sequence continues at coordinate 9,967,597 of OX638120.1, forward strand.
TATTGTCAGTAGACACTAAGCTAAGATACTAGTGGTTGTCTCGATATCGTCGTTTGAAAACCTGGTTGAAACGCGGTTTAAACTAGATGGAAACTTTCTCTTGCACGAAGAGCCACGTGTACTCTTACTTTGTTGTCTCACTAACTAAGGTAACACCCTGACGCTCACTGTCACTCTGTGTTACCTGAGTACCGATCACTGACTGTACGTGATGTACTCTTTAGATATATTCTAGTATATGTGCGATATACTGGCTTCTGGATACTCTTGTACGAAGAGATATCTTGAACTTTGTCGAAAGCTGAAGAGCTTGACTTGTTCTTTACTTTGCTTGTACTGAACTGACTTGTACTGACTCGATATTGTACTGATTATTGTACTGATACTTCACTTGTACTGATGAATTCGCGAAGGGTTCCTGCCTATATTTATACTTCTCAGAATGCCAAAGCAAAGCGGTGATAGGTGGTTTTCCTTAGGTGGGAGACGAAACTCCAAAACGTTCCGGTTGGTGCGGGTGCAGTAGGAACTTTTCCCAAATTTCACAGGAAAGGGAAAGCGCGATGGTGCGCTAATGAGAGAAATAGCCAAAAAGGTTACGGGACATGATTCGAGGCAGGTAGGCTGCCTCGAGGGTTCGCGGTGTCCCGTGGCGAGGAAAATTAAAAAGTGAAATTACCAGTAAGCGCTAACGATCATAGAACGGGACTGCTCTAATCGAGTGTTTTTCCATCTATTTCGTGAACAGCCTTTTGTGTCACTGACAAGGGAAGTCCGCGAACGGTCCGGCTTCGATTTTGATGAAACTTTGTACACTTATAAAGCAGCCAAAAATAATCGACACGTATTTTTTTTAGCTGCGGTAACTCGAGTTTAAGGGGTGAAACCACCCCTTGAAGTTTGGGGTCAAAACGGCTACCTCGAAAACGGAAAGACATACGAAAAAATTGTCAATGGGCGAGGTTAATGGTTTCCTATGTACAATAACATGGTGTTAAAAAATTCAACAAAATACAATTTGTTTATAACAAAAAAAAATTTATTAACTTAATTTTTCATTTTTTTGAAATTTTCATAATGACAAAAAATCACGAGCATTTTATTCCAAATCCATTAGTATATAACATTTTAAAATTGCCTCTTACAGTTTTGCAGATTTTGATGATTTACATCTTGCGCGCACATCCACTATGGTAGTAGCCGTTCTAACTTTGATTTTAATGAAGCATTGTAGGCTTGCACTACATTATACAGTAACAAGTAACAAGTAACAAGTAACAATGACAGTAACAGGTTTCTTACCAGCAATGAAAAGATTAATTGTTTTTATTATTCACCTATGACATCGTGGCAAAGGTGGAGCGATTTATAAATTATAAATACATACAGTGTGTATAGCAATTATTCTATGTAGTTTCGACAATAGTGATACTCGTCGAACAAATGTTTGAGACATAAAGATTTCTTACACCATGCGCATTTAATTATTGCCACGTCACCGCAAATATGGCATCTAGGTTCATTTTCAACAGAATAGCAGTACTCAACAGGATTCTGGAATGCATTTGGTTTTTCATCTATATATCCAGATTTATACCAGGAGTATTTAATAAAATTTTGAAACCTTGGCGATGAAAATTGATTGTGGACCAGAGATTGAAGTTTGATTATATTATTCCTAGCGTGGAGATTAATGTCGTGATTTAAAATGAGAACTATATCGGAAAATCGGCGGACGAAATTTTTCCAAGTGCGGAAACCGTAAACATCCAGTGGTTGAACATACTTTGTTCCACCTTTTGGTATTATAAAAAGTTTTACGTTTTTACCCCCGGGAGTAACTTCGTTCACTGTCTTCTTACAGTGACCACTCCAGGAATCAAGAATTAGAACTGTTGTGGGTCCAGTATTTGTGAAGTAAATCTCTCTTAACCATATTTCGCCCTGACAATATACATATATCTTGCAGCTTCAAAGTCAGGAAAATAAACTACTACGGACCATTTCAAGACCTGGTTAAGAGACATTTACTTCACAAATACTGGACACACAACAGTTCTAATTCTTGATTGCTGGAGTGGTCACTGTAAGAAGACAGTGAACGAAGTTACTCCCGGGGGTAAAAACGTAAAACTTTTTATAATACCAAAAGGTGGAACAAAGTATGTTCAACCACTGGATGTTTACGGTTTCCGCACTTGGAAAAATTTCGTCCGCCGATTTTCCGATATAGTTCTCATTTTAAATCACGACATTAATCTCCACGCTAGGAATAATGTAATCAAACTTCAATCTCTGGTCCACAATCAATTTTCATCGCCAAGGTTTCAAAATTTTATTAAATACTCCTGGTATAAATCTGGATATATAGATGAAAAACCAAATGCATTCCAGAATCCTGTTGAGTACTGCTATTCTGTTGAAAATGAACCTAGATGCCATATTTGCGGTGACGTGGCAATAATTAAATGCGCATGGTGTAAGAAATCTTTATGTCTCAAACATTTTTTCGACGAGTATCACTATTGTCGAAACTACATAGAATAATTGCTATACACACTGTATGTATTTATAATTTATAAATCGCTCCACCTTTGCCACGATGTCATAGGTGAATAATAAAAACAATTAATCTTTTCATTGCTGTTAAGAAACCTGTTACTGTCATTGTTACTTGTTACTTGTTACTTGTTACTGTATAATGTAGTGCAAGCCTACAATGCTTCATTAAAATCAAAGTTAGAACGGCTACTACGAAGGCGAATCAAATATAAACGAGACTTTATTTTTAAAATAATTTTATTCAGTGAAATAACATAGCCAAGCACATATTATTTTTCAACATAGTCTCCTGCTTTGGAAATGCATTTTTCCCAGCGGATTGGGAGATTTTTGATCCCAGCATCGTAAAAAGAAGAGTGCTGTGTCAGAAGCCAATTGCGCACAAAGGCCTCCACCGCCGCGTCGTCTTGGAATCGTTGTCCTCCTAGTGCTTCTTTAAGCGGTCCGAAGAGATGGAAATCGCAGGGCGATAGGTCAGGACTGTAGGGAGGATGATCAAGTGGAGTCCACCTTATTTCCTCTAATGTTGTGCAGGTTAGAGCTGCTGTATGAGGCCTGGCGTTGTCGTGGAGGAGAATGACGTCTCGAATCGGTTGGTTACGCCTTTTCGAACGATAAGCAACCTTTGCCTCCCTCAAAAGCTCACAGTAATAAGCAGCATTTATTGTGCGACGCTCATGCAAAAAATCAATGTGCAAAACGCCACGCCGGTCGAAAAAAACAGTTGCCAGCACCTTCCCAGCTGACAACCGCGTCTTGGCTTTCACAGGGGCTGCCTCCTCCTTCCTCCGCCACTCCATACTGGCTTGTTTCGATTCGGGTGTGTAATGATGAACCCAAGTTTCATCGCAGGTGACTATTCGATTCAAAAATGTATCCCCTTCTTCCGAAAACCGTGCTGAAAGCTCCTGACACACTTGGAAACGTCTCAACTTCTGTTCTGCTGTCAAAAGGCGAGGGACCCATCTGGCGCACACTTTACGGAACCCTAGGTCCTTTGTGACGATTGTTTGACAGCTCCCATAACTTATTCCAACCTGTGCTGTCATTTCAGAAAGTGTCAAACGCCGATCTCTTTCAAGAAGTTCACGAATCGTGCGAATGTTCTCCTCCGTAATGCTGGTTCGAGGACGACGATCATGTTCCACATTTTCAACCAGTTCACGTCCTTCCTTGAACTTCTTATGCCAGGCAAACACGCGAGCCCTTGACAGTGTCTGATCCCCGAACTGTGCAGTCAATCTTTGCAGAATTTCTATTGGTTTGACGCCTTCATGTGTGAGAAATTTAATAATAATGCGTTGCGCAACTGAGAGGTGTACTTGTTGCTCTGACATCTTGAATACTACCGCCAAACGTGTCTGAACTGGACAACGGCCTGCTCTCCCCACTCCTGACATCCCAACCAATGCACACTAGAAGCGGCCGCTCGCTCCCTTTAAATTTACGCGCTCAGAAACAAAAGTCTCGTTTATATTTGATTCACCCTCGTATCATAGTGGATGTGCGCGCAAGATGTAAATCATCAAAATCTGCAAAACTGTAAGAGGCAATTTTAAAATGTTATATACTAATGGATTTGGAATAAAATGCTCGTCATTTTTTGTCATTATGAAAATTTCAAAAAAATGAAAAATTAAGTTAATAAATTTTTTTTGTTATAAACAAATTGTATTTTGTTAAATTTTTTAACACCATGTTAGTGTACATAGGAAACCATTAACTTCGCCCATTAACAATTTTTTCGTATGTCTTTCCGTTTTCGAGGTAGCCGTTTTGACCCCAAACTTCAAGGGGTGGTTTCACCCCTTAAACTCGAGTTACCGCAGCTAAAAAAAGATACGTGTCGATTATTTTTGGCTGCTTTATAAGTGTACAAAGTTTCATCAAAATCGAAGCCGGACCGTTCGCGGACTTCCCTTGGTAGACGTGCAACAGGAACAAAGGTCTCTGAAAAGTCTATTCCAGGTCTCTGGCTGAATCCCCGAGCCACCAATCTGGCTTTCCTTCTGCTAACTGTCCCGTCTGATCCGTACTTGTTGGTTAACACCATACGGCTGTCAATTACATTCTTTCCTTCGGGTCGTTCGACCAAGTCCCAAACATCCTTTTTCAGCATCGATCTGACTTCGCTTACCATCGCCAGTAGCCATTCACTGGCATCCTTCCCAGATGTGGCAATGTCCATGGGAACTTCGGCAGCGTATCCCGCAAAATTTTCTGTATTTTCCACAATCTCGGAGTATACCTTACGCGGTCTGCCTCTATTTCTGGTCCTTATGATTCGAGGACGCCCTCGGCCTCTCTTAGTTACTGAATTCGTTGCATTCTCGGTGTTGTACTCCAGATCTTCTTCAGTATTATCCTCGATTTCGTCTTCAGTGTCGTCTCTGCCTCCTTCATTTGCTTCCTTATGGGCTGCTGCGTCACCGGGAAAACATGCTGTCGAATAATTATCATCATCGCTCTTATCCACCTTAGTTGAATTCCCTTCACCCAGATTCAAACCATCTGTTGAGTCTGTGAATTTTACGTCGCGGCTTATCACGATTTTATTTGTACTCGTGTCTAAGAGACGGTATCCTTTAATGTGTTGGCCAAAACCAGCAAATCTGTATTCTTTTGCTTTGTTATCTAGTTTCCTTCGCAATTCTTTAGGGATATGTGTATATACTTTAGATCCAAAAATATGCATGTCTTTAAAGTCTGGCTTTATTCCGCACCATCTCTCTATTGGAGTTACATTTGTAGTCTTGGTGATTAATCGATTTTGCAAATAGTTGGCAAAATGGACAGCCTCACCCCAATATTTCTTCTCGAGTTCGGCATCAATTAACAGACATCTGGCCATTTCTAATAAGGATCTGTTCTTCCTCTCGGCAACTCCGTTTTGTTGAGGTGTATAGCTAATTGTATTGGGTGTGAAGGAAAGTCATCCATGTTTTTTATACGTTTTTCGAACCTTTATTTAATATAGCTAGAGTTATCGGATTTATGTCAAATATGCGCCGTTTTGTTCAATTATCTGTTGCCATTTCGAAGGTAGTTTCATGAGTCCTCTTTCGTAGAAATCCTTGTCCCTATTTGCAAAAAACTGGGATAGATGATTTTCACAGGCCTCTCTTGTAGCCAGCTTTACACCCGTAAGGGAATTTTGCAACGACCTAAACAGATAATAGTCACTTGGAGCTATATCCGGACTATAAGGGGGATGCAGAAGAACCTCCCAACCAAGCTCCCGAAGTTTTTGGCGCGTCACCAATGATGTATGCGGCCTGGCGTTGTCATGATGGAAGACAACGCCCTTCCTATTGGCTAATTCTGGCCGTTTTTCGCCAATTGCCTGCTTCACACGGTCTAATTGCTTACAGTATACATCTGAATTGAGTGTTCGGCCAGATTGGAGCAGCTCATAATAGAGGATCCCCTTCCAGTCCCACCACACACACAGCAAAACCTTCCTGGCCGTCAATCCAGGCTTGGCGACGGTCTGGGGTGGATCGCCAGTCTTTGACCAAGATCTTTTCCGGATATTGTTGTCGTAGGTGATCCATTTCTCATCCCCAGTCACCATACGCTTGAGAAATGGGTCGACTTTGTTGCGATTCAACAGAGACTCGCAGATTGAAATGCGATCCAGCAGATTCTTTTGCGTCAGCTCATGAGGTACCCAAACATCGAGCTTCTTGGTGTATCCAGCCTTACGCAAGTGGTCCAAAACGCTTGTATGAGAGATGTTTAGCTCCTTGGCAATCTCGACGCTGCTCATATGTCGGTTTTCATTCACTTTTTCCACAATTTTATCGACGTTTACGGTGACAGGTCTTCCAGAGCGTGGAGCGTCTTTTACATCAAAATTTCCAGAACAGAATCGACGAAACCAAAATTGCGCATTATTTTCCGTTACAGTATCGGGCCCATAAACTTCGTTCACAATTTTGGCCGCCTGTGCTGCATTTTTGCCTTGATCAAAGCAAAATTGTAAAATATAGCAAATTTTCTGCTTGTTCACTTCCATCTTTGACGCGCTATAACAATCGACTGAATCACCCAAACAAAAAACTGTCGAAGAGAATTTTTATCTACGTAAAAGGACCTCCCCAAAGAGTATAAGAATGATGCAATGCGATTAGTACATCACAAAATATTGCGTTCAGCGCCACATTTTTAGAAGAAACATGGATGACTTTTCTTCACACCCAATATATTGATTCCTTATTCCTTCCTTTCCGAAAAATTCCTTTAACTCCTTATTGATATATTCCGTGCCTCTGTCTGATCTAAAAACTTTAGGAACTGCACGGAATCTCGTTTTTACTTCCTGTACGAAATTCTTAATTTTCTCTGTTACCTCAGATTTCTGACTCAATAAATATATAATCGTGTATCTACTATTGGGTTGGCAACTAAGTCATTGCCGATTTCAAATAAGATGGCAAATTCAGAATTTTTGTTTAAAACTATAACTTTATTCAATTAGATATTGGCCGTTCTTGTCGATGACCTTTTTCCATCGTTCTGGCAGCGTAAAAATTCCCCGTTCGTAAAATGTCTGGTCTTTGCTATTAAAAAACTGAATTAGGTGTGATCTGACATCATCCGCGTTGTTAAAAATTTTACCATTTAAAGAGTTTTGCATGGAACGAAACAAATGGTAATCCGAAGGCGCAAGGTCAGGGCTATATGGTGGATGTGACAAAACATCCCAACCCAGTTCCAATAATTTTTGCCGAGTAACCAAAGATGTGTGGGGCCTTGCGTTATCATGATGGAAAACAACACCCTTCCGATTTGATAATACCGGCCGCTTTTCTTCAATTGCATCCTTCAGTTTGTCGAGTTGTTCAACATACACATTTGAATTTATCGTTTGGTTCTGCGGCATGAGTTCAAAATACAAAATTCCTTTGTGATCCCACCAGACTGACAGCATAATCTTTTTTTGGTGAATCTCTGCTTTTGATGCTGTTTGGGCTGGTTGATCATGTTTCACCCACGATCTCTTGCGAGTAACATTGTTATAAACTATCCACTTTTCGTCGCCAGTAACTAGGTTCTTCAGAAATGGATCATTTTCATTGCGTTTCAGTAGCGAATCACAGACGCTAATCCGTTGCGTCAAATGAATTTCCTTTAGCTGGTGAGGGATCCATAAATCAAGTTTCTTGACATAACCAAAGGTTTTTAATTTTTTTTCAATGCATGTATGCGACACATTGAGCTTCTCTGCAATGTCTCGTGTTGTGCTGTGACGATCTGAATCGATAATGGCCTTGATATGGGTTTCATCCACTTCGACTGGGCGGCCAGATCGTTGTGCATTTTTCAGTGAAAAATCACCGGAACGAAATCTTTCAAACCAATTTCGACACTGCCTTTCTTTTAAGGCTTCATCTCCATATACGGCACATAACTTCTTTTGTGCTTGCGATGCGTTCTTGCCTTTTCGGAAGTAATACAATAAAATGTGTCGGAAATGCACGTCCTGTTCTTTCATTTTTAAATTGGGATAAAAACAAAACTAAAGAACTAATCAAAAAATTTTTTTTACTAATTAAACGTAGAAGTCCATACAGTAAGAAAAAAATATAGGTTAGATACTCTGGCCACGCTAACAAAACAAAAGAAAGTGTAGAGTGAATCTTTCGACAAAAACGGCAATGACTTAGTTGCCAACCCAATATAATCATTAATTAGGGTCAATATGTAACGATTTTGACCTGGTGTCATTGTCTGCATAGGGCCACAGACATCTATATGAATTAATTCTAATATGGAGTTGGACTTACTTTCTGACTTTTGTGGAAAAGGTTTCCTGGTCATCTTCCCCTTCATACAGGTGTCACAGACCTCTCTTAGTCCACAATCCCTTATTATAATTCCTTTTGCTATTCCTTTGGAAGCCATCGCCTTAATTGCCTCGAAATCCCTATGGCCAAGCTTTCTGTGCCAAGTGTGTTGACAGTTATGAGAATGCTGGTTCTTGATAATAAGAGCATTGTCTGTCCGCCTTAATTTAAACAAATCTCCACATAGATCAGCCTTAACTATAATTTTTTCCTTATGCTTTATTGTACATGTTTCTTTAGCAAAAGTTACTTCAAAATCCTGTTCAGTTAATCTCTTAACAGATATTAGATTTTCTTTCAATACTGGAACAAAAAGTACATTTTTAATAGGAATAATCAGAGGATTACCTTCAGGGTCTTCACATAAGATTTCTCCATCTCCCCTGCCTTCAATTTCTGCATAAGAACCATTTGCTAGCCTTACGTTCTCTTTATTGTACTTTTTCAGATTTTTAAAAAATTTTCTGTCATTAGACATGTGACTTGTGGCACCTGAATCGATACACCAATCATTCCTGTCCCAGGATATGGCACCGTTCTCAACGTGGAAACATGCCTCGTTTGTGGAAGCATGTACACTTGTATCTTTACTCACAACTTGACTGGCTTTCTGTGTGGATTTGTTAGGATTCTTTTCTTTCCATTTCTTGTACTTTATGCAGTCTTTCTTTAAATGTCCTTGTTTCTTACAGAAATAACAGGTGTAAGTATTCAACTGTCCCTTAACCCTTTGCGGTCAGAACGCTTTTCACCGTTTCGTTTCAGCAGGTCCGCGCAGATTTCAGCAGTCGCTTGTCCGCTTGGTAGTGTTTATTGTGGAAAGCATGCATGATCTTACTGACGTAACGGACTTATGAATTAAATAAAATAAAAGTGCATGTATAAAATAAAATTGTAAAATTGTTAAACATTTTTTTATTGTTTACAGCTTATAATTAACCATTGTATGGTACCGTTTGAAGCATTGTCCAACATGCAATCCTGGTTTTCTGTCGCAGGTTTCGCATATATATGACGTTTCTTTTCTACCACCTGGAACTTTTCGGTTAGAACAAACCGCACAATCCTTGTGTTTATTCTGGGGATGCAGTGTAATTATGTGTAGTTTTCCATTTAGTCGCTGTTCCTTATCGCTGGATGATGGTTCTCCACGTTTTGCTGTTACACGAATGTTTTTTACAAGATCAAGCACCAGCTTTTCTCTAAATTGCTTGTGAGAAAGCTTTTTAGTAGTATTAGGACATGCTTTGTACAAAACATAAGCATTGATGATAGATACTTCTAAACCCCAAAAAAACAGTTTCCTCCACCATTTTAGGGTTTTGCGGAGGAAGCAGTATGTTGAAGTATACTGGTCGGCTAAATCGACGCCGCCCATGTTTTTATTGTATTCTGCTATTATGCTGTGCTTAAAAACTGGCTGCGCTGTATTATTCCCAGCTCTTCTATTTCCAACAATTTGATATCTTGACGTGCCACCCGTTGATAGCATGGACACGACACGTTTATCGCGCCATGCAAGCAATAATGTTTCTTCTTTGCGATAAGCAACTGTCTCCCCAATCCTTAATTTCGGTGATTTCATTGACAAGGGTATTCCTTTTCTATTTGTCATTATCGTGCCCGTTAAATGGCATTGCAACTTAAGCAGTCTTTCGCCAAGTATAATGCTGGTATAGAGTCTGTCGGTATAGATATGGTATCCTTGAGCTCCAGGTATTGACTGCTGTAGATTATTATACAGGTGTAAAACAATCCGGCTTGTGATTGGTAAATCGGGGTCAATTAGTGCGTTTGTCGTCTGTTTTCCAAAATATGGCAAAAATGTGTATACATAACCAGTCAATGAGTCTGCTAATACATATAGACGAAGTCCCCATTTGTTTGGTTTTTTGGGGTTGTACGTTTTGAAAGAAACTCTTCCTTTGAATCCAACTGTAGATTCATCTACAGCAATATTCTGTGCTGGTACGAAATGTTGCCTGAATTTTTGGTCCAAATAGTTAAGTAAGTGGGCAACTTTATTCACTGAAATTCTTTCCCTATTGCCCGTTTGTGGCGTGGTTTCTAAATGTAATGCCCAAAATATTTGTAAAAATCGTTGGCGTCTGAAAATGTTATTATAAAACGGAATATATGCGTTAAATTTTTTACTCCAATAATCTTTGATGTCATGAACAGGCATCAATCCCATATTGATAATTACACCAAGAAATGCTTTCATTTCAACAGCAGTAACTTCATACCAATTTTGCCACAATGAATGCGTAGAGACTTCACGGCCGCTAATTATTTGTTGAGCATATAAATTCGTTTCTGTCGTTATTTTGCTAATAAGCTCATCAGTAAAAAATAATGAGAAAAACTGCAGAGGTGTGATGCAGTCAGTTGGAACTTGGGGTCCTTGTACCTTGTCTCCAGTATAAAATGCGATATAACCGGAATAAGTGTCGTTTTCAGTCACATTTTGCCAATCACTGTTTTGGTCCATTTCATTATTGCTCTCTGATGTATCACAAATTCTATTTATACGTCTGCTCGGTCTGAATGTAACTACATTATCTGAATCTTCACTGCTTTCGATTCCAGATGCACATGTTCTCTGAAATTCTTCTTCTATGTCGCTCAAACAAACACTATCATCACTTTCAAATACAGTATTACGCACTGTTGTACGTTGCCGATCCTGTTGTTTAGCCATATTCTTTACAAAAAAAAGTTATTTTGTAAAAATATACGATTTGAAAATGCTTTCTTGTAATGCTACGACTACGAGCTGTACACCACGGGCTGTTTGGAAAGACTAAAACCAAGACGTGAAGTTCAAAATGCATGGCTTATTTTAGATTTTCTTACCCGTAATTCTTATCTTATCGTATTTAGTCTACAATAGACATACGTACAGTGAACAAAGCAATACCGAGAACCGCTCGACATCGGACCTGCTAGAAGATAAGACGTGTCGAGCCACACTCGACATCGGACGGGCTAAAACGAAAGGCGATGTCGAGTCACACTCGACATCGGACCGCAAAGGGTTAAACTGATTTGATTCAGACCTATCCTTGTATACCACCTTTAATACTTTGTTTTGTTCTTGAGGTTCACTCTTTAAATTCTGACGCCTTGTTGCTTCATCGACCAATTTTCCTTTAATAAGTTCTAATGTTAATTCATCCTCATTCCTAGTCTCTAGAGCTGTAATGAGAGTACCAAAAGAATCCGGAAGGTTACTCAACGTAATGGATATAATCAGCTTTTCCTTTAGAACTTCTCCTATAGCTGCAAGTCTGTCTACAAGGCTTAACATTTCATGAATGTATTTTTCCATATCACCATCCTCAGTTAACTTTAGATTGATAATTCGTTTGAGCAGATGTACCTGATTGCTCAATGAAGCCTTCTGATGATATTTTCTCAGCGCTTCCCACGCTTCCTTGGCAGTCTTGGTACCCTTGAAGTGTATAAATTGGTCATCTTCTAACAGAAGTCCAATCATTGCTCTTGCTTGACTGTCGTCTTTCGTCCATTTTTCGTTAGCATCCGCAGGTTTATCCTTATTTACTGTGTCCCATAGGTCTTCTTTTATCAGGAGTAATTCCACTTTGCTTTTCCATATCTCATAATTCACATTATTTAACTTTGAAATCGACAAACGTAAATCTGCCATTATACCTCGCCACGTGGACCTGGGCCCATAACCTGTTAGAATATCCTTATATTATCCAGAGCACGCAACGCGAGGTGTACGCCACATTGGAACAACTGCTTGTGTGTAAAACAAAAGAAGAAACAAAAAGGGGGACTGAGCGATCCGTTGATCGATTCGCAATCCGGAACGCTAGACGGAAGCTCAGCAACGCGCATACCATAATTTAAATTTAAACATCCAACAGTTTTAAATATTTCTACTGCCTGCGTGTGTTCTCTTATGCTACTTAATTGTACGTAATGTCTATTGCTATTAATGTATTTAATGGTGAAATTTGTTATACCTAGCTATTCTTTTATTAATCTGAGGGTGGTTTGCTGCATGCTCCCTTTAATGTTGATGATTGGTGGTTTGCTTTCTGTTTTTTTGTGTTGGGGGGTAAGGGGTTGTGGGGCGGCGGTTTGTTTAGGCTCGTCCTGGGCTAGTTATCGGGCCTGCTGGTTCTGTCCTTCGTTTTCCTTCCCTGTGAAAGCCGGTGCAGGTATTTTTTTCGTTCCGTCTGTGGATGCGACGTCCAGTGGCCTTTTTGTTTTCGGCTGGTAAGTTTTCGGAATCGCTCGCGATCTTTTTGTCGGAGCTAGTTCGGCCGAGTTTTCCTTAGATCTCGGTCTGCGTTCGGCTCCGCATGTTGCTGTGGCCCTTTCCTCGGCCTTGGCTTTTGCTGTCTGCGTTGGGGGCTGTGCGTGGTGAACACCCGATACCTGCTTCCTTTTAACACTTTGCCGACCGCACGCGCCACAGGCAACTGTTCGGTTTCCACCGCGCTTGGGAAAGCCAAACAGCGCTGTCCACCGCGCATTTTTCGGAAGTAGCACGGACTGAATTTCACTATTTGAACTCAAAAAAGTTCGGAAACTAGTCATATGGGCAATTATGTTTCACGGCAATAATCTCGTTTAACTATTTCACGTATTATTTATACAAAACATAAAATTAAAAGTTTATAACAATTATTTTTTAATCGGTTTTCAAAAAGTATAGGTAATAAAGTCGGAAAATGAAGAACATTAAAGATGACTAAGGGTAAATAATACGATCCAAAGATGAAATAAAAAAGTAATAATGTATTCTAATATTGTTTTAAAGTGTGGTATCGTTCAAAACATGTCAGTTTATGCAATGGCACATTACAATCTTCGCAAATATATCGTGTGTAACCAGATTTTTTATTCGCAGAACATACTCTGCATCTTCGGTGAGGGTATGTTTTTTTTCCATTCGTCACAATTGGTACTAATTTGTGTTTTTTAAAATCTTGAGATAGTCTTCCTGGTGGGTCACGTCTCGGTGCTCATCTCGTTGTTTCTACCACGTTCGACGGTCCTGCCTCTTCGGTGTCTAAATCTTGAATTTCCTGTGTTTCTATCAATGCTATTGCAACTTTGAGCAGAAATTTTTTATATGTCGTTCTATTATCACTTATTTTTCTGTGGACTAAAAATGAATTAAAAAGAGCAGCATTTACAAAATACAGCACTGCTTTTTTCGTCCATTTTGTGCTCTTCCGGACAATGTTATAATATGCCATATATTGGTCTGCACGATCAACTCCTTTCATATATCTGTTGTATTCCACAACAGATTTGGGTTTTGTTTTCGGCCCTGACCAATGTGAAACGTTTACCATTTCTGCTGAATGAATAGTTGAAATATTAGGGGTATCAATAAGTCTTTAGCCTAAATGGGAAGGAGGTGGGCTAGGGTCTTCTATTGAACATAGTCTCCTTCTTTATCAATACAGGCCTCCCATCTGTCAGGTAATCGCGCTAGGCCGTGAAGAAACCATTCTTCAGGCCGTTCTTCCAAATATTGCTGCACGGCCAACTTCATGGTATCTGTGGTCTCGTAGCTCCGGCCCCTGAGGAATCTCTTCAAATTTGAAAAAGGGAAGAAGTCGGAAGGGGCCAAGTCGGGCGAATAGGGTGGGTGGTCGATGATTTTCCAACCTAGGTCTTTAATTTTTTTCATGGTCTCTTGGGCCTTATGAGGACGCGCATTGTCCTGTAAGAACAGCGGTTTTCTTTTGGGTCTATCTGACCTTTTAGTCTTCAAAATCTCATGGACCTTATCCAGTTGCTTTCTATAGTGATCACCGTTGATCGTAGATCCTTTATCACACCATTCCGCTAGCAAAATTCCTTTAGAATCCCACCAGACGCAGAGCATAGCTTTGCCGACATTTTGTGAGTGTCTTGGCCTTTTGGACACTTTATCGGGGTCATCCACCCATTCAGAAGCCTCAGTTCTTGTCTCTGGTGTTGACTGGAGGACCCAGGTCTCGTCCATTGTAACCAAACACTTAAGAAAAGCATTGGGCTGCTTGTTGTATAGGTCCAAATTAGCGACACAGCACTTTACCCGTTCCTGTTTATTGGCTACACTCAAAACATGTGGAATCCATTTTGTAGTCAGCTTTCGCATACCAAGATCCTTAGTGACAATCTTTTGAATAACACCATAAGACACGTTATACTTCAAAGCTAAGGAATTCAGGTCACATTTCCGATTTTCTTCAATAGCAGCCTTGATTTTTGGCGCCAAATTTGAATAATCAATTTCGGTGGGCCTTCCGCTTCGAGGCTCATCTTCTATAGATACACGGCCACATTTGAACTCACGATGCCAGTACTTGATGAAGCTGTCTGAAGGGCACTCATTACCATACACAGATTTCATTTTGTCCATTGTGGCTTTAAGATCAACTCGATCTTTAACAAGAAATTTTATCACTGCTCTAAATTCAAGCGTCGACATTTTTATCTTTTCACTATAACAAAGGAACTACAAATGCGACGAACACGGAAATTGATATTCCTAACCTAGAAACATTGCTCTACAAAATGATAGTATCACCACCTAGCGGTGATCTCAGGAACCTAGTTAGGCTAAAGACCTATTGATACCCCTAATAGTTCTGACTGTTCGGTTTCTCTTTGCTTGCCAGACTTGTAGAAGAACTTGTCCCTTTCTTGCAAATTTTGTTTCGTGTTCTTTCAAAGTAAGGTTTTTTAAATTCTGCGGAACCCCTCTGTTTGCCCTAATTGTTCCGCAAACTCTTGTATTTTTCTGGAGGAGCAATTCGGCTGTGTGTACGCTGTTGTAGTAATTGTCCATATAAATATGATGGTGGAATCCCACGTAAGGATCTAGGATCGATAAAACGGTGTCTTGTAGTTTTGCTTCTGCGCCTGCATACACTTTAAAATTACAAATATATCCTGATGTTGCTTCGCAGAGCATCCGCACCAGAATTCCATTTTTGACTAGTTTTGCAGAATTGTACGTGCGGAACGACAATCTGCCTCGCCAAGGTATTATGCCTTCATCCAATGATAATTCCTGCTTCGGTGTATATACAGTTTGGAATTTGTGTTGTATATAATTTACAACTTCTCTAATTTTGTATAGTCTGTCTGATTTGTCGTGCAATAAATCATTATTGCAAAAGTGCCACATTCTCCAGATCTGCATGAATCTATTGCGACTCATTGTTTTTGCGAAGATGGGGGGTTTCTATATATGAGAGAGTGGACCAGTAATCATATATGTCACCTTTACGTGTTTGCCCCATCAAAATAATTAACCCCAGAAACTTTTTCATTTCTGTTAGAGTGACGTCAACCCATTTCACTGCTTTATATTCTTTGTATCTGTGTACAACTTGAGAGCGATATCTATTTGTTTCCGTTACTAGTAATTCAAAGAAATCATTACCAAGAAACAATTGTATTATTTCCCACACGTTTTCCTGATCTTGAGGCATTGTGTTCATGCTTGAAGTGCAACCATATGCTTCTAATTGAACTCTCACATCATCCTCTGTCCAATCATCAACATCATTCACTATAATGTCTTCATCCGTGTCATCTGCGGAACTAACATCATCTTCCGATTCGCTCAAAAGCATTCGACGATAATTTTGACGTGTGGGAACGATGACACTATCATCGTCGTTAAATTCACAATCACTTATCAGCGTATTGCTGTCTTCAGAACAGTCTGACAGTGCGTCCATGAACAACTCATCATTTGAATTTTCATTCTTGCTTCTGGACATTTTTAGGGGTATTATTCTATACCTTAAACTTTCTATTGAAAAATTGATCTGTCACACTTCACACCACTATAACTTTTTGAGAATCGCAGCACGGAGCTTGGCTTGTACACTCATATTTACAAAAGTCGAGCGCAGTCTTATATATTATATTTACAGGTGAGAGTGGGGTGTAGGTGGCATCTTCGGTTTCTAATAGGTGTGGTATTTTGGTGGTGCTGACCTATGGTGTCAGTTGTGGGTGTGTTTTAGGCCAGTTAGTAAATTGCAATAATGACCGAGGAGTTGCAAAAATAATTGAGGAGTCAGATTTTATGACCGGTAGAAGTAGAGCGCTGACGGTTTCTAGGGGTCGAAAGGGTGGCTAACGGAATTTCCGGACCTTCGGAAATCCCGAACATAAAGAGCCGTAATAACGGGCAATAAGGGACCTTAAAAATTAGTGGATTTTATTATATGTTGTGCTTTATAGAAACAGCTCGTCAGTAATTGTAAACAACTCCAGATTAAGGCAGTCAATAATAACAGAAAACGAGCAACGCATTGCTACGGTCAAAATGGGAGATCTCCCCGATCGGTCGGGCACCGACTTACTTTGAAATGGGGAGATCTCCCCGATCGGTCGGCAACGTGTTAAGTGTTGCTGCGGCGCGTGATTTTTCTTCTTCAAGTTGCCTTGAGAGTTTTTCTATTATTTTTTTCATGGCCTCCACTTGAGCTCGGAGCTCTTCCTTCTCTGTGGCATCGTTATTTTCTTTTTCCCGCAACATTTTTTCTTCCTCGTCCTGTCCTTCTCGCGGACCTCTTTTCCCAATTAATATATTGGGTTCGGCCGTTTTTAACCCTTTGCGGACGGGACGGTTCGAAGTGAACCGTACCGTGGTGCCGAGCTCCTGCCGCGATAGTCATTTAAAATTGCCAGCGCATATTTCTGCTTAACCGCGGTTTTTGTTCATAGCACTCCAACTCAAATTCTGGACATATTATATGTATATACACAGATTTTCCACAGGATAAATAAAATGTTTATTTGTTTATTAACTTTTCAGTTTAGTTTATTAACATTACTTAGTAACATTATTAAGTAGAAATTAAAAGTATAAATATTTGCCAAATTTATTTACAAAATCATTAAATTAAAAGATTAATCAATAAAAAATTTAATCAATAATTTTCCCGAGTGTGATATTGTTCAAAACATCGATCAATGCAAAGACCTACGTTACATTACTTGCATTCGTATCTTGTGTCTTTCCTTTTCTTCCGTTTTGAACACACAACACATCTTCGCCTTGATTTTGAAGATAGTCCTTTTGGAGTGGAACATTGCGATATAAAATGCCTTTCTGTTAGCCGAAATGGTAAATTGTCGGCATCTTTAGTTATAACTGTCTGATTTACCATATCTTGTGGGTATCTTCGTAGCATTTCTTTTGCACATAAAAGATGAAATTTGCTGAATTTTTCTTTTTTTCCAGTGATTTGATTATAAATAATGTGAGCGTTATATATTGCAAGATCCAATAAATGAAAAAAATATTTTTTGTGCCACCTTGTCGATTTTCTTAGGGAATGCAATGAACTTAAAGTCATGTCAACTTTGTCGACGGCACCCATGTTGTAATTGTAATCAATAACGCAGGTTGGTTTTTTTGTTAGGTAATCCCGTGCGATAATCTACTCGTCGACTTTCAGTTATTTCAGCACTGTGGACTGTCGACAGCATCCACACCTCTTTTTTATCTAACCATCGCAGTGCCAATAAATTATTTGTAGATTGATATTCGATTTCTCCAGGCCTGAGTTTTTTTTTCATCTGCGGCATTCCAACTCTGTTCCTTCTTACTGTGCCGTATGCATTAGTTTTATGTTGATGAAGTAATGAATACAAATGTGGACTTGTGTAAAAGTTGTCAGTAATTAAAGTATGACCTTTTTCAAGATATGGTCGCAGAAGGGTTGTAACAACATTTCCAGATTTTCGAAGCACTAAATTTTTTGTTTTGATATCAGTATCTTTACCAGTGTATATGATAAAATCTAGAATATATACGGTCTTACAATCACATAAAACATATGATTTTACTCCAAATCGACTCCCTTTAGAAGGGATATACTGTTTGAAGTAACATCTTCCTTTGTATAGTAACAGACTTTCGTCAATACAGAGATTCTGAAATGGATAAAAAGATCCAGCGAAATTTGACTTCAGAATGTTCATTACAGGCCGTAATTTTATTAACGGGTCATTAGGATCTTGTGCATTCATATCATTAAAATGAATGTTATTAAATATTTCTAAATATCTGTCTCTTGTGATGATTTTAGAAAGACTGTTCAAAGATAATATTTTATCAGTTGACCAATACTGTTTCACAGTAAGGATTCTCTTTTGCGCCATAAACATGGTCACAAAAAGAAATCTATACATTTCGGATAATGAAATATCTTTCCAAATTTTTGGAGACGATGAATTGTAGTTAGATTGCTTCTTTTCGATAGCATATTTTCCATAAATATTTGTCTTTTCCATTACGTGTAAAATTAACTCTTTTGAAAAAAGTAATGAAAAGACATAGAAACGAGTAGAGTTTGAATTTAAATCCGCTTTTATTCCAGAATCTGTTTCATTAAAATGATGTAATACAGGGTTCAAATTATTTTCCGTCCATGAAAAATTTATAGATGCATTACCAAAATTATTAATATTTTCGATTGAATCTTCTGAAGACGTACTTATTATTCTGTGCCTTTTTCTATTACTATGAAATAATTTCATATTATTATTTATAATATCGTTTTCACCTTCTGAATCTGTTTCCATGCTCTCTGTACTGTCTTCATTATAAGTTTCTTCCTCGTCGAATAAAATATTTTTCTTTCTGCTGCTTTCCTCATTTACTTCACACTTTCTTTTCATTTTGGGGATTACAAAATCTTTTAAATAATGGTTTTAACAACTAGCGAGCAAAATGCTGACTGACTTTGCGCTGACGCTGACGCGAATGATACAAGAATTCTTCTGACAATGAAACGTTAGCTACATCGATCATATTAGTGAGAAACACATATACGCGTTTCTAGGCTCTATCAGTTGTTTTCGCGGAACGCATATTTGAGTTCCTCGGCCATCGACATGTATTTAGGTGGGACACATACGAGGGCTGTCCGGAAAGTATCCGACCTTGAGCTGTAGCTGAAAAAGCAGCTAATCCTCGTCTATGTTGATGATGTCCCCTTCAAAGTATGACCCTTTGGAAACCACTACCTTCTTCCAACGATCCTCCCACTTTCGAAAACACTCTTTGTATTCAGTTTTCGGAATGGCTAATAGCTGCTTCGTCGTATTTGTTTTAATTTCCTCCACATCTTGAAATCTTCTTCCTTTTAAAGGGTTTTTTAATTTCGGGAACAGCCAAAAGTCACAGGGTGCGAGGTCTGGACTATAGGGAGGCTGACGAAGTTGAACAATTCCGTGTTTCAGCAGAAAATGCTGAATAAGTTGCGAAGAATGTGCAGGTGCGTTATCGTGATGGAGGACCCAGTTTCCACTTTCCCACAAATCATGCCGTTTTCTTCTTACTGCATCACGCAATCGTCTCAGAACTTCTAGGTAGTACTCCTTGTTCACTGTTTGACCTGCTGGAGCGTATTCATGGTGAACAACACCATCCTGGTCAAAGAAAACTGTGAGCAATGTCTTGATTTTGCTTCGACTTTGCCGTGCTTTCTTGGGTCGCTGCTCTTCGGGTGTGTTCCATTGTGAAGATTGGACTTTGGTCTCTGGGTCATACCCATAAACCCAAGACTCGTCTCCAGTAATAACTTTTTTAAACATTTCTGGGTTGCTTCTGATTGTTTCCAAATTGTCCTGCGAAACCTCCACACGAAACGCTTTCTGTTCTTCCGTCAACAACCGTGGAACCAATTTTGCGGCCACGCGGCTCATGCCCAAATCTTTACTCAAAATTTCGGAAACAATAGTTTTTGGAATCCCAAGATCATTTCCTATTTCTCGTACGGTCAAACGTCGATTTTCATTGATTACAGTGCGAATTCGCTCCACATTTTCAGGAGTTTTTGTTGATGACGGTCTCCCAGAACGAGGGTCACTTTCAACTGAAGTTCGTCCACTTTTAAACCGATTAAACCATTCTTTAATTTGAGTATTACTCATAGATTCATCACCATAAACTTTACGAATCATAGTAATCGTCTCTGAACTAGAATGGCCAAGTTTTTGGCAAAATTTGATACAAATTCTTTGTTCGATACGCTCGCTCATTTTGAAATACGACAAGCACGAGTAGCTACGTTTGCAAAACAATGCACTGTAGCTGACTGCGCTATTATTAGATTCTGTTGCGTGGTTGGGGAACCCCCCAAGGTCAGGTCTAACCAATTATACCGATTTTGTGACAATAACTTGCGTAGTTTCAATGCTATAGTTCCAGGTCGGATACTTTCCGGACAGACCTCGTATATGCGTTTCTCGGCTCTATCAACTGTTTTCGCCAAACGCATATATGAGTTCTTCGGCCAATTTGATGATTTGCGTAAAACGCATATATGCGGCGCTCGTCCGCAAAGGGTTAATTTATGTGCCCCTTCGACTGTTTTCAGCAGCTGGGCTGTTCGCGCTTGGGCAGTTGCATAGGAGTAGCCTCTTCCGTTTTGTTCATCGTTTATTATTTTTTTTATAATTCTTTTGTCATTTACACTGAGCACTTTTTTATCGTTGTTATCACAACTTGTGTCTTTATCACTTTTTTCCGCCACTGTTGTTGGAATTGGGGGGGGGGTGACCCCCGCTTTCCGCTCGTGTTCTCACTGATTTTAGGGGTTTATTTTACTTATTATTTGTTATTAATATTTTTTTTTCACAGCACTATCACTAATTGTGTGGGGCTGATTGAATCAGCCTACCCGCTGGTTTGTCTCTATTTCACCTTTTCCTTTTTCCATTTCTTTGCGCTTTTAGATTGGGCTTTTTATGGGAAAAAATACGTCCGTTTCCTACGGAAATCGCTTTTCAACTGTGGTCGTCGCCTTCTTCGGTGCAGATAGGGCCCAGGTTCGGGAGTCTACGGGGTCTTCCCTTGCTGGCACGTTCGGGGCCGGTGTGGTGAGAGCCTTCGTCCGCTTCGTCGCTGCTACGGTCGTCCAGGTCTGGCTGCTGGGTTTTTCCGCAGCTTCTTCCCCTTTCTGTGCAAACGTGGCACGGTTCGTTTTCAATGCAGGTATGGTTTTTCCCTGCGCGGTGTCCTCCTCTGCCCCGGCTACCAGGAGTTGTTGATTCTCTCCTGGCTGTTTCTCCTGTTTTTCAATTTTTTTCTTTAGCTCAACAGTAATCTTTAGTAGCTCTTCGTACGAGAGCTTATCACTTTCGTCTGTTGTTCTTTGCACTGACATGGTTTTCGTCTTGTTGGTCTTCATCATAATATTATTAGCTTTTAGCAAGCTATCCTTTGACTTTAAGTTCAGTTTTGGTGCTAGCCTTTTTACGGAGAGGCTGTTGTTTAACGCTTTGTTAACGTACGCTAACAGGGAGACGTTATTCTTCTCTACTAATTTCTTGTGTTTGATGATTTTTATTAAACCATCGGCGCTTGTGATTTTAGCTTGGTTTGAAAATCCGTGACGGGGGTTTGAATCCCCTCGCGCAATATTATCAATACTTATTTCTTATTTTGTTGCTGTACTGCACTTTTACTTTCACTTCTGGAGCACACTGACTTGTTCAGATTTCAATCTAATGCCACTAACACCCCGAATAGGCGAAACTTTCCCTTTCTTTGCACTGTGGTTGCGAACGAACTCAGGTAGCGAGATAAGCGTTACGTCCGACTCCTTCGAAGGTCGAGGAAAGAATGACGAGAACCGGTAGACCAGCGTGGTATGGCCGTTGGCGTAAATATAAAGTTACGTCGAGAGCATCAAGGTCGAGGATCGTGGTATAGGCACTGGCTTCCAAGCTGCAGGACACTTGTTCCGTGGACTGGGATTACAATTTCACCATGGGTGAAATAATTTCTAAAATTTAATATTAAATTTTATGTTTTATATTAATTAAACGTACTGGTTATTCAACTAACGCAATTGTCCAAAAACCGAGGTTATCTTGTTAAATACTAATTTATTAAAATTACCTTCATCACTGCCTTCAGACATTATCAATAGTAAATATCTTGATTTAAGTATAAATGGAGTTAGGCCACTTTCAAACTACACGGTTCAATTATTGAACTAACTCTGAAAACTTATGTGTCAAGAATTATCGTATTTGCTCGGAATATAAGCAACCTGTAATAAATAACTTGAAGTTGTACATGTAACCATGGCAACCGGAAAAAAATGGCAAATGGAGTTAGGCCACTTTGAAAATAAACGGCTCAATTAAGTCACGAGTGCATGGAAAAACTCCATATGAGGTGTGGTACCAAAGAATGCCAAATACGAGGGGCGTTTGATAAGTTCGGTACAAAAGCAAGTAAAACACATTTTTTTGGAAAAAATCTGCTTTATTTCTCAACATAGTCTCCATCAAGGGCTATACACTTACAAGGAATGTTCGCGAACGGTCCGGCTTCGATTTTGATGAAACTTTGTACACTTATAAAGCAGCCAAAAATAATCGACACGTATCTTTTTTTATCTGCGGTAACTCGAGTTTAAGGGGTGAAACCACCCCTTGAAGTTTTGGCTCGAAACGGCTATCTCGAAAATGGAAAGACATACGAAAAAATTGTTAATGGGCGAGGTTAATGGTTTCTTATGTACAATAACATGGTGTTAAAAAATTTAACAAAATACAGTTTGTTTATAACAAAAAAAATTTATTAACTTAATTTTTCATTTTATTGAAATTTTCATAATGACAAAAAATCACGAGCATTTTATTCCAAATCCATTAGTATATAACATTTTAAAATTGCCTCTTACAGTTTTGCAGATTTTGATGATTTACATGTTGCGCGCACATCCACTATGGTAGTAGCCGTTCTAACTTTGATTTCAAGGAAGCATTGTAGGCTTGCACTAAATTATACAGTAACAAGTAACAAGTAACAATGACAGTAACAAGTTTCTTAACAGCAATGAAAAGATTACTTGTTTTTGTTACTCACCTATGACATCGTGGCAAAGGTGGAGCGATTTATAAATTATAAATACATACAGTGTGTATAGCAATTATTCTATGTAGTTTCGACAATAGTGGTACTCGTCGAAAAAATGTTTGAGACATAAAGATTTCTTACACCATGCGCATTTAATTATTGCCACGTCACCGCAAATATGGCATCTTGGTTCATTTTCAACAGAATAGCAGTACTCAACAGGATTCTGGAATGCATTTGGTTTTTCATCTATATATCCGGATTTATACCGGGAGTAATTAATAAAATTTTGGAACCTTGGCGATGAAAATTGATTGTGGACCAGAGATTGAAGTTTGATTATATTATTCCTAGCGTGGAGATTAATGTCGTGATTTAAAATGAGAACTATATCGGAAAATCGGCGGACGAAATTTTTCCAAGTGCGGAAACCGAAAACATCCAGTGGTTGAACATTCTTTGTTCCACCTTTTGGTATTATAAAAAGTTTTACGTTTTTACCCTCGGGAATAACTTCGTTCACTGCCTTCTTACAGTGACCACTCCAGGAATCAAGAATTAGAACTGTTGTGGGTCCAGTATTTGTGAAGTAAATCTCTCTTAACCATATTTCGCCCTGACAATATACATATATCTTGCAGCTTCAAAGTCAGGAAAATAAACTACTACGGACCATTTCAAGATATGGTAAGTATCGAATGGCAACTCTTCCTTATCAATAGTGTTCAACAACCCTTTTTGTCTGCCTTGCTTTCTCTCCGCGAGAATGCAATCAATGCAATTCTGCACTACTCTTTCTAGTTTTCGGCGCATTCCCTTATACCAATAATCTCTCTTTAATAGCGCCTCCGTTTTAGTAATACCGAAATAACCATGCTCGTGGACCTGCCGAACTACCTGAACCTGCATTGACCTCGGCATGACCACCAACGGTTTATCGTTCACTTCTTTGTACAAAATTTCGTTTCTTAACACGTATCCTTCTGCTTCATACTGCTCGATGTTGTCACAGATTTGTCGTAGATCATCCTCTCGCGACTGCGCTTTCTTCAACCGTGCGATAACTCCTCGTTCATTTTCATCTATGAACATGACAACGGGTAACGGGTTCCTACTCAGTGCGTCAACATGCACCATACCTTTTCCCGGTCTATGCTCCACTTTGTGGTCAAATTCTTCCAAAAGAATCGCTCACCTTGCAACACGCACGCAGAGATCTTTTTTACGCATCGTTAACACGAACGCTCGACAGTCTGTAACAATTTTAAACGGAATACCGAGTTAGTAAACGCGGAACTTTTTCAACGCTTTTACAATCGCCAGAACATCAAGCTCATAACTGGTGTATTTTTCTTCAGCTGGCGTAGTTTTCCCACTCGAATAGTATACGGGGTGAAAAGCATTGTTCTCACCGTCGCGCTGCAACAAAATCGTACCATATCCCATATTACACGCATCCGTATGTAATTCAGTCTCTGCTCCCGTACGATATAATTTTAAAACTGGTTTCTCGCTTAACGCTAACTTTAACCTTTCAAACGCCTCTTGTTCACATAATTCGAATTTAAATTTAACGTCCTTTTTCAACAAATTTGACAATGGTCTCGCAATAATAGAATATTGAGGCACAAACTTTCTAAAGTATCCTGTTAAATCAAGGAAACTTTGAACGTTTCTAGCAGATTGAGGCTTCGGAAAATTCATGACGGCTTTAGTTTTGTACTCTGATGGTTGGATATTACCGTTCTCAACAATATGGCCTAAATACATACAACACTTACTCCAATTGATAGACAATCCGTGCTCACTAGCGACATGCAATACTGATCTAAGATTTTCTATACCACGCGAGAAATCAATCGACGGCACAATTAAATCGTCCATATATGTTAACACAACTCCCGTGGCGATTAATTCTTTGAAAACTGCATTTATGAATTTTTGAAAAATTGCATAGTCCAAATGGTACTCTGAGGAATTCGTATTGACCCGTGGGAATTACAAATGCCGTATATTTCCTACTACTTTCCCCGATAGCAACATGAAAAAATCCATTCTTAAGGTCTAACGTACTAAATACTCTCATGCCTTGCAACGAATCTAATTGGTCCTCGATCAAGGATAGCGGATTTATAATCTTTCTATTTAACTGTGTGTAATCGACGCAAGTTCTAGTCGAACCGTTCTTTTTTTTTTTACCAACACGATCGGGCTTGCGTAATCAGACTGAGACTGACATATTATTCCGTTTTCTAACCATGTTGTAATTTGATTATCAACTTCAACTTTATCCTGAGGAGATAGTCTTCGCGGTCTTTCATAAACGGGAATATCGTCTTGCAGAATTAAATTCATTTTGACTTCTACTTCGCACGTTTTCTGTGGCCTGTAGCTTTGAATTAAATTTTCTATCGTTTGCCTATGTTTAACATTTACAACGTGTGATAGATCTACTTCGCGTGCTTCTACTTCTACGTTTTCTGGAAGTCTATCATAATCTTTACTATCTGTTTTACGAATAGAAATGTCACCTTCTATTATGTTTAATTCGACAGTATTTAGAAAGTCTGTGCTAATAATCAATGAATGTTGCGTCAACGTACAGTAACGAACAAAAGATTAAGACGAAATGGAAAAAATAAATAATTGATTTACTTTCCATAAAAAATATAAATACAGTGTTCTACTTTTGGTATTAACTAATTAGACATTTGTTTATACACTTACAAAAAAAATTTCATTTTGATATTTTGCTCAGTAGCGAAGTTACAAAAAAAGGAACGAAATCTTTATAATATTTCGTCGGTCAAAAGTTTAAGACTACACAAAAATATTAATTTTTGATAAAAAAAATATACACAATTTTTGTTTAAATTCAATATTTTGTCCAATATCCGTTATTTCTTATCACTTCGGTACATCTTCTTGGCATAGAATCTATTAATTTTTTACATTGATCTACCGTAATATTACTCCAAGCTGTTTCAATTGTAGAGTAAAGTTCATTTAAATTTTTCGGTTTATAACCTTGTACTGTCTTTTTTATGATGCTCCACAAGTTCTCGATTGGATTAATGTCTGGTGATTGCGACGGCCACGACAGCACGGTAATATTTTCTTCTTGAAAAAACTGTTTCACAACCCGAGCCGTGTGCTTCAGATCATTATCATTTTGAAAAATAAAATCATCACTCATATTGTTGCGTGCAAAAGGCAACATTGTGTTCTTGAGTATGTCCATGTATTGAAAACGGTCCATAATTCCATTGATACGACATATCGGACCAGGGCCACCTCGAGAAAAGCACGCCCACACCATAACGTTTCCACCACCATGTTTAAGAGTTTTTAAAATGCACTGTGTTTTCAAACTTTTGCCAATTCGACGTCTAACGTACCGTATTTTCGATAATTTCGATTCGTCTGAAAACAATACCTTTTGCCAATCTTCACTTGTCCAATGCTTATGAGCTTTAGCAAATGCAAGTCGTCTTTTTCGATTCCTAGAACTCAGCAGTGGTTTCTTTTGGGGTTTTCGTCCTCTTAAGTTAAAGTCTTCTGCTCTTTTCCTAACAGTTCTAGCACTAATTTTTGTATCGTTTTCATAGTTTATCTCCGCAGCAATGTTATTTGCACTACGAAAACGATCCTTTTCGCTCAATCGATGAATCCGGCGATCCATTTTCGGCGTTGTTTTCCGTTTTTCGATTGATCGCAATACATGCCTGTTTTTTAAAATTTATACCAAGCTTGCTTACAAGTTGTTTCTGACCTGTTCACTATATTTGCTATTTCGGTGAAGGTTTTACTTTGCTTTCGCAGCCTTACGATTTGTTCCCTTTCGTTTTTAAGTAAATTCTTTGATTTGCCCATAGTCTGTTCCTATCTAAATGAATTTTAAGCAATAAAAGGTACACTAAACAATGATTTTGACATTCCAGAATCAAAATGTTCAAAAACTGTACTCATACTCACGTTTTACACAGATCTTCTTAAACTAATGTCCACTGTTTACAAGTGCTAAGCGGTAACTAACTGTTGTAACTCGTATATTGTTTGTATTTAACAACTGATGGTCTGAGGTTACGAAGGTCAAACATACAGCTATGTTATTCCAAAGAGACAAACCGAATAGAAAAACAATATGCGTATAAGATGTTTGTAATCCGGTTTACAAATCATCGTCTTAAACTTTTATCCGCTACTGTATCTGAAACTACATGTACCATCATAATATACGACTCATCATCTATCACAACATTCATCGAGAATTCTCCGAGTGTACTATTGCTTTTGGACCCGATACCGCGAAATTTAACAATTTTATTACCTAATTTGGGCGCTCCAAATTTTACATACTGATCCGCACGCATCAATGTCAAATCGCTACCAGTGTCTATGAACACGGTCAACTCGCAATCTCCGATCTTTACGTCTTTACAACGCTTCGTCTGCAATAATTGCGATGCACTACACGCATCTTTAGGGGACTTATTCGTATTGTTACATTGCGGTGCAATGTGTCCGTATTCTTGACATTTAAAACATCTAGCACCCTTGTTCTTCGTTGGACAGTTCGCACTCAGATGATACTTGTCTCCGCACAAAAAGTACCTTCGCATCAGCTCCTGTACAGCTCCGCCATGAGTCGTCTTCTTGAATTTTCCTAACAATCCACTTGCTCTTCGTCCTTGCGTTCTCCTTCATGGTCTCGTACAGAGCGAACTTCTCTTTTAATTCGCGTATATCCTTGGCGCCGTACAATATAATTTTGTTCGCTTCTTCATCATGAATTCCATCGATAATATATTTTATTACAGCTGAACTCTCCATATTTGCTTGTTTCGCTATGTCGAACATTTTATAAAGATACTCTTAGTATGTATTGGTTTCTTTTTTGGTTCGACGCGACAGTTCCTTATGCACTTTATGTGCGTCTACTTTTTGCGCAAATTCGGCACTCAATATCTCCTTCATTGTCCTCCAACTTTTGAAACATTTTTCGTAGTCAACGAATAGTTTCACCGAACCGCGTAAAAGTCTCTTTGCGTATATCACTCGTTGCACCTCAGTCCAATCACAAAGATCGCACATTTCTTCGAATTCTTGCAGCCAACTTTGCACATTGATATTGTCATCACCACTGAATGTGTTCATGGACTCTTCCACATCTCTGAATGTTAGGACTTGTGTGCGCTTGTTGTCGACTCTAATGCGTGTTTCAATCACGTCGGGTTCTTCGTCCTCATCCTACTTCCTCTTCGTTTTCTTCGTCTTCGCCGTGCTCAATTTCCAAGGCGATGAAAGCTCTTAGACGATCTTGCAGTTCTTTCTTCCTACTAGTTATTCTTAATTTTCGTTTTTTTCGCAACATTCATTGTTTCGATTCGCGTCAGCTTATCGTGAACAACGTACCTTTCTTCAACTTCAACCATGATATTGTTTGCGCTTGCTCCTTCACTCATTGTGGATAATAATTCAACTCAATTTCAACTTGATTTTACAGTTATCACACAATCACCACACGAACAGTTCTGTTAAATACATAGCTCCGTTTTCTGCTTTGTTCAATCGCGGCACGAGCCCTCAGATTTATAGTCAAATATTTTTTTAATTTATTGAACAGAAAAACTATGACTAATTTACTAAAACTAGTCTGTTAATGCTTTACTACTAAAACAACTAAATTGATCGACTCGTAACAACTAATAATGACTAACGACTAACGACTCACGACTAACGACCAACGAACGCCTTTTCCTTCCCCAGAACATCCCTGTTTAAAGACTGTTCATCTTCCCACCATGCAAACGCTTTTCCACTTGCATATGACCAAATATAGTCATGCTTGGACTTTCGGAGGGCCTTGAATGCGTCGCTGGGCCTGATGACTCGTCGGGATTTCCCACCGGCCACGAGTTTTCGCCCCTTCTGACCAGCGGTTACCTTTACTGGGGAGTTCTTGCTCCTCGCAAGTTCCCTTTTCGCGATACTACATTAGCATTTCTATTATTATTTTTAATAGGTGTTGCAGGCAGTCCCTTCCAGCAATTTATAACTTAGGCCCTTGACCCATGCCGAGTCGAAGGCTGTTTCGATGTCAATAAGACATGCTGTTGTGTTTAAGTTGTTGTGAAGTGCATATTGTATGTCTGGCGTTAATTTGTGTAGTGCGCGTATACTAGTGTGTTTGAATCTGAATCCAAACTGTGTATCAGGTATGATGTTTTTGCTGTTGATGAAGTTTTGTAGTACTCTTTTAATCAAAATTCCGAAGACTTTGGATATATCATAGAAGCAGAACATCAGAGTGCAGTCTCCGGCAATCTCCATTCCAATCCTGTTAGAATACGAATTCACGAGGTTTAACCGTAGACTACTCAAACGTGCCCAAAAAAAAAAGAAAAAAAAAAGAAACAATAGAAAACCACGCGCGTGCACTAGATCGGCATCTAAGAACGCAAAAACGCCCCACACACTATCCGCTTGCAACGACATCTATCCGATACGCATTTTTAACAAATACTCTTCAACACCATAAGTTGAGACAAGTACATTTAATTTGCACCTCATACGGTAAAAATGGCAGAATCGTAGAAAAACTGGTAGCAGAATGCACGGCATGGTGAAAGCTTCGTTATTGCGTTTTCGAAAATTTGTATGTAACATTAATTCGACGCTCTTGAAGAACGATAGAGAACTTGATAAAAATCTTTTAGAACGATTTGAAAACGAGCAGAATGAAATATATTTAATTAAGATAGATAATGGGGGTGAATCCGGCAACGAAGGAGAATTTGAAAAATTCGAGGACGAATATGTTCTTCTAATTCCAACAGTTCAACATAACGCCTTAAAGGCCCAACAGTCACTCGCAACAACATCTCCCTCGTTTTCGGATACTCGGGTAGAAACAAAATTACTCTGCCGATAGCATTAGCATCGTTCGAGAGTTCATATGACGATTGAACGAAGTTCCGTGACAGTTTCGTATCCTTAATTCATAATAACGAAGTATTGGCAAATATTCGGAAATTCTGTTATTTAAATTCGACGTTAAAGGGAAATACTGCACGTATCGTTCAACCGTCAGGTAATTCTCATGTAAATTTTAACGTTGCACGGGAAACTTTAACAGTTTGAGTGCCACGGGCCTTTGCAAACATTCGCTCGAAGAATGTCAAATGGCGCGATTGCGCTTCTTTCATATATCCTTTTTTTTCGTTTTTGTTACTTTTGTAGGATGATAACTGAAAACAATATTCCTTAACAACAACTCCGAAGCTTGTGGAAGCAAGCAATTCAATTTAGAAGCTCAATAAACGGTAACAGTAAAGACTTGTACTGAAAAAACCTGAATGTGCAGGTAGTTGGACGGACCAATTGGCTGACTCTTTCAGGCAGTGAAACAGGTTTGCGCGATCGCGCTGTCTGGCACTCAAACGGTTAAAGGAGAGGTTTTAAGATCGCAATATTATTATAGATCACCACGTTAAAGATGGTTTTGAGTTCCCTATCTAATCGTGGGATACGCTAATCATATACCTTAGATGTACAAATGAATAATTCAAGTTTTCTATAGCAGTTAAAAGATACGTTTTAAAATCAATTGATTGTCCCTCTCTTTTGCTGTTCATTAGTGTTGACATACAGTTGTTACAACGGACGAGCAGCTTGGAATAAAACGAAACATAACCTAGACCAATATTTAAATCAATAAAATCCACGGTGGCGACAGATAAGATATATTTGACATTGTCTACTCTACGAATTTCAACCAGGAAAAAATGCTAAAAAGTTATGTGAATCGATTTGTTCTATTTTTGGCGAAGGTATAATATCATACGATGTATGTGTATTTTGGAATTAAGGATTTAAAACCGGTAATTTCAATCTGAATGACAAAACCACGACCTGGGCGCTATCGGAAATACGGCAACGATGATTTGGAGCAATTGTTCTCGCAGAGACACCGAAAACAAATATCAACGAGTGACAGCGTGTTTTCCTCTACACCACAAGTAACGTAGAAAATCTGTCTTATGGAAAATCGTTACTGACAATGAAAGACGAATATGCTATAATAATCTGGAACACAGAAAATTGTGGATAAATCCAGGTGATAGAGTAACATCGTTCGCAAAACATACCGGTTTGGGAAGAAGGTTCTCTGCATTTGGTGGGATAATAAAAGTTTAATTAATCCTGAACTGTTAAACCCGATGAAACCGTTCTGGGGATTGCTACCAACGGCAATTAATCCACTTGAATTAAGAATTGAAAAGAAAGCGTCTGTTACACCGATAGAAGAGAGCATCCTGTGAAATTGCTGCATGACAACGCTAGGCCACATATTGCTTCTGTGACAAAAGACGTTACAATAAGTATTGGTTGAGACATTTTGCAACGTACAATGTCTTCACCACACATTGCTCCTTCGGATTTCCACTTTTTCCGATCGACGCAACATACCTGATGCGGCACCCACTTCCAATCAATGGATGAGATTCAAAAACTGGCTTCACGATTGAATTTTGTCTAAAGACGAACAGTTTTTCCGTTACTGGAATCACCAAGTGCCTGTTGAGACGGCTTGAAGTTACACAAAGCAACGGCGAATACCTTCATTGAACAATTTGCTTCACTTTTTTTTAAATAAACTTTAAGTTTCACGAAAAAATTTGGATTACTCATTTGTGCATCTATGTTATGTAAATTGGACATTCGAACGAAGCGTAAATGGAATACGCGTTTTGAACAACATTCTAAGTTCTTAGAAAATTCAAATAATAAAACTTAGGTGATAAACTGTCCAACAACGACCCGTAATAGGAATAACATTACAAACTCTGTTGTGCCATCAGTAAATACGCCTTGTCCATACTGTAAGGAGGCACATTTTCGTTAAGCGTGCGCAGATTTCCAGAAATTACCCCTATCGACCCATTGCTTAACACGTTAAGGGCGGCGTCAGTCCTTAGGTACTAACGGTGAACTTTTCGTTTAGGAGGCGTCAATCCCTGGATACAAACAGTCAACTTTTATTCTTTGGCGGCGTCAGTCCGTGGTTAGGTCAGTCTATACTCTGTAATCCAACACTCGACGAATGATCGCTACCTGAACGGAAAGCGCAGCAAAACCAGCTCCGTGCTTAACCCCCTGCCGTATCAATTAGTTCAATAAAATTCGGGCCCAACCAGTAAAGGAAGATGCTTGCTAAATGGGCCCAAAAATTAGATTTTGCGAGAACATAACATTTAAGTCTCGCTTATCGCGCTCATGTTTGACTCACCTTAATCAAGGATCAAGGATCCCAAGTTAATATATTACTACCGAGTCATTTTGCGAGAAAATTGGAATTTCACGATCCACTGAAATCCACTTCAATATCAGGTATTGGTCTTGCACAACGAAAATGATCCTTGCAAAAACGCAGGCAGAAATATTAACGGATACAGAGCATCGCTGGCCATGTTTAACAATGCCTTCATAATCAATCACCATTTCCAATATCAATTATCCACTGGCAGATTCTCAATTTGATCAACAGCGAGACATTAATCTGCTGATTGGGGAATGCTTCCTCAAGGGATTTGATTTGCATTGCACAGTATCGTGTGGACCAAGGACTTTCCATAATCCGAAAAACTCAATTAATTGGATGTTTACTGGCAGAACTGGTGGACTTTCCATTGAACCATCGCAATACGTGATCAGTAAATCGTGACCAACAAACAGTATAGATATGCAGTTACCACAATTTTGGATGATCGAACAGGTCGATATAAATTACTGTGCTCCAAAACTTGAAAAAGGCGAATGAATGTGAAAAACATTTTACAGTAAAAACAAGGTGTGATTGAACTGGGTGTTATCAGGTATGAATCCCTTTCATCGATAAAGTATGCAAGCTATGTGATTTGGAACAAATAACCGAAGAACTTTTAGCAAGACGTGAAAGAAAAATCGACTAAAATATATAAAATCAACAAAGGAGCATAAGAATCTAGAACATACGACAGAAATATTAGTCGAATCTACTAGAGATGAAACATCCACGTACTATCTTGGAGTATTCAATGAAAACAATGACTATAAACTCGTGTTGGCACAGGAAACGCCTCGCGGATGAGCTTTCTTGCAGTGTTCGACAAACGCCACATTATAACCCCATTACTGCTAGCAGGGTCGCCGAGCGATTCCAGCAGATTTGAGCCCTTTAGTTACATCCTACTAAGCGTGGCAAGGCAAATATGTATACGCCGGGCAAACCAGTCTGCATGCGCGAGGAACTACGACCTCACGCACCGCTAATTTATGATGATACGTGCTTTCAGAGTTACAATAAGGAATCCATACTAACCGACGCTAGAAGTCAGTTCAATAGAACTTTCTGTATCACGTTCAGTTGTATATGTAGATATATATTAGGTCTTCGTTTGAAACATATTTGGCTTTCTCTTTTTGCTATTATATTTCTACATATGTGTTCTTCTAAATTTACCAAAATAATGATATCATCATCTGGGTATTAAGTGAGATTCGTTCAGATGACCACGTGTATTGGTCAAGTTCATTTAGAGCATTGCATTCTGTATGAATTCCAATAAAGTAGGGATGTTACAGAAGCGTGTGAAAATTTGATGAACGTGTTTGGTGAAGATACAGTTTCTAACAGTACGTGTAGGAGAAGGTTCAAAAAATTTGAAGCAGCCGATTTCGTCCTGAACGGTAAGCCATGCTCTAGAAGACTATCTGTGATCGATGATAATATGGTTAGGACCATTATTCAACAGCATCCTTTTCGACCACATTGGAAATTGCGCAAATGCTCAACCGAATATAACAAACCATTTCGGACCGCATTCGGAAACTTGGAGTGGTGTAACAGGGAGCCGGGTGTTCACGAGTTGAGTGAACAAGCTTTACACGACTGAGAGTTTGCACATCTCTGCTTACTCGGGATAAAAAACAACCTTTTTTTGACCGGTTGATAGCCGATAATGAAAAGTGGATTACGCACGAGTACACTGTCAAGCGAAGAGCATACTTTGAGCTCGGGCGATATTTTCTCTCCACCTCGGAACAGAGTTTGAGCCTCAGTAAGAAAATGCTGTTTATATAGCGAGACATCAAAGGACCAATACACTATGAACTTCTCAAATCCAAAAAAAGGCATAATTCGGAAATGTGTTATCCACAAATGGATGATTTGAACGAAGCACTCGAGGAAAAGAGACTGGTACTGGTCAATAGGAAGCGAATCATACTGCACCAAGTGAACTCCAGACCACATGCTGCTTTGGCGACACGCCGGGAAATCGTAGAGCTAGGCTGGGACATTCTGCTGCATCCATTATAATCTTTAGACCTAGCACCATCGGATTATCATCTGTTTCTCGTACTGGAAAATTGCTTGAAGCGAAAAAGATTCGAAAGTAAAGCAGATGTCAGTCAAGCACTGCTCGAGATTTTCGCCTCCAAACGTGAGTCATTCTACAAGAATGGAATCCAGGAATTACCACCACGCTGGAAAGAGATCATTAGTAACGATGAAAATTATATTGTTCGGTAAAGAGTAATAGATGTATCGAAAATGTATTATTTTCTTTTAATTCACAGATCTTTTCGGAAGATCTGACATAAGTATTCAAGTTGGAGGAAACTGTTACGTATTACAGCGTATTGTTTTTAAAAATAAACTGCATATAATATACACACAAATATAGAACGGTCAACACATCGGATCGCCAATCGCAGTTATCCAGAATAAAGGCATTATTAGACAGTTATACGTAAGCTGTAATAATTAGAATTATGCAGATCAAATGTTTCGAGAAAAAAATACAAGGAGTAAGGTGAATGCAAACGTAAACGAACTTAAAGCAATGAACGGATACTGTGATCAGTTCTGGATGGAGATGAGCTACTTAGTGGGGACAGAAGATTATCGATTATCAAAGATACCCTATCATATTCGCCGTGATAGGATATTAGCTCATGTCACTTCGAAACCTAGTGAAACAGATCGGAAGAATATCAGAAGTGCTGCGGTACAAATTCTAGCAGTATTCTACCACCAATGGGAGATTTTCCAGTGAACAGGATAAGTCCAATTTTACCATTCTTTGTTTTCGGAGTACATTATGCTGGACCATTTTTTGTAAATGATAATAGCGTACATAGCCAAACTGTGTTGAAAGCGTATATGTGAATTTTTGTATGTTTCTCAAGTAAGACAGTTCATATTTAACTAACTGTGGATGACCGATACATTTTAAAATTGTTCGCGGAGTTTTATGTTTCGTCATGATCGGTGTTGAAAACTACATTCCGATTGGAATCAATTTCATCGAGGCAAGAAATGTATTACGGGAGTTAGGAATATTAATATCAAATAACGAGCAAACTTAAAAATTGGCGAGATTCCTACCCATCGAAGGAATTATATAGCATCTGATGTATTATTACAACAAGTTTATGTACAAAACGTCATCTAAAACGTGTCATTAGCGAAACAAACGTAACCTACCAAGAGTTGTACACCGTTTTGGTGCAAATTGAATCGTGCTTAAACTCGCAATCACTATCCTCTTTACCTAATGATCCTACAGGTGTCCTTCCTCTAACACCTAGTCATTTTCTTATTGGAGACCCATTGACTTCACTTTCTTATCCAAACGTATGTCGGATCTCAATGAAAATCGTTTAATCAGTTATGAATTAATCTAAAGGATGTTCCAGTACCTCTGGAAACGGTGGCATATAGAATACCTTAATTGCTTACAGCAGCGAAATCAATGAACCCAATCAACAATACCTAAAGTTGTACGCGAGAACAATCTTCCACCATTGAAGTAGTGCGTTGGTCGGATCATGGGGGTTCATCCAGGAAAGGATAGTGTCATCCGTATTATCACTGTGAACATATATTATGATCCGGGTTGTTTGCGCGAAAATGAATGCATACAGCTAGGCATATTTTATGGTTTTTTTAACTCGTTGAATCGCTTTACAAAAACGGTTATAACTTTTAAAATCTCAAATAGCTTTTTACGAAATTTGAAGTGAAACTGTTTATCTAACTACGGCGAAGTCAAAAGGTACCTTATTTGAGCTAATTTAATCTTCTTTCAAACTTACTAACAATACTTCGGGAGTGGGCACATTTCACTGATCGAATTCCTTGGGATGTTAGGTGTTCCGTGGCATACCCACGGGACCTTGGCCATTGAAATCCATTTTTTTGGCCTTCCTTTACTTAACGTTTCACTCACAATAAGGCTTCGCTTCGTAGCTTCATTGGAGTCTTAAATAGCACGAGTGGCTCGCAATTTGTACAAGGACAACATCCGAAGTGCAAATTGCTAGCACGTTTATGACACACAAGCCAGTAAAGTCGTTTTTGAGAGACATTTTATTTTTTCATGAGATTGTATATTTTCGAGTTTCCTCGTCCTGAACGACTAATTGCATGTGTCATAAACGTGAATTTCCAGAGGGGCATCGGGACCGGACCCAATGACCGTTAATCAGGTCAAGCCTTAGGATCCAAGCCTGGCGGAATTTCCACCACGTTTCCAAACTTCCTCACCATCGCGTCTTCCATCACCACTGACACCACTTCTTCGGTACGGAATAAGGGAGTGTCAATGGATCTATCATCTGATTGGCATTATACTTACCAATCAGGTGACAAGACTCGCTCACGAATTTCCATCGACGGGAAAAATTCGTGAGGGAGGCGAAAGAAAAAAACAGTCGAGAGGAGTCAAGTAATAGACTTTGAAGGAGAAACATTATAATCTCCAAGAAACATTATATACTCCCTCATTCATAAAATTTACATCATTCACACCACACGCTGATCCATCATTTTAAGTGTTACTCATTAAATAGTGCTTTGGCAAATGCGCATTTGAGCCCCCCCACCACGACAAGGTTGCACTCCCGGGGGGGATACGACCGTCACCCGGGACGGAATGGAGCTCAAACCGGGACTCTAATACCGAATTTAGTAGTCAAACCGAACAATGAATTTTGACTTACTGCGATGCGAGACGAGACGCAACAAATAGTCTATTTGTTACCAGTTTCCTTTACATTCACTGAACTTCGCCCTTAATATCCTTATAATTCTAAACGGTCGTAAGGACATACGCGAGCCAGTTGTCGATTCAAAATTCGGACGGAGTTTTACGACCTCCGTCGACCTCGGCTCTCAGTGCATCCCATGGTCGTAGCGGGACGCGTATTTCGTCAAAAACAGCAGCTGACGGAACCTAATGACTATTTTGAGGAAGCTGAAGGTTTATTGTACGGTGTTGAAATAGCAGACTAACCAGTAAGTCACAAAATCATACATTTTTCTCTTGCCGAAACTTTGAACGCAATTTTCTCGAAACTTCTTTTTTCGTTAATTTGAAAATCGATGTACACAATTACTCAAAAGCTACCCAACTGATCGGACTGAAATTTTGTACACATTTTAATGATAGTAGTATCTCCTGGATGAACACAAAAGTAAGTTAAAATCACGAAAATAAACATCTTTTTTACTGCAGAAAAGAATACAATTTTTCTTTAAAATATTATGTCTTTGTTCTAAGGTCTGCCATTTTTCCAATTTTTAATTTTTCTCAATATTTTAGGTTCATCCATTTACTACAATTATAATCAGATTTCATTGCTTGGCTGTTTCGGATAATAAGAACCGACACTAGAGTGTATGCAGTTTTAAAAGTCGCTTCACGACGCTTCTAGCAGATCATGCTGTACGTCCGCCATTTTGCATTTTATCTAAACAAAAAAACTGAAAATTGAAGTTGAAGTATTTATTAAGTAGTCCTTGAAACCTCAAAAATATTTATTGATTCCTTATCCTTCAAAATAATTATTGAAAATCGGCTTAATTTCGGCTTCCTACATAGAGGTCCCCCCTTAAATGTTATCGGTTACTCGTTTTTTAGCGCAATGACCATCTCCATATTATCCGGAT
Source organism: Anthophora plumipes (assembly GCA_951804975.1). NCBI lineage: Eukaryota > Metazoa > Arthropoda > Insecta > Hymenoptera > Apidae > Anthophora > Anthophora plumipes. Next base: position 10,005,890 of record OX638120.1, read on the forward strand.
AACTATTACTACTTTTCACTTTTTGCTTATCTACGTATAATTTCTATAACGCATATATAGTTTTAAAATCTAACTGAGAATTAATATTTAAATGTTGCTTAACACTTGGCATGCGGGTATACTTCGCCGCCAACTTACGCGTGCAGCGGGCGTTTTTTCGTGAATCGCGCGGAAGTTTGGTCATTCAGCAAAATCACAGTAAATCGAAAACTACTTCGTTTTTATCAACGAAACTTGAATTTTTTTTATTTTACACTTAAATATATACTCTATGATTATTTTAACACTTTGCCGACCGCACGCGCCACAGGCAACTGTTCGGTTTCCACCGCGCTTGGGAAAGCCAAACAGCGCTGTCCACCGCGCATTTTTCGGAAGTAGCACGGACTGAATTTCACTATTTGAACTCAAAAAAGTTCGGAAACTAGTCATATGGGCAATTATGTTTCACGGCAATAATCTCGTTTAACTATTTCACGTATTATTTATACAAAACATAAAATTAAAAGTTTATAACAATTATTTTTTAATCGTTTTTCAAAAAGTATAGGTAATAAAGTCGGAAAATGAAGAACATTAAAGATGACTAAGGGTAAATAATACGATCCAAAGATGAAATAAAAAAGTAATAATGTATTCTAATATTGTTTTAAAGTGTGGTATCGTTCAAAACATGTCAGTTTATGCAATGGCACATTACAATCTTCGCAAATATATCGTGTGTAACCAGATTTTTTATTCGCAGAACATACTCTGCATCTTCGGTGAGGGTATGTTTTTTTTCCATTCGTCACAATTGGTACTAATTTGTGTTTTTTAAAATCTTGAGATAGTCTTCCTGGTGGGTCACGTCTCGGTGCTCATCTCGTTGTTTCTACCACGTTCGACGGTCCTGCCTCTTCGGTGTCTAAATCTTGAATTTCCTGTGTTTCTATCAATGCTATTGCAACTTTGAGCAGAAATTTTTTATATGTCGTTCTATTATCACTTATTTTTCTGTGGACTAAAAATGAATTAAAAAGAGCAGCATTTACAAAATACAGCACTGCTTTTTTCGTCCATTTTGTGCTCTTCCGGACAATGTTATAATATGCCATATATTGGTCTGCACGATCAACTCCTTTCATATATCTGTTGTATTCCACAACAGATTTGGGTTTTGTTTTCGGCCCTGACCAATGTGAAACGTTTACCATTTCTGCTGAATGAATAGTTGAAATAGTTCTGACTGTTCGGTTTCTCTTTGCTTGCCAGACTTGTAGAAGAACTTGTCCCTTTCTTGCAAATTTTGTTTCGTGTTCTTTCAAAGTAAGGTTTTTTAAATTCTGCGGAACCCCTCTGTTTGCCCTAATTGTTCCGCAAACTCTTGTATTTTTCTGGAGGAGCAATTCGGCTGTGTGTACGCTGTTGTAGTAATTGTCCATATAAATATGATGGTGGAATCCCACGTAAGGATCTAGGATCGATAAAACGGTGTCTTGTAGTTTTGCTTCTGCGCCTGCATACACTTTAAAATTACAAATATATCCTGATGTTGCTTCGCAGAGCATCCGCACCAGAATTCCATTTTTGACTAGTTTTGCAGAATTGTACGTGCGGAACGACAATCTGCCTCGCCAAGGTATTATGCCTTCATCCAATGATAATTCCTGCTTCGGTGTATATACAGTTTGGAATTTGTGTTGTATATAATTTACAACTTCTCTAATTTTGTATAGTCTGTCTGATTTGTCGTGCAATAAATCATTATTGCAAAAGTGCCACATTCTCCAGATCTGCATGAATCTATTGCGACTCATTGTTTTTGCGAAGATGGGGGGTTTCTATATATGAGAGAGTGGACCAGTAATCATATATGTCACCTTTACGTGTTTGCCCCATCAAAATAATTAACCCCAGAAACTTTTTCATTTCTGTTAGAGTGACGTCAACCCATTTCACTGCTTTATATTCTTTGTATCTGTGTACAACTTGAGAGCGATATCTATTTGTTTCCGTTACTAGTAATTCAAAGAAATCATTACCAAGAAACAATTGTATTATTTCCCACACGTTTTCCTGATCTTGAGGCATTGTGTTCATGCTTGAAGTGCAACCATATGCTTCTAATTGAACTCTCACATCATCCTCTGTCCAATCATCAACATCATTCACTATAATGTCTTCATCCGTGTCATCTGCGGAACTAACATCATCTTCCGATTCGCTCAAAAGCATTCGACGATTATTTTGACGTGTGGGAACGATGACACTATCATCGTCGTTAAATTCACAATCACTTATCAGCGTATTGCTGTCTTCAGAACAGTCTGACAGTGCGTCCATAAACAACTCATCATTTGAATTTTCATTCTTGCTTCTGGACATTTTTAGGGGTATTATTCTATACCTTAAACTTTCTATTGAAAAATTGATCTGTCACACTTCACACCACTATAACTTTTTGAGAATCGCAGCACGGAGCTTGGCTTGTACACTCATATTTACAAAAGTCGAGCGCAGTCTTATATATTATATTTACAGGTGAGAGTGGGGTGTAGGTGGCATCTTCGGTTTCTAATAGGTGTGGTATTTTGGTGGTGCTGACCTATGGTGTCAGTTGTGGGTGTGTTTTAGGCCAGTTAGTAAATTGCAATAATGACCGAGGAGTTGCAAAAATAATTGAGGAGTCAGATTTTATGACCGGTAGAAGTAGAGCGCTGACGGTGTCTAGGGGTCGAAAGGGTGGCTAACGGAATTTCCGGACCTTCGGAAATCCCGAACATAAAGAGCCGTAATAACGGGCAATAAGGGACCTTAAAAATTAGTGGATTTTATTATATGTTGTGCTTTATAGAAACAGCTCGTCAGTAATTGTAACCAACTCCAGATTAAGGTAGTCAATAATAACAGAAAACGAGCAACGCATTGCTACGGTCAAAATGGGAGATCTCCCCGATCGATCGGGCACCGACTTACTTTGAAGTGGGGAGATCTCCCCGATCGGTCGGGCACCGTTGTACTTTGAAATGGGGAGATCTCCCCGATCGGTCGGCAACGTGTTAACAAAAAAAAACGACATTTTTACGAAATCACGAAAATAGACGATTTTTAAAGTTTTACTATGTATTCAAAAATATTTTTTCATGACAAGTACAAATAAAACTGATAACACGTTAATAGTTATTCACAGTATGGTACCGTTCAGAGCATTTTCCTCCTTCCTAAACGTGTTATGAAACACATTTCACTCCGCACTTTTTTGGCTGCGCACACGCGACATTGTCTCTGTGGATTTTTCTTCTTCCCGGCACCAACAATTGTCTCCATACCAGGAGAAATATCACCATATTTTCTCCATACAATTATCCATGGATAATCTTCCAGAATGGTCGCGTTTTGATATCATTTGCTCTGGTTCTTCAGTGCTGGTTTCAGGTAGTTCATCAGTAACCCAATGCCGTGCGATGTCGTGCAAAAATTTCTTGTATCTTATTTTTTGCGTCTTTGTCGAATTATATACTACAAATACATTGAAAAATGCACAATTCATCATATACATAGCTAAGCGCTTTGTCCACTTCACTGTTTTACGCAAAATACTATAGTAGGACAAATGTTGATCGGCCCGATCTACTCCTTTCATGTACTGGTTGTAGTCGATCAAAGCATTTGGCTTTATAATTTTTTGTCTCTTGGTACGATCAACATTACTATTTTCTTTCATTTCCGCGGAATGGATTGAAGAGACGAGACTGACTTCTTCCTTAGATTACCAAACTTGTACCAATATATCTTTTGTTCTGCGAAAGATTGTTTCTCCTTTTTTCAAATTAGTATTTTTCAGGCACTCTGGCAGACTTCTATTCTTCCTAATGTTTCCGCAAATTCGTATTTTTTTTTTTTTTTTTTTTTTTTTTTTTTTTTTTTTTTTTTTTGTAAAAGAGCTTCCGTGTTATCGACGCTGTTGTATAATTATCCATATACAAATGGTGCCAGACATCAGTATATGGCGAAATTACTGTGCGTATCATTTCGATCAACCGTGATCCTTGAGCTGCATGAACTTGAGAATTGCAAATATAACCTGTGTCACTTTCAGACAATATTCGTATGAGTATGCCGTATTTTATCATTTTTCCAGCATTATAAACTCTAAAAAACAATCGTCCTTTCCAAGGTATTATGCCCTGATTTAACGATACTTGTTGTTTTGGTTTGTAAATGTTATTAAATTTTTCAACAAAATAATTTAGTATAGGCCTGACTTTGAGTAATCGATCAGATTCGTCTGTGATGCCTTCATTGTTATTGAAATGCCAAGGCTTCCATATTTGGCGAAATCTATCCCTTGAAATAGTTTCTGAAAAAAAAAAAAAAACGGCGTACTTGTGCAGGGATCAGTTGACCAATAATCGTCTCGTGCGTCTTTACGAACTTGTCCCATAAAAATAATAAGCCTCAAAAATTTCTTCATCTCCGGAATCGTAATATCTCTCTATTTCATGTTTTTGGGAGATATTTTGAACTGATTCATATTTTGATAATAATATCTGTTTGATTCCGTGATTAAATATGCAAAAAAGTCGTCGCCTATAAATAACTTTACTGCATCAGCTGTGGATTCAGGAACATTAGCCATATCAGTTATCCCAGGATGATCCAAAAACTCTTCAAGGTGTGGAAGATTGTCAATCGATGATCATTCATCTGCTTCTTCATCAGAAATTGTTTCAAAACTACTAGAAATTCTTCTTCGGATGAACACTCGAGAACGTGGAATAATATCATCATCGTCGCTTTCTTCGGTATCTTGACTTTCAGAATCACTATCATACGAAAAGTCCGATAATCTGTCAGTGCATATCTCTTCATCACTATCTTTGTCACAACGGCTCATTTTATCAATTTTGTAAGCAATAATAAAAAACCAAGCTTCAAATTGACAAAACACGACTTGTACGTTTTGGAGCTAGGAACTCGATTGAAGACCAAGTAACTCAGCAAACGACCGAGTAACTCTACAATCAAAACTTGTGGGAAGAAACAATGCAAAGCGTTGCCTGGCAACGCAAACAACACACATACATGTAATTATACGATACCCGCTATCCACCCCAAATCTACTAAATACGTATTTTTACGTGACCCGCGCTCCAATGACAGACTGCGAAAAACGTAAAAGTACATTGCCCGCATGCCAAGCGTTAATACACCTCCTGCTGCATTTGGTCTGCTGAATTTTTCGCAGTTATATTTCCTTATTTTTAGGGTTTCCTTATCACTAAGCTTTGTTTCGTTAATTTGTAATATATTAGGTCGTCCTATAAGTTCGTGCCGCGTATTGCTCTGCTATTTAAATTAACGTATGAAACATACCTTCAAAGTTTATGAAAAAATGTAATCATCCTCTCGTTCCAGAACCTCTTCCCATCTTTTTGGCAAAGACATTATACCGTCACTATAAAACTTCCGTGGTTTTTCATTAAAATACTTTTCTATGTTTGTTTTTACGGACTCGACATTATCAAATTTTTTTCCTGCTAAAAAATGTTGCATTGACCGAAATAGGTGGTAATCAGATGGAGCGATATCCGGAGAATATGGTGGGTGTAATAAAATTTGCCAACCGAATTCACGTTTTTTTTTTGCACGTTTTGTGCGACATGTGGTCTTGCATTATCGTGATGAAAAAACACACTACTCCGATTTGCCAGTTTTGGTCGTTTTACTCTTATTGCTTCTTTCAATTTATCTAACTGAGCACAGTAAGTATCTGAATTAATTGTTTGATTGGCTGGAAGAATCTCAAAATACAGAATTCCTTGATAATCCCACCATACAGAGAGAAGAACTTTGCGAGGGTGCAGACCTGGTTTCGCAACTCATTGTGGTGGGTCTCCTCTTCTGGTGCATGTTTGTTTTCTTTGGGGATTGTCGTACGAAATCCACTTTTCATCACCAGTCACTAAATGTTTTAAAAACGGATGTGATCATTGCGTGCAAGCAAAGATATGCACGCTGCCACGCGATCACCACGGTTCCGTTCTGTCAGTTGATGCGGCACCCATACATCCAGTTTTGTAATCATTCCCATTTTCTTTAAGTGTCTATAGACAGATGATTTGTGAATATTTAACTCTGCAGACATTTCTCGAACCGATAAACTTCGTGTTTCATCCACTAAATTACGAATTCTGTCTTCGTCAACTTCAGTTGGACGATCAGAGCGCGGCTCATCTTCCAGATCAAAATTTTCTTTTCGAATTCGGTCAAACCACTTTCTGCACGTACGGGGTGATAAAGTACCTTCCCCGTAAACGGCACAAATATTGTTTGCAGCAACTTTTGCTGTATTCCCTTTCCGAAACTCGTACAGCATAAGATGCCGAAAATGAACACGTGTTTCACTCATGGTTTTCCGCAGTATAAAATACTAAACGCTTGCTATTCATGAACTTTTTCTTTCGAATGCTTTCTCTGGACTGAACTTCATCATTAAACTCACACCGCAGAAAGTATAAACACATCCGCGGCACTAACTTATGGGACGACCTAATATCTATTTTAAATCTATTTAAAAATTCAATTATAACGCTTATCTTATTCCTAATGCCATTTGCATTCCAGCTGTATAATATCAGATTAGTCTGCTCCATGGTTTAATTTATTAGTGAAATTATAAAACACTTAGAATTTTTCCAACGGTGTCCTGCACTTAATTAGTTGGTTGTTTAGGTCTTTAACCAGATCGATCATTCTTTTTACATCGATTAGCTGTTCTAGTGTTGCTATTTCACTCGCTAGGGTGTGTAGATCATTCATCTAAGTATTCAGAGTGGGTTTGTAATTGTGGTTGTTACTTAGTAGCGCATCTTTGTAGTTTACTTTTGTACTAGTTATGATTTCACCGGAGATTTTTCCTTTACCTATGTTTTGGTGGTTGTATTCATTGAGTTGTGAGAAATGTGAATTTTGGTTGATTGTACTTTGCTGAGGGGGTATGTGAAAATTTGTTTTCTGTGGTTGTTGATTTGTTTGTTGAATGATTACTTTACCTTTGCTTTTATTTAACAACTTTATCCTTTATTGGTAGATTTGGTAAGTAGTTGAATTTGCTGGATGATCTCCTCCGCAGTTTGCACATTTCGCTGGAAGACTTTTGTCCTTTTAGCATTCCCTTGTTAGATGCTTTTCCGCACACTTAAGGCATTTTGGGTTTACGTGGTAGTTGGCTGTTGCATGTCCCCATTCTTGGCCGGTCTCCCGCGTGACAGGCGGGGATACTAACCACTATACTACCAGGAAGTCGGACGATCATCGAGCTTTACAATAACTATTTAAACAAGGTGTTAGGTTGTGTTATAGTCACCAATATTTTTTGGTGTTTTGTCTGTGTTTATCCTTTAAGTCTATGCTGGATAGCTTAAAATTGAATCGCAATTTCGGATCGTTGGATTTGATGTTTCTATTGTAGGTGATTTTCTTTTCATATGTTTTTCTATTAACATGGTAAATTATTGGTATACTTTCTGTGTTCTGTATATAACCTTCGCTGTCCAGGTAGACAAAGGATTCGGATGGGGTGTATCCTGTTTCCATTGCCTTTGCAAAGTACAATGGATTTGGATACGTGAAGCAGTGGATGAGGCTATTTGATGTTACTTTATTGATACATGACCAGTGGTTTCTTATTAATGTTAGTATAAATAAATCTATTCTGATGTGCTTCGCTTCTTCGTATAGCTTGTAGTTGCTGATCATCTTCTTGAAGTTTGATTCCGGTGACCTATATTTGCCCAGGCATGCTCTTAGACATTTCCTCTCGAAGATGCGTAATTTCTCCATAGTTCCAGCGCTGATGTTGTAGGGATACTAACCACTATACTACCGAGGATTTGACCGACAGTGCTTTTTATTAAGCCGTATTTAAATAATATTTATGTTTGTGTTTTGTGTTTGTTGTGTTAGTGTAGTAACCACCAATATCTTTTTGTGTCGCGGCAGTGTGCGATTGTTTTGTCGATTTTTGAGAGTTTACAGCTGAGTCTTGTGTTTATGTCATTGTCTTGTAAGTCTGTTGAGTATAGAATTTTTTTGTCGTCTGCTTTCCGTGTGATATGGTAAATAAATGGTGTGTTGTCTTTGTCCTGTATGTATCCTTCGCTGTCTAGATGTATAAATGCTTCGGGTGGGATGTAGCCGGTGTGACGTGTATTTTCGTGGTATTGTGTGTGGGAGTATATTGTACTGTATATTAGACTAATGTTTGTTATATTTTTGATGTTTGCCCAGTGTTTGCGTGTGAGTTTTAATATGTGTAGATCTATTCCTATTATGTTGGCGTATTCGTAGAGTTTATGGTTATATTTATGGTAATTTTGTGTAGTTGGTTTCAGGTGTTCTGTATTTGCCCAGGCAGGCTCTGAGGCATTTTCTTTCGAAGACTCTCAGTTTCTCCATTGTGCTTGCAGAAACGTTGAACCATATTGGGCAGACGTAAGTTACTATTGGTCTTATGAGTGTTTTGTAGCAAATGATTTTGGTTTCTGTAGTTAACACGTTAAGCGCCACGCCGGTCCTTAGGGACCGGCGCAAAACTTTCCGTTCAGCCCTCGCCGGTCCGTGCGGACCGGCGGCAGACTTTTCGTTCGTGTTATCATCGTGTGCGTGTCGATCCCTACGTACTTGTGAGACAGAACGTTCATTTTTGTCGGCATCGTTTTTGTTTGGTCAATGCTTTAAGGAAAACAATATAATACTTAAAAACATTAATGTAATTTATTGAAACAAGATAAGCAAAGGTGAGGTTTCTGTGTACATTCATTACAAAAGGTTGTTACTTTTGGGCGTTACATTTTTAGCTGTCTTTGGTTCTAACATTCGTGCATTATATTTATAGCATTCGGTGCAGTATTTTCTAATTTTGTGCGCACTGCCTTCCTTTTTTTTCAAATGATGCTGAGGATTTACACGGGTGTCCACTTGTTCCTCCTCCTTCTCCTGCACAAGTGTGTCAATCAATTTTTTGCGAAACATTGTGATAGACATCTTCTGGCCTGTTGTTTCTTGGTGTATGAAGAAGGAATTTACAACGGCGATGTTCAATAATAACTCAAAACCCAATTTTCGATATCACTTCATCGATTTCCGTAATGGGTTACTATATGCAGCAATTTGGTCAGACAGGTCAATAGATTTTTTTCCCGCATTATAATCTATGACAATTGTTGGTTTAGTAACGATTTTTGATTTTGTTCGAACGGTCTTCATTTCTAATGTATGTTTAGTCGAAAGTAATAGAACGTCACGCTTCTCTCTCCACTTCAAAACTGTGATCCCTTCTTTACTCTCTTGAGCGACACATTCCCCCCGTCTTAGTTTTTTGAATACCACTTCTTTTGGGTTATTCTTGCGGTTACTCCTTAGTGTACCAATCAAGTGGGTATTTTTCTGTATGAGTTGTTTGGCCAAATTTACACTGGTGTACCAATTGTCAGTACAGAGTGTATGGCCTTTATGAAATATATTTTCACACAAATTCATTACTATATTTGTTGACGTCGTGTTCACTTCGTCGAACTTTTTGCCACTGTAAACACTGAAATTATATGTGTAACCGAGGCCACAGCTGAGTTTAAAAATTTTTATGCCATACTTGTGTTTCTTCTGCTTCGTGTATTGTCGGAATACAATACGTCCACGAAATGGAATCATCGATTCATCAATACAGATTAATTCTGTTAGATGGTAATATTTTTTAAAATTTTTGTTCAAATTGTCGATAATCGGCTGGATTTTGTATAAGCGGTTGGTGGTATCTGCTGTTTCATTGTTGCAAAAGTGAAGCATCCTCAAAAGAATCTCAAATCGATTCCTGCTCATGATGTTGTGTGGGAATGGATGATAGTATTGCGGATCCCTGGACCAGTATAAATATATCGCTGGATATTTTACCAATCCCATCCATATGATGAGCCCAAATAAGCGCTTGATTTCATTTTTATTTGTAGGGACCCACTTATTTATACGCTTCGAAGCACTTATTGATTGCTTTTGCACTGCGTATGCATTTGTTTGGTCGCTTATTTCCTGAAGTATTTCTTTATCGTTTTAATCTCGAAGAGTTCAGTGGAGGCGTGTGAATTCTTCGTCACCCTGAACTTTTTACCATGGAGCATACCAGGTATGTAAGTATGAAACCGGAATTTTTGCAAAGAAATTACACATTTATTGTATGAAAATGATAAAAAGTGTTTTATTCGAAGTATTGCCCATCGCTAGTTATACATTTTTGCCATCTTTCTGGCAATTTGTGAATGCCACGCCAAAAGAACTGTTCCTCTTTTGAGGCAAACCAGTCGTCAAGCCATTTTCGCACATCTTCGTGAGATGTGAAGCGCTGCTTCGCAAGTGCGTGTCCCATCGATGCAAATAAGTAGTAGTCGGATGGTGCTAAGTCCGGTGAGTAGGCCGCATGCGGTATTATTTCCCAATTAAACGCTTTAATCGTTTCCTTGACCTGTCTTGCTGTGTGCGTTGGTGCATTATCATGAAGCAAGATGACTTTGTGTTGTCTTTCTTGATATTCTGGTCTTTTTGAACTCAAAGCTTGACTCAAGTCGATCATCTGCTGTCGATATCGTTCAGTATTAACTGTTTCGCCAGGTTTCAGCAGCTCATAATGGATCACACCTTTTTGATCCCACCAGACACAAAGCAATGTTTTCCGTCCATAGCGATTTGGCCTTGCAGTCGATGTCGCTGGTTCGCCTCGGGTTACCCATGATCTTTTACGCTTAGGATTCTCGAAATATTAGGGGGACCGGAAAGTAATGTCGCTTTCTTACATTAAATTCAAACGAATATATTTTGAAGAAGTCTTTATTTTTAATCAATAATATAATCGCCGTCGTTTTCAACAACCTTTTGCCATCTAGTGTGCAAATTTTCAATCCCGGATTGATAAAAATCAATTGGTTTTTCATTAAAATAATCCGAAATAGCATTTTGAACGTCATCCAAATTTTCAAATTTTTTACCGCTTAGAAAATGTTGCAGGGATCGGAATAAATGGAAATCCGAGGGTGCGATATCGGGTGAATATGGTGGATGAGGCAATACTTCCCAACCCAATGCATTAATTTTTTCTAGAGTTCGTCTTGCACAGTGCGGTCTTGCATTGTCGTGTTGCAAAATGACACCTTTCCTGTTGACAATTGCCGGATACTTTTCCATTAGTGATTGTTTCACACGATCCAATTGTTCACAATAAACTTCTGCATTAACTGTTTGTCCAGGTTTGAGCACTTCAAAGTGAACAATACCGCGAATGCTCCACCAAACACACAGAAGCGCCTTTTTGGGATGTAAACCCGGTTTTGCAGTACTTCGTGGTGATTCGCTTGCAGAGAGCCACTGCCTTTTGCGTTTTGGATTATCATACAGTACCCACTTTTCGTCTCCTGTGATCAAACGATCAAAAAATGGTTCGGTACGATGCCGCTGAAGCAATACGTTGCATGTGACGGATCGGTTGGCTTTGTTTTCTTCGGACAGGTTATGGGGGACCCAAACACCTGCTCTGCTTACTTTTCCAATTTGCTTTAAATGTTCTTGTATGGTCGACCAAGGTTGGTTGAGGGTGTTCGACAATTCTTCAATAGTTTGACATGGATTTGCCTCCACTTCTGCCTTTAGAATGTTGTTATCCAATGTTACTGGTCTTCCTGATCGATAGGAGTCCGAGAGATCAAAATTACCAGATTTGAACTTAGAAAACCATCTTTGACATTTACGAACGTCTAATGCAGATGGATAAACATCGCAAATGTTTTTGGTCGCAATTGTTGCATTGCTACCCTTGCGAAATTCATAAAGCATACAATGCCGGATATGCTCTTCTGGTATTTGGCTGCCCATTTCACTCCAAAAAGCAAAAAAAAGTTTAATAATGCAATATTCACAAGAGAAGAAGTCACAATAACCTTAAAATAACTTTAACACGCCTTTGAGATACACAATGAGCTGACAAAAGACAATCAAACATCGGCATGCGCAGAAACGACATTACTTTCCGGTCCCCCTAATAAATCCACTTTTCATCTCCGGTTACAATTCGATGGAGAAATGACTTCATTTTGTACCTGGCGAGCAGCAATTCGGAAGTGGTTTTTCGGTTTTCCTGCTGTCTTTCGCTCAGTTCGTGGGGAACCCATTTTCCCAACTTCTGGATCTTTCCCATGGCTTTCAAACGTATGGAGACGGCTTCTCGTGTCACATTTAATTGCTCCGCGAGCTGCTGTTGCGTTTGAGCATCATCCTCATCCAACAATGATTGCAAATCGCTGTCCTCAAACTTTTTCGGTGGTCTTCCACGTTCTTCGTTTCTCACGTCAAAATTGCCACTTTTAAACTTTTTAAACCACTCAAAGCACTGCGATTTACCAAGAGCATGCTCACCGTAAGCTTCAACAAGCATTCGATGCGATTCGGCAGCAGTTTTCTTCAAATGGAAGCAGAAAATCAGTGCTGTCCGCAAATCGTAGTTTGTAGGCACAAAATTCGACATTTTCAAATTCTACTAAAACCTATGTTGTTGCACTAAACTTGTATCGCAAACAGTTGAAAATCTTGAAAAGATTTAATTTAATTTAATCTTGAAAAAATCAGCCCTGACTATTGTTTTGTAGCATATTATTTTTGATCTTTCGGTTAACATTTTCGAGTAAAACAAACGTTTATGGCTCGCGAATGCTTTTTGAGCTTTGTTGATTTGCATGTTTATATGGTTGAAAAAATGTAATCTGTAGTCCAGCTGTATTCCTAAGTATCGTACTATGTTCTTGTTTTGTAGTTTCGTCTGTGGGTCGTGTGTGTCATGTAGGTGGAAATGTTTTGTATTTTTGCGTACGTCTGCGTTTGCGTTTGAGATGTTGGATATGTACGGTCTGAATAGTATTGTTTCGCATTTGTCTGTGTTGATTTTCAGCCTCCAAGTGTGAAAGTAATCTTGTATTTTGACGAGTAAGTCTTGTAGCTGTATTTTTATTATAGATGGTTTGCTGTCTTTTGTGTATATTAGTAAGTCATCTGCGAAGGCTATTGCGAATTTGTCGGTGTCGTTGTTGAGTCCGTACATGTTTAGTAAGTCGCTTATAAATATGCTAAACAAGATGGGGGAGTTGACTGTGCCTTGTTGGAGTCCGTTTTTAATCTCGAAGAGTTCAGTGGAGGCGTGTGAATTCTTCGTCACCCTGAACTTTTTACCATGGAGCATACTCCAGATCATTTTGGTCAAATGTTGTGGGAACCTCTTTTTTATCGATTTAAAAAAGAGGCCCGACCGTATCGAAGGCTTTTTATAGATCTACGAAAAGCGCACCAAGGCAACCTCCGGCTTTCCGCGCCCAGCAGATGTCCGAAATGAATTTGGTGATGGCGTGTGTTGTCGAATGCTTGTGTCTGAATCCGAATTGCGTCTCCGGGATAACGTTATTTGTTTCAGTGTGTTTCCCTATAGCGTTATTGATCGCTGTTTCGAATATTTTACTGATGTTTGCGAGTAAGCTGATTGGACGGTAGTCAGCTGGGTTACTACCATCCTTTCCTTTTTTCTTTATCGCAATTAGTTTTTCTGTTTTCCAGGCAGTGGGGAAATACATGAGGTTGAGGCAGTTGTTAAATATAATTGTGTAATTATATGTATAGTGGAGTGGGAGGTTTTTGAGGGTTATGTTGGGAATGTTGTCGAAACTGGAGGATTTTTTGTTGTTTAGATTTTTTAGCGTAAGTCTCAGTGTAGGGTGGGAGGTAAAGTAGTCGGACGGGATTTTGTCCTCGTCTGGATTGTCAGATGTATTGGTGTTGTCGAATATACGTATCGTTCTATTGTGGAGTCTGTCTTCAAGTATTTCCTGTTCTAGTGAGTCCATTTTTTGTTTGATTATGTTGGAGAGTTGCTGTTTGCCCATGTGTTGGTTTGGTGTGTGTACTGTTTCAAAGTGTGCGCCTAGTATGTTTAGTTTTTGTTCTGTGTCAGTGATTAAAATGTTGTTTTGTGTGTCTGTTTGTTGAGAGTTTGGATTTATTTTGGCTGTTTCGAATAGGTGCGTGTTTGTTTTAGGGACTTTGAGGGTTTCGATGCTGTTGGAGTATACTGTTGGTGGGAATATACTGTAGATTGTGGGAAAGAATTTACTGGGATTGTGTGGGGTTTTGGAGGATATTTTCTTTTTCCAGAAATTGTTAACGGATTCGTGAAAGGCTTTTCTTATTTCATTTCTAATTATTTTTAGTGTATCTTTGTGTGCTGTTATTAGTGTGTCGTTTGCGCGTGTGTAATTTTGTGGTTTAGTTAGTCTGTTTATCTGCGTGAGTATGTAACTTTTTTGTTGACGTAGTTGTTTGATGCGTGACGTTATGTATTTGTCGGTTGAGTTTAGGTTGTTTGGTATTCGTGGTGTTGCGTGGTCGATTGCTTTGTTTATATTGTTGCTGAATCTGTCAATGTGTTCGTCTATTTTGTCTATCGTTAAATTTCTGTTGTTTGGTAGCATTGTGCTGTCTGTTTCTACTAGGTAGTTTTTCAATTTCGTCTAGTCTGCTTTTCTGAAGTTGTATCTGTTCTGTGTTACAGTTTCGTCTATTTCGAGTGTCTGTATTGTCGGGATGCTAATTTGGATTCTTACTGCTCTGTGGTCACTGTCGTATGGAAAGGATTCAAGGGATCTGTGGTTGGGTGTATTATGGAATTCTATGCGGTTGTCGGCTATACATAGATCTATAAACGCACCGCTTTTTGGAAATGAAGGTTGTCACAGGCGAAGACGAAGGATTTTGGTTTAAAAAAAAAAATACTTTTATTCGCAATGCTTAACTGTTACACTGAACATACAGTGGCGGACATATACTTATGAATATAATCATTTTCAATCTTTTATTACATTGTAAAATCAAAGGGACATAGATCATATATTTATACTGAAATTATAAATAATACAACTTATTGTCTATGGATATATACAATATATTTTATTGGAAATTAATAGGAAATACAACAAAATAAAATGATAACATTTCTTGTTATAACACTTCAGCGACACATACTTATTAACATAATTTTCGAACTATATTTTCTTGTCTTTTTTTGCATTTTGGAACATCTAAATACAACTAAACATTATTAACTTAATATTTCGTAGCATATCCCTTATTTTTTATCACTTCAGCACAACGTCGTTGCATAGAATTAATTAAACGTATACATCTATCGACTGGAATGGATTTCCACGCTTCTTCAATCGTTTCAAATAAATCTTGGATATTTTTTGGTTTCCGACGTTTTATTTCATGATCGACATCAATCCACAGCATCTCTATAGGATTGAGGTCTGGGGACTGAGCACGCCATTTCATGATATTTAATTTTTCTTTCTGTAAGAATTCTTTTACCACACGTGCCGTGTGATTCGGATCGTTATCCGCCTGGTAAATCCAATCATTTGGCATTTTGTCTTTAGCAAATGGAAGAAGAACATTTTTCACAATGTCTAGATATACAAAACGGTCCATAATTCCTGTAATCCGACGTATTGGGCCAGTACCATTCATGCTCATAGACTCCCAAACTAGTGCTGATCCGCCTCCACCTTTGACGGTTGGTTTCGTACAATTTTTATTATATTCTTCACCAGCAGTACGTCTCACATAGCATTTCCCATCAGAACCAAATCGGTTAAACTTGCTTTCGTCGGTGAACACAACTTTAGACCATTCGTCTGCCGTCCATTTAATATGAACTTTTGCGAATTGAAGTCTAGCACGTCTATTCTTTTCGGATATTAGAGGTTTTTTTCGAGCTACTCTCCCTATTAACACTTTATCGACCGGTCGTGGTTGAGGCTGCCACTCAGTAAGTACCGGCTTAGTCGCGCCCGAATTTACTCCCAGTACCGGCTAAATTTTCACTATGCATTGTGTTGTGCTTATTCCTTTTGTTTAAAAGCAATGGAATTTTAATGGTATTTATACTTTATTTTGTATTTGTATTTGTTTTATACAATTTATTGCCTTTTTAACTTACATTCATGAAATAAATTCAAGGTAAAAGTAATTAAATTTTTTAATATTTATTTAGAGTGTGGTATCTCTCGTAACAGTCTCCCTTATATAACGGAATATTACAAAATTTACATACGAAACTTGTTCGACTTCTTATCTTTTTCGATGCACATACTCTACATTGTTTTTGGGGTTTTTTGCTTTTACCACTTGTCACTATTCTTATAAGTTTGTGCTTCTTTATGCATGATAATCTTTCTGGATGATCTAATTTTGGTGCTCTTTTTGTAGGCTCTGAAGTATTTAGGTTGTTATTTGAGTCTGTTTCGTCACTTTTAGAATCAGTTGACGATACATCAGATATCCACGAAAGTGCCGCTTTGTGTAAGAATTTCTTGTATGTCATTTTCTTTCCATTCAATGTTGTGTACGTTTTAAATGAATTAAAAAGTGCACAATTGATTAAAAACATCACAACTCGTTTGGTCCACTTCTTAGTTTTTCTAAAAATGGAGTAGTACGACAAATATTGATCTGCGCGATCTACCCCCTTCATATACTTGTTGTAACTAATTATCGACTCAGGCTTTTGAATTGATATATGTGAGTTTCTGTTTACACTTCCGGATTCCATTATTCGCGCCGAATGTATCGTCGATATCATGTTTACATTTCGTTTACCGTTATTCCATATTTGTAACAGAATATCGTTTTTTCTACGAAATGTAGCTTGACCCTTTGAAAGGGTTATGTTTTGAAGACATTTTGGAAGCCCTCTATTTTTCCGAATGGTCCCACATACCCGTACTTTGTTTTGCAGGAGTACTTCAGCCATATGGACACTGTTATAATAATTGTCCTGATAAATGTGATGCCAAAGATTTTTATACGGATCAATAACTTCTAGGATAGTGTTTTCCAATTTCATTCCTTGGCAAGCATACACTTGAAAATTACAAATGTATCCCGTGTGTGCTTCACAGACTGCTCTCACAAGTATGCCGTACTTTACAATTTTCGCAGGATTGTAGGTTCTGAAAGATAGTCTTCCTCGCCACGGAATAATACATTCATCTAATGATAATTGTTGACAAGGATTATATACATCAACAAACATTTTCTTTAAATAATTTATGACTGGCTGAACTTTTACAAGTCTGTTTGAATTTGTGGATATCTTCATTGTTACAAAAGTGCCAGCTCTGCATTATCTGCATAAATCTACTTCTGCTCATTACTTTTGCAAAAAACGGAGTTTCGATGCTTTGCTCAGTCGACCAATAATCATGAAGTCTCTCTTTTTTTACTTGTCCCATTAGAACAATTAGACCTAAAAATTGTTTCATTTCTGAAAACGTAATATCCACCCATTTTTTCGTCTTTGAGATATTTTTATATTTATTGGTTACTTGATAGTGATATCTATTCGATTCTTTAACCAAATATTCCAAAAGGTCATCTCCAATAAATAAATTCACAATGTCCCTTACACTTGCTTCAGATTTTGGTAGAATTTTTAGGCCTGGGCTGCCTTCGAAAGGTTCCAAAGTAATCGATTTGTCATTTGTTGACCATGTATCGATGTTTACTTCAGTGGTGTCATCATTATCTTCTGAATCGCTATATTGCAGTGGCAATAATTTTCGCGGCTTCCGAGTGTTGATAGAAGAATCACTGCTATCATCATCACTGATATCACCATCACTGTCACTTTCTGAATAACTGCTATAGTCTGACAAAGCATCTAAACAAAACTCTTCATCTGCACGTTCTTTATCCATTAGAAACGGTAAAAAACTATTATAATTGATAAAAATTTGGAGAGGTCAGTATAAAGCTGCGAACAATTAACGACGTTGGCGCTGCGAAATTATAAAAACAACAACCCATTGACAAAAACCGTCGATAACTAAAAGCCGATTAATAGGCTACCGGTCAATAAGCGCTGGCAGTCGAAAAGCCGATAAATAGGCTACCGGTCGATGAGCGTTAGGAATCAAAAAGCCGATAAATAGGCTACCGGTCGATAAAGTGTTAACACATTGTACGCCGGTGGCATCTGAGACATTCAAAATCTGAGCGCCGGCACCGTGTCAACCGTCTAAAGCCTGGGCGCCGGCATGATTCGCTTGTTGATGACTAATGAATATGTGAAGAAGATATGTAAAATTTTTATACGTTATCGTAAAATACTAAATTTGGTTTGCATATTCATTATATGCAATTTAAGGATAACGAAAATAGAAGCAAAATAAAAAAAATTTAATTTATTATAAAAAAATACACCTGTTTTATTTGTTGATTGATTATTACATATATATAATATAAACTCAAAGAAAAATATTAGTATTTAATAGATGTGTGGTATTTTTCGAAACACTTTCCAAGATGTAAAGGTACTTGGCAAAGAGAACTCATAAAGCTACTCTCGCTTCTTTTTTTGATAGCAGAGCAAACTTTGCATGGACGACGTACATATCTGTTTTTGTTCCCGGATCCAACAATTCGAGTAACGTTGTGCTTCTTCATATCACCCGATAGTCTCTCAGGGTGATCATATTTTGGCGTGCGAGGTGTAGGAACTAATACAGAAGGTTGTTCGCCACAAACATTCGGTACATCTTGAGTACTTGTATATTCCTCGATCCACAAAAGTGCAACAGCATGTAAAAATTTCTGATATTTCATAGTGTTACCATTGAACTCAACATATAATCTGTATGCATTGAACAACGCGCAGTTTAAAAGAAATAAAACTGTCTTTTTTGTCCATTTTACGGTTTTCCACATAATGGAAAAATAGGATAAAAACTGATCGGCCAAATCTACGCCCATCATATATTTGTTATAATCTATGACCGATTGAGGTTTTATAATTTCTTGTTTTGTTTTCCAATGTACTTTTTTTGTGTTTGTTAGTTCTCCCGAATGTATTGTAGAAACCATGTATACGACTTTGCGTTTTGGCTTCCATGCCTGTACTAAAATTTCATCTTTTCTTTTAAATGTATAATCTCCAGTTTTTAAACTGATATGCTTCATAGATTCTGGAACACCTCTATTCGCTCTAATTGTACCGCAAACTCGTATGCCATTTTTCAGAAGCAATTCTGCGGTACGAATACTGTTATAGTAATTATCCATGTATACATGATATCCCAAACCTATATTTTTATCGAGCAACGACATTATAGTTTGGTCCAGTTTTTTGCCGTCCGCACAGTATATTTCCAAGTTGCAAATATATCCACTTCTGGCTTCACATAACATACGACAAAGCAGGCCATACTTCACTATCTTTGCTGGATTGTACGTTTTTATAGACAATTTTCCACGCCACGGAATAATGGATTCGTCAAGCGAAAGCTCTGTTTTGGGAGTGTATACTGATTTAAATTTATCTAATAAATAACTTAGTGTCGGTTGAATCTTCTCGAGCTTATTAGAACCAGCTGTTGTAGAATTATTCGAAAAATGCCATGTGTCCCAAATCTGGCGAAATCTGTTACGCGACATAACCGTGGAGAACGATGGTGTTTTGGTATAAAACTCTGAGGACCAGTAATCATCTTTTCTATCTTTCTTTACTTGGCCCATCAATATAATCAAACCAAGAAATTTCTTCATGTCGGCTAGAGAAACATCATTCCACTTAGGCATTTTTTTACCCTTACACATCTTGTCCTTATTCTGGTGATAATAGATGTTTGATTCATTTACCATCAATTGAAATAAATCATAGCCAATAAACATTTCCACAATTTCTTTTATGCTTTGCTTATTAGCAGGAAGAACTTTTGGACCAGATTGCGCAATAAAATCTGGTACATTAGGAACTTTATCTACATCTGACCATGATTCAATATAACTATGTGATTCTGTAAACATTTCATTATCACTCAGATCATCGGAATCACTGGAATACTGTAATGGAACAGCTGTCGATCTTCTTCTTGGCATCACATCACTATCACTGTCCTCGACCTCTATATCAGAATCTTCTGATTGTATTGAAAAATCTGATAGAGGATCAGCAATATAGTCAGTAACTTCACTCATATTAGAGCGGTAAAAATGCACAGAATAAGAAGGCTTATTATGCTGTTCAACTAAAAACGTAAGGGTATGAAAGATGTACTGGCTACGGAATACGATGCTCAAGAGTGACTGTTGTTTGTACTTGTTCCTGAAGCATCGTATACATTTTGTTTCGACGTAATAAAAAATGCAGATCGGCGTAATCATGACGACAGCAAACAGATCACCAAACAAAACAATGTTGCATTATCGCAGAGCCGGCGCTGAAACGACAGACCTCGAAACCCGCGTTTTCGCGGGGCTGGCGCTCAAGCGATAGACTTTAAAACCCGCGTTTTCGCGGGGCCGGCGCTCAAGCGATAGACTTTGAATCCCGCGTTTTCGCGGGGCCGGCGTACAATGTGTTAAGTTAACTTCGTTTAAGCGACGTTGAACAGTCCTTACACTTATTGCTTGCTTCAAGTACGACGATATTTCAGTATGAATGTCTACAGCAGTTTTAAAACGATCGGCTTTAGAGGTTCGGTGAATCACACGGTCAGTGTGGACATCCGTTTTACGAGGTTTTTGTTTTCGAGGAACATTATCTACTGATTTATGCAGTTCTATATGCTTTATAGCTGCATAACAAGCTCCAACAGTTATTCCTAGTTCATTAGAAATGCTTCGATATGTGTTACCTTGCTTTCGAAGCAGCTATATTTGCAGCCGCTGTGAGGTGTAATATTTTTACCTTTACTCATTATTAAACTAATAATAATTAACTTTAAGTTATACCGTGTACTGCACAGAATATCCACGCTCGTTCCTCGCACAACGAAAACTGAATGTCGATTGTTTACATTGTAAGAAAGTCGTGTAGTCGGACGTTCATAAGTATGTGTCCGCCGCTGTGGTGTAGGTAATCATTGCAAACCCCAGTAGTTTGAATTATGTTGACCTTGACGCAGAAGTATTTAGGGAAGCACTACATATGTACATTATACTTTCAAACTACCAAAAGAAAATGATTACACCTAATATAATTTTTATGATCTAATTCCTGAAACTTCAACTAACGCTGTGTTCATAAGTATATGTCCGCCACTGTATATATATATATATATATATATATATATATATATATATATATATATATATATATATATATATATATACACACACTTAAACACTGTTATTAATACACACTGGTCTGGTCCATAATAATACTGATTATAATACTGATCGAATACTAGTCGAATACTGATCGCTCCGCTTTGTCGCGTGCCTCTTTTATACCTTGACCTATCGCTTATTTCGTCTGAGATGCTGCGTAGCCTTTCTTATCTCTGTTTAGTCTAGAATGAAATTGTGTCTCACCTTGAGGCAGTTCACAAGGTGTTTCTGTTTTATATAATGAAATTCGATAAGGAATTTCATTCTCCTGTATCCATTTGTTCAGGGATATTCCTCTGCTGTGGTTTATAACGTTATCCCAGGAGTGGTGTTCCGCATTCAGGTCACCTGCAAGTATATAATAATTATTGTGGTTCTGGAGTTCTAGCTGCTGGAAGATTTGTTTGAATTCAGCCATAAATTCTTTCTTACAGCTACTGGTTGCGTATCCTGCGATTACGTATAGTTTTGCTGCGTTTTGTAGTTTTATTTCGATTATTGTTAATTCGAAGCATGTGGTGGTTTGTGTTGTAATGTGTTTAAATGCTATTTCTTCTTTGATTATGATTGCAGTTCCCCCAGCTGGTTTAGCATTCGGTCTGTCTGTCCTAATAGTTGTGTAGTTATGGAAGTGTATTTTATGGCGTCCATTCAGTTTTGTTTCGGATAGTAGTACAATATCAGGGTTGTGGTTAACGATACAATCCTGGAGACTGGCTCGTCTTTCGTTTGTGATAATGGAGTTAACATTTATTTGTATTATGTTTATCTGTGTGAGTGTGAGCTTGTTATATGGTCGTGTGTGTGGTATGTGCGAGCGAGACATTAAAGTTCTATACCTATTGATTCAGCGATGTAATTAATTCTATTGTTGTTTATTTCTACGCTTTCTGCAATGCATGCTATTTGTGTGTTTATTGCATTTACTATGTGTTTTATTTCTTCTAGAGGAGATGGATTGTATGAGTGGGTTGTGGTGTTTTGTTTATGATTTTCTTGTTGTTTTGTTGGTAGCGTGGTTTCCGCGGGAGATTGGGATTTTTTTCCCGTGACCATTGCGCTGTATAAATTATCGGGTTAATCATCTTATTGACTAATTTTTTCGCGTAGATATTAGGCTTTGGTATCCATGTCGAAGGTTGACCAGGGTCAACCCACGATTTCCGACGCTTGGGGTTATCATAAACAATCCACTTTTCATCGCCTGTAATAATTT
Organism: Anthophora plumipes; assembly: GCA_951804975.1. Lineage (NCBI taxonomy): Eukaryota > Metazoa > Arthropoda > Insecta > Hymenoptera > Apidae > Anthophora > Anthophora plumipes. Next base: position 10,028,340 of record OX638120.1, read on the forward strand.
TATGTAAAAAATCTTCTTTCCGGAATTTTGAAAGCAGATTTTTCTTTAGATGAAACGCGAAATGGATAGCATATCGAATATGCTCTTTTGAGATTGCCATCGTGAACACTACTGATATTTAACCCTTTGCGGTCGGCGGCTTTTTTGGCCGAGGGAAGTGCCAGGTCGGAGCGTTTTTCGCGAAGGTGTCGGGCGCCTTACAGGTACAAATAAAATGATCTTATACATAAATTATCTTATAAAAACGTTATATTTCAAAAGTTTATATATATTTACATCTCTAACATTGTAATTTCCCAAACTTAGTCTCTGTATTTTTCTTTGGTATGGTATTTTAGAAAACATTGACCAATATGTATTCTTGGTTTTCCTGGACATGTATCACAGTAGGAAGTGGTCTCGCGTCTTCCACCTGGTTTGCTTCGGATGGAACATACTTTGCAATCACTTTTTTTACCATAAAACATTATGTGGAGTTTTCCATTAAGCCGAATCTCATCCACGTTGGACGTCGACGTTGAAGGTCGTCGCTGCTGTAGAAAATTTCCTTTCAACTGCCTCACTAAGATTTTCCGGAATTGTAAGTGGCTCAGTGGCTGCTCGTTTCTCTGCTTCTTGACTAATTTGTAGAGAATATAGGAATTGAGTAAACAAATTTCTAATCCCCAAAAAAATAATTTACGCCACCACTTCAACGATTTACGCATAAAGCAGTAGGTCGAGGCGTACTGATCCGCGAGGTCAACGCCGCCCATGAATTTTGTATAATTTATGACAACTTCGGGCTTCCTAACAACAGTTTGAACACCACGGCGGAGTGTTCGTTCTACGTTACTCATCGCCGCATTGTAAAAATTTGTGAATAGCGTAACAATTCGCTTATCTTTCCACGCTACCACAAAATTATCATGTTTGCGGTACGCTACCATCGTTTTTCCTCTTGGAAGTTTTCTATTTCTAATTGCACCTGGCAACTGTTTTCTATTGGACATGATTGTCCCAGTCAGATGACACTTCAATTTACGTAATTCGGTCGCCAATGCGTAGCTGGTGTAATACCGGTCAGTGAACATGTGGTGTCCCTGCGCACCAGGAAGCCTATTCAACATCAATGCATATAAATGCAACGGAATTCTTGTTGATACCGGAAGGTCCGGTCTTATCAATTTTCCTGTTGTAAGGCTGCCATAGTACGGTAGAATTCCGCAAATATATCCCGTACGAGAATCTGCTAGTGTATATACTCGGATGCCCCATTTTGTCGGCTTTTTTGGGTTGTATGTTATAAATGAAACCCTTCCCTTGAATTTGACGACGGATTCATCAACACAAATTTCTCTGTCCGGTGAGAAATGGTTCAAAAGTCTGGAATTTACGTAATCTAGGTAGCCAGTTATGAGTTGCAAACGTGTTCTGGTGTTGCTATCTTGCGTTGAAAATACTTCTGCATGTAGCATCCAAAAAATTTGGGTAAACCGCTCTCTCGAAAATGTATTGGGGAAAAACGGAATATTGCTTATAGGGTCTGTCGACCAATATTCCTTCAGATTGGCCGTTGTCATTGTCCCCATATTTACTATCAGTCCGATAAACGCCAAAAATTCTTCTTTCGTGACAGGATACCACGTGTGCCAAATTGATCGCGAGGATAACGCCATTTCATCTAACTTTCTTGCAGCATAACAGTTTGTGTCTGCTATTACCTTATCCACTAGCTCGTCGGTAAAAAATAGCTTGAAAACATCAAGAGGCTCTACAACACTCGAGGGTACATGTGGCCCTGCAGGTCTTTCGCCGGGAATGAAGTTTATCCTGGGTGGTATTCCTTCAGACTCGTTACAAGGTCTCCAGTCCGATTTATCAATGGTGTGTGAGACATCACTGTCAGTTTCAGATTCGCTGTCTATTACCCTTATTTTTCGTGTCCTTACACCCAGGACCACATCAGAATCTTCATCACTTTCACATTCTTCAACATTACTCTCTCGATCAATGGCATCGATTTCGTCCCGAAGTACGTCAAAACTAAATTCATCTTCGCTAGAATCGATTTCTCTCCTATTATCCATTTTTGCTGGGGTTCTAACAAAATCACTTTAGAAAAATTTGCCTGATGCTTCCGCCACGATCGTAGAGCCTCAACTGAATTCGGTGACATTTTCAGAGCCACAATCTTAGAAGAACTTCTTGAAAGTTTATCTTATCTCTGCCGTTTGATACTTCGTACAAAAGAATATAAACAGCTAAGGAACCTTTCGAAGCACCAAAGCTGCGTTCCTCTCGATTGGCGATAACGTAATCTAACATAAACACCCGTTGGCGCGTCTGAGTCGCCATCCGACCTGCCGCACGAAATACCGTGGCGCCTGAGAGGCGCCTTCCGACCGCAAAGGGTTAAGGGTAGGTGCATCAAATGTCAAACCGCATAATATTTCAGGACGCCAACTGTGAAAACTTCAAAACTGAAAACTGGGAGAAAGATGAAAAAAATTTTAATTGTTGTTTTGGTTGTATAAAATCTAAAGCTCAGAACTTTTTTGCGCACCTAATAGATTTTCAAAAGGGTAAAATGCCTTCTGAAAACGTTGTCGCAGCTTATCACAAACTTCTCTTATTTTATATAATTTATCAACATCTGCGGTCACATTGTTCGTATTAAAATGTAAAATTTTTAACAAATATAAAAACCGATCCCTACTCGTGACCTCTCCAAAAATGTTGCTCCTCAAAAGTTTGTCGTTAGACCAGTATTCAGAATATGATAGTTTTTTTATTTCGCGACATCAATAATTTGAGGGCGAGAAAGCAATACATTATGTAAAATAAGTACCCGGAATTTGTAAATAAAACTCAAATTGTGTACTTAATCATCCAAATTTATTTTGTCGCCTTCAAAGTAGGCCCCATCAGAAGCTATGCACATACGCCAACGCTTCTCCCAGTCTTCAAAACACTTTTTAAACGCTGAAGAAGGTAGCGCCTTCAGCTCCTTCTGCGAATTTTCTTTTATGGCCTCTATCGACTCAAAACGCCTTCCCCGAAGGGGTAATTTGAGTTTCGGAAATAAGAAAAAATCGCAGGGGGCCATATCTGGTGAATACGGCGCTTGTTCGATCACATTTGTTGAGTTTTTGGCCAAAAATTCGCGTACCAAGATCGATGTGTGCGACGGAGCATTATCATGGTGCAGGATCCAAGAATTGTTTTTCCACACATCTGGCCGTTTCCGACGAATATTTTCACGCAAGCGTCTCATGACGCTCAAATAATATTCTTTATTTACTGTTTGTCCATTTGGAAGGAATTCCGAATGAACAACACCACGATAATCAAAGAAAACAGTGAGCATGACCTTAATTTTCGAGCGACTTTGACGCGGTTTTTTAGGGTTTGGTTCATTTTCTAAGCGATATTCCGAAGATTGTCGACTTGTTTGCATATCGTACTCATAAACCCATGTTTCGTCACCGGTTATGATGCGTTTCATGAAGGTAAAGTCACTAGAAACTCGTGAAATCATGTCTTCAGCAACTGCTTTTCGATGTTCTTTTTGCAGAAAATTCAGCTCCTTCGGAACAAGCCGTGCAGCGACGCGTCTCATGCCCAAAACTTCAGTTAAAATGCTATGCACGGACATGTGAGACATTTCCACTTCATGAGCCACCTCTCTAACACTCAGGCGACGATTATCGATGACCATTTTTTTTATTTTTTCGATGTTTTCGTCAGTCGAAACCGTTGACGGTCGGCCGGCACGCGGCAAATCTTGCACTTCTTCTCGGCCCTCTTTAAATGCCTTGTACCATTCGTATGTTTGCGTTTTTGATAGGCACGACTTACCATACGCTTTCTGTAACATTTTTAACGCTTCGGCACAAGAAATTTCGTTAGAAACGCAAAATTTAAGGCAAATTCTTTGCTCGGCAGTTCTTTCCATCGCAAAAATCGCAGAGCACACTCGAGATCGACTGGTATAAATAACTGCCGTGAACAGACTGGTTGTCATATTGCGATCAAATTTAGCGTAGCAACTGAATACAATGTTGCCTACTTCCACACAAAAATTTGTTTCAATACATGCACTGTGCGATTTGAAAGTGAGAAATTCCGGGAACTTATTTTACACAATGTACATCTCTGGGAGAGAAGTATTTTGGGAATTTATTGTATTATCATTCTCATCAAAACTACTGCGATAGGTGTTTGTCGTGCCGACAATGAAATTTATAAAATCTTCAGAGCAGAATAATTTCAAATAATCTAAAATCGGTGCCAAATAGCTAATTGATGCTTTTATTCCGGAATGCTTGGAATTGAATTTATGAAAAGTCGGTCGGAATAAGTCGTTGGTCCATGTAATTTCTGTGATATCTTTTTCAGATTTAGATGAACTGTCTTCTTCGTATTCGGATGTGCTGGATCTCATTTCTCTAAATCTTTTACTATTGCTATGAGGTCTCTTTCTTGCCAAATTTGAATTTATCTCGTCACCTTCTGACAGGTCCGAATAATTCTGATTTATGTCAGTACGTCTTTTTGTGTTATTATTTGTCATCATTTTAGGGGTGGGATAAAATCTGTTCAGAAATAATTAATCTAAATAAAGTTAAACAAAATTGAAAAACAACAAGGCATACCTTTTTATCCGTTGTTGGGAGAAAAATAAGGTGAATTATCTTTCTGCAGTAAGCACTGACTTCATTCGCTAAGAACATTCGAACAAATGCCTCGATACAAATTCTTGAAGCATTTGGATTGCTAAGCATTTAGTTGTATCGGCCGTGAAAAACAAACGATGCAAAACAAAATACTATCAATGTATGTCCAGAGTGAGATACTTATGGAGAGCAGCTAGTCGCCCGTAGTATCTCAGTGACATCTTATGTAGGGCGACTATAGTCGCCCGTAGTACCTCAGTGGCATCTTATGGAGGGCGACTATAGTCGCCCGTAGTAGCGAAAGGGTTAATGTTCGGTTGAGCTCGCGGTTGAGGAGGTTGTTGGTATGAGTTTGTATGTGTGTTGGTGTTTGAAACTACTGAACTGAATGATACGTTTGGTTTTACTAATTTATTGACTAATTTCTCTTTGTTTTCTTTTGCTAGTTTCATTTATTGTTTTCTATCCTCGATTTTTTGTTTAATTCCAACTAGTTTCGGGCATCCTCTGTAAGAGGCTGGATGTCCGAATTGTTTACAGTTTGTGCAATAGGGTTGCGCATCTGTATTACTGGTGCGCGGGCACTCTCCTGGATTGTACGGTTCGTTACACTTTACGCATCTGTATTTTAAGTTGCAATTAAGTGCCACGTGGCCGATTCGTTAGCACCTCTTACCCTGGATGCGATCTTTTTTGATTAACTTTTCCCAAGATACCAAAGAGTGAAGCAATGTTTTTATTTGTGTTAGGTTGTCGGCTTTGCTTTCTTGTGAAATTTGTACTAGATATATCGGGAGATTTCTGCCCTCTTTAATTGATCTCTGGGTTGTGAACTTTTTAACCGATTTGAACTCTATGTTATCGATGTTTGTTCCGTCCGATGCGGAACAATACGGTAAAAATCCTCGAAGGTTCGTTTACGACATGGACGTGCCTACCAATTTAATTTCGCGATTAGCTTTTTTCGAGTTTTAGTTTATTTTCCTGGCCTCTTCTCGGGGCGATGCATCCCGATGGAGTTTCGTGTTGTGGCGGCCGTGACATACGCGACATTTCCCTCCGTTGCATTTTTCGGTAGCGTGGTCCCCTTGGAGGCAGTTGATGCAAAGGTTTACTTTGCGTGCAGCCTGGAGCCGATCTTTCACCGCCATGTTCAGAAATCTCTGGCATTGATAGGCCGGGTGATAGCCGGCGTTGCAAATTTTGCAGATCGATTGGGATGCTGCAACGAAGGTTTGCCTCCTGGCCGTCCGTGGTGATGACGCCTTTCAGGGAGGTGGCGGTGATTTCCGTGGAAATGCCGGTGATGTTCTCGCAGGTGTTTGCCGCGACGGCGCCTCGGATGCTGCGGAAGCGCGATTCTTAATCGCGACTGGAGTATTCGTCGGCGAGTTCTCGGTTCGGCACCGATGGGACGCGTTGCGAAGGTGCCGAAAAACGTCGGCGATTTTCGGCATCGTAGTGTCGGACAGCGTCTGCTCCCAGTCTCGCTTCGTTGCTGGGCTCATTTTTGAGATAGCGATGCTGGTTAAAAGATCATTCGCGATGTTCTCCCACGACCTTCCTAATGCTTGCAGCGATCTGATTTGCGACTGCATGTGATTGATCATGTCACGGATTGATTCGGCCGTATCGTCCGTCATGATGAGCGTGTCGCGAAGCAAGGCGGCATGTTGCAGGACGAGCGCTCGCGTGTTATCGTAGGTTTCGATCAGCTGATCCCAGGCTGCCTTATAATTGTCCTCGCTGATCGTAAAGGACTCAATAGCGGATTCCGCCTTGCGTGATATGAGAGTCGGAGGTAGTGCAATTTTTGTATGTCCGACAATCCCGGATGCGCGTGGATCATCGTTGCGAAGGAGTCCTTGAACGCTACCCATTTTTCGAGTCGGCCGTCGAATTTCGGTAAATCTATTTTTGGTAAGTGGACACCGATCGCGGTTGACGATGTCGACAACGTGGGTGTGTCGGCGTTTCTCAGCGTTGTCGTCTGCATCGGCGCTTGCTCTACTTCATGTAACAGCGTGATGGCGGTAGCGATGACGTCATCATATTGTTCGGTCACTGCTTCGCGTTCCGCCTCGGACTGCTCGAAGCCTTCGATGAGCCCCAATTCGTCTTGTATCGTGTTGAAATGGTCGAATTGCTTTCGCAGCCTCTCGATGCTTTCGCGGATTTTTACGCGTTCTTTCGCGGAATCTTGATACACCTTAAGCGCGTTGCCGAGAGATGTTAAACGCGGCGTTTGTTCTTGAACATCTGGAGGGATTGTGCTTGACTTGCGCTAGATTCACTCGTTGACGCGTTCGCCATTTCGTCGATAATGTGAAGTCGAGACGGAGGGAATCACGATCAAGGGTATCGCAGGAAAAGAAACGATCGGTTATTCTTAACGAGCTTACCTTGACTGATGCGGAGAACGTGTTGATCACCGTCGTTCTGAATTTGGAAGCTGCGACTGATTGGGCTGGACTGGTTGTCTGCTGCGTGGCTTCGTTGGATTGCTCCGTTGCGTACTTATGCCGGATCCCACTGATCACTTTGGCACTCGTTAGATCACTGTATTCACAGATCACTTGTGCACTGATAATCCGTAGGTCACTGATCTGGCTCGAAGGACCATAAAATGTTTCGTAGCGTGACAATCTCGCTAGATTGCTCGCCCGTACGCGATCACCGAACGCGGATTAATATTCCTCGGCGGGGGTTGTAAGGCCCAGCTTAACTTTATGTCTCGTCGATGGTCGCGACGCTTCGATTTCCAAATTTCTTCAGAAATCGAGTGGTTCGAGTCTAGTCTCCGAACGGTTGAGACTAGATTAAATATTGTGCGTTTCGAGACGAATGGATTCTCGAATTTCGTGAGAGAAGCTTCTTCGACGATGTTCGAAGCTTCGGTTAGAAGTCTCTATTAGAACTGTTCGTTCGCGGTGTTCATTAGACAGTGTTCGTTTGACAGTCTTGTTCAAGAGTGTTCGTTTAAAGGTGTCGTTCAAGAGTGTTCGTTTAAAGGTGTCTTTCAAGAGTGAAGTCTTGTCCCGTCGGTGTTCGCGTTGGCATCTTCAGGTTGCTTCGAGTACGCTGATTGGCTTTTTCCGAATTTCCAATCAGCGTACGATTAAAAACGCGAAGACGTTGAAAAACGCCCTTTGGTCAGCTCTCTTGGTGCGGGAGTGAGGGCTATGGCCTCGTTCGGGGGAAGGTCCTCGAGGGTTCGACAATGACCTTGGGTTTTTCCTCCAGGTTGACCTTCGAATGCAGAAACCGTTATGAACGAGGTTTGGTCGACCCTTCGGACGTTCCCGGTTTACGATATGGCCGATTGTTTGAACGAACGAAAGTGGAAGTCTATGCTATTGTTTGAAAAACTCGAACGACTGAATACATTTTACTACTCTTAAGGTGAAATTGCACACTATAAAAAAATAAACTAAAACTCGAAAAAAGCTAATCGCGAAATTAAATTGGTAGGCACGTCCATGTCGTAAACGAACCTTCGAGGATTTTTACCGTATTGTTCCGCATCGGACGGAACAATGTTTTTGCTTTTTAACACATTCGCGACGGGGCGTTGCTGGCTGCGCTTACCGTGGGTACGGGGCCGTTTTTTGTCAATCGTTACAATCGCGCATAAGTTTAGAAAAATTGCTATAACTTTTTATGTAATTAATATTTCAGTATTAAATTTTAAAGAAGTGAGTATAGGACTTGTTTATACACAAAAATGAGGGTTTAAAATTATACTTCTAAATATTTTTATTATTTATTACAATTATAAATATATTTTTCAATAATTTTCAAATTTCTGTTGCTATATGTATATTGTGATAGTAATATTAAGACTAAAAGTTATACATTATATCTCTAATCTTCAAATAACAAATTACAAAAGTTAATATTTTTTTTTTGTATGGTATGCTTGAAAACATTTTTCAATATGTAGAGGAACTTTACAGCTCCTACACATATATGACGTATCTCGACGTATTTTGTGCAAATAATATACACGACATCTTTTTTTGGCAGTCTTACCGTTGCTCAAAATTTTTACTAATTCCTGATGTTTTATATTTCCTGATAATCTTTTTGTTGAGTCAAAACGGGGCGTTCGTGTAGAAGTTGAGGGCTCATTGGTTGCTTCTTCGGTACTAGAATGTGACATATCAGCGCTTTCTTCTATCCAACTTTCCGCTACATTCAGCATGAAATCGTGAAATCTAATTTTTGATTGCGAATTCAGTATTTGATAAATACGGAATGAGTTAAATATGGCGCAATGAAGAAAGTAGAAAAAAACCTTTTTAGTCCATTTGACAGTTTTTCTGAAGATGGGATTGTAGACAAGATATTAATCGGCAAGATCGACACCATTCATGTATTGATTGTAATCAATGATGCAGTGCTGTTTCTTGATGAAAAGTTGCGTATTTCGGTCGATTTTATTGGAATCGATCATGTCAGCATTATGAATGGTAGAAATCATTTGAATATTGCGCTTTTTTTTACTGTTCCGTACCTGTACCATAATTTCACCTCTTCGCTTGTAACGTGTCTCTCCATGTTGCAGTTTTATATTTTTTAAAACATTCGGTACTCCCCGATTTGATCTTATTGTCCCACAAACTCTTACCTTGTGTAACAATAATGTAGAAGCCAACTTAACACTGTTGTAAAAATTATCTGTGTATATATGATGCCATTTGTTCAAGTATGGATTCAATAGTTTCAAGATGGTGTTTTCCAAACTAACGCTCTTTCCACAATATAGAATAAAACTGCAAATATAACCTGTTTTCGATTCGCAAATCATTCTATTGAGAATGCCATATTTTACAATTTTATTTGGATTATAAGTGTGGAATCGAAGTCTTCCCCTCCATGGGATTATGCCTTCATCGAGTGATAAATTCTGTCCTGGGTCGTATACACTTTTAAATTTATTGCTAAAATAATCTATAATTTCTTGCACCTTTATTAACCTGTTTTCCTTTGAATGGAGAGTTGAGTTATCGGAGAAATGGAGGAAAGTACAAATTCGTAAAAACCGATCTCTACTCATGGTAGTACCGAAAACTGGAGTTTCTAAAAGTGGGTGTGTCGACCAATAATTATATATTTTATTTTTTCTTACTAATCCTATAAGGAGTATTAGTCCAAATACTTTTTTCATTTCCGAAACTGTGACATCGACCCATTTACATCCATGTTCATATTGTTTATATTTTTGGCTATTTGCATTATAATATCGATTTGTTTCGTAAACGATTTTTTCAGTTAGGTCCTCTCCAATGAATAAAGACGTCACATCGGCAACGCTTTGAGGATTGTTTGGAAAGATCTTCAGTCCAGAAGCACCTTCAAATTGTTTATTACATCTTTCTGGATCAAATTCCGACCAATCCGTATCACTTTCTTCAACTTCTACTTCTTCTTCACTTGATGACGATGAAAGCACACGTAATGCACTCACTCTTTTTCGCATAGGTTGAATATCAGAATCCTCACTGTCACTTTCATTTTCAGCGAGATCTGACAATGAATCTTCATGTCTCCGAAAGAAATTCTTCCTCCATTTTGAGGGATTTTTAGAAAAATATGACACTTAATTTTTATTATTCACAAATAGGAAATTATTGAATAAATTTCTATAAATTGTACTTTTTAGACGGGATCTGTTCTTATATCGTTGGAAGTTTCGAAGAGAATGTTTCGGTTTCAGTAGCAAAGCAGATACTGAGTAATATTCCATTCCAAAATTTCCTAAAATCCTAGTTAAATATCTTTTGAATAAATACAAAAGAGTGTAGCGACCAGCTACACACTTGGCGCACAGATGACTAGCGCGGTTTATGACATGCATCCTGGCAAAACTATTTTTGAGGAAACCGTTTTATGTTATTTAGCTTTTCGTGAACATTACAATGCATGTTTTTCGTAGAAACTTTCACCGATGGCTCAATAGTAAATTGCCTCGTCATAAACGAAGATTTCCGAAAGGTTCGCCGTACAAGGCCACGAGGCCGAACATGTACACAGTATGTCGGAAAAATAACGGAACTTTTTAAATTAAAAAAAAACAATTAGTTATTTTGCCAAAATTATTCTTTTTTATTCAAAATACATCCCTTCCGCATCAATACACCGCTGGGAACGTTCAACCAATGCTAGCATAGATTTTTTTATGTCATTGTGTGAAATCGCTGCAATGACCTTCGTCACGGCTCCTTGGACTTGTGTAACACTGTCATAAAACGTTCCTTTCATGGCCAGTTTGAGTTTTGGGAACAGGAAATAGTCACATGGAGATAAATCGGGCGAATATGGAGGATGTTGAAGCACACAGACTTGTTTTTGCGCTAAAAATTCACGAACAGCGACGGTCCTATGAGATGGTGCATTATCGTGCAACAGAAACCAACTTCCCGGCGTTCGATATTCGGGCCTCACTCGAACGATTCTTTTCCACAAACGCTCCATAACACCCAGATAATATTCACCATTGACATTTTCACCCTGTGGAACGAATTCCCGAAGTATAATACCTTTAGAGTCGTAACAGCAAATCAACATTGTCTTCTCTCGCGACTTTTGGAAACGCAACTTTTTCGATTTCGGAGAGCCTGGGGACTTCCACGTAGCACTTTGACGTTTTATTTGAGGATCGTATTTGAAGCACCAAGTCTCGTCACCAGTTACAATCGATTCCAGGAATGACGGGTTCCGTCTGGCTGTTTTAATAATGTCCTTGCAATGTTCAACGCGAGCAATTCCTTGGTCCTCGTTTAAGGCGTGAGGAACAAATCGAGCACAGACTTTCCGTTTGTCTAAATCCTTAGTCAAAATTTCGTGAATCATGTCTTTGGTCGTATTTAATTCCTCCGCCATCCATCTCACAGTCAAATTTGCATCGTAGGCGACCATTTCACGCACTTTTTTCACCAACTCATCGCGATTTTTCTTTTTTGGCCGGCCTGGCTTTGGATCGTTTTCCAAAGCATCACGACCATCCTGGAATCGTTTATACCACTCGAACACACGTGTACGGGATAAGCAATCATCACCATGAACTTTTTTCATCAATTCAAATGTTTCTGTAAAAATTTTACCGAGCTTGAAACAAAATTTAATATTTGCTCTTTGTTCCATCGTGTTTTTGTGACCGGGTGACGAAAGATACTGCCACTTTATGCGCTCTAACTTGACAATCCGTTGATCGATTCCAGTGATAGTCATTTATTTTTGTAAAGGAAATATGCAGCTATCAGATTCTATATTGTTTCAATAGATGGCGATAGTAGTTTTCTTTTGTTGCAGATCTTCTAGTAATTTCGAGGGAAAAGGACGTAGGTTACTGCCCGTGGAGCGCTGAACCGCTCTGCTCGTTCATGTGCGAAATTTAATTGTCGCTGATCTTAGGAACTTTAGATCAGAAAACTGACTGATTCTGATAATAACTTCCAATTACCCGCAAATAAATGAATTTAAACAACTTTGAAAGAACTTTTAATTAAACACAAATAAACTTAAACAAAACTTGTAACTATTCTTAATTAAAACACAAATGAACTCAAAAACTTGGATTTGGAAATCTGTTCTCTATGAATGCAGAATACAAGTGGAAAAGGTAGAAGCTGAGGCTTTTCTCTTCTTTTTCATATCAGGTCCACTGGTATTTATAGCCTTTAGTTTCTTAGGTAAACAACTATTAACAACCATTAGCAACTCCAATGTTATCCAAATTTAGCGTCGGCAAGTAGCCTTATTGGTCATCTAACTGCGTTTCATTTCTTTTAACCGAGTGTTACATGACTGGGCCATGTCTATTTACATGTAATGAGCTTTATCCCAGTGGCCCGTGATAAATTCGCAATTTAATAACAGAGGACTATCTTCTGGTTTGAATATCGCGCTCGAAGTATCTTTCCAGAGTTAACTTCAGTTTCCTAAGGTCTAACTTACAATAACGCTTAAATTTATTTACAATAAGTTTTCCATTGCTAACAATACAACGTGTTCAGAAAGACAAGGGCGTCAACGGCACGCCATCGGAACACCTCCCCCCTTATTTTAAAAGATGTTACTTCTCGTAACGACTTTTACAATTTCACGCTTATTCTTATACGAAAGTCGATGGTTGCTGAATGTTTTACACATAACGTAAGTTGTCATCTTAATTATTGTCCTAAGCTAGAGATCAAGTTTTATGAAAGCTAATTTTAATTTATTTGTATGCACTGTTTTAAATTTACCTTCTCCTATCTCTATTTCAATTGTTAGATCATTATATACATTGGTCACGCGATATGGTCCTATCCAGTTAGAATCTAATTTACATATTTTCGGTTCTCTAAGTAAATATACGTGATCTCCCACATCAAACTTCCGCGGGTTGGTGTTTTTATCATACATCCTTTTACTTCTCTCTTTAGCTTGACTTAAATTATGTGCCGCTGTGGCCTGAGTAGTAACAATTCTAGTGAAGAGTTCATCGAGATAGTGAACGAACGTATGTATGTGGTACCTTTTCTTTAGCAAATTCGGAAGGAATAAGAGCTTTAACACCATAGACAAGCTCATGAGGTGTGAATCCTGTTGCTTCATGCACAGAGGTGTTGTAAGAAAACATTCCAAACCTAATCCAATCATCCCAATCTGTTTTAGTACAATAATGTTTCAAGTAATCAACAAAAACTCTATGTGCACGTTCCAGAGAGCCCAATGATTGAGGATGAAATGCAGTGGACACAATTTTCTGTATTTTGAAAATTTTACAAAATGTTTTCATTATTCGACTTGTGAAGTTACGACCCTGATCTGTATGAATTATTCTGGGACATCCATATCGGCTAATATATTGTTCTGCAAGTACCGTAGCGACTGTAATGGAATCAATAACAGGTAAAGGAATGGCATCAGAATATTTAGTCAAATTATCCTGTAATGTCAATAGATATCTATTACCCCTCTTGGTAATTGGTAATGGACCGACAATATCTATTTGCACTTTCTCAAAAGCCCTGCTCGGTGTATCTGTAAGATGCATGGGTTGCTTAGTTTTTGTGGAAATTGTTTTATTCCTCTGGCACAGAGAGCAAATGTGAATCAAATCTTTAATTTGTTTTTGCATTCCCGGCCAATAGAAATTTTCCCTAATAAGGTTATAGCATTTAAATGTTCCTCGATGACCTCCAATAGTAGATTTATGATACTCCTTAACAATTTGAGATCTTTCAGATTCTTCAGGGAATATTATTTCTCCTGAACAAACAGTAATAATATATGAGGGACAGGCAAATATATTCTTAAATAGGCATTCAATTTGGTCCCATTCAATGGGTTCCAACCCATTACAAATACTAGAAAGGCTAATAGATTTTACATCTAACCTATCCATAAGTTGTTTGAGGGCTTTTATGAGGATTCAATATTTTTTAGAGTTGGCGTCTCGGCAGATGTGGACTTAATGAACAAATGGAAAACATGAAAATTATCACTAGGGAAAGTAAGGGCCTCACCCTTGTTGACAGGATACTGCTGAATACAGTGGATATCAAATTTACCATGATCTGCCAAGTCCTTACTCGTTTGGCTCAACATCGAACAATCAATTGAAATGAAATTAATAATATTATCCTGACGCATAAAAAGATGATCCCTTGAAAACTGGAATGTGGGTAATGGAGCAGGATTTACGTCCGGTCGATAGTCAGTGATTCTAAAGGGTAAAATCATGTTTGGACCCTGAGCATTTCTTACGTTCCCTGGTTTAAATGAGGTCGTCCCTGCCCTGGAATGCGTCCCTAAATCCTGAGAGCCCCAGCGCGTCGAACTGTATGAGTTGCTCCTCATGGCGACTGAACGCTGGATACTCCCCTCCCACCTGCGTTGAGACTCTGTGACAGAGCGCAGGCCGCCAAGTTTGGTTTTCACACTGTCCAATACGGGGTACGCATTCCTCGCACGATCTAGGTGTAATCTCGTAGAGTGTGTATCGTCTTCGTCAGCGGTGTAATATTCGTCTGAGTCAGTATCGTTTTCATTCTGTCCACTCCCGACCTCATTCTCAACTACTGCCTTCCTGCGCGCTAGGAAAACAGCAGCCACCAGTTCCTCGTTATCTGTCTCCGTACCGAGATCCAGTGGAGAAGCCGCGGGCAGCACATCGTCGGCGCCAACGAGCACCACACGCGCACTCCCCGGATCACAGTCGGTGGGTTTAATGGATGAATAAGACTGAGATGGCGTGACAAATGATTGTTCGACAGGATTCCGAGACAATGCATCAGCATTAGAATTAATCCTACCAGGTTTATATATAATATTGTAATCATATTCGTCAAGCTTAATTCGCCACCTCATAATTTTGGAGGTTGGATCTTTGACGTTATGTAACCAGACGAGCGGACGATGGTCAGTAACGAGAGTGAACTGTCGACCGTAAAGGTAAGGCCGAAAATGACTTACTGCATATATGATAGCTAAGAGTTCCTTCTCAATAGTCGAATATCTGGTTTCCGTCTCACTCAGGGTTCTGGAAGCAAAAGAGACAGGAAGATCCTTACCAACAGATCCTTGACTTAAAACTGCACCTATTGCAAAATTTGAAGCGTCTGTCGTAACAAGGAAAGGTTGTGAAAAATCAGGAAATTGGAGGAGAGGTTCAGTACAAATAATATCACGGAGATTTTCAAATGCGTTTTGGGCTGCATCATTCCAAATAAAGGGTACATTTTCCTTCAATAATTGAGTAAGAGGTTTAGCAATATGCGCCATATTTTTAATAAACCTACGATAATAGCCCACAAGCCCTAGAAATTGTTTGATAGTTTTCTTTGTTTTATGTACTGGGAATTCCTTAACGGCTTTTATCTTCGCGGAATCTGGTTTTACCCCGTCACTCGAAATAATATGCCCTAGATAAGTAGTTTCCCTACGAAGGAACCAACACTTTTCTGGTTGCAAAGACAGCCCAGCGTTCTGTAACCGCGCTAACAATTTCTTTAGTTTCCGTGTATGGTCAGAAAGAGAGTCGGCGTATATTACTATGTCGTCCATATAAACAAACAATTCCGTTCCCTGCAAACCTGTCAACACGATGTCCATGAGTCTCTGAAAAGTGGCGGGGGCATTCTTTAAGCCAAAAGGCATCCTATTAAATTCAAAATGCCCATAAGGCGAGGAAAAAGCAGTCTTAGCCTTAGAGTCATCTGAAACCGGAATCTGATGGAAACCTGAGGCTAAATCAAGCGTACTGAAATATTTTGAACTTCCGAGTTGATCAAGAATTTCCGTAATACTAGGAAGAGGATAAGCATCACCTATAGTTTTTTCATTTAACTTGCGATAATCTATAACCATTCGCCAGCGAGGCTTTCCCGTGACGTCCGGTTTTTTGGGCACTATCCAAACAGGAGAATTATAAGGTGAAACAGATGGGTGTATTATTTTGCTCTTAAGTAATGAATCTACTTGTTTCTTTATTTCATCCTTATGAATAAGAGGAAACCTATATTGTTTAGTGCTTATTGGTATGTCGTCCACAGTCCTAATGCTATGTGAAATAAAGGAAGTACTGCCTAAATCATCCTCAGGTAGATAAAATTGATACGGGAATTTTCCTACAATTTCTAAAATACTATCCTTTTCTACTTCAGTTAAATCATTTAGATTTAACAATTTTAAAATTTCAGAAATCCTCTGAACCTGGCCCCGAACACCTTTGTCACCACGATGTGCTCTTCGAGTCGTTCTTGAGGACGATGTTTTGACACCAAAATCCTCAAACTCACTAGAATTTACCGTGAGAGTAATATGGCTTGGCGTGGAATTGATTGCAAAAATCTTTGCAAACCCGCCCTCTTGTTTAGCCAAAACTTCTCCAAGGAAAACTCCGGGACCGACATCTATACGCTTAATGTAACCAAATTCCCTATCCGGTTTTACGGGCAGTGCGACCAGAGTTTTACTGCGCGGTGGTAACTCTATAGATGAAGAAGAAGAAGAAAGCGGTAACCTAATATTTCCAAGTTGGACAATTGTTGGTTCGGTATCACGAAATATTATAGCAGCTTCCTGGATTTTAAGAAAGGGTACCCCTAAAATGCCAGTTTCCTCAATTGGAAAGTCGTCTTTAACTACTTGGAATTTCACTGGTGTATTGAAAATTTTTATGATTGTCTGCCCGCAAGTTCGGAGCATTTCCGATCCTATGCCAACAAGATCAAAAACAACACTTGGATCAATTTCTGCATGAGCCACAATTCCTCCTAATTTAATTATATTCAACTCAGCACCTGTATCAACGAGAAAAGAAGCGGTACCCTTGTCAAAAAATTCATGGGTGAGTGATACAGCAGGCGATTGTGAAAGTCCATCCGTCTTAAAAGAAAATTTTACTCGATAGGTGCGGCGCGAGCTATAAGGGGTTGATTTCCCGTTACGCCGTGACGCGGACCCCTGTTCCAGTTTAAATTCTGTGAGTGTGTTGCTTTCGGAATAGGTCTATTGATGAAATTGTTTTGTGTGTTCCGCTGTGCGTTTCTATAACAACGATTTTCAGAGTGCCCTGTTTTTCGACATTTCCCACACCGTTCTTCCCGGATGGGCGGAATTTTTTCTGAGGGATTTTGAAGACAATCAGAACGCAAATGACCCTTCTGGCCACATCCGAAACATCTGCGAGGATCCTCAGATGTGGTTGTTGTGACGAATACCTTAGCATCTCGCATGAGGTAGCTCGGGGCTGACATATCCGAAGTAAGTTTGATGTCCGATGCATTTTTAATCGCCGTATTCAGATTTGAAAGTCGCTGTCCGATTATAAGCTGGCTAGTCATTCGATCCTTTAAGCCCCTAGCGAAACCCGCCACTGCCTCAGTGTCGAGGAGTTCTTTAAATGCTGCAAATCTACTGGAATCATACTGCTCTCGCGCAGCTTCAATACCGCGAGCCAAAATTCCTCGGACTCGACCTCCGAAAACACCAATTGTTTCCCGCTCGCCTTGTTGCACTCCTCTTAATTCGTTAAGAACGCAAGGAAATACGAACTGATCGCTAAAAGCTTCCTTTAAGTAATCAATTAATTCGTCAAGGGTCTCTGGATCAGGATTACCCCGAATTAGTGCATCAGCATGGCCTACAATTTTGTTACGAATATATCTGAGGAGTAAACACTTCTCCGAAGGTTTAACGGACCTATACGCTATTCTACAGTCCTTGATGAATCTGGTAAGCGAACACGTAGTCCCGTCAAAGTGAGGAACAAGATCAATAACAAGTTTTAAGGGAATAAAGGTTTCCTCCGAAATTTTCACGGGGTTCCCTTCTATATCGATGGTATCTCTCCTAGAAGAGGAACTATCATCAAGGGAGACAGGAATATCTGAATCGTGAGTGGATTGTGACACTGAAGGCGAAACGATACTCGACGGATTTCCCGTTTGCGACCCCACTGAAACCAATCCCGTCGGGATGGCATTCGTAGAAATATCTTCCACAACAAAGGTACTACTACTACTACTCAGCCCACTCCCACGAGCCTTTCTATGCTTACGCAGGGTTATCAGTTTCCGACGCATTTTGTTTTTATCTTATTTTACGCAAGTCTAACTATTAATTTCGAAGCTACCAATTATTAATATTGTTTTCCTTATGCGTCGGTTCACAAGGTCTCCGCCCCTTCCTGGTTCTCTGGTCCTAGTCCAGTCTCCTAATCCTCCAGTTCTCCGGTCCTCGATCCTCCAGTCCTTCGATGCTCCAGTCCTTCGATCCTTTGGTCCTCCAGTCCTTCGATGCTCCAGTCCTTTGATCCTTTGGTCCTCCAGTCCTTCGATGCTCCAGTCCTTTGATCCTTTGGTCCTCCAGTCCTTCGATGCTCCAGTCCTTTGATGCTCCCAGTCCTTCGTTTGATACAGCGTCAGCAACGAAAGTTTCAGCAGTTGTTACCACCGTTGATGTGCTTGCGATTGCCTGGGGAAATATTTTACGCGGCCACAAGAAATCGCCCTCTCCGGTATTTACTCATGCCCTTGGGAAAACCGCGTCCAAAACCCAAGAGAGAGAGGAAGCACAGATGTAGGCTGCATAGAGTCTCCAACCAACAAGGGACGCTTCAGGTTCTCGATTTCGCACAGTTACGACCCGGCATAGACAATTTATCCCTCTTCGAAATTATCTTATCAATCTTAAGGAGTCTTAAGGTATCCCACCGCTGTCACCAGAAATATTTTATATGTTGCAGATCTTCTAGTAATTTCGAGGGAAAAGGACGTAGGTTACTGCCCGTGGAGCGCTGAACCGCTCTGCTCGTTCATGTGCGAAATTTAATTGTCGCTGATCTTAGGAACTTTAGATCAGAAAACTGACTGATTCTGATAATAACTTCCAATTACCCGCAAATAAATGAATTTAAACAACTTTGAAAGAACTTTTAATTAAACACAAATAAACTTAAACAAAACTTGTAACTATTCTTAATTAAAACACAAATGAACTCAAAAACTTGGATTTGGAAATCTGTTCTCTATGAATGCAGAATACAAGTGGAAAAGGTAGAAGCTGAGGCTTTTCTCTTCTTTTTCATATCAGGTCCACTGGTATTTATAGCCTTTAGTTTCTTAGGTAAACAACTATTAACAACCATTAGCAACTCCAATGTTATCCAAATTTAGCGTCGGCAAGTAGCCTTATTGGTCATCTAACTGCGTTTCATTTCTTTTAACCGAGTGTTACATGACTGGGCCATGTCTATTTACATGTAATGAGCTTTATCCCAGTGGCCTGTGATAAATTCGCAATTTAATAACAGAGGACTATCTTCTGGTTTGAATATCGCGCTCGAAGTATCTTTCCAGAGTTAACTTCAGTTTCCTAAGGTCTAACTTACAATAACGCTTAAATTTATTTACAATAAGTTTTCCATTGCCAACAATACAACGTGTTCAGAAAGACAAGGGCGCCAACGGCACGCCATCGGAACACTTTAAATTTAAAAAGTTCCGTTACTTTTCCGACATACTGTGTATATATCCCAGGTACCGAACCTAGAGGAAATTCCGTTGCGTTGCCAAATTTCGCACGGCGAACCCCCCCATTAGAAAGCCTCACCGTCCTGGAAAAGGCGCGCCAAGAGCGTAAAGGACGAGTGTAGGCTAAGTAACGAATTTCCTAATTGGTTAACACCGACGCATCGGGTTAACCAATCAGGAAGAACATGGAAAAGCCTCAAGGCAACTGGAGGAAAGCTGGAGGAGACGAGTCAGTCTACGACGGATCTCTAAAATAGACACTCCTAATAAAAAGAAACGTCATCGCAACTGTGGGGTGTATTCTACCCGTAACACGATCCCTTCCTATAAACTCTTAAAATCTTACAAGAGAATATATTTTGAGGATAGATTTCCCTTTGTAGAGCGATAATCGAACACAACACAGAGTGCTTATTTATGAGGCTCAGGTGCTGGTTTCGATAAGTATCGGTCAAACAATGAATAAGTATAAATACACGCATAAAAGAAGAAACGATAAAGCACATTATTGGGAAAATATTCCTCAATCTATTATTAGTATCTACATATGGAAAAAATCTAGTAATAAGTGAGAAAAAAATGATATTTTTAAAGAATAGTTAAGCGATAACTTAAATGACGACTTAAAGCGTCATCCGCACCCAAATGAAAATCTTAAATGACGACATTAGGCGTCATCCGACGCGAATGTGTTAAGTATTCCAGTACAGTGTCCGGGTCAAATTCTCCTTCTAGATTCTCTAGAAGAATCGTTGTCACCTTATCCTGTTTTGGAGTGTAGGTAAAAAATTCGATTTTATTTGTTTTCAAACTCTTGCAAGCTAATTTGAACGATTCTACATTGTCCATATGTAAGAGGTGTTTTTCACTATTTATTCTTTTTGTGTGAAAATTGTTTGTTGTTTTACTAATTAAATCAATCGTTCCTTTGTATGAGTTTTCGTATATGACTATCGGTGGGGGTTTAGTGCTGCAGTTGGATTGTTTGGGTACATTTACCCAAATTTCGGCTTTTTGAGTGGGACTGCCTGTGCTGACGTAGATGTCGTCGGGGGGTCCTCCTTTGTTTTAGCGGGTATCGCGCTAGGGATGTTCTTCCTCTTGGGCCGCGTAACGGTCGACCACTCCTGCGATGTCGGTGCGGGCTTATCCTTGGGGATTTCCGCTGGCTCCATTTCTACCTCAGGTAGATTTTCGTCGGCGTCGTTGGCTTCATTCTTTTTCCTTTTCCTTTCCTCTTGTAATTGTTTCGAAAGATTTGCGACTGTTTCGTTTAAATTTGTCATTATTTTTATTAATTCCTCGTATGAGGGTTTTAGTGATTCCTCTTGTTTCGAGGACCGCGTGGGTTTAACCTTCAGGCTTCAGGCTTTTAACCTTTAGGCTTCATGTTAGATGTTTCTTCTTCAGTTTGGTTTTTCCGAAAAGTTATATTTGGTTTCGGATTTAGTCTTTTGACTGTGTTTTTTCCAGTCAATGCTTTCGTGACGTGGGCCAGCAATCCCGTGTTTTCTTCTTTTAATATATTTTTTTGTTTTATAATTTGTATTAAATCCTTTGCTTTAACATTTTCTACGATCGTCTCCGTTTTTACCGGAGGCACATCGTTTGGGGATGACTCCCTATGCGAGATTATGTTGTTTTCTACACCCTCTGTCCCAAAAATAACCGGAATGGCTACACAGAAACAAAAATAATCAAAAAATCTTCACAAAAATCATTTTATTTATTCAAAATATTCTCCCTCAGCAGAAATACAGCAATTCGCACGTTCGAGAAGTGCATTAAATGACTTTTTTATATCGCTGATTGGAATGATGTCAAGATTCCTCGTCGTTGACCGTTGAATATCTTCAATTGATGCAAAACGATGTCCTTTCATCGCCAAATGCAGCTTCGGGAATAGAAAATAGTCGCAGGGAGCTAAATCAGGTGAATACGGGGGATGTTGAAGCAAAAAAATGTGATTTTTGGTCAAAAAATCGGTGACAATTAATGAACGATGAGCCGGTGCATTATCGTGCAACAATCGCCAACTGCCGGGTTCTCGATATTCAGGACGAATACGACGAACACGGCCTATCAAGCGTTTCAATACCTCAAGATAATACTCGGCTGTAACTGTTGTACCACTTGGAACGAATTCTTTGTGGATAATTCCCTTGGAATCATAAAAAACAATGAGCATTGTTTTGATTCTTGATTTTTCCAAACGACATTTTTTTGGATTTCCTTCATCTGGTGACCGCCATTCAGCACTTTGACGCTTGGTTTCTGGATCATATTGAAAACACCACGTCTCGTCACCAGTTACAATCGTCTTTAAAAAGTTTTCATCTCTTTGAGTTTCTCTAATGATGTCTCTGCAATGCCCAATTCGGTTCAATTTTTGGTCATCCGTCAAGCGATGTGGAACAAACTTCGAATTTAGCTTCCGAAGACCAAGTTTTTCGATTAAAATGCGATAAATTATTGTCTTGGGTATCCCAAGTTCCATTTCCATAAATCTCACTGAAGATTTTTTTGTAATTTTGACGAAATCACGCACCGTTTCGATATTCTCTGCGGTCATCGTCTCAATTGATCGGCCTGAACGTTTATCGTCTTCCACATCCTCTCTACCCTCTCTAAATCGTCGATGCCACTCAAAAACTTGTGTTTGGGATAAACAATTATCTCCATAAGCGATTTTAAGCATTTGAAGCGTTTTCGTAGCACTTATACCGTTCTTAACACAGAACTTAATGTTGATCCTTTGTTCTTTATTCATTTTCCGACCGATGAACCAAACTACTATCACTTAAATGCGTCGTATCTTCTCTTCTAATGAATGAAATGCCATGAAATTTTTACAGGTTAGTAAAAACAGTTGACGATTTATAAATCAATCTTCGGCTACCAGATGGCACAACTACTTTCGCTAAACTAGAGCCATTCCGGTTATTTTTGGGACAGAGGGTGTATGTTGGGATTTTGCGAATTAAATTGACGAACGAATATTAACTATTAAAAGTTAATAAAATTATGTGTCACAGTTTGTTTTATGACACTTGTGATCAATGCACTTTACTTGAAGCCACAGGTCTTAGGTCAATTGCACACTGGTAGACCAGCGTGGTATGGCCGTTGGCGTAAATATAACGATTAGTTGAGGGCATCAAGTTCGAGGAACGTGATATAGGCACTGGCTTCCAAGCTGCAGGACACTTGTACCGTGGACTGGGATCACAAGAAACGTGGTGATATCGAATTACTCGAGTGTAAACAGACAAGTCGTGGAAAGATTTGGAAACGGCCTTTCCTGTGTATCGAGGAGGTGCAAGGGTTAGTTGTTTAACGCTGAGTACAAAATGAGGACCAAGAAACGTACGGAAGAGCGTAGAATTGAAAAAGAAAGGCGAATCAACTAATAGAGGGTAACCGGTTTGTGTCCTTCTGAGGTGGTTATAGTACATGTGGGGTGGCTTGAGGTCGCCTCTGGTGGTCTGGGGTCAGCTGACGTAGCTTGAGGGCATCTGATGCGGCATGCAGTCATTTGAGGTGGTGTGGTGACATCTGGCGAGGCTTGTTTCCATCCGAGGCAGTTTGTGTTCACCTGAGGTGGTTTGAGGGCATCTGAGGCGATTTGTGTCCATCTGAGGTGGATATAGTACAAGTGGGGTGGCTTGATGTCACTTGAAGTGGATTGAGGCCATTTGAGGTGGTTTGTAATGGTTTAAGGTGGTTTGAGATAGTTTGAAGTGGTTTGAGGTCAATTGAGGTGGTTTGTGGTGGTTTAAGTTGGATTGAGATGGTTTGAGGTTATTTGAGGTCAATGGAGGTAGTTTGCCATTGTTTGTGGTGGTTTCAGTTGGTTTGATGTGGTTCAACGTCATTTGAGGTTGTTTGTGATGGTTGAAGGTGGTTTGAGGAGGTTTGAGGTGGTTTGAGGTCATTTGTAAGTGGGTTGCACTGCCTCAAGGTGGTTTGAGTTGGTTTGAGGAGGTTTGAGGTCACTTGAAGGGGCTTGTGATCGCATAAGGTGGTTTGAGTTGGTTTGAGGGGGTTTGAAGTCAATTGAAGTGCCATCTGATCGTTTGTGGTGGTTTGAGGAGATTTGAGGTCCTATGAGGTGGTTTGAGGCCATTCGAGGAGGTTTGCGATGGTTTAAGCTGGATTTACTTGGTGTGAGGTGGTTTGAGGTCAATTGAGGTACTTTGTGGTTGTTTAAGTTGAATTTAGTTGGTTTGTGGTGGTTTGAGGTAGCTTGAGGTCGTTTGTGATGGTTTAAGATGTCACGTCCCGGGAGTGGTCGAACTACCGGTCGCGGTTAACCTAACCGACGTGCAATTAATCTCAATCTTTCGAATCACGCGGCACTTACGTCCGTCGTCTATTCGGGCTTCACGGTTTTCAGAATTCGCTTCGCGATAAATAGGCCTAGATCTTACCTGTTTTTAGTATTCTTTGGCGAGGAGATATCCTCCAGAATCGGGAAGCTGGTTTTGTACTCCACTGCTTGAACTGCCCAGTGGAAGATGGTCTGCGTTATCCGCGGCATCCGCGTCGCGGATTCGTTGCTGGCGATGTTTCCTCCTGTCTCTGCAGGCGGTCCGTCGACGAGCGGCGGCTCGCGGTTGAAGTCGCGGAAGTGTACGAAACCGGCGACGGCGGCTGTACCCAGGTAATCGCGAAGCAATTCACGTATTTGATATTTCCCACCGACGCGGCGATGGCGTGTCATCTAGAACGGCTCGGTTAGAATGCGAATGGGATTTATTCCCGCTAGAATGAAGCCTCTCAGGTTATTCTGTTGCACGTGCCGGGGTCAGCACCGCCGAATCCAGCAACCGAGAAATTCTGTGTCGTAATAATATATTTCGCGAACAATTCCTGACTGAATTACTCGATCTTTCTCGATACTTTAATGGGTGCGTGCCGAAGTCAGCACCTCTCACCCTGAGTGTCCCGTTCCGGGGTCAGCATCGCTGGACGAAATACCAGAAAGATCCTTTTCGATGAAATCGTATTTGTAAGATTGTACTAACGCTCGAGATGCCGTTGCGACGTAGGCGGAAAGTTAATAATGGTGACACTGAATTTAAATATTGAATATATATATTTTAACACTGTGTACAGTAACGCGATTGAATGAATTCTGTGGTTCGTACGCTAATTTTTATACGCTAAGGTAATGACGCTATGTTGAAACGCTGTGAGATTGACGCTATGTCGATACGCTATGAGAATGACGCTAAGTTGAAACGCTATGGAATACACGCTATGTTAAACGCGGTGGAGTCCAGACAGTATCCAGTCGGAATTATCCGACCTGAAGCAACTAGTCTGATCCAATGTCGGTTCCAGTTGAATATCGTTTCCTAATTCTATCTTACTCAAAGGAGCATGATGTCCTTTACAAATATTCTTAGTCTACGTACGCGTATTACAATATAATGTATTGCGAATACGCGGCTGATTCTAACTCCACGTCGATCGGTCGACGTCACACCATCACCGAGATTTTGCAGTGTCAAGGATTGCAGAATCGCCGAAATCATTGTTTAAGTACTATTCTATGCGAACGCACTTGCTTTCTGGTGTTTTCAGTACTCCACCATACGTTTGAGTATGCTGTTACGTCCCGGATCGCGCTATTTCGGCAAATTCGAGACAGAGCACAATAAACAACCGTTCTTTGCGTTCACGCAGCGCGAACATCTACGTCTAGCGGGGACTTTCGCTAATTCAGTTGATTTGTAAATGGTACCTACCTAGACTCCTTGGTAACTTCAGGCTGGATGATAATTGAGTAGTTCGGTATGTGAATCGCGCACCTTGATATTAGGTTAGAATAATTGTATATGGGATACTAATAATTACTAATAATCACCTTAATATACACTCCCAGACAAAATGATAGCACATGCGTGCTATCTTTAATATCTAGTGTTAGGATTATGCTAGCGTGAAAGTTCTGAGTGATATGTATATGAATTATTCTATGATTATATAAACATAACATAGACCGACCTTGCATCAATGAGTTCTCTTAGTTGGAAAAGAAACACATAACTCAACGCAAACAAAATGATAGCACACTTGAAAAATAAAGATATATATTTCATATAATACAAATATATGTTTCATATAACAGAAGGATACATACTTTATATAACAATATATGTACTAAACTGTATTTTTGTAATAATGTGTACAACCTCCTTTGTTTTCTATGACTTCCACCATCCTTTTAGGTAAAGAATTATATAATGTTTTAATTGTTGTTTGATCTAAATTTTCCCATTCAGTCATAATGCAGGTTTTTAATTCATTTAGATTTGAAAATTGTCGGCCTTCCGCATACACTGCTTGTGAGAGCATTGCCCAGCAATTTCCGATGATATTAAGGTCGGGTGAGCACGCCGGCCATTGAAGAGTGGAAATATTCTCCTTTAAAAAATATTCCTTAACAATTTTGGCAATATGTACTGCAGCATTATCTTGTTGGAATATGTATGATGTAACGGCAATGCGTTCTGCATATGTATAAATTTGGTTTCTTATTATTTGTAGATAACGGACGCTGTTCATTGTGGCTTGAACAAACATAATTTCTGTTTTTCCCTTATATCCGACACCAGCCCAGACCACCTCCATGCATTTGACGTCGAATTTTTGTTAGTGGTTGTTTACGGATATCGTGATAATAATGTGTGCACCCGTCTGGGCCATCAAGGTTGAACCTTTTCTCATCCGTAAAGATTACTCGATTCCAAGTCTTTTTCCAAAGTACATGTTCCTTTACAAATAGCAATCATGCCTCCTTATGTCTTATATTTAATGCTGGTTTTTTCATTATTCTACTTCGATTTATAATGTTATTGGTCTGGAGTACACGACGAACATTTTGTATATTTGTTTCCACTCCAGCTTTTTTAGCGATCTCCCTCGCAGTAGCACAAGAATTGGAAGCAACACGTATTATTGCTCGTGTATCTCGTTCAGATAATGCTGCTGGCCTTCCAGTGCTTTTCTTCTTTCCATATGCACTGGCATCTTTCAGCAAATTATATATAACTTTTCGACTGCGACTAACTTCTTTTGAAATTTGAGTAATAGACAGCTTTTGCTTCTTCAAAGTTAAAATTGTGCTAATTTCGTTTTCACTAAGTTTTTTGCCACGACCCATTATGAGAATAGCAGTGCGATAAAACTCTAAGCACAAATTGAACATAATAACCCCGCGCAAGTTCACAAAATACTGAAGAAAATGTAAATACTGCTCTAGTGTGCTATCATTCTGTCTGCGTCGAATTATCTGCTTCTCTTCCAACCAAGAGAACGCATTGAAGTAAGGTCAATCTATGTTATGTTTACATATTCGTACACTCCTCGTCAAAAAGATAGCCCAGATGTGCTATCTTTAATTTCTCAATGACGCGTGTAAAGTTTTACGTTTATGATGTATAATACCAAAACATTATAAGCTCAGAATATGCGGTTCATTGAAAATAATTAAAAATATTATGAGGTTTAGTGTGTAACAAACAAAATTGTTTTATTTTAAGAATGAAATGATAGCACATGTACAATAATAAAATAGTAATCAACATAAATCGTAACTAACAATAATTACTTATCAAACATATATACTTATTTAATAATGGGTACATCCCCCTTTATTTTCTATTACTTCTATTGTACGATTTGGCATCGATTTATATAGTTTTTGGATGTAATTTTGACTTAATGTATCCCATTCGCGTACAATTGCATTTTTTAATTCTTGTACGTGTTGATACTGCTTTCCATTCGCGTATACGCCGTGAACAAGTTTTGCCCAGCAATTTTCAATAATATTAAGGTCTGGGGAGCGTGCAGGCCACGGCAAAACAGAATGTATATTATTTTCATTGAAATATGATTGGACCAATCTTGATGTGTACAGACGCATTATCTTGTTGAAAGATGTAATCAGGCCCAGAAATGCGTTCTGCATGATTATTTATTTGTTCTTTGTTTAAGTTTATGTATCGGACACTATTCATTCTCCCATTGATGAACTTGATACTTGTCTTGCCAAAATAACCGATGCCGGCCCAAACCATCACGCTGCCTCCTCCCATTTGTCGTCGAATTGCTGACATTGTCTCTTTTCTTATGTCATGAAAATAATATTGGAACCCATCAGGACCATCTAAGTTGAATCTTTTTTCGTCTGAAAATAGTACCCTTCTCCATTTCTTTTTCCAATGCACTCTTTCTTTTGCAAAGCGTAAACGTTCTACTTTGTGTTTCGATGTTAACGGAGATTAAAATCTACGTAATTGAAATCTTTTTCAATTTTAGCCTCTTAATATTTTTGCAGGATAGTAGAACTCGACGAACACTTGAAACACTGGCACTAACACCAGATTTTTCCATTATTTGCTTCGTTGTTAACTGCGAGTTGGAAGCTACACGCAAAATTGCTCGCTTATCACGATCGGATAACGATGACGGCCGACCAGTACTTTTCTTTTTGCCATAATCTTCAACATTTCTTAAGAAATTGTGTATTACTTTACGACTTCTTCTTATTACTTTCGATATTTTTGCTACTGATAACTGTTGCTGTTTTAGTTCAAGAATTTTCTTTTTTTCAGACTCGTTTAATTTTCTTCCGCGTCCCATACTTACAAATGTATATAAAATTGTACTGTAATCTTTACTCATTGACAGATCATGAACTACTGAGCAATTTCTAAACATATTAACAGAGTGTGCTATCATTTCGACCTTAGCGTGGAATAGTTTTTCTTTGTTGTATACAAACATCTACGACATTGTGATTTATTTCCAGTAAGCCGCATATTCTGAGCTCATAATGTTTTGATATTATACGTTACAGACGAAAAACTTTACATGCGTTATTGAGAAATTAAAGATAGCACGCATTTGCTATCATTTTGTCTGGGAGTGTACTTTACTATGTAGGTTATATAAGATATAGAATACAATGGAATATGGTAATAGTAATATAATATAAGATATAGAAATACAATGAAATGGTGACACTTGATATAGAAACACTTAGAAATAGTAACGCTTGGAAATAGTAGCACTTGATATAGAAACGCGAAGTATACTCCGGAAGTTCCGGAGTGGAACTGTTTTTGAGTGCTGAGCTATGGCTTACTTTATACAAGTGGAGTGTGGAGTCGCGAGGAGTTGTGAATGGAGATTAGAAATGAGGAGCGTGGGACTGCTGACGGTGCGGTTTAGATAAGGGCGGATGTTTATAAGATAAGGAATGGTATGCGACGTAGTTGGAGTTCGAAGCGGGTGTTATCGGATATATTGTATATGGAGATGTGATATCGGAGGAATGTGTTTATGAGATAAGGAATTGGTCGTGAGAGCGGATGTTGATAGTCGAGGTTTAGTCTGGAGATAAGATATTGAAGGAATGTGTTTATAAGGTAAGGAGTTGGTCGTGAGACCGGATGTCGGTAGTAGGAGATGAATGTCGATATGGCGGTTGCTTAAGATAAGGAATCTTAATATCTAGTTACGGTTAGCACGGTCTTAGATTATCGGTGTTAGATTACTGGCTACATGCTTACATGCTATCTTAATATTCTAGAAGGTTCTGCGCTATCTTACATGCTAATAGTGTTCGTTGCTTCTCATTCTCACTGTCACAGGTAAGTGTCTAAGTCAAACGTTGCTAGATGTAACACCTCCCCCCCTGAGGAGAAAATTCTCGTAGAGAATTTTCCTAGTGTTCGTAGGAGTTTGAGAGGTGGCACTGGGGGTAGAGCTTGTTAGCTCTATGGGGTGTAAAGGACGTGTTGTCGTCCTTGTTGGGGTTGGGGTTGAGTTTGGGGTCCAGGGGTACGGTGTCCTGAGCTGGGGCTCTGCAGGTTCCCTGGCCTTCCACGGGGTTGGCTTCCTTCGTTTTGCGGTGATCCAGGAATAGGAGGAAGTGGGTGGTGGAGCTCCATATTGCTCCGACGAATTGGATTCTCCATCCGTAGATGGAATGCAGCGCAATGCCGTTGATTATCACGCTGATTGCTACTTTTACGGCGCGGATGGACAGGTATACGCCGATGAGTTCTGCTGTGAAGGAACCAAATGTCACAAATCCCGACCAGATCCGCTTGGCTGTTGAAGCGGCGATGTGGTCCAGGGCCTTGTCATCTAGTAAGTTGTACAGATTCACTCCTTGGGCGTTGTACTCGCGTCCCGTTGCGCCTTGGGCTAGAGTATTGATAATAGTTGGTCGTTCTATTGGAAACATGATTCTGTCCTTATGCTTTTGGACATCGTCATGTGAGTATATGCCTCTGTCGGCGAGGTTATGAGGATCGATGTATTTCCACGATGATTGAGCCAGAGGTTTCAATTGCGTCGGTGGTAGAGTCTCGATTGGTTTCGGAGACAGTTTATACCACTGCCCATGGATTTTATACATTGTGGGCAGGATGTCGCTGCATTCTCTTCTGGTCCCAGTGGTTGTGAGTATTCTATGAATCGGTGTTAAGAATAGTGAAGTATTTTTATATGTGATAGGTAACTCGTCATAGCAATGTGCTGTTTGTCTCAGCTAGCATATGACGGGTATGCACTTTATGATATGGATGGTCTCCCTTGTCGGGATGGCCATGTAGCCCTGTTCTTTTGTAATCATGGTGGCAACCTCTGCGGGTGCTAGATGCATGAGGGTGAGCGCGTTGTGGAGGATTTGTTTCTCCAGGGCGCAGCGTTGTTTCACAACGTCCTCATAGAGTCGTGTTATCTGCGTCTTGAAGTGCTTTTCGACATATATAAATTTAGAACTGGCGTATGTAAAGATATCCAGGTTATTTACTGAGATTGGCTTCCGTGTCCGGGGTTACTCTCCGATTCCTGTTTCAATAATGAATCATTTGGGATGTTCTGTGTGGATGAATGCGTATCCGCAGATCTTTGATTCCGTCGTGCGCGCCAGCGCGAATATGGTGTCCTGAGAAGTTACTGAGTATAAGGTGAGTCCTCTATCTTGGTGGAGGATCGTTGCTTGGCCCTGGTATAATACATCGTATTGTTTGAAGTTACAGCTGTCCACTGGTGAGGTCTGCCAAAAGGAATATCCGTTCTCCGTGTCAAGGCAGGATCCTCTTTACACGGAGCATTGTTGGCCTGAGTGCAGAAGGATTTGTAGTCCGTAATCTTGATTTTGATCACGGCTTGCACGACGACCAAGTGCCGAATGGGTCGCTAAAGGTTGATCCATGGCACGTCTCGTCGTTTCCTAGCTTCCCTGAGAACGTCAGGCTCCGTGTTGCTGTTGAGTTAGGTTGTATCCCGGTGATTTGCGACGCAGGGGTGATGAATAGTGTGCCAGTGTTGTGCAACATTTGGCACGTATCCCTCGGAGTGTTGAGAAGGTATATCTGTCTCCCGTTTTCTACTGCTGAGATATGGGAGTACATTGCACAGTGATAAAGTGTCCTGTCGACTTCAACTTGACACTGGATCACTGGTGTCGCGTGAAAGTCTGATAACTGGAGTAACTGGACCGGCTTAGTTGTAACTGTTGGCTTGGCTGTCTCCGCTTCGCACCGTATCGGGTCAGTGATGGAGTAGGCGGTCAGGTGTAGTGCGGGGCTGCTGCAGTCGTAGCCGATGAGGCCTGCAGCTGAAGACGCGGTGATGAGTAGTATCGTAGCTCTGATGTGCATGGTGGCGGTTCGTCGAAGACTGTGTTTTCCGGCTCTTCTCTCGCCCTTATGTACTAGTCATGCGAGGTGGGGTGACATTGAGGGGGCCGTTGTTTTTGCAAGTTTGATTTTATTTTTATGCACGGTTCGCTCTCGACCGGTGTCGAGTGTCAGGCGGACGTTATGATTTTCCAATACGCGTGATACCCTGTGCGGAACAGAGTATTGGATGTCAAATTTGCCCTTAATCGGTTCCCTCAGAAGATATACCAAGTCACCTTCCGAGAATTCCTGCGTGTTTAGTCTGCGGTCGTAATATCTCTTTGATTTTCGTTTGGCAAGATTGAGATTGGCAGCTGCTATCGCTCTAGACTCTGTAAGTTTAGTTTTGAGTTTCTTAAGATATGCAGTATAGGTTTCGTCTTCCGCAGGCGTTTCGTACGAGTACGCAGATGGCACTCTGGCTTTATTACCGAATATTAGCTCGTGGGGGGTGTAAAGTGTACCCTCGTGCATGCTCGTATTATAGCTGAACATTGCACATTGAAGCCAATTATTCCAGTCGTTTTTGTTATTTATTAACTGTTTCAGGTACTCAGAACGAGATGGGATCGTTCCAGTGAGCCATTTGTCTGCGGATGAAACGCTGTGGTCTTTACGTGCTGTATTCTAAATCTACGGGTCACCGCGCGCATGAGGGCGTTAATGAAATTCGTGCCCTGATCCGTGAGTATCGCCTTCGGCGTGCCAAATTTGCAGATGAGATGATCGACTAATGCGTCGGCTGTTTTCACTGCGGACGTGGTTTTAAGAGGGACAGCAATGAAATATTTCGTAAGGAGGTCTTGCATGGTGAGGATATATTGATGACCTGTGGAAGTGGTAGGGAGGGGACCAACGACGTCGAGTGCAATCTTGCCAAAAGCCTATCCCGATGTGTCAGTCAGTACCATAGGATTTCTAATTTTAACTCTAGTGAGTTTCTTGGTTTGGCAATCTTTACATGTCGTTACGAAGTTTGTGACTTCCGATTTCATCTGTGGCCAAAAATATTTTTCGCGAATCCGTCTGTATGTCTTCGTAACGCCTTTGTGTCCGGCGTATGCTGAGGTATGGTTTTCGAAAATTATGCCCTGTCTTATGTCTTCCGCGGGTATTGTAATTTTGTTTGTGCAAATTGTGATTCTAACGTTTGTGTCTTCTAAAAGTTCTAATAGTGCGTTACGTATGACCGTCCAGGGAATGTCGTCTATCGAGACTCGAGATATTGTTATCGTTGGTAAATTTAGTTCTACTATTGCGTCGCGTAGGGCTCTAAATGATTCCATTATATCGTCATATGTTGCGGTGTGCGTCAGTGATTGTTTTACTGGTAGTTGTATTAAGGTGAATTTTCCTATGTGGCCTTTTGCTCTGCCAATGGTTGCGTTTGTTAATTTTGGTAATTTGTCGTGTTTGAAAAGGTCTATCGCGCCTTCGTCTAGCGGATCGTTCGCGAGAGACATGAAGCATGTCAGATTGTCATTTTTCATTATCAGTCTGTCGCGTGTGTATTGTACGTTCGTTGGTGTTATTGCTGGACTCGATATATTAATTTCGTTGTCGACGTCGGGTGATGTAGGAGATGAGGCAGAAGGTTGAGATTGGAATAGTAATGGGGATGTAGTAGTGTCTGAGGTTAGTGAATATATGGGAGTTTGTATGGGGTTTCGGGAAAGAGCATCTACATTGGTGTTAGTCTTTCCTGCCTTCTGTAAAATTTTGTACTCGTACTCGGCTAGCTTTAGTCGCCAGCGGAGTAAGCGTGACGATGGATCTTTCACGGAATTCATCCATACCAGCGGTTGGTGATCCGTGATGAGGTTGAATTGTTTTCCATAGATATAGGACCTGAAATGTTGAACAACATAAATGATGGCTAGACATTCTTTTTCTATGGTGGCATAGTTCAATTCTGCTCCGTGAAGCAGACGTGACGCATAGGCTGATCTCGGTTAACCTCGCCCTGACTCAGTATAGCACCGATCGCGTAATTGGACGCGTCGGTGGTGATATGGAAAGGTTTGGTGAAATCTGGATAGCGGAGTACTGGTTCAGTGCACAATGCTGTTCCTAAGGCCTCGAAAGCTTTGTCCTGTGCAAGAGTCCACTCGAACTTTGCATCTTTTCGTAGCAATAGCGTTAATGGTTTTGAAATATGCGAGAACTTGTCTATGAAGCGTCTATAATATCCAGCTAATCCGAGGAATTCTCGGACCTGCCAGGTGTTCTTAGGTTTTGGGAATTCTTTGATCGATATGACCTTGTTCGGACAGGGTTTGACACCCTCATCGCTTATTACGTGACCTAGATGCGCGACTTCCCGGCAGAGGAAAGTGCATTTTGATAGTTGAAGTTTGAGGTTGGCCTTACGGAGGCGTTTTGCTAATTTATTGAATTTAGAGTTGTGTTCAGAAAGAGAAGAGGCATACAGTAAAACCTGTTTTTGTGCGGTGGATAGGGACCGCATAAAAGAAATCGTACAAAAAAATATTCGAAAATTTTATAAATTCTTACATATAATAAACAACTTTGTACGATATACCGCCTAAAATTTTTTTTATGCGGTGGATAGGGACCGCATAAAAAAAGTCGGACTTAGAAAATACATTAATGACTTATGAAATAGATGAGAGAATGCTTTCAATTAAATAAAATAATTAAATTAGACCTAAAGAAATTGTAAAAAGATTTAATTTTTCATTGTACATATATATGGAGAAGTTTTCAAATTATACGTTAAATAGTTTGCTGCTACTCGTCGTAATCTAAAACGCGCATCTTCTTGTGATGAATCGGTTGAAAATCGCTTTCGTCGCTTGAAGATAGGATTTCAATTGGTTTGTTTTTTGGTACCATAAAGTCGGTGATCAGTTTTTGTGACGACGGTTGACTGGTCAATTGCTTGTAAACGTCACGATAGTGAGACATGCATGATCTCAGCTCTTTTTGGAATTTTAAGCGTCTTTCGGCATTGGTATCTATTTTAAGAAAATGCGTTTCCAATTTTTTCGAAATCTGGATCCCTGCATATATTTTATCCGCTGTAATAGATTCCGGTTCTTCTTGTCCATTTTCATAATCTATCAAACTATTGATAATGTCGCTATCATCGACAGCTTGGTCCTCAATCATCTCATCCAGGTCATTATCGTTGAAAGAGTCAAAGCCTTCTCCGCCGATGTTATGTGCGAGCGCACTAATTTCAGATAATAACGTTGACGCGTTTTCGGTAACGTTTCGATTAATTACACATTCAGGCCAGATCACTTTCCAGCACGAATTTAATGTGTGTTGTTTGATTTGTCCAATTGCTGCAATAATATGGTTTATGCAGTCTAAAATTGAGAATTTTTTCCAAACCTCAGTTAGGCTTAAGTTATCGTCCTCTAGCTTTTTTAAAACGTAGCTGAAAGTTAATTTGATATAATGTTTCTTAAAATTTGCGATTATGCCCTGATCCAGTGGTTGTATAAGGCTGGTCGTATTTGGTGGTAAAAACACCATTTGTATATTAGGATGTTCTATACAGGGATGACCGGGTGCATTATCTACAATTAGCAATACTTTAAACGGAAGACCCATCTCTTCCATGTATTTTTCAACTTCTGGTACAAAACAATCATTGAACCATGTTGTAAATACAGCTGATGTGACCCATGCTTTTTTATTGGCCATGAAGTGTACTGGATATTCAGATAAATTTACGCCTTTTAGCGCACGTGGGTGTAATGCTTTATTTATAATAAGTGGTGTTAACATCTTTGCACCAGAGGCATTACTGCAAAGAAGAAGTGTGATTCGGTCCTTTGCCGCTTTAAAACCACTTGCAGTTTTCTCCGATCTCGCAATTAATGTTCGACTGGGCATCTTTTTCCAGAATAACCCAGTCTCATCAGCATTAAATATTTGGTCTGGGCAATATCCACCATCATCAATGATTTCCGCTAATACTTTGCGATAATTCATAGCAGCCGTTTCATCGGCGGACGCTGCCTCGCCTTGTATCTTCACATTGTGAAGTGCGTACCGTTGTACAAATCCAGCAAACCAGCCGTTGCTCGCAGAAAATGTCACGTTTCGTGAACAGGATGACGAACTTGGTTCTAAGTCCTTCAGTTGGTTGAAATAATGTCTAGCTTTTTCTTGAATTAATTCTTTGTGAACGGGGATTCGTTTTTTAGTCAAATCTTTAAACCACAACACGAGAGCCTTTTCCGTCTTCTCTAATACAATATTTCTCGAATACGATGCTCTTTTACTACTGTCATTTGTTGCACTATTAAAAGATTCATATATTTTATTCGCACGTTTGTGTATAGCTCTGATCGTGGATTCACCTAATTTAAATTCATTAGCAACAGCTGTAGATCCTTCACCATCTGCTAGTCTATTTAATATTAGAATTTTTGTTTCTAATGGAATTGTCTGTCTTTTTACTTTCTTTTGGCTATAATTATTCATTGTAAGGGAGTGCTTATGTCTAAAATTAAAATAAAAATCATAAAAACTACATATAAATAGAAACAAAAGTAACTAATTTATTTACCTTTAATCTCACTATAAAATGAATCCTTAATCACGTGAATCGTGGATAAAACTCTGAATACGAAGCGTATGCTGTTCGCGCGTCGAGCGACAATACTGTGTACGTAACTGACTCTGCCTTGTCAGGAGATTGTTTAAAATAAATGAACAGAGCATCGCGAAATCCAGATACATCGTTGTCAAGGAGACCACGTAATCAGAGTTCGTCCACAACATGTATATGTACATTGATAGGAAACATTAAATTGGTGCTAACGCCGTTAAGATTCATATACCGCATAAAAATAAATCGCACAAAAAAAATCGCACAAAAATAAAATCGCACAAAACCAATCGCACAAAAACAAAATCGCATAAAAAAGGACCGCACAAAAACAGGTTTTACTGTATATGACAATATCGTCCAGATACACGAACATTTCTGTACCTTGCAAGCCACACAGCACAGAGTCCATAAGACGCTGGAAAGTGGCTGGCGCGTTCCGTAGCCCAAATGGCATACGATTGAATTCATAGTGACCATACGGAGTAGAAATGCCGTCTTTCGAGCGTCCTCACTGCTCTTCCCGATCTGGTGGAAGCCGGACGCCAAGTCGAAGGTGGAGAAATATTTGGCCGACCCCAGTTGGTCCAAAATCTCCACTATGCTAGGCAATGGATATGCATCTGGTTCCGTTTTTTCGTTTAGTTGCCTGAAGTCAATGACTATCCTCCACCTTTTGTTCCCGCTCTCATCCGGCTTCTTGGGAACAATCCACAAGGGGGAATTGTAAGGAGATGTTGAAGGGCTTACAATGTCACTGCTTAGCAACTCCCTCATTTGAGTGTTGATTTCCTCCTTGTGAATTGGTGGATATCTGTACTGTTTTACATGGATAGGCTTATCGTCGCTGGTTGGTATCGTGTGTTCTACTATTTTTGTTTTGCAGAGTTTTTCACCTGGGAGGTGAAAAATATCACCGTTCTCTTGGATAATTTTATCAACATGTGCGTGTTCTTCGTTATTTAAATGCTCGAGATTTATAATGTTCTTGATTTCGTTTTCGCGTTCCCGATATGAGCGGGGATTTTGTATGGGGTATACGTGATACGGATTTTTATCTTTCGGTTTATCACCGAGTTCGGCGACTTCCTGCACCTCCACAGTGTGTATGTCGAAAGAGATAGAGTCGTTGGTAGTATTTACGACACGTACAGTGAAGAGCATAACTGTATCAATAACCACACATTACGAGTAAATAATTTTTTATTTTTATTAATAATAATACATACAAAATATTAACGTGGCAAATGTATTTTATATACTTTATAATACCAATAACAAATTTTTAATGTTACGAAAGTTTCCGTGTTTGCCTGTAATAAGAAATTTACATTGTTACAGATTTGCTCCATTATTTTTGTAATACAGTTTCTTAGCTTTAATTACTTATTAATACTTGGTCCATAGTCCTTTAGCTTTAACAATTGCAGAAATACGTCTTGGCATGCTCTCTATGAGGTGCCGACAATAATGTGGATGTATTAGACCCCATTGTTCCTCAATTCTCTGCTGTAATTCTGTAACTGAGGATGGTGCAGTTTCATATGCAGTCTGCACCTTCTGTTTTAAGAAGGCCCATAGATTCTCAATGGGATTGAGATCAGGGCTTTGTGCCGGCCATTCTAATACAGAAAACTTTTGTTCTTTTAACCAAGATTGGACACTTCTTGCCATATGTTTCGGGTCCCGATCATGTTGAAAAATGGTCATTTCATCGGGAAACGGCATATTTTCTACCACCTCTAGTAAATTATGATTTAAAATGTCTTTGTACATATGTTGGTTCATTATACCCGTGATTTTGTGCAATGAGCCAACGCCAAATGCCGTCATGCATCCCCAAAACATAACGCTTCCACCTCCGTGCTTAAGTGTCTGTTTGACATGTCGTAGTTGAAGTGGTTCTCCTTTACGGATCCAGCACCATGATCGTCCATCTGAACTAATTCGGTTTATTTTGGTTTCATCCGACCAAATAACACGTTCCCAATCAGAAACTGTCCACTTTAAATATTTTTTCGCAAATGCTAAACGCATTTTAATATTTTTCTTGGACAGCAAGGGTTTCTTTTTCTTTTCGGCAGCTTTAAAATTGTGTTTTTTCAAAATTCTTCGGGCCGTCCAACTACTAATTTCTACACTAACATCACGCTTTAACAATTTTGCTGCCATACTTGCCGATTTTGCTTCACCCGTTGTTATGTAATGAACAATTCTCCGTTCCCCAGTTGCTGTCAATTTCTTTGGTCGCCCACCCGTGAATGGAATAATATCTGCACAATGCTTTTTTCTTATTCGTTGGACAGTCATGGCTGAACAACAACACTTTTTAGCAATTTGGCGAGTAGATAAACCATTGTTTAAAAGAGAAATTATTTGTTTTACTACACTACGCGAAACTGGTTTCATTCTTATTCTAGAACTTCTATAGGTATCTTTCGATTGAAAGACAACGACAAACTGAGTAATAAGTTGCTGTCAAACCCCAATGAAACACGAGCGGATATAAACCTTACTACAATGTAAACATTTCTGGAACTTGACTTCGCTTCTATAAATCGGTGCAAAACTGTACCAATGAATATTTCTTATTACAGGTAAACTAGAAAATATTTAATACTTTAAAAAATTGATTCAGTTACTTTAAGTTCTACTAAATGTTTCTATCGTACTTATTTTTTTAATATCTACACTCTAAAGACAATACAAAATTATTTATAAGAAACCTGCTTTCATTGTTACAGTTATGCTCTTCACTGTATATGCGCCTTGCCATGGGCCGATTTTACAAGCGAATCGAACACAAATACCCCCGGTACTAATTCCTGTCGAGGGAGATATCCTACTTCTGATCCGGTAGTCATTATTTGTATGACTTTGGCTGTTCGGCCCTCGATGGTACGCACTTTATGTTCGATTTTCACTTTTTCGGGTACGATGGCGGATTTGGAAGATACAGAGGCTTTTGCACCTTCTTTAGACGATCTTGTCATCGCCGATTTAGTAGGTTTGGAATTCGTTGAACTGGAAGGTTTTGAGCTTGTTTTGCTCGAGTTCGAAGAGTTAGTAGTGGAGGTTGTAGAGTTAATAGAGGAGCTAGGTTTCTTATATGGGAGTTTAGGATTTTCCTCGCGATTCCACTTACTATGCGGGGAGTTCGCAAATGGAATCTCTATCCCCTTCCATAGAATCCTCTTTTTGGGAAACGATATCTCCGCTCCTTCCTCTAGGAAGTGAGCAACAAGGATCCCGTCCGTAAGGATAGGGAAGTCGGGGGGGGGGGGGGCTACATGGAACCTTATTATGGTTCCATATAGCGGGATTCCGACGGAACTCAAGGTGGAAACCGCTCCCGCTGTGATTCCATACAGCTGGAGCCTTTCATCATCGCCGATGCGATATCTGGAGTGGAGAACTGATTTCTTGATGGGATTCGGCTCCGATCCCGTATCGATCATCAAGGTAGTTCTTTGTGGAAGCGCTGGTGATATGGCTTCCACATGAGGGGAAGTTTTCCCCTCCCAAGAGGGGAAGACTCTTCCTTTCTGATTTAGCTCGCATTTTGCGATTCTGCTTCGTCCTGTTTCTCCGTAGCGATTTTCCGAACCGCCTTTGGTGCAGCCTCCCGCCTTCGGTCCGGATTGGGCGGGAGGGCGTGCGCGTTTCCCGGATTGTGACGATTGTTGAATTCTCTTTTGCGACATTCATGGATGTCATGCCCTGTGTACTTACAGTACGTACAGACCTTGGTCGGTCTGCTAGGGCTTACATTCCTACGCGGTGGCTCGACCACGTCACGGTACGTGCGGCTATCGCGATAAGAGTCGCGAGGAGATACGCGTTGATCGCGATAGGTTTCTCTGTATTGATTAGTATACGTAGGTCTTGGCAACGTTTCTCGCCAATATGAACACGGTTGGAAATTCGGGTAATAGGGTTTCCACTCCGGCGTCGGATCCCGAAATTGTACGTGTCTGGACTCCGGTACGTGCCCGTAACGGAGGTTGCCGCGCTCCAATTCTTTGTGTATTTCGATGGACTCGTTGAATATCATAGACAACGGACTTTTGTGCAAATGGCAAAGTTCTGTTCGGATTTGGAGTGTCACGCCGCGTATAAAACATTCGGTTGTGAGATCATCGACTTCCCCGATTGAGCTAGCATTACAGTCGATAATTGCGTTCCTAATGTCTTTAACTCGCGTTATAAAATCTAGTCAATCAGTATGTGTTCGTCTATGCGCATGAATATGTTAGCCATATCACCTCTGTAGTGATCTACGGTCTTTTGTGGTCCAAATACTCTCTTTAGTCTGTTACAAAGATCTATGATGCTGACGTAACGTTCGTCTTCGATAGCGGTTGCCGTGCGCCCGCTTAAACGTGTGGAGATAAGGCGTGTAAGCGTGCCTTCGGCACTAGGAGGGAGTAGGTCACGAGCGCGGGTGCACGCGCGTGTAAAAGTCAGAACTGAGGGTTGAAAACCGTTGAACGAAGGGATTAATACCAACGCTTCCTTAAGCGTGAATGAATCCGCGGGTATGTCATCGCTTACGGGGCGATGCGTTTTATGTTCTCTCCTGATTGCGTCTATCTCCGCCAGCGCAGCGTCGCGCTCCTGCCGCAAGGTAGTACAATCATGCTCTGTGCGGTTTGCCTCGCCGT
Source organism: Anthophora plumipes (assembly GCA_951804975.1). Lineage (NCBI taxonomy): Eukaryota > Metazoa > Arthropoda > Insecta > Hymenoptera > Apidae > Anthophora > Anthophora plumipes. The sequence goes on from OX638120.1 coordinate 10,068,987, forward strand.
TTTCCACGAGTTTCTTTAATCGCGTATCCATTTTAGAAGGAAATAGAAATGACGTAGAAAGGCAATAGAAAAGATTTTTGCGTTTTATTGATTTTCAAACAGGAAATTACACCAATCTGTGATTTCTCGCGGCATATATTCTGGGAGTTCGTCTTTAGAAAAGTTTCGAATAAATGATAGGAGAACTACTTCGGGTATCTCCCTGTGGTTGTGCCTTAACTTTAAGTGTCGTGTCTGTGTCCACGATTTCTATAGGTGGTGGAGGAATAGGTACAATGATTGTCTCGTCATCTGAATCGTCGATAGTAATAATTTCGGGTTCAGGTTCGGCTCCTGCGCTATTGGGAGGTTTCGGGATTTCCGACGCAGGCTGCTACGCTACGATCTCCGTCAACTCTCCCTTTATAGCTGCAATCCTCGTTATCTGCACCTTTTTACCATCACGACGGCTACGTCGACGAATCTAATCGGCATAGATTTGGAAATAGTAAGGGTTGAAAATATATATAAAAAAAAATTTTTTGATGTAACGGCTTTAAACAAATACCTTCTTAACTCTGTGCAAGGTGGCTGGTGCCATCGCAAGCTCACTGCGTGCATCCATTCAGTCTTGTACAGGAACGCTGACGTGAGCGCTCGCGTTAATTAGTAGAATGTAAAAACGTGGAGAGTGTAAAAGGAGTTGGTAAGGATCACCAAATAGCAAATCGAACAAAATGTTTCGCGAAAGTGAACGTCGATCCCACCGCTGCCACCAATTGCTACGTCCCGGATCGCGCTATTTCAGCAAATTCGAGACAGAGCACAATAAACCACCGTTCTCTGCGTTCACGCAGCGCGTACATTTACGTCTAACGGGGACTTTCGCTAATTCAGTTGATTTGTAAATGGTACTCACCTAGACTCCTTGGTAACTTCAGGCTGAATGATAATTGCGTAGTAGTTCGGTGTGTGAATCGCGCACCTTGATATTAGGTTAGAATAATTGAATATGAAATTATAATACTAATAATCACCTTAACATACTTTACGATGTAGGTTATATAAGATATAGAATACAATGGAATATGGTAATAGTAATATAATATAAGATATAGAAATACAATGAAATGGTGACACTTGATATAGAAACACTTAGAAATAGTAACGCTTGGAAATAGCAGCACTTGATATAGAAACGCGAAGTATACTCCGGAAGTTCCGGAGTGGAACTGTTTTTGAGTGCTGGGCTATGGCTTACTTTATACAAGTGGAGTGTGGAGTCGCGAGGAGTGGTGAATGGAGATTAGAAATGAGGAGCGTGGGACTGCTGACGGTGCGGTTTAGATAAGGGCGGATGTTTATAAGATAAGGAATGGTATGCGACGTAGTTGGAGTTCGAAGCGGGTGTTATCGGATATATTGTATATGGAGATGTGATATCGGAGGAATGTGTTTATGAGATAAGGAATTGGTCGTGAGAGCGGATGTTGATAGTCGAGGTTTAGTCTGGAGATAAGATATTGAAGGAATGTGTTTATAAGGTAAGGAGTTGGTCGTGAGACCGGATGTCGGTAATAGGAGATGAATGTCTATATGGCGGTTGCTTAAGATAAGGAATCTTAATATCTAGTTACGGTTAGCACGGTCTTAGATTATCGGTGTTAGATTACTGGCTACGTGCTTACATGCTATCTTAATATTCTAGAAGGTTCTGCGCTATCTTACATGCTAATAGCGTTCGTTGCTTCTCATTCTCACTGTCACAGGTAAGTGTCTAACAAGGGACATCACCTAAACGTTACACGCCGATTTCGATGAAACTTTTATATGTTGTAGAACTTGAAAAAATATTTGACACGTATTTTTTTTTATGTGCGAATATCCACTCTAAAGAGGTGAAAACAGCCTTTAAATGGGGGGTAGAAAAAGCTATTTTTACAAATATCTCGGAAACTATTAGCCGTAGGCAAGAAGTTCGAAATGTGAATTGTGTTGTTTTAGAAGGCCAATAATATGGCGTAAGCAGATTTTTGAAAAATTAGTTTATTTAAAAAATATGTTAAAAATTAACATTTTTTGCCATTTTTTTTTGTAAAATGTTGGACTATTTTTATCAAATTTCACATATGTAAACTACAGTTCTAAACAAAGAATACAGATAGATTGGAATTTTTAATTTCATTCGTGCAAAAGATATTGTTACGGTTGGAATTATACGCACATTTTATACCTGTCGATTCCCTTCGGGTGCACGACTGATTTCTATACATAATATTCGGGAAATTGTATTATATTACATATTTTTTATGATCTCTTGGATGGCAAAGGTTAACACAATAGAAAACAGATATATGCGAAAAACTAAGCGGAAAGCAGAAACGTGTTAAAGGGAGATCTCAGTCTTGACGCTAGCAAGCAGAACTAGAATCGGATGTCCAAGCAGTACGCAGCGAAAAAACAAAGTTTGTTAACCGCGCTGCGTCGAGTGCTCTCGATAGAATAGATAGAAGACACCTATTGGGACCTATCCTTCCTAACTCCTTTCCTTCACTTCATCGTCCAAATACTTGCGTACAATGAACAAGCCCGCCTCCCCCTGGTTCTCCGTAGATGCGGTCTAGCTTGGATCGACAATGAGGCGCCCCTGGTCACACATGCTAGGTCGTAACTAAAGTGTTCGGATACACTGTGAACGCTCAATGGCGTTGCTGGATTTTTCCATTGGCATTCTCGGGGCAGTGACTGCTAAAAAGTACGATATTGGGTTAATGCCTTTTACAGACGAGGCAGCATATCCGATCTACATAGGTGCTAGGATATACATTAAACTATCTTTGTACGAAAGGCGCATGTTATTCCTCGATCCCCGGTAGACGTGGATATTGATAGGAAAGTCGGACAATCCAACGTATGGTTAATGAAGGTAGTCAAAGGAAATAGACCATTCAGCGTATGGTTAACGCCATGAACTACCGGATATGGAAGCAACTGGAATTCGCGAGTCGTACTTGTCGATATACCTCGAGCAGGAAAGGTATATTTTTATACCTTTAGCTAGGTATAGCTGGGTTTAGCTGGTAGGTTACTATACTAGTCAGGATGGGTAAATTGAACATAGACGAGTATGACTCTACAATAATATATTCTATTATGATTACAAAGTTATGATTTGATACGCAATTTACTTCAATCTTGCTATAATGAAATTTAGTTACAATGTTAACACGTTGATTGTCACGTCGAAATCACACATTTTGCTCAGGACGCCACGAAAACATTTTGATTATTCTAAGTATATAATGGCAAAATAATAATAAATATGGTTATATAACATGACATTCTTACCTATGAGGCGTTTATCTTGCTGGTGGTCACGGGTGATCACCGTGACGCCTTGATGCGCTCGATGTCACATCATAACTATTTTGGAATATTTATTTACATTATGGCTGTTTATGACGCTTGTAAAATATATCTATCTGAAGAAAATTGCGACATAAGATACAAAAAAAGAAAGGCCAACATACCTGGTGCGAAAGTTTTGCAAAGAATGTTATCAAACAGATTTTGCAACTTTTGGAACAAAGATTGCTAAAAATCGGACCAAAACGGTTGCCACAGACTGCCCAGATTGTATCGATCAGTCACATCTATGTTTGAAATGCTTTAATACAATACACTAGTAGATAGAAGTTTTAATAAAAATTAATCTCTCATTTTTTATCTTCTAATAAAAATATTTAATTGTTGAATAGTGCACATTTTATTTCAAAGTATTCTCTAATCAGCGATGATGTTCAAAATTCATTAATTGTCAATGTTCATTCAACTTTTATAATTATAAACATTTGAAGCACTCCGGTCATCAATAACCACCGTGACGCTACAAGAGAAACAATCTGCGATCACACATGACTAACGTGGCGGTTAGCGTGTTAATAATTGGTCGATTCTTGATTCGGCAAGAATCTTCTTTCTTGACTTTACGCGGTGAAAGCGTGGAGGAGTCGTAGACAGCGTTGTCTGATTGACACTTACGAAATACATGTGCGACGTTATAATGCTGGAAGGAGAATGGAACCCAATCTCACCCTAGACTCACTCCTGAGTATCGAAAATCGTACCCTATATTTATACACCAAAAAACTACAGTTTTGAGTAGTAAGGAATGCTAGATTTTCGTCAGAATGGAATGCGCTCGCTTATCCCTTTCTCTAAGACTATCCAGGGAGTGCGCGCTAGACTAAACACGAATCGTCGTGCGTTTCGAGTAGAACGCGTACCTAACAAGGATATTTTTTATTTATGTTCAGCAGAATTCATTATTACACTATCTTACATCTATTTACAAAGCAGTTTTATTTTTCGTTACTTAGAAATACAATAAATGGAAAAAGAATGTCACTATTCATAAAAACCATGTGGTGGGGTGCGCGTCGCGAATGTTGATGTCTTTATGGGGGTGTTCAATAACGTAGCTCCACTTGGATGCACGCACTCCACTGTTGCCGCCAAATTAATCTTGGGCAACTGTTTGTTTTCGGGTGGTAAAACACGATGTAACGAATGCTTTACCGTCGAATGTCCGTTTACTGAACTCGATTTCTTAATGGTGTCACAAACGGTTGACACAATTGACCGTGATTTGAGTAAAGATACACTGTTTCGAATAATTGGTGGCGAACGATTATTCTCTTGAATGATTAGAAAATGTTACTTCGTGTAATTCTTTCAAGACAACTGTTCTTTCGAATGTTTAGAAAACGGCTGTTCCGTACGATTTCGGAGGAACGACTATCTACCTTGAATTCTAAAGAACAACTATATTGCTCGATTCTTCGTGCACGACTATTTAAGACGACTGGTTTCGATTGCGTCTTGTCACGTCTCAGCATCGTGACGATTACTAATAAAAATATAACTACTTATTTTCAGCCCTCGTGGCTCGTACCGTCCACGACTGGCCTGGGAAACTGTCGCTCTTTCTCGAAATGGAAGTTCTTTACCTTTCGCAGGCTGGAAGTTATCGAACGAAAATGGATGGATACGGTGTTGGCTTCAATGGACGAGACAGATTCCAGCATAACAAGATATTTATTTCAAAATTGCACTTAACACTAAGTTACATGAACTATACACTATTCACTAAACTAATACTTAAGAATATAAGATTTAACATAACACTTTAACTACGACTATAAGGAATTAACAAAGAAACAGTAACGAGTTAGAAGTGGCACGACTGAATGCCATGAGTACGCGGAGTCAAATCGGTATACACTCGGAGACGACTGGCTGAATACTGACTTCTCGCTATCGGTTGCGGAAGGTTACTATGTGTGTAGCGTTTTGGCTACCAAACGTGTTCTAATTTACCGACCTATTTGAAGGGAGAATGAAGCGGACTGCGTCGGTAATTATATAAATATGTGTACAAACTATATTTTCTGTGGTATACTTTTTTATTGTAATAAAACTTAACAAATATGTGTACGCGACAATAATTTGGAATCTTTTGCTCTTTTACTCTTGTACCCTCGGAAGGACGCCGATCGACTGACTCTTTCCGGATATTTCGCCTAAAACAAAAACTACATAAAAAGAGGGCGCTGGAGTTTCCTCCCGCGCAAATCTCTCATTTTTCTGCTTCCCGAAAACTAACTCGTTTTCCCGATTCGCGGGCGGATGTAGATGTCGCTACAATGTGGTCGCGGAGTGGGGCAATCTCGTGGATGCCTATGGTATATTGTGGCGAGTGTCGGTAATACAGAGTTTCTGCTTATCGTGTACGGAGTACAGCTATGATAAATAATATAGAATGTACGCTTACCGACTACTAATAATATCTACTGTGGATAATAGCGAGACTTGTCGATTACGGATATATATATATATATATATATATATATATATATATATATATATATATATATATATATATATAATGTGGATAATATAGAGACTTATCGACTGTAGATATGCAGAGTGAGGTTGACAGTGGTCGGTAGAGCCGAAGGTCGGTGTGCCGACGTTAAAGTCTAGTGAACGACTATGTTCTTAGCAGCAAGCGATCGAGCTACTAAAAACTATAATACGCTGATTGGTTACCCTCCGAAAGTTGGTAATTACCAATCAACGTATTATCGCATCACACTTCCAGTGCGCCCTTAGCGCACTTGTCCGGAAAAAGGGGGGCGATACCTGCTCGGACATGCGATGTGCCGATGAATTTGGTAACAGCGCGGAATTTCCACGGGGTCTTATTCTAATGGTTCTTGTAACGGTCGAAACGCTAAATAGAATTCCCCCTTAGGAAACTTTCGGTTTTATGACACGTCCCCGGCTATTGAGAATAGAAAGTTAATTTCACGTATGTGAAAAAACGAATTTCTCCCGGCGAGAAATACGCGAAAAGGTCGAACAATGGCTAATGCTTTCTCAAAAACAACCGTTCTTCGGGATCGTACGAAAAGGAACCGAATGAATTGTTCCGTTACGGACGGAACAAACCATCTTTCAGCCTTATTCGTACAACCAACAAACAAACAATAATATGCATCCTAAAAAACGTTTATACTATATCCGGGGATTTCTTATATATTGTGCACGAAATAAAAGGCAATCGTCAATTAGTATTTTGCCTAAAAAAAATAGTAATCGATAGCATTGAGTAAATTAACAGACAAAATAGGTAGAAAAGGTAAGGGAACATCAATTGAGTTACGAAAACTGATTATAAGTCATCATGAAAATGGAAAAAGTTTACAAAAAATTAGTGATAGTATTAAAAGAAGCCTGTCTAGTACTCGGTATATTATAAAAACGTATAAAGCTGAAAATAGAGTATAAAATAAAATTCGTAATATTAATAGAAGATCACTAACATCATGACGAACGATGAGTTCTAAAGGAAATAAAGGTGAAGTTTAATATCAGTGGCCCGAAAATTCTATCGATGTTAGAAAATTAAATAGGAAGAAAAATTATTAACGAAACAGTTCGTCGTGTTATAAGAAAATCTGGATATAATGAAGGAACAGCTATACATTAATCAATCAAATAGATGAAAACATTTACAATTTACAAATGAACATGTAAAATGGACGTATGAAATTTAGAAACATGTAATTTTTTGTGAGTAATCTAAATTTGACGACTTTCAATCTGATGGTCGACAAATTGTATGGCGTAAACTAAAATACCAGCCTTGAAAAATCAAATCTTCGGCCTACAGTGAAACACACAGGTGAGCATGGTATGGAAATATCTTTCTGCAGCTGAAGTTTGAAATCTACACATTATTGATGGAATTATAAATAAGTATAAATATATAAATATTTTAAAAAGAAATTTACAGGCCAGTGCGAATAGCTTGGGAATTCCTAATGATTTCATTTTTTACCGAGATAATGATCCCAAGCATAAAGCTCGTCTAATTCAACAGTGGCTACTATACAATTGCCCTAAAGTAATGAAAACACTCCCACAAAGCCCAGATATAAATCTAATAGAAAATTTATAGACAACATTAACAAAGCAGAACATGAAAATATGAAATAAATAATTTGGACCAACTCAAAGAAAAATAAAACCTGGAATGGAAAAATATTAGTAGTAACATTATAAATAGATTAGTTCAATCTATGCCAAATAGATTGTTTAAAGTAATACGATACAAAGGTTACCAATCAAAGTATTAATTCATCGAATTTTATTACTTTTACTACTTGAAAGATGTTGTTTTCTTCGTGTACAGATACGGCTGAGAGATGGTTTTTGTGGATAGTGATATTCTTTTTCTATTTATTGTATTCCTAAGTAGTGAAAAATAAAACTGCTTTGTAAACAAATGTAAGACAGTGTAGTAATGAATACTGCTAAGCATAAATAAAAAGTGTTGTTCTTCTTTTTTATTTATGCTAAATGCCCGTATGGTGTAGGAATACGAGTGGGAGTAGCAGTACATAGCGAATTATAGCATTATAGCATATTATACCGAATTATAGCATATTAACAATACATAGCGTTCATTAACAAGCCGCGATGCTACAATTCGTGCGGAACGCGAGTTAGAGTGATCTAGAATTTTCTATTATGTCTCGATAATTACAAGAATGACAAGAAAAAACAATTCCATCTTGCATTCATTCTGGACAAAAAAAGAATTCATCTCTTGCCTCTCGTTGATGATCGTTACATTATGTTTTTTAGGTTAACGTAGATTTTTTAAGCTTATCCCCACACCAGCCGTTCGCTGTCTAATGATTAAATCCATTTGATAATATCAATATTACATCATCCGACCAAGAGAAAAAGGCTAAGGGAGCCGGTCCACCTTCAATCCCCCACTCTTCCTCACTTATGATACTATATAAAAAAGGAAAAAGAAAAGTATACTTTGAGATTTTGTTCTCAATTTGACACACAGCAAGATCAACTTAAATTTCTTATCAAAACATTTCATTATTATTTAATACGTGCATGAGTGCCAGTTAGTTAATAATTCTGTTCAAGATTCCCTCGGATACTCGCCGAATAGAGTTGAAAAAAGGTACTTCTGCCTGTTCTGGAATTGATTTATATTCCACACAGCAATTTGTATTTTTATTATGTGTACAATAATAAGGGAGTTCCTTCCACCTCAAATGAATTAACTCGCTGGTGTATTGAATAATAGCGTAGTTATTATAATAGGTGCATCATGGGTTACAGAGACAAACGATATAAAATTAACACGACGCACAGTGGTTTAGTTCGTATGATAAGGAGGAAAAGAATCTGGAATTGTAGGTAAAGGAATACAGATATTAGTGAATGCTTTATTTACAATACATCTCATTAGTACGTAAAGCGATATCTGATATTAATTAGTGAACAAGGAAACAAATAACAAACAACGAGTCGCGCACAGTCAGCCGCAAAAGTATTCGTCCACTTAACATATCCGATGTATATAGAGGAAATTGGAAGAAAATACAAACACGATTTTTATATTACAAATGCATAAACAAACCTCCGCTAATATAAAATAATATAACACTCGCAAAAATGAAATTTAATGATATTGTTGCACTTGGATGTAGATTGTTTCAGCATCGTGAATTAACTCTACACACTTTCTTACAAAAGAAGTTTATTTACAATCACACTACTAGAACAACCGTCTCGTTCGACGATCGAACAGCGGCTTCTTTTAAACATTTCCGGTCGCTAGCGAAACGACTCGCCAACTTCACGTCGGCGTAACAATATATTACAATATATCAGAAAATGAGACCACAAAAGTATCCATTCACGAACTTTTATTTCAGATAAAATGCTTGAATATGTTCGAAATATATAACAAATATAGTCTTGTGTTTTGTTCAACTAGCAGCAATTTATTACAGATCATCGCAAGTAATCACGAAAGAAGGTTGTAGAGTCTATTCATTATGAGCCATAAGAACAGTTAGACTTCTTTATCCGAACGTGAAACCATGATTAAATTATTTAAAGAAGACAAATCTGAACGACAGATAGCATCGATAATAGGAAAACCTCGAACTACTATATAGTATATTCTAAAGAAGTTTAAAGAATAAAAAATAATTATAAATAAACAGCGAATAGGTAGACCCAAACAGTTGGTGGCTTGTGATGAGACAAGGATACTAAAAACTGTTAAAATAAGTCCGCACATTTTTGGGTTTGAATTGTTACAGAATGTGCGATCAACGTCAAAACAGTAAGTGTGGATACAGTTACAAGTATTGCACAAAGCTGGTTTGAAGTATCGAGTGAGCTGTAAGAAACCGTGGATTAATGCAGTAAATAGAAAAAAAAGATTACAATTTGCTCAAGAATATGGTTTTAAATCAGAATAATTTTGGAAACACGTTATCTTTACAGATGAAACACATATTTGCTTTTTTGATGCCCTTGACAGAAAAGTATGGAGGAAATCAAATACTGTACACAGAAAAAAAAATTTAACACCTACAGTAAAGCGTGAAGGGACATCATTGATAGTGTGGGAGTGCATGTCGACGACTAGGTTTGTTGATTTTCATATTACAAAGGCTACTATGGACCGCTAAGTATATTTGAATATTTTAAAACAACATTTACTACCTAATATTGAAAAACTGAACATAAGGAACAATTTTATGTTCCAACAAAGCAACGATCCGAAACATACCGCTCGGATCGTTAAAGAATGGATTTTATACATTATCCCACATTATCAGCAAACACGACATCAATCGCCGGACATAAACGCAATTGAACATTTATGGGTAGAAACTAGAAAAAAAAAATGAAATGAGTAATGCCTCCTAAAAATCGAGAAGAATTGAAAGAGCGATTCAAAGATGAAAGGAAAAGAATATCACCAGATTTGACGGAAAAACTAGGCAAATTAATGTCTAGAAGGCTTGTGGCTATGATTATAATTAGAAGAACTATACATGGACGAATATTTGTGCAGTATCATTTTCTAATATATTGTAATATAACATTAAATTTCTTCTTTTGTGCAATAAATTATTCATGCTTACGAATTATATTGTTTTATATTAGTAAAGGTTTATTTCTGCATGTTTAATATAAAAATTGTGTTTGTATTTTCTTTCAATTTCCTCTATACATATCGAATATGTTAGGCGGATGAATACTTTTGCGGTTGACGGTAATTATTTCACCTTATTCGATCATTTGTTGGAAAATAGTGTATATCAAAGTATGAGCAGTGATTATCCGACTCTTATAATAGAATTTGTATTCATAGTAATATGAATTCAGAAGTTTAAGGTAAGTATAAAACAATAATTTCATTTCAGTTTGGTGCTTCAGATTATTGTTTATATTTCGATATCTTAGTCTTCGTAGTGCTCGTATTTTGTAAGCTATTTCATGTTTCGTGGAATGCAAATCCCAAGTTACTCAATGTTACTGATTGAAATTATTTTTAGACACTAGTAACACTCCTATATTTAACATAAATTGAACAATTTTTTGCTTCTAGTTGTCAGTTTATAAGAAATACATTTTTCCGTAGGCTAAAAGTGTGGTATAACTCGACGAAACATAGCTGTTTATTTGAAGAAATTGAGAACTATACAGTCGACTATGATCAAAAACCGTCAAATCCTCGTGAATTATTTAGCAAATAAATCACAAGGTATAGAAAGTCAAACATTTCCTTGTCAACGGGCTATCGAATCCTTTAGGTGTTGGTTTCGTAAAAGAGAAAGCGGGGGTGCCTTCCAATAAGAGAACTATGAAAAAGCGTACAACACTTCTCCCAGAAACGCAACAAAAGACACAAAATATAATAAAATTTTAACATATTAGTAACGTAAAAAATGCAAAAAATATGAAAGATTAAAAAACTTTTTCCTCATCAAATTACAGAATTACTCAAATACATGACAAATTGTGAGCGAGCAAGATACAAATTATAATAATATCCTTAAAATATACAATACCTCCCTACCAATTCAAATAGCATGGTCATGGTAAGAAAGCAGTTTAACTTTTAATAGTTTTAATTATAATGATATTCGAATTTTTACATTCAATAATAAAATATGTACGTACATGTAATAAAATCATTGTTATTCTTCATAAATGTTTACATAGACAATTATACAAATGTGAGAGATACTAATCAATTTTATCTGCATACCCATTTTACCAAATTAGGAAGAGCGATATTAATATTATACTTTCGTCATCTTTAAGTACAAACCGCTTGTCGGTGTCAGTAGAAATGCAAATGTATTATATTTATAGGGAATTGGTGTTTTCTCGCAAACATTTACCTTGTAGTTACGAAGGAGTTTTATCAATCCAATTTTAGTTTGGTAGACTGCAAAACGAGCACCTGAAAAAAATTTGAAGATAAGTACGAAACTATCTGCAGTTACACTAACTATGAATACATTTTCTTTTGCTGTATGATACATCATAAGGAATTATGGAGTGATACTAATAAAATGAATTACAGAAGTATTCGTATCCTCTAATTAACGGTTTTAAACAAGATGTTCTTTTTTAAACACAAATTCTAAGAACATTGAAAACATTAATATGGAAATATATGTCGTGTTAATTAAGCTTTCGAGTGATCCAAATTTTATCACAATATAACAATTTAGTACAAGTAAACTGTCTAGTCTGCTTTGGAATTTAGTCTTATTTAACGTAGTACATATTATATTAATACATGATCAGAGACAATTAATATCGAGGATAAGCGGAAGAACTAGCAAAGTTTCCTTAGCTAAAGGAAAGTTGTAGGACAAGGAACGGCACGCGGAACGATTGCGGTCTCCGGGCTCTCTGATTAGCCAGTGTTTTTCGTTAATAACTTAAAAACGAAGCTTCAAACAACATTTTGGTAAAGGAAAAGGTTGTTCAGAATCACCTCAGTTACCCCCCCATTTCCGGATGTTACACTTGTTCTGGGACACCCTGTAGAGCACATTCTATAACAAGGTAAGTGTTAGGCGTTTCCTGTAACAATATTTATGGTACCATTCGAGTGGTCACGCATTGCAAGCAATGGCTTTGTTCGAAGTAAACAAAGAGCGTTTACTGCATTGCCTACAATCAGCTCTAGGACCCCAGATGTCATAAATCCTGGAATCTCCAAAGGGTTAAAGTGAAAGTGACTTTCTATCCTCAGCTGTGAGCCACTTGGGGATGACGAAGTCCAGGCCCCGCGGAGATTCCACAGGATTCTAGGAAGCCGTCCACCCAACACCCTCTCCGGTCATTGTGTACCCCTCTCTAAGTCAGCGCGCTAAGGGCGAACTGGAAGGAGGTACAAATGCACTGGAGCAAAGCTGATTGGCAAAGAACAAATTTTGGAAGGGCCAATCAGCTTTTTAGTCTTTTCGCGAAGTTTCCACGTCACCGGGACCAGGGAGACTCCGAGAGATACGTTTGAACCTTTGAATACGAAACATGGTAACACTGTCTACAAGCTACACTCCGCAAATAAGTCTAGAGTTTCAACATTAAAGTCATACAGACTACTTTGCATCAGTCCATTCATTAGTCGGCACATCACGTGCAAATTTTAACGGACCCTTGAAGAGAACTATCAATCAAGGCCCTAACAGTAAGTTTCTAATTACTTTTTCACTCAAATACATTTCTCTGTCAATTCTCCTGTTGTATGCCGAAAAAGTATGTCACAGTTATCGAATCTGTATTTTTACTTGCTAAAAAGTAGGTGAACAAAAATATATAAAGTTCCATTTAAAGATTAAAGGTGGCCTTAATACTTTTCAAAAAGTTAACTGATCAAAAATGTTATGGGCGATAATCAACATCTCGATGGCCCCAAAGACAGCAGAATAGTTTAAAAGTGATCACATTAAACAGTTCACCTTGCATGTACTTCATTGCAGAATTTGTGAAATGGAACAACGAAAGTAAGGAATTTGTTTAATGTATTTCAATGTATTTTATATTGAAATTCAAGAAAACTTGATTGTCATAGACGAACGATCAGTAAGGAACAAATTATGAGTCATAATACAGCAGTTAAACAGTTCAGAACGCCCAGAACTTAAGATAGACATTAATTAGTGAAATTACAAAACTAATTGAAGCCAATAAGAAATATTAAGATGTAATTGATATTTAGTTCGTTGTTAAGATTGTGTATACATGTAGTGAAACACAAACTAGAGTGAGGAAACAGTTTCCCAAAGAAATTTTAGGCGGTCCTTCGATAGAGAGAAACCAAATGACTCTATTATGCAACATTCAAAGACCAAGACGACAATTCAGCTCTTATCAATTGTCTCAACAGGTTGTTTGATTTTAATTTATTATTGCCAATATTTCGAAACATGCATATGTTAGAAAGCAGGAAGAAGGGAATGCTTTTAAGGGATTACAAGAGATCAAGGGAGATATTATAACACCAAACAGAATATCACTAGATAGAGGCATTGAAGTCCATAATAATAGGTTAGGACTATAAGAGTATATGTATTGATAAGTGACCTTACTACACCTGAATCATAGTATGAATTATTAAGATCAAAATATTTAAGCTTAAATTGTTAGTAGAGTTGCATCTTCATCGATATATTTCAAGATTTTAATATCAATTGCTTAATAATTATTATTAGCTTTATTTAATACAATTTATTGTTTTATACAAACCAATACAATTTCTTGGTCCATGTCCAAAAGGTAACGAATGCATTGAATGTCTTGTTTTTTCCATATTCTCCGAAAATCTTTCCGGATCGAATTTTTCTGGATCTGGGTAAATACGTGGATCCCTTTGAATGGAAAATACGGGCACCCAGATTAGCGTACCCTTCGGAATAGTTAGGTTATTATCTTCGAAAGTATAATTGTCGGTTGACTCTCTGGCTAAAAATGGCAGAGCGGGATATTTTCTCAGAGTTTCTGTAAAAATAATTTTGTAAATACAAGCGATTGTAAGAACACGAGTAAGTATATACAGTTGCAAAAGTTTCCGGGTAGTTACATTTTTCGCTTTATATTCCAAAAGCAATATCTGAAAGAATTATCACTAATATTGGATAAAAGGGTGTAACAGATAAAAAGAATAAATGGAGGAAATAAATGCTGTTTATTATTTTATGTGTACTTATTTACAAAATTATTAAACTAATTTGTTCATAAGTTTCCGGCCACGTCGTTTTATAAAAGAAATCTTATAATACGATAGAGTTAATCTGTTCTTTATTGTAAACTATTGTTAATATCTTATAGTCCTATCTTTTGCGCTGATGACAGCAGCACAATGTCGAGGTATCGAAATAAGGTTTGAAAGAATTTTATTCCATTCTTCCTTTAAAGTTTCGAATAATTCTCTTTTATTTCGATGTTTAATTTTATTTAAGCGTTGTTTCTCAATTCAAATGCTCAATTGAATTAATATCCGCGGATTGAACAGGCCAGGTCAAAACTTTTACATTTTTGAAGAATAACCACTTGTTAACGCTCGTGGTCGGATCTCAATGAGATGCCTATCGAACTTTGCAGAAATTGCACGTGATGTGCCGACTAGATTTCACTATCTATATCTCGAAGGACCACTCTTAATAATATAAGAGACTATGCAAATTATAATGACTCTTCTGCGACTATTTCTTAACACCTGTGTTCCCTTTACTATTGACTAATTTTCACAATCCAGAATGCACGTTTACGCGTGGTTTTAAAGCATCGGCGATGCGCTGATTGGTTGACAGTGGAAGGGAAATGGAAAACGAGGTGACGAGAATAAGAATATTTGATTGATGGACGAAATTTGTGGAAAGGTAGCGGGAAGGATTTGGAGCGGGGGTGGTGAGTGATTTCTCACCCCTACGGGGAAAGGCCCAGGGTGACGTCAGCGTGGTTCACCGAGGGTAGAGCGAAGGATTCGGAGCGGGGGTAACAAGCGACTTCTCACCCCTACTGGGAAAGGCCCAAAGTGACGTCAGCACGGTACCGTTGATCGGGTCATCGTGGCCGTCCGACTCTTGGGTTCCCTAAAGCTTATGGCACGGTAATTGCTATTGAGAGAGAGAAAACTAATTTCGCTAATGTTAAGGTCACGTACCACCTATTCAGGTACGGATAAAACTCTGTCCTTTTAAAAATTAGCGTCTATAGGCGACCGTATCATAAACTGGTTCTAAACGAAGCCTTAACACCACTGTTTAATCACTTTTGATGTGTGTTTCGGGTCGTTATCGTGTTGAAAGACCTCAATTTTTCGTTATTTTTCTTTCTGCGTACTGTAGTAGATTCTTATCTAAGATATCTCGGTACATTATACAATCCATATTTCCTTTAATTCCAGATCTTCATGTTCCCTCCACCATATTTTACAGTTGGTATTTGGTACCTTACTTCATATCTTCTACCAATCAGAGGTCGCACATATTGTCTCCCATCATTATCAAACAAATTAAATTTCTACTCGTCTGAAAAAGCGACATTCTTACAATGCTCGGTTGTCCAGTGTAAACGTTCCTTGGCGAATCTTAAACGAGCCTTCTGATTTTTTTACTAATTGTTGGAAAGCCCAGGCTCTTAGAATTTTTCTATTTCTTCTAATTGCCAAAGCCTTTCTTTTCATTTAACGAGGACTTTGTTTGCCCGCTTAACAGTAAAATAGATTTAAAACATTGTCACAGATGAGTTTAACGTTCAGTGACACAATAAGGTTGTTCACAACATGGACGGAAAAACATTCGTTTAGATCAGTCCCGTTCCGCGATTGTTAACACCTTATCATAAACTTCTCTTTTTAATTTTAAACATCACGGGACATCCACCATTTCACACACCAATCATTGCATTTTGGAGCTGTTCTCACACCAAAAATTATCCACCAATTACTACCTCGCTTTGGCATTCTGAGATGTATAAACTAACATAACTTTTTCCTAAAAATATCAGAGTCTGAACAGAGAATCTGAAGAAAGTCTGTATAGTCAGAGTATGTAGTATATCAGTATAGAACATAGTACAACAGAAGTACAATGTAAAGTATCATACTTTTCGTGCAAGAGTAAATCTTTAAACCAATCTCAAGACTTACTACTCTTTCGAGTCTTTCAATCAAGTTTCAACCTAGTTTGAACCAAGTTTTCAACCGAACGTTTCGAAACAATATTTGACTAAACAGTAAACAGCGACCTCCATCTGGATTGGTCGCAACAATTCAACTATTAATCGTCATCGTCTAACGAACCGATTGATACACGATTATCTCAACTTATCGTCAACTAAACATTGTAATCAGCTGCTCATCATTAAATTGACGGACAGCTACACTAATTAAAGGTTTTCTTACACCTGTTCGTCCAAAAAAACCAACATCATGTAACTGTCTTGTTACAGTACATAGAACTACTAACATTAACGACTCTCCCTTCGCGTAATTCATGAGTAATTTGAAAAGCTGTTTTCTTTACGTCTCCTACAAATTGTCGTTTAATAATACGGTTAATTCTTTTCGTTGTTTTCTTTGGCCTTCCACTTCGTGGTTTGTCCTCTAAACCATGCCCTGCACGATATTTCATTATGATATTATTAATTTTATTAAGATTTCCCAATTAATAATGAAGCAGCAATTTCAGGGCAAGATCTGCCACTTTGTGATAGAATCTGCGGCTCCTTGGATTTGTGTAACACTGTCATAAAACGTTCCTTTCATGGCCAGTTTGAGTTTTAGGAACGAAAAATAGTCGCATGAAGATAAATCAAGCGAATACGGAGGATGTTGAAGCACACGGACTTGTTTTTGCGTCAAACATTCACGAACAGCGACGGTCTTGTGAGATGGTGCATTATCGTGCAACAGAAACTAACTTTCCGGCGCTCGATATTCAGGCCTCACTCGAACGACTCTCTTCTATAAACGCTCTATAACACTCACATAATATTCACCATTGACATTTTGACCTTGTGGAACGAATTCCCGAAGTATAATACCTTTAGAGTCGTAAAAACAAACCAACATTATCTTCTCTCATGACTTCTGGAAACGCAACCTTTTCAATTTCGGAGAGCCTAGGGACTTCCACGTAGCACTTTGGCGCTTTGTTTGAGGATCATATTTGAAGCACCAAGTCTCATCACCGGTTACAATCGATTCCAGGAATATGCAGTTCCGTCTGGATGTTTTAATAATGTCCTTGCAAAGTTCAACGTGAGCAATCCCTTGGTTCTCATTTAAGATGTGAGGAACAAATCGAGCACAGACTTTCCATTTGTTTAAATCCTTTGCCAAAATTTCATGAATGATGTCTTTGGTCGTATTTAATTCCTCCGCCATCCATCTGACAGTCAAATTTGCACCGCAGGCGATCATTTCACGCACTTTTTCCACCAACTCATCGCGATTTTTCTTTTTTAGCCGGCCTGGCTTTTGGTCGTCTTCCAAAGCGTCACGACCGTCCTGGAATTGCTTATACCACTCGAACACACGTGTACGGGATAAGCAATCATCACCGTGAACTTTTTTGTTGCGTATATATATATACGAGGGCAATCCCAAAAGTAAGGTCCCCAAAGCGCTTAGAACGCCGCGAAACTGTTCGTGCAGGTAATGGAAACATTGTTGTGTTTATTACATCTGCCACTCCCAAAAAAGTCTATGCACACCTCGCTGAGACACTCATTGTTCACTTGGCAGCCGTTTGTAATGGAGCTCCCGTTTGTCGCTACCGCCAAGTGCGAAGTTCGCGCAGTTATTCGGTTTTTGAACGCAAAAGGAGTGAAACATATTGAGATTCATCGGCAATTCATGAATCTCTATATGAATACTTTAGGTATTAATTTGCCTGCAAGAATGATAGGGTATTGAGCTGTATATGAATGTGTCATTTTGGATATACTGTCTATTGCGATTTGTGTTGCCTTCTCCTCTTTATGAGATAGGCTTCTCTTTATACTAGTGCGATACTCGTATCCTGTCTGGTCTGTATTTATAATAAAATGTGGTGGTATTGTTCCTGCAGTTATAATATTTTTGGTCTGGTGTTGGAAACGTTTTGCCGACTCTTCTATTTCTTGTAATGTGGTAATTTTTCGCCTAGAAACATATCTCGTGACTTGTCTTTGGCGGATATTATGTTTCCGTTTAAAATTGATCAGCCAACTATGCGAAGCAGAAAATTGAAATCGCTTATATACGGCATCGCAGCTGCAATCGCCCATTCTTGCAGAGTGCGTGTAGACACAGGAGCATACGCCTGTCTGGCTTCTGCAAATCTGGTATATGTCCACTTGTCGATATGGCGAAACTTATCATATTTCGTCCCACCAGATAAAACTTTCTCCTTCCAAATTGCTACCTGATCTTTACGTTTTAAATGGAACCCACCCTTTGATTTTAAAGACTTTAAATTCCATTTGGGATGCTTTTCTGCTAGAGCGACAATACGAATCTTTTCCTCCAACGTTGCCGCTTGAAATTTTCCACGCTTTTCGGGTGAAGACATCGTGACATCATAAGGTGCACTACCCTTACTTGAAGGCGACGATGAGGTAGAACATGTTTCAACCTCTGCCACCACCGTAGACGAATCGGTGTCGTCAGGCATTTCATACTCTTCATGGAGTTCGTCGCTATCCAGGAAACAAAATGTGTCGTCCATTTCGCAGAAATAATTAAACAGTTTGTTTTATTTCTTGCTCCCGCAAAATATTCACGAAACACTGAACTGCGTCTGTTAATTCCTACTTTGTCGGCTTGCACGATTCGTATGCAAAAACGCTGCTTTCTTCAAGATAAGCAACAGAACTCGACGCTTCTGCCATTATTTCACTCCTACAATTATATTTTTCGTTAAATTTTATATTTATATTATAATATAATTATAAATATATTGCATTAATAATAAAGGAACAAATTTACTTACCAAAATTTTCTACTTGAAACTTTGAATTCTCCTAAAACTGCTATTAAACTTCACACTGTCTGAACACTTTCTGCACACTCGCCAATTCAACAATGAAATGAAGCCACGCTTGCTGTAGGTCAGTAAAATCCTACAGGAAATGCCCCCACCCCCCCTTCCAAACAATGGCTATTCGTTTTTCGGGAGAAGGCGGACTCGTCCTACCTGCACTATTACCTGCAGCTCGCAACCTTTTAACGGTCCCTCGCAGCTAGCGTACAAAATAATTTCGACATACAAATCATCTTTGATCGTAAACGTTTCAAATATTGAAGTAGTGCACTTTCAGGGTTTACATAAATAAAATATATAACAATATAAAAAAAAAATAAAAGGTAAGCAAGGGGATTCGAACCCTACCCCGTCCATCGCCTCGAGGATACGTCTCACTATCCACCAGGCCACGCCGCTACTTCGAAAATAGTGCTAACTATTCTTTGTTTGTCAGCCATTCTTTGCTTGTCAGCATTCTTTGCTTGTCAGCCCTCGGAGACGCACGTGTCCACCAGCGCTCCTCAGGCCCTTCAGTATTTCTTTCTTTTGCTCTCTATAAAACGCCGCGCGCGACAAACCACGCAAACTGTTGGAAAATTCCTCGCGACACGGCGCGTTTTCCCAACGCGCCTCCTCTTGCCTCACGCCGCCCTGTGTTGCAGTGTAATCTATTAGTGACGTGTTGCCGTGTAATAGTGCAATCACCACCACACCGCGGCTCTACGGCGCCCAACACATCCCACGCGCGGCGCCCCCACGTCACCCGGCACCGCCGTGGAGGAGGACGACGAAAGTGACCGCATAGCTCCCACAGGGGACGATAACAACCCCCCCAATTGGGACAGTAACCACCCTCGCCCACCTTCCGGGGCCTCTAATAATCCCACGGAAGCCACCCCCACCACCGATCAACACAGTAACGTTTCCGCCCCCCCATCATCAGCGCTGCTAGCCATACCAAGAATGCGAGCCTTCAGCGGAGCAAGGCTCAACAAACTCCGCTCACCCACCGCTCCCAACCTGAGCAAAAAGAGACCGGCGAAATCACCAGTCGACTCCAACCACCCTCAAGACCTCCCTGCCCCGGGAGCCGCCTCCATCGATGAATGGTCTTTACCTAAAAGGCCATCTAAACAGCTTAGGGAATACCTGCCGCAATCGGAAGTACTCGCCCTTTCGGCCACAACCAACCACTTCGCGGCCCTCGCCGTCAGCACAGCCAATAGCGCAGCCCCCCCAGACACGGACAAGGATCACCATTATCCCAACCAAGACCCCCACCCTCCTCGGGCGAACACCGCGGATCCGGCCACCCACTCGTCGGCTCCCCGGCCGCGAAACAGGCCACCGCCAATCCACATATGCGACTCCAGGTTAGAGTTACTAATTAATCTCCTGTGCACCAACGGTGCCAACAAAGGCGACTTTACCCTCCGTCAAGTCGAACCCGACAACCACACCATCTTCGCCATTAACCTGCCAGCCTTCGCTAGTATTAACAACATCCTCAAAATGCATCATATCAAATCATACACCTACACCCCCAAAAGCCTCAAGCCCAAAAATATAATTCTTAAAGGCATCCGCGGTAATTTCGCGGAAACTGATATCCGGTCTGAAATCGACAACCTCAACCTGCCTAATATCAACATCATTAAAGTAGCAAAAATCCGGTTTAATAGAAGCACGCCCGACTCCTTCCATTACCTTATACAAGTTTCAAATGAAAGTGATGTCCAAGCGCTCACAAATTCCTGGTCTTCCAAAAAGCTAGTTGGGAGCCCCTGCGGAAAAAGGGCATATTCCAATCTACCAATTGCCAACGGATAGGCCACTCGAGCTCAAATTGTAACCTGGGCTACAGATACGTTAAATGTAAGGAAGCACATGGCCCAGGCGAATGCGCTGTCCCTAGAAACGCCGCTGACAAAGGCGATCTCTACTGCGTCAACTGCGATGCAACCGGACACCCAGCATCGTTCCGCGGCTGCCCCTTCTTCACCTTCGCCAAGGAAGTCAAGGAGGCACGCCTCACAAACCGATCCGCTCACCGAGTCGCGCGCATACTCAATATAAACAACCGCGTCAACAAGCTACCGATCCCCTCTACCGTCCGCTCGGCGCTCGCACCACGCCTAACTCAACACCACCCTCACCAACCACATAAGCCGTGTCGAGGCCGCACCACCAGCACCGGCACAAGCGCCTGGGCCCCCGACTCTAACAGCTCCGAATACCTGTTCCCCAACAGACAAACCGACCCCCCCCCCCAGACCGACCCACTCACCTCTCTCGATAGCATAAAAACCCATATTCTCGACACCATAAGTAACAAACTCGACAACCTCTTCAGAATCATAAATAACAATACTAAAAAAATAGATAGAGTATACGAATCCCTGGGTATCTACGATGAATAAGTCACCCCTCACCCACTCCCAACCTCCAACTCAAAATCACCAAAACCCAATCAATAGCCTAAAAATCGCCGCCATTAATCCTAACTCCCTCATTTCGCTCAATAAACGCTACGACCTGCTAAACTTCCTATCCACCCACAACCCCGACATTGCACTAATCAGCGAAACTAAACTCAGTAGCCGCTACAAAATTCAATTCGAAGACTCGTCAGAACAGTCAGACCAAATAGCCCGAAGTGGGGCAGTACAGCCATCCTTATCAAACGCAATATCCCATAGCATCATCGAATTCACCATAATCAACATACACTCACCAGGCCAGAACCTCTTCCTCATTGCCTGTTACGCAAACAACAGCAGCAAATCAAATTTCATAGACGAGCTAAACACACTATTTCGTAACCTGAAACTAGACTCCCCCAATAGTTTCTACCTGCTAGCTGGTAACCTCAACTCCAGACATCCCTCCTGGGGTGACAGCGCACCGAACAGAAAGGGCACCCTTCTAAAGAAATGGTTAGACGGTGAGGGCATCAACTTCAAAGCCAAACTATGTATATCCCCCCAACGCACCCACCTTCCCAAGCGCCAACACCAGGCTCCAACTCACTGATACCGACGGCGACAAAATAATAACCACTGACTACAATAGCGACCATAAAGCCCTCCTCCTCTCCCTCAAGCTTCAGACGACAACCGATACGATCAACCCCACCCTCGCCTACAGATTCCACTTCAAAAAAACATCTCCAAAATAAACCGGCTTCTGAAAGCCGAATACAGAACAGCATACACTAAATACTGGGACTCACAAATCAAAAACATCGATTACCACAACCCTCAAACCTTCTTCCCCAAAGTCAATAGATTCTTCCGCCTCAAGGAGCAATTAAATATCAACTCGATCACCCTAGACAGTAACGAAACAGACCGCCTGACATGCAGCAACTGCTCTTCTGATATCACTAAAACAGCCGAAGGCCTCATCGAATCTCCCAACGACATCCTTAACATCATAGGCTCTTACTACGAAAAAATCAACTCCCCCAGACACACCAATACCAGTTCTCCCCTAAAAACCGAAGTCAAATCCACCGTATCCCAACTCACATCCTCCTTCCTTAGCAACGAAAGCCTAAACATCACCATCACCACCTTCAACTACAGCAACCTGTCCGCCGACCCCCTCCCAACTGAACCCACCATTTTCCAACCCACTCACGCTATAGTAGAGATATTCAAAAACCTACCTAATAAAAAATCCTCCTCAGATCCCGACAACATCCCCTCCATCGTTCTAAAACACCTCGACTTATCAATCATACACGACTACACCATCCTTTTCAATAACGCGCTAAACAACAAGTACTTCCCAAACCAGCTCAAAAAGTCCAAAATCCTACCGATCATAAAAAAAGGCAAACCATCCAACAAAGTCAGCAGTTACAGACCAATAAGCCTCACACCCGCAATCAGCAAAGTCTATGAGATCGTCATTAATAAAGCCCTCAGACACCACACACAACGAAACAACATAATACCCGACTCTCAATTCGGCTTCAAACACAAACATTCCACCACCCACGCCGTTAGCAAGATCCTAAACGACATCCACACCCACCTCCACAACGGTAACATAGTTGGCGCCGCCCTCATAGACCTCGAAAAAGCCTTCGACTCCGTATGGATCGCCGGCCTCCTCTATATCCTCAACTCATTAACCCTTTCGCTACGGCAGCCCCGTCCGCCGAAGTACCGTCACTGACGATCTGATCGTCACTGACGTTTGACGATCTTCCTATTTCCTTCTTTAGTCCTGAATTTTTTGAGGAAAATTTATGAATCCTTGGTGCGAAATTTTTCGATGTCCATGTTGTGTTGCATTGGGTGTCCTTTGTATTATCGTCAATTAACTCTGCTTCTGATTCTGAAGTGCTGCATATATTATTTCTCCGTCGTCTTTTACACCGGTGGACATTATTTTCATTTTCAAAATCGGTTACTTCAGTTTCAAACATAATACTATTTTTATGCTTTGTACTCATCCTGAAAGGGCCTAAGATATTTTTGTAAATACATTTTCAAATAAAACCCTAACCTCAAAAGTCTAATTTTTAGTAGTTATACCTTAAGCCGATCTATTCCTAATTCCTGTAAAAACCAAATACGTATGTAAAATCGTTTACTGCCTAATGGATTCGATAGAATGTTCGCTATAAAACAGTAAACGATCGAATGATCCAATCCAATTCGTCAATAAAATCAATGGAAAATGCTCTGCCGATAACGAAAAATGTTGCCATCGATTATAGATGGCACTTGTACAGATCATTTTCGATGCCGCACATATGCGGCGCTCGTACCCAGCAGTCGTGGCGTGGATGCCGCGTATATGCGGCGCCCGTACCCACAGGTCGTCGAGTGGATGCCGCATATATGCGGCGCTCGGCGCGAAAGGGTTAAGCTACCCACCTGTCCTTACCCATATCATCTGGAACATGACAAGAGAACGATCATTCTCAGTATGGAAGGGCGCCCTCCTTTCCACTGAAACATTTGCCATACTCGAAGGCCTCATGCAAAGCACCGTCAATTCCCCAGACCTCTTCAACGTATTCACCCACAACATCCCGACACTATACAACCTAAATAATAACAACAATACATATGCCGCTGCCTTTGCTGATGACCTCATCATCCTAGTAGCCGACAAAAACCCGCGCGTTATCCAAACCAAGCTCGAAGAACTGGCTAACAAACTCAACAATCGTTACAACCTCTGGAACCTCCGAATCAATCCACACAAATGTGAAACCATCCTTTTTCACCGCCCGCTCCAATTCCTTAACCACACCATCAGAAATTCCATCACCAACTTCTAGATTCACATCTATAATAACAACACCCCCTCGCCCATAGAACACAAACAAACAGGGATTCAACTGCGACTAACACGCATGTCAATACCCAGCTGCAAAAAGCTAAAAACGCGTTCAGAGCACATAGCCAACTCTTCTTCAGCAAATCGCTTTTACCACAAGCCAAGATAATATGCTATCTCCTACTAATCAGACCCATCATTACCTATGGAGCCCCTGTGTGGTGGAACATTAGCGCCTCACTAATAGAAAAACTACGGAAATTCGAACGGACATGCCTGCGAGCAGCGCTCCACGTGTCCGACAAATCCTTCATTAAAAACAAAGCCCTCTACAACGCCGCCGGTACCCCAAGAATCGATAACTTCATCCTTAAACTCACCAAAGACTACTACGCCAACCTTCCCAACATTAACAATAGCTTCCTCAAATCTTACACCAACACAGACCGCATTGATTGTGAAGCCAGAGCCCTATCTGGCTACCTCCCCCCGCAAACGTTCATGTACTTCGACAGAAAAGGCGTCATCCAAAACCCACAAAACGTACCAATAATATATCATGCAGACCGCAGCCAAGTTAATAAATCAATACCGTTTAACACATCAACTAACAAACCCATAATCAAATATAACACGTCCATCCCGCATTCCGACTTCGCTGACACCCATAGATTAAAAGAAAAATATTGATGGTTGACTGACGACGCACAGCTTATTGACGAGCTCATGCGCAGACGTAAGCATAAAAAACCCAAGACCCCTCATCAACACTGATACCGCAACTACCCAGCGATAAGGACAAACTAGTATTAGCTACCCCCACCCCTAGCACAATAACGTCAATGTACCACCGACCCCCATAAATACATACACTCCCCCTGTATATCACCCCCCCCCCCCACCAAATGAATACTGTACGGTAGGTGTTTTTCTCTTTTTGTTTCTTTTTCTTTTTCTCCTACCGCTTACCCATCCGTTATCGGCGGCAAACCCATGACAGACTGTCATAGCCCCCACCCTATAGCGTTCCTAGCGTCGACCAAAAATTGTTCCAATGTGAACTGTTTATTTTTTTCTTTTACGGAAACCATATATTTGTTAACTCGTTAGTTTAAGGCTTTTGTTACTAGTTTTATTTACGCCTATTGTATATATAATGTTCTCACTAACCAAATAAAAACTCTTTAAAAAAAAGAAAAAAAATGGCGCTAACCTTATGGTAGTTATGGCACACGTCGATTGTTTAAACATTGTTTTTCCGCAAAATAAAAAAATATGTATCCCTAAAATTACACGTAGAACGTCTGTGTAAAATTTCAGCTCGATCGGAGAACTTTGATTTTTAACTCATAATTTTTCGAAATCGGGGGCTTATCTACACTTTTGGCAAAATATGAGTCTAATTATTTTCCGAGTAGAACATCTGTGCCAAATTTCAAAAAAATCGGTGTTCCATGGGACGTGGTCTCCCCTTGTTAGAGACTGCCGATTGTGTGTATTCTCCGTGCCGCGCACACACACACACAGATAGCCAATATTATTATTGCAATATGGAATATGTAACTTTGCTAACAATTTATTCGTAATATTTAAACTAATAATAGTCAATGTGCTCGGACATCATTGCATGTCACGTGAGTTTTTACGGAAATATTGAGATAGTTACCTTGAAACACCTTGTGCAAGTATTTCATTTGCTTTATGGATTCATACTTCCACTCTCCGCCATTTTCCGCTTCAAACAGTCGGATTTCGTCACGCAATTTATCTTGTACATTTTGGTTGATAGCCAATTCGTAAAGAGCATTGCTGATAGTTGTTGAAGACGTCTCAAACCCAGCGGCGAAAAAGATAAATGCTTGTGCCGCCAACAAATCGTCAGTTAATTCTAAGAACACAAGATTAATATTACATGAATACTGTCAATATTATAATATGACTTTGCTCCCCACTTGCTGTGGAAATGCTAAACGGAAAATTTTATTAATCTGAGAGTAGGTATATTTACAGGCACTAGTATCAGTTGAAAATATACAGGGTGGAGCAATAACTTTGAGCACCTTAAAGCTTTTCATCACTTATAATGTAAAAATGTTATACATAAAATTTACAAGGCATAAAAGAGATATCAAGGTTACATCTATTATTTTTAAATGGCGAATTATATTTTTTATCGTTGTATAAAATCCGATGTTGACACAATCGTAGCAACTTATCGTTAAAGGTCATTCAAAATCCAATATGGCAGTAAAATCAACTTTGTTACATTACAGAAGATGTTTTAAGAGCTGGCCCTTTACGTCAATGCAAAGTTACAATGTTTACATCGTTCACTCAGATGCACACAGGTAGTTGATATTTTTTCACAGATAACAGTTTTAACTTTATTCCAGTGGGTTTAATGTTTTTCTATAAATGAGGATTAAATGTATTTGTTCTTAAAAAGAAAGCTTCATTTCGATTATCACAGTGATATTTGAGTAAACAATCAATTGAAAATAACTGCCGATATTCCACAGCAATGTTGTAAATTACTATTATGTTTATGTTCCTAGCTGTATGTAATGTACTATTAGAATGTAAATAAGACAATCTATTTACATTAAAGTAAAACAGTTGAGATAGATTGTAGCATTTACTAGAATAAATCCTGAGTTGATCAAACCGGCATATTTGCGGTTCTACAATGCGAAAATAATGATACTTGTTTTACGATCGTCAATAACATTTACTTACTTTTAATGATAAATTGCTGAAACCGTCTCAACAACGGCTACCACACAGAGATATACAAAATATAGCAATCCATCTAAAAAAGTAGAAATGTCCTTGAAACGTCCTCTGTACTTTCACCTATACAAAAACTATTTGCATCACAATATGTTCTCCTTCATGCCACACGATACAACTCCTTTTCTTTTTTATGAAGTTATTGCTCCACCATGTATAGTAAGAATTAATAAAACGTGTAACATATGGTTGCAAATTTTGAAGGAAGTAAATATTTAAACAATTTTCATTTGAGTGATAAAAATGGTTACACATTGCATTTTTTTCTATGTCCTAGCTGATATAATTGATTATGCTTTTACTTTAAAATTGAAAACATTCAAATTCGATTTCAATCTTCGCTTATTTTATCTTTGTTTCTTAATAATACTTTACTCCTTGCATTATCTTTGTTATTCTTATTTCTAAAGTCCATTTTGGACTGATATATAATATATCTATTGGATTTAATATATCCTAACTTATTGTCGTAATGTTCTCTCGAACAAGCTTTTATTGAACGATCAAGTAAAGAACTACGTTTATCCATATGGAGTAATAATATCAGAAGGTATACAAATGTAGTATGATGCCTAGGAACGATCGTGACGAAAACAAATCGTATGCAGACCCCGTAAACTGTTTAGGCTTATTGTTAGAATAAGCAACAGGTAAAAGAGTAAGAAGAAACAAGGACAACAGAGATAAATAAGAAAGGGCAATTGCGTACCAGTCCTCAAGTTTTACAGTTGCCTGTTCTCATTTTCTGCATTTTGTCATCATAGTTATGTCGTAATATGTATTAGTAATTTTATAACATATTGTATTAGTAATTTTTTCGTTAATTTAATTTTATCTTTAGCTATAACAAATAATTTTATATGCAAAAATATCAATAGTATATTAGAGGTATAAAAGCTGGTTCCAAATGCGTTACTCGCTACAATGATATGCGATGCTCATTCTTGCGTACATATGTAGATAATTTTACCTGAACGCAAGAAAACAAATTAGTTTCTTAAAATATATAACGCAAATGTTGCTTCTGACATAGCCAATTTCAAACAAGTTACTTTTTAAAGAAGTGAATGAAAATTTCAATTTTCCGATATAAAATCGTTCTCTCTTGCAATAAAAAAAGGCTACGAATTATATGAAAAATTCATTATGTTAAAAATTGTGTAATGATATAACATACGAACGTGCAAAATTTGAAGTAAATGTGTTAAATAAATTTTGAGTGATCGTGGGCCCAGTTTGAGATAAGCTGTTTTCAAGAAAAATGCGTTCGAAATTTGAGAATAGGTTTAAAATATCATAAATAATCAATGTTGCATCTTGTCGTAAATTACCAACTTCGGGCGCATAAAATGAATCCTTGGAAACTAAAACAACTCCTCTGACTAACAATTTATCCGATCCATGCGATATTTTAGCTTTTTTTTATGTATCTTGCGTTCGAAAGTCAATATCATACAGGATGCCCGACAACTGTTGGTACAAAATTTAAGGGGTGATACTAGAAGCCGATATAAGACGAAAATCAACAATAAAAAGATTGCGGTTAAGAATTCGTTGTTTACTATTAACGTTTAAAAATATGACTGTAGCCTATCAAGCCTCCTTACACCAACCAGTATCACATATATTTATTATATATATATATATATATATATATATATATATATATATATATATATATATATATATATAAAAGAACGTTGTTAGTATTAAGGAACGCACTGGTAACGCTTGTCGCGTACCAGGTAGTTAGGGTCATAAAACCATCGCGCTCGGCCAAGCGCGCCCTCCGATTGGACGGGCGTAGCTTCGCTAATAGGTATAAGTACAGCAGAAAAAACATAGAAAAGTCAGTTAAAAGTTTGCTCTCGCAAGGGAGCAACTCCTAGAGCATCACCGGACAGCCAGAGAAATCGTTCCTTCGCGGACACGGTACTCCTATCGTCCACGCTCTCTTTCCAGAAGGAAATCGTTCCTCAGCGGACACGGTACATTCTTCCCTACCTACCTCCTAGCTGGAGAAATCGTTCCCCCCGCGGACACGGTACTCCAGCTTCCTACACTCCTTCCCGAGGGAAACCTCGAGTTCCGTCTACAACCCTTACCTCACCTATCTTGTGAGACCGTGACGGACCTGACTCCTTTCGGCACCCATCGGCCGGTGTAAATTCATCAAAATCGCGACGTCCAACCGAGCGTTCACAACACCGGTACGCTCGACGTTTGTGTGAGAAACATCGTTACACATTCTAATATTTTGTATTATAGTATAATGAGAATATTATCAGTTTGTGAGACTTTGTTGATGAAAATCAATGTCACGAAGAATTCAATAGCAACTGTCAATTCCATTATAATTGTTAGGGATTGGGTTTATGGCATGACCGTTCTTTCATACGATTTTGAATACACACTTTTTTTTTTTTTGCCTTCAGCTAACTAAATCTTTTAATCTGGCAACGAGACCCAGGAAGCATTTATGGCGGTAGCAGCATAAAGTTTCTGCGAGCCACGTGTCTTCCTGGTGCCCACTCGTGACCAGCCGATAATTAGTGCCACGCCATAAAACCTTCCCCGTCACCCTGGCCGCGCAAGCCTCATTACGAGCGAGCTACCCTTGGACCTCATGCCCCCGCCAACGCGACATACCACCACCCTGCCAACTGGGACTTCCAGGATGGGCAGTATGCTAGCGAGTCCTGGAGGACTGTCCGAAGGGCAGTCACATTCTAATTGGCGCACACCATCACCTCCCACACATCCACTTTTCATATAAATAGCGACACAACACCCTCACACGATATTATGATTAACAATTGTATAAAGATCAACATTCACATGCACACCACACTAAGATATTGATTATATCACCAAGTAACTTATTCTGAAATATAATATTGAAATACGTGCGACACTCTTTATCTTCACCAACATCACACTATCCATCAAGCCGATATCAGCGAACCAGCGGCAGCTTAGCGCCACCATTCTCGAATATATTGCTTGTTCGAAGTACAAGACGCAACATTTGGTCTTACGAGCAGGATTCCGTTTTGAGAAACGCGAATCCACACCATCAACACGCCATAATTGAGGAAGGAGCTGCCGAAGAAACGCAGCAGTCTCAATTATTCACACCATCGACACATCAAAATTGAGAAAGGAGCTCACGAAGAAGCGCAGCAGTCTCAAATATCTACATCATCAACGCATCGAAATTGAGAAAGGAGCTGCCGAAGAAGCGCAGCAGTCTCAATCATCCACGCACTTCGACAGAGGAAAAAGCTGCCAAGGAAGCGCAGCAGTTCTCTATCATCCACCGAGGAGGCACAACGAGGAAAACAGTGCTTGAAAGTGTCTTCGCCCGGTGCAACACCAGTGCAAGTGCAAAACAGCAACAGTGCGGTGCAGCATCAGTGCAAGTTTGTAAAGCAGTAACAGTTCGGTGCATCAGTGCAATTTTACAAAGCAACAACAATTTGGAGTAATACCAGAGCAGCAGCTAGAGAGGTGCAACTGCAGTCCAACAGCATCGAGACAGTTGAATTGCAGTGTTGCAGCCACATCACACCAACAAACAGCGACTACGACTCTGTAAGTCACGCCTTGTTTTTTATTGTACCGCCGTTCCATTCTCTTTTCTATCCTATCTTAACCCCTTCGATCTCAACTCAAACAATTAAAAATGGCCCCATCTCATGAAGAGCGGATTAAATCTCTAAAAGCTAAACGCGAAGCCTTCAGCATCGAATTGCAAGAGCTCAAAGACATGCTAAATGACCCTGAGGTATTTGCGCACGGCCGCGACATTCCGTACCGAGAGATTAGAATGCGTCTAGAGGACATACAAAACAAATACGCCGCATTCGCAAAAAATCAGCAAGATCTAGACACCGCCGACGAAACAGGAGATTTATTACGCGAGCGAATGAGATTAAAATCACTTTATACGCAGGTGCGGGCATAAGCCTTAGACTTCCTTCCAAGCAACAACGTCGCGAGTGCAGCTACCCATATACCTCATGGTGATGCACAAAATCATCCGTCACCGTATTCGCAAATCGAGTTGTTAGATTTAGACTATACCTCCCAAAGATAAATTTGCCATCGTTTTCTGGACATTACGAAGAATGGCCGGGTTTTGCCGACCAATTCCGATCAACTGATCACGAAAACCAGAGAATAAACGATTGTAAAAAGTTCATGTATCTCAGATCGTGTTTAAAGAACGAAGCGTTAAGAGCGATAGAATCACTCAGTAATTCAGCATCAAACTATGCCGTTGCATGGAATATCCTACAGAAACGATATCATCAACCCGCAATAATCGTAACCAACCACTTAAAGGCGTTATTTGACACAGCCGCTGTTAACCGATCAATACACCGCGAATTAAGACCCTTTTTAAATTCTGTAGAGGCTCATTATCGTTCACTACAATCCCTAAACCAGCTGACCACCGATTCTCTCTTAATACATTTATTACTTTCCAAAATCGACAAGGATACAGTTTTGAAATGGAAGGAGCATACCTGCAACGAACAATTTCCTTCGATAGAGACGTTCTTTGCCTTTCTACATGAAAGGTGCCAAATTTTAGAGCCCTTCGGAAACACAAACAATTGCCAGACATCGTCCATCCCCAATTACATACCGCGTCACCAACCACTTCGCCGACCGCCACCAAGACCCTTTGTTCACAACACACACACCCGTACATCGCAGGTATACAACGTCCAGACACCTACGATCTCATGTAACTTCTGCAAGGGTTCTCATTATCCGCAACAATGCGAGACATTTTTACGCTTATCCATCCCTGATCGTATAAAATTCGCAAGAACGAAAAACTCGTGCTTGAACTGTCTTCGTTCAACACACCGCACGAGCGAGTGTAGATCCACCACGTGCCGAAGATGCTATCAAAAGCATCACACGTTACTTCATCAAGAAGTTGCGTCAACCTCAGTCGCGCCCACCCAAGTGAATGCCACTTGCCTTAAATCTAGCACACCTTCCCAAATATTACTGTCAACGGCCGTAATCAATGTCATTGATAAATTTGGACAACCGCATCCGTGTAGGGTATTATTAGATTCATGCTTCCAATCACATTTCATAACAGAGATTCTTTCAAAGGCTACAACTTGCCACCAAATCAATCGCAATTCCGATCAATGGAATGAACGGCATGACCTCAGTCGTTAAAGCGCAAACCACTGCCCAGATTCAATCGCGGTATAACAACTTCTCGAAAACTCTCAGCATGCTAATTGTAGAAGAAATTTCGCAAAGGCTACCTGCTC
This sequence comes from Anthophora plumipes, assembly GCA_951804975.1. Taxonomy (NCBI): domain Eukaryota; kingdom Metazoa; phylum Arthropoda; class Insecta; order Hymenoptera; family Apidae; genus Anthophora; species Anthophora plumipes. The sequence continues at coordinate 10,101,796 of OX638120.1, forward strand.
ATCAAATAGAAAAATACTCATTAAACATACCCGAGAACACTTACCTGGCCGACCCTCAGTTCTACGAGCCCGCAGGTATCAACGGTCTGTTAGGAGCTCAGGTATTCTGGGACCTGTTGTGCTTGGGGCAAATCACACTTAATGAAAAGACCATGAAACTACAACAAACCCAATTAGGCTGGATAGTAACAGGGGAAGTGCCGATAAAAGGCACGCATAAAAACACAATTTGCAATCTATCAATGGAAGCGCTTAATAGTAACATAAATAAATATTGGGAATTAGAGGAACGCGTACCGGAAAAGTTATTATCCATAGAGGAACAAAATTGCGAGACACATTACATTAAACGTACACAGCGCGATCCAGTCACAGGTAAATACATTGTTCAACTGCCTTTTAAAAATAACATTCACACATTAGGAAATTCCTTTCTTTAGAAAGACAACAGTTCTCTTTCTTTAGAAAGACAACTCGACCATAATCCAGAAATGAAGGTGCAATGCATAAATTTCATGAAAGAATACGAGCAGCTTAAGCATATGTCCAAAATCTCACACCACCCGAACGAAGGATATTTTTTACCTCATCACGCGGTCAGGAAATCAGACAGCCTAACCACTAAAATTCGTGTGATTTTCGATGCCTCGGCAAGATCCACCTCAGGAATCTCACTAAATGAAACTTTGATGGTAGGTCCAGTAGTACAAGAGGATCTATTTTCAATAGTTACCCGTTTTCGCGTTCATACATACGTCTTAACAGCAGACATAACAAAAATGTATAGACAAATAATACTAAATCCAGAGCATCGAAAATATCACAAAATTTTATGGCGGGAAGGTCTAACACATGCCATCCAAACCTACCAGCTAAACACGGTTACGTATGGTACGGCATGAGCGTCATATTTAGCCACACGGTCCTTATTGCAACTTGCTGAAGATGAAGAAAAGGTACATCCCGAAGCATCAAAGATACTAAAAACAGACTTGTTAACCGGCGCCGACAATCTAGGGAAGGCGCAGCGTATTCGCGATGAACTCATCGCACTCACAGCAAAGGGGGGCTTTCAACTCAGACAATGGTTGTCAAATGAACCGCGATTAGTAGCGCCATTGAAAAAATCAGACGATTCGCTCATGACTCTCGATCTCTCAGATGAGAAAAAGACGCTCGGTCTTTATTGGTACCCCACACAGGATACACTTAGCTACACTTTGAAAGGCAACGAACCCCTGAACACCATAACGAAACGCACTATATTATCTAGAATTGCACGACTATTCGATCCGCTAGGATTAATAGGTCCAATAATTGTCCAAGCAAAACTTATTATGCAAAGCTTATGGAAAATAAAACAAACCTGGGATGAACCACTTCCTATCGAAATTCATTCAACCTGGGTAGATTTTCAAGCGCAACTACATTTAGTGCGTCAGTTTTCTATTCCGCGACGAATTATAAAGGACAATTGCAAATCTATGCAAATACATGGATTCTGTGACGCGAGTGAGCGCGCGTACGGTGCATGTATATACCTCAAAACGACTACTACCGATGGGAATTATTATACCTCACTAGTTTGTTCAAAATCTCGCGTCGCACCTCTCAAAACGCAATCACTACCACGTTTAGAATTATGTGCAGCACTGCTATTAATTAATTTGTACAAAATCACCAGTAAAGCTCTAAGAATACGAATAGAAAAAACTTACTTTTGGACAGACTCCATGATTGTATTGCATTGGATTAATTCTCAACCTCACACATTAAAACAATTCGTTGAAAATAGAGTAAGCGAAATTCAGCAACACAGCAATGCAGATCTCTAGCGTCATGTACCATCAAAGGACAATCCAGGGGATATACTCTCTCGAAGAGCAAGTCCATCTGAACTAAATAAAAATCTAACATGGAAAACTGGACCACATTGGCTCTCACTAAATGAAGACCAATGGCCAATCATGAACTTGCAAACCATAGACATCCCCGAAACGCGTAAAATCACTATATTATCAAACACGCTTGCTGAACCTCTAATATTTTCGAAAAATTTTCAAATTTTCGACTGCTAACACGCGTAGTAGCATATGGCTTCAGGTTCTACCACCATTCATTAAAGAAAACAAAACACACCGGGCAACTAACCACAGACGAACTAAAGAACGCTCACGATCGTATAATTAGATTAATTCAACTACAAGAATTCCATAATGACCGCAAGGTCCTGGAAACGCAGGTCAACGATAAATCTTACAAAGGGCGCCTTGCTGCGCTTCACCCATTCATAGACGCGTGCGGTCTCTTACGCGTAGGCGGTAGACTGTCTCACGCGGATCTGACGTATGATCAGAAACACCCCTTGCTTCTTCCACATAAACACCCGGTCACAGAATTAATCATACAACAATACCATTTAAAGCAAGGGCACGCGGGTGTCCAAGCCACTCTTAATGCGGTACGGCAAACCTATTGGCCAATAAACGAGAAAACCATAGTGAAAACAATGATCCGTAAATGCGTACAATGCTATCGTGCAAGGCCTACTATTCCGGAATATCCAATGGAAAATTTACCCAAAGATCGTGTCACCCTAAAACGCCCATTCCTAACTACTGGTATCAATTATTGTAGGCCATTTCATATAAAGGAAAAAAGGCTAAGAAATACTAAACAAATTAAATGCTATGTAGCAATTTTCATTTGCCTTGCAACGAAAGCAGTTCACATTGAATTAGTGAGTGATTTGAGCACCGACGCCTTTCTCACGGCATTGCGCAGAATCTTTGCTAGTTGAGGAAAATCCACCGATCTATATTCAGACAATACAACCAACTTTGTAGGCGCGAATCGTAATTTAAAAGATTTACACGAGCTATTACAATCCAAGACTCATAATGACTACATTAAACATCATCTCGCAAATGACAATATTAACTGGCACTTCATACCCCCCCCCCCCCCCCCACGGGCTCCCCATTTCGGCGGTTAATGGGAAGCCGCAGTTAAATCCTTCAAATACCACCTTGTTGGGGTATTAGGTAACACGCTCCTCACCTACAAAGCTTTCAATTGCAGCTTCCTCACATTCAATGAAACCACCACCAGCACTACCCCCCCCCCTTCTACCCCATTTCAGGCCAGATCCTACCGGGATACACTCATCGGTAACGTCCCTCCCCCACTTCGCCAACCCGCTCCAGGTCATGCCCCAGAACAGCAACCTCACCAGCAGGGTGAATTCACCAACTTCTTAACCCAACTCTGTGTCAAAGCCCTCCCTATCTTCTTTAGCTTAAAAAACAAATTCCAAAACTGTCAGTCGAACCTCGAAAAAATCGGGGTTATCCTGGAGGCCATTCAACAACTCCTAGGATAAGCCCTCTTCTCCCCCCCCCCCCCCCCCCGGGAAACTTCATAACCTGGAACGCATGTTCACTCCTACACAAACTCACGGAACTAGAGCAGTTCTTGAATTTCAACAATGTCTCCGTGGCACTTCTGCAGGAGACCTGGCTCACTGGTGATCAGACTGTTACTCTACAAAATTACAATATTGTCAGACGCGACAGGCCGGACGGCTCGGCCCGCGGTATAATGATCCACAAAAACCAAAAATTCACCTCCTTTCCTCTACCAGACACCGGAGACGTGGAGGCAATTGCAATTAAAATTATCCCATCCAAAATGATTTTTATATCGGTATACTGCCCCCCCCCCCCCCCCCTCAACCTGATTAACACCAGATACACTTAACAAACTCTTCTGTCGTCGAACCAAATTCTTAGCTGGATTCGACCTCAGTGCAAAGCACCAATCTTGGAACAACCATTCATGTAACAGAAACGGGTCAACCCTAAGGAGGCACGCTGATCAAGCCACATATGATCTCATTTTTCCCCCCACCTTCACTTATTTCAAGCCTAACTCCCGGCCATCTACCCTTGACTTCTTCATAACCAACTGGGCCATCAAATTTCAACCTGAAGCAGTGGACGACCTTCAATCTGGCCACAGACCAGTCCTTCTAACCACCCCCTCCTCCCCTCAAAATTCTCATCTCACCTCCTCAACCCCAGTCACTGATTGGGATAAATACAACACCTTGTCCTCCAAAATTCCGCTGGAGACCAATCTCATGAACAACAACAGTATCGACCAAGCCATTCAATCCTTAAACAAGCCCCTCAGAAAATGCCTGCGCAACTCAACAGAACTAGTCTCAACCAGTAATAGATTCGTCACTCCTGATCCCCAACTGAAAAAAGTAATAGCTCTCCGCAACACGGCTAGGAAAAAATGGCAGAGAGGGGGAGATCTGACTTACCTCCACTATTCCAACTCCCTCACCAAACACATTAAATCCAAAATCATTGAGCTTAGAGCAAAAGAAATCCAGACTCAAATCCACAACGCAAGTTCCTCGAATCATACCTTCTGGTCCATTTATAATAGAATTGTCAAGAAAAAGACCACAATACCTTCTCTTATTGACAAGCACAACAACATCGTCGCACTAAATACTCAGAAAGTTCAAGTCTTCGCAGATCATTTCAGAATGGTTCACGATCGTGCCTACCTAACAACTTCCCCCCTGCAGGCCGAGGTTAATCGTGCACTACTAAACTTTCACTACAAAGAACACTTTAATCCCCCCCCAACGAGCTTCTCCTACACTTTTCACCCAAGATTATCGCAGATCTTGCAAGCAAACTCAAAGCCAATAAGGCCGCCGGCCCTGACGGAATCTCCGCAGCCATGATCAAATTTGCCTCCCATAGGGTCTACCTCCAACTTTACTACATATATAGAACATCAATCGTTGCTTCCTACTTCCCCTCACAATGGGAAGTGGGCAGAACCGTCCGAATCCCTAAACCGGGGAGAGACAGAACGATCGCAGACAATTACCGAACCATCAGCCTTCTGCCGATGAACGTGAAAATCTTCGAAAAAATTATTTACAAAATGCTTGAATCCCACATCACCAAACACCAAATCTTAGTAGATCAACAGTTCGGATTTCGTAACAAACACTCCACAGATTAACAATTAATTAGAGTTGCCCAATATGACTCCCATAGCATGAACACTAACAGACTCTCCGCTATGGTCCTCATTGACCTCCAGAAAGCCTTTGACTCAGTCTGGCATAACGGAATTGCTTACAAATTAATCCAAATGAATTTTCACCCCTCCCTTATCAAACTCATTCACTGGTACTTAACCGACCGATCCTTCTTCGTCCAATTAGCGAACGACAAATCCCAGCAGATCTACATCAAAGCAGGAGTCCCTCAGGGCTCTGTACTAGGTCCACTCCTCTTTTTGCTATAAATGAATGATCTCCCACAGACATCAAACACTTCACTAGCGCTTTATGCAGACGGCACAGCCGTTCTGGCCTCCTCCTGGCAAATAGGAAATCTTATTCGCAAATTACAGACACAGCTAGGCCTCCTGGCTGTCTTCTTTGACAACTGGAAACTCACTCTCAATGTCAATAAAACAAATGCAGTCCTTTTCACCAGAAAGCTCAGTGTGGGTAACAGTCATAGCCTCCCTCCCCTTAAAATAAACAATACTGATGTTATCTGGAGCAACTCTGCCAGATACCTTGGCCTGGTACTGGACCGGAGGATCACGTGGGGTCCTGCAGTGGCCGAAGGGCGCGACAAAGCCTTCCGGGTCATCCAGGCCTCCAGAATCCTAATTGGACCCAAATCAAAACTTCCGCTGCCTCTCAAGATTCATTTATATTGTACTTGTATTCGTCCGGTAATGCTGTATGGAGCACAAATATGGTCCTCGACAGCCTGCACTCATCTCCTCTCCCTTCAGACGCTCCAAAACCGCGCACTTAAAATTATACTCAACCTACCCACAGATCACTCCACAGAAGACCTTCACAGAAGATCTGGAGTCAGCCGAATTAACGTACTAATTAACCGTATAATTTCAGGTTACAAAGTTGAAGATCACCCTAACAGACTGGTCAAAGACACGACCACATTCAAACCACACCTCCTTCCATATAAGCTAAAGGTACGAGTGCTACTGGAGCGCCCAAGGGAATGAGTGGGTTGACGGAATGGGATTTGGTTTTCCCGTGTTTTGGTTTTGTTTTGCTTTGTTTGCTCTTGCTTTTGCTTACTTCAGGTTCGGTCGCTGCCTCGCTGTGATTTTCCATACCTCCAGGTTGTAATGGATCACCACCCCCTAATCCTCCCCTTCATCTGCCCTGTACCTCAGCCTATTTTGTTTTTGTTTCGCAGGTTTTTTGAAACTTTTCCTGCATGATTCTCAAGCTCCTGCATAGTGTCATTCCAAGTTTTGTTCTTAATGGCAACTAACGTCTTCAATTTATTTTCTAGTGCATAAGGAGGAAGTACTCCAGGCGGCACTTCACTACTTTCAAGTGAAAACAAAAAACAAAAAAACAAAAAAAAAATCAAACGATATTATGATTAACAATTGTATAAAGATCAACATTCACACGCACACCACACAAAGACATTGATTATATCACCAAGTAACTTATTCTGAAATATAATATTGAAATACGTGTGACACTCTTTATCTTTACCAACATCACACTATCCATCAAGCCGACATCAGCGAATCAGTGACAGCTTAGCGCCACCACTCTCGAACATATTGCTTGTTCGAAGTACAAGACGCAACAATGATATTATCAGCACAGCAAAATGTAAGCACAATTGAATAGTACAATGGCTCAGAAGAAATAAGAGAAAAGCTTTTAAAAAGCTATCCGACATGGTAAACGAACATAGGGCTTGTTTCAATCTTATTCTTGTAGTTTAACTTAATTAATCAGATAATTCTAATTTAATACTTATCAGTATAGTCTTGATAGAGATATAATTTATAACTTATCATTTTTTTTACTCTCTACTTTTTGTTCCCTTTCTATTTTTGATTTATCATGTGTATGTGAATATTGTAGTATATAGTAATTGTTTTTCAGTGATTTTGAGAGACATTAATCCTCTCCACTCGGAAATCCCACAAAGCGCCCTTTGATATGCTCTTTTAGATTTCTGCGAGTAGGCAGGTTAAATATTTAATCTGCGGTTTTTCTTATAAAGTGTTGCAGAATCGTTTGCACTGACGAATGTTAGTTTTCTGTTCTACAGACTTGTATGAGGTAGGTAGGCTGCAATATGCCATTGGGTTTGAGGATAACTGTACCTCCCGTGTCCTCACTTCACCATTTGTTAGTGTAAAGAAGTTTGTTAGACTACATTCATATTTTTAAACATTAATAACTAAACAACTAAATTTCAAATATTTTTGTCTATTTCCGAGATTCGTTTTATATCGGCTTCTAGAATCGTCCCTTAAATTTTATATCAACAATTGCAGCACACCTTGTACACACAAAATGTACCTATTTATGTACTCGTAATATGCGCAAGTTTGCTATAATTCATTAGAAAGAAAAAGTTAGTATAGTAATATACTAAGAGTAACATACATACTCACCAATATCTCCAAGCTTTTCAGGATGTTTTTTAAGGTCTAGAAGTATATTCATAAAATCGGGCCGAACGATGTTGTTCTTCTCTCTGTATTCTAATGTCTCCTTGACGATTTTCGTGATCAATTTTGTTGTCTCATTATGCGGTAAAATGTAATTGACCAAAGTGTTCAGTTGTGGTGCGACTTGTTGTATTCTGCTTCTTAATATTGATGTATAATTAGTAGCAAAGATTTTTTTACCAATTCGACGGAATTCACTCTCCTCGTCCGATAACGAGTTCATCTCGATTCCAAAAGCACAGCTACCAATCACGTCGGTGGTAAATCTTGCTGCGATTTCACGCACTTCGATTGGTTCTTCTTTGGCTACCAGACTACTCAAATATTTATCCAGCTGATTGGAGCATTCAAGAATGAGAGAAAAAGTTCCCTTCAGTTTACCAGATGTAAACACTGGAGACAATTGAGTCCTTAATGGTCGCCATCTCTTGGCTTCAAGAGCGAAAAGATGATGAGACAAGGGATTCGCCTATTGTCATTAAAAAATTTGTCACATTCAAGTATTCAATGCCTAAAGATAGTTGGTTATGTCAAATTTTGTCTGCTATCACGAATAAGCGTCTTCAATAACCCACCTCGTACTATCTTTCGTATCGCTTCAATGCAAAAGACAGAAAAACTTAAATAACTACACTGTATAGCGAATCCTATATACTGATAGTACAAGTGATTGATTAATGTTAAAATAAAGTATAGAAACGAAAATCGGATTTAATTAACAAACATAATATTTATTGCAAAATTCGTTATCATTTACAGATAAGCTAATTAATCAGTTAGATAATTAGTTTCTAAAAGGTTTAGCAGGCTAAGGGGGTTAAAAGTGCCCTCTAACTGATTTTATGGTGCGATAGACCATTCGATAGCTTATCACATTCGAAAAAACAGTATACAAATTGAAGAAGTTGAATAAATTGAACTTATAGAAGCAATATGTTCATTATGTTTCGAAACATTTAACTTATTTTCAATTACCCATATCATAAACTTCATCTTCATAATATCCTTAATAATATGCATAGTCATTACATTATAGTAATTACAAATTTGTTTCAAGCGGAATACTTAAATTGGATATCTAAAACTATCCTGACGAAGATATACAGTAGTTGTCTGGTAATGAGTGCAATTTCACGAAGCACAATAAAAAAAAAAATTAAATCCCTTTATTAACAAATTATTAACAGTTTGGACACAATGATCACCGCGATAGGCACGGGAGCTGTAATAGCTGAATGCTGAAGACGATGTAACGATAAAAATGGTTAGCAAAAAGCAATAAGCGCGTATATACATATACAGTGACTCACGAAAGGATTTGAACATTTACCATGAAATACTTTATTAATTATAATAAGTATATTATACAACACTTAGCGAAACATTATTAATATTGTAAGGAGGTATGACTCTCTAGATTATATACAAACATAAAGATAGCTGAAGCCACAAAAGTATTTGAACAGGTAACTTTTAATTCTTTAATATTTAGTAGGTCCACCTTTGACACAAATAACATCTTGTAAGCGATTATGCATACTGTTTACTAACTTTTCTGTAACACTTGGTGATATAGAATTCCACACTTCGAATACTTTTTCTTTTAAACTTGCCTTGGATGTTATATTAAATTTTTGTAACTGTTTCCCTATTATTGCCCATAGATGTTCAATCGGGTTAATATCAGGGGTTTGTGATGGTGTGACTAACATGTGAACGATATTGTATATGATCCATTCCTTAACGATTCCTGCAGTATGTTTAGGATCATTATCCTGTTGAAAGTAAAAGTCTTCGTATATACACAATTTTCCTGCGTTTTCCTATAAACTTTGCTGTAAAATGTTCAAATATTTGTATTTATCCATTGTTCCTTCCATGAAGATTAAATTCCCGGTACCGTCTGCCGCCATACACCCCCCAGATCATAACTGAGCCACCCCCATGTTTCACCGTAGCACGCAAGTTTTTCGCTTCCATCTCTGTATTTGCTTGTCTCCAAACAAAATTGCGTCCGTCCGATCCAAAAACTTTAAATTTCTATTTATCTGAAAATATCACTTTATTCCAGAATACATTATCTTTACTAATAAATTCTTTGGCGAACGTTAATCTCTTCTTCTTATTAATATCACTAATGTACGGTTTCTTTCTGGGAACCCTGCCGTGATAATCATTTTCACGTAGCACTCTTCTGCATAATTCTGGATGCACATCTTTCTTAAAGTTCTGTTTAAGTATCGTTGCGAGTTTTGTAGCAGAAATCTTTGGATTCTCTTTTATTTCATGGATCAAAGCTTTTTCTTCTCTTTCCATTAGTTTCTTTGGTCGGCCTGAACGGTATTTATTTTTTACAGTTCCTTCAAATTTCGATCTTTTAATAATATAATGTATCGTAGATCTACTTATATTTACTAATTTACTTATTTCACCATACGTCTTTCCTTCTTTACGCCACTTGACAATTAATTTTCTCTCACTTTCAGGAATTTCAAATGTTTTAAGGCACATGATCAATGTCGTAATATTTCACCATGAATGCGAGATTGTGACTGACAAATGTACATATGATGACGACAAACAACAATCAACGTTTACATTCAGTGCCCGGAAAACTGTTTTCATTGATTCTTGAAAATAATTTCTGTGTTCAAATACCTTTGTGGCTTCAGCAATCTTTATGTTTGCAAGAAATAATTCATATCTATTGTGTATATATTTCGATTTGTTTGAAACTTTACGTATATAATCTAGAGAGTCATATCTCCTTAAAATATTAATAATATTTCGGTAAGTGTTGTACAGGGTGTCCCGGTTAAGTGAGTACAGCAGGATATCTCGGAAGGAATTGTAGTTATTAAAAATGTGTTCGTACAAAAGTTGTTTAGTAGGACGGGCTACATCATGTAGTAATAATTGTTTTCTTGTGGATGGAGTAGTAGAGGAGATTTGAAGGTCAATCTAATTTTCTTAAATGGAATGCCATATTTTTTTGCTTCAGAAAGTACCAGCTGGCACTAAGACAAATCCAAAGAGGTGCTATAATGTAGTATTCTGAGTTCGATAAAGGTAAATCGTTAGCTTATGATTACGTTGTGCATCGGCTGACGGCAGACAGCTAGCAACCGCTGCTGGGCAGCGTCGAATGCGTCGGTATCAAGTTACTGCAATTATGATATTATAAACAGAGATTGAAGATTATTGCTAAAGCCATAAAGTATCAATTGCAATTTTCACTTACTAATTAAATAATTTTTTATCCTTCTACATGTTCACTACCATTGGAAATACATATTTGTAATCTTTTTAAAAATTGTTTCTCAATACTTTTTAACATTTCCTCTGATATTGATCTGCATGCGGTCGTAATTCTTGTTTGTAAATCATTTACGTTTTCTACTGGTGTCTGAAAGACTATTTCTTTTAACCCTTTGCCCTATAACAACGTGTTACACTCGTGACATAGATTCTGGCTAAGGTTTGACAGAAATAGTTATATTAGTAACAAACGTTAAATTTAATTCTATTTTTCCTTTTAATCTATTAAACTGAGGATTGGTACTTGTAATTAATCTATAGTAAATTAGCGTGTTTTATGTGAAATGGTATTAAAACGGTGAATAGCTGATGCTTAGATGTATAGTCAGTAAAAGAAATCGTAAGTTAAGGGGTTAAATAGCCCCACAGAAAAAACTCACACGGAGAATTGCACAGATGGCAATTGCATGGCCTCCAAGGTCGCCAGATCTTTCTCCGTGTGCTCTAAGACAGAATTCGCAATTTAGTGGATGAAACGCGAAGTTTATTGATTCGAGAAATGTCTGCAACTTTAAATATTCCCAAATCATCTGTCCATAGACACTTAATGAAAATGGAAATGATAACAAAGCTGGATGTATGGGTGCCGCATGAGCTCACAGAACGGAACCGTTGTGGTCGCGTAACAACGTGCATATTTTTGCTTGCACGCAATGGAAAAGAACCATTTTTGAAATATTTACTGACTGGGGATGAAAAGTGGATTTCGTATGACAATCACCAAAGAAAATGAACATTGACCAGAAGAGAAGATTGACCACAATGAGTTGCGAAACCAGGTCTGCACCCTCGCAAAGTTTTCCTCTCTGGTGGGATTATCGAAGAATTTTGTATTTTGAATTTCTTCCAGCCAATCAAACAATTAATTCAGATACGTACGGTGCTCAGTTGGATAAATTGAAAGAAGCAATAAAAGTAAAACGACCAAAACTCGCAAATCGGAACAATGTGTTTTTTCATCACGATAATGCAAGACCACATGTCGCACAAAACGTGCAAACAAAAAGTACGTGAATTCGGTTGGCAAATTGTATCACACCCACCATATTCTCCAGATATCTCTCCATCCGATTACCACTTATTTCGGTCAATGCAACATTTTTTAGTAAGAAAAAAATTTGATAATGTCGAGTCCATAAAAACAAACATTGAAAAGTATTTTAACGAAAAACCACAGAAGTTTTACAGTGGCGGTATAATGTCTTTGCCAAAAAGATGGGAAGAGGTTCTGTAACGAGAGGGTGATTACACTTTTTCGTAAACTTTAAAGATATGTTTCACACATTAACTTAAATAGCAGAACAATAAGCGGCACGAACTTATGGGATGACCTAATAGTAACGACGTATAAGTGTATTTTATTGTTTCTTCTCTTTAGCGATCCACTCTCGATCAGTGTTATCGCTGTCCTACTACAACACAGTCAAATATAAACCGGATCTTTTTAACAACGTTTTATCTGAAGATAATTTCTTAAAAAGGACAAAAGATTTATTTCTCTACATATACCGTTTTTATTTATGTACTTTTGTCATCGGACTGACATTTATACACCACTGTTGAAAATTAAGAAAGTTGTATCCGAAGCCAGTTACACAAATTATTTTACCTCTTCGTTGCTCTTGAATCACTATTCTCCTAATGCTTCCTTTAATGATCGAAAGAAATGACAATCACCCGGTGATAGATCTGGACTATAGGAAAAATGATCAAATGTTGTCCACTGTATCTTTTTAATCTTTTCCTGTGTTTGAATAGCGATGTGAAACCTAGTGTTGTCATGCAGAAGCAGTACTGAAAGGAACCCATCTAGCCGCAATTTTGTGGAACTTTTTAATTCCTTTGTAACACAGTACAACATAGCGAATCTATAGACTCTAAGTGTAGATCTAAGTACACACGTAAGCTAGCGAGTGCGACCGTCTGCCCTCAGGTACAGAGAGTCATAAAAAATAATACGCACTACCCGGTTAACGCTCATTGATTCAACCTCGCCACCCAAAATGGGATAAAAAGGGCTGCAATTGGCAACAAAACCAGTTGATATCGGCAAATCAACTAAACGAAAGCTACTTTCAGGGCCACACTGCGCTTCGCAACTTTTTTCCATTTAATACCGATCGAACGACAATATCCTTGATCACCAGAATTGCTTCCGAGGCCAACCCTGCGCACTGGAACAATTGCTGCAAGATCAGGAAATTATAACGTAGAATATCAACTAAACTATTTACTCTGATTCGTTTAGTGTTTACCATTTTTGGGTGCCGATTTGCCGAACCACCACACCCCGTACAACTCTCTGCTGTCGATAACGCTACACTTTCGAATTATGAAAGCCGTAGTTCCATAGCTAATGTTAACTTTTGAACAAATTTCATCAATTTTTGTGCGACGATCGTCCTCAATAAGTTTTCGAACAGCTTCAATATTTCCTGATGTCTTGCCTTTGGACGTCACGGATGAGTTGACGTCCAACAGAAAACGATTTACACCAAGCAAACACTTGAGTTCTTGATAATGTCATCACCGAACATAAACACAGCCGATGCAGAATTTCAATAGGTTTTGTGCCTTCAACGCTTAAAAACTTATGGTACTGAATTCTCACTCATTGTGTTGTTTACTAACGAAACAAAAAGTAGAACGTCAGAGAGTGTGCAATGCTGCCAAACCACTCTCCTTCCAACTCCTAGTCAGTCTCATCGACACATGTGACGCTGTACACATATGGCATACATAATCCGGTTTATATTCGATTGACCCTCGTATTAATTCATCGAATTTCATTACTTTTATTAGTTGATATATGTTTTTTCTATTATGTACGAATACGGTTGAGAGATGGTTCCTATGGATAGTGACATTCTTTTTCCATTTATTGTATTTCTAAGTAATGAAAAATTAAACTGCTTTGTAAATAGATGTAATTCATTATATCATTCGTATACCGTGTGATATACGAATATGAGTGGGAGTAATTGTAGGGCATACCGAGACACGGAGCGTACAGTGACCTTGAAAACCAACGGTACATAACCAGCACTTTATCTCGTGAGTTCTACATTTATCTGATGAGACTAATGTTCAATATCGTAAATTGCATAACCAACTTTTGCGATACTATTACTTCTTTTACTACGACATCGATACATGTCGGAAAGTTTGTCAAATGTGTATTTCATTGTATACTGTAAACACAACGCTCGATATGGACACAAGAAGCACAATATACGCAAATAACTGAAAAACAATAACCGTGTGCTATATTATTCACATACACACAAAATGAAACATACAAAATGAAAACTAAACAACGTAAAACAAAACTACAAAAGCTAAAGAAAGTAAATTAAACCTGCATTAAAAATATATTAAAATATACGTCATAAATCAAATTTAATTGATTATACAAAACGCAATTTCTTTATTCTTGATTTTCGTCTTATATCAAGTTGTTGTTTCTTAAATTTTCTAGCACAGTTGTAAAACTACCTATAAGAAACGTTAACTAATTTTTTGCTTACAGTTAATTAAACATTAATCGGTACAAAATATTGCTTATATACTTAGTTTATCAAGTATTTAAGAATAAATGTCTATATAAAATACCATGAAAGACACTTCGAACACAAAATATAGAAATTTGTTAATGTACACACTTACTGGATCAGGTTTTAAGAATCCTCGATTCACAAACTTCGAAAAATCTTTGATAAGAACATCTTTAATAAGTTTTGGATCTTGGACAAACAAAAGAGGCGTTCTTCTCAAAAATATTCCAAACATAGCTTCATTCCTGTATTGATTACATATCTTCGTCAAAAAATCTGGAAGCGATTCTTTTCCAAACAGTAACTTCCAAGTATTTCCAAAGGCTGGTATAGGTTCTGGTCCTGGTATTCCACGGTTTTTCCAAAAATTGTAGGTAGCCGTAAAATAATAATATAGTGCAAGCAGCACTATTGTAATGCCACAAAATATTTCGAAAACAGTAGGCATTTTGTCTTAGCGTTCATTAATTATGTAACACTACAAATTAGTTAGAAAACTGAAAGCAATGAAATTTTATAAGAAACAAAATATTACAAATAAAAAAAGTATAAAAATATGATCAATATGATTTTCAAAGACTAATCTATATCTACTTGATGAAGATTTCAAAAACAAAATAACGCTGTTTTCTTTACATCTGCCTATCTTATTCGAAGAGAAAAAGAAAGCTTAAAATAAACCGCGTATCGTATATGCACCATTTACTCAAAATAAATTGTTAAACGTTTTGCACAACTGAGGTTGCATAAATCATATGCAGGAGAAAAGCGCATGATTCACAATATTGTTCCGTAACGTACAGGGTGCAAAAAAAGTAATGATCGTGGCTTTAGGGGGTGAATCTACACCTCTGGATCGGTGGACAATTGTAAAAAAAACTGTCCATAAAATTGTTTATAACAATGAAAACTAATGTTAAATCTTTTTACATCAACGTATTCTGCTCGACAAGAAGAAAATAAGCCTGAAAGGAGCCATATACCGCAAACAAATAGTTTTCGAGATATACGTTGATAAACTATTGCCAAAATTTGATTGTGTAGAGCTATACGTATAGACTAGAACCCACCTCCGCATAGGATCTAGCCGCGTAATAGACGATCAGTAAAATGATATACGAGATTTGTTCAAAAAATAACCGAACTTTTGTAATTACGCGGCAATGGGTCGTCATAGCGACGAATGGTTCACAGCATTTCATTTGTCGTAACTTTCCACGTTACATACATTTCACAGATCCTTTATATCTCGTTTAGTTCCCGAGTTATTGCGATTTTAGTGCAAGGTATTTCAGTGTGCGCGGCGATTTTCGCAATGTGTGATTCACGAGAGCAACGGTGCAACGTGAAATTTTGCATAAAACTGGGGAATACATTTACGGAAACGTTTGGACTTTTGAAGCAAGCTTACGGAGGTGATGCTTTTTCTCGTACACAGTGTTATGAATGGTTTGCCAGATTCAAAAATGGTCGTCAATCAATTAAAGATGACCCTCGACCAGGAAGGCCTTTAACCGCAACCGATAACACTTGCATTGAGAAAATCAGTGATCTTGTGCGTGCCAACCGTCGTCTGACTGTCAGAGAACTTTCAGAAGAGGTTGGAATATCAATTGGGTCATGTCATGAGATTTTGACAGAAAAATTGAACATGCATCGAGTTGCAGCAAAGTTTGTTCCTCGTTTGATGACCGAAGGGCAGAAGGAACATCGAGTGAACGTTTGCCAGGAACTCCTTGGAAAAGCCGACGATGATGAAACATTCATTCAAAGGATCATCACAGGAGACGAGAGTTGGGTTTATGGATACGACATTGAGACGAAAGTGCATTCATCACAATGGGTGGGCAAAGGATCTCCACGCCTAAAAAAAAGCACGACAGGTTCGATCCTCTGTCAAAGTGATGCTCACGGTTTTTTTCAATTTCAACGGAGTTGTGCATTTTGAGTTTTTGCCTCAAGGCCAAACAATCAATCGCCAGTACTACGAAGGTTGTGTGAAAAAATTCGCAAAAAGAGACCACAGTTATGGCGAGACAACTCATGGTTTCTTCACCATGATAACGCGCCTGCCCACTCAGCCCTGTTAATTCGCCACTTTTGTGCAAAAAATCAGATGACTGTCCTCCCCCTGCCTCCCTACTCCCCAGACCTTTCACCTTGCGATTTCTTCTTATTCCCAAAATTAAAATCAGTGCTGAAAGGACGGTGTTTCGACTCAGTTAAAGATATTAAACACAATTCGTCACTGGCATTGAAAGATGTTCCTAAAGAAGCTTACCAGGACTGCAAGGTAAAGTGGAAAGACCGCTGGAATAAGTGTGTGGATAGAGGAGGGGAGTATTTTGAGGGGGACAAAGACCAATAAGCTATATATCAAATAAAAAAAAAAATTCGCTTATTTTTTTAACAGACCTCGTATGTGCTCCTACATACACGATGATTAAAGGGACAGCAAGGTTTAAAGAACCCAAAGAATCCATTGATTCGAAGACAGGGCCGAACTAAGTGACTTTTCTCCCTTACCTATCCAAATTATAAATATTCAATACCAGAATTTAAAAAAGCTGTTATGAAATAGCTGCTAATGTTATTGAACTTTCAAAACTCATTACTTTACAATATTTAATACATAACACACTTATATAAGGAACAATTGTTCCGATATTAAATATAATGATAACATTCTCACGCACCAATTAGATCACACAGATGCTGTCATTTTAACTTATGCTTCGTAAAAGTCTTGCCTGTCCACTTACTTCTATATGTACGCCACTATTCACACTGTTTTGTAATCCGTCATTTTTTCATGAATTTCAGATTATGTAATGTTATTCTGTTACATGAGGCTCCAGAAATGCACCTATAATAATAACACTAATCACGTACATTGCACTGGTAATAAAAACACGCACAACGACAATCATAATAAAATTACTATTAACATTACTTATGATACTAAGGCAACTGCTATTACTATTTATGTAGTAACTACAAATACTAAAACTAAAAATACTATAATAGATATCTAAAAGGTGATAAAAATGTATCTAAAATCTGCAATCGCTTTTAGGTGCTCTCTCAACCCTTGTCAAAATGATTCTGATTCCTTTAGAGAATTCTATTAGAAGATTCCTTCATCATAACTCGTGTTTTTACTCAATCGTTGAACACTGAATTTTGCTGTGCCAAAATTGTTTCGACTTTTCCTATTGTCCCATGTTGTCCTTCCAACGGCAAGTGAAAAACAATAAGCTGAAAAATAGCAGTGCCCCCTACCCATAGCAAAAGGATATTCTGACCTTTAATACGCACGTGTCTTTTTCCTAATGTCCGAATAACTGTAGGCAGAAACATTAGGACGGCGTGGTGCTTACTTTCTCTACTGTTTTCTACCTTCTTTAAAAAATTTTCTAGTGAAAGAACACGTGCAGTTTATAAATAGTTACTACCATTTTCGAATTCCACTATGCAATACGAACGAAACATGTAAATGCCGTAAATTTTGTGCGAAGATAACCCTCCCTACCTTTACTTTCGCAAGTCTATTGCAATGCACTTTTTCAATGTGCTGAAAGTTAAGATTGTCCCCCCTTGACTTTTTGGAAACAACTTAAATGAAATCAGTCAGTTCGACAACAGTTGAAAGAGCACCTCAAAGGGATCGCAGATTTCAGATACACTTTTATCATTCTGTAGATACAATACCAGCGAAAAGTTTGGAATCTCTACTTAAGAGAAACAGGATATTTCTAAGAAAAATTAAACGCTTACACAATAACTGAAAAGTATTTATCAATACTTGTAAGTAGAATGTTTTATATTTTGTATTATTTTTTGTACGAGGAAACAGATATTTTTCTTCAAATTGCCGTTTCGTAAACACAAACCGCCCTTCTAATGACAGCTTGACATTCTGAACATCCTGGCAATTAATTTTTCGAGTATTTCTATCTTTACATTTTTCCATGCTTGTAATAGTTGCCAAAGGTGTCCTTTCGATGTTGGACAGTGCAACAAGATATCCTAAGTGAACTCTTCCCACAAAACTTCTATTGGGTGATTGTTCTAGTCATGTCATATTCCTCAAGACCAGTTCTGTTTCTCTGTTTTCTTTTTTCTTAAGATCATTATCTTGCTGCATAATAAAATTTCAACGTATTAACCGGTGAGCTAATGGTACGGCGTGCTGCTCGAGTATCTGTTTATAGTCTTTCTTTTTTCATTGTATTTTCTGTTTTGGTTAGATTTTCTACTCCAACCGTTGAGAAACATCCCCAGACCATAACGGAACCATCACCATGTTTGACATATACACTCTGACATTTTTTCTTGTACAGATCGACGAACAAATAGCCTTCGGTGCGACCCAAATATTTCGAACTTAGACTTATCAGTCGAAAGAACCTTACCCCAGTCCGTAGGTGTCCAATTTTTGTGATTTTTTGCCTAATCCAATTGCATTTTACAATTTTTTGACGAAAGCAATGGTTTCCTGACAAATATACAGCCATTTAAACCTGAAGCCCTTAGGCACCTTTTCACTGTGATCAGAAATATTGGATGCAGTCTACTATCATTAAGTCCTACACGAATTTCCGAAGCCGTTAGTTGTCTATTTCGTTTGCAAATAATACTTATTCTTACATCTTCAGCTTTCACCACGGTTCTCGCCAATCACGATTTTGGGTCTTCCTGACCGTGGTTTGTCTTTTAAACTACCAATATCCGCTACCAAATAATTTTATTGTACCCTGTAGGCCCTTGTATGACGCTTGAAATTTCTCTACAATATCTCGCAAAGAATAAACTTCCTTTCTAAGTGTGATCATTACACTTAGAGTTTCAATACTAATTTCTATTCTTCTTGCTATTTTACAGTATTTATATAAAATTTCAGTTACTGATCACTTTTCAACGCCTTCGTTCACGAGAATGATAGCAATGTGTAACAAATGTCCGATTTATACATTTTCTCGGCCCCCGTACCAATCAATTAGAATCTAATATTGTAACATTCAACGTTTATTAGTAAACAAAAGCATCGCGAATTCCTACATAACGCGAAAACAGAGTATCTTGGGAAAGATGCCGGAAGACAGTAGAAAAGTTCATTCCGAACATTGCCTTAAACTGAGTGTATGTATTATATAATAGTATTATGGACATAAGAAAATGCTGAAATCTCTTAAAATATAATTCAACTTGTTAACATCTGATATATCATTCCAAAATTTACCGGTATATTCGATTTTGTTAGACATCGGCAAGTGATTCCAAACTTTTAACGGGTAGTGTATTTATTTTAGTATTTTTTAATTCTAGTATTTGTAGTTACTGTATAAATAATAATAGTAGTGGCCTTAATATCATAGATAATGCAAATAGTAATTTTATTATGATTGTCGTCGTATGCGTTTTTATTACCAGTGCAATATGCGTGATTAGTGTTATTGCTATTGGTACGTTTCTGTGTATTATGAAGCCGCGTGTAACAGAATATAATTACATAATGTGAAATTTATAGAAAAATAACAAACATAGTGTTAGTGGATAGATAGAAGCAAATGGACAAGCAAGACTTTTATAGAGCATAAATCGAAATGACAACATCTGTGTGATCTAATTGGAGAGTGAGAATATTATGTTTATATTTAATATCAGAATAGTTGTTCTTTATACAAGTATGTTATATATTAACACCACACCTAAGGTATCATTATATTTAATATCGGAACAAATGTTCCTTATATAAGTGTATTATGTATTAAATATTGTAAAGTAATGAGTTTTGAAAGTACAATAACATTAGCAGCTATTTCATAACAGCTTTTTTTAATTCTGGTATTGAATATTTATAATTTGGATAGGTAAGGGAGAAAAGTCACTTGGTTCGGCCCTGTCTTCAAATCAGTGAATCCTTTGGGTTCTTTAATCCTTACTGTCCCTTTAATCGCCGTTTATGTAGAAGCACATACACCATTATACCAAGCGTCTATAACGCAGCTGGATCCTACGGGGTGATAGGTTCTAGTCTATACGTATAGTTCTACTCAATCAAATTTTGGCAAAAATTTATCAACGTATATCTCGAAAACTATGTATTTGTAGCATATGGAACTTTTCAGGCTTTCTCTCTTCTTGTCGAGCAGAATACGTTAATTTAAAAAAACTTTAACAGGAATTTTCATTGTTATAAACAATTTTGCAAACAGTTTTTTTTACAAATGTCTACCGATTCGGATATGTAGATTCATCCCCTAAAGCTATGACCATGACTTTTCTTACACACTGTACAGTATGGTACTGCAGAATTTTCAAAACACAGAGTAACGGGGGTACATTTTGGAAACAGTTTTTCGAAAATTCTGCGCCACCACAATACGGGACATGAAAAACTGCACAATCTTAAATTAATTCCGTACAGTTTTTTAACATTCATAATAATACAGAAATTCTCAATATATTTGAGAGGAGCGTATCTTGAACGCTACATTTCTACAAAATTTCTATAAAATTTCTGATTTTTTTGCATTTTCAAGTTATCGGACTTCCCTTGTGAATCCTCGAAAAAGAACTGTTGAATTACAAACTGTTATAATTTCTTTTCTGTAGGGTGTAGAGAATCCGGCATCTAATTCATGAGATATATGTTGACCTTCACTTAAATGTCTTAATAAACATTTGCTAAATTGTAAAGTAAATATCAACATCTTTTTTCACTTTTTCTGAAATCATTTCTCTAAGAATATTTAATAACTTTTTTCAAAATTGTACTGTTTTAATAAGCGAGTTTCTCCTGATGGAGAAAAGTATCATGTAGATTCAGTGAAAATACGATCCTAACTCAAGTTTTGAGAAACATGGTTTTCAAAAAAACAGTTTTGAAATTTTAAGTGGCACATTTACCATGCAATAGAAAAGTTAACACGGTTTAAATATAGTACTGTACATTTTCAACAATTTATTTTAAGAAAGCAGTGCATTTACCACACATAGCTCCTTCCCAATTTTGTATCATCTATTATGATGAACTATTTTATATGTCTTTTCTTTTTTGTAAATAAATCTCCACCAATCTAAAGATATACGTACATCCTTGAAAATCCTGTCCGTTAAACCCTGTACATATGAATATTGCTGACTAAAGTTTGAAGCTTCCAACACTACATAATGTTTACTTTATTAATAGTATAATAAATATAAAGTATACTATAAAAATAAGTATAATATACATATCAAATTTCTTTTGTAAAGTATACATATATGTGAAAAAGTAGCCAGAAAGAATCCATTAGTTTATATAAGTAATAATAATTTTAAACAATAAAAATAGTATTCCTTTTATCTTAATAAAAAGGTTTATATTTTACATTTCTCATATGTTGTAAAAGTTCTACCCATTAAGAAAAATATATGCTAAATTAACATTATACCAAAATATATCACAATAATTTATTATGCTTTTTTACCTTTTTTGTAAGAATACTTTGTTAAAAAAATTTATTATCATGAAGAAAGTTCCCTTTATTTGACCAGCAGTGTTAATTTTGCAATGAACTTTATCTCTTGAACCACACTTTTATTGTGTATTATGTATTATCCTTGCAGACATTTTTTATCTTCTGATTTTTCAATTAAAATAAAATACTCTATCCATTAGTATCTATCTGTGCAATTGATAGTATTATTAACATTTGGAAAATTTTTACTTAAAATATAATAGTACTAAATATACTAGTATTTCTAACATTAACACATTTATATTTTCTTCTTTTTCTTTCTTTAATATACAGAGTGTTTGGTAACTGGTGGTACAAGCGAAAAGGGGGCGATTCTACATGAAAGAATAAGCCGAAAATATAGAATAAACATTTTTCGTTTGAGGCTTTGTTTTCGAGAAAATCGACCTTGAATTTTCGCCCGTTACGCGTGCACTTGATCATGTCTCGTTATAACGGATCTCACTGTAGATCATTGTCTCGATCCTAATTTTCCATTACGATAAAAACAAACTTGAACTGCGATAATATCCATTGAGACAATCCAACCTTTTTATATGTACTTGTAACAGAGATAACACACTAGCATTTGTTACATTATTTATTATGAATGTAGGATGAATTTGCAAGTGGTTACTAACAACACCCAACAATATTTGTTAAATTATTGTGAAACTTATTAACAGTATTTTAAATTGCATTATATACAGTTACATATTTCTTTGTAAGTACTTAATCTACAATGGAGTCACTAAAATATTTGCTTCCAGTTTTTTCTATACTACATTAACATTAATAAATTGCAATAAAATTATTATTTTGATTATAATGAGAAATTGATATATGTAGAATAAATTAGAATAAATGAAAGAAATTTCATAAAATAAAGAAAAAATTAAAAATATTAAAATAGTGATTTTGGTGGCAATTATTAGTTATAGGTACCTAAAGGATGATCGAACAAACGTTGAAAGCTTAGTGCAATGCTTGTTATTAGGTACTCTATGGCAAATTAATAGATTGTGATAAATACATTCACTGTCAGATATAATTTTAAATGCTATATACATCTTAATTTAGGACATATAACATGTAAAATGCCATAAAAAACATCCTTATTTAAACAAATAGTTACTACTGAAGAATTCAAAATCCAAATATCTTTCAAAATTCCATTTAAAAATACTATATTCACTTTTAAAAATAATATACATATGTCACTATAACGGACCTCTTTCATATCTTGTATATTGTTGGCAAACTAAATGAGTCATTTTGTTTTTTTTTCTTTATTTGTGAAATAAAGAATTATAGTAAATAATATATTAACCTGTTAAATTTATTATTATATAGATGTTAACTAAAGAATGTAAAATGAATGTTACCTGAATTAAAAATTGAATGCACAGCTAGATGAAGGGAAATACATACCTCTTTTTATGCACTACAGTAAGAAACATGTAAGTTATTCCCGACGATTTCATACGTACTGCTCTCTTATCTTTCAGTACATGATATCAATATAAATTATGATCTACTAGGAAAATTACAAAGTCATGTTACTAACTAATATTTACTGTAGATCTATTTGAATTGTTCTATTCCAAATTATAATACCATTTTAGTATACTTTACGAATACTTTACGTATGTTATCACAATTTGTATTAAATCTTGATATGACAGAAAAATATTTTACACATTTTAGAAAACGTTTACATTCGTTGTCATACGTATAAGTGTGATAAGATAAAATTGTACTGAATGTCGTTAATCGTGTATTCGTCTATAGTGTTCCAAAAAGATTTTTATTCTATCTCTCAACTGTTTCATTAATATGTTGAAAAACAGTTGAAACAGTTGAAACATAATATTAATGTTTCATTAATAACATGAAAAGCGTCAACAATATCTTTTTTTAATAAAATAATATTTTATCTTATTATTATCTTCCATGTTGTAGCTGTGCTATAATATATGTAGAATACTCTATTTCTAGACTGGAGTATACAGGGTGTCCCAGAACTAGTGTAACATCCGGAAATGGGGGGTAGCTGAGGTGATTCTGAACAATCTTTTCCTTTACCAAAATATTGTTTGAAGTTCTGTTTTTGAGTTATTAACGAAAAACACTGGCCAATCAGAGCACCCGGAGACCGCGCGCTCAACCGCGTATGCATGACTCTTATACACGGGCGCTCGGTCGGGGTACCAGCAAACGCACTGGCACAACATGGGCATCGCGGAAAATGTTATGTCATTTCAAATTAAGAATGATGTAAAATTATTCGTTATTCATGAATAACAAATAAACTAATAAGTCGTTTAATAACTGCGTTCGATACTTTTATTCGTTATCAGAATAAAATAAAACGTTTTATTACTTATGAAAAAATGTTTTTTTTAAACACTTTGACGTCTGCACGTATGATAGAAATTCTTTCGTCTGCCGCCGGTATGTCTAGATTCTACTATCTGTTACCAGCCTTTTTTGCACGATTGTTTTTCATATTATAATTACAATGTAATGTAAGTAGGGTGACAATCGGGTGACAGGATCCAGTAAGAGTTATTAAAATTTTCATGCCCTGATACGGTACATTGTAATTACAATATGAAAAACAATCGTGCGAATAAGGGTGGTAACAGATATTAGAATTTACGCGAGATATATTGGCGGCAGACGAAAGATTTTCTATCACACGTGCGGACGTCAAAGTGTTAAAAAAAAAAACCATTTTTTCATAAGTAATAAAACGTTTTATTTTATTCGGATAACGAATAAAAGTATCGAACGCAGTTATTAAACGATGTGACGTGCCTCAAGGTGAGACACAATTTGAAGCTAGACTAAACAAAGATAAGAAAGGCTACGCAGCATCCCAGACGAAATAAGCGATAGGTCAAGGTATAAAAGAGGCACGCGACAAAGCGGAGCGAGATTCGTCATTCAGCATTCAGTATTCAAACATTCTGTATATAGTGTTTAAGTATATATATATATATATATATTCAGTGTGATGGTTAAGTGTAGTGAATAAAAGTGTTTTTTCTTTTAAACAAAATCCTTCGCCTTCGCCTGTGACAACAACTTATTAGTTTATTTGTTATTCATGAATAACGAATAATTTCACATTATTCTTAATTTAAAATGACATAACATTTTCCGCGATACCCATGCTATGCCAGTGCGTTTGCCGGTACCCCGACCGAGCGCCCGTGTATAAGAGTCATGCATACGCGGTTGAGCACGCGGTCTCCGGGTGCTCTGATTGGCCAGTGTTTTTCGTTAATAACTCAAAAACGGAGCTTCAAACAATATTGTGGTAAAGGAAAAGATTGTTCAGAATCACCTCAGCTACCCCCCATTTCCGGATGTTACCCTTGTTCTAGGATACCCTGTATACATATAAATACAACGATGCTTTGGAATTTTGCATTACATACATATAACTGTTTCCATCCGCAATTAACAACCATTCCATTATAGAATTGTTATTACACTCTTAATCGTAATAAGCAACAGTTTTTGGCTCGAAATAAGCAATTCACTATCCCCTCCTCTTTCTTTGAAATAGCTCACAAAGTGAGATCCGAGAACGAATGCAAGATCCATAAGAGCGAAAAGCCATAAATCTCTGCGATCGACTAAACAGGGACTTTATTTTACCAAAATTTTTCTATTATATAGCTTTATCCAAACAATACGCGTACATGTTTCTTTTTAATAAAACACACGCTATTTAGAATTTTTGCAAGTTGCATTTTTTTATCGAAAGTACGATCTATTACAATTACATAATTCAAATATGCACCAAGATTGCATCTACAGACACCAATCAAGACTCAAAGTCAAATCGACACTCCCACTTTTTCGCGTATATTTCTAAAAGTACAAGAGATAGAAAATAATGTTTTAGATAGAAGTTTAATGGTACAATGAGCACTATGAACTTACATTAAGAAAATTTAAAAAATGTCTTAAATTTTTTTTCAAGAAGAAAGACTTGTTTTTAATTGTGTAGTGCTAATACTGAGGCGTCGCATTTGGAAGACCCTATATTTACCCTGAGCCGTACTCTTAAACCGAATCGGTAAACCAGTGTACAATTCTCGGAAATTAGTCTACATTAGAAGTTTAAGAAAATTTTCTATTATCATGAGTAGGAATTTCGTTTGTTACAATTATAGTTATAGTCAAAGTATCGTTAAGAAGAAAAAAATGTCTTCAGATTCTTTACATACATTTTTAATTAATAATTGTTTGTTCTTCATTGAGATGACTAAGCCGAAGATTTTCATTTAATAATTTGATACAATTTGATTCTTCATTTGTGTTCGGGTCGCGTAATGCTCGTCCTTAGTTGCCGAACCGTTACAAGATGTACAGTTACTCCCACTCGTATTCGTACAGCATATGCGCGTTTAATATAAATGAAAAAGAACCATTTTCCTTAGGGATATTTTTTATTTATCTTTATCAAAATAAATTATTACAGTCTTCTACATCTATCTACAAAGCAGTTTCACGTTACATTGTTTATAAACACAAAAAATAGAAAAAGAATATAACTATCCATAAAAACCATCCCTCAGCCGTATTCATACACAAAGGAAAAATGTACTTCTGCTATAAAAATTTGATGAATCAGTACTTTGTTTGATAACCTTTATGTTTAATTACTTCAAGTAATCAATTTGGCATAGATTGAACTAATTTTTTTTTTGTAATATCAGTACTAATATTCTTCCATTCCACGTTTAATTTTTCTTTGAGTTGGATCACGTTACTTATTTCGTATTTCCGCATTCTGGTTTTTAGTTCTGCCCATAAATTTTCTATGGGGTTGATGTCTGGGCTTTGGTTATACAGAAGCCATTCTCGAGTTATGCGAACTTTATGCTTTGGAACATTGTCTTGATAGAAAATGAAATCGTTAGAAATTCCCAAGCGATTCGCACTAATGTATAAATTATCTTTTAAAATATTTATGTACTTATGCTTATCCATAATTCCATCAATAATGGGCAAATTTCCAACTCCGGTGGCGGAAAAACACCCCCAGACCATGATATGCCCACCACCGTATTTTACTGTAGGCTGGAGATTGACTTCTCAAGGCTGGTATTTAGTTTCCACAATACAATTTGCCTACCATCAGATTGAAAGATATTAAATTTATTTTCATCGCAAAAAATAACACGCTTCCACGATTCATATGTCCATTTTATGTATTCATTTGCAAATTGTAAACGTTTTCGTCTATTTGGTTCACTAATGTATGGCTTCTTCATGGCGACTCTTCCATTATATCCATATTTTCTTAAAAGGCGGCGAACGGTTTCATTACTAAGTTTTTTTACCTGTGTGATTTTCGAACTTTGACGCAACTTTCGGGGTACTAATTTTAGGATTTATCTTGATTTCTTTTAAAATTTTTCGTTCGACACGATCAGTTAATAACTTTCTGTTGAGATTTCGAAGTTTATTTTCTAATCTATTTTCAGTTTTATATCTTTTTATAACACATTGAACTGTAGACCGGCTTCTTTTTACAATAATACTAATTTCTTCTAAACGTTTTCCATCTTCATGATAATTTATAATCAGTTTTCGTAATTCAATTGATGTTTCTTTACCTTTTCACCCATTTTGCGTATTAATAAACAGATTGCTTTTGTTGTAACAAAAGAATAACTGCCGATTGTTTTTTGTGTTGTGCAGAATAAATAGGGAATTCCCAATAAAGTATAAACATTCCTTTGGACCTATATTTTTGTTTGTACATACATATGTTGGCTGTACGAATACAGCTGAAAGATGATTTTTAATGATAGTTTGCATTCTTTTTCTATTTTTTGTGTTTCTAAACAATGAAAAGTAAAACTGCTTTGTAAATAGATGTAAAAGGGTGTAATAATCAATTTTGATAAAGAAAAGTAACAAATATCCTTATGAAAAGTGATACTTTTCATTGATACTAAACGCGCGTATGCTGTACGAATACGAATGGGAGTAACTGTATTTTACACTTCGCGTTATATTTGGTGTAAAACTTAGTGAACAAAATAAAAACTTGTTAAGGTTGTATAAAATAATTTATTTGCTAACGAAGATAGTTAGACTATGATACTTAATTAAAACGATGTGTGCAATTCTAATGAACGTCTTTGGCAAAAAATACTTCTACCAATCCCTGAAGGCCTCGTGTTTCAGCCTTTATAAGCTAGGTTACGGTGTGTGGGGTGAGTCTGAGGTTGGGAGTGGGGTAAGTCCTTCTTAGGGAAGGGATTGCTTTTAAAATTATATTACATTTGTGGGATCCGGAAGATCCCCGGCTAGTCTGATCATAAACTAATGCTTGCTCTCGATCTCTCTACGGGGGTTATAGGTATGGTACCTTGGCCTTACGGTCAAATGTGACTAACTAAATTTATAACGATAATCCGCCAGACCGAAGGTTCGTCACTCTTGCATTGCGATGCAACACTTTGTATTTTCTTTTAATATCTCAAAATTTTTGGCTTGTTAAGGTAGAGACTTGATTTCAACTCTGCGGCGGTCGCGGTTGATTTGACAGAAATATGAAAAATACTTTTCTAAATATTTTTAAACAAAAACACTGTAGCTCTTGGCCAACAAAGAGTAAAAAAAAAGAGATGTTCTACTTGCTACGCATCTAAAACCAAGCGTTTATCAAAGTATTCTTGTAAATTTTGCGATACATTTTATGGCTTGAGCATAGTAAACTTATATTTGACGAATATGTTATAATCATTTTACAAATTCATCAATTGAGAAATCTGATTAATTTAAGTTAAACATAATTGTTCACTTTTTATATTTGGTTTAGTAATTATCTATTTTATATCTATTCTAATTACATCTATATATTTGGTATCTATTTTAATATAATTAAACATTTTTCATACATTGCAAAAATTATCACCGTAGCACAGATTTTAAATTGCTGTGTCTCTCAGATACTCCGCAATCTGTGAAGAAATTCTTAGAATTATAATTCTTATCATTCTTTTTTTTACAAGCTTTTGTAAGAACTATATTGTTAGGTCTCTACTCGTTTCCTTTGTGAATCTCGAGGGACCCTGCGTATTGCACCGGTTGTGCCCGAGTTGCAAGACCACACAAGTTAAGCTTGTAAGACTGTTGTATATTTGCAACTTCATCGTTGCAACTTCAGCCAACTCCGCGTACAATTGTCTCCGTTCTTTGCCGAATGATCTCCCGAATGAACCGTTTCCGAATCACCGTCTTCGAATTACCGCTGAATTCCTCTGCCGATCTCAACCAATTAGTCCTTTACATGCTAGGTTTTCCTAGTTTTATTCTAAAATGCCTTGATAAGCATTGACGCCGTTCGCCAATCCTGTTTCCCTTTTTTCCTGGGCTATCCTTCCGGCTTCCTTAAAACACTCCACCCACATAGTATGCGCGGGTGTTGGCCACCGGAAGGAACAGGCCCAGGTGGTCTTCGGGCCTGGTGCCCGAAGTTACTCCCGCGTTACGTGGTTTTACGGCACGTCTGTTGCTATTGAGTGAGCAGAAGCAGGCTTTAACCGTTCATGTGTTGAGACGAAAGTGCATTCATCACAATGGGTTGGCAAAGGATCTCCACGCCCAAAAAAAAGCACGACAGGTTCGATACTCTGTCAAAGTGATGCTCACGGTTTTTTCGATTTCAACGAAGTTGTGCATTTTTTTGTGATCTAATTGGTGCGTGAGAATGTTATCATTATATTTAATATCGGAACAAATGTTCCTTATATAAGTGTATTATGTATTAAATATTGTAAAGTAATGAGTTTTGAAAGTACAATAACATTAGCAGCTATTTCATAACAGCTTTTTTTAATTCTGGTATTGAATATTTATAATTTGGATAGGTAAGGGAGAAAAGTCACTTGGTTCGGCCCTGTCTTCAAATCAGTGAATCCTTTGGGTTCTTTAATCCTTACTGTCCCTTTAATCGCCGTTTATGTAGAAGCACATACACCATTATACCAAGCGTCTATAACGCAGCTGGATCCTACGGGGTGATAGGTTCTAGTCTATACGTATAGTTCTACTCAATCAAATTTTGGCAAAAATTTATCAACGTATATCTCGAAAACTATGTATTTGTAGCATATGGAACTTTTCAGGCTTTCTCTCTTCTTGTCGAGCAGAATACGTTAATTTAAAAAAACTTTAACAGGAATTTTCATTGTTATAAACAATTTTGCAAACAGTTTTTTTTACAAATGTCTACCGATTCGGATATGTAGATTCATCCCCTAAAGCTATGACCATGACTTTTCTTACACACTGTACAGTATGGTACTGCAGAATTTTCAAAACACAGAGTAACGGGGGTACATTTTGGAAACAGTTTTTCGAAAATTCTGCGCCACCACAATACGGGACATGAAAAACTGCACAATCTTAAATTAATTCCGTACAGTTTTTTAACATTCATAATAATACAGAAATTCTCAATATATTTGAGAGGAGCGTATCTTGAACGCTACATTTCTACAAAATTTCTATAAAATTTCTGATTTTTTTGCATTTTCAAGTTATCGGACTTCCCTTGTGAATCCTCGAAAAAGAACTGTTGAATTACAAACTGTTATAATTTCTTTTCTGTAGGGTGTAGAGAATCCGGCATCTAATTCATGAGATATATGTTGACCTTCACTTAAATGTCTTAATAAACATTTGCTAAATTGTAAAGTAAATATCAACATCTTTTTTCACTTTTTCTGAAATCATTTCTCTAAGAATATTTAATAACTTTTTTCAAAATTGTACTGTTTTAATAAGCGAGTTTCTCCTGATGGAGAAAAGTATCATGTAGATTCAGTGAAAATACGATCCTAACTCAAGTTTTGAGAAACATGGTTTTCAAAAAAACAGTTTTGAAATTTTAAGTGGCACATTTACCATGCAATAGAAAAGTTAACACGGTTTAAATATAGTACTGTACATTTTCAACAATTTATTTTAAGAAAGCAGTGCATTTACCACACATAGCTCCTTCCCAATTTTGTATCATCTATTATGATGAACTATTTTATATGTCTTTTCTTTTTTGTAAATAAATCTCCACCAATCTAAAGATATACGTACATCCTTGAAAATCCTGTCCGTTAAATCCTGTACATATGAATATTGCTGACTAAAGTTTGAAGCTTCCAACACTACATAGTGTTTACTTTATTAATAGTATAATAAATATAAAGTATACTATAAAAATAAGTATAATATTCATATCAAATTTCTTTTGTAAAGTATAAATATATGTGAAAAAGTAGCCAGAAAGAATCCATTAGTTTATATAAGTAATAATAATTTTAAACAATAAAAATAGTCTTCCTTTTATCTTAATAAAAAGGTTTATATTTTACATTTCTTATATGTTGTAAAAGTTCTACCCATTAAGAAAAATATATGCTAAATTAACATTATACCAAAATATATCACAATAATTTATTATGCTTTTTTACCTTTTTTGTAAGAATACTTTGTTAAAAAAATTTATTATCATGAAGAAAGTTCCCTTTATTTGACCAGCAGTGTTAATTTTGCAATGAACTTTATCTCTTGAACCACACTTTTATTGTGTATTATGTATTATCCTTGCAGACATTTTTTATCTTCTGATTTTTCAATTAAAATAAAATACTCTATCCATTAGTATCTATCTGTGCAATTGATAGTATTATTAACATTTGGAAAATTTTTACTTAAAATATAATAGTACTAAATATACTAGTATTTCTAACATTAACACATTTATATTTTCTTCGTTTTTCTTTCTTTAATATACAGAGTGTTTGGTAACTGGTGGTACAAGCGTAAAGGGGGTGATTCTACATGAAAGAATAAGCCGAAAATATAGAATAAACATTTTTCGTTTGAGGCTTTGTTTTCGAGAAAATCGACCTTGAATTTTCGCCCGTTACGCGTGCACTTGATCATGTCTCGTTATAACGGATCTCACTGTAGATCATTGTCTCGATCCTAATTTTCCATTACGATAAAAACAAACTTGAACTGCGATAATATCCATCGAGACAATCCAACTTTTTTATATGTATTTGTAACAGAGATAACACACTAGCATTTGTTACATTATTTATTATGAATGTAGGATGAATTTGCAAGTGGTATGAATGACACCCAACAATATTTGTTAAATTATTGTGAAACTTATTAACAGTATTTTAAATTGCAGTATATACAGTTACATGTTTCCTTGTAAGTACTTAATCTACAATGGAGTCATTAAAATATTTGCTTCCAATTCTTTCTATACTACATTAACATTAATAAATTGCAATAAAATTGTTATTTTGATTATAATGAGAAATTGATATATGTAGAATAAATTAGAATAAATGAAAGAAATTTCAAAAAATAAAGAAAAAATTAAAAATATTAAAATAGTGATTTTGGTGGAAATTTTTAGTTCTAGGTACCTAAAGGATGATCGAACAAACGTTGAAAGCTTAGGGCAATGCTTGTATTGGGCACTCTATGGCAAATTAATAGATTGTGATAAATACATTCACTGTCAGATATAATTTTAAATGCTATAAACATCTTAATTTAGGACATATAACATGTAAAATACCATAAAAGACATCCTTATTTAAACAAATAGTTACTACTGAAGAATTCAAAATCCAAATATCTTTCAAAATTCCATTTAAAAATACTATATTTACTTTTAAAAATAATATACATATGTCACTATAACGGACCTCTTTCATATCTTGTATATTGTTGGCAAACTAAATGAGTCATTTTGTTTTTTTTTTCTTTATTTGTGAAATAAAGAATTATAGTAAATAATATATTAACCTGTTAAATTTATTATTATATAGATTTTAACTAAAGAATGTAAAATGAATGTTACCTAAATTAAAAATTGAATGCACAACTAGATGAAGGGAAATACATACCTCTTTTTATGCACTACAGTAAGAAACATGTAAGTTATTCCCGACGATTTCATACGTACTGCTCTCTTATTTTTCAGTACATGATATCAATATAAACTATGATCTACTAAGAAAATTACAAAGTCATGTTACTGACTAATATTTACTGTAGATCTATTTGAATTGTTCTATTCCAAATTATAATACCATTTTAGTACACTTTACGAATACGTATGTTACCACAATTTTTATTAAATTTTGATATGACAGAAAAATATTTTACACATTTTAGAAAACGGTTACATTCGTTGTCATACGTATAAGTGTGATAAGATAAAATTGTACTGAATGTCGTTAATCGTGTATTCGTCTATAGTGTTCCAAAAAGATTTTTATTCTATCTTTCAACTGTTTCATTAATATGTTGAAAAACAGTTGAAACAGTTGAAACATAATATTAATGTTTCATTAATAACATGAAAAGCGTCAACAATATTTTTTTTTAATAAAATAATATTTTATCTTATTATTATCTTCCATGTTGTACCTGTGCTATAATATATGTAGAATACTCTTTATTTCTAGACTGGAGTATATGTGTTTGACTGTATCGTATCTAAATAAAAAATTTAGTGATAAGAGAGGGGCATGATATCAAATGGATATCTTACGAAGGTTCTATAGAATCTATAGTACTAAGTAGATGTATTAGATATAAAATAAATGATTATAATAAGAATTTAATGATTTCTTATGCTTCATAAAACAATGCAATTAAATTGATAAAATTTTTTTGTTTAAATAAGAAAACAAATTACCACTAAAATTATTTTAAAAAATTTGTAATTTTCTGTCACATAGAAAAATATGTAGAACTTCATTGCAAATGCACATACGTATGTTCAACTTGTCGAACAATGTAGGATTTAGGTAATTTTAACTGATACGTGCATCTTGCACATCTGCCGTTATACTTCAGACGATACGTTTATCAGTTATCAAATATGTATGCGATCTTCTTGGATATTTACCGAACGACGCAAAATAACAATTACACAACAATCAAGAGTACAGTCCTACATTTCTTACTTTAATGTAGCACGTAATATGTATTATCTACAGGGTAGCCCAGAACAAGTGTAACATCCGGAAATGGGGGGTAGCTGAGGTGATCCTGAACAACCTTTTCCTTTACCAAAATATTATTTGAAGCTCCGTTTTTGAGTTATTAACGAAAAACACTGGCCAATCAGAGCATCCGGAGAAAACGCGCTCAACCGCGTATGCATGACTCTTATACACGGGTGCTCGGTCGGGGTACCGGCAAATCTACAAAGATTTCATCTATCTACAAAGCAGTTTTACTTTTCATTGTTTAGAAACACAAAAAATAGAAAAAGAATATAACTATTGTAAGGGTTTTTCGCTTCTCTTTGAGTATATATTTTTTTTTCAAAGAAAACACACAGGATACTTTTCTGTAGGACAAAACAACAGGATTTATTGGATTTCGGTTAGGATAACATGGTACAAATGGAAGAGAGTACAATTAAAGATTTCGTTACAACAAAAAGAATGCCTTGCTTTCGGGCGTCCGGCTTTAAGCAGCCGTACTCTCCCGTTATAATTTTAATAAGTCAGTGAATAGTTCGATTGCAATTATCGTGAGTAGGCGTCCGGGTGGTCACCTGTACTCTACCCTCTGGAATGCGACCGGCGGATAGTCCAGCCGTTCTCTCCATCCCAGGGAAGAAACGGAGTTGTCCTCTCCAAGGGTGACCCAGGTGTAATCCCCGTACTCTCCTGTGCTGTGGAGACGTCCGAAAGCCAGGCTTCGAACTCTCCTCTCTAAAGGGCGACCGATGGATACGCGAGTTCGCTCGCGATATTTATAATTGATCGTTGCTAATGCCGCGAGGCTCATCAACAAGCCATGTTGCTACGCGGTCTCCGCGGATCGCGATCTCGACCGATCTAGAACATTCCAAACGCGCCGCGATTATTCTGACGACGACAAGGACAGACATCGTCCCCTCTCGCTTTCTCTCAAATATAGGAATTTATCCAAGCTCTCTGGTTGTTACACTATTCATAAAAACCATCCCTCAGCCGTATTCATACACAAAGGAAAAACGTACTTCTGCTATAAAAATTTGATGAATCAGTACTTTCTTTGATAACCTTTGTGTTTAATTACTTCAAGTAATCTATTTGGCATAGATTGAACTAATTTTTTTTTGTAATATCAGTACTAATATTCTTCTATTCCAGGTTTAATTTTTCTTTGAGTTGGATCACGTTACTTATTTCGTATTTCCGCATTCTGGTTTTTAGTTCTGCCCATAAATTTTCTATGGGGTTGATGTCTGGGCGTTGGTTATACAATAGCTATTCTCGAGTTATGCGAACTTTATGCTTTGGATCATTGTCTTGATAGAAAATGAAATCGTTAGAAATTCCCAAGCGATTCGCACTAATGTATAAATTATCTTTTAAAATATTTATGTACTTATGCTTATCCATAATTCCATCAATAATGGGCAAATTTCCAACTCCGGTGGCGGAAAAACACCCCCAGACCATGATATGCCCACCACCGTATTTCACTGTAGGCTAGGAGATTGACTTCTCAAGGCTGGTATTTAGTTTCCACAATACAATTTGCCTACCATCAGATTGAAAGATATTAAATTTATTTTCATCGCAAAAAATAACACGCTTCCACGATTCATATGTCCATTTTATGTATTCATTTGCAAATTGTAAACGTTTTCGTCTATTTGGTTCACTAATGTATGGCTTCTTCATGGCGACTCTTCCATTATATCCATATTTTCTTAAAAGGCGGCGAACGGTTTCATTACTAAGTTTTTTTACCTGTGTGATTTTCGAACTTTGACGCAACTTTCGGGGTACTAATTTTAGGATTTATCTTGATTTCTTTTAAAATTTTTCGTTCGACACGATCAGTTAATAACTTTCTGTTGAGATTTCGAAGTTTATTTTCTAATCTATTTTCAGTTTTATATCTTTTTATAACACATTGAACTGTAGACCGGCTTCTTTTTACAATAATACTAATTTCTTCTAAACGTTTTCCATCTTCATGATAATTTATAATCAGTTTTCGTAATTCAATTGATGTTTCTTTACCTTTTCACCCATTTTGCGTATTAATAAACAGATTGCTTTTGTTGTAACAAAAGAATAACTGCCGATTGTTTTTTGTGTTGTGCAGAATAAATAGGGAATTCCCAATAAAGTATAAACATTCCTTTGGACCTATATTTTTGTTTGTACATACATATGTTGGCTGTACGAATACAGCTGAAAGATGATTTTTAATGATAGTTTGCATTCTTTTTCTATTTTTTGTGTTTCTAAACAATGAAAAGTAAAACTGCTTTGTAAATAGATGTAAAAGGGTGTAATAATCAATTTTGATAAAGAAAAGTAACAAATATCCTTATTGAAAGTGATACTTTTCATTGATACTAAACGCGCGTATGCTGTACGAATACGAATGGGAGTAACTGTATTTTACTCTTCGCGTTATATTTGGTGTAACACATAGTGAACAAAATAAAAACTTGTTAAGGTTGTATAAAATAATTTATTTGCTAACGAAGATAGTTAGACTATGATACTTAATTAAAACGATGTGTGCAATTCTAATGAACGTCTTTGGCAAAAAATACTTCTACCAATCCCTGAAGGCCTCGTGTTTCAGCCTTTATAAGCTAGGTTACGGTGTGTGGGGTGAGTCTGAGGTTGGGAGTGGGGTAAGTCCTTCTTAGGGAAGGGATTGCTTTTAAAATTATATTACATTTGTGGGATCCGGAAGATCCCCGGCTAGTCTGATCATAAACTAATGCTTGCTCTCGATCTCTCTACGGGGGTTATAGGTATGGTACCTTGGCCTAACGGTCAAATGTGACTAACTAAATTTATAACGATAATCCGCCAGACCGAAGGTTCGTCACGCTTGCATTGCGATGCAACAATTTGTATTTTCTTTTAATATCTCAAAATTTTTGGCTTGTTAAGGTAGAGACTTGATTTCAACTCTGCGGCGGTCGCGGTTGATTTGACAGAAATATGAAAAATACTTTTCTAAATATTTTTAAACAAAAATACTGTAGCTCTTGGCCAAAAAAGAGTAAAAAAAAAGAGATGTTCTACTTGCTACGCATCTAAAACCAAGCGTTTATCAAAGTATTCTTGTAAATTTTGCGATACATTTTATGGCTTGAGCATAGTAAACTTATACTTGACGAATATGTTATAATCATTTTACAAATTCATCAATTGAGAAATCTGATTAATTTAAGTTAAACATAATTGTTCACTTTTTATATTTGGTTTAGTAATTATCTATTTTATATCTATTCTAATTACATCTATATATTTGGTATCTATTTTAATATAATTAAATATTTTTCATACATTGCAAAAATTATCACTGTAGCACGGATTTTAAATTGCTGTGTCTCTCAGATACTCCGCGATCTGTGAAGAAATTCTTAGAATTATAATTCTTATCATTCTTTTTTTTACAAGCTTTTGTAAGAACTATATTGTTAGGTCTCTACTCGATTCCTTTGTGAATCTCGAGGGACCCTGCGTATTGCACCGGTTGTGCCCGAGTTGCAGGACCACACAAGTTAAGCTTGTAAGACTATTGTATATTTGCAACTTCATCGTTGCAACTTCAGCCAACTCCGCGTACAAGTGAGACCCGTTGTCTCCGTTCTTTGCCGAATGATCTCCCGAATGAACCGTTTCCGAATCACCGTCTTCGAATTACCGCTGAATTCCTCTGCCGATCTCAACCAATTAGTCCTTTACATGCTAGGTTTTCCTAGTTTTATTCTAAAATGCCTTGATAAGCATTGACGCCGTTCGCCAATCCTGTTTCCCTTTTTTCCTGGGCTATCCTTCCGGCTTCCTTAAAACACTCCGCCCACATAGTATGCGCGGGTGTTGGCCACCGGGAGGAACAGGCCCAGGTGGTCTTCGGGCCTGGTGCCCGAAGTTACTCCCGTGTTACGTGGTTTTACGATACGTCTATTGCTATTGAGTGAGCAGAAGCAGGCTTTAGCCGTTCATGTGGCCGGCAGAAGCGAAGTCCTTCTGCTGTTATAAACAACTTTTTAGACCCTGACTTCTGTCTCGAACATTTGACAATAATATCTTTTCTTTAATTAGATTGTCTCAAAAATAGCTGTAATTGATGTCCGTATCATAAACTCATCGCCTTCTCGTCGAGGTATGTTAGTGGCGTTCATTAACAATATATTTCAAATTCCACGATCATTTCTGATTTTGATCCAATGATAATTATTTCTTCGAATTTTTAAGCTGTATTAAAGTTTAAAGGAATAGAAAATGAAATACTATTGATACTGATACAATTATATAGGCAGTATTGAAAAAATCATTACCTAATACACCATCAAAAGGTATATTTGATTCATTATTGTCATCAATTAATTAGAGATCAACCAAAAACTTGTTTTGATGAATTTGTAATTTGAGTAGAATTTCTATGGAGGTTTGAGTTAGTACATTTTTCTCTATACCTGCTAAAATTATAGTTTCATCATTGAGGATTTAATAGTTACTAAGACTTTCCTTTTTTATTAAAGAAGCGGACGCTCCTGTGTCTATAAAAAATTTTAAGTACTTTATCAGGAAAGTTTGCCGAAGAACATTCGACTATATATGTAGCATATAAAGTGTATCTAACATAATCAGGGTGTTTCTGTCTTCTTTTTGACAATTCGTACGAAATAAAGTGCGGACCATGTGTTTTTATCATAGATTTGAGCATCGGTGTACCCATGTCTCTTCTTGATCTGTATTTGTTGATGTAAAGAGGTTTGCTAGGCTACAGTCATAGTTTTAGACGTTAATAACTGCACAAC
This sequence comes from Anthophora plumipes, assembly GCA_951804975.1. Lineage (NCBI taxonomy): Eukaryota > Metazoa > Arthropoda > Insecta > Hymenoptera > Apidae > Anthophora > Anthophora plumipes. The sequence goes on from OX638120.1 coordinate 10,140,612, forward strand.
GAAGCCCCAAACACAATTTTTTTATTTGTGATTTTCGTCTTATATCGGCTTCAAGAATCACTCTTTTGATTTCCTCCACCAGCAGTTACCAAACATCCTATGTGTATGGTGCGTGAATCTTAGTTGCAAAACCAGAATTACCTTTATTTAAATAAAGCGTACCACTGTCAAATGAAGAGCTGTTTTCTTAAAACACCTTTTTGTATGAGGAAGGAGGTATTACGAGGTTAACGTAACTCTATAGTATTTGTAATACTATAACATTAATATAACTTAAGCGTTACCATATCCAATAATATTGATATAGAAATTAAAGAAAGCGAAATTCAAAACAGACTAATGCAGTAAGCATTCAATGCTATTGTTTAAACATTCAACATGTACGATTGAATAAAGAGAAAATCAAAGCTCAAAAGGATGAAAGAAAAACTTTCATTTGGCGAATGATAAAATTCATTAATTACAGGCCATGACGAATAAGGAGTTTCAGTTAAGTCACGCATGACCCTTGAAACACATAAAGTTCCTTGTGATCTTGTATTTATTCTTATTTTGTATTTCCGTTGGTGAATTCCATGAGGGTTATAATTTGTTTAGCACGTTGACTGCAACACCAAGTTCACATGATGCTCTCAGAAGGCTAGAAGAGAATTTTCATTATTCTAAGCATATAATGACAAAAGAATAAGAAATAATAGTTATATAAGATCATGCCTTTATCCATAATTCGTTTATCTTGCTAGTAGTTATGAGAGGAAATTGTGGCTCCTTGATGTATTCAGTTAGTCTTGATCATTATAATGTTACTCTGACAGTGCCATGATGTAAATGTGAAAATATCAGCCCCGCCAAAAATATGTAAATGTTTGAAGAAAATTACAACACGGAACGCAAAAGAAGAAAAAGTCAACATACTTGGTGCGAAAATTTTATAAAAAATGTTATCAAAAAAATATAAATCATTGTTCACAAAATGCTAAAAATTGAACAAAAAAAGTTAAAGATGCATCCAAAATCGGGATCAGAAGAAAAATCTTGCGGAGAAGCAGAACTATTCCAATTTTTGAAGGAGCAACACAGAACAATTTTATTTTTTGAACTTTATACAAAACCAGAGTAGAATAAAAATTGGCGACCATGTCAAAAATTAATTATTTTTTAATCCTCCGCGCACTTCGCTGAATAGAACGGTTCAGTACTCCATGCCCGCCAATCCACTTTCAACATAAGACTTTGAATGCATTACCACAGCCACAGGCTACTCTAATCTGTTGCGGATCTTCTAGTAATTTTGAGGGAAGATGTAGGTTACTGCCCGTGGAGCGCTGAACCGCTCTGCTCGTTTATGTGCGAAATTAATTTGTCACTGATCTTAGAAACTTTAAGATCAAATAAACCGACTGAACTTGATAATAACTTCCAATTAACAGCAATTAAATGAATTTAAACAAAACTTTGTAATGACTTTTAATTAAACACAAATGAACTTAAACAAAACTAAAATCTGTTCTCAATGATGCGGAATACAAGGGAAAAAGAAACTGAAGCTTTTTTTTCTTTTTCATACCAGGTCCACTGGTATTTATAGCCTTTTGTTTCTAAAGTAAACAACTATTAACAACCATTAGCAACTCCAATGTTACCTAAATTTTGCATCAGTGAATAACCTCATTTGTCATCTAACTGCGTTTCATTTCTTTAACCAAGTGTTACATGACTGGGCTATGACTATTTATGTGTAATGAGCTGTATCCCAGTGGTCCGTGATAATTCACAATTTAATAACAGAGGACTATCTTCTGGTTCGAATATCGCGCTCGAAGTATCTTTTCAGAGTTAACTTCAGTTTCCTTAAGGTCTAACTTACAATAACGCTTAAATTTATTTACAGTAAGTTTTCCATTGCCAACAATACAACGTGTTCAGAAAGACAGGGCGCCAACAGTACGCCATTGGAACTGTTGCAGATCTTCTAGTAATTTCGAGGGAAAAGGACGTAGGTTACTGCCCGTGGAGCGCTGAACCGCTCTGCTCGTTCATGTGCGAAATTTAATTGTCGCTGATCTTAGGAACTTTAGATCAGAAAACTGACTGATTCTGATAATAACTTCCAATTACCCGCAAATAAATGAATTTAAACAACTTTGAAAGAACTTTTAATTAAACACAAATAAACTTAAACAAAACTTGTAACTATTCTTAATTAAAACACAAATGAACTCAAAAACTTGGATTTGGAAATCTGTTCTCTATGAATGCAGAATACAAGTGGAAAAGGTAGAAACTGAGGCTTTTCTCTTCTTTTTCATATCAGGTCCACTGGTATTTATAGCCTTTAGTTTCTTAGGTAAACAACTATTAACAACCATTAGCAACTCCAATGTTATCCAAATTTAGCGTCGGCAAGTAGCCTTATTGGTCATCTAACTGCGTTTCATTTCTTTTAACCGAGTGTTACATGACTGGGCCATGTCTATTTACATGTAATGAGCTTTATCCCAGTGGCCCGTGATAAATTCGCAATTTAATAACAGAGGACTATCTTCTGGTTTGAATATCGCGCTCGAAGTATCTTTCCAGAGTTAACTTCAGTTTCCTAAGGTCTAACTTACAATAACGCTTAAATTTATTTACAATAAGTTTTCCATTGCCAACAATACAACGTGTTCAGAAAGACAAGGGTGCCAACGGCACGCCATCGGAACAGAACAAATCCATACATCCATGTATGTTTACATAATTACTAGCAGTGCTGAATAACGTGGCAACACCACTTCTGGGGGGAGGGGATCGAGTGTCATTTTCAATAATGCGAGACTTAGAGTTGGGATTATAATTAATGCTTTTTTTTTCAAAGAAAATTATGTTAAAATACACAATTTTCTATTAATTATGTATAAGCAATATACAAATATTATAACTATGGTAAGTAGAAGTGATATTAAAATATATTAATATTTATAAATGTGGTACACACTTTGTGGACTCTCGGAATAGTTCGGTGTTGTGATACATAATATTTGAAATCTTTACAGAGGTTTTAAGAAAATATGAGTATGAAGCAAAATAAAATCATCTTTGAATTTAAATGCAACATTTAAAAATTAATGAAGGGATATATAAGTTAACAGAAACCTGAAGTAGACAAAATTATTGGTACGAAGTCAAAGAGGTTAAGTGAATACGTTGGAAACAGGTTGGATAATTAGTTACTGAAGGGAAAAGTTATGCAGCTAATTATAAAATCGACTTAAAGGATAATTTTGTTGTTAATTTCCTTACCACCCTAGGGGTATTACTATAACGCGTCACTTTTTTTCATCATAATAGGTAGTTTGCCAATAGCCACATCATCCAATTTTATAAAATAAAATTAATTTTTTAATATAAAGCATGGTAAAAACATTTTTCTTTGTATTCTCAGTAAAAAAAATCACTTTAATTAAAAGAAAATACAAATATACTTTCAAATAAAAAAAGAAAACACTAAATTTTATAATAGATTAGAATAAATAAAATAATCTCTTGAATAGTAATAAAAATAAAACAGCAGGAACATAATTTTGGCTAATTTAGGAGGAAAAAACGTGATAAATATTATCTTTAAAAAACAAAAAAATAAATCTTCCATATAAAGAGAAAGATAAAATATTGAAATTTACAACAATAATAAATAATCCTGAATAATATTAATAACAAAACATATTTTGATGTTCTCTTGAAATACTGCTAAAGTACCTTAAATCTTGTGAAATAATATTAATGATAAAAATACCAAAAGCAAAAATATATGAAAATAAGTAAATAGAAATAAACTGACACAAATAAAAAACTCTGTTAATATATTAAAACATACTGGAAAGAATAAGTTAAATATATCAAAATTAATGTTTTAAAAGAAGTTAAATTGAAAAAGAAAAACAACTGAAAATTTAGTTTCTGCTGAAAATTTTTAGAAATGATATGTGCATGCATTTCTAATTGACTATTATTTATAGGTTTGATGTAATTTATTCATTTAATACAATATTAGAAAAAATTGATAATAATTTGAACAAAATACTCTGATAATCTTTACTACAAATGCATGTATTTGAAAATGTTAAATGATGTATATTTGATTAAATACTAATATATGCTAATTTATGTAAAATGTGCTTATGATTTTCAGATTTTAGAAAATCTGATTCCAAATTAACACCATTTATTATGGTTTCTATTATCGCATACCTATGAGTAAATAAGGTTATTACTACTTCTGTAGGAATGGAAAGACCACCTCGTTGTAAGTGGTCAAAATATACATTATTTGTACATTATATAAAAATATATATATTAATTGTACCTTTATCCTCCACAATTAATAATTTACATATATTAAAATTTAATTTTTTAGCAGCACAATGGGATCCATACTTGGGTATATAAATCTTAATAGAATCATCTACAACACAACTGGATAAATACTCAGTATCAAAAATTTCTGAAAAACCAGATACATCAGCAGAAAGATCATGAAGATCATTACTATTATCATCACAAATTTGAAATTTATTTTTGATTTCAGTTAAAAAAAACGAACTACCGATTTTGTAAATATATATTTTAATCTAGTATTTGTTTTCTACATGAATGAGACATGATAATTACAACCAAATAAAACTCTATAGTTTCCAAACTGCTTTTCTAATTTGTCAGTTGTAACTTTTCCTGTTAAAAGATCAGATATGTCAAAATTTTGAAAACAGTACTCTGTAAATAGTAAAAGAACTGTAGTACTTTGATACAGAGCTTTGAAAGTATCTACTGTTAAATGACCATTTGTCTCTAAATGTTGCCAAAAATTGAATAACCATGTTAGAAATTTCTTTAAAAATTCACATCTAAAATCATTAACTTTTATAACTAATTTATAAAATTCGTTTCTTTTCCTGTTGTCTTTCACATTACTTGTATTGTTCACAATGTCCCACCAGTTGCAAAATATCTCTAGAAAATGAGCAGTATCTGTATAATTGGAATCTTTCATAGCTGCTATTGTAGAATGATGAAAAATATTATTGACCAGAAAAACCTTTTGGTGATCAAAATTATTTAGATATAATGATTTATAATTTAATTTATAAGCTTTCTTAGTAATTAAATATAAATAATAACTAATAAATAATACCGTACATAAATCGTTAAATTTAGTCAATTTTAATTCCTTTGTATTGAAATCAAGGAAAGTAAAAGCTTTGTCTAAGTTCTTTAAATTTAACCAATTATTTCTTATATTTTTCATAACATGAACAAAATCGAAAGATAAAAAAATTGTTTTATTAAATTGTAAAGGATTAGGAAAACTAATCCCATTGGTAAACAATTTATTAAACATATTTCTATTCATTCTATAATTATCAGTTACAATACATATGATCTCAAAACTACAATTTTGAATAGATTGTATAATTTTATGAATAATCTGTATCATGTCATCTCCGGTAATACTAAAAACTGGTAATAATTTGATAATTTCAGCAAAATTTCCAAAAGCTGAACTTATCATAAAAGCTAAAATGGTTTCTGCTAATTCATTAGAATTTGAAGCACAATCTGCAAGTTTATTTGATCTATACTGTAATTTTGAAGCAATATAAATTTCATCAATTAATAAAATCACTACTTTTTCTTTGGCTGTTAAATTTGACGATATATTAAGGAGATAATGTTCATTTTTTGTATCATTATCAGGTGTTATGTTTATGATTGATGAAAGATATTGTAAATACCGTTTATGAGGTAAAATAAAAAAACTTTTTAATAAATTGTATGCAGCCGAAGATTGGCTATATAACGGAAAGATTATAATAATGGTACATGAACTATATTTTTTTTAATTTTATATTTGTCTTATCTGATCTAGCAAATTCAGCTGATTCTGCAATAATATATGCCTTATTGAGTTCTAGAGACTTTTCAAAATGTTTTTCAATAAGACATGTATCAGTGCTAGAAGAAGATTATTTCATATTTAGTTAGTAAATTTGAATTTGTGACCATTGAGATAGTTTTTGGTTAACAGGTAATACCCATTTTAAATAATAAAATAATAATTCATTACCTTCTTGAAAAACCTATAATTTCGTGTGGTCACAAATCACAATCTGTTTTAAACACCAAGAAATCAGAAATATCATTTTGCACAAGCATGCAAAAATAAATTTTTGAATTTGTTAGTTTAATACTCCAATGGTTTGAAATTACAAGCTTTTCTTCATAATTGTTTATTCAATTTAAGAAATCATTAATTAAATCAGAATCAAATTCTCTAACTAAACTTTCATGGTTTTTAATAATTCTTTCTCTGGGCTCTACAGGATCTTTTCTCTGTGATAGCACTGGTTTTGTAAGATAAGATGGTGAATTGGGAAAAATGAAAGGTACTGCATTTTCCATAAGTCTTGGACATCTTAACAAAACATTTTCCAATACGTCATTAGGAAGATAGAATACCCTGATACATTTGAATATCAATTTCTGCAAAATGCAGACTACAAACTGCAAAACATTTTGTTGGTATCCAATTTTTATGGGGAATAAAAGTATAGAAATATAATTTTTTTTTTTCAGAGTATTATCATAATTTCCTTTACAATTGGGAACACAACAATGCCATGGCACTACTAACTAATAAATATAGTATGAAACTTGTGAAAAGAACTGTATAAAACAAATTTTCCAAAAACTTCCCAAAAATATAATAAATATAATTTTGTAAAAATTTATATATGATACTATTAAAATGTTATTAATACTAAATTGAATTATATTGAAAGAACAGTAGATTATATTAAATAAACGTGTTACACACAAAGATAAAGACCTACTTAGTTAATAAATAAAACTTATCTGCATTATTGCACTTACTTTTAATGTGTGAACAATCGAAAAATAAGCGGAAAACTGAGAGGCCGGTAAGGGAAGACTGAGGTTGGTAGAGGGTGGGTTAGGTTAGGTATATTGATATACATATACACATACGTATATCACAGTCAGACTCTCGCAGTGTTGCCATTTTTACCTTCAGCATGGTTAGTACATACTAGAGTAAGCTGTGTCTAAAGAGATCGACGCGTACAGCGTCGATTTGAATTGTCAATAATGTATGTTTTGAAGAGGCAGACTGCGTCTGGAAATTGTCTAAGGGTTAGATAAAAAACTTTTCGTAAAAATATAAAAGTACTGCGTAGAAGGTACGCACATCAGCTCTTTTTTAAACTTCGATGGTCATTTACAATCATTCAAAAGCACAAAATTGAATAACCGTATACACTAATATACATATTCAGGACACTCTCCTCTTTCTTTTAAGACTAAATTGAACTTCCCAACGTTTTCAATTTTCTCGTAATACTTCACTTTTGCTTAAACTCGTGTGTTTTCACAAAAATACATCTTTTAAAAACTGAAGATGATAGAGGAATTCTACTTCCGGATGCGTGCTTGTGACGAGAGACTCTATAAGGATCACCCAATGGAAATATTACAGATTTTTTTGAAGGTCAAAATTTGTTGAACAGTGTAATTATCAATAATTGAGTTAGATTTGAGGATTATGGTTTAGGATTAAAAATGGTAAAAATCGAAGTCTTTCACAACTTTTCGCCTATAATTTCGATAAATCGAAAGATTCTTCCATCTTTCAATGCCTGTCCCTTGTTCCTGCATCGACTGATTTCGGTGAAATTTTCAGCATATATATAACGAATATAAATCTATGAAATATATTTTTTAAATTTTCATTACAATTATTGTTAATCGATTGATAGCTCACAAACTACTGGAGAATATCAACAGAAAGTCTAAGTGTGCTTTCATTTCGTCTCTAAAATTTAGAGGTTTGCAAAAGAAGACTTTTTTATTTCTGTTGTTTGCTAAACAATGTTCTTTGCCTGAAAAACTATTCTGCAAAATTTCAGATCTCTACCCCTTCATTTAAAGTTAACACAAGGGTAAAACTTCTAAACTGTTTTATTTATTTTTTCAGTTATTACTTAAAATATTTAGGTGAAAAAAAAAACGTAAAGGAGTTATAGGAGGACTAGCTCTATTTAAGGGATTTTTTCAGAATTATATGTCAATTATTAAGGGTAGAAAAAAAATAATTAATTTCTTAGAGTGGCAACCTCTAAAAGAATCAGTTTTTTTTCTTGTGTGTTTTTTTTTTTTAAAGAGAAAGAGTATTTGTTGTAAGGCTGAAGTACGTATCATTTCAGTGCGACTAAGAAAGAACAATTGCGGTCCATTTGGGAAAGTGTAGCGTGATTGATAAATGCTTGATATTAATTGTTTATCTGGGGTCGAGAAAAAAGAGAAAGTTGTTGAGTGCGACATTAAGAGTAATCTTTTTTGGGTGGTTTGATTCAAAAAGCAAGAACAACGATTACATCAAAACTGTGTTCTGGGAATAATGTGTTATAGAAGGGTTGCCTGTGTAACAATGAAGGTTACGTAGGTACGAAATAATAGGAAAAATTTGATTTTAATACTTTAGATTTATTCAGTGGTGACTTATAATCTCCCGTATGATAACTTACTGAAAAAGTGTTGATACTTAACCCGTAACATAATAACAGACATGAGAATAGGTTAAAGTTAATAAGTTTCTCGTTGTTTACTTAATCCATTCTATGAAAAGGTAGAAGAGCTGATGGCTCAAGATTCGCGGAAATGATATTTAAACTGTAAATTGAGCTTTCATCGATCTACGAGACTCGCCTGTGGTTAATAGAGTGAGCATAGGAAAATTTTGTCAATTTGCAGTATTAAGTAGAAATATACCATTCTACGATACAGAACAATTTCACTCGTTTAATCATTATGCACATGTTTATATAAATATTAGCTGCATAGATAATTCCTGTCAGAGAAAACATTTCGTAGGCGTCAATTGTAAAAAATTGAAGTATCGACACAAATTTTTCGAATGATGCGAGAAAGTTGGAGTAACGTTTATCTTTATCTACTTTTCAAAGAAGAATTTCCGACAAGGAAGTGGAAAATGGATGAAACAAGTGTTTTTGGAAAGTTTCCGGTACATTGTATATGTCTATCTCACTGGAAAGAATGGTACTTGCGCATTGGCTAGCGTTCGGTTTGACTTGCTCGTCGGCGAGGTGCATCCAGTTCCGTCAGTCACGTGGAGAACATCCGCGGCTGTGGTTCGTTTCTTCTGTTCTCATATTTGTTTTTTTACGACATCTTCGGTTCCGCGTTCTTTCGCATTATGTTTACCAAGACTAAGTGACGTCGAGAGACACGAGAAGCTGTGATACCTAACAATTGGCCGATTTTCGCGAAAGTAAGAGGATTCAAATTTTCCAGTGTCTTTTTAAACAGTACTTTTCGTCCAGGATTCAATTGTTATTTGCAATTTTTCACCGATTTCGTTGTCCACTTCACAATTTATTTATTTTCTGCTTTCGAAGCAACTACGACGCTTCGCTCGTCAAATTTCGTTTAACTTTGCAGATGTTTCGCTATGTTTCTTCTTAAGGAGTTTCAATGGTTGAATGTGTATTTTTGTTTGAAAATAGTCGATATAATTATATAGACCATAAGATGATTAATTCAATTGGTAGAGCAATATTCTCAACGTGTTTTCTTTCGTACCAACATAATGTGTACGATGAACCTTGACCGGTGATTACACGTATGACGAAAGATTGGGAAGCCTTTGAAAAAGGTTTTATGTTAATACGGCAGATTTTCGTACACAACGTGCCTAGCAGAAGATAAATGTTCAATTCCCAGCTGTAAAGTTAATCAAATTGTTTTCGAAAGTTTACACATTTTAAACCTTCAATTTCATAAAAAATTTTGTTTCTGCTTTTTGAAAGTAATTCATAAAATTGTATCATTACAGCTTTTCTATTTGGCCATTTTTAATAAATACATTAAAAATAGACGTAGTTTTACAAGTAACTTAACAAGTTTGCGTTTGGATGAATATAAACAGTTTATACCAGTACTTATTTATGATTTACATGGTTATATGAATACTATCGCTGTCCACTGTATGTGTGTGCGCGTGCGTATGTGCATTTGAAGATATTTGCACACACACACACACACACACACACACACACACACACACACACACACACACACCTCCAAATGCATATATATATACATATATATATGAAAAATGCTTTATAAGTTAATCGGATATTCAAGCACTTGGTTACGCAATCAGCATTTAATAAACTGCTTTTGTGTTGAATTACATTTTGCTCCGATAAATTCCAATATGCTTCTAGAATTTGTATACATTGTGTGCACTTGACAAACGAGGGGATGCCGTCTCGATAGTACAGTTTATGGCTACTAAAATAACAAGAACATTTGACGCGTTAGCATTAATATTCGAATACAGTTGATAACAATGGCCATTATAAATTGTATACAAATAAGGTCGATAAAATTAACAAAGTACAACGAAAACTTACCGATTTTAAACGAAATATTAAATGATAAAAGATGAAGCAATTAAAACGTACGTTTATCAGAGCAACAAATTTCATTTCCATAAAGTAACTTTATTTCGAGTAACTTAATCCTTTAAATGATCTAATATAACGATAATTGTTTTAAATAAATTTTTTTCATATGGTTGCTTGTAAATAAATAAAAATTCACATCTATGAATTTCACAAAAATGTGAAATTGTATGTTATTAATACTCATAATTCTTATGTTCAGTTGACACGGATAGAGAACAATAAGATGAAAGAAATGTTGAAACGTTTACATTTTTGCATAAATATACAAATTATTAGGACTTTTTTGTGTAAGGAAAGATATCTGGAATTATAATATATTGTTCAATTCATTTATGCAATATACAAACAAAGAATAATGTAATGTTTCTGAAGATATACAGGGTGAATCACCATAGATTATTGTATCGTTAGCGAATCCAATTGAAATTCTTTTTTGCACTTTAGAAAAGCCTTTAAGATTATTATAGTACATTTCTTATCAGTTCATTTTTGTTTCCGAATTTCTCAATATCCCTTACAGTTTCTTTTATGCATAAACGTAGAGTTTTTCTTGCTTACGAGTTAGCGGACATTGGAGAAGAATCGAACAAGTTATGTACATACAGTGTTGGACAAAAGTATTGACACAGTATAATTGTTACAATACAAATGCTTATAAATAAACTACTAAAGCAAACTAAACAAATTGATTTAAAGACAACATTTTTTAACATACTCATTTATTACCTATCCTAGTTTATTACATAGTAAGAACCAATAATATAAATAAAGTTATATCCAAAATAATAGGAAAAGTATGTTACTTGAACATTTCATAGGCGAACAAAAGTATTGGCATACAGAAATAATAATACTTATAATTAATTAAAACAGAGCCTTAATATTTGATTGGTAGTTCTTTCCTTTTAAGGACTTCTTTTAGTCTTCGGGGCATTGACTGGAATTCAAGTTCTTTTGTGAATTCAAGTTCGATATTCTTGCAGATCATCCATTCTTCCAGAAAAACCTTTTTTAATTAAATTTTACTTGTAATATTATGTTTCTGATTCTTTTTTCAAGTTCGTTCCACACGTGCTCAATCGAGTTCATATCCGGACTTTGGGATCTTATAGTATGTGCAGTGTTGTATACTATTCATTGGCAAACAATATGTATGTATATGTTACGGACAATGTGTTTAACGTGGGCATTTAGTAAAATGACCCGGTATTGTGTTTTATGTCAATTCAGTTTTCGAATTTTTTTTTACTATATTTATAATTTTTCTTTTTTCCCGAATTGTCAGCTCGAGAGGACAGAACGAACAGTAAAACGATTTCCTTTTGCAATTACACCGTAAGATTGATCCATGTTATGTAAATTTAATATCACTTTCCTTCCTTCAATTGTTGTTTCTTTACTTTTCTAGTCATTTGTTATTCTATTTTAATTCTTTGCTTGTTAAAACCGAAATCTCAGGCTTAAATGATCAAACATTGTATCAAATGACTAACGGAGAATCCCCTGCCGTTATTTCCAAATGACGATCGGGAATTGTCAAAAAAGACGACGATACATTGTGTATTCTATTCTGTGCCAATACTTTTGTCCAACACTGTACGAATATTTAAAACGTAAATATTTTATATTTAAATAGAAATATTGTAATGATAAATAAATAAAAATAAATATTTAAAACGTATATTTTCTTTTATTCGATGGAACGATATAGTAAAGAATGAGAAATGATTTTCCGGGAAAAATGATTTTCTAACGCTGACTAACAAAGTCTCTAATCTTCAGTTTCAAGCTTACGCAAACTCGTGGTGTCTGTTCGAAATGTTGATCAATTGCAATACAGTCACGTAAGCGTACAACAAATGGCAGCTTAGTCCTTTCTTTGACATCTGCACATTTTTTTTTATTGCTAAGATACTTTTTTTTTACTGGGATACTCTTTATTTTATTGTTTCTTCAGTTGAGATGAAAAAAGATATATTTTAAGATGCTTGTCGAACTCGTCTCATCCGTCAAAAGATGGGCGTAAAAATAATATTACAGGTTTATCTATAAAAAATTGTAGACGACCTAGAAAACTACTAAATGTATTATAATCATCATAAAGATTTTTTTTTTAATGTATTACGCGACTCGGGGAATATTTCGACCAGTCTACCATCAACAGAGAGTAATCTAATCAAGTCAGGGGTTCACCCTGTATAAAGGATTTTTTTAATGTCTGCATATTCTCAGAGACTGATAATAAATAAAAAAACGGAACCTGATGCATAAAAAATATAGTTGCATTAGTATTAACTTCAGCTGATTAAGATAAAACTTTTATTAATTAATAAATGAGTTTTGCTCCAGTGGCCATAAAATTGTATTTCTTTAAATACAATACTTACATATTTTAATATTATAATATTATAATTTTTTTAGTTATGTTTCTTTATATTGGGTTAGTATATATATGAAATGTTGTTTTTTGATATGAGGATTTAGATACATTACGTTTCTTCAAAAAAGAACGTATTCAATCAAAATAATTTCGATATAAATGTAATAATGTATATACTTTTCCCAACGATTAATTAATTTTTGTTATTCAAAATTTATATAAATTGCTAGTATTCGAATAGAAAATTCTGTAAGTACTGTTTTCACAATGTCTATATTTCAGAATAATCTACTTGTTACAAAATTGTTCAAGCGTTTGAGGAAATAGTAGTCTGTTAGGGAAATCTCTACTAAATAGGAGTGAATGTGGTAAAATTTTATATTCTTTCCCGTGGAATGTATTCGATAATTTTTCTTGAAGCATATCATCGACTACCCTTCTTCATTTTTGAATAAAAAAAGGACCTATTTTGAATTTTGCGCACCAACGTTGAAGTGTCTTAACCCATTCGAGACGAAGAATTATTTTGAAGACGATCTGTAGAAAATATTTCTACATTAATTTTTGTGCTTTCTAATGCAAATAAAATGGCAATGTATTTTTCAAAATACTTCAGAGGAATGGAAAAAAATCCTCATAGAAATTTGAAATATAAATAGCAAACTCCTTCTTCCTAATTATCGTGTACAAAAACTTACGATTGGACATAAATTCAATATCAATCTCAGCTGTTGCGAAAACGGCGTTTCATTTGCAGCAACCTAATATATGAATTCCAATTTATATATTTTTATGAAATATGATAAGATATGATAAGATATATTTACATATTTTTATTTATATTGGAATTATCAAAATTGAACCACATTCAACTATAACGTTGTAAATTAAACGTTTCTAAGAATTGGTATTAGTATTTTGCGTACACGTTATGTTCTTTCATAATAATCCTTCGTGTCTGTATTGCAAGAAGTAAAACAAAATTTTTGAAAGGCCCAGTCTTAGATTGCGTTAGGTTAAGTAGACAATACAATTTACGTAATAGCAAGCAGAATGAAACATACAAATCAATGGGTACTCCAGTTTCTCTGAAACGTGTACAATGTATTTCTGTTTTATTGTTTTGAACTTTCAATACCTCTAAACAATAGTCCCTCTTTATCGTCCCGGAGTAAATCAATATTCGATACCTGACTAACGCATATGACAGGCACGAAAATGCAGTTACGATTTATGGTGTACATGCTACTGTAATGTAAATTTTCGGTGAACTAGAAAAGATTATTAAACGGTTTAATAGCAAATGCAAGTGTTACTTTCGTTTTCTTTCTTTTTTCCAAATGCATCGTTCAGTATGTCTCTTTAAAATACGGAACGAAAGAAAAGGAAAATTTTCATCGTTCAAATTTGTATCATTTTATTTGCATCGGAAAGCGCAGAAACGAATATAGAAGTATTTTTCAAAATACTTCAGAGGAATTAAGAAATCCTCGTAGAAGTTTGAAGTCATTAAAATATTTCTCTTTGCCTCGTAACTTATTTAAACAAAGTAATATCAAGATGTTAACAATAACGAAAACGGTTAGAACAATAAGCATAGACTGACTTATTCTACTAGAGGATACCTACATATATTTAACCCTTTGATCACTGTTGGCGTTTATAAGCATTTTGGAAATTTCGCTGGTACTCTTTGCGTATCTCAATTTTAATTGAACGAAACAAATTTTACATTTTTGCAAATTTGAGAATTGCTGATTTGTAAATTTTTGGAAGACAATTTGACAAATTTTCCGACCGAAAAATTTTTCTACTGAAATCTGCCGTAGCGAAAAGATTAAATGAAACATTTGGGAATAATGGAATGAATCGGTATTGGTTACAATCCAAACGATCCAAGAATTCACGATAGGTGGGGAAGTATCTTTCCTAGAAACCCAACAATTACCTTATTAAGAATACAACAAATCATATATAGCAGACTAAGAATAGGACTTACTAGAATGATAGACTATTTAATAACAGGAACGTATCGTCCCAAATGTATTGTATTAACTGTAATAAAGGGATTGTTATTTAAATTCATAACGGAAGAATTTGCCCAATTTTTGAAAAGTATGAAATAAAGTTAACAACTTCGAAGAAAATGTTCGTGTAACCAGAAATATGTATGTATGTAACAAGATGAGCAAAATATTTGAAACAGTCTACTTTACGATTGACTCAATCTTTCTAAGAATAAAAAATAAATTAATATATCAAATAACAATTTTTATTAAACATAATGCTGTATTACGAAGTGCATATACGTGAACCATTTAAAATGTAAAAAGGAAAGCCATCCGTTTAAAAAAGAGCAGTTAATCGCTTCTTGATTGTCATTCGAGTTGTTGACTCTCAGTCTACTTTCGAGTGCAAAATTAATAGCATGCTTACTATGATCGTGAAATTTATTACAACTCACATCGACCTAAAACAATTGATCAACAATATAGTTTTATGCTAATATTAGTTTAGTATTGGTACAATTGATTAAAATAACGTGTTATCGAGGCTGAATTAAAATTGAAGTACTTTATATACCATTAGATAAAATAGGAAATGTAACGCTTCTACTTATCGAGCTCTACGTTGGATGCCAATTGTATCACGTCTACTTATCGAGCCCCACGTTGTCCGCCAATTGTAACACGAATATATGTACATATGTATGTATGTATGTCGATCTTGATAGAGAGATGCGGCTATCCGCTGAGCGTACGAGTGGAGATCTTGAACTCGTCTTAACATACACTATCGTATTATGTATAAAAAAACATAGCAGTCCATTTGAAAAAATTAAAAAATTGATAATGAAATGTTCGTCCCACCCCCCCCATAAGATACAAACAAAATATTTACACCATATAACGATCTCCACTATACCAAACAATGTTTGTTAATACATTTCTTTTCACGACGTCACTTCCTTAAAAGATATTTCGCTATATTCAGATAAAACAAAAACCGCTGTAGATGGACTGTGCAATTGTCATTCGGTATAATATACATTGGTATAATATTATATGTATATGGACCGTTTATTTTGAAAGTGGTGCAAGTCCATTTTTGACATATTTATAATACATTTATTTATTTGTTTATTTATTTATATATATATATATATATATATATATATATATATATATATATACATATATATATATATATATATTTGGCTCACACTTGTGTTATCACCCTTTCGCCGGAATTTTATGCTTTTCACACTTTCATTTTAATCTAACGCAACAGATATTACATTTTTACAAATTCGAAAATTATTAATTTTTCAACTTTCAAAACCAATTTGACAATATTTTCCGGATGAAAATCAAACATCTGTCTTTCTCTTAAAATCTGGAGTAACGAAAGGGTTACATTCAATAGTTCGTATCCTTTTCTTTGGGAACAGAGCATGGTTATGACAATTCCTTACAGACGTTATAACTTATATTAATTTAAGTTTATTACAAACATCGCGCATGTCATGCAACGAAAACCAAGCTAGTTTTAATTTCGAACAACGCCATGCTCGCGCATCACGTGCGTTGTCAATTTGGACGCGACCAATAAAACTTGCTTTGTTTGTTTCTTTGCCGCGTTGGTTGGTCGATTAGAAGACAACGATTTCGTAGCAGTGCGGCATCTAATTAGGTCATAGCGTTATGGAGGAATATGTGATTCGGGAGAGGTTTCAATGCTTCGATCCGAATTTGTTTATTTGTTCCCCCATTTCCGGTTATTCCAGAATTCTCTGGAACCTATGCTAATTTTACATAAGAGAAGGTACTCCGGGTTGCACCTGTCATCCCTGCAGGTTATGGCATCTTAAGGAACCTCTAAATTCAGTAGAATTACGGCGTGACCACATTCGCTCGTAGCTATTTCCTTGGAATCGCATGGCTGTCTTTCACGCTCCGGTTATCACTGCGGTGTGTGAAGGTTTAAAGTTTCCTTAGCTCAGGAAACGAGTCGTTTGTTAGAATCGGAGTTGCAGAGAATACATCTTTTATTTTTAATAGTACCAACTGATATACTTTATTAAGTATTTTCCTGTGGGTGATCTTACTTGTAGAAGTCCACCAAACCACTGTGATGTATATTGACTGGAGTTCGGGAAGGACATTGCATATTCATCTTACCATTTCAGGTTTTAAAACCCTTCAAATATCTTTTGACCGACTTGACAGGTACTAGTTTTTCTTTTTAATCCTTTTGCAAATGTGCCCATTTGGTACATGAAAAATAATTAAATATATCCCTATGAAATGGTAAATAATCATTAAGCGATACCAAAACTCTATCTCGATACGATTATGTCGTTAATTCAAATTAGAGACCTGTTGGATGACCAACCACTGAGTCACGAAGTTATCCTACATATAAACTCCGCAGGGTCAAAACAAATTACTCGTATATTCGCTGACTGCCCCTTCAGAGTCCCTTCCAGCAATTCGTCACTAGAACCAAGTTCGCATTCCTTTAAATTCAATCTTTATAAATATACCTATAAAATCCTTTACAAAAAAATTCTAAAAGAGAGCCAGTCCAGTCAAAAGCAGTCAGAAATAGTCGTACTACGTTTTCCTCATTTCACAAATTTCGCGTCTTGTGATACGAAATTCGCAAGGATCTCCGTCGCAATAAATATTATATGGTTAAAATCTAATCGGCGTCAGCTTCCTAACCCAGATTCCAACAGTACTTATAGTTCCAACTAAATTAGTGTCCTCGGTACTACGTGTTACTGAGATGTGTTCGTTTGCACCGCCTGAAGCTTCCATCACACGATGATATACGTGTTCGGTTGTAAACGACCTCTCAGATTTGTAAAGACACGAAACACTCACCGACTTTATGATTTTACGAAAAATTCAAAGTTTAACACCCGCACAACCGAACACCACACGCCTATAAACCTACTTTCACCCTCCTATAACAAAATAGATTATTCAGCAAATTTCTCTACTCCTTCGACACGAGCATCACCCCTGGAAAACACAGGAACACCAATCGACACTCTTCAACCCTTAAACGAATCACAACACATAAAGTTTATAAAACAGCATACACAGGCGCTCTTAGAGTAGTAACACCGTAGTAACACAGTAGACACACAGCAATAACACGTAAATACAAGTAGCATACAGATACATTCATTTATAAAGATACATGAGCTGTGGTTTTCGAAAGTGGTATAATTTAAAATTTATAATAATCTAAATTAAATCTAAAAATCTATTTATTTATACTTTGAGATATTTAAGGGTTTGCGTTTGAATCAACTTAAAAGTATTGGCAAACGTTAATCAATTCGAGTAATGTTTTTAAAACTATAAACTTGTTAAATTCTGTTATGCAATAATAATTAATAAAAATGTTAAAGAAAATAAATGATTTTTTAGCTATAAATGGACTTATACCATTTTCAATAACATATTATGAAAAATATAAGCAATAGCAATTTTAAATGCATATTTTATTTGAAGTTGGCTTTTCTGAAATGTATTTTTTAATGTAAAAAATAATAATTAAAATGAAGACATGTAAGTAAACGAATAATCGAGTTTATTAATTTATTAATAATAATTTCAGTTATATTATAATGAATTTATAAATAAACAAACATGAAAAGTAAATTACTTCGTTAAGATAATTAATAATAATAAACTTATTCATATTTCAATCTTATTTCTCCTTTACGCTTAGCATAGTGAAATATTTATGATGAATAGGAAATGTATACAGCAGTAAACTCATCATATCTCCATATCTCTCTCTTGTTATAGGTCCTGAAGTTGTGCACAGTGGTAACATGGTAATGTTGCTAAAATTTTTAGGTCTTCCTCGTTTTCCAAATCAATCAAGAACTTTCAATTCTGTATTTTCTTCCATAGAGATTTTGTAGAAAATTTTGTGCGGTTCATCACTTCATCTGAGCAATAACACCGTTATCTTGTTTATGACGTTATATTTTTAAGCTATTAGCTACTATCCGCTGTAAAGACTTTAAGGGCAGTACACACTGAAGTCGTAATAATTAATAATTAATGCGATTAGAAAGTTGTTTCAATTATCATTATTACGAATGGGCTTATTCCACTTTCAACAAAAACATTCCTGCGATAACATTTTACAGTTCAACTTTTTTTTCCATTAATTTATGAGGATATTATACACCATTGACTGTGTAATTGTAAATATAAAAGAGAATATCTATTTTTTCTAAAAATGATGTTATATCACTTAAAAAAAAAAACGACTCATATATACATACATTTCAAACATTTTATACTTGTAAATATACATTTAAATATAAAGTGTGTTATTTCTGTTCCTTAATAAATTCATAAGTAGCAAGCGTCATTTAATCGTTGCGAACATTATCTGTCAACGCTATGACATACCATACAATATGATCCGACTGATCGATATTATCGCGTTCGGTCAATAATGACACAATATGTGTGCTCTATTTTTACGAGTGTGTTAGAGAAGGTGGGCCTATGGGGATATGACCGAATCGAACCCGCATTCCTTCCAGCTGATATCTTTTCAGCAACGTCCAGTAATCCTCCCGCGATCACTGTACGGATGTCATTTACCGTGCTGAACAATGAGAATTTGAAGAGCCATCTTGTTTTACGATCATTCTCCTATCCACCATCTGGAAACATGCTCTATTGCGGCTCATCCTAGATCGACACGGGTCGATCTAAGCTTCAGTTCCCTGTTTTAGAGTTAAGTTAGGTATCAAGGAGATAGCCGTGCTATTGGAACATGGTAACAATACTATGTTGAATATGAATATTGGAATGGTTCTTTAGATAACGTTAATTTATCCCTAGAATAATTTTAATACTTATGGATGATTTAACACTAAGTTTACGGGACACTTCAATTTGACGCATTTGGAATTTCACGAGCGAAATTACTTTATACACAGTAGCGAATTTAATGGTAAGAATGCACAGGAAACTGTCTAATAAAATATTTCTAAACAATATCAAATAGTTTTACTAATAGTTAGCTGATAAATGTACGGTCGAGATGGAACGAATAGAATCTAAATCAGGAAAGTTTCCGTACACGGATATAAAGACAAATTACATTGTATAAAAATAATGGAAGTACGCATCAAATTGTTGCAGTCGGCAGTCGGTATCGTTCTCGTGAGCAAAGAAAGTACATCAAACGTTAATTAAATGTGAAATGAATTCTAAATATTAATACTCTAAAAATTGTTCTTGCTTTGAATATTTCGTCAGATAAATATCTGTATTATCTACCAATCTACGCATATATCTATCAATGTAGGAAACCACTATCGTGTGCGTGAGACACTGTAAGGAAATCTGTATTTCTGTCGTTACTGACAATGTTAACACAAAAAGATTAGAAAGTATTCGAGGAATTATTTAAATAAACATGTGTTCGGATACAGAATTAAGAATAAAGTAAAAAATTATTTCACTTCGCAGCCAAATAATGAAATAATCGGGAGAAAAATCAGTTTCATGTTTAAACAAACTAACGCACAATTATTTCAAATAATATTTAGCCAAGTAAGATGGTATATTATTATTCAAATAATCATTTTTAAAATAATGCTCATGTTTGCTATTGATTCGCCTACGAGTGTTCATGGAAAAGGAAACATACTTTTCACACGACATAAGAATATCGAAATACTCTAGCTAGATTTTCTTTACGTCTCGCTGCCTCGGCATTCTTCTCCTTTCTATCTTTCGCCGTTTTCATAGAACTCAGAAAACACCGTCGCCCCAATCAGTCTTTCTGCGATTGGCGCCATTTATCCTTGTCTCTTCTTCTCTTTTGTTCACAGATTATTTTTCTGCGCGCGTTACGGATTTATCTTTTAGCATTACCACCCGTGGTTGTCATTCACAAGAAGAAAAAAGTTCCGCTGGGGTGAATAAGATTAATTATGGTACATTACGCTTGATTTATTATGTTAAAACTTAATAAACATATATTAGGTTGACAACTTCAGTTTGTGTCTTTCGAAGCAAAATTATTTATTAAAATTAAGGAGAGAACAATTTTCAATTGAAGTAAGAATCAATCGAATTGATCATCTTTCGACATATTTTCAACGGTTTTCTGATTGTTTTGATTCTGATACAAATTATGCAAAAATGTGTGTTACACTCTTGTCGATTTTAGGAGAAATCTTTTGAAACAAATGATAATAATTTCGACCGGGGAAAAGAAATGAACAATCAATTTTTCATTAAAATACTTTAATCATATTTTATACATTACAAATTTAACTTTAACATAAAATAATTAATTAAAAAGTATTTCTCTATACAATCAAAATACAATCTTTTGGTACATATTAACGTAGATTAATAAGAAACAAATAAACTGCGTTTTAGATCATTTTTATTAATAATAAGTTTTAAATTATTCGTTATCGCTATTAAATATGTATTTTCAACGGTATCGATGAATCTGAAGAAATTGGAAGCTCGGTGTCTTTTTAAAATTAATAGAAAATATGAATTGTTTGTAAAAGGTACACATATAATACACTTTCGGCAGTATCCTAAAATAATTTTAACGCTTGATAAGTTACATTAAAAATTTTGAGATGTCACGGATCGTTTACCATTACCGCAGTTATTTCACTGCCAAACGTACAGCGTTTCTGTATTTCTGTGCCAAATATTTTATTTGCTTCAAAAGTTAAAACAAGAATCAGTTCCAACATGCAGATAGTAATGCAGATACAATGTCATCTTATAATTAACAAGTACCATCATTCTTACAAGATATTACGAATATTTCTTTGATATTCGGTCTTGCTTGCTACACTTCTTCGAATGGACTAATGTAATTAATAAAACTGAAAGAAAAGAAGATCGAACTAATTTGAGAAATGTAATTGAATAATTCAATAATCGTAAATAATTTAACTCGAAAACTTTGAAATCATATACTCAATAAATATATTTCTTAAACTTTAGTTAACATTTTATTCGAAAGGATAAGAGGTTTTAACAGTTTCTTTCATTACTATTGGTGCCTATAGGCGCTTTCGAGATGTTCTCGTTACTTTTCTCTTCTATTATCATCTTTTTACTTTAATTTAATCCTTAATTTCCTTCCGTTTTCATCGCCGGACTACACTTAAAATTTTCAAACATCTGAAAACGATTTGACACATTTCACGACTAAAAATTGAGTTGCGTACTACAATCTGCTGTATCGAAAGGGGTAAGCAAAATTGTTTGTAACAATACATTAATAGATTTTACAAAAGATTTCAAGTGGAAAACGTCACGACGAATATGTTTAATTCAATCAATTCTTGAAATATAATCTGGAAGCGAGTGAAAAACGCAACTTGTTTCTTTTAAAACTAGTTCGAGAGGAATGTAGCTTAACATGCGCAACGCGGGTTTCGTCTTTGCCAACAGAATTTTTAATTCAATCAAGAGAAGGAAAAATCGAAGAAGGTACGATGTTTGCATACCACAAATTATTCGAAAGTGAACGAAGTTGTAATGACAAAGCATCATCGGACGGAAGCAATACATCGCTCAATGGCAACGAACCCGAATTACAATACTTAGAGGATGATGTATTTTATGCAGTGGAAAGTTTTATGCAACCAATAGCGCTGAAATTATTTCTGACCGCAAGTGGAAACATATCGATCATCTTCGACTAAATTTCGATAACGTGCGAGATATTACATGTGCATAGGAAATGACAATAAACACAGCTGAAAATATGTAGAATGCCTAAGACATATTCACAACATATGATAAAAAATACAATTTTATGTACACAATGTGCATAATATTACATAACACACAATGTACAAAATAAATAATATATTTATAAAACATTCACATTTCTTCTTCTCTTCCCCTCTACACTGCATTATAAGATGATTTATCATGAAAAAACTAGTTCTAAAATACGTGTAGGAAAAATTTCAATATGGGTCAGAAGTGACCCGGCTCTCGGATGTTCGAGAGTTAATAGAAGAGTACGTGTGACAGTATTATACGCCGGTGATTGACTAATCACGAGGAGAAACGTAAAAGTAGACGAAATAGGCCTTATTTTAACGCTATTAAGAGAATATCAACCAAAAACGGATTAAAGAATTGTATAAATCTTCACCAAAAAGAACGATCGAAGTCGATCGTTTAAACTTCAAGTTTCTCGTTAACTGTTCTATGTTAGATTCCGATGCTTAGTATTTAAAGATAATAATTCTATTGTACTAAATTTTTGTACATACATGGAAGTTTTGCATGTTTTAAGACACTTAGACTAAAGTTTCTAGATTTGAGTTGTAGCGATTCTTCTGTGTGTCTGGCTCAAGATCTTAGACGTTAACGTTTTCTAATTTTTAGCATGTCCTTAAAAAAAATTTGGAGATTAGTTTTAGAGATAGTATAGGAGTAGGGAAAGGTCCAATAGGTATTCTTGAATATTGCTAGGAGCTAAAGATTGTATGCGTAATTCTGCGCGGAAGATAATAGGAAATTTTTAAGATTGCTTATCTATAAACTAATTGTAAGTGGTAAATATAAATATGTTTTCTATCTTACAAGGGAACACCGCGAACTTTTACTTGCGGATTTTAATGAAACTTTGTAGGTTTATAGAGTGATCCAAGACAAGAATAACGATATACTTCGTTCGTAGTCAATCGCCTTTTAAGGGTGTGAAAACTAGCCTCAAAGTCAAATCGGCACTCTCACTTTTTCACATATATCTCTTAAAGTACAGGAGATAAAAAAAAATGTTTTAAGTAAAAGTTTAATAGCATAATAAGCGTTATAAACTTACATTCAGAAAACTTTTAAAAAAGTCTTTCTTCTTAAAAAAAAAATTCTTGTGTTATTTTTAAAAATTTTTGTATTTTTATAATAACTAAAAATATTACGTGTGTTATTCTAAATTCAACCACGTACACTAATTTTACTATGCACCACCACCGATCTGCATATGCAGATACACGACGAAACTTACACTGTGCGCGCCATTACGGGCTGACAACACATAGTAAATTACATATTTAGATTTCCTCTTTTCGTTGCAGGCCATACTTATGACGATAACAAACACAATAACATATTCAAAGATATTAAAATGTATTAAATATGTTAACTGTGCTTGTTTTGTATGAGATACATGTAATCATTTGATTGTATTAACTTTCACCCCGATGCTCTGCCGAGAACTTCAAAAAGTGCTATCGCATTTCTGTATTTTCAACTGTATAATCGATTATTGATAATTTTGCACGGCTGTTTATAATGTTATTATTCTCATTCTTATGCTCTGTAAATCGCCTAATGCCTAACCATATACGGACCTATACTGCTTGTCTAATCATATGTATGTACATAGTATAGGTGTAATATAAGTTTCGTCGTGTATCTGCATAAGCCGATGGTGTATACTAAAATTAGTATACGTGGTTGAATTCAAAATAAAATACCTAATATTTTTAGTTATTATAAAAATGCAAAAATTTTTAAAAATAACGCAAGAACAAATTTTTTTTTTAAAAGAAGAAAGACTTTTTTAAATTTTCTTAATGTAAGCTCGTAGCGCTCATTGTAACATTAAATTTTTACTTAAAACATTTTTTTCTATTTCTTGCACTTCGAAAGATATACGTGGAAAAGTGGGAGTGCCGATTTGACTTTGAGGCTAGTTTTCACACCCCTAAAGGGCAATTGAGCACGAATGAAGCATACCGTTATTCTGGTCTTGGATCACTGTATAAACCCGCAAAGTTTCATTCAAATCCGTGAGTAAGGATTCGCGGTGTTCCTTTGTTAGAGCGGTATCTAGCAGCTATTATTTTGTCCTTCTACATTCCGTTGATAATTCTATTTCTTTAAATAAAAGTAGATAGGTTGATAAAGTTTCATACTCACTTCGTTCGTATACATAAACAAAGGCACTCTGAGAATGTATGTATAAAAAAAGAAAAATTGAATTTGTGATACTAGTAAACAAAAATTTTGAAGTGTGATACATTCATTTTGAAGTGTGCTATGTTTTTATCCCACGATATAAGATGGAGTGATAGTAACATTGTATTAGAAAAAGTTGTTTGTAATATTGAGCTTCGCAATATATTTCAAAAACTCGACGAAATCGGCGAGGATGATCAGCTTTTGAAATAATTATCCTCAGTTTTTTATAAGCTTCTACGTGCTACAATTCGTTCACAGAAGTTTTTGTGCTATCGATTCTATTCCATGCGGCGATAGCTGTTTCTTGTTGCTGACAGTAGAAGAGATCTATCGATAAAGCAGGCTCGTTGATATTCTGTGGCTACTCTTTATATTGAGTATATACCTTTCTAAAGGCGCGAGAAAGGCAGACAATGTGTTTGAAAATCATATTTACATAGACAGTATAGAGCCTCCCCTATCCGAGTACCTTAACACTTTGCCGACTGATCGGGGTGATTTCCCCGTTTCACGAAAAGAATAGGTATGCTTGATATATTTTCATATTTTGTGATATGCCGTTACATAAATTTGTCTGTTTCGAATGTTAGCACACTTTAAAAAAGTATTATGTTGTTTAACATATTTTTACTTTATTTCAACATTTCATCAAACATATTACTTTGATTTGTGCAAGCGATATGTATTATTAGATAATTATTATTTTACTATTTCAAGTTACTTGTACGCTTTACTTGTGCTTAAATGTAAGAATGTTACAAGAAAAAGAACATTCGTAAGAGCTTTGATATACAGTAGTTCTCGAAACAATATTTTACACATATTTTTCTTTCTCTGTCGGCAATCCATCACAGTCAAAATGCAAGGATCACCCTCAAAATTAAAAGTCGTAAACATATTTGAGCTAACATTTTGAATATTATTAGAAACAGAGAAATGGTATATATTGATGAATTTTATATTTGTCAACATCAAATTTGTAAGCCTCTCTCACAATAGAATTCGCGCAGTCGGCAATGTGTTAATATCCGAACAGAACTATCTCTCAGTAACAGATGCCTTTTTTGATCGCCAATATAATATTATAAGCGTAAATTAATTTGTAAATTTTTTTTTAAGAATTTTTTTAAGAGAATAACATGCAAATATTTAGCGATGATGGTGGCCTGGTTTACTACCCTCATATTATTGTCTGAAAATTATTTTCTAACGGTCTTTGGATCGTTATTATGCTGAAATATCCATCCAGCAGGCACAGCCCGATTAGCAGACTTCGTGACATTTTCCAAAATGTGACGATATTGATATCGATCCATAATGCCGTTTATTAAACTTCGGATTTGAGGATCAGTGTTCTTTCCATTTTGGGGGGCACTTTTAATCAGTTTTAACCTATTAAGGGTATGTTCGAAACGAAAGAACGAATAAAGGTACTGTAAAACAATAGAAGAATAAGCGGGAATTAAAAAGTGGTAACACTTTCTCTCGGTTTTAAAAATTTGTTCGTGTTTAATGTTAAACAACATTTTGATCTGTTCGTTAAATAAATCCAATTCTAATCGGGTTGTATAGAGCTCTTAATCCTCTACCGGAATATATATTAAACACATATTGAGGTCTTGCCGACAGAAACATAGTTGAACGTTAGAAAAATAGTAAAGCGGAGGATATCAGAAGAGCGGTAGCTCTTTTGTCCGCCACTGTAAGTGGTCCAGAGTAAAATCAGTTCTATTTCGAGCCACCATATTTTCACTAATGCGAGAAAGATTCAGTTCAACTTCTAAAATGTTTCAAACGACTTTCGATCAGTCATCCTTTTACCGAACAATAAGATTTTACGACTGTGAATTTGCTCGGCGTATCATGCGCCATCGACTTTGCGCAGTCCCCATGTCTGGCGGTCCGCACTGCGGGATTTCCATACCTGGGATATAAATTTTATTCATTCCAAAAGTAAATAACGACAGAATGCACAATGCAATTGAGGACCTTGCAGCTGAAGGGATTCAGCTACATTTGTACCTGCTACGAGAGTAAATTGAAAGAACAAATGTTTAGGAAATGATTGCTGTGATCCTAACGTTAAAAAAAGGACACTAATTGAAAAATATACATGTTTTCACACAATGAGTAAATGCTATTGTGTTGAAAAGCTTTCGTTTTTAGTTTTGACAAATTTTTTCAAATCTGCTTGCTCCTGAGCTGCCTCTGACTTAGACTAAAGTGTACAAAAGACAGTTATTTTTTGTCGTTATGCAGAATAAAGAACACAATTTGTTAATTTATCATTACTTTGTTAATCAAATATTAGAAGTGTACACTGCCCCTCAAAAGTGTGTGGATACTTGCTTATTTATAATGACTATCTAAACAGAGGTATGATACCTTTAACAAATTTCACACAATTTTATGTGTTTTACTTTGTACTGTTTTAAAGAACATATTTTCTCAATAATTCATTAAATATTTTATCAGTAACTATAAAAAGAAATTATATATTCTTCTCATCTGCATATCCTCCGTGTGCTTTTATTACCGCTTCTATTAGTCTTGGCATTCTGGTTGTTAACCCTTTACCGGCCAGCTCATTCTATTCAATACTACTAGCTCAGTTTTTGCTATCGCGCTTATTCGCAACAGCTCTAAAAATTTTCAGTTAAAATTCGGGAGAGGGCTTTATCATATCGTTCACTTTCTTGTATTATAGGGTAATTAAGACATGGGTCAAAAGCGACCCGGCATTGACTGAGCGAGGGTTAATTAATTTGTTGCGTTGCCAGCAAAAAGCCGATTAATAGGCTTCTGGTCATTAAAGTGTTAATATCTTCATTACTTCCCAATGAATATTGTTCCATTCCATTTCTAAAGGTGCTTTTTCGATTTTGAACATTATTTTTTTATTTATCTATCTAAATGGTTCTACAGTTTCTCAATGGGATAAGTCGACCGACTAAGGCGGCCATTCGATTATTTTTACTTCAGAACTCTCTTCTAATTCTTGCAAATAATTTTCACATATTCTAACTATATATTTGGGATTGTTATCACGTATAAATGTAAAATTGTTGCTAATTATGCGGTTAGGAGCCCTGAGATGACAGTCAGAATAAATACAAGGGTCAGTCAAATATAAACCGGATTTTTCTAACAATGTTTTATTTGAAGATAATTTCTTAAAAAGGACAAAAGATTTATTTCTCAACATATGCTCCACTTTTATTTATGCACTTTTGTCATTGGATTGGTATTTTTATACCACTGTCACTAAATTAAGAAGGTTGAACCCGAAGCCAATTACATACAAACTGTTCTACCTTTTCGTTGCTTTGGAATCACTGTCCTCTTAATGCCTCCTTTAATGATTCAAACGAATGATAATTACATGGAGATAAATCTGGATTATAGGAAGGATAATCAAATCTTGTCCACTGCATTTTTTTAATCTTTTCCTGTGTTTGAATGGCGGTGTGAGACCTAGCGTTGTCATGCAGAAGCAATACTGAACGGAACCCATCTAGCCACGATTTTTCGAAACTTTAATTCCTTTCAAATTATGGATGCCACACTTCCATGACTAATGTCAACTTTTGAACAAATTTCATCAATTTTTGTGCAACGATCGTCCTCGATAAGCTTTCGAACAGCTTCAATATTTCCTGATGTCACACTTGTCTTTGGACGATGAGATGCGTTCTCGACGTGTTGACGTCTACTAGAAAACGATTTACACCAAGCAAACACTTGAGTACTTGATAATGTCATCACCGAACTATAAACACTGCCGATGCAGAATTTCAATAGGTTTTGTGACCTCAACGGTTAAAAACTTAATTATGATACGTTGTACAACGGAATATGGTACTGACTTCTCACTTACCAGGTCTGTAAATATGAAACCGGAATTTGCCCATATGTGGCGATAACTTTTAATGTAGCTAACTTCAATACGCGTCATTGACGCCATTTCTTTGTTTTGACATCTGCTAAAGATTTTCAACTGTTTGCGATACAAGTTTAGTGCAACAACATAGGTTTTAGTAGAATTTGAAAATGTCGAATTTTGTGCCTACAAACTACGATTTGCGGACAGCACTGATTTTCTGCTTCCATTTGAAGAAAACTGCTGCCGAATCGCATCGAATGCTTGTTGAAGCTTACGGTGAGCATGCTCTTGGTAAATCGCAGTGCTTTGAGTGGTTTAAAAAGTTTAAAAGTGGCAATTTTGACGTGAGAAACGAAGAACGTGGAAGACCACCGAAAAAGTTTGAGGACAGCGATTTGCAATCATTGTTGGATGAGGATGATGCTCAAACGCAACAGCAGCTCGCGGAGCAATTAAATGTGACACGAGAAGCCGTCTCCATACGTTTGAAAGCCATGGGAAAGATCCAGAAGTTGGGAAAATGGGTTCCCCACGAACTGAGCGAAAGACAGCAGGAAAACCGAAAAACCACTTCCGAATTGCTGCTCGCCAGGTACAAAAGGAAGTCATTTCTCCATCGAATTGTAACCGGAGATGAAAAGTGGATTTATTTCGAGAATCCTAAGCGTAAAAGATCATGGGTAACCCGAGGCGAACCAGCGACATCGACTGCAAGGCCAAATCGCTATGGACGGAAAACATTGCTTTGTGTCTGGTGGGATCAAAAAGGTGTGATCCATTATGAGCTGCTGAAACCTGGCGAAACAGTTAATACTGAACGATATCGACAGCAGATGATCGACTTGAGTCAAGCTTTGAGTTCAAAAAGACCAGAATATCAAGAAAGACAACACAAAGTCATCTTGCTTCATGATAATGCACCAGCGCACACAGCAAGACAGGTCAAGGAAACGATTAAAGCGTTTAATTGGGAAATAATACCGCATGCGGCCTACTCACCGGACTTAGCACCATCCGACTACTACTTATTTGCATCGATGGGACACGCACTTGCGAAGCAGCGCTTCACATCTCACGAAGATGTGCGAAAATGGCTTGACGACTGGTTTGCCTCAAAAGAGGAACAGTTCTTTTGGCGTGGCATTCACAAATTGCCAGAAAGATGGCAAAAATGTATAACTAGCGATGGGCAATACTTCGAATAAAACACTTTTTATCATTTTCATACAATAAATGTGTAATTTCTTTGCAAAAATTCCGGTTTCATACTTACATACCTGGTATTGTATTTTTCACTAACGAAACGAAAAGTAAAGCATGACGGGGAGTGCAGTGTTGCTAAACCACTCTCGTTTCAACTCCTAGTCAATCTCATCGACACACGTGACGCTGTACAGACATGGCATACATAATCCGGTTATATTTGACTGACTCTCGTAAAATAATCAGAGAGAATACATACAGAAGACAGAATAGAATCAACAGTCAAAGCAAACACCTTTAGAACAATCTAATAGTCAAGTAAGTGGTCGACAAGTTTGTAATAGTTCCTAATTCATACATTGGACGGTCCTTCATTGTATATACTTTTAAAATCGGCGCACCACGTGTAAACGCTACAAAGCTTGAAAATTTCTGTAAACTACCTCAAACAGTAACAGAAGGCACTGGAAAAAAAAATGGTTTCATGACAGCTTCGCCCTTATCTCATATAGTGATCGGCTGGTTACGTCTCGCGATGATACTAAAACAATTTAAAAAAGAAAACGGGCTTTGTTGCTATTAAGGCAGTCGGTGAAAGTTTCTTGGAGAGAGAAAGAAGCGTGCATTGTTAGATTTACTAAAAATGAAACCGATTAAAACTGTAAAACGGTTTCCTGAAAAATAGCTTATTTTGGCGTGCATGTCATAAACCATGTTGGTTATCTGCTCGCCAAATGTTTTCATTTTCTCTATTGTAGTTGGCCGCTAAAAGAGCTTCCGAAAAAGGTTATTTATTAGATGGGACGTAGTTAGCGATTAACTGCATTATGTCCGTTATATTTGATCTCTTTTAATGGCAGAGAAGATAGTACACTTCTGCTGGAGCTCAAATGATAGAGTGTATACAAGATGAAACAAATATAGCGCGCTCGTAAAATCAATCAAGCGTTACGGTACACGTGTCTTGAGATATTCTAAAAATGGCAATCGGCAAAAATGTAAGAAAGGAAGGAACCACTGGTCAGGATCGTATAACGTACTCTCCGCGCCTACGTAGATTCTGTCATTCCTGAAATTCTTATAAAGTTCTTCGTTTTCACCTTCATTCTTTATATAACTATTTTCTATATTTTCCTTACTCTATCTAATACACTCCCAGCCAAAAAGATAGTACATGTGTGCTATCTTTAATTTCTCACTGACATACGTACAATTTTGGGTTTTTAACGCATAATACAGTAAGCTTACGAGCTCAGAACATGCGGATCGCTAGAAAGAGATCGCAGCATCACGGCGTTTTGTTTACAAAACAGAAACAGTGTTGTATACCAAGAACGAAATGTTTACATGTTTATAAACTGTTCAGTATTTCGCGATCTCTTAGGTATTCAAGACGTGAAAGTATTGCCTAGTAATTTACAAGAATGAGACGGGGAAAAAGATTAACGACATCAGAAATAAAGCATATTCTTGAACTGAAAAGGCAAAATTTATCAGTATCTAAAATTTCGAAAATAACTAGTAGAAGTCGAAAGGTAATCTATAATTTACTTAAAGACGTGGAAAATTATGGTAAAAAGAAAAGTAGTGGAAGACCATCATCGCTGTCACAACGGGATAAACGAACTGGTTTGCGTATAGCTTCCAATACCCAGTGTACAACAAAACAAATCATGCAAAAGGTTGGCGTCAATACAAGTGTTTCAAGTGTTCGTCGTGTATTACAATCATGCAAACACATTAAAATACTAAAAATAAAAAAGAAACCTGCATTAACTCCACGGCACAAACAAGAACGTTTACAATTTGGCAAAGATCGAATACACTGGAAGAAGAAGTGGCGAAAAGTGATATCTTCCGACGAGAAAAAATTTAATTTAAATGGACCTGATGGTTTAAACTATTATTTCCACGATCTAAGAAAAGAAAAATTGTCAAAAATTCGGCGAGCAATGGGCGGTGGTGGAGTAATCGTGGGCGGCAATCGGTTACTTCGGTAAGACGGAAATAAAATTTATTTATGGAAAAATGAACAGTAAATATTATTTAGATTTGATAAAGCAACAAATTACAAAGTATGCCCTACGCATATCTGGGTCTGGATTCATACATCAGCAGGATAATGCAGCGGTACATACTGCAAAACTTGTAAAAACCTATTTTGAAAAAGAAAAGATACCTGTTTTATCATGGCCTGCGCGTTCACTGGACATTAATATCATCGAAAATTGTTGGAGTCAGCTCAGTCAAGTAGTTTACAAACATGGGAAACAATACGAGAATGTCCACGCATTAAAAAGAACTATTGTCGCGGAATGGAGCAATTTAAATCAACAAAATATTCGAAAATTATATAAGTCATTACCAAATAGAATGATTGAAATTATAGAAAATAAAGGAGGATGTACTCATTATTAAACAATTAATGAATAACTTTATAAGTGTGCTATCATTTCGTCCTTGGTATACAACACTGTTTCTATTTTGTAAACAAAACGCCGTAATGCCGCGAGCTCTTTCCAGCGATCCGCATGTTCTGAGCTCGTAAGTTTACTATATTATGTGTTAAAAATCCAAAATTGTACGTGTGCTAGTGAGAAATTAAAGATAGCACACATGTGCTATCTTTTTGGCTGAGAGTGTACTACTATCAATAAGAAAGTTGTCGCAGGTCCTAAAATTCCGGTGGATCAGCCTTGAAAATTAACATGTTAAGCGCCACGCCGATTTCGATCGACTCTTCGATCAGCAGTTGAGTTTCGAAAATCTTGCAAAGAATGTTAAAATAAATTTAACGAAGAAAGTGGTAACTTTACAACGGCTGCAGAGAAAAGTCATATCTTTGTCTAAACTGTTTTAATGAGATCCATTAATGAATGATAAGAAGTTATTTTTTAAATTTGAAGTTGCTAATTTTGCGAGAATCAGCGCTGCCTAAACGAAAAGTCCAGCGTGGCGTTTAACATGTTAAATGTTCTTTTCAACCGATTTTCAGAAACACCACTCTCTTTTTCTCGCCGCGCGGCTTGAACGCACCTCAGACACATATCACACGAACCACGCATGGCATATTAGAGCAACATTCGTAATTAATAAGTTTCCATATCACTCACGAGGTACTATTGGGTGTAGAAATTAATTCGGTGCCTTTTTAAAACTTTAGTGTTTATTTATAAAGTAATCATACATCTGCTATTCTTCGAAATAGTCTCCATTTTGTTTTTTTTTAATCACTGATCCATGTTCCAGGCAATTACAAAATTTCTTGACGGATATATAGAAAATAACGACATTTCGCTAAATATAAATATATTAATAATATATATATATTTTATATTTATATTTTATTAATTCAATTTAATATTTGAAGATAAATACAGCTCGCCTCGTTGAAACGGGATTTCTAAAAATTATATTTACAAACTAATGCGTATTTATTATTTTTAATAATTTATTTATTATTTTTTATATTTATACATATATTAAGTGGAATTAACAAAATGTAAATGTAAATTATATATATTGTTAATTTTAATTTCAATTTTATACACACGCGCGCGTACACACCTCAGGTTATAAATAAAATTTTAAAAAATATCGTTTTAACGATGCAAGTTGTATCTATCTTTGAATATTAAATTGAATTAACAAAATGTAAATATAAATTTACAAATTTAATGATGTTTCCTTTCCAAACGCTTCGTTTTGTCAATGTTTCATGGGAAATTTCTAAACCTTGCCCCGGAAACAGTTACGCCGGGATTTTACTGCACGCGCCATTTGCAGTTTGCATTCTTGTGTTGACCTGATAACGTTAAGTGCGATAACAAGTGTTGAATAAAATTGCACAGAGGTAAGAAGGTATTCGTATGGAAATTTATGCTATTAAGAGGATCCGCTTGGAAAATGTTCGATGCCGCATTCAGGTCTAATCTTATAAAAGTTAAGGAGAGAAATTATTATAATTGGGTTTTCGAAAATCGTATTGAATATTGTATAGTTTCGAGAATAATTCTATTTCTATCATAGCTATTCATCACTGAAACCATGATATCAATAATTGCTCAAATTCGTTGGCTTAGTTCTCAACTGTTCTACCTGCGCTAATTCAAAAATTGAGAAAATTCACTTGAAAGTTTCTGAAGTTTAACAGCATAATAATAGGAAAATAATGCAATAACCGCAGGGTAATATTCTTTTAACAAATAAATTATTCGTTATAATAATCAACAGAAGTGTACATTGTTACATTTAGCAGTAATTAATAAAATTAAGGACTTCGAAATTTAAACAGCATAATTATTCATTTTGTTCAAATGAAAGTTGATCAAATTTTAGAGTCAGTTTTTAATAACTTTCGAACGTTGTTACTTTTAAATTATTTTGTAAAATTACACATCAATTTCTGGTAGATATTAGATCTTTCTTTTTTGCAGAGATTGTTACATGATTATTACATGTAGAGACATTGGGCATAATTAAATACAGCTGTTTGCCATGTTCATAAATCACACCAGATTTTGTTTTTCTTTTCTTAAATTTTTACTGGAACAAACTCACTATTATAACAAGCTGTACTTGATAGTGAGAACATTTTCTTGACTACACGTTAAAAAAGCGAAGAAGAAAAAAAGAAAAATTGATTTTTCGAAAGTGCTAGATCGGAGCCTTTCCATAATGATATTATTTAATTTTACCAGTTACGTAAATCATAATTTTCCTCTAACATAACTTCATACATATTATTTTAAACATTTTTCTCAAAGGTTCAAAGCAACAATTGTAAGGTAATAGAGACAAAATTAAACGAGGAATTAAATTAAATTAAGGTGGTGAATCTAATTTGAATAAGATATGATAATTTCCTTGTCTCGAGATATTTTTTTCATTAAACATACTTTCAGGATGTATAGTTACATTTGGATACTTCAGTTAAACTATTTTTTATCACTGAACATAATTGAAGAGTGTTTTAAATTTATTAACGATAGCTTATAATTAGATTAACAGTTATGTTAATTATAATAGAAATAATAAGATTTTATGTAATAATATTTAATATAATATAATAATATACTTTAACTTGAAATGTTCAAATTCTCAATTGTTATTGAACATCCTTTAATTTCTTTGTGATACAATCTTGTTTACAGGCCGTTATCTAACTAATATCACGTTAATAGCTTTTACACAAC
The DNA here is from genome assembly GCA_951804975.1 of Anthophora plumipes. NCBI lineage: Eukaryota > Metazoa > Arthropoda > Insecta > Hymenoptera > Apidae > Anthophora > Anthophora plumipes. The sequence goes on from OX638120.1 coordinate 10,175,834, forward strand.
GAACCGTTTATTATTCTACCAACTAAAAATTTTCAAGAGAAACTTGCGCAGTTCCACGCATGTACACATCCTTTATTACATTTGAAATTCATCAATTGCATCATAAATCAGTTTCCAATAACGTTTCGTTCGATATAACGATCCGTTATTAAACACTGTTTGAAGTATGTTTAAATATAAGCAAAAGAATCAAAAGAATATCGCACGATACTGTAATGAAATATTTGATTAAAGAAGTGTTATTTGTACACTTCACACACGTGTTCTATAGAAAATCGAAATTTCTCACGACTTTCGACCTATAACTGCAATAAATCTAAAGATTTTTACATCTTTCAATATCTGTCAATGTAAAGATAAAATTGTCAAGGTTACTGATTTTTATGTTAAATAATTATTATATTACATAAATATTATATTTGTTTATTACAAAATCATAAAATAGTTTATATTGTATAGTTTCTCTATTCACACTAACTAAGTTCGATGTTTGTATCTGGTTAAGAATAAGTAAGAAATAATCAACTGATCAATAAGGATATTTCGATCGAATGTAATTACTGAACTCACCACTCTAAAGAACATGAAAAAAACTGATTTTTCTACACTGTCGGTATTTCAGACTGTGTGACATAAAATTCAAATAAGGAAGAAAATACAAATCCGTGCAAAAATAAAGAATGCATCACTTTTTTGGGAAAAAATCCACTTTATTTCTCAACGTAGTTACTTTCTACTTCGACACACTTGGTCCAACGATTTTCTAGGTTTTTTTTTTTTTTTTTTAACATACATCCATATAGTGCGATTTATTCACCTCTGCAAAATAAACGTTTGTTCTGTTAACCACTTTATCGTTTGATCCAAATTTTTTTCCTGCGAACCAGTTTTTCATGTTCGAGAAGAAAAGGTAGTCCGAAAGAACCAAATTTAGACAGTGGGAGGGATGAGGAACAATTTTGTAGCGTCATTCCAATTACAGAAGTGTGTAGTGGTGCGTTGTCGCGATCGAAAGATACTCTTTCTCGATGAATGTGATCGTTTCTCCTTTATTTTATTATTCAAACGTTGCAGGAGTCATGTATATTACCCGCCAGTTACTATTTTGCTGTTTTCAAAAAAACATTAATTCGGATTATTCCATGACAATCCCAGAAAACAATCGCCATAACCTTCCGCGCTAAAGGGACAGTTTTCGTCTTCTTTCATCGATGCACTGCCCCACAATTTAACCCGCTGTTTCGACTGTTCTTTTGTTTCAGACTGGTAGTGGTAAATCCATGCTTCGTCAACGGTAATAATATATCTTAAAAATTCATTTGAATTACGTTGAAATAGCTTCAAATTGTATTTAGAAGCGAGCTCTCGTTCGCTTCTTTGGTCAACTGTCAGTCATCTTGTAAACAGTTTTTTCATCATGTATGTAGTCATTTCAGAAGCTCAGCTGTAGCAATTTCTCGCACCTTAAATCTCCGATCGTTCATTACCATATCATGGAGTTTTTCATTCATTTTTGGAGTCGTAACTTCTACGTTCAAGGTCCAGGACGTTCTGCATCATTTGTATTCATTCAGCCACATCGAAATTCTCCAAACCATTTATAAATCATTCTAATCGAAGTCGCAGACTTGCCGTAATATTCTTTCTGCTTGGCTTTAGTTTCCGCGACCATTTTACCTTTCAAAAAGTAATGTTTAGTCAATACATGAAACTCATTTTCCTTCATTATTTCAAGATTTGGAAAAGTTGATTGTGTTCAATACCTGCCAAACACAGAATAACTAACGCACCTCGTTGCAACTTTGTATACAATTCTCTAAGAGTTGCTACATGCTAAAAATAACATCCAAAATATACTAGTAGCGATATCTCCTGACTTTTCAGGAATTTATCGAACAGCGTATTGTTCTTCGCGAATCCCTATGTTCAAATAATGGATTACTTTTTCAACGATAGAGAATGTAATGTACTTTTTCGGACTGAAAGCGCTTATGGTTCGATAGCAAAAGAAGAAAAAGGTGCAAAAAAAGAACATTTTCATTCTGCAGATAGATATTAGAGAGATAAAGAAGGCTGACAATTTCTTGATGTAATTATCTTTGCCTCATCCTCCTTTCGCAGAAATTTCCAGCTTTTTATCCAATGTCTGCGAAGCTTTTAACGGCAAGCCGGGCCTCTTTCCTGGAAATACGAAACTAGAATGCACTAGATGCGCTCATCCCCATGGTTAAGTGAGCTGTCTCAATCCTTATCGAAACAAAGAAATTTTAGTCTCTATAGCAACGAAAAGCTAGTAGATTGAAAATTCTTTTCTTTTTTCTTACACATTATAACAACTAGCTGAAGAAGACTTCGATCCAGTGAAAATAATTTGAGGAGTGTAACTTCGAAATTACGTCCACTCTAAACCAATTTTTTAGATAGTTTATTTTTTGAACGTATAACGTGAAAATTTCGACATATTTTTCGCAAAACATAGTACAAATATAAATTGAAATTAATATAGAACAATTTTAAGAAGTTACTTTATTAATTTTTTAAATATCAATGGTAAATTGTTTTTTGTAATGCAATTTTTGATAATGATTCTTGAACATGGCTGGTTTTATTAAATATTCTTTTTCACGCGAAAGTTGTCGGAAAGTTTCCCTTTTTCTAACATAACGCGTTAGTTGTATGATTAAAAAGGAACGATGAAAAATTGAACGTTGCAATCGAGAAAATTTGATATTCGAAATGATTCTTTTTGGCTTTTGTTCTGCTAAATCGAATTTCTACGATATTGATGTTTCAGATATCAGGGTGAGTTTTTTAAATAATTATCGTTAGATATTTATGTACGCGAAGATTATTATACATCAACGTTTTAAACGGATTGTTGCTATAAATTAAAAAGAAAAAAAACAAAGTAAATTAAACAAGAAACTACATTTTTTTTCTCTTAGAACGAGTTGTCGGATAAAAGTAATAAAACTAACAGATTTATTTAAATACAGAAAATTATTTTAACATCGAACGAAAATCGAAACACTTTAAACGATAGAACCACTGGAAGATACGATAAATAATTTACGATGTTAAAAATGATGTCACGTACATGCAAGATGAGGCACGTAAAGAGTGACAGCAGGATATTATCGAGAATATTGGTGATACGAAAAAAAAATATTGGTAAGAAAACCTAAAGTATTCTGAAGAGCATAATTTCCCGCGTAATCGAATCTTCTATACATGAAGGGGTCGAGGACATTTCAAAATTATCACATTTTTGTTTTTTCAACACATTCTTTAAATTCTTTTACGCTTTAGCCATATTGTATAACAACAAATAAAGAATATCTCTATATTGATCATAAACGTCTTTCATTTCTTTTATCATTGATATAAAATTTAATATTAAAAATATTAATATAAATATATATTATATATATTATATATATATAATAATCAAAAAGTTAATAAAATTAATCCATATGAATCAATATTAATTCTTAATTTGTTAAAAATTAATCACGAATTTAAGAAATTTAATATTATTATGAATATAAAAGATATAACAGAAATTGAATTTCTTAAGAAATATAAGTTTTTAAATTTATAAAAAATCATTATTATAAAAATATTTAAATAAATTAATTCAAGCATAAATTTATAATATTAATTTTTTGATGAACAAAATTAAAATTTATTTTAACTAATAAAGTTAAACCTACAACAGCTTCAGAAACTGAAAAGATTATATATATTATAAAAATTCATTCATTAATATTATTAAATAATAATATGATAATGATAATTAATAAAAAATCAAGGGTGTCAAACTTAAAGCTTACGTATAAACTAATTGCAACTTTAAGACACGTATAAATAATGTTGAAACATTATGATTATTGCGAACGTTTTTAAATGATACTCGTATCAGTAAAAATGGCTTGAGAATGACTTTTATTCACACAGATAGCGGCGGAGTTTTTCTACTTTCATAACAAATAGTTCACTTCATTTGCTAGAGAAATATTACAGTTTCAAGTTTGAATTATTGTCAAACGCAGGATACTGTAACTTTTTGGTCTATGCATCATCTCATTTTATGCAGTGTACTATATATGTATGTCGCTCTGTGAAGGACTGTAAATGTGATTTATGCAGGACAGGACTCTGTCAGAATGTGTGATGCTCCAGGCATGGCGGAGGAGTCGTTTAAAATCTACGGTCACTCGATTTGAATTCTTTACTCTTTTTTGTGGAATCGTGTTAACCCTGCTGTCCTAGCATCAATATGACCCGTAACGAAAATTACATTTATATAAATACTGTGTTTTTAAATATTCCTTTATCATATTTAGTCTATTAGAATTTTACGTTTCTTTCTTTAATATTGCATATTCTGTAAGTATAAAATATTTCAAATTTTAAGAAACATTTGTTTGTTATGTATGTATTCCTCGGATAATATTGACTCGATGTGCGGAATAATATAAAAAGTTCAAAAATTGTGTTTGATATCATTTTGATTGTTAGTATTGTAGTTTACATACAGTGAACAGCGAAAATGTTCATACATCCATATAAATCATAAATAAGTACTGATATAAACTGTTTATATTCATCCAAACGTAAAATTGTTAAGGGAGTATGCAACTTCGTCTGCTTCAAAAATTCAAAACTTTCTTTTCCTTTTTTTTTAACATTTTGTGTAGAATATTATATTAAAAGGATTTTTTGAAATTTTCAAAAGTAGCGACTCCAAACGACTGCATGTCATCAAGCAAGAAGGGCACCAATGTAACACTTCTAACGGGGAAAGATTCCGGTTGATTTCTTGTCATTGAACATGAATTTTTACGTTTACTTATTTAAATAATTTTAGAGAAACTACCTTAACGTATATTTTTACGCAAAATAGTAATGAGAGCGTCAATTCTGTAATATGGTTAATTACTCCAAAAATACAATTTTGTAGCAAACAAATAGTCGACATAGCGGCCTTTATCGGTGCTAGTGTTTTTAACGATAGCTACAACAACATTTTATCAATGATAAATCTTATGGATTTAAAGATTGGTAATAGTGCATACAACATTTGCAAGAAAATGGACGAACGTCGACTAATGCAAGCGGAGATTCGACCTCAAGTAAATTCGAAAGAAACTCGACAACAGCTAAAGAAAACTAAAAAACAAGCAGCTGGCGAATTCTTAGAAACAGAAGGGTCACTTTATGGCCCCGGAATTGTAGATGAAAGGTAATTTTGTAAAAATATTCTTTTGTTTTAAAGAAAGGATAATTTAAAACTTCAAACGCTTTTTTCTCGAAACTGTGTTTTCCAACTTTACATCCAGCAGATCTCCGAAACTTTTCATCCATTCAACTTGAAATTTCTAAACGTTATTCTCCACAAAGTAATCTACAATACAGTGTACGATTTTTTTGATATCTTAATTCGTTGATTTTTTGTGAATGTTTAAAGTTGATTTTCATTAGTAAAAAAAATTTTATGTTTAACAAGCTGTCATTTTCTTATTTCTCAAAATTATTGAAAACTCTTGCGCTACGTTGGAGATAATCTATTTCTGTTTAAGTTGGCTCAAACTTTTTTTATTTTTTATATTCAAAATACAGTTGTCGCTGAGTGCACGCGGACAAGGTTTCGCTGGACATGAAATTAAATCATGTTCTACAACTCTCTATCATTTTGTAATTTTACACAGTAAAAAAAAGAAAATGCAAATAGAGCTAAGATTTCACTTAACGACCCTTATAAAAATCGTAGGTTTTTTCACTAAATATTTATAAGCGAAAGAAAATATGAGATTCGCCCGATTGTTTTTGCATACTCCCTTAAGTTACTTGTGAAACTACATCTGTTCTTAATATATTTATTACAAAGAGCCAAATATAAAAAATACAATGATACAATTTTATGATTTATTTTCAACATATGGAACAGCTATTTTTTTCCCCGCTCAATCTTTAGGATTGACCACTTCTTTTTGAATTAGGAAACCCTAACCGAAACAGAGAATAGTAAGAAATTTCTGTTTCTGCACAACAACAGTTACTCAGAATAATAAGTTCTTCCTAACACTTTTAAGAACCGAGATCGATATTGTAACAGTTTTCAAACCCCGCTGCTGTGCTTACTTTAAAAGGAAAATGTAATCCAGAAACAGTTATTGAATTTAACGAAAATTGGCACTCGCTTAATGATAAGTTTGCTGTGGTTGTTGAGGTAGCTTATAGTATAATAAAACAGAAGTATCAGCTTTTGCATCAGCCAATGAACAAGTTGCTTCCTAAGGTCAGTTCACATTGTCACATAATTTATTTCTTAAACGATACACATAAAGAACATTTAACACCGGATTTGAAACGCCGAAGATGATTGAAATAGATGAAAAATTCCATTTTAACAATTAACTGTTGTAGATATTCTCGAATCTATCGAATTTACGCAATTATCAGCGCTAAGTCTTCTAAAATCGTTTCTATTCTTTCTCATAAATATCTCGTTTCTCGACTACTTTAGATTTTCCAGCTTCTTTTGTTTTTCCACTTTCAAGGATCTTGCCCTCGTTCTCGAACAGCCTAGAAAACACCCGTGACATCTCCAAGCTTGCGCGAATGACTTTGTTTTCTACCAATTGCACTTTTCCAGTGCTTTCTCTACTGCTATTTTTCATCGATCTCCACTTTCGCCTTTCTTTTGTAATTCGTATTTTATATTCGGACGACGCGTAGCGACGGTACTTAAGTACATTCGAACCCAAGCGAAAAGAAAACAGCACCGTTGAGATTGCCATAACCACCGCTGCACGCACAAAAAGTGCTGACGTATGTATGTGATAGGTAAGGGTTTCGAGGAGAGAAGAAAAAACTCGTGGCTACGACTGGAATCTCGGCGAAGCAATTCTGACCAGCACAGACATATAACGTCTTTCAATTGCCACAACCGCCATATTTGTTGCTTAATTATTAGAATTATGTACATGATATTTGTACGCAAAGAGATAAACTTCGAAAAAAGAATTTTGGTTCCAGATAAAAAACTGGTTAAGGCCAGTTGTGTCTAAATTGCAGCCTTGGGAGACTACTTCTCTCCATATTTTGGAGAAGAGGAACTTCTCAAAGCTAGAAAAGATCTTATCTTCGTGTCCCCTTATCTGATATCTGATATTCGATAATATTAGTCCGTCCCTTTGGTGGTGAAGCGTAAAATATACCGCCACGGTCTCTTTAAACTGAGTGCTTGATACGCGCTTCTGGCAATGATAGAATAGTTTGTACAACAATTTTTATTAACATGTAACATACAATAATTCTTATTAGCCTGTAACATACGAAATGTCTGATTGTTAGCGGTAACTTTAAATGAACATAACCTTTTTAATATTAAATTTAATTAATCAAAATGAGAACCATTACAAGTCAAAAATTTTTTCCGATTAGTTAAAAGTTTCTTAAGTTCATTTTTATAAGAATTCGAAGTTCTGCTGACAATAAATTGTTTAAAGGCATCTTCGACTGTTTCTCTATTCGTAAACGTTTCCTCGCTGAGGAAATAGTTTAGTTGTTTAAAAAAATGCTAATCAGTAGGCAACAGGCTAGATGAATTGGCTCTTTGGTTGATCAATGCCGATTCTTTTACTCGTAATTTCTGGTGCGTTGCTTTAATTTTAGCGCAACACTTTTCTGCTGTGATGGTTTCATCCAGCTTTAACAAATTATAGTGGATCACACCTGCCAATGCCCACCAAACTGTGGGATGCAAGGTTGGCTTTGACATATGTCGTGGGACTGTATCTGCATCCAACCATTCAGAACAAAAAGAAATGAGTGCTTTGAAGTACGGAATTGGCTTATTTACTTAATCCTTTGGCTACTGTTGGCGTCTATAGGCGTTTTGGAAATTTGGCTTGTATTCTTTTGTTACCGTCTTTTCGCTTGAATTTTATTCTTCCCGCCCTTTTAATTTAATGAAACAAATTTCACACTGTTACAGAATTGAAAATTTTTAAACTTCTGAGAACAGTTTCAGACAAATTTTGCAGCTGAAAATTAAACGTCCAACTTTCTACTGGAATCTGCCATAGAATCGATACGAATTTTCCAGACAACCTAATACATTTTACTCGAATAAATAATACCATTATTTGATACTAGAATGTTTTACCCAAATTTTATTTCATATCGATACGAAAAAGCAACGTCTTTCTCAAGAGGTGTCTTTATTTTTATAGTTTCAGAGTCGCGAAGGAGTTTTTAATTATCAGTGTGGAGGGAAGAAATCGATCTAGAAGACACCATGTCACAATATCTTCCAACGAACAACAGGACATCAATGGCAGTGGTGAATATTTGCAGATGGTTTGTTATTCAAAAGTAGAACATAGTTTATAATTCAAAAAGAAGAAGGTTCAAAAATTTCTATCGTGATTTTATTATTAATATTATCTACATATTTTCTAATCCGTGTTTTCTTTTAATTTCGTCGTATTATTTTGCTGCAATTCTTTACACTCTTTGTCTCTTTGTCGATTATTTTTCAACGTTCTTTTTTTTTATCACAATTACACTGCAAATTTTTATGCAAATTCGTATTTTTGAGAATATATAAGTGGCATATGGAATGGGCGTTTTTCACACACATTTTTATGGAGTAGAATCATAGTCGATGATCACATCATATCGTACATTTATGTACTATTTTTTACATTTAAAAATCCCAAGTTGTCCCTGAGAAATTAAAGATATCATTCAAATTCATTTTGTCCAGGAGTGTGTATGACCAGGTGAAAGTTATCGGAGCAGCCTCCCTTAATGTTCAAATTCAAAATGACTAATTTACTGATACCGTTGAAGAGTTTCCCCTTACTTTCTTTCCAATTATATTTTCCATTGATTTCGTTTTTGTAGGACACGTGACAAAAATTGAACTAGAGCTAGAGGAAGCTCCGAATGACATGATTCTCGTTGGATCTATGCCGTCTGAATTGGATGCCACCGGCGAAATCAATTCCACCTATCCGGATGGTGAGTTGAAAATCTCACGAAACCCTATGAGACAGTCCTGTTACAGGTAACCTAAAAATCACACATGATCCATGATTTTTCTTTATTTTGTCGTTTCAAATCGTGAAACGTCGACAGTTTTAAGGGATAGCCTAACATTTAACGTTTTCCATGGATACATTGCGTTACTCTGTGCTTCATAGAACAACCACAATTGAGGACGTGTCTGTGGGAAAAAGATCTACAGATCTATGAGCACTGTACTTAGCACTTAAATCGTCTTTGACATCATTACGTCTAAGGATGTTCCCCTAAAATTTTGCCTGAAGGCATTTGTGCGTTAAAATCTCGTTGGTAAAGGTGTATCGAAGCAAGTGGATCTTATTTTAACGAAATAAACCTATTTCGAAAAAAGATATGGACTTTTTAATAATCGTTTAAAAATCCGAAATTTCATATGCACCAACCTAATGTTGGTTTGTCCGGAAAATTCGTGCCGATTTTTAGGTAAATAAGCCAATTCCGTACTTTACAGCACTAATTTTCTGTAAAATTTTTCGTCTTTCCAGTGATTAAAATATTTACTTTTTCCAAAAATTATGTTTCTTTATTTTTTTTAAGATCGAAATCCCCAACTTTAGATTTTGTTCACAGTCTGCCAGCAATTTTTTCTGTTAGATCACCGTCTCTTTAAACATTACATGTGTCTCATTTAATGTTTTACTAGTATTTTTCCCTTTTGGTTAAAAGAAAAGTATTCAGTGTCAGAAATGTACTCTATTTTCTTCCATCTACAAGATAGTATAATACCGAGATGAAACTAATAATTGTAACGAATAGACTTTCAAAAGACGTGTGAAAAAATAATCTTTTAGAATATATGCGAACTTTATGTTCTCGTCAAATTTTATTTATAGTAATTTATTCAAACGTTACCTATCGAAAATCGGCATGATTTTCCGAACAACCTAATACATTTTCCACGGAAATCTTTATAATTCTAATGTATCGTACAGTTACAGTGGGGATGAGTTATATAACCCTTTCATTGTGATTACCCTTTATTATTATAGCTAGCGAAGCTATTTCTGTACACGAATAATCAATCTACTGCAAAAAGTATAACCTTGTTATATAATGTTTACTTTCATTTGTCTATCACGATAAATGGACGGAGAAGTCTAGAATTTTCAAGAATTCATAGAGACAATGAATCACGCGTTGTGATAAATCAATTTTTTGTATACAATGAAATTGTAGCACCGGTTCTCGCTTCACAATAGCGAAGAAGGTAAAGGTGAGGGTCTTAAGCGATTAATTGATTACTAGGATAGAACAATCGTGGTACTATTGTACTTTTCTAATAATTGAGTAATAAATCCTAGAAAAGTAATTAGTCACGAAAATATACAACGTGGAACGATACGTTTATCCAACTGGAATATTTCCGCTATTTCTAGAGATACGAGAAAATTATGTAGTACCTCCATACCCATCAAAAAGTAACAATACCAGCGAGGAAAACGAGAGGGCGCCTTGAATATGGGCGTAGAGTCCCAATACAAATTATCTAGACAAAATATGAAAAATAATCGCAGAACAGACACCAAGAAATACTGGTGGCTTTAGACAAATAACGTTAATTTACTTTTGTTTATTTTTATTTTATAATAAATGTATATTATTTCCATATTTCATTTATATTCTAATTTTGCATGTTATTTATAACTCGTTCTGCATTATCTAATTATACTTACACGTATTCCTCTACTCTCTATCTCTATGCAATTAACCAAAGACTGAATGTGACAATAACTGCCGGTTTGGACTAACCACATGATCTCTAATATTAAGTAAATTAAGCTTATTTGTAACGTTATTTAGTAGTAGTAAGTGCAATACATGAATAAGAAATACATTAGACTGCGCGCACGCCAGGGTCGAAGCATGTTGTATGTAGATCCGCGAAATAATTTTAACATTAACTTTACACCTCCCAATTTTTCACTTCTATTCAAATAACTTATTTAATAAACATCCTATATGATCAACACTTTTTGTATGTGTTGTAACGTAACCGAAGAATAAATTAGTAAAAATTTAATTATTTTTATTCAACTGGAAATACGGAAAAATAATAAAACAATTGCAACATCGAGCCCGACATTGCGATTCTGATTTCAAGGAAACAACTGCACCCATCTCATTAAGTAAAAATTGTTTGAAGAAAACATATTATAAATTGTAATCCCTTTTTTATTGTTTTTACTACTATTTTTATTGATTTTATGTTTTTTATTCTATATGCTAATAAAAATGTTTATCTCTATAAATGCGCAAGACCATTTATTTAAATAGCCAGAGATACATTTTTACCAATATTTATTAAAACGCAGTGCCTACGAGATTATTGAGCCACAAAACTCCTCGGACTGCATAAGCTTAGAAACCCCTGGTCTAGTACATTAAAAATTTATTTTCTGTTATACTTTCGTTCGTTATGTTCACTGTATCTTTGTAAATATTGTTTGTTTTTTTTGTTCTTGACACTATAAACGTTCGTTTATCGAAACAAGGGCGTACAGTCCCGGCTTGTCGGACCGGAGGTCATGAGTTCGATTCCCGCTCCTTGGCCTCTCAAATTTTTCCTCGATTACTACAATTGCATTTATTGAAATTGTATCAACGGTATCGCAAAATGTGGATAATAGCTTTTCGTGGATATGGACTTTTTTTTAGCGTAGTACATTATTTGCTTTTTATACGTATGTATGATACGTATTATATGAGACATTATATCTATGACCCTGCAAGATGCAGTACAGTCTTTTTTACATATATCCCGAGATAATTGACTATCGACGCGTACAAAATGTCATTAGCGATTTTGCGATAAAAAACATCTCGACGTGCGTGGCATGTAATTCCAGCGCAAAAAGTTAAGGCGCGTATATTTAAAAGGTTCATAAGTATACATTGTTTTACTCGAATAAACAACCTAAAGTGAAATAAAATAATACGATCACAGGTATTCCGGGACCAAGCACAGTTATCGTCAGGGCTGAAGAAGCTTTGATAGTTATTTTGGTTCTGCTTCTTTGGGCTGCGGCGATCGCATTATTTTTCAATCGTTGGGGAAAAATCAGAATGTTGGAACCATATCAACCGAAATTTCAGCAACAGCATAGACAAAGTTGTACAATTGAGTCAAATCAGCTTCAGGTAAGAAATACTCTATTTACAATTTCACACATAGATAATTAAAACATGTAAAACAAACTTGACAAATTACAATAGATCCTTTTACAGTACATGTAACTACAGAATATGGAAACGGCTATGTATATCTAGAATGTTTCTGTTATTTCTTAAAATGTTATTTACTAATTTTCTATAGTACATTTATTATTTATATATTATTATTAATATTATTAATTTTTCTACAGTATATGTAGTTTTGTATAGTGTCTCTTGAGATGCAAGATTGACCGAAAGGATTCGATCTTACGACACAAGACACCTACCTTAGCTATTTTTGAAAATCTTTATTTTTAAGATGTTTTATCAGTCATTCCCTTTCTAAAAACACGTTTAACCTTGGAAAATGTTTTGTGATCACAAAAGTCCCGCGTTTCTGCATTCCGTATGTATAATTTACGACAAATGCTCACTGTTCCGTCCAAAGCAACAGAAAGCCGGTCGATCTTTTGTTTGGCACGGTTTATGACACGATCGCGAAGAAAGGCTATTTTTTGAGACAACGAATTCATGTATTGTTCGTATTATTGTGCATTTCTCACCGAGAGAAATTAGTTTTCTTTACAAAACGATCGCGTAAAGTTAATTTTCGTTCTCATTAGCCGAGGACGTGTTATAAAACGAACGGTTTCCTAACGGTCATTTCGACAATGGATTCTAATCATGTAAAGAACCGTTGGATCGAATCTGGCGGAAATTCCAGCCCGTTGGCAAACCTTCGGCACATCACGCATCCGAGCAGATATCGCCCCACTTTTTCAGGAAAAAGAGCGCTAAGGGCGCACTGGAAAAGTGTTCGCGATATCTGTTAGACATGCTGATTCGTAATTAACATTTCGGTTGCTACCAATCAGCGTGTCACCCTCTTCAGTAGCGATCGGGCAAACTGCTGAAGAGATCATTCGTTCGCTAGACTCAATCGTGCGAAGTCTTTCGAATTCAGTCGTTCGTTGACAATCCATTCGTTCGCTAGACTCATTCCTGCGAAGTCTACTAATTCATTCGTTCGTTAGATTCGTTCGCAAACAGTCGTTAAACTTATTCGTTCGAAGTCATTCGAGATTCATTCGTTCGTTGAATTCGTTCGTTAACAGTCTATCGAGACACGTTCGATCGTTAGAATCCATCGTTCGGGATTTCTAACGTATCGCTTCTTTAATCTTTTCATCGTCAATCGTTCGGGACGATATTAGATTCTTCCTTCGATTATCCTCATCGTCGTGCGTTTTCAAGACGGATTCCACACTTTGTCGAATCCAGCGTACGGGTATTCGACAGTGGAACATTTGATTCATCGTATTCTACTATTCGGTCGAAACTGTAGTTGCCCAATATTAAATTGGCGGGTAACAGTGCAGTGCGCGAGTGTTCGTTCAGTGGAACCACGTAGCCGACACTCCCACATGGACATCATTTACGCACGCGACGACACATTCACGTATTATTGAAACATAAATGTGATTGTAACTTTGGAACAAGAATGAATAGGACACACATTCTATATAAACTGTTTTCACTGTTTTCACGACCTCTGTCTACTCCTAAAGTGGGTCCCACATATTATAAAACATTGTGTATATTCATACCTTTGATAAACAATTGTTACTTGAAATCTTTCAAATGGTGGTGAAGCGTAAAAGTACCGCCACAAATCCCTCAATTTACGCGGTTTCATTTTACGCGTTCTCATTTTATGCGATTCCTTTATTTTCTATTCCCATTATCGATGCTTACTCGTTGCAGGAAATAACAGGCTAACGCAGCAAAGTATCAAGAATTAATACTTTCTAACGTACAGTTCTCATTGGAACATTGGAAAATTGACTGGTGCGTCGTAAATCAGTAAATGTTAAAATTAATATAACAAAGTAAATATATGAAGTAGACCTTTTTTATAACTTACATCGTGTTTTCTGTTTAAATATATATTTTTTTCATAGCGACGGTTTCCCTTTACACAATTTTCTTTCGCGTATAGTTCGCGTGAGTCAAATGTCCCATTTTACATTGTAAAAATATAGTCCAATTTGAAAATATTTCTACAATACATCATTTTTATTACCATGAACTATATTTTTTTACTATTTATATTATTACGTCCTGGAAGTTCATGCGAAGATTAAGAAATAATTGAAAAATATTTCATTTTGACAGCGTAACGCGAAGAACAGAAAATGCATTTTTCACATTAACGTGCGAATACTTTCGAAACTTTCTGTCCTCTGTCTTCGATAGAGTCGGCGGAAAAAGAAAAGGTGGAAGCCAAAACATAGTGGGGAACGGAAATCATTCGATCTGGTGACACAAAAGCCAAGATCTCCCAGTTCAATCAGCAACCAGCTGAGAAATTATAGGGGGTAGGTCAGTTTCTCGTGGCCTCTACTATCTCCAATCAGGGTTTTGTAACAGGCTAGAAACCTTTTTCTCCAAATAGAGAAGTTGTGGGTTACTTTTGCACCTAGTGTACACCTACTTTTTATTGTAATAAATTATATAAATTACGATAATTTGATTAAAATGAAATCTTATTAACCCTTTCACTGCGGAGTTCCCCGAACTTGAAAAGTTAGAAAATTATGTTTGCTATCATTTCGATTGTTGAATTGTAGTTTAGGTATAAGAAATTCTAGGGATGTAGAACTATTCCTGGAGTAAACACTTATTTTCTCTTACTCTTTACACTTCAACGATGGTCGTAGAAATATTTTCAGTACCATTAGGTGGTCCCTCGCTCACTATTCGTGATATGTTACGTATTCTATATAAACACTTCCTTTTCACACTAGTATCTCTCTAGTTTATAGATTGATATTTAGTTCTCTAACACTGGAACACTTTTGATTCACACAAGGAATTCTATCACCTTCGTGATAAGATGAAAAGTTAGACTACAGTTTCTGCTCAGTTCCAAAAAATGAAACATTCGTGTATTTTTATTACTCTTATTCGGTATTCTAAAATTTATAATTACGGTTGAACAATTGTCGATTGGTCAACAAATATCGGCTGTATATACAAACGCGATTGATAGCAGTGAAGAGATTTCAGAAGAAAATCGTACAAGCAATAACAATTCATCTGCGTCAAATGATTCGGCGATCTGATAATTCAACGACTGGTTGAAAACTTACAATGCCTTTGCATTATTAATAAAAGCAGAGAAATAAATCCAGGATAGAAGAAAAATATTTGACATAAAAGACGAATATTTTTAGAAGAATTAGGTAAAGCACTAGTAAATTCTGTCCTTCAACTTGTGAGCATAAAACTAATATAACATGTTTCAAATATTGCAAATATTTGCGAGGGTTCAGAAGCCAATCAGTGTAAGTCCATCAAGATTGAAACCGAGATCAATAAAGGTTCTGTTAATTGGTTATAAAAAAACGATGACGCTGGTAAAGATGCAGAAAACGATGTTTATTACAGTAGAACATACAAATGAACTTACTGACAACAGAAACAAAAGAAAATCATCATGGTTTTAAGAGAAATAAGATTTAATTAAAAAATTGTGACTTATGTCAAATGTCTACTGAAAAATTTGAATACATCAATCTATGTATGTACATGTCCAAATTATCGCTTTCACTGTCGTTCCCTGTAGATCCAGGTTCATTCGACCTTTAAGCAAACGGTTAAAGTCCTTGAAAATAACAGATTTGTCGACGGTATCATAAACTTAGGATAATCCGTTGTCCCCAGAAATTCCGTTAAAGCATAAATGAAACACGCAAATGATCGGTTACTTTGTTCACAGAATCGGCGTACATACTCCAAATGCAACATTCTCTGCGGAGATTATCCGGCCGGACCTGAATTAAACTGCGCCCCGGGTCAAATGAGACCTAGGCAGAACAGCGTGTTTATCGGTTCCAGCGCGTCCTTGCTTCCTGGTGGGCAGGGTACACCACGTCGCACAAAAAGCGCGTTCGATCTTCAGTTTTTGATATTGTCGGAAAACAATGGCAGCCAGGAATCTTCGGGTGATCAAGACACGTTGAAGAATTTCAAAGTGGCGAACGAGTCTATGAAATTGTTACAGCACGAACGAAGGACCAGTATTTGTCACGTGGACAGAACAGAGACGATCAAGTCTCCCTTTCGGGACAGAGGAATGAGTATCTGTCATTTTGATACTTCTTCGAAATCGTGGCAACCAGACCGTTGTGGAATGAGTATCTATCAGTTTGACAAGATGGACGTTCTTGCACGGCCGTTGCAAAGAGACCGTGGCGGAAGTTTTTGCCACTTCGATAGAATGGACGTATTAGCCAGATCATTACACAAAGATCGCGTAGGTAGTGCCTACCATTTCGACAGAACGGACGTTCTGGCTAGACCTAATTTATCGGTTGGAAAGTCTTTGTTAAGAGAGCGACGCGTTAGCATGTGTAACTTTCTGGAGAGAGACGGGGAACTCGTGAGAAATGGTAAAAGAGAACGGCACTCGAGTGTCAGCAACATCGATAAAATCGAGCGGAATAGTGCGTCGATCGAGAAAGCGGAAAGTGACGGGGAGAAAATCTTTGCTAAATGTACAATTAAAGAAAACAAAAACACCTGTTATCAGTACGATCAACCTTCTTGCAGCAAAATTTCCGACGTAGTACTCGGATACAAAGCTACTTGCGTATAGTAAAAGGAGATTGTGCGATTTGTCAATAATCACATTTTCTTAGACGTAAATTTTTCAATTCTTACTTATATAATATGGAAAAGTATTTTTCTTTCTTTTTTATCTATACGTATACCACGGTCTCGTTAATTTCTCGGAGTTTTACATTAAAAGTATATACAGAAATACGAATGTATTGGAAGATAAGAAAAACCGTAATTTAAATAAATGGATTTATTAAATAGAAGGATTTTGGAAATTGAATATCGCATATAAAAAGTTAACGATTATTTTGTTGAAATAAGAAACACTTTGAAATGAAAGAGTATCCAACTTTGTATGACATTTTTATCTGTGCTTTAATGACTAACGATTAGAAATTTCTCCATTTTGCACCGTTTTACTTAACGTGCATTACGAATTGTTTTATTCTTTTAAAGTATATGATATAGTAACAAATACAAAATCGACGAGACTATTCTCTTCTGAATAAGAAGAAATTCAGTAATTTATTCATAGTAATGAAAAATATTGTTAGATTTATTGTTAAACTTATTGTTAGATTTATTCGTAAGTCTTAAATATATGATATCACGGGGAACATTGCAGGGAATGGTGCTTTTCTATTAACACATTAAGGACCGCTCATGAGTTTTCTCGTGTTTCGCGTCCTATCTGTTACGGACCGATCACGAGATAACTCGTGTTTTCTACACGCTGTCTTTAGATGTCACCTACTTTGATACATTGTATCTACTTTGTCTATTTAAGTGTTTACATCAGTAGTTAATGTATTAAACTTGATTGCCTTCATATTCTCTTTCGCTTATTTACCGGTGCTTCACGCTTTCGTAAACTATTATACTTGGTCCAATTGCCGACGCGGCCCATTACTCGTTCTAGGGCCATATATGTATATGTAAATTTTGTATGGCTCCTCTTCATAGAGAAAAATCATTCACGCAATATCATACTTTAAAAAAGTACTAGAAACTTTGGTAAAATTGATTTTTAAATAAAATTTTCTAATAATGATTAAAAAACAATTTTTTTTTTTCAATAATACCTAAAATGCATCCTATTCTACAATTTCTGTAAGTTTTACAAAAATTGCTTCATAAATAAAAAAATATGATGATTTTAGTAACGTGCAAGTTTTTCCAAAATCGAGCGGTCCCAAGCGTATGTCTTACAGATTTCTTCACGATCCTTAATGTGTTAAGAATACAAAATACAATTGAATAATTTTTATCGTTCCTTAGGTTTTCACATTATTCCATTTCTTAACGAAAAAGAAAGATACAAAAGTCTATTTGCAATTGTTGTTTAAATGCAGGGCATGCAAAAATATTCTTACAATTTCTATAATATTCCTTCGATAAAAGTTATTCTAAACGTGAAGTTGAACACGTTAACAACAATTTTACAAATAGTTGTAACAAATTATACTTGTAAATTGTAACTAGATGTAATGAACTTAATTATTTTAATAATATCCTGTAGTATCATGTAGAAATTATAAAGAGTCCTTCTTAACGATGTTCGTAACGATTGATATACAGGTAAAAGTATCTTACACAAATTCTTGATGAAAACAGAAAAAGAAAGAAAAGCGCAAGGAAAATCTTCCAACAAACATTTAAAAGATAATTATATCAGCAAAGATAAGCTCGTTTACAAAATAAAATTTCTATCGTGTTACTGAAAATTAGCGTAAGTGAAAGAAAAAGTTCTTTTGTTGGATGTGTGAAATGAGAAATTAGATCAAAAATCAAAATAGTATATTTCTTATAGATACGTATATTCATAGTTGAATCAGACGCCTCTCAGCTTACAAATCGTTTTACAATTGAATAGTTTTATACAGTTCCAAATTATTTTACAATGTGAAACACGCGTAAGAAGTTTTTACGAAAGCTATTGTAACATGTTTCCATTTACTTCGTTTAAAAGCTTACGTAAGTAAAATCAATCATAAATTTATAAATTTTCTAGCGTGATATTTAAAGATGAAATTGTAGAGATTTTATTTATTATATTAATGAAAATAATATAATATCAGAATTGAATATCGCATTGTATCGCGGAAAACGTTTTCGTCACGCCATTTCTTCATTTTCCTCTCTTTTCACTTACACCGCATGCAATATTCCCACTCGTTCATTCTCACATTTCTACAAGATACAAAAGGCATCCCTGTAATATTATATACAGCTAGTAGAAGCGATATACCGAGATCGTAAATTAAAGTATTAAGCGATAACACCGATTAATTTAGCTCTCGCTTAGAACCGTGCAATATTTATTTCTGAACTAATAGTTAAAATTTTCGCTTACAATCTTTCGTTAAACCTATACAGTATTAAATCTCTGCTGCCTCCTACTCAATTAGTAATCGACTTGTTAGTAAAAATGAACCTACAGCTGCCAAGGTTTAAAGTGCAAAGCAACTTTTTAGTTCAAACTTATCGAAAAAACTACTTCCTCGACGATTTTGATTAGTTTTCAATGTGTTGTCGAACGCGTGATTCTGGACAACTGTTTTCTACACGTGTAACCATCGGTTAACTCTAGTTTCCAAGATATTCGTGTTCGGTCGTTAAAGACTAAAATTTGTCGACGTGAAGGATTAAACAACACGGTCTCACCAAGAGAGCCATCATTTTACCCGCAATATAACAAATAGTTTAAACAACAATCTCCCTATTCTCTCGTAAACTCAGTCACCCCCAGAACACTGAAAAAACATCAATCAACACACTTCGACCACCTCCACTACACACCTAGACAACGAATAGAAACACACATAAAGTTTATAAAACAGCATGCACAGACACTTCCGATAGATTCGACATTAAACATTAGAGATTCGAGATTCAACAATTGAAATTAGAAATTAGATTTGACATTCGACATTCGACATTCGATGCAGTATACATTCTAAGCGTTCAACAGGCACATTCGTCTAAAATATTCGATGCAAACATCAGTAGTTGTAAATTATATTTGTTAAGTTAAATTAAACATTATATGTTTCTAAATATACGAGGGTCATTTGCAAAGTTCGCAGCTTCGTTAGATAGCCATAATATTTGAATTTTATTTTATAATAGTTAATTAATGTTTATCTTGAAGTTACGATTATTTTATACATAATTTTTAATTTTTGCATTGATCTAATTTTTAGTTTTATTCATTTTTACAAGCTCTCTTGTTGGCTGTTGTGAAATGGATAACTTTTAGCATCGTGCCGTTATTACAACTTTAACTACAGCAACAATCGCTGATTTCAAGTTCGACTTGCTTCCTCATTCTTCCTATTCTCCAGATTTAGCTCTCTCAGTCATTCGTCTGTTTCCAAAACTGAAACGAAAAATTCCTTGGTGGCCGACGATTTTACACACACACAGAGCGTTTTTCTGAAAATATGGGCATAACTTCGGAGATAGATTCAGTACGCTAAAATAAGAAAAACAAGTTCATATGAACATATGCACAATATGAGTAAAAAAATTCAGTATAGTGGGGATCTAATGTGCAGAACAGTTATGCTCTTACGTGGGATGAATTATATCTTGGATGGCGTTGGGTCACACATGCTGGAATGTATGTATGTAACTAAAGGGCTCAGATCCACTGTGAAACGTTCAGTGGCGCTGCTGAAGTTTCCTATCGCCCTTCTCAAAGTAGTGGCCAAACTAGAGAGGAAAATAAGCTTGAATACCGCGTATGTATATCGAAGCGATAAAGTAGATCCTTTCTTTTGGATTCACATTCACTTGCTAAGTCCCTGCGCAAGAATTCACCAGAATCGAGCACCACTCGATAACGTCTCCCTCTAATATAGTATTACTTGTTGTGATATTATTTTTAAGCAAACCAAATACCACAGGACCAAAATTTACTTACAATTTTTTTGAGAAAATACATACAATGTAATATTGTTGTAGGATATATTAGCATAAATGACGCGTGTCGTATTTTTATTTGTACTTGAGAATTTCTATTTATTACAATTGAAAAATTACTTTAACGGTATTGGCGCACGATTTAGATAAAAAATGAAAAACGAAGTTTCTTTATCTTTATTACAAATATGTTTGAAACATGTAAATTAATATCTTCTATTTCATTATAAAATACATATTATAACGAAACGGGAAATATTAATGAAGTTGCAGACGTTCGAAGTTGTTCATACGAAGTATTTGGCTCCACATACGCATTTATAAAAATATCTCGTACATTTTCCGGGCGATAAAATGTAACATGAACTAAAGTTAAAGAATATCTTGATATCAAATCGATCAGTCTTTGTTTTGTACTTCATCTTGTTTCACCTAATTCTTATTAACCCTTTCGCTGCGATCATCTTTATCAAGAAATAATATAAACTACGACTGTGGGAGTCGTGGCATCGCGCGGTAAACAGTAACGTCTAAATAAAAAGCGATGTTTTTTTACACCACGGAATATCTTTATTAAATAATATATTGTCAATTTTTATTTGCAATCTTTCCCCATCTTTCGGACAATTTCATAATCAGCCACGTTCATAAAAATTCCCGTCTTTCCGCGCAAAATAGTAACCTAAGTGCTGTTTAACAGAATTGAAGCTTTTCCCACTTAAAGGGGTATGCAACTCTGGAAGCCTAAAAAATCGGGAGAACCTCGCGTTTTTTTTCGCCTACAAATATTTAGTAAAAATCTAAGACTTTTATAAAGGTCGTTAAGCAACATCTTAAGTTTATTTCCATATTTTTTTTACTGTGTAAAATTACAAAATAATAGAGTTGTAGAACATGATTTAATTTCATGTCCAGCGAAACCTTGTCCGCGTGCACTCAGCGACAACTGTATCTTGAATATAAAAAATAAAAAGTGTTTGAGCCAACTTAAACAAAAATAGATTATCTCCAACGTAGCGTAAGAGTTTTCAATAATTTTTGGAAATAAGAAAATGGCGACTTGTTAAACATAAAATTCTTTTCGCTAATGAAAATCAACTTTAAACATTCACAAAAAATCAACGAATTAAGATATCAAAAAAATCGTACACTGTATTGTAGATTACTTTGTGGAGAATAACGTTTAGAAAATTCAAGTTGAATGGATAAAAAGTTTCGGAGATCTGCTGGATGCAAAGTTGGAAAACACAGTTTCGAGAAAAAAGCGTTTGAAGTTTTAAATTATCCTTTCTTTAAAATAAAAGAATACTTTTACAAAATTTCCCATGACTTCGGGACCATAATCAGCTGCTTGTCTTTTAATTTTCTTTAGCAGTTGCCGAGCTTCTTTCGAATTTACTTGAGTACGAATCTCCGCATGTATTAGGCAACGTTCGTCTATTTTCTTACAAATGTTGTATATACTATTACTAATCTTCAAATCCATAAGTTTCATCATTGATAAAATGCTTTCCCAGGCATTGTTAAAAACACTAGCACCGATAAATGCCGCTATGACGACTATTTTTTTGCCACAAAATGATATCTTTGAAGCAATTGTCCATATTATAGAATTGACGCTCTCATTACTATTTTACGTAAAAATATACGTTAAGGTAGTTTTTCTACAATTATTTAAATAAGTAAACGTAAAAAGTCATGTCTAATGACAAGAAGTGAACCGAAATCTTTCCCCGTCAGAAGTGTTACATTGGCCCTTCGTGCTTGACATGACATGCAGTCGTTTGGAGTCTTATAACTTCGTTATTTTTCAAAATTTCAAAAAATCCTTTTGCTATAATATTCTATGCAAAATGTTGAAAAGAAAGCAAAAACAAAAAAAAATTCGAATTCCTAAAACCGACAAGGTTGCATACCCACGTAACTCTTTCGCTGCCAGCATCACACATCTGTGACGCATTGATTTCCATTGAGAGTCCAGTGTCACAAATGTGTGACGACAATCAATTTTTATGTTATCCCTGTATAAACAAATAAAATCATCTATATAGCCCAGCGTCACATATTTGTGACACATATAAAAACTAGATTTACATGCTGATTTACTAAATTTTGTAATTATCTGGATAAAAATCTGCAGTGTATTTTGTAGAATTTCGAACAAAAAGTAATGGGCTGTGAGTGGAATTTCTTCTCCGCGGCGCGATAGCAATCGTGTTAAAGAATTTTGCAAAAAAACCGGAACAGATGGCAATCTGTTGAGGCAAAGGCTGGTGAATATGGAGGATGTGATAACACATCCCAGTCTAGTTCCTGTAACTTTTGCCGTGTCTGCAAAAATGTGTGTGTGTGTTCTGGGATTGTCATGGTTGTAAAAAACGATTTATCAATTCTGGACGTTTTTCTTGGATGCCTGTAAGACAATTTGCCTAACCGATTACAATACACATTCGGACTGATCGTTGTGTTTCTTGGGAGCAGTTCATAGAACAACACACCTTTGTAATCTCATCAAATTGAGAGCATGATCTTTCTTGGGTGAAGCCCTGCTTTTAAAATGGTTCATGGTGGTTTGTCGCGGTGTTCCCATGATCTTTTTCGTTTAACCAGTTAACTGTGGCGATCTTTTTGCAAAGCGCGCACCAGTGTGTGTTACTGCACTGCTTACGAGTTAGCTCTCAGGAAGTTATGAATCCAACTCAAATTATTTATAATTTTTATTTGCTTGTTTCATTTCGTCTTGACCTCTAAACATTTTAAACATATTAAAATTTACGAATATAATTTAGTTTTCGCCAAAATTACAATTTAAATATCAAATTGTAACAAAATTTTACGCATGACGGATATAGTCGTCGTGACACAAAATTCTGCCACATCTCCATGACGGATATAGTCGTCAAACACACTTAACTGGTTAATATTGTTAGAGATCATTTTTCATCGGCCGTCGTCATTCGCTTGAGAAATGAATCGTTTTCCTCTAAAAATTTGCACGATCGCCCAAACCAAAATTTTTCCAGCCGTGACTGAACATTTATCATCCGCAACGCGTGTTTTGTATTAAAAATTTTCCTCCGCAGCGAAATGATTAAAGAATATATGTAACTCGTAAAACTTTCGAAAGATATATTGCAAAAGTATCGATTCGAAAGCGACCGATTCAACTAGAAATATAGTTCTACGAAGGAAACATATAATTTTAGATATATTACACCTGGCTCTTTCGGTCACGGTGCACGAAAGAATTATTGTAAACGAATCCTCGAGCTGAAAATGATAAATACGTTGAAAATGAGCATTTTGTATAAAATTCCTATACGATACTAATAAAACTTAAGAGTATTACCGATACAACGTGAAATAAGGAAATGAAAACGTCCCTTTCATATTTACATATAAACGTAAGTGCGGAGAAGGGTTGAAAAACATTTGCGCAACATCCTGAGAATATTGTAAAAAGTTTTATAATCAAAGATGTTAACTATTTTTTCAGGAATTGCAATTTTTAGATAACAATAGAAGAGCATATAAAAAAGAAAAATATATATATATATATATATATATATATATATATATATATATATATATATATATATATGTATATACAGTGAAGAGCATAACTGCACCAATAACCACACATTACGACTAAATAATCTTTTATTTTTATTAATAGTAATACATACAAAATATTAACATGGCAAATGTATTTCACATACTTTATAATACCAATAACAAATTTTTAATGTTATGAAAGTTTCCGTGTTTGCCTGTAATAAGAAATTTACATTGTTACAGATTTGCTCCATTATTTTTGTAATACAGTTTCTTAGCTTTAATTACTTATTAATACTTGGTCCATAGTCCTTTAGCTTTAACAATTGCAGAATTACGTCTTGGCATGCTCTCTATGAGGTGCCGACAATAATGTGGATGTATTAGACCCCATTGTTCCTCAATTCTCTGCTGTAATTCTGTAACTGAGGATGGCGCAGTTTCATATACAGTCTGCAGCTTCTGTTTTAAGAAGGCCCATAGATTCTCAATGGGATTGAGATCAGGGCTTTGTGCCGGCTACTCTAATACAGAAAACTTTTGTTCTTTTAACCAAGATTGGACACTTCTTGCCATATGTTTCGGATCCCGATCATGTTGGAATATGGTCATTTCATCGGGAAACGGCATATTTTCTACCACCTCTAGTAAATTATGATTTAAAATGTCTTTATACATATGTTGGTTCATTATACCCGTGATTTTGTGCAATGAGCCAACGCCAAATGCCGTCATGCACCCCAAAACATAACACTTCCACCTCCCTGCTTAAGTGTCTGTTTGACATGTCGTAGTTGAAGTGGTTCTCCTTTACAGATCCAGCACCATGATCGTCCATCTGAACTAATACGGATTATTTTGGTTTCATCCGACCAAATAACACATCCCCAATCAGAAACTGTCCACTTTAAATATTTCTTCGCAAATGCTAAACGCATTTTAATATTTTTCTTGAACAGCAAGGGTTTCTTTTTCTTTTCAGCAGCTTTAAAATCGTGCTTTTTCAAAATTCTTCGGGCCGTTCAACTACTAATTTCTACACTAACATCACGCTTTAACAATTTTGCTGCCATACTTGCCGATTTTGCTTCACCCGTTGTTATGTAACGAACAATTCTCCGTTCCCCAGTTGCTGTCAATTTCTTTAGTCGCCCACCCGTGAATGGAATAATGTCTGCACAATGCTTTTTTCTTATTCGTTGGACAGTCATGGCTGAACAACAACACTTTTTAGCAATTTGGCGAGTAGATAAACCATTGTTTAAAAGAGAAATTATTTGTTTTACTACACTACGCGAAACTGCTTTCATTTTTATTCTAGAACTTCTATAGGTACCTTTCGATTGAAAGACAAAGACAAACTGAGTACTAAGTTACTGTCAAACCCCAATAAAACATGAGCAGATATAAACCTTACTACAATGTAAACATTTCTGGAACTTGACCTCGCTTCTATAAATCGATGCAAAACAGTACCAATGAATATTTCTGATTACAGGTGAATTAAAAAATTTGAAATACTTTAAAAAATTGATTCAGTTACTTTAAGTTCTACTAAATGTTTCTATCGTACTTATTTCTTTAATATCTACACTCTAAAGAGAATAAAAAATTATTTATAAGAAACCTGCTTTCATTGTTACAGTTATGCTCTTCACTATATATATTTACAAACATTGTCTCGGATTTATAATGTTAAAAGTTGAAATATGTTCGATCAGAAAAAAAAAACCGTTGAAATAACGATGTGAAAAATATTTAAGAAAATATACAATGAATTGCTGTTCTAACTATTCTGATATACTTCGTGCAAATTGTGTGGTGTATTGTTACATCTATTTATTACGATAATCTGTCAAAGGAATATACGATATGTATGCCGTATATATGTAAAAGCAATCGTAATTTGCACGTCAATTGTATTTTATGCATCCATAATAAAAGGCATTTGCACCATCAAACAATAGCTGAAAAATATGACAGTGTTCTCAAACGTATCCATATTATAATAGGCTTTCCTCTTCCTAACCACCATCGTCACAAATTATACGTATAATTTCAGAAAAAAGTTTGCACGATCGCCGAAATCTCACGCGTCCCTATCTAATCTATCCCTTATTCTTGCTGCAAAACCGTGTACATAAATCTAAGAAAGAAATTACACTTGATTTTGGCTCGTTCCCTATTACCATGGACCAGCAAGATCAAATTATTCAATGAATTTAATTGATTTTGTATAACCCATCGTTGTCACCAATTTTACTGTGTAACTAGATGGAAATTTTCAAAGGGCTTAGGCTTTATTGTTTGTAGGTTTATCACTTTTGTGAACTCAAAAGTGCGGTATTCTAGCAGTAGC
Source organism: Anthophora plumipes (assembly GCA_951804975.1). Classification (NCBI taxonomy): domain Eukaryota; kingdom Metazoa; phylum Arthropoda; class Insecta; order Hymenoptera; family Apidae; genus Anthophora; species Anthophora plumipes. The sequence continues at coordinate 10,202,544 of OX638120.1, forward strand.
TTTATCCGCATATTTACTCAAAAATATTTACATATATCGACACCTACTAAAACGAAACAAATTTTTGTGGTATAAAATAAATTAAAGAGAATAAGGAAGAGAGAGAAAAAGAAAGAAAGAAAAAGAAATATAAAATAAAAATAAGTAGGTAAATAACACAGTAATAACACATATTTTCGTTTTCTGTCATCTTCGATTTGTTAAGTAATTATATAAATGTACACCTATATACAATATATTTATTTAACAATAGTAGTAATAATAGTAATATAGGAGCAGAAATATAAATATAGCAAAGATATAATATTTTTGTCCGCCTATGAAATGCTCAAGTAACATATGTAAGGAATAATCAGGATAACAGTGGTGAGCGGTTAAATAACGAAATAAATGTGGGCGGTTAAAACAGAGTGAAAGCTTATATTTTTGAACTGTACTTCGCGAGTGCTGATACAATTCTCTCTTTCCTGAGAAAACCTAGTCAAGAGGACCCCCTTGACAATATGGCCTTTCTTAGCCTTGAGGCAGAACTATCCCTAGGAAGGGGAAACGCAGCAGAAGACTGCACATGGCCCACTCAAGCCTTCGCTTTTCGGACTTTTCTAACACATATTTTTGCTGTTATTTTGTGTATTACTTTATTTATATTATAGGTTTTTGCTATGCAATAAACTAGAATAGATAATACATGAATATGTTAACAAAATTTTTCTTTAAATCAATTTATTTAGTAGTTATGAATATTTGTATCATAGCAATCATGCTGTGCCAATGTAATTTTGTTCAGCACTGTATTTACGTTGAGATTAGTCTATTAGGTTGTCTCATAAGCCCGTTCGCGTCGACGGTGGTACGCATTTCGAGAAGCATTGCATTTAACTGTTGCTTGTTTTGATTGCAATGTTTATGTATATGTATCAAACTACGTATGATCTGGATCTGCTATATTTGTAACGTTAATTAATTGTCTTTCGGTTGTGATTGAGTAGGGTGTGACTTTAAAATGAGCGAACAAAATATTCATTTTCGCCACTTAGATCTTTTTTATTTTCGAAAACAAAAAATGTGCGCAAGAGATAAGAAAAACCATTTGTAGTGATTATGGTAATATTGCTATTAATAAACGGATCATTCAAAAATGGATCAGAAGGTTTAAAGATGGAAATTTTAACTTAGATGATCGAAAACGAAGTGGCAGACCATCAACGATTAATGTAGATAAAATTGCGAATTTAATCAAACAAAATCAAAAATATAAAACAAGAGAAATTGCCAACATATTGCAGATATCATATAATCCGTTGCTTTACATTTCAGAAAACTTGGCACGACAAACAAGTACGACGTTTGTGTTCCGTACGGACTATCCGAGAAGAATTTAGTAGACCGTATTTCAATTTATGATTCCCTCTTGAAGCGGCTTGCCCATTTTTAAAGCAACTGGTTACTAGTGATGAAAACTGGGTCATTTTCGATAATGTGCCACGGAAAAAACATTGGAGTAAAGTAGGCAAAACATCATTAACTACCGTCAAAACTGAATTACACATTATAAAAGTATTGCTGTCACTCTGGTAGGATTATAAAGGCATACTTTATTACAAGCTGTTACCACCGAACCAGACCATTGATAATGACAAATACTGTTCAGAATTGGATAGATTAACAGCAGCCATGCGAGAGAAACGGTCGTCATTCACATCCCGAAGAAATGTTGTTTTCCATCATGACAATGCACGATCGCGTACATCTCTTACGACACGACAAAAATGATTGCACTTTGGTTGAGGCGTGTTACCCCATCCCCCGTATTCATCACACCTTGCCCCATCTGATTTTTATTTATTTTGTTCCTTGCAAAACTCTCTCCAAGGAAAATCATTCAACAACACGGAAGAAGTAAATTTATATTTACCTGAATTTTTTAATAAACAACAGCAATAGTTCTGTACTAAAGGCATAAATAAGTTACTCGAAAGATGGCAAAAGGTCATTGAACAAAATGGGAAATATATCAGTGATTAGGTAAGTTCCATAAAAAATTGGTAGTATTTCATCTTTTTCGAAGAAACGCGAACGGACTTATTGCACAACCTAATAATACACTGTTTCCGTTTGATTACTTCACGCGCAAAATTAGGGAATTTTTTGAATTCACATTTATTATTAATCTAGATAGGAGTTCTGCATTGTGATTTGCGTGTATTGCATTATATCGGTGTATTACACGGATATACATATTTTCAAACTCCGACAAACCGAATAATAAATCTACCTGATTTTCATAAGTTCGATTGATATTTCAAAAATGAAAAGCGATAATGCACTTAGTGATGTCATTTCGATAAATACAAAAAGAAAACGACAAATCAGAAGCGATAACGAAAAAAGTGATAAGAAAAAGAAAGAAAGTGTAGGGAGTTTGGGAGGATGGAAGGGTTGAAGACTTCAAATAAAAATACAACTTGTCGGATGATCTCGTTTATCGGTTGCGTACTCTTAAAACTTTTTGCTAACGGTCAGTGTCGCTCTTTCTTCCTATTTCTACTCTATCTGTTCGCGTCCTGGTCTTCCCTTTTTAAAAGGGAAAACGTCCTGTCCCCTCTCCTCGACTTGGGAAAACCCCGAGGTGGCTCGCTTTGCCAAGCCTGGTTTTCCTCAAGTAAAAAGAGGGGTGAGAATGGTGTCCTTCGACCATCTCTACGCGCTACCTGGCCATCGTCCCGCTTGACGTGGCCTTCGACCCCCTAAACGCTTAAAATGCCTACAAAAGTTAAAAAATCCTCAAAGAAGGTGCAGTGTGTGTGAAGGTGCACAACACAAAAAACTGACATTAAACCTATTAAAAGGTTGTGGCACTAGCTAGAACCTCAGATCAGAAAACATGATATAAAAACGAACAGGACTCGCATTTCAATCTTTTAACTACATCAATGTGTAAATACTTTTGCGTTGCGTTTTTGTTCTCCTTTTTGAAAATAAATCATAATATTGTATCACTGTAGCTTTTGTGTTTGGCTATTTGTAATAAATCCATTAAGAATAGATGTAGTTTTACAAGTAACTCAACAAGTTTGCGTTTGTATGTGTTAACAGTTTTCTATGGTAAACTAGGATGCGGTGGTCAATTACTCTATTGGATTTACTCTGTTCCGAAGTTCTGGGGTAAGTGCCGTGCTGTTTCTCACAGTGTTATTACCAGAAAGCATCCTTGCCCTCCCCACTCCGTGGCCAGCTCCTTTAGGAACGACAATCACACCCTTAAGGCAACGCAACGTCGGGCTGCTTGCCACCCCCAAACTTTCTCTTGCATTCTTCTAAACAAACATACCTACGACACCCGATACGTTACTTCGAGTCACTAGCCATCGCCGGATGTCTGCATATTGTCATTCACACTGGCCACACACAGACTAAGTCCCTGCCATAAATCGTACGAAAGCAAAATAGCGTCGGGCTAATTGCCTTCGACGACCCTTGGAAAGACATCATCGCTAACATATGAATGTAAACAATTTATATTATTAGATGTACCGGAAAGTAATGCTATTTTCCGTAACGTTTATTTTTGTTCGCTTCATAATCCGATTTCACGCACATCAAATTATATTTGTTTCTGCATAAACATAATTTCGAACCTCGTGGTTATCAAGAGTTCATTATTTCGATGAATTCAGTAACGTGTGAACAAAAATAGTAGCCGATAAAGAACTGGAAGAACATGTTTGGAATATTGGAAAATGCCAACGTTGGTTTCTGAAGTTTTGGAAGGGCGATTTTAATCTGAAGGATGATCCAAGTTCTGGAGATCTTCGATACTTGATAGTTGCAATTTAAAGACTACAATTGCATAAAATCCACGTTAAACGATTACACAGGGTTGCAGAGAAGGTTAGTACATCTTTTTCTAGAATTCAAGATCTTGAAAAAATTAGAAAAATTTAACAATGCGGAAGGTGGGTTTTGCAACTTCTCACCGAAGGAAATAAAAGAGATAAGAGTTGTCGTATGCAACTCCGTGCTTGTAAAACAAAGAGTCGAACTTTTTTTCAATAACCTAATTACGAAGGATGAAAAATGGATTTTTTATAATAATCCCACTGAGAAAAAAACGATCTTTGCAACATTATTTAAAGGGTAAAATACTGAAGACACAAAAAATCGATTGTCCGGGTTAATCTAGGAATTTTTATAAAAACAAGATACAACAATTACTTTCTCAGTGGCAAGTTGTTTTCAAACGGTGAATATTATTCAATTAATTAATTTTCTTATGTATATTTCGAAATTTTTAATAAAACTTGTTAAGATAAAATATTACTTTTCGGTACCCCTAATAGTACTTATTTATGATTTATATAGGTATGTGAATACTTTTACTGTCTATTGTATATATTAGGTCATAACATAAGTTCGTTCTGATATTCCGCTTGGTGGCGTAACTTCATTGTTTTAGTCAACTGCCAACTTCACGGTTTGGCAAATGTCACATAAAGTTGATGGGTTAGGTTCTATTCTTAATATTGACGTAAGTTTTTTTGTTGTAAGTCAACCTTTGCGTGTTTTACGAAGTTCAGAAGATGTCTGAAAATAAAGAACATTTTCAACACATAATGCTTTTTTAGTTCCGAAAAGGAAAAAATGCATTACAAACACGTGAGAAAATTTGTGCAGTATATAGAACCGATGCTGTTGATGACTCGACATGCAGAAAATGGTTTCGAAAATTTAAACAAGGTGACTTTAATCTGAAAGATGCCCCCCGTGTCGGACATCCTGTCACAACACATATCGATCAAATCAAGACATTAATCGATAATAATCATCATACAACAACACACGACATCGCTCAGATATTGAATGTTACGTGACAATTTCGAGACATACACGTAAGCTTGGCTTGATTAAGAAGCTTGATACCTGGGTGCCGCACCAACTGACTGAAAAGAACATAACGGACAGAATCTCTCTATGCAAATCGCTATTGGAACGCTATAAGAACGAGCCTTTTCTGAACCGCCTGATCACTGGCGACGAAAAGTGGATCGTATACAATAATGTTAGTTGGAAACGATCGTGGTCAAAGCCAGTTCAGCCAGCACAGTCCATTGCAAAAGCTGGGTTGCACCCTAAAAAGGTAATGCTGTGTATCTGGTGGGATATGAAGGGAGTTGTATATTTTGAGCTTCTCCCACCAAATAAAACTATAGATTCGGGTGTGTATTGCTTACAACTGGATAAATTAAACAATGCAATTAAAGAGAAAAAGCCGGAGTTGGCCAATAGAAAGGGTGTTGTATTCTTGCATGACAACACCAGGCCGCACACATCCATGCAGACGAAAAACAAAGGCATCCGCCATACAGTCTCGATTTGGCACCAACTGATTTACATGTTTTTAGTTCGTTACAGAACGCACTTAATGACATTAATCTTCCAGACATGCAGTCATGTCAAAACTTTTTAAATCACTTCTTCTCTCAAAAGACAGCCAAATTTTATAAGAAGGGGATCTTCAAGCTGCCAAAAAGATGGGAGAAGGTTATAAATGAAAATGGCCAATATGTCATTAATTAAAGTTTTGTACATAGTTTGAAATAAATGATTTATGAAACAACTTAAAAACGAGACGAATTTATGTTACGACCTAATATAATAGTCTTAAACTATATTTTAACCTAGATTGTGTTCTCCCTTAATCTATCTTAACTTAATATTGCCAACTTATCACTAGTGACTATGTCTAGAAACTTTCTTTCGTTGCATTGGTGGAATGCCGCTCAGAATGCTGTAGGATGCTGACGTGAGATTGTAGAAACCTAACCTACGAGATACTTTGTATACTTTATTTCAATGCTGAAGTAAGAGGCAAGATTTAAACTTAATACTTATACATACAGCCTAGAAGTACCTCATGTGACTTAACTTTTGTAAATAAAGAAATGTCAGCCCCGTGTCAAGATATTATCGAAGATATAGAGGATTTAATATCGTCGCAAGATATTACACCTAAAGAGCGTTACAGTACAAGGAAAAATATTACTGTTCGTCCGAAAAGTAAACAGTTAACAGAAACAGTGCCAGAAATTGAAGTTCTTAGCAGTATTGTACCTGGAACACAAACTATTTATGTAAAAACCTGGGGATGCACTCACAATAGCTCCGATACTGAGTATATGGCAGGCCAGCTTTGTAGTTACGGTTACAAATTAACAGAAAATAAATACGAAGCAGATTTATGGCTTCTGAACTCTTGTACAGTGAAAAACCCTGCGGAAGATCATTTCCGAAATGAAATTGAAAACGGAAAAAAATTGGGAAAACATGTAGTAGTTGCTGGGTATGAATACTTCTTTAAATAATTATATCTTTACTACTTTATGTCTTACAGTGACATGCATTGATATTTAGATACCATGGTATGCAAGATTTCATTGCGGTGTATATTTATTTGCAATAGTGTTAAGGCTATATATATTTATTTATGACTTATGTATAATAGTGTTTATTTTTTAATGTGTTGAAGCAAATATTGTAGTTGGTAAAAACAGATTTTATTTATGCAGTGCATACTGCCTTTTGCATAGTAAATAATACATTAGATAATGTTCAAATTGTATATGAAAAAAGTATTCCGACATTTAAGATTAAAATAGAACATAAGAGTAATAAAATGGAATTAAGAACAATTTAATTTAACAGCAATTTTCTATTGGAAATTGTACATTTTTAGCAATTATACATTTTAACGAAGCAACTTAAAAGTATGTAAAACATATATAAAGTAGCTGAATTCTTGTATTGTAGTGTTATAAAGTTTTCGACTTTTCAATTTTTATAACCTATGCTACTTAAAAAAAAACAATAAAACCTGGACATAACAGAGTTCCTTCTTATAGCAATTATTTCACTACACAATTTTTCTATTCTCATGCGATAATTGTATTACATATAAATTTAAATTGTAAAAACAAGAAACAAAATTTCAAAAAATTTCTTCCATCAGATTGTTCGTAATTTTTATTAAATCTCGATACTTTTATATTAAAATATTTTACAAGTGTTTTTTAAACATTTATACATAGAAATGGCTGCACATATAAAAATTCATAGAAACCAAATAAATTTGAACATTAGATCAATGAAAATCTTAACTCTTTGATTACTGTTGACGCCTACAGACGTTTTGAAAATTTGTTGCCTCCTTTTCATCTGAATTTCATTTATCGCTCACTTCCATTTCCATTTCCATTTAACGAAATAAATTTTAGATTTTTACAAATCTGAAATATTAAGTTTTTGAACATTTGAGGACAATTTGACAAATTTTACAGCTGAAAATTGAACATCTACTTTTATACTGAAATTGTTAATCGTATTTCTACTGAAAGGGTTAATAAAGATCAATAAAAAATTGCTGGAAAATAATAACAATAGTTTTTGTAATTTTACTCGTAAAATCCCAAATGCGTCAAATTGACGCGTTCCGTAAAACTAGTGTTTTACTATAAATATAAATATATCGTTGCATGTGATTACATTGCAGTGATTTTGTCAGTGTTGAAATTCGGCATGTATTTACATACTATATATTTGCAAATATTTTAATTATAACAATTGAAAATATTTTTCAAATTTAAAAAAGAATTTCAATATTTTGAAATTTCAAGATATCGAAATTCTGTATATTATGTTAACCATTTCACAGTGATACAATTCTGTTGAAAAATTGTATTTTTCTTATTTAAAATTTATATCTTCCCTACGAAAATTCGAAGTAATGTATTGTTCGTTATATTTTTTGAATTTTCGAGGTTAATTCGAGTAATTTTACGACTGAAAATCGAACATCTACCTTTCTACCGAAATCTGCCGTAGCGAAAGGGTTAAAAAGATGCATGTTGTTTCTTGTTTCTTGTTTATTTTTAATTTTAAATGTAAGAGAGTAAAAGTCGAAATTACAAGTCGACAATTACACATCATTTATTAAAAGATTCGAGAATTGCTTCTAAAAAAACTTTGATACAATATCTTTTTCTAATCTATTCCGATTCACTCTAACGACAAACTACGTTTCCTTCCAGCTGCGTGCCACAAGGCGCTCCGAAGTCATCTTTCCTCCAAGGTTTGAGCATGATCGGCGTGCAGCAGATCGATCGTGTGGTAGAAGTAGTCGAGGAAACCCTGAAGGGAAACACCGTTCGATTTCTGCATCAGAAAAAGCAAGACGGTAAAAAGATCGGTGGTGCGTCCTTAAGTTTGCCGAAAGTTCGAAGGAATCCTCTGATCGAAATTATTGCCATAAACACAGGGTGTTTAAATCAATGTACGTATTGCAAAACGAAGCACGCGAGAGGTGAATTAGGAAGTTACCCGCCCGAGGAGATTGTCGAGCGTGCGAAACAGGCGTTCAACGAAGGTGTCTGCGAATTATGGCTAACATCAGAGGACACGGGCACCTATGGCCGAGATATTGGCACGAGTTTACCCGAATTACTCTGGAAACTTATCGAAGTGGTACCTGATGGTTGTATGATCCGTGTTGGAATGACCAACCCGCCGTATATTCTCGAGCACCTGCAGGAGATGAGTTTAATTCTGAGCCATCCGAAAGTCTACAGCTTCCTCCACATCCCAGTGCAATCTGGTAGCGATCAAGTGTTGGCAGACATGAAACGGGAATACACTCGGGCCGATTTCGAACAGGTGGTTGACTTTTTGCAAGAACGTGTTCCTGGATTAACCATAGCGACTGATATTATTTGTGGCTTTCCAACGGAGACAGAAGACTGTTTCGAGGAGACGATGGATCTCTGCGAGAAGTACAACTTCCCAAGTTTGTTTATCAATCAGTTCTTTGCTAGGCCAGGCACGCCGGCAGCTCGAATGCCAAAAGTACCCACACAAGAAGTGAAGAAGAGGACGAAAAGGTTGTCGGAATACTTTCAGTCTTATTCTCCGTACAATGGGAGAATAGGGCTTGTCCAGGATGTGTTAGTTACCGAAGTATCGCACGATAAAAACCATTATGTTGCACACAATAAGTCGTACGAACAGGTTTTGGTACCCTTGAAAGAGGAGTATTTAGGAAAAATGATCAAGGTGAAGATCGTAGAAACGAGCAAGTATTCTATGAAAGGAGAACCGATGATCAAAGGTACATCTCCGGCGTTAAAGCCGTATTTACCAAAGGGAACTGTGTCTGGGATCCCCGTGGAAATGAAACCATCGAAATATAGGATAGCAGCGATTTTAGCAATCTTTCTCGCAGTGATATTCAGGCTGCTGTGGAAATTCTTGATGATATAAAGTCCAAGTTCTATTCTTACTTGTGTTGTAAATAAAGAAAACGATTTAACATTTACACCAACACTTGTTTTCTATAATAACATCTGTTCTTAATCTGTGGATTTTGAAAAATTAAATGAAAAAAGAACCATACAGGATGACCCAGAATAAGTGGGAAAAATATTTCAGAGATTAAGTTAGACTTTTCTCTAATCATTAAGCATTTTTACCTTAGAGTTTATTCGTAACGTATTACGTATAAAACCAAAAAAAGAAAAGAAATGTTTTATAATTATTAATATATTAAAAATGAATTTTCCAAATATTTCAGCAAGCGTTTCGAACGTTTAAATCCATTTTAGGAAAAGTATTTCGTGGAAAATTAGCAAAAAAACATCAAAGCTACAACTCTGCTGCTACATCTGAAATAAATGTTTAAGGGCAAGAAATACAGAAACGCATATAAATAATCAATTAACTATATTTCAATTGACAAAATACAGGAACCTGCCCTGAATGGGCTTACAAAGTTTGATCAGAACAACCCGACTACGCTAGTAATCATCTATTTAAACAATAATGCCGAACATAATTTAACTTATTCAATGCTATGATTTAATAAATACGCTCATTGACAAACCAATCTTAAAGAAAACTAATAGTACAAAAGGAGAAAATAAAGAGAGAGAGAGAGAGAGAGAGAGAGAGAAAGAGGAAAAGAGTATTTGAGCATTTTCGAATTAATTTATAATCGAAAAATAATAATGCTATTAAAAAAAAAAAAAAGAGAGTATATACTACTTGCTAAGACAATATATTTACTAGAAAAATACAAACCTCTTAACTTATTGCATTAACAATGCTCTTTTATTTGGTACCATCTCTTTCGATGACTGAGGTTTTCGCTTTCCATTAAAGTAGTTTATCATCTAAAATTCTACGCAGCTATTAATCAAAATATTTCGTAAGTATTCAAATTTCGAGGTGAAAATATATAGTAACCTGCTAGAAATAATACAAAAAGGAATTGTTTGAGCATGCTTCTCGTTAAACACGAAAGCGGAAAGCCGCGTTTATCAAAATTACATTCTTCGCTTATAACATGCGCGATCTATTCTACATCGTGTGCTGTTCAACAAAGTGCAAAAACACAACAATACAAATTTTCGTTAGATTTCTCGTTTATAACATCTGTTTCGATTAATCTTGAACGCTAAATATTTCGGCAGATTTCGTTATTAAATTTTTTTAATTCATATATAGTAAAAAAAAAAACAGTACAAATGGCATTTAGTTCACTTCGACTATTTTTCTTTTTATAAAATATTCCCCCGTCGTGTCAGCGTTTTAAACTTTTTTAAAAACATTCTGACGTGCAATTTAGTACTTTTTCCGGCTTGTTATTTCTTTATCCGAATTGGCGTATACTAAACGAATTACAAACAAAAATAATCTCCTCTGTTTCCCAAGTTTTCACGATAACAAACGAATATAACATTGTATATATGTTTGACGACGCTTTTTATACATTTTGGATCCTGGTAACGTTTAAACGTTCAACAGGACCGCAATCTAAAGGTAACACCCGTTTGCGAATAAAATACTTCTGCACGTACGCGTAATAGCGCAAATCGGTAAATAAGAGAGCAAATGTTCAACTTATTGAAGGATGATCTCCACCAAAGCTTTTCTTTCTACACGTTTCCTACAATTCCGCAATTTTCGAACACTGATTTGAACGTTCTCGTGTTATTCAATTAAAAATTCTTTCGCTATTTCTGCACGTGCAAGTAATGGCGCAAATCGATAAATAAGAGAGCAAATGTTCAACTTATTGAAGAACTATCCATCGAAGCTTTTCTTTTCATATATCTTCTTTTTCTAAGAATCGCTTAAAACATTAATGGCAATTTCTCTTTGCGCGTTCCTTACAATTTTGCAATTTTGAGCTTCGCAACTTTTGAACGCTGATATTTGTTACATTCTCATATTATTCAATGAAAAACTCTTGCGCTATTTCCGCACGTACGAGTAATGGCGCAAATCGATAAATAAGAGAGCAAATGTTCAACTTATTGAAGGATGACGTCCACAAAAGCTTTTCTTTTCACACATTTCTTGTAATTTTGCAATTTCGAGCTTCGCAACTTCCGAACGCTGATTTTTACGTTCTTGTTTTTATTGAATAAAAAAATCTATTCCCGACCAATCCAGAAACTCTTTGCTCGTATCAATCCTTCAAAAAGTAGTATCTATAAACTATATTAAAATATAAGGCACATTATCTTCCTCGTATTAACGATAAATCGTTTAACCGCTAATCTTAATTTTCAATTAACATACCTTACGTACTATTTTACGCGTTACTAAGTAAAAAAATATTCAAGAGGCCACGATTTACAAGGTAGAACGATTGCTTTTCTTTTTCTCAAAAACTCTTAAACACTGAGGAGGAGCTTTGTTATTACCATATCGAATTTACAATAACATGTTAGAAATTTTCGCTATTTTCCCGATGTACGATGAACAATTCGACCTGCAGCCTCGTTCACAGAAATTTTGGTATCCTTCTAGCTCGTTTTCGAAGGCAGTATGTATTCATACTTTCTTAACAATCAATTTCTCGATTGTTTCCAAGGCGACGGTGTGTGTGCGCGCGCACACACACACACGTGCATGTTCATATAATACTACGCAATTAATTAGAAAATTGAATTTCACTGTTCAATCTGGATAATATCTAATAATATGTACAACGTATTTAACCTTTTGATTATGTCTTTGAGCGTATTAATGATCATTTAAGAATTATTTAAAACACTACGTACACTGGAATGATATTGTCCCATATCACAGAAATGTCGCGCGGGCTCGTTGCGCCAATACGTTATTCTGAAACAATTTTTTAACCTTTAATTAACTCTAGACATGCAATTAACCTGCGAGAGAATTCTCCGTTCTAAAATTACGTTATTTTTGTGTGCTGAAAGATATAGTAATGTGTAAGCCCGAAAACTTATGCCGCGAATTATTTGGAAATATAATTCCCCGCCAAATATCGTATTTATGAATAAATTGAAGTTAATTTGACACGTTAAGCGTCCTGTGGACCGCTGCTAGATTAACAGCGTCAGATTTAGAAAATGTTTCTCTATCGTTCATGAAGACACTTTAAAAGATATGGCTTCTCTCTGTAGACATTAACAATGTTCCAACTTTTTTTTGTTAACCCTTTAATTACTGTTGGCGCCTATAAGTGTTTTGGAAATTCGTTCGTACGCTTCTTAATACTTAATTTTATTCTCTCCGCACTTCCATTTGAATTAAAGGCAACAAATACAGATTTTTACGAATTTAGAAGCTGAATTCTTAAACTTTCGAAAAAAATTTGACAAACCTTGCGATTAGGTACTGAAAATGTACCTTTCGCCCACGCGCGTTATGTATGAAAATCTACGGTAGCCAAAGAGTTAAAAAATCGATTTATTCAATTTAGAAAAAATTACTTATAAATTTGGATACATAATCCTATCGTTTTATTGATAAATATCAGCAAAAAATTGCTGGAGAATAATAGCAATAATTTCTGTAATTTTACTCGTAAAATTCACGTCAAATTGACGCGTCCCGTAAATCTTATGTTAAAAAAGAAAAAGTTCAATTTATGTGTTTATATTCAAAGCATAAAGGAAAGAGATAAATATAAGTTTACATATTTAACTTTGAATTGATCTAAAATGCTTCGTAAAATTTTACTATTGTTAAAAAGGATGAAATAAAAATTTCTATTCATGTTGAAACAGTAAATCATCCAACGTGAATTTCTGCCTAAATCAGAATTATAATATCATGAGAAATATAAAAAAAAAAACTAGTCCTTTTTATTCTAATCGTTAAACAGTAAAATAGATAATTTGTTATTAGTTTTAGTACACACCCCATTGATTTTCTTAATTCGCGGCATAAGGCTTACACAGTAAGTAGAAAACATTTATACAAAGTGATATTTTATACGCAACAAGTGACCGAACACCGTGTGAAAGTTAAACATAGATCTTTTCACGACATTTCATAGAAATTATTTGGATTTTCGCTTAGACATATTAATAAACAGTTAATATTTTTTACCTTTACAAAATAGAAGCTTCGTGACCGATAATCAGAACACTTCCTTGTATTTTCATCAGTGGTACACTTAGTTGTACAATAATTTCATCGAAGTAAGATCTTTTTTAAATATTGAGCGATAAAGCCAAATTTTATCTATAAAATTTCTATATTTCATTTTCTTTAATGTTAACACGTTAAGTGCCAGATTTTTGCTAGATTTTTCGTTTAGATGGCGTTGATTCACGAAAAGTGAACAGCTTCAGATTTAGAAAATAATTCCTTATCATTCATCAATGGGTTTCGTTAACCCTTTCGTTACCGTTGGCCGCAACAGGCGCTTTCGAGATTTTATCCTTTGCGCACTTTCGTTTTAATTATCAAAGCAAACTTTAAATTTTTAAACTTTAGGAAACAATTTTAATTTGCAGTAGCGAAAGGGTTAAAACAGTTTAAACACGCGGTTTTCCTCTCTAGGCGTTACAAAGTTAACATCTTCTTCGTTAAAATGATCGTAAAACATTCTTTGCAAAATTTTCGATGAGCTGGACCATCGAACCGTAGCACTTAACGCATTAATTCATCGCACAGAAAACGAACGAAACAGAGGAATATATAATCGTAATCGATTTACAAATAGAAGTATCAGATCGAAAAAAATATCAACGCGTTTTCTAACTCGAAGAAAACAGAGCGAATGGTATATGAATATCGATCACGAATTTCGCACCGAATACAAATATATTACTATGCACTGGTTATTTACATACAGTCTTTTGCGATCCAGCATACACCGGTACAAAACAAAAAGAAAAAAAAAACAAAAAAAAAAGAACGAAACGTTCCATTCAAACTTTACAACGAACATACACAAAGAACCTGGTGTACTAAAAACACTAGAAACAATGTAAAAAATAAAGTATGACACTCAAAAAGGGTGAGAGGTAAAGGGAAAGAGAAACGTCAACATTGTTGCAATCTTTATCAGCAACACGTACACTCTCTCTTTCCTTTTCTTTCGCGTAAATCTTAATAAAGAAAACAAAATACGTTATGGCAATTGTTATGGCGTAAATTACACAATGGCACAAAAGTGTGTTATTCTCGTTTTTGTACCGGTACGAATGTTGAAACCTCGAGCGTAAATATCGGCGAAAACTTTTTCCCGCGGAAAGGAAATAACGGTCGCTGAAGGAAATTCAACTGAGAGAACTTACTACAAATATATTCGACTATAACTACAGAGTTCCCTGGATCAGTATAACATTCGTGTATCCCCATCACACAGTTGTGTTGAAAAATCTAACTGATTCTTTATCTCGCTCCCTCTCAAATCCCTTCTCAAATGACGCTCGTAAACATTGTACTCAAAAACATGATAACTTCTCTAATGTCGGGTTTAATGTTAACTTCTCTGGTTCCTAAATGCCCGGTTACACTGATTCGAGGAATACCATGTGTATTTAAACGGTCTAAAAATCCCAAACGCTTGATAAGCTTTTGGAAGTTCCAATTACAAATACGATGGTAACCATAATATAAATCAGTGGCTCCCAAACCTGTGTTCCCTAAGAATTTCGGAAGTGTTCCACGGTAATTAGACAAATTGCAAGCTACTTGCTATAATCATCGTACGTAAAATTTACCGAAAGATGCTTCAGATTTATTTAAGAAAATGATTTAAAAATTTTACGAGATGCAGAAACATATTTAACTTGTTCCTGATTTACTTTACACACCTGGTAGGCAACGCGCGCAACATTTTATGTACTCACGACTATTTAAACTTGAATCGAATCCTTTACAGTGTAGAAATGAGTCTCAATAAATTTTATTAAGTTTTTCAACTTCATATTTATGTGAACTAAGATTTTCCACATTGACCAACATACAAATTAAAAGAAAGGGAAAGATTGACAAATTTAGTGGAAGAAATGAGGGTGGCCTTGTCTTGTATACGTCCCAACATAGAAGAAATATGTGAAAAACATCAGGCACAAGTTTTCCATTTTCTATCCTGAAAATGGCATTAATAAGTAAATATTAACCCTTTGCACTCCATAGGCGCTGCTATGGCGACACTTGTAACATGAATCATTACTTAATACAAGTCTTGTTTCTATTAAAACAAAGCAAATTGGGGAAATAAATAAAAATACATAAATTTATAAGCAGGTACAATTTTTTTTTTGTTCCGAAAGTTCCATTGCAAAAGTGTACTATCATCGATATCGGTCATTAAAAAAAAAAATTAGTGGAGTGCAAAGGGTTAAAGTATGATTATAAATACTGTATTGAAATTGTAACTGTCCAATATTAATAAACGATATAATATAAACTATATAATAAACAACAAACTTATTTCATTCTAATTTTCTAATTTCATTCAAAAATTTTACTCACAATAGGGTACCGCGCTTTAGAAAAGGTTGGAAACCACTGATATAAATGATATGCAAACGTTTAAGAGTTTTTTCTCAAAGAACTTCGACCAGTTATAATTTAATATCACCTAGCACCGAGTAATACTTTCAAACTTCTCTAATACTAACGCATATCCTTGTCGACTGATCGTTCACCGCTGTCAATTTCGATTACTGATTAGAAAAAAAAAAAAAAAGAGATTACGTTGTAAAAATTTTCCTCTCCGCAAAAGAAAGTTTTCGCCATCACCGCTCCTTTTTTTCATCTCCCGATACTTAAGCTTACTTCCTAAGTTACCAAACACTGCACATTCTCTCTGTCTTCGCACAGTTTTTTTTTTTTTTACCGCTTTATCTTACTATTTCTACAGCTATACATACTTCAATAATACTTTTTGAGCGACTCTCTTACGAGTCATGGCAATCCTTTTTTTGATCTCGTATTTTATGAGACTAGGAGCAATACATACGCGCAAGATAAAATGTCTTTTTTGCTTTTCTTTTTTCTCTCTTTTTTCTTTTCGTATGGAGAGAGAGAGTTGCATCTTGAAAGAGAGGGAATAGAAGAGACGCGAGAACGTATCTCGATTGCAGTTCGACGAACAGCGTGAAATTAGAATTAAATTGTACCGGGCTACACATGTTTGCATTTCTGCTTCTTGTGGAAAATGGATTCATTCTTTGGGATCACTTTCGATTAACTTACCGGATCGCGAAATATTCCGTACTTCTAATTTTACCAAATATCGATCAATTGTTTAAGCTTCAAACTATTCAAAACAATTCGGATAATTTGAATTGGATAACTCGAATAATTCTGGATGATTCGAAGTGTTTGCATTTCCGGTTTATAGCGAATACTTTGTACGTTTCGCATATTCAAATATTTAAATATATAATTTTGGGAAGGTAGGCCACCATTCAGCGTTATGAGTCTGAGATATACACCCATTAATATTCGGACACCCTTTAAAGAAGTACAGATTTTTTCAAATTGAACCAAACGACGTTTGAACGATAAATTTGGAAAACATTAAGTATGACAATTGGTCGGAATCGCGAGGAAAATAGCGACGGTCACCTTCTGCAACTTTTTTACCCGAGTTCGTAACGAAAAGTTAAAAAATACGTGTTGCAGATTTGTGTTAATTGTATGCATGATAAAAACTTCATCGAAATCGGTTGATGCAGGAGCAAGCGACAGAATCTTTCGATTTATCGCAATTACAGGGGAAAAGTCGTAAAAGACCTCGATTTTTACCATTTTAATTGCTTCTAGTATGTGTATAATTCACATAAATCTACAAAATGTACTTTCTAAATTTTCATTGCGGGCTCAGATAAAACGGTTGCAAAAAATATGCATTACAATTTTCTTCGTAATTCCGACAAATTGGAATTTTCTCAAAAATATTTTTACGCGTTATTTAGTAAACTGATCACGAGAACACAATTCGTTTGGTCCAATTTTAAAAGAAGTTATCCTATTTCAAAGGCTGACCGAATATCAATGGGATTCGCTGTATATTATTTTAATCTGTAGCTGTTGTAAGGCTTTTTCCTACCATGGCTGTGATATTTATGCACAACTCATAGTAGCTACTCGTATAATTTGTAATTTATCGATAAATACTAAAAAACTAGAAATATGAAACATACCGTGGCCCAAAAAACCGAATTTTAAATAAATAACAAACATAATGGTGCTTTCCGACGAACGTTCACGTTTAAAAATTAAATTTTCCATTTAAGGGTCTACCGGTGAATAAAAAATTCTGAAGATACGATTACAATAAATTACCGACAAACATAGAACGAGACAGAATAATTTAACCCTTTCGCTACTGTTGGCGTTTTCGAGATTTTCTCACACTCCTCTGTTACCGCTTTTTGATCATAATCTAATCCTTAATTTTATCTTTTCCGCACTTCCGTTTTAATTACCGAAAGAAACTTTAAATTTTGGCACATCTGGAAGTAATTTTGCAAATTTTGCAACTGCAAATTGAACATCTACCTTTCGCTATGCGCGTTACACACTAAAATTTGCCGTAGCGAAAGGGTTAATTGGTGGAAAGATTCGTGAAAAGATTGAAAATTTCCCTTGAGCAAGGTGCATTACATTTTCCTAAATAATTATAACACGAAAGGAACAACCGTAAAATATTTAGTCAAGTAATTAAAACAGAAACAATGCACCCCCTTCGACGAACGGATAAAATACACGGACGAAGATCAAATCTGTTGGTATTTAACGCTATTCAATTAAAATTCAAAGACTGTACACGTCTCCCTTCATCGTTCGTATTCATTTCAATTTTTCAATTTCATTTTAACCGAAGGCTCAGTTGTATCGCAAGTGGACAAGTTCGCTCCACTGCGGAGACATTTGTAATTTACACGATTACGCTTAAAACGCTGTTTCATTATCGGCATTAACTGTTTATTTTTTTTTTTGTTTTTTTTTTCATATTTTACTTATAACCTACTACTTCTTCTGTTCCTTTTTATCGATAAAGACACGGAGAAAGAAAAAAGTTACGATGAGAATGTAGAGCTAAGTGAAAGTGAAAATGTATTTTATCATCTAAAAACTATTATGTAACGAATGATCTCGCCAGGACGGACTACTAAAATTGAAATTCCTATTATTTTTTAAAGTTTAATATGTCTAGTTTGTAGCAATAAGTGAAAAAGTATATTATAAAAAAAGTGTTTTTAAAAAATTGTTTCCAAAAACAGTTCGATTGTGTTTCTAAAAGTGAATCATACATTTTTCAAACGCAAATTTTTGTTTTATTTGGATCTGATCCTATTATAAAATCGGCGAAACACGATTGTAACTCTTTGCGCTCCAAATACATTTTCTCATACAATCGATTTATCAACTTTAACTCAGTTCTGCGGCGAAACTATGGAAAACACAAAGTTTCACATTGAAAATAAGAAAATTACACACCAACGTGAATCTATTTACTTTTTTCTGTTTGACTAATTTGCTTTGTTTAAATATAAATCAAATTTGAACGGGTTTATGGTGTATGTTACGAATGTCTTCGTGGAGGCGCCATTGGAGCGCAAAGGGTTAAAGTGCGTTTTTATTCAAATGGTGTATTTGTAGATGGATAATGGTCAGAGTGTGACTTTTATTCGCCTGGTTCGCGAAGGTTTAAGCGTTTTACGAGTCACGGCCTCTGTGAACGCTTCCCTCATACTCTCTTTCTTCCTCTATCGCCGCTTCTTGTTCGTACTATTAATCAGTGATCGTTCAGGTCCGGCCCCCTTTTTTCATCAAAGCATACGTCGAAAGAAAATGTCGAAACTAACTTCCACCGAGCAGATAACAAAATTTATTTAACTATGTAAAGATCCTGTGAATCACGTAACCTGCAATAAAATTGACAATCGCTTACTCGATCGGAGTTACGACTCCGAAAGAAACTACTTAATTTTTTTAGCCGTTTAGCGAAATTTGTGTAATTAATGCTTCCATAAAGTTTCCCCGTTAATTTGTCGGCGAGTTTAAGATCCAAGGGGCGTGTTTTGTACAGCCTTTACCTTAAATCATGAATCGTGCTAAACTTGGCGAAGATTTCATCCCAAGATGCTTACTCTTTCTCCATTTACTTACTCGATAATATGGATATCACGAGTTGGTTCGAAATAAAAGTGTTAAAATGAGCTTCGCTTAAATTACCAGTAATCATTGGTAATTGATTTACTCTCTGACTGTTAAAACTAGGTTACGGAAATTGTTTGTGAAACGTACTATAAAATATACAATGTCTTTTACATTTCTCAGAGGTAATTCATCTATCGTAATTTTCAATCACTTTGTTTTTCTTTTTATCTTTACCCGTCCAATGTAAAAATTCTTCCTAAAATTGAATTAACAACAGCTCGTTTTCATCGCATAAAATAATTCCAAAAATATTCTTCGTAGTTTCCGATACGCTACGCTAGGACATTTATAGTTGAACTTTTCCTTCGGAAAATTGGCGACGAGGTTAAAAGAAATGGAAAATCCATATAAACGAAATATTGTTCAACGATCGACGACGATCTTTCGACAGAAAAAGACGTTTATAATCTCCTGAGATTTCGTTTGCTCTGTCTGGAACCGACGACTAGCCGTTTATTCCTCTTGGTCGGCGTGGCTAATAGGGGTGTCTTACAGGGACCAGTGTGTGGCCTCGATGAACAAGAGGTGCAAAATTCCATTGAACAACCTTGCCTCGAACACGTTCCCACGTTCTTCTCACCATCCACGTGACAAGGAAATGAACACTTCGGGCAGGGTAACAAGTGTTCCCAGGGTGCAAGTGTACGACTAGCCTGCCAATAATAAGAGAAAACCAATCGTTAAAATTATTTACGTGTCTATGGTACAATTTTATAAATTATCAACACTTTCGCTACGACAGATTTCGATAGGAAGGTAAACATTTCGTTTTTAGTCGTGAAATTTGTCGAATTGTCTTCGAAAGTTTAAAAACTAATAATTTTGAAATTTGTAGAAAATGTAAAATTTGTCTCGTTAAATTAAAATAGAATAAAAAATAGAAATAAAAAACAGGACATGAATCGCCGATTATTTACAACGATCGGTATTTCAGAATAAATGGCGTAAAAGAAGGTCTATCCTGCACAGCTAATCTGTGGTTCACGTACGAGTTATTTTACCGATGATAACCCATAGATTACCAGGCGGATAAAACGGTAGATTCACCCTTTACCGACTGTCGTCCACAAAATATAAGGTTATGGCACTGCGATCGTATTTTACCGATGCAATTAGTTTCAACGTAACGTAACAGATACAAAAATTAAGAAAATATATTGCTTTATACAACTTGTAAATAACTGTACATAAATGTATATTTAATTTTTACGTAGAATTTGTACACTTTTAGTTGTGAAATTGATTCCCAACGCGGTTAATAACCTTTACCATTTATAATTTCGAAAAATTACCATTTCGAAGGGAGTATTTATGTAAAAACGTATGTCTGAAAGAAAAGTTCTGCTTTTGTCCATTATATAATCAGCTAAATTTCACGGTAACAAAGAATGCACAAAGATGCAACGATATTGCATCACGCTGTGCAAGAATATACCTGTATTAACCCTCTTAGTACCCAAGAGCCGATATTTCGGCCTTTCTTTTCTTATTTTCTATTTTTCAAAAATTTCAACGCTTCGATCACTGATTCCTGAACAATATACATTCGATACCTATCTAAGGGAGCAGAGAAGAACTATATGTTCTAAGTGTAATAAAGGTGTACATCGAGAACGTTTTCATTACCATTTGCGCAAAAAAAAAGAAACTTAAAGGTTTTTTTTCACTTATATTACTGTATTTGATAAAATACAACTATTTTCACTTCGTCTAAAATATGAACATGTCTGCAAAAAAATGAAAATGTTTCTAGAGGAAGAAAACACTCTTTTTCGTCGTGGATTACAAGCTTTAATTTGTTGAAAATAATTTTCAATGGAACACTACGTTCAATTTACAACAAATTTAAAAAAACCTAAAGAAAAATAGTAACTGTCTTTAGAAACGCATACCTTTCCGGGTAATTCTAGCTGGTACTTGGAAAACTTTTAAGTTTTCCTTATTAAGAGGGTTCAGATAATGTTAGCAAGTGTTACACGTAACTAAATAAAAAAATGAAAATAATGAACCGTTACAAATGTAAGAAAAATCCCCATTAGTGTCACTTCATATCATCTAGAACGTTTGTTACCACCACAGCACATGCGTATATATTTATCTGCTTTTAGATAAGACGGCTAGTTGTGTTACTATTTACTTAATTGCTAAAAATGAAAAGCAATTAAAGGAAAAGATAGAGGTTTCTCTCTATCGTCTAAACTTGTTAACTGTGAGTCAATAATTAATCGGATTAGTTACATCAAGTTGCACCTGCTCCTGTCAGGATAACTTATTGCAGTAATACAAGGTGAAAGGAATGCTAAGCTACACATACTAACACCAACATTACTTTTTCAGAAGTGCGCGTTCAGGAAACGCATTTCAAATTTCAATACGCAAAATTGTTACAACACACGCTGGTTGTAATTTGCAATATACGCAATGTAATTTTTCATTTTGCGTGAAAAATTTCTTGGTGTAATTTTTTACTTTTTCCAAGATAATTAATATAGGAAATTTAATAATTGGAGAAGAATTCAACAATTTTTTTTTTTAATAGTAAAAATACCTGTACCATAATTTCTTTTACATTTAAACATTTAAACGCAACACAAAATTCATATGAAAAAATTAATAATTTCGGCAATAATAAAATTACTAAAATCTTGCACTGAATATCAGAAAAGTTAATGTTACACCAATATCTAAATAGATTTTTCAGTGTATTCAGATTGATTGAAAAATTATTCTAATGCTAGCAACGATAAAAAAAAAAGAGAAAGGAGAATTTAAAACAACAATAAATATATAATTTAGACAGCTGTTTTCGATAAACGTATTCACGCCATTCTATGCGTTCACAATTGAACATAGCGTCACGAACAACAAACAACATTGTCGAAGCAAGCTACCGAGCATCTGTCGTGCATTAGTAATTAAGCATGGCAGAAAATGCGTGAGAAAATTTCAGTGATCGTATATGCATGTCAAAATTAGTTATCAGACGAACATATCCTTCTTTTTCCTTGTCTCTCGATGTAGCAGAAAAAAAATCACACGCTTTCGAGGAGAGGTAATACACACAGCTGTGCCATTCGAATTTCCCTGCCTAGCAACCGAGAGCGGATTCCGGTCGACGAATCCGAAAGAAACGTCGTCGAAACGTTGGCGCCAGAATTTCTGGCGGGAAAAGGAGTGGGCCACGCACAGGTTAGGGATACAGATCACCATATGTGATATTATCTTTCTTATATTTCGTTACAAAAGGATCCCGATACGATGTAAATTATGCTACACTCATGAACTTTTCTTAACGATATAACCGATACTTTATTATTTATATATAATTTATAAAATTGACAGAGACATTTATATATATATATATAATTTGTGATTCAACAGATGTATTATAAAAATCAATAAAATTTGTTTATAGCAATAGGAAAATTGTATTATAACCTAACCTAACCTAACCGAACCCATGAATTTTCCTTAAGAATAGCCTATACTCTATTATTTATGTATAATTTATGAAACGACAGATGCATTATAAAAATCTGTAAAATCTGCTTTATAGTAATAGGAAAATTGTATTATGCTACTTGCTAGTTTAGTATAGAGCATTAGATGAGGAAGATACATATGTACGTAGTTTGAGCCTGAAAAAGTAAAATTGTTTTTTAAAATAATTAAAATTTTAATATTTTATTTTAATTTAATATATGTTTTTTAAATAGTTAAAGCTTCGTATTAAATATGACAATATAAGAACAAGATATGTTACGGAGAATAAATATATATACTCCTTATAGAAAAATTTTATATGTATATATCATGTATCGTGTATATATGTATATCGAGAAGATTCGTTGTAAAAATATAGTGGAAATTGATTAGAAAAGCAAGAATTTGAACGGAAGGGACTGGGTACGAGATTAAAATTTGAAAACGTGACTGTATCTTGTTTTAATTTCAACGGTCAGTCGGGAATAGTCTATGTAACGCCCATGGCAACCGCGTTTGGAAATGTAGAAAACGACGGTTGGCTTCCCTAACGTAAAGCCCTTTTCTCACAATGTAGCTAGGCAGCTAGAAACCACATTGTGCTAGCACACATCTACACAAACCGATGTCGTAACAGACCCTAAATATCTCCAAGTAGAGTCTCTACACATTTCCTGCAACCGAGATGAAATATTCTTCTTTAGAACTGCTGCTACAACGTAAAAGAGATCCTCCATAACGCGTTACGAATTTTTCATTTTATCAATCCCTATTCTCACAACTGTTCTTACAAATATATACAACACGGAATTATATCAGCGGGACGAAAATTAAGAGGCAACAAAGTAGCTAAAATAATACAGTTACTATAAAGTTATGCACATTTTGTGTATACAAAATATACTCGAAGGTATTACTTTCAAAAACACTTTTCCACATTGTAGTAAAAGAAAAAAGAACACATGGAAATAAAAATTACCGATATGGTAAACGGTAACAAAGTATTATTATTTACTATAAATCATATTGTATGTAAGACAAATTTGATTAACGAACAAATTATTTGTCCTTTTCTTTCTTTTCTGAACAAAGAAACCTTTTGCATCGCGTGTAATAAGAGATTTCGAAGTTAACGACTCAACTTTCCCATGAAAGAAATATTCAAGAACAGTTCCACATAATGATGCGGGGAATCGAGAAACCTTCTCTCTACTATGTAGATAACTATTAAAAAGGGGTATATAGGAACAGTCTCTCTCACAATGTTACAACAGAGGGTACCGCCCCCAAAACTTTGTGGAACGAAGATAAAAATTCTTGCCTATACAGATGCCGATACAATGTTGTCGAAGGATCAGAATGCGTCTTTGTATTTGATCGCAACACTTCTTCCATCGGTTTTCTATCGGAACGCGATACGTTGCGCGTTTCCTTGCGATATTGTGCGTTATGTTTAACAATGCTACGATAGCAGCCGAACACGGTAGACAGATGTCGATTGAAGTTTGCTAAAGAATGGTAAAAAGCAATGTTGAAAGTAGATAAAATTCTAGATAAAGCAGATAAAAAATTTTCCACACTTTTTGAAAACACGAACTGCGTGGGTTCTCTGTGATGTAAAATTCTATTTCAACTTGCATTCGTTTACGGACGAATCACACGATGAATACTTCTTTGACAAAATATTCGATTTTTTAGAATAATAGATTTCTTTGCTACTTTTTAACAGTAGGTTTACCGGACACGTGAATTTAACGCATTTGGAATTTCACGAGCGAAATTACTATTATTTTTCAGCAACTTTTCCTCACTTTTATTAATGGAATGATACGAAAATATATCCGAATTTGTAAGTGAATAATATACAATTAAGTTGTCTCAAATAAATCGATTTCTTGAAGGAAAAATTCGGTTGCTCGTTCACTCAAGAAAAAAGCTCATAAACCTAGTGTTAACAAAAAGATATCCGATGTAAAGTTATTATTCCGAGAGAAAACTTTTATTCCATATATGTGTAATAATACTTAAATATAAAATAACATATAATGACATGGAAATTAACCTGAAAAGTATTTATATATATGTGCATCACATGTATTACATGTGTAAAAGTATTATGACATATGCAATAAAATTTTTTATTGGAGTAATAACTTTACGTCGGATTTTTTTTCTTTTTTTTTTGTTAAAAGATCTTAAGAAAACAGTTAAAGTCCAGTTAATCTCATTTTTCGATGCTTTATATTAGTGTATTAATTTCATGACTTTCAAAGGGGTTCCAGTCAAACTTAATCGAATAGAATACAAGTTCAAGTATTAGTAAATAAAAAACAAATTGTTTTTTGTTCTTAGTAATTCAATCTTAACACTCTTCGACACTTTTATCATTTCACGATCGGCTTCTGTAAGGATTGTAAAATAGAATTCTAACAGAGACGTCAAGATAAGATCTTGAAGATTACAGCGTTAATAGAAATATGAGCACGTGAAAAATGTAAGAAAGGAAATTAATGTTCCGAATACGCAAATGGCGAGTCTTGATAAACGAGGCTGGTATTCTCATGCAAATAACTTTACCAAAAATATAGTTAAAGAATGTTCAACGAATAAATAAACAGTAAATTGCGATACTACTTTGATTTTGAATGTTTGCTGATCGAAAACTCTGTTGGAGATCAGCGACATCCGTTTCTTTTAAGCGAATGAAATTTTCGAAATCGATATAATTGATATGATACTCAATTGAATATTTATAATTTTTTTTCTAGTACACTTTCTATAATATTGAAACGAATTTTATTAACGTATAAACTAAACATAACAGATACACTTTTTGCAATTAATTTTAATACGTAAAACTTAGGTTTCGTTGTTACGAAAGAAAATTCATACTTTCGCCTTACATTTGGTTCGTAAAAATCACTCTAATTTCATACGAAAATTAAGATAAAGATATTAAATCAAGAAATTCGATACTTGAATTTATATGCCTATAACGTGTCATTAGCATAAATTTGTTGTTGTGAATTTAAAGATAGCAATAAATTTTGAGTAGCATTAGAAATGTCAGCGACATTTTACAAGTGAATTCGATTTTTGAAATTAAATCGACTATGAAAAATAAAAAAAAAAAGAAATACAAACAATGGAGTATTTCGAAGTTTAGAAAAAAAAAAAAAAAAAAAGAAATGTCGAAGAGATTCTAAGTAAATGGTATGAAATTCGAGACAGTAGCACAAAGGACGAGATAAAAATCGTATTATATACAGGGGACGTTATGTTCTAATTTAAGGGGACGACAAAGGGAAGGTAGAATTTTCGACAACCGTAAATGGGGAAACTTGCGTGCAGGTTGATAGGATTAACTGAACCAAGATCTAATTTGACGGAATCAAGAGTCTGAAATTCGATACAGTCCTAGTACGTTTAATGGAGATATTGAATTACCGGTACACCTTAATTCGATGTGATAGGCGAAAAGACTGAGATAAATGGTTCGAATTTTCGAAAGCTTCCGGTTGTGCCACAATGAGAACAACGAATTTCTTAGATATGTAGGAAAATTATTTGGTTAATGTACATATATGTTATTTATGACGTTTTAAACGTAACATGAATTTTGCGCGTTGGACTACAAGTTTGATGTAAATTTATCCGCCGCGTAAAAGATATTGCAAAATTATCTTAAAAAAGAATGATTTCAATGTTTTCAATATTCTTGGAAATTTTGTTTGGATTCTTTCATTTAGTTGCAGAAAATTGAGACTACTTTCTATGTGAATTATTTCTTTACGAAATGTGACATTATCGCTATTTACTATCATAAAAATATGAGCAGAAGTGACAGTTTTATAAAGAATTCTTTAATTCAATTTTACTCGAAAATTGAGCAGTTTATGAAAAAAAATGTGTATTTTATATTTTACGGTTGATTTTTTCATGTAAAATCCATTATCTTCTTGTATTACCAGTTACATGACCCCTTGTATGTATACGTATAAATATACAGTGACTCTCATTAATATTCGGACACCTTTTAAAGCAAAATAATTTTTTCAAAGTTGAAGCAAATGAACTGAGTTCCGATGAGAAGTTAGAAGGATTAGTTTACTAGATGATGAAGAATATAAAACAAAGAACATAGTAGAGTTCTCTTTTTACAACTCTTTGGGTTGTAAAAAGATATAATTGTGTCATCTTTAAAGTGTAAACCGACATAATTATTATACACTCAATTTTCTTAAATTGTCACAGGTTTTTAAGAAATTTCCTCAAACGCTATAACGAGTAATGTAAAATATTCAATCAAAATTCTAAAGTTGCATTAATAGTTCACAATAAGCTTGCAATAATCACTTCCATTTACTACATATAATATATAGCAAATATACAGCTTCTATTTATTTCGTTGCATACCTCGGATTAAATTACAGAGAAAAATGTATTATTTTAAAACAGAATAACTTTCCAAAGTTGGACCGAACGACTGCGATAGTTAACATAAAAAATCAAATGTTGTGCGATAATGAATATTATTTTATATTTCAAGAAAACACATTTATAGAAATTCACATAAAAAAGAAAAGTTGCAAAAAGCGTCCGTTACTCTTCGGAATTTTTTTAAAACTGTTTCTACACGTCATTCGGTAAATTGATTTTTTTAACTTCTCACCAGGTGTTCCATTCGTTTTGTCCACTTTTAAAAAAGTTATTCTGTTTTAAAGGGTGTTCGAATATTGAGAGTCACTGTATATTCAAGCACTTACAAAGACACTAGGGTTTATCGACTGATCGTAGTGATTCAATTATGCAATTTTGTATAAGTTGTATTATTCTTTTTATTGAACAGTAACTTATCATTATTCTTTTTATTTTTCACCTAACTTTTTGCACACACACACATATTTGCAATTACACTGCATTTCTATACAGTTTCCACGTACAAAGCGTTCATAATCGACATTTATAATGAACATTATAGCGTTCGAGACTATCAAAAAGGTTATTCGAAAGTTAAATTAAAAATGCGCCCCATCTTAATCAACATTCCGAAATATAATGCAGAAGGTATCAAATCTGCAAACACCTTCGATAACTAACGATCCCTTTAGATGCAGGTCCCGCCTACCAGATGTTCCTGGTGCCAGCAACAGAATATTTACTTTTACTTTTCTTTTTCAAAATAAAAAAAAAAAATTAAAACCTTGGACTGTTGTTTGATTACATCTCCCAACAATTAATTGAGAGGAAACTATATTTTATTAATGGTAGGTTTTATGTATCTATAAAATATGGTAGACGACAATTAATAACTGAAATAT
This sequence comes from Anthophora plumipes, assembly GCA_951804975.1. Lineage (NCBI taxonomy): Eukaryota > Metazoa > Arthropoda > Insecta > Hymenoptera > Apidae > Anthophora > Anthophora plumipes. Next base: position 10,230,848 of record OX638120.1, read on the forward strand.
TCACTAATATTTCCAATGTTTAATATTCTTGTAATAAATTATTCATAATTATGTTACGAACAAGAGAACTTCTGTATCCCGGAAATCTTAATTTCACAAATTCGTAGGGGACCTTGATGAAAGATTTTTTTTTTCTTTTTTGCTTCAAAGTGACAACACGTCTTAAAAATTACATATGTACTCTCTCACATTTTTATATATTTCTCGAAAATTGTAACAAAAAAATTGGAATAATAATTTAATAGTTCTTTATGTTCTATGAAGCTACCCAATGAAACTTAAAATAAAAGAAAAAAATGTCCACTGCTTTTATTTTACGAAATTTCAATGTCTCTAAGCTTTGAAAATATGCATTAAATTTTCATTTTATTTATTTTTTATATCAACTACAGTTTTCAAGGTATGAAGGAAAACAGGGAAACAAATATTAACTTTAAAGTGATGCTTTCGCATTGAAGAACGAAACAGTATACAAAATTGTACGATACTGCTATAAACTACTTATGATAAGGTATTAGTACTACTATTATACATTCATTTACATATTTATATATTAATATTCTACAAGTGCATTTCCATAAGTAAGGTTCTCCTAACATGCTTTCCTACAACAAATAATTATTAAAGTACAAACCGAAATTGTTTATTGAAATGTAATTAGGCTTACTGATAATAACTAAGGTCTAAAAACTAAGCAGACGCTATAATAATACACTGTGGTCGTAAGTTAAGTACTTTTATATATGTAGAAACCTAACCGTATAAATGTACAATAGTATCGTTCAATTAGTATAAATAGAAAGTTTATAAATAAGAAAAATATGACAGTGAAACCATTGGATACTTTTTAACCGTGACTTCGAGTCTTGCCATTTCACTTTTTTTGCATTATTTCGTAATACTTTATTATTCGTTAATGAATTTGATCAAAAAGTATCTTCTCTGCAGGCGTTACAAAGTTACAACTTTCTTCGTTAAATTTATTGCAACACTCTTTGCAAAATTTTCGAAACTGAATCGCCGAACGAGAAGTCGGCCGAAATTGGCGTGGCGTTTAACGCGTTACTGAAACTAATTGTTTAATATTAATCGGAACGTTTAAGTGAACGGTACTAGTATATAGTACAATGCATATAGCAGTTAAGTTTGAAGAAGATTATACGTCTCGTCCGCACATGCACTACCAGTGCTTCAATGGGGAAAAAGACGCCTCGTTATGTCTCGTTACATCTAAGCGTAATCGACATACAATATAACTACCTTGACCTCATCCTTGGAATATATTGCTTTTATCTTTTCTAATTAGTTATTCGATTCACCCATATATCGCTGATGTCAAGGTTGTTTAAAGAAACGCCCAATGTCAGTGCAAGAGACGTGACCACTTAAGGAACTCTTTATATAATGTATAATATAATATAATTTGTATATATATATTTTGTGTGTGTGTGTGTGTGTGTGTGTGTGTGTGTGTGTAATTACAATACTACGAATTTTCAAGCTCTGAAGTGTCTTCACAATCTCCACAACTTCTATGATTTTATATAATTTTTACGATTCCGAAAGATTAAAAAAATAACTCATACAGTTTAACGTATGCGATAAAAATAAGTGTAGCAAAACAATAACGGTTCTTTAAAATGAGATTCCTCTGATCCTTCGAAATATATTGCTATTATTTTCGTTAGTATTAATAAAAAAAAAAAACTTCCTTTTAGTAGAGTGTGAAAAAGATTTTGTAATTCCAAATTCTGTATAATCAATATTTAAGCAAGGAGAATATATAATTAAAACCCCATTAGTTTAATAAAAAGGAGATTAACAGAAATTGCTTATCAATGTTAATGAATTATACATTTCGATTCCCGTCGAAAGTGACAGACGAAATTTAAGAGATTGAGTGGAGGTCGCGTGAAGCGGGTCATTCGAAAGAGGCGCGCTTAGTAACCAAACAAGCTGTGTATCTTTCACTCTAGTTCTCGCATATAAAAGTCTTTCATTGTTTCTTCTGCGGTGGATTAACTATTCTATTTTTCTACGTATTCAACATTTAATACACAACATAGAAATTTCAAATACATTTCCCTTGCTACTGGCAATTTTTAAATATTCCTGCTTTTTACAATAGTGATAAAAAAAAAAATATATATATATATATATATATATATATATATATATATATATATATATATATACTTGAAGCATCATACTAATTTTATCTAATACTATCATTTAAACTTTCATAAATAATAAGTGAGAGATAGTAATATAAATACTTGTATAATTTATGTATTGAAATATACAATCATTTACAAACTTACAAATTGCATATGTTCAATATACTATTAATTAATAAATAATATATATTTAATAATTAATATAAATATTAAACATCGTAAAATATACTTGAAGCATCCTATAAAATTCTATAAACGTTGAATAAAAATTTAACTTTTTTTAAAATTTGAAATTAGAAGTGCAATTTGTTAGTCGGAAACTTGATCATCGTAATTTGTTAACAATTACAAACATATTCAGTGCAAAGTATCAATTACGAATAAATAAGTTGAATTTTCATGTTTGTCGATGCGTCATGTTTAACTTCATGTTACGACAAAAAAGAAAAAAAGAAGAAAATGTCAAGAACGAAACCACGAATTTCTCTCATTCGAAGCAGTAACTGGCAGTTGAAAGGCGTTTGATTTAACGAAATATCAAGCTGCTCGTTGGAACGGATACAGATTGACGGCGCAGTCGGTAACGCGATCCATTTTCAAGTCCTCTGTTGAATTCATGATTTCTATCTAGTAAAGAAAGAATTTTTCAGGCTGGATCGATGTGTCTAAAGACGGATCCCAGGCTTCAGGACCAAGGAGGCCAGTGGTGTACCATCCTGAATACAGGTATATACACATCTATCGACGACTCTGTATGTAAGAAAGCAGGTAGAAACGTAGAAGTGCGAGAGAGCCGAAAAGATATCTCGGAAATATTCGTCCTTGGAAAATTAAGAATAAAGAAATCTGGAAGAGTCCAACTTGAGGCGCTCACGAAAATCTCTGCAACTTTCTCTCTCTCTTTGTTCTTTGACCAAAATTGTACATGAAACATGTACAAATATGTACAAAAATGTACATTAAATATGCGTTCATTTGAAAGAAGGAATCAGTTTCATTAGGCGGAAACGCGATACAACTTGAACTCCTTGTGTACAACGAAAATAGAGTTATGGTATTAATTAAAATCAGGATGTGTTTATCTTACGGAGGTTCCGTTTAGTTACTAAGATATGCAACAATTCAAGAAGCTTTATGTAACAAAATATAAACGTAAAAAAAAAAGAATGTTTAACGATGGTTTAAGACAAATGCAAAAGAATGATTTTGTTTCATATATGCCCATTTATGTGATACATTAAAGATTTAAAAATACACTATTTTAACACGTTAAGCACTACATTAATTTCGATCGACTTCTGCAAATATATTACATACATTATTTTAGAATTATATATGAAAGATAATCGATAATTTGCTACAAAATAAATAAAAATTAAGCCAATTACCCAGACGATGTGTTACCATCTTATTTCTATGAAGTGTTTGCAATTTTTCCCGTTAAAAATGTTTAATGTAAACAAAAAGAATTGTTTCGCTTCTGGAGATCGTCTCGAATGGGTTAGTGAATTCTTCAATGATTCCATTCGGTACATTTATTAACACATTGCCGACCGCGTGTACTTTTGCGAGCGACATTTACAAGTTTGACGTTGAAAAATGCAAGAAATAGCCAATGTATATCCTTAAACGATATAACATTTTTTAAAGTGTGCTAGCGTTCAAAACAGACAAATTTTTGCAATGGGCACATCGTAAAAATTCATAAACATATCCATCCTTTTTTTTTTTTTTTTTATAATACAGGGAGATCTCCCGGAACGGTTGGCAAAATATTTAAAAAGTGTTACTCTACAGGTTCAATCGTTTACTTCTAACACGAAAACTAAAAAAATATTACAGTAATATCACACAACTGTCTCGTACGAATTTTCGCGTGTAGTACTTCCGCGCAAGAAACGTTTAACCCTTTGCGCTCTGAGTTATATTCATTATATTCCAGTTGTTTACACGTTATATTCATCAGCTCCAATACACTCTTGCAATATTTCATCTTGAAAAAAGAAAAATACACACGTTCGTGTATAATATTTTCATTTATTTTACCAATTTTCTTTATATCAACACAAGTGAAATTTGAATGAAATTATGAATGTCTCTGTAGAGGCATCAGTGAAGTGTAAAGAGTAAAAAGTTATAAAATTTCTAAACGCAGAGAAGACAGACACGAAAGTAGTTTCCAGCAACATTTTACGAGCACGCTATGTGTCGGAGAACACGAGGAACGGTTAAAAAATCGAGAAACAAGCAAGAGAGATTCGGCCCGGAGAAGTTCGCGCCAAAACTTTGCGGCTCGAATTTCCAGACGCGAGAGTTTTGCGTGCGGGCTGAAAGGGCTTTGCGCGCACACAGATATCTAACAGCGCATACGTACACGGACCGGAGATCGTTTAGTTTCGAAGTGGGCCAGATGCCTGCCGGCAACGCACGTCAGATGTATCATTATCTCGGCCTCACTGTTGCTATGCAATTAGAGTCCGTTAATCGGGATCCCCACCACGTGACGCCAACGCGCCTTTCGTGACGCCAGTCACAGACTGAAGGAGGAGAAGGAGGAGAAGAGAAGACTCGAACGAGAAGAGAACAGAGACGATAGAACGGAAAAGGAAACGTCTGAAGGAGGACGGAGAAACGTCTGCAGGAAAGAACCAGAGACCAAGTCGAACGTAGAGAGGGACAGCAACCAGACTGGAGACGAAGACGGCAACAACAACAATAACAACAGCAGCACGTGGACGTGAGAGCGCGAAAGTTCTGTCTTCGCCGTCGGCCTCCCTCTCCTCCTACTCCTTTTTTCTTTCTCTCTGTCTCTTCTTTTTCCCTCAAGTTTGCGCGGTTTTTTTTCGTGGAAAGAGGAGGAGTTTCTCATTTTGTGAGAAGGTATTTCTCTCTAGACCAAAACGAAGAAATTTTCGCACACAGAAACAATTGTTCCGTGGGCGAAATTTGAACCTTAACACACTGTACGCCGGCCCCACATTGTTGCGGGATTTTTTGTACACGTGTATCGACGACTCGACGAATTACATATCATTTGATCTGTTTTCTTTTGTTACGTTGCTACGGTAACAAAGCCTTGCCGGTAGCTTATGACAAAAGAATCCCGAAATGGATGCACGTGATAATTCGAAAACAATGAAAAAGAATCGGTCAGTATTGTTGTTGCATCAGAAAGAATCTGCTCGGCTTGTATATCGTACTGTAAAAAGCATTTTAATCATTTTATTACCGTACATTTGAAGACTAGCGTTCTAGTTTGTGAAGAAATAGCTTTTAAATAAATTTATTAGATAGACACTAATTAAAAAACAATCTCGTAGCAATAAAGAGAATGAAAGTCAAAATGACTTACTGTTTGATGATTTATCGGATATACTAAATGACATTTCAAGTGAAAATGAACTTAGCGATAATAGCGACATTCCTGGAACAAGTGATGTTATTAAACGAAGGACACTAAATAAAAAATATAATATTTCGAGCGAAAGTGAAGATTCGAAGACAAAGGCTGATGAGTTCATAATTGAAGAATGGGCAGAAAAAGATACTTTTCCGAATTTGGAACCATTTGAAGGAATTTGTGGTACGCCTTCGTTACAAAATAACTGCAGTGTGAAGGAAGCAGTAAATTGTATATTAGGGAACGAATTTTTCAAAGTTATTAGCGAGGAGACAAATCGTTATTATTTACAAAATTCACATAAATATAAGCCTAAATTGAAACAGGGAAATGAAGGAACGTCTCATGTTTAGAAATAAAGAAATTATTTGGAATAAATGTGAAATAAGGAAGTGCTTGTATGCATTGTATATTAAGTTTATTGGCGCTCTCGAAAATGTACGGGCTCTAGAAAGCACGTTGAGCGAACAGAATGCCGTACGCGATGAGTTAGGAAACATGAAGAAGAGATCGAAGCTTTTACAGCTCGAATGAACGAAACCAGCGTGGATCCACGGCTTTTCCCGCGCATTTGCGCGCGCAATCTTCCTTGAAGCTGTTTCAAGGTCGGCAGATCTTAATGAATGGTAAAGAAATGTCTTATTGGCAGTCTGCCCGAGCCTTTGTGTAAGCGAAGGACGGAGGATTCACACACATGTGAAGATCGTTGAACTGCGATATATAGCCTCATGAAAGCTCAATGACAAATATTTTTACATTACTATATCGGAAAAGTAAGACGAGATTTCTACAAGTAAGAAACTTCTACTTATTCCAAGTGTGACATTGGCAATTTCTATTAAAATAATGTTTCTAAATGAAGACGGTAAAAGAAACACCTTACCTAATTAATCCTATCACGAAAGGCAAAAACGTGCTTACCATCGTATATATTATTTTAACTCGGAACCGTAGACCAATTGTCTCTGCAAAGAAAAAGAAAAGAAGAGATGGCCATTAAACACTAAACCTACCACAGCCGGTCAAATAACCTTTTTCAATTTTATTTTAAAAATTTTGCTACGTGCAACGTTATTATATCGCCATTTAACTTTACGCCTTGTCTTATAGTATACGTATAACAAATTTTTTAATATTTACTCCTTTTCTTATTATATTTTTATGTGAACAAAAATACGTAGCCTGTCTTATTTACCGCGACCGGTTATAACTTAATTCTGTTCAATAATTCTTGCTTCAATTATATTGAAATTAGAAAGATATGGACTTTTACAGATAATAATAATAATGTTTAAAAATTTAACCTGTTAACTGGGTTCACTTCTCAGAAAGAAACTGAATCTCTCTAGTTCATAATGAAAAATGATAAATAAATTATAACTAATTAATTGATTTTAATTTTTGCAAATGTAAATCCATCGTATTTCAGATTTAATAGAACCATAACGGTATAATTAAAAAATGAGTAATTACTAATAAAGAAACTATTGGCGTTCTAAGTATTATTAAACCAATGACGAGTTAACTCGCCATCTGCAGTTAACAGGTTAAATAAACTAAATAATTATCTAATTTATTTAAGATTAATAGGAAAATTAATATTCAGATTATTATGTTTACAACAAATTGATATAAAAATTGTTATAGTTACATCTTCAATTATTCATATAACATTAATAATTTAGGAATAAAAGGAGTATATATTATAATAATTTCTCATGGTTTATGTTAATCTGGAATATTTTACTTAATTAATATTATTTATAAACAAACTGATAGATGTTTAATAACATTAAATAAAGGAATAATAATATTTATATTTTATATATCTTTAGTATGATTTTTACTTTGTATACTAAATAATTTGACAAATTGAACGATTTATGTTCTTCTGTAATGTTATTTTCTCGGAAGACTCTATTCTTATTCGGATACAAAAGTCAAGGAAGTCAGCGTTTACAAGCTGATAAATTTGTAGAACTGATATTTAGAATAGTAAAAATTGTTACAAACCAGGTGGATATCTTACAGTTATTTCTATCCAAGACTAGGTGTAGATTTACACGATGTACGCCAAACAAACTAGATAAGTTTGGCAACAAATTCCGGTTAACTTCCGCTGTAAGCAATGAATGAGTTATAAACGAATTCCTGTATTTGCGAAAAGATGATTTGTTACCTTGAAACTGACAAAACCGTTTACAGATCATGAAATGAATATAACCATGGATAATTTCTTTGACAAGCATTTCACTAATGAAAAAACTCTTAGCAAAAAATACTCCAAATCTCGAAGATGGTCTTTGCAGGTGTTTTTCGATACTTTCGTCTTAGCCGGAATAAACATATGAATTTTATATAAGGAAACCACAAAAGAAAAAAAATGTGGAGGGAAGAATTTTCATTTCAGTTAGCGGAAGAACTTGCTACTGAATATCAAACATCACAATAGCAAGACAAAGAATATATACAGAAAATAACAGGTTGTGAAAGGAATATGGTAAAGACATGTCGGTTATGAATTCTGTAATAATGAATTGTTAACAAATTTGTAATGAAAAAGTGTTTCCTTTCTCTTTTTTTTTTTTTATTTATGCTAAATGTCCTTATGGTTTACGAATCGAGTGAGAAGTAAACTATACATCATTAGAAATATGTATTCTATCGTCGTACAAAAGATCGTTAAAAATCGGGGTGGTTTAGGGTTCTTTGTTAGCATAGACTGCGCTCATCTCGAGACATTCGTAATTCTCAATGACACAAACGATTCTAATAGCTTGAAAGAAACGCATATTGATAAAGACCCTATAAGTTTAGATTATCAACGGCCTCTTTCGTTCTAGCTATCGTGTTTCGTAAATATCGTGGGTAAGCTCTTTGGTGAGATCGTAGATAACAATGCAGCCTGAAATGATACTCATTAGAGCAGTTTGGATTACGAAAATTTATCGGTGTAGTTGAAACTGATCAATTTATCAGCTGCTTTCGAAATCGATGAAATAACAAGCGCATTGTGTCACATGTTGTTCCTGGAATTCTGTTCAATCTTTGCAAAGTATTGAAACTCTCCGTGCATCTTTCTTGTCATACTCTTTTTCTTCTTATGCTATCATGGCGGAGAATACTCGCGTCATTTCCGAAAAAAGAACGAACCTTGCTAAACAAGTTTGTATAGGCGCAGATTAATGCAGGAAATGCTAAGAACATCTTTGAACACAATTCTCTACCACCGATTATGAGATTTACAAGGAGTTTGTTTATTAGTACAACGGAAACGGAAATTCGGAAAACTCGTGCAATTTCCTTTTTTCAAATTTCTCGATTTAATTTGTAATAGTTGTACTATAGTACAAATTTTATGTTGTAAATACCTGAATAAATATTTGATTATTGTGCACATATATTGTACATTAGAGCGATGCTTAAATTTCAACTTATAAAATATTGTTAAAACCCACTATTATCAGTTTATTCTCTATGCTAAAAAAAAAAACGAGCTTCTGTTAAAATTTTATTATATTTCATAATGTTCTAGATGTTGCTATCCGCCTGTTAGTATTTTCAGCGATGAATACACTAGGTTCTCTCTATAAATCTGATAGACGGATTATCTGCGTCATTATATCGAGAATTCTTAATAAAGAAATCACAGCTCTTCCATATCAATTTATATAGAAAGATGTCAGAGGCTTTGGAAAAAAGATGATTTTTATTATTATTAAATAAAAAAAAAAAAAAAAAAAAAAAAAACAAGGACTGAAGAGTATAACGAAGTTTTGTTCGGGGTTCCATCCGACTACAAATAAATATCACTAGCTTACGAATCACTCTACTACTATTTTATTAAATTATTACACTAGTCTACACTCTTAGAGTCTATTCTCTTATTGTCTATTTCACTCTTCCACTCTCGCATGTTCACAAACTTCTCCTCTCCTTTCACTAACTCCTCGGTGTACGGAGCAAAACTTTGCCTCGTGGTCCGGGTTTGTCCACTCCAGGGAGCAAGGACGAAGCCAAGCAGGATTCGTGTCCGTTTGATGTCCACACAATGGAGCGTCTTTGGAGCAGTTATCCGTTTTGATCATAAAAATCGTAGATTGGTCGTATTTTTATCCCTTGCTGGGGGTCCTTTGGGCCAGGGCGAATGATGAAGAGGGGGGAGTGGGGGAGTGAAGGAGTCGACAAGGGAAGATGACGAGGGAAGTGACGAGCGCGCTAATCTGGTGGCCGCACGGAGCACTACCCTCTTTACGGGGTGCGCTACAACAGTAATTTTTGCTATATGCGAGTATTCAACGACATTACACATCGTGGAATAGCATTGATAGAGGAAACAGAAAAAGTATTTGTTGCTGTTAGTCGAGCAATTGGAACAGAAATATTCTTGCATTAAGAAATTTATTAACGTAACTTTATGAACGTAATGATATAATTTGCAAAACAGATTTTATAGATGTGAATTTTACCTATTCTTAAACATTGTTGATTTACAAAATCACTTTCTAATAATATTCTAGTGTTACATAAATGTGTTTAAGAATCATATTAGATTGAAAAGAAAATTGTATCCCTTCCTTAAAAAAGTACAAAATTCAATGGCTAGCAGCAGCTCCTAATATGTAACAGAAAAAGATAATAAAAACACCATATATTATTACTCATTATTTACGTGAAAATCAAAAAATCTTGCCACAGGTATTTTTCACAAATTTGAAGATAAAAAGATTGTAAATATGTCCTTGACCATCTTTGATTTTTAAATTTGTATTTCATTACTCATTACTTACACAAGAATCGATTTGTCGTTTGTTCATCTGATTATGCGAATAAAATCAGAAATTATGTGATGTCGGCTGAAAAACGCTAGTTGAACGAAATCACGCAAACGTTATAGCAGCCGTTAGTGTTAAGTATCAATAGACTAGAATATATCGACACAGAATATCGATACATCATCACTAACGAATCGCCGGCATTCTTAACCCCCGCGTTATTCGAGGAAGTACTGTTGTATGTCTGAATTACTTACGTAACTAACTGTATGATGTACAATATCTGAATGCAAAGCTAACATTTGATACGTACAGTGTAGATTAGAATACGTGTACTGAAACTGAAATGTCATTACACTTTCTTGGACAAAACTAACTGTTTCTTTTTGATAAACTATATATATCATTCCTATAGAAAAATATCAATAATGTATTCCCACGATTTGTAACAGACACGAATATACTTTTCTTACCGATTCTCTTCTTATGTAAGCTGTCAACTATGAATGACGAGATAACTCGTCATTACTTCGATAATACTTAAAACGTCAATAGTTCAATTAACAATGGATTACTCATTTTCTAATTGCACTTTTATGCTTATATTAAACACAAGATACATCATATTCACATTTGCAAAGATCAAAATAATGTAACTATTTATCATTTTTGCCGATTTTTAATTATAAACTGCAGAGATTCAATTTTCGTTTAAAAGACGTACCCAGTTAAAAGGTTAACCACAAAAAATCATCCACTGTTGCTAGAAATTGCTCTGAATTGCAGAGCTGCATTCTTTACAGGGAGAGAGAGAAAGAGAGAGTTCGTTGACCATAGCAAAACATTCCGTTAGGCAGCACTCCCTAAAGTTCGGCGGTCTCTCTGGGTTGCCAAAAAGGTACCGAAAAGAACTCTGTCGGTGGCACCGACTTCTCTCTCCCCGTCGTGTTGTTAACGAGCAACGAGAAAGCGACAAACGTGCTCACCCAAGAGCCGTAGGAAAAGAGAGGACAGCCATGAATAAAAAGAGAGGACAAGATTGATATTACCGAAAGTCAGAGCGACGCGGACGACCGGGCCCGAAAGAGAGAGGCTGAATCAGGTCCTGTTGCCGGGCCCCTGTTGCTACGCGGGTTACGGTGCATCGTGCTGAATTCGCAACGAGACATTTTCATGATTGCGTTGAATAATGTATGTATAATAGACGTGTGGCCATGGCTAGCAATGATTTTGACACTAGCAGACACCTTTCTATTCAGCGGCCTCCGGATTTGCGCAGGACGAACGGTGGCCTTGAACAGGTCATACGTCATCCAACAGATATCCTGCATCCTAAACTCTGTCAGCCTCGTCGCTCGATCGATCGCTAACTGCGCAGATTCGCCAATGCCGGTTCTCTGGTCTCCGTCTTTTAACGTGTTTCTCGTCGTTGCTCCTTTGTCGCAATATCTCTTGACCGATTCTTGTAGGAAAACGAATTATTGGGTTGTCGGATATCACGAACCTTTCTTAGATTAGCTTTTCTCCCTTTCTTGAAATACAAAAGCAGTACATGTCGCAGATGCTCTTTATTCGTGTCCATATTGAAACTTGAATAACTTACAATTTTTTATATGAAATTCTTTTATTATTACAGTAAAGAAATGTTTGAAATGTGAGCTTCCGAATGACACCAAACACTTACATGCAATAGGTTTAGATACAGTTGAAAATCACGCGACACAACACATGACTTCAAAAAGGTTTAAGACTTATCTGACAACACAATATATGTATGTATGTATTTGTCTATAGTGCCTTTCGATATTTGCATTCACGATGTTGTATTAACCAATTATGTTTACACCCACAGTTTGAGAATATGCGAGAGAGTAGTATTTTTGTGTTCGTAATAATTTATTTTTATGCAATTGGCAATTAATTTATAAGAACGATACGGTGACTCCCATTAATATTCGGACACCCTCTAAGACAGAATAACTGTATACATACAATTTGATAGAAAGAAATCATGATTACTTCATCCTATGTCATTCCTAAAAATAAAATATGTAATATATAAAAATTACACTGTATGAATATAAGAAATACCTGTGGAAATTCTAATAAAACAAATTACGAAGGTATAATATCCAGAATTCAATAATATTTAATTTGACTTTCATTAAAACACTCAATTAACTTTAATTTGAATCTCTATCACTTTATCCGATGTTTGATTAATTAAATATGTAGAAATTAATAAACGTTAACAATTTAGAAATATTATATTACAATGAATCAAACTCAAACATGTTTAATTGTAAAATAGGGACCAAATATAATCGAAACCTAACGCAAACCTATTTCAAACAAACTCAAACCTATCCTAAACATTAGAAATACCATATATAATACCCAAAATACTTTTCTGTGTCATTTGAAAACTACGGCGGTTATAATTCATATTTTCGAAAGTATAATAGAAAAAATAAGAAATTCGGCATTTTGTGCAATTTTGCATCTTCAAATTTTCCTATCAATGTAGAAAAAACCGTAGTCTAGTTACAGCAACTCCCGTTAATATTCGGACAGCCTTTGAAACGGAACAACTTTTTTAAAATTGGACCAAACAAATTGTGTCCTCGCGAGAGGTTAGAAGAATTAGTTTGCTAAATAATGTGTGCAAACAGTTTTGAAAAAATTCCAACTGGTCCGAATTAAGAAGAAAATAGTAACGGTCGCCTTTTACAACTTTTTTATCTGAACCCGTTATGAAAATTTAAAAAGTATATTTTGTAGATTTATAAAAGTTTCATCGAAATCGGTTGATGTAGGACCAAGGGACAAACAGTGCAAAACGTAAGCATTTTCAGATTTGTTGCAGTTATAGGTCGAAAATCGTGGAAAACTTTGATTTGCCCATTTTATTTGTACAATAAACTGATTTGCATAACAAAGATAAATTCGACGATCCTACTAATTCTTGTATGGAGCGATAATTTGTGAAGAATTTGTTCATGTGGACGAATTCGCTCTTCCTCGTCTCCCAAATGGTAAAAGGTACGCTAAATAAATTGATTGGAAATGAACGTCGAAAAAAGAGAAAATCCACTTAATCGTAGTTGCGTTAAACAATTGCACAAACTGTGAATTACATTAATTCCACTTAAAATACACATACAATAAACGTTGCTAAGAGTTTCAATTCGCAGGATATTTATTTGAACGGCCGTTTTTCTGCTGCGAAAGTGATTTAAGGTCGCGGTAAAATTTTAACCGCGCCTCCATACAAATATAACATTTGAAAGTACGTATTTACTCTGTAGAGAGGTGAATGTGGGTGTTTTTCATTGAACGTAAAGGACAAACAGGTACAAGGATTCCGCTGAATGTCAGAGGGGAAAAAACCAGGCTTTAATGAAAAAAAGGCAAAAAAAAGAAGCAATCTACCGATAATGATTTCTTCTACGTGTTCCCCGAAAGAGGTTTTCAACAGGTATGAATTATTTAAATTAGCCATAGTTTTATTTGTTCTTCCCTTTTAGTCGATTCCCTTCGCACACTCTCCATATTATCCTTCAAACGCAAACGCTTTCACGCTTCTACGGTACAATTAGACACACACGGGAACATAAATACAAACATTAGAAACGCGTGATCGTATTGTATATTTGAGGTGTAACATTTTTTCTCAGAAACGTTTGCAAACATAACGTTTGTATTTCACGGGTCTAATGTTCACACGTCCGTTGGAAATCGTTCTTCCGGTCGCTTAATATTCAATGGCAATTAGCGAAATTTTGAAGCTACAGCCTTCTCAGCTTTAAAATTCGTGTTAAGAATATTTTTTCCTACAGAGATACAATTGATTTATTTTCGTATTTTAAATATATAAAGCATAATGAAAAACTTGCTTTAAGGATACTCTTTTTCTACAGTATTTTCATATAATATTTTATTTGTTTGAAGTCTACCTCGGAGAGTTTATTAGCAAACTGCAGAATTGTAAGTGGATAAGTTTACAGGAAATGTATGGGTTTCGAAATTGTGCGACAAATATATAAAATAAAGAAAATAAAGAAAATATCCGAATAATAGTGTTTTTTTATTATTTAAAAAAAAAGTATCAATTTGTAGTCTAGTTATTAGCGACTACAGCTTCGTTACATATACGCAATAACATCTGCACTCTGTGTACTATCATTTACACGTTCATAAATTAAAAATAAGAGAAAGAACTATAAATACTGTATATTTAATGTACTTCTAAAGTTTAATATACAATATAATCATTGAGAAACTTACAAGTTTCATATGTTAAACACATTATCGATTAATAAATAATTTATCTATTAATATTTAAGGTAATAAATATTTTATACTGGTTAATAAATATACTAATGTTATAAATAAATTTTCGAAAGCATTAAATAATAAAAAAAAAAAGAATTAGAAATTTATTTTTGATTACAAAAGTTCAGTATTTATCTTATTCTATTGTTATAAATAATTTTTAATAAATGTTACATAATTAAAAATTGGTATTATAATTTGATTCATATTTTATTACTGTCTTGTGAACTATTTATTTTTTAGGATATGTTTTACCGTTTAACACTAAATTATATCTGTGTTAAAAGAATAAATTAAGACATAATTAACATAAAATATACATTAAATATCTATGGCATAAATATACCGAACTACATAAAATATATATGAAAATATATATTTAACTACAGTTTTTACTCTGTGTGTGTGTGTGTGTGTGTGTGTGTAATTAAAAATATAATTTACGAAGCTAGAATGACATCTGTGGTATAAATACAAGTTTTAGTATTACAATATTTAAGAAACAGTTTGTATTTTACACAGGTTGCAATTACTGTAAGCGAGAAAAATATAGGAATAGAAAAGTAAGGAACGTACGTGTTTCTGAACAGACCAACAAGAAGAATGGCAAGGCAAAAGTTCCGAAAACAATTTACTAATTCTTGGTACTCGTTAAGGTCGACGACTCCAGTACCTGACCCAACGAAGGGAACATTAGCACGAAAATACGTCTCCTTGGTACGAAACAACCAGTAAATCCGTACCTAACGCGAGTTGCGCTTTACGACGGTAAATTGCTAATCCATAAACCTAAAACGGTACTCACAAGAAAGGTGACAAGTAAAAGGGTCCGCATACAACAAGAATTTATAACGTTTGCCGCACGTCCCTTTTTATCGCTGTAATATGCTTTATTTGAATTAACACGGAGATTTCGGATTGGGAGAAAAGTGATAATACCAATGTTAGTTAGTTTCTTTGAAATTAGTTACTTTTATCATTTTTGGAATTTTCAAGATGCTTGATTTTGGGAAGTCATCGGATATTTATTGTGGTTTAAAAGTTCTATTATAAGATTAACGTTAAAAAATGTACAGCATAGAAACTATACAATACATAAGAACAATTGGTATATTAATATATTTATAGTACATAATAGTTGGAACAGTTAAAAATGATTGATACATCATTTTTATGCATATTCGTAAAAAACTGGTGAACATTATTTTCAAAAAAGAAATATCATTCCCACGTAAATTTTACAATATGTATAAATATTAGATTTTTAACAAAAATGCACATTAAACGACTGCTTTCTAACAAATGTTCGTAATAACTGTATTATTTCATTTTCGTAAACTTTTTGGGGAATTTCGAACGATACACAGTGAGCCATTTCGATGAAATAGGTGGAATTAATTATAAGGAACGAAGTGTTGGACGTTTTCCAACAAAAATTGTTTTAATTCAAATTTTTATTCATGTTCATATATATGAATATTATGTATTTTATTCAGAATTTATATATCACTGCTATCGATATAATTGCTTATTTTATCAGCAGATGCTGTTTGATCAGAAATATTGTTCCGAAGGTAAAAAATATCTTTCATATTGAGTGATTATAAAGTGTTCACCTACAATTTTATTTAATTTCGATTAAATGATTAAAAATTTAACGTATTAGTTATTGCATTTGACACTGCTATTTGTTTCTTTATTCTCAGGAGAGTTTATCGACTCTCTATTGTTTATTTATCAAATGTTCTCAGATATAACAGCATCTATTTTGCCTATTCTGTGGAAATGACCCACTGTACGACGATGTCCGGGAAAACGTTTTCTTTCGTCAACAAAACTAATTTAATATTTCGTTAATAACCAGTTTCTTTAACACATGTTGATAAAGCTTTGTTCACGTGTAGTGAACAAAGATGACCCAAATTATCCAGAGTAACGGCTTATACCTGTGTACCATCTTATGTGTTCTGCAACAATGTGCCTTTTCGCCTTTCGTTCCGGGGGTAAAAGCTTTAGACCTTAAGGTATGGTGGTTTCTTTCGAACCTGACACCAAAGGAACACCCACCTTAACTTTATCTCTACCTCATTATCGGATCGTCGTTAGCCGTGAACTTTGCCCTTGTACCTGTTAGCAGATCGGGCCACCTTCGCTTTCATTATCTACAACGAAGTGAAAGATCCGGTCCGTTTTCTACGGTACCCACTAATTGCCTCGTTTTTTGATAAGCACAAAATAGGTACACTTATTATTTACTTTCTATGACAACTTTTATCTATTACGCGTGAGAAACTTGAACAACCTGACTAGTACAAAGTACACAAAGTCACCCGCGCTAAATTGAATTAACACCTGTATCTCAACTACTTTTCCTCATTTTTCCTTTTTTACCTACAGGTTTCAAGTGGGAATTACAAATGAATTCTTTCCAACTGGAGGCCACGTAATCGGTCATAGCGACATTTAAATCGAAATATTCGCGATAGTATTTTATATACAAATTGGCGAAACTATTATCAACCGTAATGGAAATTCGATGATCGATCGGTTTTTCATTCCTTTGAAATGAAACTTTCGTTCTACTCGAAATCCCGAAGCTTCGGCTACAGAATTAACTATTATATTCTTCAAAAGTACGATAACTATGTTGTAAATTCATAAATTAACGTTGATTATTGATGTATAATTATAAATAATTCAAAAAACAAGGATGATGGTAATTTATAATAAAATTTACTAACGCAATTTAATTTGTAATGTTACATTTCTCGACAAGCTGTCTATACAGGATGACACGAAAATAGGTGGTCAGATCTTCATACCGTATTCTATTGTTCCTAAGTATGAAACCCTTTTCTTTCCTAGATATACATGTACAGTGTGGTTCAAAATAACAGGCAATTTAAAATTGCCGCATTTTATGAAACACATATCTTGATAAGACTAAAGTTACATCGCGCTGTAATGAATGCTGTTTTATTTACATAAAATCTTGATCACAGCAACACGTTTTTCATTCCGTATATGTATTACAGTACTACAGATACATCTTACTTAAACGATGTTAATAAATCTTGTTGTGCATACAGTACGCATTATCTTGTTAGTCTAGCGTAATCCATCGGAGGACAGTAGGGGGGAGAATGCGTTGACCGAGTTACCTACGTACACTAAGGGGCCTAGACGTTCCATTGAGAAAACAGGCGATGAATGAACGAACAAACCGGATATCGAAGGAGCCGCGCACAGGTAAAAGTTATCGAGCACTGGACGCGATTAAGCTCGGCCGGTTTTATCTGCTACTAGCACCAAGTTTTAATATTGTTGCCCGGTTATTTGCTGCAAGTATAGTTATTACCTACCAGGTACCATTCAATTGCAACTATTAACCATGACACTTTTCTTAACCTTTTAACTGTGCTCGCGCATCAAACAAAAATTGAAACTACAGCGCAGAGCATAACCATGGTACCATTACAATTTCCAAGAATCTTGAAGTTCTAAGTAATGATTTCTAAATGTTACTAATATTACTAATATCGTGTAAGGGTTTAGAAAGAAGTTACATGTAATGAAGAAAGTGCAAAAATAACATTTATTTAGCACGAAATATCTAACTGGTGCACATTTATAACATCAACGTATTTATTCTAATTTCTACTCATGTTTTCAGGTACGTATACGTCAGTATTCAAGACTGACTATATTTTTGCGTTTTATGTAGGTGCATAAATCATTTCTTTCGCTTCCAATATTTGAATTACGTTTAAGGGCATGGCGGAACGGTCTAATAAGAAACGTCGAGGTCACCACATTTTTTTACAATTTCTACACAACTTTTTCAATATATTATTCGTAATTTTAACAATTTGTCGTTGAGTTCGAGGGGATAATTTCTTTTCAGGCCCTCTTTTTCTTATTTTTCCCATACTTAGTACAATCGCGTAAAAAGTCGAATATAACTTTAAAAGATTGCTCGCGCTTACGCGCTAATTCTCATTGCTTGTGTTCTTTATATATACGCTAAACTTGCACCGTGTTCTTATTCATTAAAGTAGTTAACGCGTGACATTGTATAAATGAACTAAAAAACTTTGTGCTCGCTAAAAATATTACAACAGAGATGCTTGAAATTTGTTAAGAATAAAGCTGGTACTATTGTTCTGCACCGATCTTAAAACAACTTTCGATTACATCTCAACATTATACGTGGAAAAATTCAATGGTTTTCATCTAAAGTCCATTATTTACAATGCCCTTTCACATTATACAATTGGCTTCTTTTACTTATTTTCGTAAAATTTATAAAAGTTAAAAGTACTAGTGCTGCTACAGTTCTGCTCTGCAGTGTATATAGTTTATAATGAATAATTAGGAATAATGATAACTAATTACTTATTTTGGATTTTGAACCTATACAGTTTACAATTAAACATCGGAAAAAATGATAGCTAATTCCGTTCTTTTGGTTTGTGCAATTGTATGGTGTAACAGTGCAATTAAGAAATTAGTAATTTATTAATAAATAAGCTAAAAGGCGACTTTTATTATTTTCTTCGCAATTCTAACTAACTGGAATTTTTTTAGAAACTGCTTGCGCGCGTCATTTAGTAAACTAATTCTTCTAACTTCTCGCGAGGACAATTCGTTTGGTCCAATTTAAAAAAAAATTATTCCATTTTACAGGCTCTTCGAATATTAATGGGAATTACTGTAACTAGACTGCGGATTTTTCTGCATTTATAGGAAAATTTAAAGATGCAAAATTGCAGAGAATGCACGTAATATCAAAGAATACACCAAATATCTAAATTATAGTGCTTTTTACAATGCCGAAGGTTCTTACTTTTTCTACTATACTTTCGAAAATATGAAGTATAACCGCCTTAGTTTTCAAATTACACAGAAAAATAACTTTAGTATTATATATGGTATTTCTAATGTTTGGTAGATTTGGGCTAGCTTGAATTAGGTTTGATAGGTTCAGATTGTATTTGGTCCCTATTTTACAATTAAACGTGTTTGAATATGAGTTATTCTGTTTTAAAGGGTGTCCGAAGATTAATGGAAATCGCTGTAAATATTTACCAAAAAAGAAACACCCTTGCAATCAAATTTCGAAATTTACGAATAATAATATTTCTGAATTGTTCACAAATACTGTAAGGCAGACAAGTGTTTATTAACTTCTGTTTGTTTAATTAATCGGAAATTGGATAAATGATAGAGATTCAAATTAAAGTTAATTGAGCGTGTTTTAATGAAGTTTAAATTTAATATTGAATTGTGATATTGTACCCATTTGTAATTTGTGTTATTAGAATTTCCACAGGCATTTCTTATATTCACGTAGTATAATTTTTTCATGTTACCAATCTTATTTTTAGAGATGTCATAGAATCAAATAACAATGATTTATTACTATCAAATGGTATAACATATATACAGTTATTCTGTTTTAAAGGCTGTCTGAATATTAATGGAAGTGACTGTGGCTCTCTAATGATGTATACAAGTACATCGATTTGTTTGATTTCTCATTAGTAGGCAGGCGGGTACATTTGTAAGGACAAGAGGCAATAATTCGTACAACACAAACATGAACTCATACAGCAATATTATCTTCGAAACGGTGCCTTGTTGCCTTATAATTGTCCGGCAGTGAAGTGCGCTGTAACACTTTTATGGGGTCTCGATTCGTGAAGCGAATAACTTAACTACTTTAATGGGTGACCCAGTGGTATCGCAGTTCATTCACGTTCATTAATCGCATTAAACGTATGTAAAACATTGCGGTTAATTTTCTCGTTATCATTCACGATGAACGTTATGAACTGGCAAAATAACAGAAAAAAAATAATTCGAAAATAAAAATTAACCCTTTGCGCTCTGAGTAAATTTTACCTCATACGATCGACTTATTAACTTTAACAAACTTCTGCGACGAAACTTTGGAAAATGAAAAAGTTTCACTTTAGAAAGAAAAAAATTATACACCTTCGTGAATTTATTTACTTTTATCTATTTGACTAATTTGCTTTGTTTAAATATAAAGAAAATTTAAACAGATTTATGTGTATGTTATGAATGTCTCCGTAGAGGCGCCATTGGTAGGCAAAGGGTTAAATATTCCTTTGCTGCAGGTGACAGCTATCCAATGTAGTATTGTATATTTTATTATATATTGTATGTTGTATCGTATTATATAAAATATTTATCGTATAAGATAGTACTTATAATATGAAAAAAAAAGAAAAGATAATTTCAGAAATGTTACAACATTTATCGTATCGGAATTTGAAAAAAGAAAAAAAAGAAGAAGAAAAGAGTTCTGGGCGTTTGTTTTCTACTTTCTGCACGAGTTCCCGACTGGAGCGTAGATTTAAATATCTTGTGTACCATTGAATTAATCAAAAAGTGTAACGGAAAATAAGGCAACAACACCGTTGCAACGGTGCATCCGCTGCACATCAGTTTACCGAAGCGAAGAGAAGTCAAGGCCGTTCACAAAGCACATTCTATCCTACACAGAGTTGTGGTTGCTGCGTGTTGTCTAGGTCGTGCAAGACCGAGGGCGTAAAGGAGGAGTTTGGAATCCGAGAGACGCGAATAGCAGACTCGAAGCCCGTGAGAAATCGGTTTATAGACTCACGGACGCCCGTTGGAACGTTAATCGCGCTCACGGAAAGGATATACCCCCTCCCTTCAGATAGAACCAGTTGAGTAATAGCACGATACTGACAAGTCGTTTTAAACGTTCAATTACAGACACATTTTCCTTTCCAAAGAAAGAAAACTGCACCTTACTAAGTATGTCAAAAATAGAAGACAAGAATGTTTGTACTGAGTCATTCGTAAGAATATGGAAAAACCAGCTTCCTAATAATTTTACATAAATCAAAAATTTCTTTTTTTCTTTTTATAGTTTATGATTTTTATAAGATTCATCATTTATTTATTAAAGTAGAAGAATATTCAATTGAAATTTCTAATAATTTTATCTTGTATTCAAATGAATTTCGAATTAATAAAATTGATTTAATATAAATTTATTCCAACATTTTTCATATGTTTCATAATTCATTTATCAAAGTATAAGTCTATTTATTCACATGTAGTTATAATTGTCTTCATTAGGGTGTTAATAGCTCTATTTTCTTATTTTATTAGCTTAATAAATATGTTATTGTTAAAGTACCAAAATTATTTAAACTTAATCGTTGTAACTTCATTAATTTTAATTATATTTATATATAATCAAGAATATTCAATTGAAATTTTATAATAATTTTATCTTATCTTTAAATGAATTTCGAATTGATAAAATCGATTTAATATTCATTTATTTTTATTCAAACATAATTTTATTGTTATTTATAGTTTATTTTAATTATAAGATATAAAAAAGAAAAACTTTTCGGCGGTATAAAAATAAATAACTTGTAATTAATAAAATGTGTCAATAAAATTTATTAATCTTATAAAGAGAAAATTTTGTAAATAATATAAAAAAAAAAGGTGTGTTCAAGGATAACAACCAGAATCTTCCAAGTGGAACATGTTTTCCTACATTTGCTTATATACATAAGTACACATATATAAATATATTTAAGACTGTATGCCTTAACAAGCTATCATTTACGCTACAACGCTTTGAAGTAATTTTACGTAGGTGCTAGTCTATTAACAGCGGCATTTCCGAAGAGTATATTCATAGAAAATCAATAAAAAGAAAATAAAAGAAAATGTATCGATACAATACTGTAGTTAGAAAGAACAAATCGAAAACGTTTTCAAGTAGAATTGAAATTTCCTCACGATGCAAGTTTGCACAACGAACTTTCACTTTTGGAAACGTGGCTTTTTATAGAAACTTTCGTCAGCGTAAAAATACGCGCCCAATGCTTAATATTTCGAGAAAATAATCAACGTTAGAATTTTACTCGTGTTAATCTCCAAAATTGGAAATTCTTACGAAATTTCTATATCATTTATTACAATCATACCGTTCACTTCTGAAATAGAGTATCGTTCGTATTTGTAAATTTTGAAAACTGTAAAATAAAAATAGAATATTATAGGCAAATATGACCAACAAAATATCGTGCATTATGTAATCTGTAATTTCCATCAATCGAATAACAAATTATGCACTCGTGGTACGAGTTTCTTAACATCCTTAAATTATCATCGAATATCATATCGACAATGACTCTCACGAATTTTCTGCAAATTAATCGAAAGAACGCCGTATATTTTTACACAATTTATTTTCTATAAATTATTTTTACATATTTTTATACATTTTTACAAAGTGTGACCAGCAAACCCTAGAAATGCGGCCGGCAATATCAGATCATCCGCGATATTGAATTTATAGAGATAATTTATATTTTTACAAAAAAAAATAAATAAATAAATAAATAAATTTTATCATATTGCAATCAAAAATTGTTCAGTTTAAAAAATACTAAATTTTATATGCAATATATCTTGTTATTACATATAGATTTGTTAGAAGAATTTGATAAACGTTTTAACGATTTTAAGAGTCACGCGGAAGAATTTACTTTATTTTCTGATTCATTTTTTTGCGATCCGTAAAATGTTTCCGAAGATATGCAATTTGAACTGATCGAATTACAGGAAAATGTCGATGCCAAAAATTCTTACCGCAACAATTAATCGATATTTATAAAGGATTATCTTCACAGAATTTTCCAAAATTGCGCAAACATGCTCAACAAATGTTTTTATTATTTGAAAGCACTTATATATCTGGAAAAACTTTCTCAATCGTAAGTATTAATAAGTCCAAATTGAGATGAAAATTAACCACTGAACATTTAAAAGCGGCGTTAACAATACATTCAACCGACTTAGATGATATTAAAAGAATGAACCGACAAGGCTCGATGATATTTATTGAAAGAAAATAACTACATAAGTCACACACTTCAGATTGATGAATTTACTATCTTTTTCTTCTTTCATTTGAAATTATTGAATTACTTTCGTTTAATAATTTTTGAAATGTGTTAATAAACAGTTTGTAATAAAAAGTAACTGCTATCATAAATAAAGAACGATTATGTTATAAAATTAGTGCAAATCTTTTCCTTGTGTCTAACTTTTTATCGATTTCAACGTATTTTTCCATAACATTTTGTTCGCCCGCCAAATATTTTGAAATTTAGAATTTGGTCCACCTAGGTAAAACTTTGGGAATCCCTGCCTCTATTATTTTCTCCATCTTTCTTTCGTGCGTTCATCTCCTCGTGTTAGATCTGCGGAAAGCGACCTGTTGCCAAGGGAAGAATTCAAAGTAAACAACGTTACGTCATCGGGCCCGCGGTGTCTAACTCGGTATACTAACTCAAAGCTCGTGCCTATTCCTTCCCCGTCGCTGTATCTCTCCATCGCCAAGATCAAAACTTACTCTTAAGTGACACAGATAAAACGGAGCACGCGTCACTTCGACATGTCGAAATTCGAAATACTACGAGCCATTCTCGTCTTATAACAAGAAAAGCATTGTGCATTAGTTTAGAATTATTAAAGTTACACGTCCTAGATTTATTAGACGCATATCTCTACGTTTAACCTCTTGCGCTGGGAATTAATTAAATAGTTTCTAATGGTAATTAAATACGACTGAAAATAGCACAGAACAGAACGTTTGTTAGTTTGTAGTATAAAAAACACATACACCTTATGTGTTGCAATTATGATTAAAAGTATAAATTCAAATAGTATAATATACTTTAAAAAGAAATAACTTTGATTAGATTGTAATATGTTCATTCGAGGAATTTAATTAATTTTCTCGAAAACTTATTTTAAGTCATAGTTTTACTTTAATTTTTAAGTAACTTTAAAAATTCAAAAATAAACATTTTTATAATTCATCATTGAAGTAGAACAATACATAATTACTTTAAAACGCAATATTAAACATACAAACTTTTTAAGTATCTTCAAAAATTCAAAAATAATCATTTCTGTTATATATCAAATAAGTATAACAATACATAATTACTTAAGATGTGTGTCGCGTCATTCCAGCGCAAGAGATTAATGAATAACTTCTTTTTTTTTTCTTAAATCGGTCTTCTAAATTTTCCTTCATCTTCTATAAGATAATTATCAAAACATTTGAAATATTATCATTACTGCTTAGAAAGATGATTAGTATATTTGAAATAAATCTGTCTCTGGAAAGAAATGATAAAGCAAAAGATGTTGCGAAAAGCGGCTAGAATGTTTGCAATTTTGTGTGTCTACAAGTACACACAGGCAACCGATAATCGTGTGATAAGAAGAAGAAAGCGAGACAAGGGAGAGAGGTTGGGAAGAGAATGAGAGGGAGTGAAAAAAGCGGCCAAGCAGCAACGAGCATGGCAAAAGCACGCGGCTTCTTCCCCGGAGGGTCGCACTGGTTATTCGGCCTGCGAATAATAATCATAGCGGTCGCCCTCCTGGTCGTTTCGGTTTTCTCCTCTCTTTCTTTCTCGCTGATCTCCCTGTTGGCCGCTGCATAGCAACAAGAACCGTTCTCTCTTTTACTCTTAAGACTCGCCGGAGGCCCCCGTCTTCCACACACGAGACCCGAGAGAGGACGGAAGGCATGCCAGGCGAAACAGAGAGGAGGTAGAGAGGGAGAACTAAACACTCCGAATCGAGAGAGCGAAAGAACTGAGAGAGTAGCCGGTAGGCGACCAAAGAGGATGGAGATATAAACGGACGCAGAAAGAGCCGGCTGACAGATCTCTCGGAAGAAGGGGATATGGGGAAGGAAAGAGACGACGGAGGAACAGAACAGTGTAGTATACAAAGGACTCGCGGCAGAGAAAACCGGGAAAAGTTAGCGAAAGAAATGGACACGCAACGAACTGGTCGAAAAGAATTTCTGTAAAGTTGATACTTGTTCGTTAACTCATCGCTTCCAGAGCCTGCACATTTTGTAGCGCGCCAATAAACTTCACACTAGACAACTACCAAACCAGTCAAAATGATTGGTATTAAATTTCCATTTGAAATGTACTAAAAGTTACAATTTTGCACTTCAGAATTTTTTTCGGGACTTTTATTGCAATATCCAAAGAATTAAATTTATCAATTTCAGTTCCTCTCTCCTGCGCGCTTTTCAAAGTTACATACATACTGTACCTAAATATACCGCAACCAATCATTTCGACTGGTATCTGTCTATAACTGATAATCGCAATATTATTTTATATTTCAATTTGTGTCACGATTTGTTTCAAGTAGTTGAAGAGCTTGCTAGAGAATCACAAGAAAAACGAACGTTAGTTAGAATATCGGCAAATACGACACAAAATTCGGATAAACGTAGACGGTGTCAAATTGGACATTGCAAAAATAATAAAACCAATAATACCAGCGATAAATCCAAGAAATACGTTTACGAGAAATGTGTATCTAAAAATGCCTCTACCTCCATTTGTAACAGCTATCTTCATTAATAATAAATTTACCGTTGTTAAGTATGAAAAAAGTGTACTTCTAAGTGGTATAAATATGTATAATATTATGTAAACATTAAAAAAATATGAATAAAGGTTATTTTCATTGCATAACGCATTTTATAAATAACCAGTCATTTTGACTAGTTTGGTAGAACTAATGTAGGTATACATTAACTGTCGGTAGTTCTAGTGTTAATATAATGCATACAAGCACTTTCTTAATTAACATTTATAAATTCTTAATAACATCAGTTATTCCGGGAATGTCGCTATTATTGTTAAGTTCATTTTTACATGAATGTCATTTGGTATATCCGATAAATCATCAAACAATAATTCATATTGACTTTCATTCTTTTTATTGCTATGAGACATTACATATATAGCCAGATTGACTTTCCGATAACAAGTATTCCGTATTTTGTAAGCTTTCGTGGATTGTACATTTTCAATTTTAATTTTCCACGCGAAGGTATCACTACTTCGTCCAAAGACAAGTTCTGATTAGGATTCTAAGCAGAATGAAATTTTTGTACTAAAGTTAAATTGCGATAAAAATTGTGCTGAAAATAGAAATCCTTAATAGTTTCTTTTAGTAATGAGTAACAGTTGCAATTTTGAGTTATGATAACAACGTCAAATTAAATTACTATTACGATTAACAATGCAAAAAGAATATTAAAATTGATAAAAGTAATTCATCTACTTTTCATTTAAAGGATGTGTAACTGTATCACCTTGAAAGTATGAACTGACATAATTATTATACACTGTATTCTTAAATTGTCGCAGGCTTTTAAGAAATTTGCTCAACTACTATAAATGAAAATTCGAAAAAGCTGCATTAGTAATTCACAATAAGCTTGCAACAATCTCTTCCATTTATTATACAATACAGATTATAAAAACCATGTATTATTATATAATTTATATAATACATGGTTTTTTATTAAAGTATAATTATTTATAAAACTTGGAACGCACACGCGCACACACACCATTTATTCATATCTCATATCTAGGATTTATATTATACCATTTATGTATTCACAATTATTATAAATAAAAATTGATATAATTTATGTACTTCTAATGTTTATTGTAATATACAGTCATTTATAAACTTACAAATTGCACATAATTAATATTATTAATAATTAATAAATAATTTACATGTTTGTATATATTTAATAATTAATATAAATAATTTAATTAATATAATAATTTTACACATTAATTATGTAAAAATTAATTTAAATATAATTGTTTATAAACTTTATTAATTAATTTTAAAAAATAATTTATTTTCATATTTAAAATCTATTTTAATACTATAAATAAATTATAAAGATCACACAATAATAGTTTTTTTTTATTATATAATATGGTTTAGAACTAAAGGGTTTTTATTAACTAAATTCTGCAGTTAACTGGTTAAACGTTGAACGGTGATTCGAAAATAGAAAGTTTTATTACTCCTTTTATACCATACATTTTACGTTTATTCTATTTTCTTTTGTTTTTTTTTAATCATCATCGAATAGTAATTTGAATTAATTTGCAAAACGGTCTCGCGAGACTTTCCGTAAGTTATTTCTCATGAATTATGTCTTTTCAAGTTTCCAAGAAAGTATAGTGGCTATTGTATTCTTTGAGCGGATCCTACTTAATAAATGCAACAACAGCGTGTCTCCTGCGCTTCGTTTTGCTCGGCGCAAATACGTGCGTACGCATACGTATCTACTCTGTGTGCTAAATGGCGGAAATGCCTTGCAGATGACGAATCAATTTAGGATGAAAATAATATCCTCCATCTTACTAGACGCATATTTACTCGCAGAACAACGCGCACTTTTCCAAAAAATCAAAGGTTTATAATATTTCGTTTCATTCTAGGACGTTTAAGGTTAATTTCTTCTTTTAAGCTACGTTAAATTACCGTATTTACCGTTTGATAACGGCCAACGAAAGCTTGTTTATTCACCGCACACAATGCGCTCGAGTCGAAACGATAGATCGTGTTACAATCATTTTTTATCTCTAAAAATTCAAGAAAAGAGTTCATTCATGTTTCATTCATCCAGGGGTTATATTTTTAGAATTAACAAATATTAGAAACTGATATACGTTGTGTACCCTTGGTAAATAACCGTAGCCGCGTCTGCGATGTAACTATAAATACGAAAAGGTGCGAAGCGTAACGATATTTACAGTGTAAGTGTGATAATGATACAGATAGGTGTGTGTATATCTATTTGTAACAAAAAGATTTCACCGGAAGGTACAATAATACGATAAGAAAAACGATTTCTTCCTTTTACTTTTTCAGAACAATTTTTTTTCGCATGAAAGAATTGCAACCTTTGATGTGAAATTTTATTTCTCAGGAGTGAATGACAAGTGTTCTGTCTTTCTCCACTTTAATTTCAGATAATAAACTTCGATTCTGCTAAATATTTCTTGCACATATATTTGAAAATTCATTTACATGCACGCTTGTGCATTAGGACACTTGAATGTGAAGCATACTGAAATCTACTGTAACTTAGAGGATTCTAGTGAGATCTGTCGAATTATAATTGAATCTACTATATTCTACTAATATCTATCGAAATTTCTTGAAGCTTATCGATCTCGATTCAAATCTATCGAGATGTTACCTAAATTTTAGTGATATCTGAATCCTACCGAAAGCGACTTGCCGAATGTAAGGCAAGCCTTAGTGTCGTTATAAATTTAATATACAATTATTCTAAAAAAGAACGAATCTAAAATGAGCCTAAAATTATACTAAAAAAAGAGAAAAAGAATTATTCACTCTAGAATCTCGAAGTACAAGCGCACACGCATATTTTTACTAATATATGAAACTAACTTTGGCGAGAAAATATGATTCAAATCTATATAAATAAATATAAACAAAATCTACATAAATCTATATAAATAAAAATATGATGAAAATACAATTTACATATGATTTAAAAAGAATTTAAAAAGTGTCATAATACTTAGGAACAGCAGTGTACGTTTATTTCGTTTGTTTCAAAAAAAAAAAAGGGGGGGGGGGTAAACCATAAAAGGAACTAAAATTTTACTATAAATATTGCAATGATAATTAATACAATTAACCGTCGTTATTTTCGCTTATTATTTTAATTTGTATCAGTTCGTATTTATATGTATATCGTTACTTCATTGTGCAAAACTTCGCGACTTTCTTCTAAGAAAAACGGTTCCTACGAAAATTTCTATTTGGTCCAGCAGGTAGAAAGAACTGGGTACGGGTTAGCGAATCAACATTCGGATGAGAATGGACATTCGCTCGATCAGTCATTGCTTTTACCCAGTTTGATTAATTTTATCAATCTTTGACGTCGTTAACCATGTAATTGCTGAGTCATACAGTGCTGGACAAAAGTATTGGCATAGTATCAATGTTACGCTATAAATACTTATAACTACTAAACAAACTGATTTAACCTTCTATAGACCGATTTTTTTTCGCGGCTATAAAAAAAAATGTATGCAACCTAAAATCAACAAATATCAACCTATAGATAGAGATTAACAATGAATTCAACAGTTTCAAACGGTTTTATTATAATGAATATGTTTTGTAACTTTGAAGTAACAACGTTTACAGTCAATTGACACAACGTTTACAACGTTTGAAGTTGCACGTATAAAAGCAAAGTATGGAATTCCATAAAACAGTTTACGCTTGACGTTAAACATAGGTATACGTTGCACTTCGAATATTTTATTTTTGGAACCCTTTGCATCTCGGCTTTTTGCAGCGTCCCAATAAAGAATCTTCGAGCCTATTGCCCTAATATTTCTTATTCTTATTGCTTTTTTACTTTTATATAATTTTCGATTCATATTTCAAGCCTCTGATATATAAAACTAAAAAGCAAAGAGAACACAAGCGTTATTGCAAACACACCAAACTATTATAGCTCACTGTAACTTGAAAATCAGAAAGCTGTATCATATGAAAATAGTAACAAAATGATTGTTGAAATGGAAACAAATAAGATATTATTGATATACAAACCAAGAGCTACTATGTACGCCTTTCCTTGTTTAGCAAACACCAATAGAAGAAAAAATAACAATTGCAAAAAGCTGTTAGCTTCTATCTGCAGACAGCTTGCAAAAGCATTTGCTCTAATGTTTCAGGTTATTAGTTGCTAAAGAGATATTATACAACAAGATGTGCTATCGTGTGGAAAAATTGAATTATTTAATAAACTATAGAACTAAACTATAGAAGGTTAAAGACAAAATTTTGAACATATTCATTTATTATCTATCCTAGTTTATTGAATAACAAGAACCAATAATATAAATATAGCGATATCCAAAATAATAGGGAAAATATATTACTTGAACATTTCATAGACAGATAAAGTATTAGCACAGAGGAATAATAATAACACTTGTAATTAATTAAAACAGGCACGGACCATTGCAAAAATTCAGTCGAAGAATACCAAGCAGCGTGGTCGTTTTCTTCTTTCGTTTTTTAAAACTTCCGATTTTCGACAGATAAAAAGATTTTACGCGGTTAACTGGTTAATAGGTGAAAAACGGATTGAAAACGAATTAGACAAGGCGAGTGGAATCGTAAAAAGAAACAGGCTTTGCAAAAGAAAAGAAAGAGGAAAAGAAAACGATGGACAAAAAACGTTTTCTGAGCACAGCTGCCGCTCCACTTGCAAGGTTTATCATTCTAAGCAGGGGAGGTTTCTCTCTGCGCTCTCTTTCGTGCTTTATTCTCTACCTTTCCCCCACGGGTCCTGTTCAACCATTCATCCTACTACTTTGATTTTCGGTCAAACTTTTTTTTCTCCCTATTGGACGCAAGAATATAATAAATAACAAATACGTAACACATTGTTGTTGAAGGTTAAATTTAGATTTAACATTTTACATTTATTGTGAAGTTTATTGGAGACGTTTATAGCAAAAGGTTTACAATATTAAGTTTTGTAATATTTATTCAAAATATTTTGTTAATTTTAAAGATTTCCATATCTTTTATTCAAGCTTATATATTTTCAACTTTGAGTTGTATAATATATTTTTCAGAATTTAAACAATTTGAATTAAAGAATGTCAATAATAAATTTTCCCTTTCATTTACTATTAGACCTTGACCTATTTTAATATCATTTAATTTATGAATTATTATATTTTTATTTTTATTAATGTATTAATTATATATCAATGATGACGTGATATTATTTGTGAAAGGTTATTTTTCAAAGATTTCATACTTTTATTATTTATTGTTCAGAAATATTTCTTTTTTCGGAACTTATTTTCATAACTGTATTTACATTTAGATAAACGTAAAAACATGTCGGTTGCTATCTGCTTTCTTTTAACACATAATATTACTTATCGCGGGAAAGAACGCTGGAAATTTTTGATTTATCAAAATTCGCGTTCTTTTGAAACCTTTCTATAAATTTTAAGCAAACAAATGTATAATTCGCGTTCTATCATGATAACATTTATTTTGTTACTAAATTGTGCATTCAGTTCTCAAATTGCTTTAATGTATATTGGAGAAAGTTAATTTGAAGTTACAACTTTTCTATAAATTTTAAACAGGAAAAAATTTATAACTCGCGTTCTATCACGATAATACTATTTTGTTACAGGTTATACACTCAGTTCCCAAATTGCTTTAACCTCTTAACTGCGTTCACTTTTCAAACGAAAATTTAATGTCTCCAGTTTATAATTAAAAATGAGTAAAAATTACTGCAAGTTACGTTGTGTCGATTATTATAAATGTGATTATAATGTATTTTAAAATAATAAAATGCAGCAATCCATTGATAGATAAATTATTGTGCTCTATGTGTTAGTGAACCCGTGACGACTTAACTCGTCTTTCCCAGTTAACAGGTTAATATACGTTTTAAAACAGTTAATTCGAAGTTATACCTTTTCTATAAATTTCAAAACAAAAAGAAAAAAACATTTACCTATTCACATGTTTGTTCATGCTGAAGTATATCTAATCGACCAAATAACCAATGTGCATAAATTACTTTTTCCCTGCTGCATCGTAAAATCAATTACTAAGAAGGGTATTACAAGATTGGAAGCTATTGTTAAAATTTCGAACGATTGCCGGCAAATTTACTTTATCTGTGTCACTTTATCAAAGAAACGAATAATTAAAAAATAAGAAACCCCGTCCCAAATGTAAAATACTTTCGCTAAGGGATTATCGCTAAAGAAATCGAACAAATGTGAAATAAAAAAAGAAAAAAGAAGAAATATAGTAGTTACATAATCATCCCAGTACAAATTTATTTAAATAAGCTACAGCTGCATTTCTCTTTCTCTTTTATTCCTAACAGCATATTGGATTACTATCTTTCGTTAGACACTGTCGTCGGGGTTTCAAAAGCAAACCCATGGGGATAGGGGCAGCTGTCGTACATTCCTACGTCCCTATCTTTCCCCTGCCCCGCCCCACTCCCCTCTAGCAGATCTACAGCCCTTGCTTTTCTCTTTCTTTCATTCTTAAACCGTTATTGATTTTCCTTCTCTACTATTGGATTCTCTTTGAACGCTGTCACGAATAATCTCAATGGAAAGAGATCGTAAAGAAGAGAACTATTGGAAAAACTGGACCTAGCTTAACCCCCATAGAGCTGTATTTTAGATTCGCAGAGCAAGACCTTTTCTATAAATTTCCAATGTTCTTTTCAGGCACTTCACACTCCAATATTCTCTACACTTTCTCTCGATTTGTTGAAATATACTAAGCTATTGGAAAAACTGGACCTGGAATTTAGTCCCCATAGAGGTATATACATTTTAAATTTCGAAGCGCAAGACATTTTGTATAAACTTCCCAGGTTCTTTTTCAGGCTCTTCACACACCAATATTCTCTATATTTTCTTTCAATTTGTCGAAGTATACTGTGAAATGATATACAAATTGCGACACACTGCAATACAAAATTTAAGATAATTCCGTTTGTATGGTAGATCGTGTTTATTGTAGTTTCGATGAAATAATCGTATTTGTCGTAAACTGAATCTTGTACAATTTCGGTTTTTATACTGAAGAAGACGTATTCACAGAGAACCGCTGCAAGATACGTTGTTCAAATTCTAAAGTAGATGTTATAGTAAAGATATTTATCTTCCTCTCTTAACTACTCTTGATCTCTCTTGAATTCTCTGCTTACCACGTGAAAGATAATCGGCGGAAATCAACGAGGATTCTCTGGAACTTCTACGCTTCCTGCATGAAAATTTCGATTTTCTTCTGTTTCAGGATTTTTCTTATTCAACACCACGTTGTAACTATTTCGACTGTTCGAAGTGAAATCTGGTATATCGAATGCCGCGATATAAATAATTTACATAAAAAATTATCCAAATTTTATCAACGTCATATTCGAAGCATTGTTAATCTGTTAAATGATTTTAAGGAATATGGTTACTATAAAGAAGTGGCGATTTTTTGTGTTACGTCGAGTACATTTGTCCTTGTGAAAGGAAAAAAATTATTTTTCGCTATTCCAATTTAAATTTTAGCGAAAGCTGAAATGTTTTCCTAAATTTCAAGCGTTCAAGATTATTTTGGAATAACAAAACAAAAAATCACTTGAAAAAAGCTGCATGGTTTGTGATAGATAAAATATTTACAAATTTCTTAGTATATTCCTCTTTTTTTTAATTCTCCATAAATTATCTTATAAAGGTTTTTCACAGCTACAACTAAGCCCACAAAGCATCGTTGAAATACATTTTCCACATAATCTATCAACTGTTTCACTAAAAACTAATTCTACATGAAAATATTCGTACTGTTTGAAAAATAAGATGCAAAAACAGTGAAGGATACACTTCGAATATTCAAGTATTATACAATACTTGATATGCCATTTAATTAACATTAATACTATTCTTATTATTAATAGGTAAAGGGACATTTATGAAATGAATAATAATCTCTACAAAACTTCGGAAAATAACAGTTCCTTAAAATTATTCAAAAATTTCAGTTTGCTTCGAAATAGAGGGAACTGTGCACAGCAGACAACTATACATTGATTGATTACGATCAATTTGTTAGGAATAAATACAGTGATTCCCAATAATATTCGGACACTCTTTAAAACAGAATAACTTTTTTTAAATTGGACCAAACGGATTTGGGTTCTCGTGAGAAGACAGAAGAATTAGTTTACTAAATGACGCGCGCAAATAGTTTTGAAAAAGTTGCAATTAGTCGGAATTGCGAAGAAAATAATAAAGTCACTTTTTACAACATTTTTATCTAATGTGGTAATGAAAACTTAAAAAGTACATTCTGTTGATTTACGTAAATTATACACTTGCTGAAAATTTCATTGAAATCGGTTAACGCTGCAAACGATCAAAAATGGCAAAAATCTGTTTCCCCTATAATTGCGATAAATCAAAGATTCTTACATTTTTCAATGTAAGTCCCTCACCCTCATTCCTGCATCAATCAATTTCAATGAAATTTTCAGCATATATATAACGAACATAAATTTGCAAAATATATTTTTTACCCTTCGAGTTGTAAAAAGAGAACTCTACTATGTTCTTCATCACCTAGTAAACTAATTCTTCTAACTTCTCACGAGAACTCAGTTGTTTTGGTTCAATTTTAAAGAAGTTATTCTATTTTAAAGACTGTCCGAATATTAATGGTAAATATTTACTAATAAAGATACACCCTTGTAATCAAATTTCGTAAAAGTCGGAATTTACAAATAATAATATTTCTGAATTATTAACAAATATTGTATGGCAGACAAAGATTTATTAATTTCTATGTGTTCAATTAATCGGAAATCGGATGAAATAATAGAGATTCAAATGAAAATTAATTGAGCAAGTTCTAATTAAATTTTTCAAAATTTTTTGTACATATCATCTAGCAAACTAATCCTTTTAACCTATCACGAAAACACATTCAGTTTGGTTAAATTAAAAAAAAATTATTCTACTTGAAAGACAGTCCGAATATTAATAGGAGTCGCTGTATGACGAGAATCGGTATACAATGAATGTAAAAAATGAAACTAAAAAGAATGAACGATGGCGAGACCTTGCATAAATATTGGTTGCAGTGTCTTGTTGCAGTCGTTGTGAAAGGATGTTTGCAGAAGTGTGTTGCACTAAAATTTATGCGCGTTACTCTCTGTTGAATTATCCTGACGTTGCAGTTAGTGCTATCTGTTCACAGAAGGGTTAAAGGGTTTCACCGGTAACGCACACGATCTCTGCTTGTTACTACGCGAGATAAAATCCTCGGAGATTAGAGTTGGGACTCAATTCGTATCTCCGCCGGAAGTTGTCGACCCGTGGGCCAAGCTAGCGCCTCTCCGTTCAGATCTTTTCTTATTCACATTCATCTCAGTTACATAATTGCTGCACTTTATGTCTTTTTTCTTTTTCTAGGAATCACGGAAACGTCGAAGTTCGTTTGAAAATTTTTAATAATTCGCAGATTAGAAAAACAAGCTGTGTAATTAAACAATATTAAAAGTTCCATCTTTCATCGTCGAAGATATTTTTATCCCTACTCATGTTTGCTGGTATTCTTTCCTTTTTTATACGTGTTTGAAAGTGTATTACAAAACGATTGTCTTTTTATTAATCTTCTTTATTTGTATGTCAAGCATACTACCGTAAACTTTTTATTATAAAACGCTAATTTAAAGTATTTCAATTGAAAGTTACAATTGAATTTATTTTGAGAAATATTTGATAACACAATTTAACAATAGTTGGTGTGACGTAATCAAATTACACACCATTAACCCTTTACAATGACTTTAAAGTCATATACTAGTATATCGATATCTTATTGATTTATGTAATTTTTTACTCCGATGCTTTTTGGTAACCAATGACATTCTTGTTAGCGATTGTCAAGTCTAACCTAAAATATCAAAGTATATGCTTTTGCAAGTTGTCTGCAGATAGAGGCTGTAGAAAATATTTTGTGCAATTATCATTATTCTTTTTTCTATCGATGTTTGATAAATTAAAAAAAAAGTCTACACAATAGCTCTTGGTTTTGTAAATGAATAATCTGTAATTTGTTTGTATTTTGACAAGCATTTTATTATTATTTTCACAGGATGTAGTAAAAAAAAAACGTGTAAAAAATGGAATAGTAAATTGGTCGATCTTTTTAATAACAGTAGGCATTGCAAAAAGGTGGAAAGGGGTACCAAAAATAAAATGTTCGAAATACAACGTACATCTGTGTTTAACGTCAAATGCAACCTGTTTTATACTATTATTTTTATATGTTACCGTAACTCCAAAGTAACAAAACGTATTTGCTATAATAAAATCATCAAAACTACTGAATTCATTGTTAATTTGCATTTAGAGGCTGATACATGTCGATTTCACGTTACATAAACTTTTCTATTGCCACAAATAAAATTCGGACTATAGAGGATTATGATCTTATGTTTATATCACATCAGAAATGGAAGTAGGTATTTAAAAGTTTCATCATATAATCTTACCGTAATACGAGATTCTAGAGTGTCTTCCGATGATTTTTAATGACCGTTCATGTTTGCTTTGCATTTAGTAAATGCCCTGATACTTATGAATGAGAATATATTAGCCAGAAAAAATCACAGGTAAAGGGTTAATTGAGTTATTATATAAAAATAAAACATTTTCTTATAATTTACAATTGTTTTAAATTATTGACTGTGTGCAACAAATATTGTTGCAAGAAAGAAAAGGTTGAGAAACCTAATAAAGCAAATTTTTCTTTTGGTTTTAGGATAGCTTATTACAAAAATGTAATAGCTAAATAATGCGAAAAAACGATCCTCTTCCTGCCTCAAGAAACATATTCAGAATGGTCAAAGGAAGTTGGGATTTTTCGTTACCTCCCTTTTGTGGTTTTCGGGTGTTATGCAGTTCTTTGAAACTGCTACGGAACAGTGAACACCCTCACTATCTTTGCTATCCTTAACCAGATGCAGGTCAGTCTTCAACTTCGCCAGATGTTTCTGAACACTATATCCACCCTTAAGAGCTGTCCCGTATTAGATCAGAAGCGTTTGAAATCCTATTTCGAGAAGACCATTTTCCTTATAATCAAAATAATTCGATTTTTACTTTGAGCAAGCGTAATTTTTCACTCTTAAACGCTTAAAAAGGGGATGTTTCGGATTCTTCAGGCTTCGTGCACTCAGCTATCAGTATTGTTAATATTCTGAAGCTTGCGGCTCCCTTTTTCGGTTTTCACCCCCTCCCCTCTCACTCTCTCACTTGTCCATCCAATTGCAGCTTTCTCGTGCACTCTTTCGCATCGTTCAAATCCTCATTCACAAATACATTTCTTATTGATACGAATTAGATGATATCATTCAATGTCAGAATAATTATTTCTGATTCCACCATGTTGAGAGAATTTCAGTATTACTTCGTAAACTCGTTTAGTGGTATCATACAGTAATGTATCACTATTCGATATAGATGAAGGCGGATATCGTACAATGAAAATAAAATATAATGTAAATTGAAATACCGAGAAGAATATCCCGTAAGAGTGCAACCAAATGAAAATTAGTTTGTTTTGCTTGCAAACCGTTTGAAGGAAACAAAGCTTTTGCAAAATAATTGTTATCATCGGAAATCTCTTCTTTTTAAAGATAAAAGGTTAAAAGTCCTCGGCAACATTTTCTGTAAGTTGTAAAATTATAAGGGTAACATAAAATTTAGTTTGTGGAAGTTTTTCCGTTTACTGAGCAAGAAAACTTTTGGTAGAAATAGCACACTCTTTGTATTTAAGCATTTCAACGGTCACAAATCTTACACAGAAAAACCTTTTAGAGTCTGCTACCTGCATATTCGTGCAGATTAAACGAAATAAGAAAGGATGCTTTCTTTCGTGTGTACGAGCCCACGTACCTGTTTATATTTCAAAACTCAAAGCTTAAAAAACAAGTTTACTTGTCGTAATGGTGTTTTACAAGGGAAGGTAACAACTGAAACGAGTTTTTTTTTTTTTTTTTTAATGGAACTGGGTTTGAAATCTGGAGACTGATAAGTATAAAAACACCCTGAAACTTTAGCTATTAATGGTTAACTATTATTATAAAAATTAAGTCCTTTTTTTTCCTTTTTATGATACACTTCTTAAGTTATGGTAAAATGGAAGTGTCAAATGGCTGCGATAACCGTGAGACAAAAGGCACAATTTGCGATCCTATGGGAAGTTTAAAGATTTATTTATTCTCCGTTAATCTCTACATTTTCGAGATTTAGTCTCCAACCGGGTGTAACACGAGATTGGTCCTAGTTGTCACTTTCCTGTTTTAGTAATTTTGAATAAAAAAATGGATATTAAAATGTATTTTGGATTAACATTTATCGAAACGTTATTCAATATTTCGAATGAATGTAATATTGAATGAAAAAGATACGTATTAAATATAAATACATATATATTTCTAAATGTATATTAACAAATATTAAAATATTTCAGAAACTTTTCTCCTTAATCCGGTGTAATGTAAAAGGCATTTGTTCTAGCAATCTTTCATTAATATTCCACGTTTAATTAATTATCTTAACACATAACCACGGTAACAAAGTTAAAATACGAGCTATATTAAATAATTGAAAACGTTCGTTATAAAATAAGTGACGCTATAATCTGTAAAACAAAATCATTAAACGATACACTATTACACGAAGAGTTGAACAAATGCTTAATGTTAGGCTGAATCGAAACAGCATCCTTGCAAGTTTCGCAGATCATTTTTCCTTGTTGCATGATAAATCGTTATTTAAGATACTGCAATTACAGTGTGAAACATTTATAATGGATACCAAAAAATCGGATTCCTCGACCGAATGGTTAATACTATAGAGAGCTGAGAGGCTATACTGACTAATGCGAGTTGCTTACTTAAAGTGTCTGTAGAATTACGATTTATCACCGGCAAGTGCGCCTTGTCATATTATTTTCAACGTGATTACGTTGCAGAGATCGAGACATCTGTCGTCTTGATGCTAGAGAATTGTGGTAAGTACATTTGTAACGTGTCTACACATTCGATTATTTTGCTAAGAATTCCTTGATATATATCAAAATTTATAATAACAACGCTTCGAAATTTTATTGCTGATACTTTTCAACCGTTTCAACTATGTTAATATTTCAACTATCTTCACATTTACAAATCCGAAAATAAAACCCTATATTTTAGAATGAAAAATAAGAAACAATTTGTTTATTGTTTACGGAATAAAACTTATTAATATATAAACTGTTAATAGGCAGAAAAATATAAAATAAAAAATTGGATTTCTCAATGATATTTCAGCACAGTCTGTATGAAACAATTAAATACTGTTACGTACAAATAAAATATCTTGCAGCCTTCTCCTGTTTTCATTTTATCAATTATTTTATTTATAATCATAGCCGTATTAATTCATTTTCAGTTGTTGCCAAATATGAATATGTTGCATTTTATATTTGAACACAGGCATAACAATAAAAATGAAAGATGAATAATCTTACAATGAATGAACCATTCTGTTTTACTAGTATTTGTAAATCCACAACGAGTTAATTTATCTTCTCCAGTTAACTGATTAATTATCCTAAAAAACATATATGTACCTTTTAAAATATTAAAAAAATATATATTGTAAATGAATTTATATTAACGTTAATGTACTGTTATTAAATAACCAAATTTTATGAAAATTATTTAATCGAATTTACTTCCTTCGTCTGATTGCGTAGTATAAAATACCATTCTATTATACACTGAATACATTTGCCTCGTTCACATGAAGATACCTACGAATATTTTGTCTTCAGAGAGATCCTATTTGCGTAGTAATAAATTAATTTTTACTATACAAGAAACATTTTTTAAGATTAAAACACACTTTCAAAACCATTTTGCTACTATTCTATATTAAATTCGTATAAAAACCTCCTTTCAAAAATTAAAAACGTGTTAATTAAAAAAATTGCTAATTATGAGAAGCAGCAATACATATAGCAATACATTAACCTTAGAATAAATAACAAATTGAAATACTAAAATTTGTTTAATTTAAAATTATAATTGTATTTATGCATTCTTTTATTTTTAGTAATAGAATGTTACAAACGAAGACTTGAGTTTAAAGTTATATTTTATGAGTCATAAGCAATACACTAATTTTAGAATAAATAATAAATTGAAAAGCTAAAATTTGTTTAATTTAAAATTATAATTGTGTTTGTGCGTTCTTCAACTTTTAGCAATAACAATACACTAATCTTAGAATAACCAATAAATTGAAAATCTAAAATTTGTTTAATTATAAATTATAATTGTATTTGTGTGTTCTTCTATTTTTATAGGTTTAATTTAAAAGAAAAGAATGATTTCACGTACACAAAGAGCTGGTTAATGCCAAATATTTCTTTGATACTACAGTATCTTTATAATAAATTTCCTGCTACACGAGTTTACGAGAGCGAGCGGAAAGTAATCAAGTGCAGGTGCTTCACCATGCAATTTACTGCATTTATCGAGGTCCAGACGTATT
The DNA here is from genome assembly GCA_951804975.1 of Anthophora plumipes. Lineage (NCBI taxonomy): Eukaryota > Metazoa > Arthropoda > Insecta > Hymenoptera > Apidae > Anthophora > Anthophora plumipes. The sequence continues at coordinate 10,271,637 of OX638120.1, forward strand.
CTTTTTTCCCGAAATTTGTTCTTGGAAACCCGAAACCGCAAGAGAGAGGTCGGTGCACTATAATTGCTGGGTTGCGCCGAATTGCGAGTCGCGAGCATGAAACCGATAAAACACTACTTCGCCTGCGACATTGATCTAACATTTAATCATTTTCTTCGATGGGATCTAATACCACGAAGTGAAAAATAAAAAGAGTTGCATTACAGAAAAATTTATAAACAATCAATAAGTAATTTTGTATTCACGTATACGCACTTTATAATACAGTATTGTGTTTGATTAAACTGTCTTTAATGCTTATAAAAATTGAACCAAATGATGGAATTAGTAACAGCGAAGATAAATTCGATATTAGGTTATTTAAAGGCCAAATCAATATTTCATAAATGAGAGATTTCAATGAAATAATTGGTTCAAGAAAACGGAACATCTGAATAACAGTAAAAAGTGAAACTGATACTGGCAGCACGCAGGAAAGACAGAATTCAGATAGATCAATACTACACATTCTGAGGAAAAATCGGGAAGAATAAAATTCAGAAACGATGAGACAAAGTACAAAATTGCAAGAGACTGTAAATTGTCACAGAACTACTGGATTTTTCGAATTTTAATCGTCGAAACCGTAGGTGAAACGTAATTATGCTAAAAAAAAACTAAGTAAAATTCACCTTCACCACAAAAGCTTCGAGTGTAAAACGTTAATAATATGCATATAATCCTTCGAATATTTTCTTTGAAAGTATCCAATAAAATGTAATTCGGGACGATTGACAACATAAGAGAAATTATTCTGCAAATGTTTCGATAAGTAAATTTTCAATTTAAATAACATGGATGAACGGTTTTGTATCATTTAACGATTTTTTTGAGTAACATTCACGCCAGTACAGTCTCGATAACGAACCAAACATCCTTGGTACCGTGATAAATTCTTGATTTACTTCATATTATTATCTATGTTGTATTACATTTGTATTTTTATAGAAGAACATCATTTTCAACAATTTCTTCAAGCATACTCTATCGTAATCGAAAAATGTCCGTACCTTGAAAAGGAAGAGTTTCTGAATAAATATTTATACGACATTTTTTCATCCTTAGGAACAAATATCCACCCTACCGAAGTTTGATCATCTATTTTCAGAAGTTTTAGAAATTGCGAAAGCAATATACCGAAAATATCATGTACAGTATCATACTTTGATTGGAAACATGAATTTTAACGGGAATATTTTTCTTATTATGTTATTAGAACAAAAATTGTCGAAAATATGGGAACGATATCAAATATCTTATATTTCGCATAATTATGTGTCCATTGCGTTCTAAATGCTTTCTCGATTCAGTTATAATTATTCGCACGTATGTGATACACCAAGGACGTGCCATGACGTCACTTATGGCAACAGATCAGCAAACACAATCGATGTATCTTCTCAGTTACGTAGTTCAAATATAAAGGTAAGCTATATTAATGTTACAATTGTTTCGTTAATATCAACCACATTATTTTTCCATACGTTTCATTGCAAACTAAGCTAAGAAATAAATTCGTTTCAATATTCTAATAGTTTCACTTGTACGATGTTAATTTTAATGGTTTTGCATATTGAAAAACGATAGTAATTATTCGAAACAAAAGAGGAAGACGACGGTGAACGATCCGTCTCGATTAATCCCGTTTTGATTGGGTATGTAGAAGATATTTTTCCATCGCAAAACCATTAAACTGCACACAGTTCCAATGGAGTTTTTAGGGGATCAATGGTAAATTTGCAACTAAGCCAAGAAATAAATTCATTTTGATATTCTAAACACATAAAAAAAGAAAAAAAAAATACACGTTGAAAAGTGAAAGGGTGACAGTGCAAAAAAGGTAAAGGACGAAGGACAATACCAAGTAGGAAGGTTCCTTGAAATTTTCGGGAACGGGTTAGCAGTACAAGTTCCTTTAACGGAAATCGGTATTGAAAAGGAGGCGAAAGGGGGTAGGTTTGAAACAAGCGTGCAGTCGATGTGGCTCCCCACGCGATTTAATGCGTTTATCGAGGTATCGAGGCATTCCTGGTCTTTTTGCGCGGCGCTCGCTCCGAGAATCGTGAGACCAGAGCTCGCCGCTGCTGCTGCTGCTCGTTACACGCATACCAGCCAGCATCAACAGCCAACAGCCAAACATCTACAGCCCTGTGCGCAGCCCTGTATCAGCCCTTAACATTTCTGCGCTTGATTCTCCGCGTGTGTATGTTACACGCGCGCGAACACCGGAGAAACTCGCTCGAAAGAACAGAAACCGAGATCACAATGCCGATAGCGATCGATCTTTCGACCATACGAGTAACGACTACAGAGCATTCAGTGGATCCCCGTTTTTTCATTTTTTATACGCCTTTTAATTGGAAGATTTAGCGAAATCGGTTCCCTATAATTTGACGTTTTACAATTCTTCTCGACAATCCGCTGCTAACGTTCCGAACTGTTTCAAGCCCGAAGAAAATACCTTACGCGTGAAATTACTATTCTGTAATTAATGTGGTGGAACTTTCGAAGGGAATCGAGTGAAATTTGATTACTACAGAGAGAGAGAGAGAGAGAGAGAGAGAGAGAAACTGAAAATTTCAATTTTAATTTCAAAGAAAGTGAAAAAATTGTATTTGATTTTCTTAACCCTTCAAAAAATTACTGTTGCTTTGAAAATCTGTTATCGCTCTTTCTGTCTTAACTTAATCTTTAATTTTATCTTTCGCGCAACTTGCATTTTAATTTCACAAAATGAACTTTACATTTTTTAACATTTGAAAATAATATGAGAAATAATTTGAAATTTGATTTGAATTCAAAAGGTTTTGAATTTTTCTGAAAGGATCTAGCAGGCTAAAGGGGTCAAAAGTGCCCTCCAACCGATTTGATGGTGCGATGTATCATTCGATAGCTAACAAAAATAAAAAACGCTAAAAAATGCGGATATCTTTTGAAAAAGAAAAAAAATAGCGCTTTCTTTTTATAGATTATAGAAGTTACTTTTTCACGCGAAATACCTTAAAAACATCGGTTTCTAATTTTTTTGAGAACGACGCACCCTTTCAAAAAATATGAAAAAAATTGAGGATGATGATCATGCTAATATGCTGCTATTAAAAAAATATAAAAAAGTGCTATTTTTTTTTTCAAAAGATACCTGCATTTTTTAGCGTTTTTTATTTTTTACAACTAGGATTTGCAACGAAAAAATTGGAAAAAATTTCCTAAGATGTGCCTTCATATGTGTAAGATGTCAGATTTTTTTTAGAAGTTTTGCTTAGCGCTAAATAGGGAAAATAGTCCAAAACCTGATAATTCGAATTTACCCTGTAACTACTCCCACGGTCGAGCTAGAGGGTTGAAATTTGGTGTCACGTGTTTTCTTTTGGTAAGCTATCGAATGATACATCGCACCACCAAATCGGTTGGAAGACACTTTTGACCCCCTTAGCTAGACCCTTTATTCTTTACACACATTCTCAGAATTAATTGAACTAGAAAATTATACGTCTAAATTTCAATAAGGAAGACTTCATGGTGTCGAACGCGAAATTTTCATTTTCCCTTAGGATACAATAATGCATAATATTCAAACAAAACATTCTTGCAGCCACTCTGTGACAAAAATTGTTAGTAGATGCACGCGGAATTATTATATTTAATATTTTTCGTTATTGTACAATTACGTGAAAAATACATAAGTTGGCAAACATTTGGAAATGTGAACGTATAAAGTGAAAATTTGCTATCTAAAACTAAGTAAATGAAAAATAAATTATAATTTGAATAATTTTTAAATAAACACTTTGATAAACATGAACTAGAAAAGATTTCGAAAATCATAAAATAAAGCATTAATATTAAATAATAGAAATATTCAAGAAAACTTGGTGACATTTTTTAAATTTTATAAATTTTACTACCGTCTTTTTCGAGCTAAACATATATTCTAATTTTATACAAAATTTAATTTTAATATTCAAAAAATAGTCTCGAGAATTGGAAGAATTTAACCAAAGCAAAACTGTGTCAAAACTATCGAATTTCTCAAATTTGTGGAAATGTAAAATTTCTTTGGTTAAATTGAAATGGAAGCAATAAATAAAATTCACATGAGAATGTGGTAAAAAAAACCGTACGAGTCCAATGTCCAAAACGACAATAAACGCCAATAGTAATCAAAGGGTGAATAACAAATTGTTATAATGTCCATCAATTTTCGTTGAAAATTTAACCAACGATTCTCAAAGCAAAACACGCAACTTAATCGTAATAAATTGAATTACCTTTTTACGCTAGCCAACCATAAAATTTGCAAACACTTTCCCATCGCGACTCGACGAGAGTTAGATTATCAAATCACGAATATACAGTGTAAACTTTGCTCGATATGTCCTGAAAGGATGCCTTGTGAATTCTACGAATCCCTTCTAACCGTTTTTAAAGTTAGCTTATCCTTTTTCTAGACGATAGAAGTTGCAAGGAGTATCGGATGGTTATACGTGTCTCTTACAGATATGCATGCATTCTTCTTGAATTTCATGAATGCACGAATTACTTCTTTGTGTTACTTTTTTCGTTAATCACAGTAATAGAGGCATAAGACTTGTTGTTTTATGAATTAATTTAAAATTAATTTTCTCAACCTCGTGTATGAATAAAAATCGAGTGAAATATCATATTAACTCTGTGTGGTCGCATTTTCCATAGGTATGGTGTAGTCATAGTGGTCGGAATTATTTTTATTTCATCAAATTATGTTGTATCGCGTATAATCTCAGAATTGGAATTCACACAAACATATGTATACATAAATATTTATTTAATTGTAATATATATTAATAATATTAATGACATTTCGTAATATATTCACTCTCCTATATCTTAAAAACAAAAAACAACACGCTATTCTTCTTTTCTCTCCTTTCTAATTCCTTCATTCTGATTGCTCTCCTCTCTTTCTCACATTCTATTTCTTTATCATATCATTTACTCTTAAACCTCACATACAATAAAAACAATCTCACTCGCAAATTATTGCTTAAATAAATGTATACATTTTATTCAAACGAGTTTTTTTAAACTGTGTGCATATTATTTATTATCTGGGTATTCGCTATTTTATATAAATTTATCTATAATTCAAGATTAAGACCGCAAACAGTTAATTTACATAAAACATTTATAAAGTTTTATATATCTATTGCTTAAAGCGTTCAGAGTAATAAAGGTAAATACATTTTTATTGTAATAAATTTTAAGATTTATCTTTCCCTTTCCACTACTTTGTACTACAGCTTTTTTTCCTTCCTTTGTAATTATTGATACCAGCAAGGGGACATTTTTTACATACTTTCGTATTACTTCACTGAAACTATTCGCATTTAATTGCGATAAGTGAATTATGTATATGTAAATGAATCTATTGATAATTATGAATATTACTATATTATATGGTTTTGTATCAAACAGGAGTTATTACTTGCAAAAAATTAAGTTTTAACTTTGTAGGCACATATTTTACTAAATACCGAAACATTAATGGCACAATTTATTTATCAAATATAATTACTCCAAACGATAAGTAGGCAGTAAGCAAGAATAATATTAGTATATTAATTATTATAAAATTCTGTTAGAAATTATTTCAGCCTTTAAACGTAAATAGAAAAACAAATTAAATAAATAATCTTTGGGAAATGTAAACAAGTAACCAATGAAAATGTCTATAGATTCTGTTGAATAATTAAATACAACTATCGTTCAAGCTACTGAAACAAAATAAAAAATAACAATTTCGAATAACGAATTATTTCAGCTAATTTACTGTTTTTATTTTAAAAATAACTTTCTTTACTGTAAGATTACGCTAAATCAATTCCAAATAAATTCTTATTGGAGATAATTCGATTACACGAATAAAATAACAAACGATCCGAGATTACTTGTTGCATTCAAGTACAAAGCAAAAGCTGAAGTAAAAAATGATTTCACTGTATAGTCGCGTAATAAAATAATCTAGAAAAAAGTAACTTTCATGTTCAAATGAACTTGATGCATTTCAAGACACATCTATCTAAATAAGATAATAAAAAAAAACCCTAATTCATTATTTTTCAAATATATTATTTGACTAATGGTTCAAGCCTGCTATTGATATATCAAATGGTTGATTGAATCGCGCTGTCAACTGTAAATATTAATTATCAACGGTAACTACGATACAATTGGTTACTGTAACTACGTTTCTAATTGAAAAGCAAGGTATATAATTCAGGGTTAAATATCGAGGAAGAATTTTTATTAATTAATAGAAAGCAATGTCCTATGATCCAAGCGAACTCTACGTATATTTCGTGAAAAGGTGTGCGAAGTTCATGCACGATTTCCATTTTACTCGATTCTCGTATAAAAAGGTCTCTCCTCGACCGTTACCAGACCACTTTACGCTCCACGAAGCACCGAGAAACGAAGCATGCACCTGGCCAGGTGCTCCGTGTACCACTAGGTCAATATGCGCACGTGATAATGCCGTTGCACGCCGGGAGAACATTTCAGAAAAATAACCAAACCGTTTTAGCAAATTCCTGCAAACTTTCTCCTACATTTCCATTTTCCTCTGGTACTATCGGACCGTGGATCGGTTCAGTTCAAGCGTGTAATTATGGGAGAAATGAAATATTTATTTACGCGAATGAAAATCGCGTAAATAAAGCCTGTCAGTAGAAAAGAAAAAAATATTGGAAATAAAAGCTAGTACATATCATTGTTAGAAATACATATTTATTTCAAATAGCCTAACAAAAAAGATAACGACGTTTCAGAAAACAAAAGTAAATTTTATTCGATGTCACTATCGCTACTGTAATTCAAAACAATCAAGCTTTCCTTTTTAATTAGCTTTAAAAGTTACCGTATACACTTTTAAAACTTCGAAGAAAATATATTTTCTGGCTATGCAAAATTGTGTTATAATTTATCGTGTAAATTGAAAGATGAGTGTATTCTCATCAACGATATTTGCGAATGGAATCTTTCGTAGTATCGAACATCAAGTTAAAAGGGAAAAATGATTTATTTGAACCCCTTAACTTACACTTTTTTGGCTAACTATACCTCTAAGTTTCTTACTATTTCAAACTATTACAAATCTTGATGGAGAATATTTTGAAAAACAATAGAACCAGTTATCTAAACTTTTCTGTGTCCTCTCACATTTTCCCGAAACTTTCGAAGCAACCTACGTATATACGATAATTACAAAAAAAAAAAAAAAAAAAAAAAAAAAAAAGTGCGACTCTTAAATGTTTAAAAAGATCTGGTGTTGCCATCACAGAACCGACAATTACCCCCCCCCCCCCCCAAATAACTATAATGTGTCGTAGTAAAGTAAATTTCAAAGAAAGTAGATATTAAAAACGCCGCTGTATGTACAAAAAAAATGTCGTTTTATGTACTGCACCCGCAAAAAACAATAACTGCAAATAAACATGAGAATTTTTTGAAGCTTGCATCTGTGTAATGTGTGTTTGTAAATATTTAAATAATCAGAATAAATTGAATTAAAATTGTGACTCCTTAAACTTAATTTTTTGTGCTAGACCTTTTCTTCAAAGAAACGTCAACAAGTGGTGATGGTGGTAACGAACTAGCGGATTGTAGAGGAAAATTATTAACGGATCGATAATATAAAATATCTTTATAAATAAATGCATTCGTTTATTAACTTTTCCTTTTTTACTATTTATCAATGATCTTTTGAAACACGCACTTAAAATGTCTTAATTTCGAATGTTTCAAACGGATTAATTCAATTTGCATAATTTGAAATAGGAGAACTTAATTCGAAGACAGAGCCGTCTCGTCGAATGGATTACGTTCGAAATTCGGGACTCCACTGTACATGAATTTATAGTGAAATTAAAACCTGGCAGAATATCTCAAAAATTACATGGTCAATTGCTTTGAAATTGTTACACGTTATTTCATATACTAATAGCTCTCGCCGGTATCAAAATTGTATCCTTATGTTCAGTTTATCGTAGGTTTGTTATTAAACAAATTATCGAAGAAGCTTTGGAATTTGAATTCGCCATTCTGTCAATTTTCAAAGTAATTTAATTTAACACGAACGATAGCAATAAACATACCGATTAAGAATCTTTTGTTGCGAAGAAATAAATGAAATAAAACCAAGAAGCAATTAATTAAAACTGTACAAAAAGTTATGTGTGACTAAAAAGTCGTTGAAATGAATTCTAACGTTAGACTTAATCGCTTAAAACAAACAACTTCACAAAAATTGTTAAATCTTGCAACGTTCACAGAGGAATAGTCCCTTAAACCGTGGATTCAGTTAAAATTTCGAAGCATCCACCGGAAAAAGGAGCTGGAAGGAAACTTTCTTGACAGGAAATTGCCTCGAGTCAACTGTTAGTCTATACAGCTATTCAACGGCCCTCGCTAGCCGTTGCTAATTATGAGACAATTGTTTCCTTCCTTCCTTCCTTCCTTCCTTCCTTCCTTCTTTCCTTTTCCCTGCCACAATTTTTCGTTCCCGCACGACTTTAAGGAAACCATTACTTCGAGCTCCGACACTGTTTGCTTAGCAAGCAGAACGGATCGACCGGATGAGCGATTATTTAATTGGAGATAGTTTCTGCTATAAAGTAACGTATCTTCGCGAGTGAATAACGAAGCTGTTGTCCCTTCGAGAAGCAGAAGAAAACGTTGAGTGTCGCCAACGAATCTTCCTGGGGTATAGGTTTACATGACGCAAAATTCTCACGATGTTCCAGTTATAAGGTAATGAATCCTTACGAAAAAAAAAAAAGGGGGGGGAAAGAAAGTTATACAAAAAAGTGTTTGAGCCCTTCTCCCGTTTATGAAGGGATCAATGTCTTGATTTCTCACCACGAGCTGAAATTTCTATGGCATCACCTGCAAGGTTGTTCGTGGAAAATCAGAGCGAATTATAAATTACACAAACGGTTGTAACGATTAAAAGAATTGGAATCTTTCTAAAGATGAGGACATTTTGTATACACACGGGTCCGAAAATTCTTTCTTTCCGAGATGTTAATCACTTATTTGCTTACGACGAAAATTTATTGGACTAGCAGTCAGAGGTAGAATTTTAATTGTCATATGTGAACAAATTTAAGAATACACAAGGAATTTTTGAACGTCTTCGACAGCCTTTGAAACGTTCATGCAATAGCATGTTAGGATTTTGATAGAAGAACATCATTTTCAACAATTTCTTCAAGCATACTCTATCGTAATCGAAAAATGTCCGTACCTCGAAAAGGAAGAGTTTCTGAACAAATATTTATATGACATTTTTTCATCCTTAGGAACAAATATCCACCCTACCGAAGTTTGGTCACCTATTTTCAGAAGTTTTAGAAATTGCGAAAGCAATATACCGAAAATAACATGTACAGTATCATACTTTGATTGGAAACATGAATCTTAACGGGAATATTTTTCTTATTATGTTATTAGAACAAAAATTGTCGAAAATATGGGAACGATATCAAATATCTTATATTTCGCATAATTATGTGTCCATTGCGTTCTAAATGCTTTCTCGATTCAGTTATAATTATTCGCACGTATGTGATACACCAAGGACGTGCCATGACGTCACTTATGGCAACAGATCAGCAAACACAATCGATGTATCTTCTCAGTTACGTAATTCAAATACAAAGGTAAGCTGTATTAACGTTACAATTGTTTCGTTAATGTCAACCACATTATTTTTCCATACGTTTCATTGCAAACTAAGCTAACAAATAAATTCGTTTCAATATTCTAATAGTTTCACTTGTACGATGTTAATTTTACTGGTTTTGCATATTGAAAAACGACAGTAATTATTCGAAACAAAAGAGGAGGACGAGAGAATGGACCAACTCGATTAATTCCATTTTGGTTGGGTATGTAGAAGATATTTTTCCATCGCAAAAGCATTCAACTGCACACAGTCCTAAAGAAATTTCCAAGGATTAAATGGTAAATTTTTTAGCCAACGATTTTCGTGGAACGGTCTCGGTTAACCACGGGTGGTTTGGCGTGTCGCATCCCGATGTAACCCTCGTAAAAGACAAAGAAAGGAGAAACTTGCCTCTTTGTTTTAGCATCGAATACTGTAATATATTCGCATTGTTCTCTATGGCCGGTTTTTGCCCGAAGGCTAGTGGCGGCTTGCCCTCCAAAGGCGAAGATTCGTTGCGTCTCTGATGCAGAAGGAAAAGAGCCTCTCCCCTGTTGATATATCGACTGTTCGACTCACTTTATTGGTGGAACATTAAACGATCTCGTGTATATTCGCATGAAAATGTTAACACGAGCTACCTTCGGAAGAGCGCGAATTATATTTATATGCCTGCATCGCGGTTAAGATCGAGATATCGCTTAGAGTCAAGCCGCGGTAGCATCAGTTTCTTGTCAATTATGTTAAATCGATTAGACTTGCATAGATTAATACGTAATGTCTTTATTCAGTCTGTTACATCGATTTTACGTCTCTTTACAAATTTTCTGATCATTTATTTCAACCATTTCTCGCCTAACGTTAGGGTTAAATACTATTATCCGGAAATGAAAAGTTATTGCTTGCATAAATACTTTTTTTCGTTTTTCATCTAAAAATCCAGTAATTGTAATGTATAAGTAATTTACGATTTGTTCCTTTACGTTTTTTAATTTATAAGAGGTCTTTTGATGTAAAAATAAATTGTTCGTTCTAACTTGTTGTTTCTTTTTCTACCAGTTTACTATGATAATTACATGAAATACTTTTGATTAATGAAATATATAATTAAAAAAATGTATTTACTATTTGTTTTAGTCAAGGAAGAATTTTGTAATCGAAGTATACACTCCTTTAACTTCAAAGAGATTTTTTTACAAAAATTATAGATCAGGATAAAGAAAAAAGGAAGTGTAAAGAAAAGTATCGAGTGATGATGTTTTGTATAAATCTAATTGATTGTGAAATACCCAAGTTTACAAATGAAAACACAGTTTTTCTAGGATTTTTATAGACAATGTTTATATTTTAATTATCAAAACGACTCGTTCCCAAGAAATAAAGGACTACAGGCTGTTATAATTGTACATTATGTTAAATAAAAGCTGCGGCGGTAATATCTTATTAAACATTAGAAACTGAAGTACGGTTAAACAAAAATCAAATAAATATTAACCCTTTGCAGTCCATATGTGCCGCTATGGTGACATTTCTGATATGAGCCATTACTTCATGCAAGATTTATTTATATTAAAATAATACAAATTGACAAAATAAATGAGAAAATATAAATTCATAAACATATGTTGTTTTTTCGTTTTCAAAAGTTCCATTGCAAAAGTATAATGAAGTCAATGATAACCATCATATAAAAGGTTCGGAGTGCAAAAGAGTTAACGTTTAATAATAATCGGGGTGTAAATTATCGTCAAGATACAACAAAAAAAGTATCATATGTCTACGAATTTTGTACTTTCGTCTCTAACTTTAGTTTGAATTTAAAACTGACGATTTTTCAATAAGAAATGTATATAATATTTTGACTTCCTTTATTTAACACTATCGGAACAGTGAATATCCAAAACTAACATACGCAGCGATTAAAAATTCGTACGGCAAGGAATTAAATATTCAGTTGAAAGAAACATTTTTTTAGAACATCTCATTTATCATCGTTTGCTGATTTTCGTTTTGTAAAATTATGAGCGTACCACCTAAAGTACGTTAAGATGAAAAAGAAAAGTACCTTGTCACAGAGAAATTCACTGATTAACGCGAAGCCACAATATACCGTTCAGCAAGATTACAACAAATTAATTCGCGGGGAGCGAGGTTAATTTGTTTGATAAAGGGACCGGTGAATACTTTGTTATCGCGGTGAGCAGTACAAAAGACCATGAAGTACCGCGTGCCATACTCGAGAGCTTTTGTTACGCGCACCGCGATAACAAAGCGACCCGCCTACACTCTCTAATCTACCACTATCGCAAACTTAACGCAAGAAGAAATGTATACCGAAGAAAGTAATGAAAACGGCAGGTAGTTGCGGGGTGTTCCGAACTATTAATAATCGCGTTAAACTATTCACGTCCTATTAACTTATTGCATACGGGTCACGAGATATTTCTTTTTAATGTCTTATATGCACGTATCGACGACTCAACGAAATGTATATCATTTGATCTATATTTTACGTTGCTACGGTAATGAAATATTGCCCGTAGCTTATAACAAAAGAATCGCGAAATAAATGTATGTGAAAACTGGAAAACAATGGAAAAGAATCAGTCAGTATTGTCATTGCATCGGTAAGAATCTACTCGGCCTGTGTATCGTACTGTACAATGCATTTTATTCATATTATTGTAGCACATTTTATTATTTGAAAACTAGCATTCTAGTTTGTGAAGAAATAGCTTTTAAATGAATTTATTAGATAGACATTAATTTAAAAAAAAATTGAAAAATATCTTGTAGCAATAAATAGAATGAAAGTCAAAATGAATTATTTTTTGATGATTTATCGGATGTACTAAATGACATTTGAAGTGAAGATGAACTTATTGATAATAGCGACATTTCTGGAATAAGTGATGTTATTAAACGAAGAAAGATACTGAATAAAAAATATAATATTTCAAGCGAAAGTGAAGATTCGGAGACAGAGGCTGATGAACCTATAATTGAAGAATGGACAGAAAAGGATACTTTTCCGAATTTGGTACCATTTGAAGGAATTTTTGATACGCTTTGTTACAAAATAACTGTAGCGTGAAGGAAGCGGTCAATTGTATATTTTGAAACGAATTTTTCGAAGTTACTAACGAGGAGACAAATCATTATTATTCATAACATTCACATAAATATAAGCCTAATTTGAAACAGGGCAAATGGAGAAATTATTTAGTCTCATATTTAGAAAGAAAGAAATTGTTTGGAATATTGATTTAAATGGAACAAATAAGAAAGGATGATATATAAAAATACTGGTCCGTGAATCTCTTTTTAACACACATATTTTTAAAATTAGCAATTAGGAACACATTTGAACAAATTATGATGTATTTACATTTTAATGATAATCTGAAAATTAATGAAAATAGCGGTAAACTCTACAAAATAGAATCTGTTTACAGTTATTTAGTAGAAAAATTTAAATCTCTTTAGAATCCTAATCAAAACTTGTCTCTGGATGAAGCTATGGTATTTTGACCGTGAAAAATTAAAATTTAAAATGTACAATCCACGAAAGCTTACAAAATACGGAATACTTGTACAAGTATTATCGAAAAGTCAATCTGGCTATGCATATAAAGAGAATAGCAATAAAGAGAATAAAAGACAAAATGAATTATTGTTTGATGATTTATCGGATATACTGAAATGAACTTAGCGATAATAGCGAGATTTCCGGAATAACTGATGTTATTAAGAATTTATAAATCTTATTAAGAAAGTGCTCGTATGCATTGTATCAAGTTTATTGGCGCGCTTCAAAATGCGCGGGCTCTCGAAATACGTTGAGCGAGCAGAACGCCGTACGCAATGAGTTAATTACGCATCCCGCGTAATTCTTGTTTGTAAAATTCTCAAATTTCAATGCAAACCAATTACAAGAGAAATATCCTTTTCTCCTAAACCACATTTTAATATGAGAAGTATCATTTCAAACCTGGCTACGTCCATTCTAAACCAATTTCGAAATATTTATGAATTAAATTGTTTTCAAATATGTACAGTGAAAATTTAACCATAACTTTTGCAAAATATAATGCAAATATTAATTGAAATTATTATACTAACACGTTTTCGAAATTGTAATTTTTATCGATTCTAGCCCAAGATGTAATCAAAAGAACATTATTCTATTCAACGTACTGATGTATTATTTTTGACACCTTGATTAAACAATGTAAAAGGTAAGTTTTTGTTATTTGTTCTTATTAATAGTTGATTATTACTGCGTGTATATAAATATCGAAAATAAGCGGACGGAAAACTTGAATACATTCCGAGAGGTATTCTCTTTCTCTATATGTAAAAATAAGATGAAACGTTTATCTGAATATCCATTGATTCTATTGTCACTATGCAAGAGCATCGCCATTCATTTTCCATTTATCTTACTTTGCGCGATTGCACACAATAATTTACTGCCATTAAAGTTCACTTTCATTGAACGAGGACAAGCAACATTGTTCCAATGATATTGCAAAACAACTGTATTGTTAAAACTGTACAATTTGATGACTATTTCTCATACGTGGTTCTTCCATATCCTCCTCAATTCGACACACTTAAATTAACCCTAGAGAGAGCGCAACAGAATTCACTGCGACGAATACTCTCTCGTCGCGAGAGGACGATCTTTCACAGGACTGAATATCCTTCGTGGTTGACAAGCCAGCGGTGTTTCAAAGAAGAAATCACGATAAATCAACGTCAAACAGACGATCTCACCAACGAAACAATTAAGTTGCTTGATTTGAGTTCGCTTGCTCGCGCTTGTGTGCAAATTACGCCGACAAGGCGTGCAAGAAAGAGGGAGAAGATAGGTTCAAAGAAATCCTAGGCTACCGGAGGTCATAGGTGATTACTACCGCGTAATTATTCTTCGAAATTCTGCTCGTAAAACTATGCCCCCACCGTCAACACACTCGACAGGAGAGAAGAAATATAAGCAACCTAATTATAGGTTTAGATATGCCTGACGGATATTTCGTACCAAATCTCTTTGACACGCAGATGTTACGCAGTTCCTCTTCTCTCTCCCGTTAATCAGGACCCGAAATTGCGTAGATCATTATTATTCAATTAAGAGGAAATCTCGTACACGATAATCAAATTTTTGTATGTGCTTTCAATTCGCGAAAAGTCACGAAGTATAGTGTAATTAATTGCAACGTATCTTCACTTTGTAAAGATATTTCCATCGATGTGTTTGAGATTACGAGCGTCGTTCAATAAATGTAAAATAATCAAACGCGGAAAATTATATTGAAATTGATTCGCGAATTGGTATACAGTAGACTCCCGTATAAATCTGCTTTAGTTGAGCAAACATAATACATAAATTTGTATAATTACGTTTTTATTAAATTCCAATGAAATAAAAGATTTTTTACAATTTTTTTAACCAACTGCATATATATGCAAAATATATATATATATATATATATTAAAATACTGTTCTATTTGATAAAACATAGAAAATAAAAGTTAGCATAGCAATAATCGTTTCAAAAATGTTACTTCACATATGCGTTATGCGAGAACAATTCCATGCAGCACGATTTCCTATAACACGATTATTAACCGAGTTATACGGGAGTCTACTGTAATTGAGAACTTTTACACGGAAAACTTTCATCTTTTAAAGATAAAAATGTAAAAGCATGTCAAAACGTAAATCTGAACGCATTCCTTGAATATCTAGCGGTGTTGTACAATAACGGCTAGTGAACACGACTCCCGCTGGTGTACAACATGCATTACTTTCTTTACAGGGATCGAATACGATCCTGTCAGAGAAACTGCTGCTTATACCGCTTAAACGCACAACTTTCGCGTCATTCGAAACTTTGTCGAGCTTTTTTCTCATGTGCATACAGAACGACAGCAAGGTTAATGAACTAATTATTTGTAATTAATATTAATATTACCACCGAATCAAATATTGATTCAAATAGAATTTAGTCTAGGAAAAATAACGAACTAATCATTACTCTATTTAATTACTCGCGTTTAGCAGTAACATTATGACCGAATAAAATATTGATTAAATATAGAATTTAACATAGAAAAAAAAACAATTTTGCAGAAAATTAAATTTACTTGCACGTTAATAAACTTGGAATTTTGCAGAAAATTTTATAAAATAATTTTAACTAGATTTATATCTGCAATATTTTCCTCAATCTTTCATTTAGTACTAAAAAAAATTATACAAAGCATAAAGCATACGTCAATCAGTAACTTAAGGTGAAAACAGTAGTTTTTTGCTACATAAATTCTGTTCATCTTAAACATATGTTACTTAATAGATAGAATAAATGAGATTAACTCACTCACCTTGACAAAAGAGTGAAATTTTACTTTGCTAGGAGAAACAGGTGGACTGCTCGGTGGTCGTTGGTTCCCTTGCACTTGTAGAAGATTCTGTACTTCCAACAGGTATCCCTTTCTCGCGTATCTGCTTTTAGGACTGTTCTGTATATCCCCTTCTATCTTTGATTTTTTAATTAATTTAAGATTCTCTTTAGCGTTCTGTCTGAGTATTACATGGGTCAGTCTTCTGGTATTTGCCCTACAGTCATTGGTACAGATTCTCCTCCATGTTTTAGACACCATACTGACCGAACAAAGATCCTGAGACCCCAGAAAGGAGAATATCTTCGATACTATTCTCCAATGATTGCTTTTTTCCCCGAGGAGTGTCAATATATCCACTGTCTCCCTTCCTGTATAATCTGGGATAGCTCTAGGATAGTTTAATGCAACTGATAAGGCACGATGACTGAAGTCCAACCTCTTTGGCTTGATCTCGGCAACTGTAGCAAGATCCGTGATAGAGAGCTTGCTTAATTTCTGGTTTTCTGCTGAACTAATCGCGGGACTAGCTTTTCTACAGGTTGGCGAAATAACAATACGCGCGAATGGTATCGGTGGTGTTTTCCGTCTCGGCGAAGTGGTTACCTGAGGTGTGCTCTGGGGCACGATGACTAGCTTCATTTCTACATCTTCCTCGAAGGGTTCGGAGGCGATGAACGAAGAAGAAGGCACCGCCGGTGACGGTGGTGGCGAAAGAAGTTGTAACCTCGTCGATGCTGGCGTTATGGGAACTGTGGTCTTGCAATTCCGACGGGTTCTCATTCGAAAACTTCCGTCGAACTTACGGCATCCCATGTGTTCATTCGTCAACTCCAGGCTCGAATCTTCGAGACTTAAACTCGAAGGATCGTCAGTGAAACTGGACACATCTTGAATCAAACTTTCCCTATCAGAATTCTCCGAGACTAAGTAATCAGATTCAGAGACGTTCAGCAGGTGATTCAATTTTGATCGGTGCCTCTGAGCACGCTCCGATTGGAGAGGATCCAATCTGATTCTGTGATGTCTCTTCGACGAAATGCACGACACTCTAGACCTGCATCCTGAAATTACCGGCGTGTAGACGCCAGAATGCGGAGTCAAGTAACCACTGTCGACACTGTCATGGGAACTGCGGTTGCTCAAGTTTATCGTGCCGTGAGGCGTTTCGCCGATATTTATGTTCTCTATTTCATCCATCTCCGGATGGTTTTTTCCCGAGGAGAATCTGTTAGACAAATTACCGGTGTACTACTACCTCTTCTTGCACACGATTACGAGAAGATGCTTCCGAGTTAGGAGCATATTAAATTCCTCTTCTACGATTTGTCACGGGAAAAATGAAATGGTCCATACAACTTTGTTGTGACGTTTCGACGATTCACTGCACATCACACGTCCGTCTACGAAACTCAGGTTACGCAAGTTCTGTTTGTGCCTCTCATCACCCCACTCACTGAACTCACGTGCGTCGCGCGGGAAACTGCCTCGCAGGCAGCGTGCACTCGAGAATCCTCGTGGAACTCACCCCTCTCCTCTTCGTAAACAAAAGCCGCTTCTCCGTTCGTTCCCAAAGCGAGAAAAAAACAACGTTCAGTATATCTATACGTTTCTCACTTGTCACTGTTAATTTTGACGTGCCGACAGTGTACGGTGAAACGTATTAAAATCGTAGAATTGGAAATAGATTAATTGTTCACGGACGCGAATGATTCGAAGTTGGATTCGCGGGAAACATGCGCACACGGGCATCAACTCTCCCTCTGTGTGTTGTTCCAGCGCTGCGAGCAATTCGAAACTTTGAAATCTGTTTATCCGTTGTCCCACCGTAACTCCCTTGGCGATTGCCCGACCAATGGGCTGATCTGTCCCATCCTGCCGCTCGTTGCCAAGTGCTACCATTGGCTCGAAATTGCTGGCCGTGTTTGCGACGCTGTTACCTCTGGCGGCTGTTATTGGATTTATTTCATTCTGTTACTGGGGAGAGTTTCCTAGTGCTAGTAGTTTCCCTTTCGTACCGCGCATGTTAGGATACACGTTGAAACTTATGAATGTTTTTCGATGATTAATCCATTTCACAACTTCGTTCGAAGCAATCCGAATTTTGGATACTAAAGGTAAAGAAATTTCGCAGTTAGAAATTGCTGAATCTTTACGCGGATTGAATAATGCACCACGTAGCAACATATGTTTCTTTTGAATTATAGCTTCTGTATGAAATGTAGAAAATTTGATACATGGATGATGGAGGCGTATCAATTAATTGTAACTTTGAATATATTTGATATGTTCAATAGTTTTGCCGTGTGTTAATCGGTAAATCAGTTCTTATGTAGTAATATTATATAAGTAATTAATTATCGTAGTGTATCGATGTTTCAGAAGGAAAGGTTTATTATTCAATGTGTATTATAAGTATTTTATTAACTGTGATCATTTATCGATACTTTTTAAGGAAATATGTGATACACTTTTATTAATTATTTAGCAAAGAAAACTTCAATTTTTCAAAACAACCTCAACCTTCTCCATTATACATAATTTTTTCATTTATTCGTAATTTAATTATTAACTTTACTACTAATGTACCATTTTTATTCTATTTCGTTTTTTTGCATTCAACTTAATGATATTTATATAACAGTAAATATATTATTTCGCAAAAAATAAGAAACCTGTTTCAATCATGCATAATTAATATGTTAACGGAATATTTTTTAATTCAATTGCTCTGCTTATAAATTAACATACTTAAACAAAAGGTATATACATTCATTTAGTAATACATACATTTAAATATGCTTATATAACATCATTAAATTTTTTGAACCTATGTAATATTTATTATACTTCAATGTAATTTTAATAAAATATTCTTTCTTTATACATTTAAAATTACTATTATTGCTAAAATATTATACTCTTAAAATTATTTTAGATAAAAAACGATATTATTTATAAGGATTCACTTTTATTGTTTTTTCTTTCTTTTTGTTATTTAAAATAGTGTAATAACTTGATACTAACACAGTGTGTATGAAAACTAAACTTTTTTTAGTTTAATGTATAACAAATTATTATAACTTTTTTGCAATGTTATTTACATAGTTTTAGATATTAAACAAAAATGTATATTTTGAAAATTCTAAGATTTCTGTTAAACGAGATGCGAAATTACATGTACATTTTTACCATTTTATGGTATAATGTAGCTTTCTAGTTGTTGATAAAGTAGTATACAATATTCAGTTGGTAATAGAATGTCCGAAACCCATAATTTAATCATCCGAATATCGATTTCATTCCAATATACATATTAAATTTTAATATTGTTTAATGCTTTTGTTGCTAACTCAAAATTGAGTGAAGGTATGCTCTGCATGCCACCGATTTATAGTTTTAGTCAGGTATGCACACGTATAACGAAGGATTTGTGGTAGTAGTTTATTGCATAGCTTATTGCATCGATTTTTGACGTGACCGACGGACACGCACTGTCGACAATGGCACGCGAGATACCACATTCCAAACCGCATACGTTGTGCCTGTGGCAGTGAAAGCGCTGAATTTTTCTGTACAGTCTTCGAAAAATATTCAACGACATCAGCGACGAGTTTCTTTGAAATGGAGTCTAGTAAATCGGAATCAACCCCGAAACAGGCCATGGTCTATATTTGCGGAGGTATGGCTAAAAAAGTACAGATAAATATTTCTAACCTCACACTTATGTGTCTTCGTTCGAAATACGTATCGCCAAGAGTTTCCAAAATAAACAGATTTCTGTAAATTTGTATCCTTTCGATTCTTTTGTCGTGTGCTTTGTACTATCATTTTAATTTTCAATTTTATAATTTT
Source organism: Anthophora plumipes (assembly GCA_951804975.1). Classification (NCBI taxonomy): domain Eukaryota; kingdom Metazoa; phylum Arthropoda; class Insecta; order Hymenoptera; family Apidae; genus Anthophora; species Anthophora plumipes. Next base: position 10,291,642 of record OX638120.1, read on the forward strand.
TGTAATAAAGTTGGCGAAAATTTTATAATCGAGTGTTCGTACTTAAACACTTTAGATGAATAGTAGGAACACATGGTACGTTATTTTGAAAAAAAGAGAGATTGTAATTTTGAGTGTTAGAATTTTGTAATATTTAAAGTTGCAGTGAAATTTTCCATTAGCTTGTTATTTGTATATTTCGTTTTATATTTATTTATATTTTTATATATTTCATTTGTTATGGTATACTTGAATATTTATACTATATTTTATATTAAAATTTAAACGTAGCGTTGTCCTTTGTAAATTATATTCAGTGCATTGATCTTTTAACCCTTTTAGTGGCGAATAGCGATATATCGTTAACAACATTTGCGAAAAGTGAATTAATGACGATATATCGTTGTATACGCGTGGCGTCTTAGTATTCGCATCGATGCTAAGTAAATTATTTGTGTGAACAATAGTAAGTAAAGTATTACACATTTTCAACAGCCAGATGACTAAATGTTTATAGTAATATTAAAATATTATTTCAGCGACGTTATACCGACTAATCACTTGTTTTGTAAAAGCAATTTATATAAAAGATTATCATTTAGTTTTGTGTGTTTTGATATTAGTAATTTTCTTACAAATGAAAATGCAGTGTTCTACATCAAACTACGACCAAATGATGATTCTTCTTATATGCAAATATTGTTTACAAAAGAAACCTAATTTCTCCATTTTTCCTGATGATTTTGAATAGATATTTTCAATATGATTTTCAACAAATATTGAAATACAATTTTGTTACACATAATTGAAAATGCCTTTATTCTTATTTACAAATACTGTTTACAAAAGAAACCTCATTTGTCCATTTTTCATGATGATTTTGGGTAAATATTATTAGTACGATTTTCACCAAATATTGAAATACTAATTCATTCTCCTTTTATTTCGTAATTTGTTCCTCCTTCAATTTTCTAACTATTCTCATTGTTTTCTCATACTTAACCAAATTACATCAAATTGCTTCGCTATTCTTAAGTTAGGTACAATTCTCTTTCTGTCTGCACTGACAGTGTTAAACACTAAGTATTTAAATAATAAGTTATTAATGTTATCATACTATTATCATACTGTATATAATGGATACTCTTATTATGTTTTTTTTTCTTCAACTTTGTAGAATGCCACCATGACAATGAGATACGACCCAGAGATCCAATCAGATGCAGGGAATGTGGATACAGAATTATGTACAAGAAACGCACCAAAAGACGTATCCTTTCCTAATGAAAAATGTTTCTAATTATCGTAAATATTCAACAATGTATTCAACAATGTAATATATTCTACGAGTGTCATTTGAAAAGTTCACAGTCTCATCTACCAGTTGATCATAATGTTTGAATTTTATTTATAAATCTTGATATTGCAATTGTTTTATATACAACCTTTAAGTTTAATATTTACCCGTCGCACAGTTTGTGAGGAAAATGAATTTAAAAATAGCTGTCCACTTTGAAATGAATAAAATGGCAAAAATCGCTAACTCGAAGTTCGGCTTGCTTTCTCATGCTGCATATTCTTCAAATTTACCTTTATCAGACTTCCATCTATTTTAAAAACTAGACAAATTTCTGGATGTTCGTCGATTTTCATCGGACGAGGCAGGGATAACTGTATAGCAAACAACTATTTCGAAGATCCTCGAGAAATTGGTCTCGGAAATAGCAGAAAAGTGCTAAGAGTATCCTTGGATGAAGTGCATCGAAATTGAGAGAAATTATGTTAAAAAATAAAAGCAATTTAAAACCGAAAGTAGTACCCACGAACTTTTCAAACGATTCTCATATATTATTAACAAACTAGGTAGAAGTAAATATAAAGAGAAGGTTCTTTCCTTAACGAATATTTCAGTTGTCGTGTTTGATGCAAGATAAATATCTTTGACTTAAATGGTAAATTGTAAGTCTAACAATAATGTAAATGATTGAAATATAATGCGGTATAATTATATTACGTATTTGATCATGTATTATGTAAGTATGTATATATATAAGATGTATCGTGTAAGGGTTGAATAGATTTTAATAAAAGACACTGTTATTGTAAATTAAATATTTATTCCCATCCCGTATAATTCATAAAATTGTATTTTTGTACTTGCAATACTATCTTAGAAAATTAGAACGATATCAATCCGGATATACTTTGCGTTTGGTTTTGATAAACTTCGAAATCTGTTCATTTTCTCTGTTCCGCTTACCAGAATTCTGTTCGACGTGTATCAATGCAGATATCATGTAATGTAAAACATTTTAAGCAATATATGTTTTTTATTTACAATAAATAAATTACACTTTTATCAATAGTTCAACAAAGTCACAGAATCAGGAAGAAAAGTGATGGTGACACTAGCAAAACGTTGGCATAACTCACATTTTATAGAAAGCCCGATGTTATTATTATACTTTTTTTTTCTATACATTTTACAAAATCTTTCAACGCAGTCCCATTGATATTTATAATATTCATCAGCGAAAGCTTAATTAGTCCCGATTAAAATAGTTTCTCCATCGACGGTATTTTAGATTCGATAGTTTATTTATTCATAGCAGCTAGCGTATTATTTTTACACGTGAATAATGTAAATTCTGTACTCAGAAAAATATTTATAAAGCTTTCAACGGTACACGTTGTTCGTAATTACACATAAAACACGTTTGCCAACCATTTGTAAGTGTTACTGCCAACAGTTGTTATAAAATGTAAATCTTGTAAAAAGGCTAGAGATTATTTCTAAAATTGTCGAAAGAAAGTGAGAATAGCTGGATTATTTTTAACAAACTTTAAAGTATAATTTGATAAGAAAAATCATTCGCAAATGATAAGTTTGATCCTGCTTGTTCTTCAGATTTTTTTAATACTGAGTTTGGAAGGAGCCAAGCCAACTTCTTACGGGGAGTTATTATATACGACACAACATACAGAGCGTAGCATTTAATCACTTATAATATTTCACTTTTCGGTTTCAAGTAGATATTTTTAAACAGAATGTTGTAATAAATTCAATCTATTTTCTTACACGTAATTTAACAAATCTTAAAATGGTCTGCTTTCGGAGAAATAAGACTATAATTAAAATTATATCCTCTGTCTTTTAAAGATATAAAAATGGAAGACAGCAGGTAATTTATTTAAATTTCAAGTTCATCGAAACGTCGTTTTCAGAAATGGTTTGAACACTACCGACCGTGCAAGTTCTTTTCCTCGAGCGACGCCTACAGATTTCGACGTTGAGGAACATCAGATAATTACTATTTTGTTCTGTCAAGTTACTTGCACGCCTTATGGATGCTCAAATGTAAAAGGTAAAAGTAAACGAAACTTTGGTACACGGTAGACCTCAAAAAAATATATTACATATATTCGAGTTAATATCGAGTTTTATATAACAACAAAATTTATGTAATATCGAATTTTATATTTTTCAATATGAAATTTGTAAGCGTCGCTCGTGAAAAATGCGCACGGTCACCAATGTGTTAATATATTTGTGAATTTTCTGATGTACCATTGAATAAATTTATGTTTCGAGCGTTAGTATACATTAAAAGAATGTTACTTTGCATATTTTTACTTTATTTTGATTTGTGTAAGCGTCGTGAAATATTCGATAAACGTTATTTTATTATTTCAAGTTACTTGCAAGCTTCACGAGTACTTAAATATAAGAATGTTGTTAAAAAGGGGAACATTCCCACGTGATAATTATCGATATCGACGAAACTTTGGCATGTCGTAGTTTTCGAAACAAATATTTTACAGATCGTCCACAAAAATCATCCTCAAAGTTAATTAATATCTCAAAGATTATTAGAGACAAAGGAATGATGTATATTGACGAATTTTATATTTTTTCAACGTTAGATTTGCAAGCATTGCTCGTAAAAGGTTTGCGTGGTCGGCAATGCGTTAATGTGTTAAGCGCTGCATTGATTTCGAATTCTCGTTTGGTCGTTCAGTTTCGAAAGTTTTGCAATGTGGCAATAAATTTTACGAAGAAATTTGTAACTTTGTAACGCCTACAGAGGAAAGCTTTGCCTAAATTTTTTTAACGAATGATAAGGAATTATTTTCTTAATTTTATGCTGTTTTCGAGAATCTAAACGAAAAGTTTAGTCTGCAGAGATGTGACGCTCAATATAAAATTATCCTTTCTTTCAGCTTCAGAAAATTATTTCTCGGAATTTTATTTCCACAATGATCTTCGATAAATGTACACGCTATAAACAATACACGGAATATATAAAATATTTTTTCACATAGTAAATTTCTGACTTTGAAAAGTATCAGTTTAAATACTAACGGAAGACAATCGCGTTTATTTTATATGTATAAAATTCTTAAAAAAAAGAAAAACTGAAAATAATGTAAAGAGAAATATTCATACTTAAAAAATCGTGTTAGATGCTTTAGATAAATATTCTTTTTCTTTTAAACAGAAATATATATGTTGTTGCAATGTTACTATTTCATTACTATTTTTCATATAATAATCGTAAAGATATTTTAGTGATTATAAGTGATAAATGCCTTGTATGTATCGAGTACTTTTAAAATCCTTTCTCTGTCTATTATATGCTACACTTCACGTTCCTAATTTACTTTAAAATAATGTTTATATTCGTTTTTTCTTTTAATTTCGTTGGTACCTAATTAAACGTATCACCGAACTCGTGAACTCCATAAAAGTTTCATTGTTCATACTTCAACAGAAAATAGATTTACATAAATATTTGTGTAAATTATCTAAAAATATTCCTCAAAATTACAATAGAGAAAATACGCTGTTCAACATATTTATAATCTTCACGTTTTTCAATAGAATACAAATTTATCTTACATCGAATCGTTCCGTTCTACTGTAGGGAGAATATAAATGACAAAAAGTATATATTACACTCCATGATTTCCTAGATCTAAATTAAATAGATTTGATATGTAAATGATGTTTTTTTTTTGTTCTGTATGCTTGTTTTAAACTACGCGACACTGTTCACGAGAAAACAACGATTTCGAAAATATATATGTGTGTATATATATATATCGAGAATCATATTTCGAAAGAACTACCATTTAGTATGATCACACACGTGACCATGGTGTCAAGAGACAAATATTACGTTGTACGAAATTTTGGCATCACACGTCGTTTCAAAATATTTGTATCTCCGTTAAAACACTTCCTTCCTAATATCCTCTTTATCAAATATTATCTTCAATGCAAAAATTAATTTTCTTTCTTTTTTTTTTCTTTTTCTATATCCTTTATCATCTCTTTGAAAATATATAAACATCGTTGGCTTGGCATTGTGGACATACACACACGTGCACACTTTGAAAAATTCATACATGATTTTTCTAGTCGGACTGCATTAGAATGGATAATACACCAAATGCTATTACATTAGACTATGCTACAATTGATATTGTTTCGCGACAATCAACTTCCAACTGGACCTCGAAATGTATATGATTGTGCGGCCGGTTTTCTTTAATTCCTCTACTATATGTTATCTCAAGCACATACAGTGCTGGATAAAAGTAACAGCACAGTATGATTGTTACGATACAAATATTTATTAACTATTAACCAAACTGATTTAAAGAACAAGTTTCTTAATATGTTCATTCATTATCTATTCCAGTTTATTAGGTAACAAGAAACAATAATGTAAATATAGTAATGCACAAAGTAACAGGAAAAATATGTTACTTGAGCATTTTATAGATGGACAAAAGTATTGGCACAAAGGAATATTAATTTTTATAATTGATTAAAACAAAGCCTGAATATTTTCTTATATTTCAGGCTACATCTTTTGTGAATTCAGACTCAATATTGTGCCACTCCTGGGGAAGAACCTTTTTCTATTTAATTTTACTTGTAATATTGTTTCTTGAGTCTTTTTTCAAGATCGTTCCACACGTGCTCAATCGGATACATATGCAGACTTCGAAGTGATGTGTTTAACGCTAGATTTACGGGATGCATCAGTTTAACGCATTTAGAATTTTACAAGTAAAATTACAGAAACTACTGCTATCACTTTCCAGTAATTTTTTGCTGACTTTTATTAATAAAACGATACGATAATATATCTAAATTTATAAGTAACTTGTTTCTAAATTGAATAAATCTTTTTTTCTTTTTTAAAGAAAAATTTGGGTTTTCGTTAACTAATTAATTTGCCGAGTGTTTTGTACGAGAAAAGTCCGTAAGCTTAGTGTTAAAATATGCACAGTGTTGTACACTATCCATTGGCGAATAATATGCGCCATGTACGTAGGGTCTGAATCCTGTTGAAAATAAAGATTATTGGGAAAATTTGATTTTTGCAAAGTTTTCAAAAGATTTTCTTTTGATATATTTAAATATACACGTTTATCCATAATGTCATAGATAAACACAAGTTCTCCTACACCCGATGTCTCCGTACATCCCCATACCATTAAACCATCACCTTCATATTTCATAGTAGCATGCAATTCTAACGCTTCTTCAGGAAAATACTTCAAGTGCCGATAAACTCCTACCTTTGACAAATTTTTAAATCCTTTTGGCACGGATTCAGAGTTTATATTAGATTTTCCTATGTTCGATGTATTAAAAGGTGATATTAAATAGTTTTCAACCCTAGGTTGGTATAATGCTTTTCGCAAACGTAACTGGAAACACTAAACAGTGCAAAAGACTGTGTTAATCCGATTCTAGATAAACCTCTACTTCTATTTTCTTCCCAGTTAATGTATAAAATAATAAAGCCATGGAAAATTAAGGATCAGCATCCGAAAAATCGGCGTTCTTCGTAATAAATTCTTTTGCGAGTTCTTTTCTTTTTTTTTCTTTTCGATTTATTTTGCCGTTGTAAGGCTTTTTGTTGTTTGTTTTTAACACTCATCTTTTATCATAGATGCAATTTCGAACGAATTGAGTTTTGGATTTTTCTTTACTATATTTGTAATTTTTCTTTTTTCCCGAATTGTCAACTCGAGAGGACAGCAACGAACAGTAAAACGATTTCCTTTTGCAATTACACCGTAAGATTTATCCATGTCATGTAAATTTAATATCACCTTTCTTCCTTCAATTGTTGTTTCTTTAATTTTTCTAGTCATTGTTAGTCTATTTTAATTCTTTGCTTGTTAACAACTGAAATCTCTAGCTTAAATGACGATCGGGAATTGTCGGAAAAGACGATGATACATTGTTTATTCTATTTGGTGCCAATACTTTTGTCCGTCTACAAAATGTTCAAGTAACATATTTTTCCTACGATTTTGAGTATAACTTTATTTATATTATTGGTTCTTGTTATGCAATAAACTAAGATAGATAATAAATGAATACAAAAGTATACTTCCACCGAACGTATTCAACGTGCAGTGACCGAGCACGTATGGAACTCGAAAAAAAGAATCAGGAAACACAATAGAAGTAAAATTGAATTGAAAAAGGTTCTTCTGCAGAAGTGGAACAATATTGAGCCTGAATTCACAAAAAAATGTAGTCTATTCGATGCCCCGAAGACTAAAAGAAGTGTTTGAATGGAAAGGACTACCGACAAAGTATTAACCCTTTACACTTGGATTTGTCAACTCCAAGCACAGTTTTGCAATGAAACTTTTGAAAATGAGATTTTCGTTATGCAAAGAAAGAAATTATACATTTCCACAAATTTCATTATTTTTATTTATTTCACTAATCTACTTTATTTCAACGTGAATAAAATCTGAATGGAGTTATAGGCTGTATTATGAATGTCTCCGTAGAAGAGCCAGTGGAGTGCAAAGGGTTAACAGTTTGAGTGGCAGGCGGCGCGATAACACTTCTCTTGTTCAGCACCTAAAAATTAATTTGTCTGTAAAGTTGAACTAATGTTTGGATTTTGTCAATGCGTGTCTTTATACTATTATCATTTATCGTGGTTTCACTAAATAGTAATCTTACTAATCTTATGCTTTCATAAATGTCGGAGTTGTTAAAAAGAATCTTTTTATCTAGCAAAAGTTGAAAGTTTAAAAAAAACGGAAGAACCGCGATTGCGCTGCTTGGCATTCTTCGACTGAATTTTTGCAAAGGTCCATGGCATTCAAACGGTTAAAGCTCTGTTTTAAGTAATTGTGTGTTATTATTCTTCTGTGCCAATATTTTTGTCCATCTATAAAATGCTCAACTAACATACTTTTGCTGTTATTTTGGGTATAACTTTATTTATATTACTGGTTCTTGTTATGCAATAAACTAAGATAGATAAAGAATGAATATGTTAAAAAACTTGTTCTTTAAGTCAATTTGTTTAGCAGTTATAAGTATTTGTATCGCAACGATCATACTGTGCCAATACGTTTGTCCAACACTGAATACATTATAGGTACAAATTGTGATAATCGAAATCTAATTATGCGGTAAGAAAGACGAATCGTGCTTGAGTGAGATGTTTAAAAAGTCGGGCGCTGTGTATTTAGGTAGGTAGTTATAAGATACAGTAGCTGTCGCTTTGTTAAATAGTTTAAGCAAAATCAGAAAATCGGTTACCCAGCTTGATAGTAATGATTATCGATGTGTGCGATCAATCAAATTTACTAGAAGACGTATTATTCGACACAGCAGTCTTCAAACAGAGTTAGGAAATCTACAAATTAATTATCATTTTAATAATCACTCGATTATTATAATTTCAATCGCTGTATATGCAGATTTCAATTTGAATTTATGGTATCGATAAAATAATTTATTTCCATTGGCAGATTTGCAATTTGATTTAAATATTTTACCTATTGTTTTTTAATTTTCTTATTATTTTTTTTTATCTTCGGTGCATATAATAAAGTCATTGTAAATTGCAAAATTTAATTTCTGTCGATATCGATATATATATATGTATGTATGTATGTATGTACGTATGTATGTATGTATGTATGTATGTATTTCTCTTTGTATTATCAAAGTGTAATTTTCATAAAAAACATGTTTTGTTTGTACACGTTGAAATTCTCTTCTGTATCGAAACAACAATACGAATAAAAATTACCCCCAATGATTTGAAATGATAATAATTATTTAATAAAAGATTCATATACAATATGAATATTCGAAAAAGAAGGAAAATTGAAGTTATTTGCCTAACTCTGTTCTAGGAATAATAAATACGCGACTTTCGATCAGAACAAGAGGATAAACGATATTCGTAGATGATACGTTGTAGTTTAACATTGATAATTGATCCGAATAACCGATTCTGTTCCCAATTATGAATTTCTTAAAATTACAGTAAAGACTAACAGGATCTCATCGTATTATACATAAATATATACAAACACATTTTCTCTTACGTCAACAATAATTCTCAATTGCTCGTACTAATATGATACAAATATATGTATACCAATAATTAGATATAATATTAAGTTTTTTTTTTTTTAATATTGGAATACTCTTCAACATCGAACGCAACAGTTGCACTTTAAATACAGAATCACATGCGAGAGTCCATTGCACCTTTCATGCTGATACAACACTATCGTATATAAATATTCGATTTTTCTGCTAAATAAGAACTATGCTCTTACGAATTACGTTTCATCACTTTTCGAAGGAAAGCTTATCTTAAAACCAGAACTTCCAACTTATATTTTGGCTTCGAAGTATGAACAATAAAGAAAGGTTTAAACTCTTAATAATAAGTTATTAACTATTTTAACTAAATTAATGCAAATTGTAATTTTCTATTTCGTATAAAATAAATAGAAATGTTTCAGTCTAGACTCCTAATAATGTTTATACGAGCCATAGAAGTATACAAAATTAGCACTATACACGACGATATCCTATTTATTTGAATTTATCAATATACGCAACATTCAGTTTAGAAGTTTATTTAAGCATGTAAGTAAAGATGAAACATTATAGATTATACCGTATTAAAAATTCTCTACAAAGGCATACATAATGGTGGATATAATTCCGAAAAAGAGACATTTATAACTACCGAAAGAATTGTTTATACCAGCTGTTTTTTGTATGGATCTGCATTCAAAATGTCATACTTGACTATGTACAAAAACAGAAGAAAATGAATAAAGTAGGGAACATGTAACTAACAAAAATGTGTTTTACAACCATCTTGTGCACGGACAAAAGTATCGGCACATTTTTTGGATAACGCTATGTTAAATTATAATTTAATATTTCGTAGCATGTCCTCTTTCAATCTATTTGGACCAACTTCTTTGTTAATTCATTGTTGATTTATCTCCATTCTTCCAAGATTATTTGTTTCAATTCCGATTTACTCGAAATATAAACAGTTTAGTGAATTAAAAAATTTGTATATTTAATTTTCTGGTTTCAACTATGTATTGTTATACTTTTTTGATAAATAACATAAACGTTCATTTCTGAATTTTCAAAGTTACTTGAAAACTAAAGTTTACTGTAACTTAAAATAAGATTTTTGAGAAATTCAAACAAATGTCTCGAATGAATATCAGACTCTAATCAAAGTCAGTTCTTTTCAAAGTATATTGTATCATTTGAATTCACACTTTTAATCGTAATTACAACACATAAGGTGTATATGTTGCTATATAAATGTTCGAGGTAATTGTAATATCAAATATATATAAGTTTATTTTTCCAAAAATATGAGCAACAATAAAAAGACTGTTATCTTGAATATTATAACAATATAAACAATGAACACAAAAACGGAAAGAGATCCGTTTTGTGTCATGAATGAGTTAGAATATTCGCTTTACTCTGTAATTACACCTACACGCATGTACCAAAAATTTAGAGCGCAACTTTAATGGCTTATCCATTATGTTATTTGAAAAATGATCTATTGAATAATCAGATTGTATATTAATAAAATCAATATTTTCAAATATGTAATAGAATTACAGTTAACTTTGTGTATTGCAATATTTATGTTTAAAAAAAATATTGTTCCCACTATTTTTTTTATTATTACGAACTAAACAAACATTCTGCACTGTGCTATTTTAGTCGTACTTAATTGATATTGGAAACTTTTTCAACACTGTACAATACGCGTGCATTTATTTCAATAGAAATTTTAATAAAATATTACATTTATATCTATAAACTTACGGATTAACAAAGATACAATAGTTTCCTGATTTGAATCTAATAAAAAGTATTATTTTTACTGAGAAATAAACATTTTTTACAATCTTCAATTGTAAGTATAATTTTATGCTTAAAATTGAATCTCTATGCTGAATCGATTCAATGCTTTTCTCTATTTTTAAAAATACCACGTCGAAATAAACCATTAAGTTTAATTAATTTTTTGATACATTCCGTGTGACATTTCTTGTTTATTAATCTGTACAATATATTTATTATTATGTACACATATAAGTATTTTAAATATCGATGACTTGGTTATATACGAACAGTTCGAAATTACAAACTTGTAAAATGTTGGAAGAAAATTGAAATTTATAATTGTTGTTTACGCGAAACTGATATCTCACATCTTAATTTTAACGTAAAAAAGAAAAAGTTTCGTCTCTTCTTTATAGAAATCTACATCAAAATTCCTGTTTGTTGGCAAATTAAATAATATTCATTCATTTTCACTGTCAAATAATAGAAGAAATAAATTCAAATAAACAAAGTATTCAATAACCGATCAAATATTATAAAAATGTTCTTACTTAGAATTAAAAGTTCGAAGAACGGTTAAAAATGTTTCATAAAAAATAGCATTCTTTCTCTTTCCTTAAAATTCAAGTGTTCCGTTTGACTAAGTAAACATTGATAATCAATGTTACTTAATACCACGTTACTACACTTCTAATGTTATTAATTTATAAGCTATAGTCTGTTGAAAAGAGGGAAATTTCGTTTCCAGAATGTCGAAAGAATTTTTATTATATGTCAAGTATTTAATGTTTCTCCTTTCAATTATATTTCACGTGAAAATCAATCGATTTCCTATGTTTACGGGCATTTTTCAAGAGTATGCGTCTTTTATGTACTTTGGCTCGTAAAATAAATATTAAATAAATGAAAAATTCCATTACAATATTAATAAGTTTCCTCGATAATAGTATTCATCACTGTACATTACCGTAAACGTAGAACTTTCTTTAGTGTAATTTAAATCGCACCTTTTGGCATGTCGGAAGAAATCTGTGCAACAACAAACGCTGTGAGAAATTTCCTTCGAAACGTGATGGTACTTTTTTTGTTTCTTTTTCCTACAGCTAGTTTTTATCGGTTCGGCAATGAATTCACTTCAAACAACTTTACCGCTGATCCTTTCTTATTTCTTTTTTTCTTTTCTTTGTTTCCTTTATAGTTCATTGCATTATTTTGGCACTACGTGTCTTCAATTTTCTGTCTATTATGATCCTCCTTGATTACAGGTTCCTCCACGATCTTTTTCTGAGTATTCTCCTCCTCTCTACACTTGCTCACGCTTCTATCCTCTTGCGTATTTGTACTAGAATCTGATTCGATATTATGTTCAACAAAACAATGTACTTGCAACTCGCTTATAGTACGCATAGATACCGTGCAAACTTGGCACTTGTACGATTGTGTGTCTTCGTTCAGCTTTGTATCGTCAACGGGAAACGTAGACTGGCAATGCCTTTCTTTCCCGCTGTAATCGCGCCTCTGTTGATTGAACTGAAGATTCGCAAGGCGAATATCCGATTTCGGATCTTCGTTCATGATTGGCACATGATATGATCTAGACATATCCGTGTCTGTTACTTTCACGGGGTATGGATGCATAGAGTGCTGCTGTGGTATAGGCTCACCCTCGTCCGACGAAGTTTCCCCTCCGCTGATTATTTGACTCGGAATTGTCTCAGAATCCCACTGACCTATTTTACTAGGATCTTTTTCGCAAAGTCTTTGAGCCAGAATCTGTTTAAAAGAGTCATCGATTTGTTAATAACACACTTTTGTATACAATATTAGGTTGTAACACATGAAATGTCCGATTCTGTTGTATCAATATTTCAAACCATATATTTTCAGTAAATATTAGGTACCAGAAATTGTTCGTATGATTTCTCTTGCAGTTCTAATTCACAATATTTGGTGTAAAAGGTTGGTATCAATGGAAGATTTTATTTATTGAATTGGCCACTCAAGCCCGTTCTAAGCTCATAAACATTTAACTAGCATTGATCAACGTAAAAGGTGTATTTCTTTTTCACGATAATGCGCGAGCACATATTACCTCTCTGACTTGTCAAAAAATAAAGGATGTCGAATGGGTAGTTCTAGCGTATCTTCCTTATAGTCCAAACTTGCTTTCTTGCAAACAAGCATTTTTGCATATAAGCACTTGAAAAACAATACCAAGATTAACACAGCAGTTAATTTATTTTTACAAGTGAAACTCAGAACTTTTATGTTTACTACTCAAATGTATCGGCTTATAGAGTGTCAGGAGAACGTTATAGAAACAAGTGGTAATTACTTTGTTAAGGTAAATTATATTTCCAGTTCAACTTAGTTGAATTTTCTACTATAAATCCGCATGAGATTTTTCCGGTACCTAATATTTATGTCTTTGAAGATGTTTTAAATACAACCTCAAGAGAAGACTTTCTTTTATCAGATTCAGTCTTTGCTTGTTTCGATCATGTTGCTATCTTTGCTTTTAATTCTCTTGCTTTCTAACATGAATCAAATTGATTTTCGCGTATTTTCTTTATACGAGTGGGAAAGTGGTCGTAGAAGAGCAGCAGATAATGACAGAGTTGACTAACGTACAGTGTGTCCAAATGGTTCGAAAAATTTGAAACCGGAGATGAAAGCCTTGTTAAAATTTCATACGAAAAAGGTTACGTTCGTTTAAAGTTACCGCTAAAAATTGGACATTTTATGTGTTACAACCTAATAATTGTTGCTAATTATAGTGAAATATGTATACAGGGTTGTCTCAGGTTTTTAATACATTAAGCGCGGAGCTGACATTGCTGTACTTTCCGTTCAGGCAGTGATCATTCGTCGAATGTTGGATTACAGAGAGCCATTACATGGCTAAGCGCCACGTTTATTTCGATCGTCTTTCGTGGTTCAGCGGTTCAATTTCGGAAATTTTACAGAGTATAGCTACGATAAATTTAACGAAAAAAGTTATAAAAGCCGTATCTTTTTTAAACTGTTTTAATAAAACGCCTTAATACACGATAAAATATTATTCTTTAAATTTAACGTTGTTGGTCCTCAAGCTGCAACACTGCCTGAACGAAAAAGCTAGGTGTGACGTTTAAAGTGCTAACGTGTTAATAGCCCCACTTCGTCAATGTGTTCTACAGGTTTGAATAAGGAGAAAATGTTACATAAACATAAGTCGTTTTCAATATTTATTATAAAAATGTTACGATAGAAATGCGAAATAAGAAGGGGACGTTTGTTTGTGGGGAACTCTGTAAGGAAAACTGTGTCGAACAGGAATAAATTTGCACGATGAATTGATACAAAAAATGAGTGATGCTGTTTTCTGAAATAAAACAAAACAAAAATAAACTTTGCATACTTCCGTCAATTTTCTATTATCGGTGGGGATTTTTAGATAGAGTATTAGTATTATGCTAACTTTGATAACACCAGATAGTAAATATACTAAGGTTGTACATACTGTTGATCTATTCCGACGTTATATTTCGTGTTTCGTATTTTTCTCATAACGTTTTAATAGAGTTTCAAAAGATTTACGTTTACATAGCATTTATTCCTTATTTAGACTTGTAAAGTGGCGTAAAAATTTAGCCAGTGTAGCCTAGGACACCCCTTTATCTATTAAATAAGTGAGATTTAACAGCTGTTTATTATTTCTGCTACTGTACATCATTCTTCTCTAAATTCTTGTTTATTGTATACAGAGTGTCTCAGTATTTTCCGATCGAACCTCATCAATATTTCATAAGTAAGAAAAACAATGTTGTTATAAGTATAAGTCGTTTGAAGTTTCGTTAAAAAATTATTAAAAAGGAATATGGAATACAAAGGTAACGAACTTAGGTACGTCTTCTAGCCAAAGCGCGTATAATCGAATCCTATGATTTGAGATATATCCAGAGCTGAATATTTTTTGCCCAAGATTCCGGAATCGTGCAATTTCGTCAATTCGCGACGAAGGTACGTTTTAACGTCTTTTGTTTTAATCAAAGAGCACATTTTCCGTAGAAAATGCGCAGTGGTAACGAACTCGCGGTCACTATGATATTTGTATCATGAAGGTATCAGCACTGGTAAAAGTTACATTTAATACCTCCAGCGATCTCATATCGTATATCAGCGATCTATTCCTATTTTGTATCATAATAACGGCATCAGTTCTACCCTTCATGTACATTTTATAAGAAGAATTAAACTAATTAGCTTAATAGTTTAGTTTCCAATCGCTCACTAACATTTTCAACTTTGTTAGTAGTCTAGAAACGCGTACAGTCCCGTTCGTAAGTATTAGGACAGTTTCTGAATGCTAAGCAAACCCAAATAGTCATTACAAATCGTTAAAAGACAGTCTGGAATCTCGTACTATAGCAAGTACATTTATCTATCATATTTTTATGAAAATAAGAACTTGAAAGGGTGTTATTTTATTATGTCGCAACAAACATTATTGTAATTGCACGAAAATCGTTGAAAATTTAAAAAATCTATACGAGCAATCGTATTACGCATAAAAAGTAATTAAATTTTATTCTCTTCCATTTTCTCACAGATCTACCATTTATTAAAGAAATATTGCAAACTAATCGCGTAAATACTTTGTATAGTTTTACTGATTTTTAATACTTTCTCTACGAACCTAATAACTGTCCTAATATTTACAGACGGGAGTGTATACGACCCATTCAAATCTGTAACTTTACGAGAAACTTTGAAAATATTACGTACCTGAAGACTAGTAAGACTATTATCACAGTCGGTGGTATCAATATCGTTCAAATTGACACCGGACCTTTCCATCTCAGCGTACGTTCCGAATGGTAATTTACCTAGGCATTCTAACTTCATAATATGCATTTTGCTACGAAGATGTTTCGCCAAGTGGCCGTGTATTCTGAATGCTATTTTACAGTCGGTACATTTGAACGGCCTAGGATTGCTGGTGGTCGCAGCTCCGAACGTAGAAGTCATACTGACCTGTAACACGTCATTTAATTATGAAGTCTACATGTCACTTTGGATCGAAACTTGCAGCATTCGTTGAATCGAGAGGGCATTTCTTTGTGACACTGAAAAAAATCGATGTTCTTTTTTTTTCTTCAATTTTGATTTCCCTTCTTTATCACAGTTTAATCATAATTTTTCTCTCTTCTATGGTTGTTTCTCTCGACTTCGAATACGTTTCGCATTTAATAAAATATCGCTTGCATAATACTATACAACATATGGGATACAAACAAACGAATGCAAGAAACATTATTCATCAAATATTTAGGGCTTTTCATAAGCATTTTTCTTGTTTTAACAGGGATTCTTCATAGTCTATGAATACTTTTTTCACCAGTATCTTTTCTAACACCCACGAAATTTACTTTTTACCTTGTAAATTGCTTTATAAATTGCTTTATTGCTGAATAAAATATACATCGTTCGAGAGATGTGATCATTTTGTATATTTTAACGTAAAGAAATCTTGATTTCGTTCTGCCATTGGAAAATAATTCCAGATTGATGTCGAATATTTTTCGGTTACTGTATATTTGAGAATGTATCCTTAAATTTTGGAATATTAACTCTTTGCACTCCACTGGCGCCGCTTCAGAGACTTTCATAATATGGACCATAATTCCATTCAAATTTAATTTACATGGAAACAAAGCAAACTAATAACAAACAGCAAATAATAGCAAATTCATGGACGTGTATAATTTTTTTTATCTCTAAAATTTTTCGATTTTCCAGAGCTCCATTGCAAAACTGTGTTGGAATTAACAAAATTAACGGAGCATAAAAAAGGGTTAATATGTGGGTTGCTGCAAAAATTTCGAGAATCTGTCGCTTCCGGTGTTGTAATTCTAATATTAATGTTATTACCGTGATAGTTGACAATTTTCAGGATAGAAAGTGTGGAAAAAAAAAACAAAGAAATGTTAATTGGTTTTGCTTTTTCAAATTCTCCAACTTGGAAATTTAAAACATGGCTTTGGAGATTCGGGCTCTGGAAAATTCGAAAGAAGCTCGAAAACTGCCAAGAGCAGCGAAGAAGTAAGCAGCTGAGAATTCTTTTGAACTTTGAAACGCGTTTCTCTTGAAACTGTCTTGCGACATTTGCACTCAGCAGATCTCCAAAAGCCTTTCTCCGTTCAACTCGAAATTTCTACACGTTATTCTTCATAAAATAATCTATAATGCAGCGTAAAAATTTGTTCACGTTTCAATTCGTTGAATTTTTTTTCATAAATAGTTAAAATTAATTCTTTTCAACGAAGAAGGAAGATGTTGTCTTCAACGAGCAGAGATTTTTTCATTTCTCAATATTATTAAAAAATCGCAAGTTACATTGAAAATAATCTATTTTTATTTAAGCTGGCACAGACATTTTTTTTTCTTTATATTCCAGACATTTTTATCGCTGAGTGCAAGTTAATAAGGTTCCGCTCGACGTGGAGATAGATAAATGGTGTATAACTTTGTCATTTTGTATTTTTAAGTAATGAAAACAGTATAAAAATCGAATTAATATGTTGTTTAGGGTTTCCTATAAAAATATTGTATTGTTATCGAATATTTATGAACGAAAAAAAATGTTAGATTCATCCAATTATATACCTTCTTAAAGGTGATTGAAAATGTGTTTACAGAATAACAAATCGTTAAAATAATGTTTAAAAACAAATAAAAGCCACTACTTTATATTTAAATTATCTTTCAATGCGAGAATACATTTCTCTTCGGTCATACAAAGAATACGCAATATTTCCGAAATATCGAACCAACAATAATTTTAAATGTTAAATATAATTAAAAGATTTGTTTTTCATGATCGAAATTTCATAAAGATTAAAGGATCCGGATTATTAAACACATACAATAATATAATTCCGAAGAAATGTCAAATCGCAATCAGAAACGTTGACATTTAATTTTCTTTCAGTATTTGTTCTCGATTTGAGAAATCGCTTATCGGGTAAAAAATTAAAAAAAAAAAAAAGCGATAAATTACTAGGAGATTAGGAATTTGTTGACATCAATGATAAACGTGCATTGAAATAAGATACTGATAAATGTCTTTTCTGCCCTGGAAAAGGTGTGTAAATTATCCGTAAGTAATAATTAGTGTTGATTAACAGTCACAGCTTAAAAATCAATGGATAATTGTTCATAAATTACTATCAAATACATCACCGCTACACGCTACCGCTCGTGAAAGTATGGATACTTTGTTAAAAAGTTACTCTTGATAAATAATTATGCACGAGTTTACTCATTTAACAAATAACGAGTATTTTATTTTCTTAAGACCCACAGAAATTAGTTCGTAAAAATGGGTTTTCTTTGCTCGTCTTTTACGTTCGAATCGAACCGAAAGAAAATAGGGTTACTACTCTCATATTTAGCATAATTTAGCATAAATGGAAAAAGAACACTTTTCTTCCGGATATTTTTTGTTCATGTTCAGCAGAATTCTGACATCTATTCACAAATCAAAGTAACGGAAACACTCCTATAAAGCCCAGATACAAATCCAATAGAAAATTTATGGGCAGAATTGAAAACCAGAATATAAAAATATGAAATAAGTAATGTAGACCAACTTAAAGAAGAATAAAACCTGGAATGGGAAAATATTAGCAGTGACATTGCAAATAAATTAGTTCAATCTATGCCAAATAGATTTATTATGCCTTATATGCCTCATTAATTTTTAACTATTTATACACTTTAGAATACTAAATCTAAATTTAGGAATTTATAATTAATTTACGTTTAAGATATATTAAAGTATAAATAATTTAATTATCAACAATTTAGTAAATATGATTGATTTTAAATTATCTATACACTTTAGGATACTAAATCTAAATTACAAGAATTCCCAAATTAGTTTACTGTTAGTATCCTAAAGTATAAATAATATTAATTATCAATTATCTTACTAATTAGATTACTATAGATTACTTGAAGTAATAAGACACAGAGGTTACCAAGCAAAGTAATATTAATTCATCGAATTTTATTACTTTCACTAGTCGAAACATATTTTTTCTTTTACAAGTATGTACAAATACGGCTGAGAGATGATTTTTATGGATAGTGCCATTCTTTTCCCGTTTATTGTATTTTCAGGCAATAAAAAATAAAACTACTTTGTAAATAGATGTAAGACAGTGTAATAATGAATTCTGCTGGACATAAATAAACAGTATCCCTAGGAAAAGCTATTTTTCATATTTATGCTAAATACCTGCACGGTGTACGAATACGAATGGGAATAACTGTAGTTAGTGTTCCTGAATGCTTATTTGACATCCTCTTTTCGACGAAAAGAAATGAATTAAATTATTTTAACAGTTTAACAGAATATCATTTAATTATTTGTGCAGAATTCGTTAGCTTCGTGTTTATATAATGATAAAATTGATTGGAAATAAGCATATTCTGCGTTTACTTAGTTCTTTCACTTTTCAAGTGTCCATACTTCTCAAGCGATGGTACATGTCTAAAAGACATAAAATTTCTTTACCTTGTTGTGATGAGAAACAGATCTTTCATGTTTCGTTAAATGACCCTTGGTTCGAAACGAGACCGCGCAACTTTCACATCTGAATGGTCTCTCGAAGTAATGAATGTTGATATGCAACCGTAACTGACTAGGTTTGCTGAACACTTTGTTACAAATCCCACAGACACTTCTTCCATCTTCAGTCACACTGTAACTACATTCGGTAGATTCAGTTCTTTCGACGAATGTACAATAGTTTTGTATTTTGACGTCGTGCTTTGCACACGTTTAGACTTTATTAAGTACGTCTGAACGTGTGCAAAAATCTAGTTTACCGAAGTCTGATTAAAATTTTGAAATTGAAATTGTGAAATTGAATAGCACTTTCTGAATTAATTTTCTAATGTGATTTATCGCAAATTATCGCAGCAGAGAAAATTATGATGCGACAAATAGAGGAATAGACCTATACAGGGGATACCATTGGCAAGAAAAAATGCATCGATAACATTACTTCATGGGTAATGTGAAAATACAGTGTTGGACAAACGTATTGGCACAGCATGATTCTAATGATACAAATACTTATAACTACTAAACGAATTGATTTAAAGAGAAAATTTTCGAACACATTCATTTATTATCTATCCTAGTTTATTACATAACAGGAACCAATAATATAAATAAAATTATTCCTAAAATAATAGGAGAAACATGTTACTTGAGCAATTTATACGCGAGCAAAAGTATTGATACAGAATAGAATAAACAATGTATCATCGTCTTTTTTGATAATTCGAGGATCGTTGTCTATAATATCAATAGGGAATCCCCCGTTAGATATTTTTTACGATGCTCGATCATTTAAACTGGAGATTTCGATTGTTAAGAAGCAAAGAATTAAAGTAGAATAACAATAACTAGAGAAATGAAAGAGACAACAATTGAAGAAAGGAAAGTGATATTAAATTTACATAACATGGATAAATCTTACGGTGAAATTGCAAAAGAAATCGTTTTACCGTTCGTTCTGTTATAAAACGGTTTAAAAGTAAAGTAAATGTTGAGAATTAGATAAGAAATGATTGTCCTCTCAAACTCCCAAATTCAGGAAGAAAGAGAAATTAGTAAAGAAAGTATGATAGTAAAGAAAAATCCAAAATTCGTCTGAAATTGTATCTATGGTAAAATATGAGTATCAAAAACGGATAAGTACTAAAGCTGTAGGTAGAACGTTAAAAGATGCTGGTTAATCTGCATGTGTTGCACGAGAAAAGCCTTACAACGGCAAAATAAATCGAAAAGAAAAGAAAAGAGCTCGTAAAAGAATTTATTACGAAGGACGCTGATTTTTCGGACAAAATTATATCTTCTGACGAAAACAGACTCACCATTTTTCACAGAGATAGATGTATTTCTAATTCGTTTTATAAGAAAATCTTTAAATTTCCATGGCTTTATTATTTTATACACTAACTGAGAAGAAAATATTCGCAGAGCTTTATCTAGAATTGGATTAACACACTTTTCTGCACTGTTTAGTGTTTCCACTTATGTTTGCGAAAGGCATTATACCAGTTAAAAGTTGAAAACTGTTTGATATCACCTTCCAATACATCGAACACAGAAAAATCTTGCGAAAACAATTAAAAAATAGAAGTTTATCGCAAATTGAAGTGTTTTCCCGAAGAAACGTTAGAATTGCATGCTACTGTGAAACATGAAGGTAGTGGTTTAACTTTTGTTGTTTATAGGTGGCATTACGGATAAACGTGTATACTTAAATATATTGAAAGAAAATCTTTTGAAAAGTGCATAAAAATTAAATCTTTCCGGAAATTTTTATTTTCAACAGGATCAAGATCCTAAGCATATGTGTATGCTAGTGGATAGCATACATATACAACACTGCACATATTTTAAATACACCATTCCAAAATCCGGATATGAATTCGATTGAGCACGCGTGGAACGAACTTGGAAAAATAATCAGGAAACACAATATTACAAGTAAAATTGAAATTAAAGAGGTTCTTCTGTAAGAGTGGAACAATATTGAGCCTGAACTCACAAAAAATGTAGTCCATTCGATGCCTCGAAGACTAAATGAAGTCCTTTAAAACTGGCCCTAAGTCTACACTTTAAGTGCCTTAAAACTATGGTTCAAGTGCCTTAAAACTATAGTCGTAATGTATTAATGTATCTTATGTATCTAATAGCCCGAAGATTAAAAGAAGTCCTTAAAAGGAAGGAACTACCAATAAAATATTAAGGCTGCATTTTAATTAGTTGTAAGTATTATTATTCCTCTGTGCCAATACTTTTGTCTGCCTATAAAATGCTCAAGTAACATATTTTTCCTATTATTTTTGGTATAACTTTATTTATATTATTGGTTCTTGTTATGCAATAAACTAAAATAGATAATAAATGAACATGTTAAAGAACTTTTAACTTTTTCTTTAAATCAATTAGTTTAGCAGTTATAAGTATTTGTATCGTAACAATCATACTGTGCTGATACTTTTCTCCAGCACTGTATATATCGATATCAGTATCACTCTAAAAGTAGCGGTTTTAAAAATCAGCCAAAAGGGACGCTTATTTCCCAAAATCTCGAATAAATCGATTAACTAACCTATCCAGTATGACTCACCTGACGTAATTAGGCGCAGGTCCATTCGAAGGCTGTAAGAATTCCGCTTGCGGTTTCGTGGTCCCCGCGTTGGGCGAAGGTGATCTGAAGCCTGGTCCTCCGACAACCATTTTCCTTACAACTGTGTGTTTAATACTCTCCGCTATACTTTGCTTCGTTATTTCCGCGTGTTTCAACTCGACGTTCTGCGACCTCGATGCATCTTGGATCTTCGATGGCTCGTGTATCGTTAACGACGGCATCATGTCGTAATTAACTCTCGTCTCTTGCGGTTGCGTGTGCCTGTACTCGGATAATAAAATCATATCCCTGCTGGGAGGTCTGCTGTCCACGTTGGACCTAATCTCAGTGTTGTTCGAAGAGGCTTCGTGATTCAGAGGCTTCAATTCCCGGCTAGGAGGTCTTAGCTCTTGTCTGCACAATTTGTAATCTTGACTCGGCGGCGGAGGTCGTAAATCTTGCATCTGACCTCTGTAATCTTGGCAAGGTCCTCGGATTTCTCTGCTGGGGGGCCTTATCCCGTCTATATTCCGCGGACTCTGCGCTTGCATTCGTAGATCGGCCGACACCACGTTCCTCATCTCGTGATTGGCTGATCTGATCTCTTGATTAACCGCGTGAGACTCTCGAACTCTCTCTAACTCGTTCATCGGTTTCATCGTGCCGTACATTGAATTCCTATCGATGTCGTTGCCCGTGTGCACCAATCGATTATTCCCGTCCATGTTGAAAGACTTCGGTGAATGACAATCGACGCTCTGCGGCGTGCTTCTACTCGGTGACTCTGCGAGATAATTCGATCTTTCCATGGAACTGTTGTTCTTAGACGTACTATACTCTCCGCTCGTTTTCGAGCTGACAGGACACGTAAAGCTGTGATCGAAATTATCCCTCTCGACGGTGACGCGATTTCCTTGCTCCTTGTGTATCGATTCGACGTCGAACAAGCGCCGCTCCACACCGACGTTATTCTGGTAAATCTTCTCTCTGATTTCCATTTTGATGTCGTCCGCGGTGTGTTTCGATACGTGCTTAAGCTGGATTTTTCCAGGATCTAGGTACGTCGTAACGGGAATACTCTCCGGCTCGATGGTTCTCGATTTCGGCGAGAGCTGTTGCTGTTGCGAATAAATATCCCTCTCTTTCGGCTGCTTCTCCGCCTTCGTGTTCCCTACCCGATACTGTTGCTTGATCTTGCTATCCATAACGTGCCTCTCTGTGAGATACGCTTGCAGCATACGGCCCTCGGTGTCCGGTTTCCATTCTCTTCCTTGAATCGGCAATCTTTCCATGGTTTGAACGATCGTTTGCAAGAGCACCGGCTCCGACACAGGAGTCAAAATGTCCGCTTGCCTAGCCCTTTGCAATACAGGCGACGGTAATGGCTGTAAAGCTGGCTTTGTCGTTAGATCCATCGGTTGTGTGCTACGAGAATCGGCATCGATCTCGTTCACCTCGAGCTCGCCGCTGTTGCTTTCTTTCTTCGACAATTGAATCACGCTTGTTCTAGATTCCTCCGGACCGGTTCGGCTTGAGGGGAAATAATAACGGTGCGATAACTCGTTCCGCACAAGGGTAGTTTCTTGTGTAGTGATAGTTTGAGTGTTCATGGGGGTGTTGCTGGTTATAGCGTTCGACACGCTCGTCGTAGTGGAGGTTGGTGGGAAAGTTAGAGTGTAAGGATAGGTCGTCGGTCTTCCAGACGGTACAAGTCCTGGAAATCTGCTGTTTGTGTTACGCTGCGAGAGACTTAGCAAACTCTGCGCGGCTTCTTGTTCCTCGCTTCCGGACTCCTCGCTCTCCTCTCCGTCGCTCTCCTCCTCCTCCTCCGAGGATTCTTCTGTATTTCCACCTGCCGCCAGACGGGCGATGGCATCTTTGTCGATATTTTCATCGCAGACCGTCGTTGGTACCGGAACGACGCCGAGCTCGACGCATTTCTTGTAATGAGCCTTCGATTTCATGTGCTTCGTCAGGTTGCCTTTGGTTTTGAAACTGCGTACAGAGGAGGAGGGAATGTCGTTTGAACAAGTTCTGATGTAAAAAATAGTTCTTCAGTTTTATTAACCCTTTGCACTCGAAAGGTGACTCTCAGTCACCGCTTAGTTCAATACACTAACTCGAATGACAGTTAAGGGGGTATGCAACCTTGCCGGCTTCGAAAATTCGAAACTTTTGTTTTGCCATTTTTTAACATTTTGTATAGAATATTATAGTAAAAAGATTTTTTGAAATCTTAAAAAAATAGAAAAGTTATAAGACTCCAAACGACTGCATGTCATGTCAAGCAAGAACGGCCAATGTAACACTTCTGACGGGGATAGATTTCGGTTCACTTCTTGTCATTAAACATGTCTTTTTACGTTTATTTATTTAAATAATTTTAGAAAAACTACCTTACCGTATATTTTTACGTAAAATAGTAATGAGAGCGTCAATTCTATAATACGAACAATTGCTTCAAAGACATTTTGTGGCAAAAAAATAGTCCACATAGCGGCACTTACCGGTGCTAGTGTATTTAACAACGGCTATGAAAACATTTTATTAATGATGAAACTTATGGATTTAAAGATTAGTAATAGTATATACAACATTTGTAAGAAAATAGACGAACGTTGCCTAATACACGCGGAGATTCGAGCTCAAGTAAATTCGAAAGAAGCTCGACAACTGCTAAAGAAAATTAAAAGACAAGCAGTTGACGACTTTTTAAAAACAGAAGGGTCACTTTATGGACCCGGAATCATGGGAAATTTTGTAAAAATATTCTTTTGTTTTAGATATAGATTAATTTAAATCTTCAAACGTGTTTTTCTCGAAACTGTGATTATCGACCTTGCACCCAATAGATCTTCGAAACTTTTCATCCATTCAACTTGAAATTTTTAAACATTATTCTTCCTTAAATAATCTACAATGTAGCGTAGGATTTTTTTTGTTGATATCTTAATTCGTTCAATTTTTATGAATGCTTAAAGTTGATTTTCATCAGCGAAACAAAATTTTATCTTTAACAAGCCGTTATTTCCTTACTTTCCGAAATTATTGAAAAATCGTACGCTACATTGGAAATAATCTGTTTGCTTAAAAACTTTTTATTTTTTGTATTCCAGGCGCATTGGTCGCTGAGTGCAAGCGAACAAGGTTTCGCTGGACATGAAGTTAAATAATGTTGTCCGACTCTACCATTTTGTACTTTTACACAGTAAAAAAATATGGAAACAGAGTTAAGATGTTGCTTAACGACCATTATAAAACTTTTGATTTTTTACTAAATATTTGTAGGCGGAAAAAGTTTGTTAGGCTTGCAGGGTTGCATATCCCCATTAAGGGCGACAATAACCGTCTTTTTTTAAACAGATCTTCTTCCTCTTTACGTTTTAAATTGTTCATGTATATGCACTTCATAACACAGCATTGTGTTTAACTAAAATTATTGTTTCATACATTACCTTTGATGCTTATAAAAATCAAATCAAGTCGAATGATGGAATTAGTAACAGTGAAGATAAGTTCGATTTTAAATTATTCGAAGATCAAATAAATAATTTTATAAATGAGGGATTTAAATTAAATGATTGGTTCAAGAAAACAGAAGACTAGAATAACAGCAAAAAGTGAAATTGATTCTGACTGCACACAAAAACGACAGAGTTTAGGTAGACACTGCAGATTCTGAGGAAAGATCAGGAAGAATACAGTTTAAAAACGATGAAAAAAATTACAGAATCACAAGTAGCTGTAAACTGTAACAGAACCATTAAAGTTTTCGAAGTTTAATCGACGAAACCGTAAGTGAAACACAAGTAATTATGTTAAAAAGAAACTAAGAAACGTTCAACTTCAACACAAAAGCTTCAAGTGCAAAGGGTTAACACGTTAAGCATCACGCCGATCGACCCTAGATTTTTCGTTTAGGCGGTGTTAATTCACGAAGAATGAATAACTTCAAATTTAGAAAATAATTTCTTATCATTCATTTTAATTAATGGGTATTGTTGAAACATTTTAAACAAAAATACGACTTTCCTCTGCTGGCGTTACAAAGTTACCATTTTCTTTGTTAAATTTATTGTAACATTCTTTGCAAAACTTTCGAAACTGAACCATTGAACGAGAAATCAGCCGAAATCAATGTGGCGCTTAACGTGTTAATGGAATGATACGAGAATATATCCAAATTTGTACGTAAATTAACTGTACACTATTAAGGTATACCTTAATAAATCAATTTCTTAAAAGGAAAACTTCGGTTTCTTATTCGCTCAAAAAAAGTTCGTAAGATTTAATAATAAAATGAAATAATAAAATAATAACATGTAATCGTTTTTAAATTTAACAACACTTCTGTAACAAATTGTTCTGCTCTTTTTTTTACGAATGATTCAAGTAATTATTGGCAACTTAGTTAATATGATCATTTCATAGCGATACTCTACAATTGCGATCTCGATAATCAATTATGTGGAACTTTGAAAAATTGTTCTAGATCGTTTAAAACTGAAAATTCTACATCTAGACCACGCTTTTGAAATAATAAGCAACGGTAAATTATAAATTGTTATGTCAAACCATACAAAAATTGTGTGCTTCTTATACAGTCGTAATTAATTTATATATTACAATATTAATGTGGTTTTCTAATTTTCTTATAAATCTCAAATTACATCTACATATTTCAAATTAACAATTTAATAAAACAATGGAGGGTAATTTTCTCAATAAAATAAAGTATGTAAATTGCAAATTTTCAGTATTAATAAGAAAGCATCGATTTACGGTTGAATAAAATTCGTAATTGGCATAAAGAGGGAAGAAGAAAAGGGAAAAATAAGAGGAGGAAAGTTTGTTAGAAGAGACTTACCTAAAAGCGCAATGCTTGCACGTGTACGGCCTTACATCTGTGTGCGTTCTGATATGTTTCTTTAACATCGATGGTTTTTTACAACGAATGCCGCACTCGACGCACACGTATCGTCCTCGACCTTACATAACAAAGAAATCAGTTGAAATTCTCAACCATAAGAGAACGTACCATATGCGCGTACATCGTGATAGGTACACACGTAAATGCAAATATCAGCCGTTGATACTTTGAACACGGCAATAATTACGACGTTAAAATTGTTGTACGAAATGTTCCGTCCTGAAATGCATATACACTTCCGTTCATAAGTATTGGGACACTTATTGAAAGCCAAGCAAATCCAAATTTCTGGAGCAAAAAATCTCCCATTCGAGATACACTACACTGTAGCAACTTGAAAAGGTTTTGGAGAAGTTCGACGTGAAATAACCGTGGAAGATTGTATCGAAAATTAAAAAAAAAAAGTCGACATGCATTGTAATAAATTGTCTTCTATTCGTATCATTAATTAATTAACAAGAAATAATTAAAATTCGTTGAATAATTCACGAAACTAGAAGCTCGCAAGTTGTTGACAGATATTTTGAACCATTCAGTACATTTTAACAAATTTCAAAATTATCAATTTCTAAACATTCGAAGACAATTTGACGAGTTTTACAATGGAAAATGGGACATTTACCTTTCTACCGAAATCTACCGTAGCGAAAGGGTTAATTTATGTAGTGATTCCAAACTTTTGACCCATAGTGTACACTGCTCCCTCAATTTACGAAGGCATTTTTTTTACGCGAATCTCGCTTTTACGGGGTAAATTGTAACACAATTTACGCGGTAGTTTTTACGCGCGATCTTAATCTATACGGCCAGAAAATATATTTTCCTAGTCTTTTTGCCGCTAAATATAACTTCTCTGATTCAGTGTTTAGATCAAGGCATAAATGTTACCTTCAAAATTAATTACATGAAGTGGACTTTTAATGATATTTTTAATAAATTAGCAAATGACGAATCTCTCACGATTTCAGAAGCTTCAGAAAAATATAATATTTTAAATTGCGTTAAGAATACTGCTTTGGCGTTAAGTGATGTAAAGTAATCAACTTTAAATGCTTGCTGGAAAGCAATATGGCCACAAGTAGGTATACCAGGCAATACTGTTCCGACAACTGAAGAAGAAATATCCAGTATTAGTACTTTATCACAAAGGTTTGAAAGAGAAGGCTTTGGCAATTTAAACTAGTGTGACGTTAATGATTTACTAGTAAATTGTGAATTAACCGATACTGACTTAATTCATATCATATCTGAAACCCAACCTAATGACGAATGTAACAGTGACTACCAAGAAACAGATTCGTTCATTGCAGAAAATCTTTGTGAAGCTCTTGAATTAGCCAAAAAGCTGGAAAGTGCCATTACATATAGAATGATCCAAGCATTCAACGAGCTTTAAAATTTCGACAAGATATAATGAAATATTGTAGCGAATGTCAGCAAGTTTATGAAAACTTAGTTAAAGAAAAGACTGAGAACAAATCATCCGAAGAAATTCACATTAACAATGAAAGTGATGTCAAACTCTCAAATATTTCAAGCGATGAAGATAATACGTTTGTTCTAGTTAAAAAGAAAAGGTTGATTGTTTTGAATTAGAGTAGCGATAGTGACATTGTATCAAATTTAGTTTTCTTTTTTGATACGTCGTTATTTTTTTTTTTTTTGTCAAGCCATAATATTTGAAATAAACATGTATTTCTAAAACTTAAATGTACTAGCTTTTATTTTCAATATATTTTCTTTTCTACTGGCAAACTTTATTTATGCAATGTTTATTCACGTAAAACCAATGCACGTGGAACGGATACTCCGCGTAAATTGAGGGACGTATTTAATACGTTGATCGCCCACTGTAAATCAGGTCCGTTTCCTACGAGGTCCAAATTTTTGTTTTACCAGTTCATTTCCAGTACAATTGGAATTGTTTTAAATACAACTTCTTTTCTTATTTTCAATTTTACACATCTTTGCCTCTTTGTTTGTTCTTAACGAAACAACAATTCCTTGAAAAGGTAGATTGGTATTGAAACAACATGCACATTCAAAATAAAACACACAAGTATAGAATAATAAAGTTACTGAGAAGTAATGTTCAACTGAAGGCTGTACTTCGTTCATAAAAGTATCAAATGAAAAAGATATTAAATTAGGTCCTGTAAATTAGCGCTGCATTTACTTGTTGAAACTTTTCTCTTAAATACACACATTATAAAGAATAGAAATATAAAAATTTGTGGAACTTTTGGTTAAGGAATAACAATTACATGTACTAAAAATATTAGTCTTAGTAATATGCAAAAGGATTCACCAGACAAAAATATTCATATTTATTGAAAGCATATGAAAAATCGTGTTATTGATGAAAACTGTTGAAAATTTCTGGTAAAATTCTGCTTAATTGGACGAAGCAGAGCGTCATCCACTTATGAGTAACGGGGCGATCAACTTGTTAAATAGAACTCAAGTACAGTACGAAGAGAAATATTAACTATTTCCTTACCTCTACCTCTAACGTACGTATAGTCCTCGTTGCTCTCGAAGCCTCCGTCGAATATTTTCACCCTCTTCGCTTTTTCTTGCATATCACCATCCAAACCACTGTCCGGACTAGTTGGCGTAGTCGGTCTCTGCGAGGAATGCGTCAAAATATCCTCTTGCTTCTTCCAAGCTGTCGTATAATTAAACGGTCTATGTCTCGAATCGTAATGAACCATATCAACGTCAGGCGGTGCTTCTTTGCATATCTTCCAATTCGAGTACATCGATAAACCGTGTTGCTGCGTCACGTACATCGGCTGCGGTCTGTTCAGAGTGCAGTAAAACACTCTGGTGGAACATTTCAGGCCGAGATATGTATAAGCGTGCCCGTTCAGGTAAAGTTGCCCGTACGATTTCTTCGGCCGCGGTGTTTCCGGGCTGATTAGCGGAAGCGTATTCGACGTAGGAGTGATACCGTGATGCTTCTTAGGCGTAAAAGTATCTGGTTTCAGTGGCAACGAAGTGGGCCTTAAGAACTTATTCGAATTGGTCTCTTCTCTAGCGATATCGCCGTTTTTCGGCGACTTCACCTCGGCCTTATCCGGCTTAACGACTAAATCTATGGAAGCAGCTTTGCTTGGCACTTCTGTTTTGTTAGAGCTGTTCAGATTGACGAGCATCGTCGACGTTCCGCCGTCTGTTTTCGCCTTCCCGCCGTTGAATGTGCCGCAATAATCAGTCAACTTCCCTCTGTTCTCACCGAGAGAACTTCCCGCCGATTTCAAACGTCCATTTTCTAGCGGAGGCGGCGGCGAGTCGTACTTGGGCGTCGCTAAAGAAACAACCGACGCCCTGCCTGCTTCTAATTCACTCACGGTCCACGTCGACAGCCTCTTTCTACTCTCGGAAGACTCTTTCGGCGAGTACCTCAGTTTATTGTAAGAATTCGGCGAGCCCGTGTCGATTCCGTTCGAGTAGCTGAACACTTTCTCGAGCTTCGGGCTTCTGTCGTACGAGAACTCTCCCCATTTCTCCCTAGGGCTCTCCAAGCTCTTGTATTTCATAGCCACGCTATTCTTGATATGACGATCGAACTCCGTCTTGCCGATCTCCCCCGTGGACGGTGGTATCCTTCGATATTTCTCCGCCGAACTCTCGTTCTTAACGTTAGGAACTTTCGGGCTTGCCAGTCCGCTTTTCGAGACCTCGCTCCCCGGTGTCTTGAAGCCGTGTTTGCCGTCCTTCGCCGGGCTGGCGAGATCCAACGGTTGGCCAATTATCGGCACGTGTCCGCTCGACATCGGCCCCGGAATTCCAGGAACATTCGGCGTTTGTATTTTCACCGGGCTGGCGAGATCTAAAGGCTGAGGGATCATGTGGAGGCCAGGCAAGCCCGGTATCACTTTATACCCGGCCTCACCGGTCGCCATACTTGAGGATATGTCTATGGCCGGCGTGAGAGTATGTGGTCCAGGCATGCCAGGAACATAAGGTATCACCTTGCCGCCGTGAAGAATATTCGTGATTCCTGGCTGGGACAAAGTTAGTGGATTGTAGGCAGTGATACTGGTCAGAGGGTTCAGGTGTGGCTCTAGATAATTGTAGCACGACATGCTCGGGGCTATGTTCGGGGTTGATATGTTCGGTATGATTGGCGCCAACATTTTCGGCGTATTGGACAAAGATATAGAGGAACTTGGTGTGCTCGTCGGCGTTCCAGGCGGTTTATGCACCATTGTTCCACCCGAGTGGAGACTTGATCTGACAACGATCGAAGCTGTCTCCGACGTGACGCATTTGCTGCTCACGATGTGCTCGCTCGTCGGAGAATTCGTTTGTCGCGGCTCTATTCTCATCGTCTTCGTTTCACCGGTGTTGTCCAGTATCCTCACCTCGCCACCGAACATTTGCAACGAGTTTGGTCGCGGATACTTGCTCAGTTCCTCGAGAGATCGCAGCGAAGTAGGCACAGATTCGGATCTCTGTTTCTTTACCGGTGGCGCATACGCGTCGACGAGCCTTGTGTTACCCAACAGCGGCCCAGGGGAAGGTAGAGGTTGCAATGTGTTGTAATAATCGGAAGACTTCGAGTCGTAATCAACATCCCTTTTCTCGATTTCCAGTTGATACTCTCTTCGAGGGCTCGCACTGCCTTTGCAATAGTACCTACGATGAGCGTCGAGATTGTCAATACTCGAGTAAGGGATGTTGCAGGACGGACATAGATAGTTTTCGTTCTCCATCGTGCCGTCCTGGTTAGAGTTTTGATTCTTCAACAGCAGGTCCTTAATTATCGAACCTTCCGGCGAGTTCGGACAATCTTTGTCTTCCTGAATGAAGCTCTCGCTGTAACATCGTTTCCTCGAAGAGGATTCTTCCGCGGAGGAAAGATTCAAAGGCTGATCGGACTGCTTCGTCTCTACGAGACTTTGTTGCTTCTGAATTAACTTGTGCAGCCGCGGATCCACCGCATCAACGATCGCTTGATTATCCGTAATAATTTTATCAATATGCTCCTGCACTTGTTCCGGATTAGGCTTTGGCGTGATGCTCGAGGCTGTCGTCGAGGAGCAGCTGTTTGTGGAAGATGTGGAGGAAAGGGAAGACGTTTCGATGTCGTTGTTCACACACTGTAGAGCCGTGTGAAATTTTGGCTTGTAAATTTTCCCGGTTTTGATCGTTTTCATACTGGACGCGGTCGCTGTAGGCGTCGATGATAAAGGCGGCGGTGTCCCGGTGCCATTGCTCGCGCTGTCGGACAAGCTTACATCCGAGTCCTCTGATATCTGTGAAAATTATCACACATTTTCTGTACAGACACACTTTTATGACAAATGCATGTATTTTTATCATTTCAGAATAGTTTTCTTTTATTTGTATGCGAGAGTGCCTCGCAAATCGGTCTCCGAAAAATGTTTTTTGGCATTTCCGATCGTTTGACACAAAAACAGCAAATTTAAAAATAACCAGAAATATTTCTCTTCGATAAAAGATAAAAATTCGCCGTAACTTTCTTTTTTTTCTTTTTTTTTTTTTTTAACGAAAGAACTGTATTTTTAAATTTGTAGTATCGTATGCGATGTCAGGGCGAATTCAGCGACCTAGAATAATGTGACATTGATGATGATCTTGAATTCAGAGACCATCGCGAATTGATGGCCACGATATTTTACTGATTGTTAATTCGACAATGCATAATGTCACTTTTGGATTGCATTTAGAGGAAAACAAAGTGAAAAATACTGCCGATACATCGATGGAATGCATAAAAATTTAAAAAATAATCTATGCCTCAAGACAAAAAATTGAGCAAATAAAAAAACAGCTAGAATAAATGTGTCCTTTAACATCTCTGACTTTTAAACTTGCATTTTATCATACATTATTTACGTGCGGATCTTGTCGCCAATATTTTTCACAAGTTTGAAGACAAATATTGGAAACAAAAAACCAAACGAATTAAAAGAAAGGGAGGGGGGAACAGATAGTGTAAATGTGACGATCTTCAATTTTTAACCCTTTGCACTCGAAGTTATTGTGTTGAAATTGAATTTTTTCAACAATGCTCTTGCCTTCTAGCTTCGTTTTAGCGTAATTGTTTGTTGCACTTGTGGCTCCGTCGATTAACCAATTGGGTGAAAAGTAATTCGAAAAACCCATTGGTTCAAATTCAAAATCCAAATTGGCTGTAGTTTTCTCATCGTTCTTGAACTTTATTCTTCTTATGCTATCAGAGTCAGTTCTCAGTTTTACTTTCTGTTATTCTAATCTTTCGTCTTATTGAACCAATTACTTAATTCGAATCTCTCATTTACAACATTACTGATTCGGTCTCTAAATAACTTAAAATCAAATTTATTTTTATTGTTATCAGTTCCATCATTTGGATCGATTTTTTATGCATTAAAGTATTTTTTATGCACTGTATAAAATAATAATTTTAATGAAACATTTAAAATGTAAAGAAGAAGGGTATCAGTAAAAAAAAAAAAAAAAAGTTACTCTCGATTCTTAATTGCCGTTTAAGTTGCCTGTATCAAACCAAGTGGCGACTGATGGTCGTCCCTCGAGTGCAAAGGGTTAAATTTGCATTTTATCACTCATTATTTACATCAACATTAATTTGTCGTTTGTTCATTTGGTTGTGCGAATGGAATCACAATTATGTGATACTGGTTCAACAAAATCATGCAAATATGACAGCGGCCGTCAAAGTGTAAACACTTCACCGGTCGAAAGCTTATTACTTG
This sequence comes from Anthophora plumipes, assembly GCA_951804975.1. Classification (NCBI taxonomy): domain Eukaryota; kingdom Metazoa; phylum Arthropoda; class Insecta; order Hymenoptera; family Apidae; genus Anthophora; species Anthophora plumipes. Next base: position 10,325,671 of record OX638120.1, read on the forward strand.
GCTTTTCGCTGGCAACGCTTATCGACCTAGGTTTTTTGCTGTCAGCGCAACAAATTAATTAATTACGCTATAATTAGAGAAAGTGAATGATACAGTAAACCCCCTCGCGAATTTTCATTGAAAATATTTAAAGCTGTTGCGAATAAGCGCGACAGCAAAACACCGAGCTAGTATTGAATTGAACGAAACCGTCAAAGTATTAATATTCATTTAAAAATGTAACATTTCACATGCACCAACCTAATAATTGCAATTAGAAAGAAGAAGTACGACTTCTTCGAGGTACGTGGATCGTATGTCGAAAAAAAGGGAAAAGAAGAAATCAAGACACACGTACCTTGCTGGCATCACCACCCTCCATCTTGAGGGCGTGAGCACGGGATCTACGGTGTTTGTAGAGATTCGATTTGGTCTTGAAAGCGAAGCCACAAGGCACGCAAGGGAACGGCCTCTCATTGGTGTGAGCTCTGATGTGTTTTTGCAGAACGCTCGGTTTCGCGCACGAGAGTCTACAATAAGGACACACGTTGCCGCTTTTCCTCGGCTCGATGGCCTCTCCGTCCACGGGTTCCGGAGAAGCCTCGACCTTGATTGGATCTTTCGGCGACTCTCTGGACTCCTTGCTCCAGTCCTTCTTTTTAGCTGGCTCTGGAGAACCGTTGCCAGCCACGGCGTCCTTCTTTGTTTCAACCTTAGGCGTAACCTCGGTCGTCGCCATTTTCTTGAACTTTTTATGCAGGTACTTTGGCTCGCCATCGTTATTGTTGTTGTTGTTGTTGTTATTGTTGTTATTATTGTTATTGTTCGCCAACTGCGGATCTGTCATCGCCACAGTGTGAGTCTCTGGAGAAAGAAGAAGCGACACGATTCGATTAAATATTTGATTGGATTAGTTCGTTATATGTATGGTGAACTTTTCTTGTCTTAGAGGTGCTTGAATATTTCTATTTTTAAAGTTTAAGCAAAGTTAATAAGATACAGATTCTTCACTGTATATTTTTCACGTTTAACCCTATTAGTGCCGACTGAAAGAATTGTACCTAAGCGAAGAATACCTAACCGATTTCATGTAATTTAGTAAAGTTTGAAAAATAAACATCATTAAAAGAAAAAAGTAAGAATGATATTTACAAAATTTAAAAAGGAACATACAATAGTGCTTCGATTTACGTAGCACATTTTTTATGGCAGTCTCTTTTTTTACACGGTAAATTATAACGTAATTTACGTGGTAGTTTTTACGCGCGATCTTAATTTACGCGGCCAGAAAATATATTTTCCTAGAAATGTTAAAAGTAACAAGGCTATGCAGTAACGAAGAAACAGATTCATTCACTGCAGAAAATTTTTGTAAAGCTCTTAAATTAGCCAAAAAATTAGAAAGTGCCATTATACAGAATGACCCAAGCGTTCAACGAGCTTTAAAATTTCGACAAGATTTAATAAAATGTTGCACCGAATATCAGCAAATTTATGAAAACTTAGTTAAAGAAAAGACCGAAAACAAATCATACGAAAAAATTCACATTAACAATGAAAATGATGTCGAACTTTCAAATATTTCAAGCGATGAAGATAATACGTTTGTGCTAATTAAAAAGAAAAGGTTGATTGTTTTGGATTACAGTAGCGATAGTAACATCGAATAAAATTTACTTTTCTGATCGTTATTTGTTTTTTTTGTCAAGCTATTTGAAATAAACACATATTTCTAAAACTTGTATGTATTAGCTTTTATTTCCGATATATTTTCTTTTCTACTAGCAGAATTTATTTATGCGATTTTTATTCGCGTAAAACGAATCCACGCGGTATTGCAATATTTGTCGGAAATTATACTAATAATATTTATACAAAATTATCAGAGAAAATGGAAAAACAGCTGTTACCTGAAATTGTTTCTATGCAAATTTTAAACATATTATATGTAAAAGTACATACATATACATAGTCACCCTACTTCGATAAGTATACACAAGTTTAACAGCATATTACAATTATTATTAATAATTCTGTACAGTATGATATATCTCAAAGCAGCGTGGAATGCATTAACTCTTTGCGCTCCGAGTAAATTTTCTCGTACGATCGATTTATCAACTTTAACACACTTTTGCGACGAAACTTTGGAAAACGCAAAAGTTTCACTTTGAAAAGAAAAAGAATTATACACCTTCGTGAATTTATTTACTTTTATCTGTTTCACTAATTTGCTTTGTTCCAATATCAAGAAAATTTGAACAGATTTATGGTGTATATTATGAATTTCTCCGTAGATCATCCCTGATAGAAAGATTTTTCAAAGGAACACGATGTTTCTAGAACTATGTTTGATATTCACCAACTTAAGAAATTTTGCTGGTGTAATGTCAAAAGAATATAAAGAAATAGGTGCAGGGCAATGTGTAAATTGAACCGCGAAAGTCTCGCGTGAGGAAAGGACACATGATCCATCGACAAGCGTGATTCACAAACAGATCTCAACTGTTTTCCGATACTGCACGCGAATCAACTATACTGTTCCGAGAATCCCTTTTTCCGTGAACGCGGCAATGAATCACGTGCGATGAATAGGGTAATAGGAAAATGTGCAATAATTTACGATCGCGAAGTTTGGGAAATACCAGGAAACACGTAAGAAAAATGTTTGCTCGCTTGTATTCTGGAAACCAGCAACAATATTATTACGTATCATTTTTCTTGTACTTCTAATCAGTTCGATAATATTTCTTATATTTTTCACTATACATTTTCCTTGTGTTTGTTTGGAGAACACCCGACCCGTTGTGACTTTTCATTTGTTATTCGATAAAGCTTAAAATTTCCATACTGATAGCAAGCTTTCTCTTACGTCAGTTCGGAAGAACATATTACGCATGGTAATTTTTGTTATTCGGCAAAGCGTTTAAAGTTTCCTCACATTGATAGTAGGCGGTTGGGTAGTATTTTGTACCTCAATTAACAAATGCACAAAGTAAATCGAGTGTAGAAGTGTAGAACGTATTAAATTAATATTTGGACACCCTTTGAAACAGTATAGATTCTTTTCAAATTGAACCAAACGGCGTGAGCTTTTTTCGAGGTGTTGAAAGGATTAATTTATTAGATACAAGATTAGTTTACTAGAACAAAGATTACATTTATATATATACTATGTTTTTCAGTATTCGTTTATTATATTTAGTGTATTTAAATTTTACGTTTACTTCTTTATCATGTATATTTTGTAAGCATAAAATATTTCATATTTTAAGAAACATTTTTTGTTATGTATTGTAACTCCCATTAATATTTGGATACCCTTTAGAACAGAACAACTTTTTTTAAGACTGAACCAAACGAACTGAGTTCTCGTGAGAAGTTAGAAGGATTAGTTTCTTAAATGATACGTAGAAAACATTTTGAAAAATTTACAATTAGTCGGAATTGCAAAGAAAATTGTGGAGATCGCTTTTAGTAATTCTTTTATCTGAGCCAATAATAAAAATTTTTAATGTACGTTTGGTAGATTTATGTCTGTTAGATATAACATCATGACAATAAATTTTATCAGTTTAGTTAGATTTTCAGTAATTCATACTTCCGATTTATATCTATGTGAAATTTTCCTAAATCAATTCTTCTTATTTTAATACCTTTTAAATTAGCGCAGCACTTACATACTTAATTATTAAACTCTCTTTTATACTTTCGAAGTTAACGTGCAATGCGTAATATGCGTATTCCTTTATCCTCATATTTTATAAAAAATCTTATTTCTTCTAAAAGTTATTCTCAGGATCTTTAGCCATAAAGGTTACTATAAAATATATGCGGATGATATTTAAATGGCGTAAACTTCTATCTGTAATCTATAGCACTAAAGAAATCGTACCTTTTAATTTAAATTTTTCCATAAAAGATGTGACAGTCGTTTGAATTAAACAGTACAACTATGCACATGGAATGAAATATGGAGTAAAATATTTGTATAAATAATGAATTGTTGAAAGTTAGAAAATAATATAAAAATGTATGATTGTTATAATTATATAAAGAATCATAAACAAAGGATAGTACAAGGATACACAAGTAGAACCTTATCAATGCTTAGTATATTTTCAGTACGTAATAAAGAGTTATAAATTTCAAATATCAATTGATTTTATATATATAATGTTAATCGATACAGTTACTCCCATTAATATTCGGACATCCTTTAAAATAGAATAACTCTTTTTAAATTGAACCAAACGAACTGAGTTCTTACGAGAAGTTAGATGGATGGTTAGTTTATTAAAGGATATATACAAAAAATTCTGAAAATGTTGCAATTAGTCGGAATTACAAAGAACATGGTACAGTTCTCTTTTCACAACTCTTTTATCCGAGCTTGTAATGGAAACTTAAAAAATATATTTTGTAGATTTATGTTCGTTATATACATATTTCGTCGAAATCGGTTGATGTAAGAACAAGCGGCAGAATCTTTTGATTTATCGCAATTATAAGCCAAAAGTACGTAGTGAAAGCCTTCGATTGTTTTAATTTTTAATTGCTTGTAGCATGTATATAATGCACATAAATCTACAAAGTGTATTTTTTAAATTTCCATTACAGACCCGAATAAAGTTGCAAAAAACATCCGTTACTATTTTCTTCGTAATTCCAGCTAACTGGAATTTTTTCAAAAATGTTGCTACACGTCATTTAGTAAACTGATCCTTTTAACTTCTCACGAGAATTCCATTCGTTTGGTCTACTTTTAAAACAGTTATTCCGTTTTAAAGTGTGTCCGAATATTAATGGGAGTCACTGTGTATGGTCATCATTCACCATTTCTCGGTATCGTTCTCATTAAAATATGTCGCAAATATAACGATGAAACAAACAAGTGTGTAACGTCATAAACTCGAAGCATGATAAGAATATTCATACGATTATTTTGCCGTCACGTTGATTATATGAAATAACTGAATATTTTCCACGAGATTGCTACATTGGCAAATTTCTGTTAGATCAATTAGTCTACAATAATACGTAAAATAACGATGCACGTTTTTTTATCGGAATATTTCAATTTGCTTTTCATAATGCTTCGATATACAATAATTTGTCAAGTAACTTAGGGGAAAAAAGCATCGATGATTAATGTATACTATTTATTTAGTTAATTGTAGCCTTCAAATATTAAAATTGTAACCATTACACTTCAAGATTTTCGTATATTCCTCAGAGGAAAAGGTGAATAACATTAATTAACTCACTCGCATCATTAGCGTGCATATACTCTGATCTTTTTCCGATTATTATCATCGGAGCGTATATATACGCGCATTTGTGCCGTGAATGAATAGTAAATAAATGGTACGTGACAATTTCTCTGATACTTCTTTCATTTTACATAGATACTCTTTTCTTTTTTTCTTTTTATTATAGAGCACTGAATTCTTATTACCAAGTAATCGACATACGATGAAAAAAGAAAACAAAAAAGATGCAAACATATCTATACATATTAACTTCTCTCCGTTTTCATCCGTCAAAAATCAGTGAATCATCTTTGCATTACTTTTTTGAAATATGTCAGAATAATTATGATAGTTATAATAATGACTCTATCTATTTAGAAGAAATCTAAATTCTAATTTAAAAAATGAAAATGTGGCCCCTATCGCCAAATTTCTTTGTTACCAAAATCTAAATATTCTTATAAATATAACGATTATTATGATTGTTATCTTTAGAAGAATATTTAGATTTTGACAACAGAAGAAACTTGGTGATAACAGATAGAATTATTAAAATGGAACTCGACTATTTTCTTTGCAATTCCGACTAGTAACAATGAAAAAATAAATTCTTTTTGACACATCATTTAGTAAACTATTCCTTCGAATTTCTTACCAGAAATCAATTCGTTTGGTTCAATTCTAAAGAAGTTATAGGTATTGTTTCAAAGGGTGTCTAAATATTAATTGGAATCACTGTATGTATGTATGTACACTATCGCTTAAAAGTATCCGGGCACTTCTTTCTTCTCTAAAAAATATAGAGTAACTTAGTAGGAGTAGTATTTAGAATCAGTTTATCTTTTATAATTGTTAGAAATTATCATAGAAACAATGAGAAAATTTATAGGAAGATTATCGGGATTTATACAAGCTGTGCCTAATCGCAGCCTAAGGTTAACAACTAACGTAACGTAATCAGAGTGGATACGCTCATGAAACTCGTGCTTCATTTTATTATAGTATCGGTAAGTTTTCAAATAAGTAATTTTTAATTTAAAACATCACTCATTCCATAAGAAAGTAATGAAGTTTGATTTCAGTCACTATTTTAAATATCTAAGTAACATTTATTGCACATTTCGTAAGTGTTCGGATACTTTTGAGCAGTAGTGTATATGTGTATATAGAAGCTCCATCGCGCAACTTAAACTAACTAAATCTGTTTTACATATGTACATTCCCGTCCATAAGTATTAGGACACTTATCGGATGAAAAACAAACTCAAACAGTCATTGCAAATTGTTAAAAAATAGTCTGCAAAAATCGTAGTACAGCAAATACATACGATAATACTTTTAAATACTTATATTCATTTATGACATTTTCATAAAAATGAGATCATAATAGCGCGTCATTTGAATATGCCACACCAAGCATTGTTACAGGAAGTTGAATTTGTCTGGGCAACCGCTTTTATGTATTTTAAAAAGAAATTATTACACAATAATAAGGATAAGCAATGAATATGAATATCTTACATGAGATATTGAACATTGTTTGCAGGTATTTAAAGGTTGATCTGTATTTTCTATCGTAACACAATTTGTTTCTTTGCTCTAAATTCCTTTGATTATCAGTATTTTTTTAATGATTCCTTTGTTCCGTTTTCGTTTTATAACGTAACACAAAAACGTACGTTTCAATCCTTGAGCGTTTCTTTCCCTATCCTGTATACAAAGTTCTGTCTAACGTATTTATTACAGTGACCTGAACTTACAGTGGCTCGCATTAATATTCGGACACTATTTAAAACAAAATAAGTTTCTTAAAAGTGAACCAAATGAATGGAATTCACGGAAGAAGTTAGAAGGATTAGCTTATTGAATGATGTGTCAAAACATTTTTGAAAAAGTTCCAATTTGTCAAAATTACGACGAAAATTGTAACGGACGGTTTTTGGAACTTTTTTATCTGAGCTTGTAATGGAAACTTGAGAAATATATTTTGTAGATTTATATGAATTATATACAGGTTGAAAACTTACATGGAAATCAGTTAACATTGTTATAAGCTAGAAATTGTTGAAAATGGTGTAAATCGAAGTCTTCCACGACTTTCGAGCTACAACTACAATAAATCGAAAGATTCTGTCGCTGATTCCTACATCGACCGATTTTAATGAAACTTTCACCATGTATATAACTAATATAAATCTACAAAACACATTTTCTAAATTTTCAGAGTTAAAATTACAAAGTTCTATTTAACATGTTTATTACAGTGATATGAACTTGCAGTGACTCAGAACTGTTCAAAATTGTTCCCAATATGTATCGTAGGAAATCAAAGAAATTCAAGTAAGATGTTTTAAGGTCAATTGTGTGGTTCTAGGTATTATCATCGATACCGTGAGTAGAGGCAACGGTTAAACGGGTTGAACGAAAACGATAGACGTACACGTTCGATGCGTAATTAGCAAGATCGCTTAATATTCAAGGTCTAAAAGGTCACATATGCGGATTTATGCGAGAATTACGTTACGTAAGCGGAAGGAGGCGAGTTCAACAGTTCAGATCACTTTGGTCGTCGTTTCCATGCGAATAAGACTTTCCTTGGATTGGATTTCCATTTATAAGTAATGGAACTCGTTAATGCGATGGTTCTCGTCCGCCATTATGTCGCTCGGGAATTATTCCAAACTTGGCTATGGGGCCGTTGAAATTTTCAAACGACTGTTACAAAGTGATATTACGCGATAATGAACAACAATTGAATAACGAATAAACAAATTCAGGGAGTGTGAATAGTAAGTGTAGAGGAAAGCGTGCGAATATTAAATAGGGTAGAAATACTTTTTTGCTTTTATTCCCTTTACAAATGTTCCTATTCCGTAGGAAATAAATAATTGCATTTCTTGTATCGATGTAAATGAAGGGAAAATATAACAAATGAAAAATAAAAGAAATAAATTTTAAAGAAAGTGAATTAAAGTTTTATAAAAGAATTATAAAAAAAGTCTACCGAACCGAATGATCAAGGTGATTCAAAGCAACGGATGATTCATCCATTATTAATATTAAGAAAGATTTTATAATTTTGTCCAAATTAAACTATATTATTTTTGTTTAAATTGAAAATTTAAAACGTAAAATAAGTGCAATATCAAATCCTTATCTTAGAATATTTTTTCAGGGTGTCTTATAATTTTGTCCACCAGTGTATCTAGTTTAAAAAATTTTTAATAATTTGTAGGAGTTTCAAAATCTTTACTACATTTCATTAAAAACATAATAGTTTGTATAATAAAGAAAAGGTTCCATTTAAAGTGTGCCAATAAAAATAAAAGCATTTTGTTTATATTGAACATTTATTCTTTATTTCTCAGAGTTATTTTGTTCCTTCAGACGACAGACAGTTGTGATTGTTGCAGTAGCATGTCGATAATATTTCACTTGCTAATGTGTAATTTGTTATATTATTTTTTTTTATAGTGAAACCTTAAAAACTGTCGAGTAGGTTTGAAGAACTTGTTCTAAGAGACGAGATAGTGAACTAAACGAAGAGAGTTAGATTTGAGCGAGGATTGCAACGATCAAGTTGGAAAATTAATATCTTTAAATAAATAGTAAGAAATATGAAACTGTTTCGTTTTAATTCGACGTAGGTGAAGAATTAAAATAGCAATTTAGTTACACATCGTTTAATCGATCGGTATAGCAAAGCTGGCGCTACACGAAAAAGTATTCCGTACACACAGAGCAGTTTAAGTTTCAAGTACTCCGGAATCGAATGGTTAATGAGTATGGAGGTCTCGATCTTACAATTCCATAGGTTCATAACATTTATGTTTATGCAGCATATTTCACATGAAATTCTTCAAAGTTATTCGTCTCAACTTTTTCTATTTACAAATTATTCTGAGATTCGTTGCATCAGGAACTAAAATGGGTATCCACATATGTAGCATACAACGTGTATGTGTTGTTTCTATAATAAATATTGTTTTCTTTCTCATTTCAAGTCATTTTTTATGGTAGTTTTTGTCTCGATTAAACGTTTCTTTCGTACGATTGTGTATAAGCATACGTGACTGCATTACGCATCCTTGTTGTCCGGGATTTTTGCATGCTCTTTTGTTCGATGAATTCGTGCTTCATGTTTTTACCGTTTCTAACGACGTAGCTTTCAAATTACGCGGTGTTACGTCGAATCACGGTGTCATTCTAGGAAATAAACGCAGCTGTTTTCCTGTAACAATATTCAGTATATTCAATCACACATTGCAAACTACGAAACTATTGCTTTATATATTTTTTTATTTATTACGCATTTGAAGCCTCGTTCGAAACTTATTTCTGACCGCAATATATTATCATTGTTGTTCGCGTCAGTTTGTTAAGCTCGAGTGAAACTCTAACGACCCCCCACACATTTTCCTTGCGAGACGAAAGCTCCCAGCCTATGGAACTTTTCTTCCACGAACGCGACGTCGTTTTCTGCATCACTGTTAGCCCAAGTGTCCGATAATTTTGGACCGTGCTATTTATAAGTGGCGACAGAGACGCCGTGAAATCGAGAGAGAGAGAGCGAGAGAGAGAGAGAGAGAGAGAGAGAGAACACGGAGCTAACCTGATTTGTCGACGTAGGTATTCTTTGGAGACTCCTCGTGATACGAGCGCCTTAGGTCGTTCATCTATTTACGAATCGACACGGCCATACTTTCTGTACATAAATATAGCGTGAAAGTGCAACCAGAAAATTAGGAAACCATTTAAAAAATATTGAAAACTGGACGGAAGACGACCAAATCGAAATAAACTCGACTAAATGCTGGTATATCATATTTACGTTCAATAGGAAACCAACTCCCAAAATCTGCTTTGAAAATACAGAGCTTATCTAAGCAGAATCCGTTAAATATCTTGGCTTCCACCTAGATAGCAAATAAAACTGGAGAAAGCATATACATGAAAAAGTCAAGCGAATAAAAATGGTTAGAAAAAGTATGTACTGGCTCGCAGCAAGACGATCCAAATTAAACACAAATAACAAATTTCTGATCTACGAAACTACGATAAAACTAATATGGACGTACGGGCTGCAAATCTGGGACGTAAGTGCGAAATCATACATCGTGAAAATGGAGAATCTATTGTACAATTCATCGTGTTTAAGAGCTATCTTAAACGCATTGCGGTTTGTGAAAAATGACTATACCAGGAAAACTCTAGGACTCCGTACGGTAGCAGAGAAAATCAGACGATACGTTCACTGGAGTGAACGAGAAACCGAATTTTTCCTTCGAGAAATCACTTTATTGGAGACGATAGAGACAGATATATTCAATTGTATATTGTTAGCATTCTTAGAAATTCGGATATATTTTTGTATCGTTCCATTAATGAAAGAGGGGAAATGTTGCTGGAAAATAATAGCAACTGTTTCTGCAATTTCGCTTGTGAAATCCCAAATACGTCAAATTGACGCGTTCCGTAAATCTAGTATTAATTTTGCCAATACATCGATGTATAAGTACTTTCGCGTTGTTTTACCGCTCCGCTTTTTAAAAATAAATCATAATATTGTACCGCTATAGCTTTCGTCCGAATAAATAAGAAAATATAAAAGAGAGTGCATTGATCATAAAAATACAATTGTAAGTGTCAATGTAACTTCAAGTTAGTAAAACTAGTTGTTAATGTTACTTATATGATGTGCCAATTTTACCCCGGTTAGGAATTAACAGGTATTACAGAAGGAAAAGGACAAACATTTTATACATTTTCACACTTGTAGTACAATCACAAAAGATGCAATATTATAATAGGATACTTAAAGCAAATGTAACAATATTAATTTTTATATTATATAACAAAATGTTAGAAAACCCTGCCAATGTTCTCCCAGTTTAGGGTATATTAAGAATAGATGTAGTTTCATAAGTAACTTAACAAACTTGCGTTTGTATTTTTTATATATTAATGAAATATTTGTTATAAATATCTCGCAAATAATTTACGAGATACTTGAAGTTGTGTTACGAGAATCACCGTGATATATATGTACCTAATACACCCCTCCCTCAATTTACGTGAACCATCCGTTCCACGTGGATTCGTTTTACACGAATGAAAATCGCATAAACAAAGTCTGTTAGTAGAAAAGAAAAAATATTGGAAATAAAAGCCTAGTATATATAAGTTTTAGAAATACATATTTATTTCAAATAGCTTAACAAAAAAATTAATGACCTCTCAAAAAAGAAAAGTAAATTTTACTCGATGTTACTATCGTTACTGTAATTCAAAACAATCAACCTTTTCTTTTTAATTGGCTCAAACATATCATCTTCACGCTTGAAATATTCGGAAATTCGACATCATTTTTATTGTTAATGTGAATTTTTTCGGACGATTTGTTCTCAATCCTTTCTTTAACTAAGTTTTCCTAAATTTGCTGATATTCGCTGCAACATTTCATTAAATCTTGTGGAAATTTTAAGGTTCGTTGAATGTTTCGATCATTGTACATAACGGCACTTTCCAGATCGCCGAATAAGTAACTGTCTACACTTGTTACTTTTAAAACTTCTGAGAAAATATATTTCCTGACCATGCAAATTAAGATCGTGCATAAAAACTACCGCGTAAATTGTGTTATAATTTACCGAGTAAAAAAAGTGCCGCGAGAATTGAAGGAGGGGTATAGATAGTTCCTAAGGTTTATGTACAGAGCCACAATTCGCTTTGTCAACTTTATTGGATCGACGAACAAAGATATCCATGGAAATGAATGAAACGACAATGACACCGTTCTTTCCTACGTTCATTCTTATAAATTCTTCGATTCTATAGACGCATGGCGGAGAATTATTATCGCATAGGATGTTTTCATCATTTCTCCTCGCGGCCAGTCACACAATCGAAACGTTGTCTTCACAGATTTCGTAGAATTTTGATCTCGTAAAGAAATCAACGATGATTCGTCACGCGTGACGCGATCGTGCAAAAGGAAGCTCGGTGTTCCCAGGTCTCTAAATAAAGTTCTCCCAGGCATTGTTATAAATAAATTACCACGCTATTAAAAGATAAAGGCATATCAAACATTGCCTTTTGTTGCTCAAGTTGCTTCAGGAATTCCTTCAACGGAAATCTGTATCGTGCAACAGCAGCAGCATCATTATCGATCGTGTCTACTGCGAAACAGTGTAAATGACATTGAGAGAATATTTTTATTTAGCGAATCACCTTGAGATTTATTAAATGTCGTTTCCTCATCGTACTATAATATTATGCAACCGACGAACCCGCTATCTGAAATATCGCACAATGAATGGATCGACGAATACGCGTTCTCTTTGTTAATTATACTTAAAATAAAGTATGACAGAGTGTGATGATACTCTGCTGTAAAGAATGTAGAAAATATTCATTGTGAAGCTCCGAGTAGCCTTGTATCAACGTATGACGTATATTCATGGTAAGTAAGTACGTTTCGAGAGGACAAAACGAATTTTAACGCTAAGTTTACGGGTTTTCCTTGAGCGAACGTGAAATCGAATTTTTCCTTCGAGAAATCGATTTATTGGTGACAATAGAGACAATTCAATTATATATTGTTAACTTACTTATGAATTTCGGTAGATCTTTCCATCGTTTCATTGATAAAAGTAAGGAAAAGTTGCTGGAAAATAATAGTAATTGCTTCTGTAATTTCGCTCGTAAAATCTCAAATGGCGTCAAAATGGCGCATCCCGTAAACCTACTATTAAAGATAATGGAACGGAGTATTATATTAATGTGTGCAAAAGTTTTAGTCCTTTTTTCAAGTGTCACGTGCACACACATACGCGCGCGTAATCGAAGTAATCTCTCGCCTTTTTGTGCAATTGTTTGGTTGGTATTGATCTATCTGTAACGCCAATTTCACGATCGATTAGTGACAATAACCGTACGAAACAACAGTGAGCAAGATGAGCGACGAAAAGTTGTATGTACAAGTTGTATCAGCAAGGAAAACACGCTGCTCGAGCATTTCAATCAATCTATTTCGTTCTTGGTGAAGGTATTGTATTCCACAATACGTGTAAATATTGGTTTCGCCGTTTTAAAGAAGGTAATTTTGACGTTCAAAAGAAAATTGACAGAAAGATGACTAAAACTTTTGCCATACACGTATCATATTTTAGAATAGGGAAAATTGCACTTCTAAAAGGAAAAGTAAATTCACAAGACTATCTGAATTTATTGGAAGAAATAATAATCCCAGAAGGAAGATAGATGGAAGAAGATTTTATTCTTCGATAGAATAACGCACCAATACATAAGGCAAAAATTTTTAGCAAATATTTACGGAAGAGTGCAATAAACGTTTCGGAATAACCACCACGAAGTCCTGATCTTTCACCGATAGAAAATATGTGGGCTGTTTTGAAAATACTTATTGCAGAAAATACACCACGCAAGATAACAAAGCTATAGATGTTAACCCTCTATGGGGCGAATTTTTGTTTTAAATCCAAAACGTTGGGGGAATGAAAAATCAGCAATTATAAACCTATATATGCAAATGAAAAAAATGTTTCCGTTTAAACAATTTTATTGCAATATATTCACTATGTGACTTTCAGGTAACAACGGCTTATAATGTTTGCACTTCTGTGTAAAATGTCGATAAATTAAAATGTGACCTGGAAGTTACACAGGCCCATAGAGGGTTAATAGAGAAAATGTAGCATGGAAAATAAAATTGCTTTGTAAATGAATGCAAGAAAAGTGTTGTTTTTTTCTTATTTATGCTAAATGTCCGTAGTGGGAGTAAATTTTTCAACACGTTGATCGTCGCTCAAATCTAAGTAACAGCTACAATCGGTCTGTCACAGAAATATTCGGACTATTTTGTTCTATATTTTGAATAAATATGAGAATAATTAAAGAAATGTTTAGATTGTAATCTCTAATCAATGTAAACATTAAGTAAGTTCACTTTCTTCGTATAATTTGTTAAATATTCAACTGCAAATAGGGAAACGTCTACTTTTGGAGTTACAAATTTTTTATTATTATTATACACAGTGACCTGATAAAAAAGTATTCATACACTATAACTTATTCGACGTCAACCTGGAATTATTTTACAATAGCAAAACGAAATCAAGATTTTTTTACGTCAAAATCTACAAAATGCTCGCAGTTTTAGAATGATATATATTTTATTAAGCAACAAAGAAGTATTTACAAGGTAACAAGTAAAATTTGTAGGTTTTACAAGAAATACTGAAAAAAAGTATTAGTACACCTGTTATTTTATTTTAAAAACCGAAATAAATGAAGAATTAATATTTAGTTGGATACCCTTTTAATTTTACGATTGCTTCTAAACACTTAAACGTAAAATTAATTAAATTATTTATTATTGAGTTACTTATCTTTCCCCATTCTTGCACTAAAATATTTTAAATCATTCTTATTCGTTATTCGCTGTCACTGTACACCACACATAGAATTCAATCATCTTTCGTACACTTTAAACACTTAGAACATAGCCAACTTTACCACAACTCTCTGAAAATTAATTTATCCGGAGAGCGCGACGTGAGAATTATTAGAACATTTCGTGTCGCAACAAAATCAACTTTTATCTTATTGTGTTGTTCTCTATGTTAAAAACGCGGGTCTGATTAAAATCATACTGCATTTGCATTTTGACCGGCAATTTTACACAGAAGCGATTCGATGTCACTCTTTTTTTTTTTTGGGTATGATAAACAGTACAGCATTCATCTACATATATGCAATAGTATACAATAGGTTTTGCAAATGTATCTTGTTCCGCTGCATTTTTCTTTTCAAGAACATATTCTATATGTTCTAATTGGATTGTTTTCTAGACCAATGATTATTTCCTACTCAAAATACTTGTACAATCCTCCAATGTTAGTGTAATATCATTTTCAATTCATTCTTCTTCAACATCACTTTCACTAGCAGATTCTATTACATTTCTTTGTTTGCCTTTTCTGTGATCTAATGTCAGATTGATAACTATTTTCCGATACACTATCATTTTCCAAATGACATCAGAATGTTTCAAAATCAATCAGAAAAATTCTTCGCCGTCACGATCCGTCGTGGTTGAAATCTTTGCAATACTATAGTTGTGATAAGAAACGAAATATTATAAAAAATAATTTTCTTTTATAATAAAATGAACACCACTGAACATGATGAAAAGAGACTTTTACGATATTCTATATTACCCAAAGTTTTAAAGATTGGAATAATCGATACAAGTGCAAACACGAGTTAACTTGTGATCGGTAAACAATATGTTAATACTTTCGACTGATGAATCTGCACATTTGAGATCGCACACGGTTAAATCGTGAGGCGTCGTTTTCATCTTCTCTTCGACATCGTACCAAAAAGTGTATAGTTTTCCTATACAGACAATCATAGTCGTAACAGTAAAAATACGATCAATTAGCAAACGTTCGATTGTCGCGTTAATAATAGATTCGTCCATTGTCCAAGTCATTCAACTTGCAATTATTCCAGTCTAATAATTCCGACGGCGATCATGGAATCGCTGTGTCAGAATTAGCATGCGCTGATAAGAGTGAAAAATGTCATCGGGCAATGAGTACCAGTGACAGACGAAGGCTGGCAAACCAAGATAACGCTCCGGTCCAAGAAATGAAGCGTAACTTGTACGACAAACGATCAATTATGAACCATGAATAGTTCGTACATGCTACTATAATACACTGCACGGCTAGCCACTGGCCGAGCCTTGTAATTTGTTAATCGTTTTATGCTGCTGGGCCGTGTTAGGTATGTTAAATGTTACGTGAATGCTCCTCGAACTTTACTTTAATTTGTCCGTAATTGAACATTTTTACTTCGACTAATTTGCCGACCGTGTTCCCGTTACGAAAATCGAGTAAACCTCGATATTTCGAAAAATCAGTTTGGAAGCTAAGCGAGAAAGAAGAAAATTGCCGATTTTTATGTGTTTTTTTTTTAACTGTTGGTAACTCTACGATTCTTATATTTTCATTTGAACTATTATATTCGGTATTGAGCAGAGTTTTACAGTATTTTCTTGACAGAAAATCATAATAATGACTAAATAGAATACTCTATCATTTTGAAACATATCAGAAGCACGTCTATAATTTGCAATTTTCATTCTCTTATACAACAATGAACGAACAAGTATTTAAAATTACGTTAGTTAGTTAGTTTAAAGTAGATATTTTGAATTGACAAAATTCCTTGGAATACTTTATTATGTCTTTCCGTAATAACATATGCCTCTTTTATATGAACATCTCTGAAAATTATCACAAGCCTAAAAACATTTGATTAACAAACCAAATCGATTATATTGTTATTCTGAACATTTTGACCAACGGGAACGTTATTCTTGGACGTTACTAAATTATTTAAACGTCTTAGTACCTTGCAAAGTTCTTTAGTTCTTTAGTTTTCGGCCAGAAATGCCCAGAAAAATCAGCGTTTTTAAAGACAATTATTAAAAAATTTTTAACAATTTGTACAAGTTTCAAAATTTTGACTACATTTCATTAAAAACGTAATGGCTTTTATAATAAAGAAGAGGTTAGTATTTGAAAGTATATAAAATATCCTAAAGTATATTAAACTCAGTATCCTAAAAAAATATATCCATTCCTCCATATTTTCATTTAACATGTCAACATATCGATCTGCAGTCATTATTCTTTCCCTCCATGTTTAAAGAAAACACGTGCGTTCCCTGATTTTTATTTAACAGCTCAAATTTGCTCTCATCACTCTGCATAATCCTTTCCCAAAGTGATAATGGTTTATTAAAAAATCGGATGGGTGGATATTGGTATGGAGAAAGGATTTGAAATACTTCCAAGCTACGGTTAAGCATAGGGGTGGTGGAATCTGTATATGGGGGTGCATGTCTTCATCTAAGTTTGAGGAATTAGTGTTTATTAATGAATCGGTAGATGCAAAAACTCGTTTGAATATTTCAAAAGAAAATTTAAAGAAAAGTACAGAAAAATTAAATTTACCGGCCAACTTTTATTTCCAACAAGATACAGCACACACTTGGAAACCCCCAAAGCCTGGATTTTAAATCCAATTGAAAATATTTGATATCAATTGGAGTAAAACATCCGAAAACATCGTATTTCCAGTAAATCAGAATTGACACAAATAATCTTAGAAGAATGGACTAAAATCGGCAATGAATTAAGAAAGAAGTTGGTCTATTCGCTGGCAAATAGATTGAAAGAAGACATTAAAGAGGACAGGATACGAAAGATGAAATTACAATTTAACATAGCGTTATCCAACATGTGCCGAAACTTATCCGTGCACAAGATGGTTGTAAAACACATTTTTATTAGCTACATTTTCTCTATTTTATCAATTTTGTTTTGTTTTTGCACATAGGCAAGTAAGACATTCTAAATGAAGATCAATTCAAAAAAACAAGTGGTATAAGCAATTTTTTCAGTAATTATAAATGTTTGTACATGGAATCTGCGAATTGCAATCTGCATTTGTACATGGAATGTGCTAATACTTTTATCTACCGCCGCAGCTGTAAATTCTACCAGGACTATTGAATGTTCGAATTTTAATCGACCGAAAGCACTGGTAAAACACTAGTAATTATGCTAAAAATAGAAACTATGAAAAACCTCAACTTTAGCAGAAAAGAGTTAAAAATTTCGACTGCAAAGGGTTAAATCTCTATAACCCAATTTTTCTTTGTTTATCAGAAGAAAAATTGCGATTGATCGTAATTGTACATTTTAATACGAGAAGGAAAAATTGGTAATTGTTATAAGGAAATTAATTACTATTACTGCAATAGTACAACGATATAATGCAATAGTGTAACAGTAAACAAATGATATGGAAGCTGTAAAATGTATTTAATGTCTTTTTACATGAAGTCTGGACAAATTTATCGACTAAATGCCGCCATATTGCTTTAGAGAAGCACTTCTTCAGTTACTCAATAAATGGAAAAGGACAATTCAAAACAATCGAAATTATTCTGAACATTAAGATTCTATTTGATATTTTGCAAATAAATATTGAATTTTGTACAAAAAAAAGAAAAAAGAAAAGGAAAAAAAAAGAAAAACACCAAATTAATTTGTACAACTAACAAATACATCGTACGTAAGTACACCTATCCCTCTATTTACACAGATTGTTCGTCCCAAGTGGATTTTTTTACACGGATGAAAATCGCGTGAATGAAGTCTGCTGGTCTTCGAAAAAAAAAAAAAAAAAAAAAAAAAAAAACATAGGTAAGAGAAACTTCTGTTATAGAAATATTTATTTCGTATAGGTTAACAAAAGAAAAGAAAAATAACGATATTTCAATAACGAAAACCAAAATAAATTTTATTCGTTGTCAGAATCTACCTCCCCCCCCCCAAAAGAAAAACAAAACCCATAAAAGTCAAAGTTATGTAATTAGTACGCTCAAGTAAAAGTGTGCGTCTCTCTGAATTCAATGAAAGATTATAGAAAATATCTAGAGATTCTGACTCCGTAAATTAATACCCACGTACAGTCTGTCCGATAAGAACGTGTCCAACTTGACACCCACTTAGTCAATGGTTATACTCCTAATTCTTGTGCCACCTGGTAGAGGACAGCTTTCCTCTAAATGCTTTAGCGAAAAACATTCAGTTTTCCCCGAGTTTCCGACTGTGAACGACATCGTCTCCAAACATTACTTTGAAAGGCATCATGAGTGCTGCGTATGCATCGCGCTTTGAAACAGTGTTCTTGTGTAAGCACCCAAAAGGACCGAAAATGTCATATGCTGCCGTTGGTAAATATATGGGCAAATCAAAAACATTTGTTAGAAAGTGGGTGGTGCGGTATGAAAGTACAAAAACTGTTGATGATCTACCGGATCGTGGCGTAAAGCGAAAGTTTTCGGAAAAGGACAATAAGCGGATATTGACCGTATTTTCGAAGAATCCTGGACTATCGCTGCGTCAGGGACAGATGAAACTGGAATAGAAAGGGTTGAATATTTCTCTAGACACTATTCAATGTCACCTCGAGGCTCATGACGTAAAATGGCGGAGTACAATCAAGAAACCTCTGCTGACCGAAAAACACGCGAAGGCACGACTCGCGTGGGCGAAGGAAAATATTAATCGAGATTGGAGTAAGGTTATATTTCTGATGAAGCATTTTCTGATGACTTCGTGGAAGACAAGTGGCCACAACAAAGCGGTTGATACGACAAATTCGCCGCATTTGGAGGTCCTTACCTCAAAAATATGCCATCAACTTGGTGGAAAGTATGCCTCAGAGATGTCAATCCATTATCGATGCTGCAGGCGATTGGACACGTTATTAATTTAATTGCATCTTAGTTCTAAGTCTGCAGAATATACGTACGTATTTTAAAATTTGAATAAATCAATTTTTCAACTAATTATGCCGGACACGCTTTAATCGGACAGACTGTATAAAAAATATCATGCAATATAGAGGGATAATTTACCGTGTAAACAGGAACTCCCATAAAAAAAAGTACCGCCTAAATGGAGGGATGAGTATAACTTCCAAGTCAGATGGTGTTAACAAAGGGTTAACCTTCCACGAACCAGGTGGGGTTAAATGAACCCCAGCGATTTTAAAACTACTGTATTTTTTTTTTTAATATCTGCAATCGATCTGGTTTCTTGAGTAGCTGGAGTTGCAACGTTGTCGTTTCGTGCCGCGATAACTTGCACTTGATTAAAAAATTAGGACTATCATTAGTAGAAAAACACATAACGAACTGAAAAAATAATCAAACTACTCTGAGGCTTACGTAAACGACTTGACGAACATTTTGAAGAAACTCCTCGAGAAACACTTCCAAAACGAGCTAAAATAGCTCGGAGATGCTCTGCGTGTCCAAGAAATAAGGATCGCAAGACTCAAAATACTGTCATTTTATGTGTAAACAATGGATCGAATTATGCAGCAAATGATCTCGCCAAGACAGACTATTAAAATTGAAGTTCCGATTACTTTTTAAGGTTTAATATGTCTAGTTTATAGTAATAAGTGAAAAAATATATTACAAAAAAAAAGAAATTTAAAAAAATTGTTTCCAAAAACAGTTTCGATTCTCAGTCAGTCAAAAGTTCAATTATTACGTTTGTGTTTTTAAAAATAAATCGTACATTGTTCAAACGTAAATTTTTGTTTTATTTGGATCTGATTCTACTATAAAATCAGTGAAACCAGATCCTAACGTTGTTAACGAAATCTCTAACCTATATAACTATAACCATCCACTAAACAACCTTCAACACAAATTACTTAAGCACGGCAATATAAAATTAAAAATAAAAATAATTCAGAAAACAACCAAACGACAACCATCTCACAAGAAACAAACGTCAACTTAAAGGAAGCACTGATTCCAATACAAAATGCGCAGGAACTCTTTTCCAGAAATACCAAACTCCACGAAATAAGAGAAAACGTCTATGATAAAAATCCAGACCTCTCACTGTCAAGAAATAATCAAATTCTTCTAACTAGGTTAAGAATAGAACATACGAAATTGACTCATAATCTCACCTAATAACTAAAACGGATACACCAAAATGAAACAGCTGTAATGAGGAATTAACAGTAAAATATATAATGCAAGTATGCTCAGGCACAAAAATTAAGAATCAACAAAACTACCTTCAGATATCAAAACTAGCATAAAGGACAGAAAATATATAAAAAATATAACCAGTTGCTTAGAACTGACTAATCTTTTAAAAAAACTATAAGATATCTGCTTATAAAGATGAAATACCTATTAACTGCGTCAATCTACCCTAGCTATATAAGTACTCCATATATTTAAGTCAATTATATGGATTGTAAACACACATTGTAATGTATTATATTGTACACTAATGTATAGCTTAAGTGGTCGTTAATAACTTAAGAAAGTTAATGCGACCTCAAATAAATAAATTAAATAAAAAAATCGGCGAAACACGATTTTAAAGAGCATTCTTACTCAAATGATGTATTTGTAGATGGACAATGATCGGAGTATAATTAACCCCACATGGTTCAGAGTGTGACTTTTATTCACCTGATTCGCGGAAGGTTAAAAGAACTTCCGAGCACATCGGAGAGCATCGTTGGCCGATGATTCGTATAGTGCTGCCACCGGCAGAGAAACAGGAGATTCCCGCGTCAGGCAAGTGAGTCACGCGTGCGACTGGGCTCGCGCGCCGCGTCTGACGAAGCATTCTTCCCTCTCCTCTCGGTCTGACAAAGCGCCTCTCTCATCCTCTCTAGACTGACGAAGCGCCAACACCCTCCCCGCGGAGTGTCTTCCTCGGCCAAGCGCACACGGAGACGAGCGTCGGTTCCCCGCTGCGTCTCCGAATGTCTCCGAGCATCGACAAGAGTCGACAAGACTCGGCTTCACTCGCTTTACCAGCCACGAGGAAACCCCGATTGCCCTCTTCGCCTCGCACCGCCCCACCTTGCAGCATTTGCTTTACGTTCTTTCCCTCGCCTCCCGTCTCTTATGCCTCTCTAGTTCTCTATACAGTTTTCCTCGCTCTCCTCTCGTGCTCGCCGCGCCCAGAGAAGCAATAAACTCGACGCAAATTCGTATCCTTCGACTTGTGCCGCTCCGATGGAGCGGTGAGCGAGTGATTAGGTCACGCACCCCGCCGTGCGTTGTCTCCTACGTGTCCTAGGCCGTTCACGGCCGTGTGTCCAGCGGAATCCCCCTGTTGTTTTTGAGAGCCACCTCGCTATCTATTATTACAAACACTCCGACGAGGTTTCTAACGCTGTGTAGTCTGGAATGCGCGACTTTCACGTCCGCGCGCGGAGCGTTTTATTCTCCGTACCGTATCCGTAGATTGTTAATGCGTGATTTTCTTTTCGATTAACACTAGGTTTACGGACATTTCTTCTATACACTCTTCTCTCAATTTACGCGGCACTTTTTTTACGTTAATCTCTCTTTTACGCGGCCAGAAAATATATTTTCCTAAAAGTTTTAAAAGTAACAAGTGTATACAGTAACTTATTCAGCTACGAAGAAACAGATTCATTCACTGCAGAAAATCTTTGTAAAGCTCTCGAATTAGCCAAAAATTTGGAAAACGCCATTATATACGATGATCCAAACATTCAACGAGTCTTAAAATTTCGAGAAGATTTAATGAAATGTAGCGAATATCAGAAAATTTATAAAAACTTAGTTAAAAAAAAAGATTAAGAACAAATAATCTGAAGAAATTCACATTACGTCATTATTTTTTTTTTTTGTTAAGCTATTTCAAATAAATATATATTTCTAAAATTTATATGTACTAACTTTTATTTCCAATATTTTGTCTTTTCTACTTACGCGATTTTCATTTGCGTAAAACGAATCCACTTGGAACAGATAAGAGAAAATACGTATTCTCTTTCAAAAATCGTTTGATGTAACCCTTTGCACTTCGAGTATTTTTTTCATATGATCGATCAACTTCAATACACTTTTGCAATGAACCTTTTGATACTCAAAACTTCTGTTTTGAAAAGAAAAAATTACACATGTTTATAGATTTCTTTATTTGCATTTATTTCGTGAATTTGTTTTACTTCGATGTGAATAAAATTTGAATTGAGTTACGCTCCATATTATGAATGTCGCTGTAGTGGTGCCAGTGGAGCGCACAGGGTTTAGTTCTTAAACGATTTGTAGTTATGCAATATTAAAAGACACTACATTTTTTTCAAATACGTTCAACTTTGTGTATACATTTTCCACGGACGTTCTTCCTGCGATTAATACGAATATCCGTAGTGAATTCGTTTCAATACACCGCTTCAAAATTTATTACTAGATTAACCCTCTATAGACAGGTGTGACTTTAAAGTCACATATTAATATATCGATATCTGCTTGATTTCTTTAATTTTTTACTGCAATGTCTTTTTGGTAACCAATCAGATTCTTGTTAGCGATTGTCAACTCTAACCTAACATATCAAAGTAAATGCTTTTGCAAGTTGTCTGCAGATAGAAGCTGTAGGAGCTATTTTGTGCAATTGTCATTATTCTTTTTTGTATGGATGTTTGATAAATAAGAAAAAGCCTACATAATATCTCTTGTGTATATGAATAATCTGTCATTTGTTTGTATTTCGACAATCATTTTGTTATTATTTTCACAAGATATAATAAAAAGTGTGTAAAAAGATGAAATAGTAAATTGGTCGATCTTTCGAATAAGGGTGGACATTGCAAAAAAGTGGAAAGGGGTACCAAAAATAAAATGTTCGAAATACAACGTACATCTGTGTTTAACGTCAAACACAACCTGTTTTATACTATTATTTTTATATGTTACCGTAACTCCAAAGTAACAAAACGTACATGTTATAATAAAATCATCGAAACCACTGAATTCATTGCTAATTTGTATTTAGAGGTTTGTACTTGTCGATTTCACGTTACATAAATTCGTCTATTCCCACGAACAAAATTCAGACTATAGAGGATTAACTATGAAATTAGCCGACCCATCAATTCGACAGGTATGCAGAGAAATACAGTGCTGGAAAAAAATTATCGACACGGCATGATTTCAACGATACAAATACTTATAACTGCTAAACAAATTGATTTAAAGAAACAGTTTTTTTAAGATATTCATTTATTATCTATCCTAGTTTATTGCATAACAAGAATCAGTAATATAAACGGAGTAATACCCAAAATAATAGGAAAAATATATTACTTGCGCATTTTATAGGCGGACAAAAGTATCTTCTGTCACTTTTTTCTTTAGTGTTTTGCTAATTATACTACCAGCCATTCGAAACATTAATTTAACTGACTACACGGAACATGTGCTTAACTATATCAAACTATTATACTTGTTCCTTAGCTTTTTATTTCTTTCTGTGTATATGTAGCTAATATGAAGTAAAATTTTTCTTTATTCACTTATCAGCTTTTTCAGCGTTCGGTTAGGTTAGGTTAGTTTAATATTCTTTAGAATTAAATATTTTGCTACGTTTTAATAATTAAACCGTATTCCATATCCTTTAAGTCTGAAGGGAATAAGTAAATTTTTGCTTTACGAAAACGTGCAATATCAAAATGGCTGTGGCATCTTTTGCATATATACTACGTTTCAGGTTGCCAGTAAAAGAGTTTAATATCAATCGAGTCGCATGTAAAATAGAAGAGCGAGAAACGATGAAAATTAACTTCTTTATAAACTGCTGAAAAATAATTTCGAGAAAATCATTTTTCCACAAATGGAGTAGGACAAAATGCATATATCGTAATAATTTTTCCACATTCGCCTAATTTACATTTATCTGTGAACGTAGATGCCGACAAATGATGATCGCAGAGAGTGGTTTTACTAGGAAATTTCCACAATGGAAAAATGATACTCAAGTATGCTGGCAGATTACTGCTGAACGTTAAAGATACTCTAAAGATAAAGCGTAGCCTAAAAATAAAACGCGTTCCCTCCCGTTTCCTATGTCTGTCAGCAAAAATAATATTCACCGTATTAGTTACTCCGTAACTTGTAATATGTGATTACGTAAATTAATCGGAAATATAGAAAAACGCGTTTCTCGAATTTTCATATTATATCTGATATATTTTTTATTCACTTTTAAAGGAATTGTTTTCTAGTTTGAAGGAGTAGTTTTCATTATTCGTATTTAATAAAAAATAATATATCTAATATAATATGATTATTCGAAAAACATATTTTTAAAAACATGAACAATATGAATAATAATAAGTATGAATAATTAAATATGAATTATGTATGAATAACGGGGAAACGTTTATTAATAAACGTTTATTCATTGAAACAATTCCTTTAAAAGTGAATAAGAAATTTAATATTATAGCTGATATAATATAAAAATTCAAAAAATGCTTCTTTATATATATTAAATATCCGTAAAAGATTTTTCAATGAAATTACGTGCACAAATTTCCAAAAAAAAAAAAGAAGAGAAAACAGTTCCTTTAAAAGTGAATAAAAAATAATATTATATGTGATATAATATAAAAATTCAAAAAATAGTTCTTTATATACAGAATAATAATAGAATAAATATATAGAAGTATTCTTAAATTTTTATATTATTTTAATATTATTTTTTATTCATTTTTAAAGGACTTGTTTTCTAGTTTAAAGGAATAGTTCTTATTAATTTAATTCAGTTTATTTGGTTTTTCATTCAATCTATTCATATATAAAGAAATTGTTTATAGTATATATAAATATACTATAAATATAAATAATACGTATACGAATAATATGACTAATTAAATATGAATTATGTACGAATAACAGGGAAACGTTTATGGTATATATAAATATACTATAAACAATTCCTTTTAACATGAATAATGAAAACTAGACTATTCCTTAATTATCAACTAAATATTTGTGAAAGATTTCGTTAGAAATCGTTAATCCTATTTCTACAGAAAGGGTTAACGGAAGTCACTAAAAAATTACTGGAAAATAATAGCAATAGTTTTTCTAATTTTACTGGTAAAATCCCAAATACGTCAAACTGACACGTCTCGTAAATCTAGTGTTAAATATATTACAAATATAAATATATCGTTGCACGCATAGTAATTTATTAAAATTACACGCCGGTGTCTAAATTCCGCATGTATTTGCATGCTATATATTTGCAAATATTTTAATTATAATTTAAAATATTTTTCAAACTTAAAAAAGAAGTTTGATACTTTGAAATTTCAAGATATCGAAATTCTGTATATTATGTTAACCATTTCACAGTGATACAATTCTGTTGAAAAATTGTATTTTTCTTATTTAAAATTTATATCTTCCCAATGTTCAAATTCAGAGTAATTTATTCGTTATATTTTCAGCGATTTGTAAGTAGCAAATTATTTCTAAGACATTCGTGTCATGAATTCAGATAAATAAATTACGATTAGATAAACTACATAGTCATCGGTTAATGTATTTCACAAGAAAATCTCGATTTATTCGTGACTTAATATATTCGTCCCACAGTAATGACGAAATATTACTTGTGAATGAGTGATTAGGTCGTAAGTTCTAAGAGCACAGCGTGTACCATAGGATATTCACAGCGAACAGTCGTTTGTTGTCTACGAACAGTTTTCTCGTTATTATCGCGATGAAAAAGCATCTTTTTACTATTTCATGTATTTCAATGTATACAATCATTTTACGAGACGTATTCAGTTGAGTACCTGCGGAATTAGGTCCTGCCATAAACCGAAACTTTAGTCTTTCAATCTATTATTGCTAAAGCGTATTGTCAGCGCAATCTGCACAATAGAAAATCTTCGATGTGCAAATGTCCAGCAAATTTGAAAGCTGTTTTTTAAGGAATTCATTTTATTTCCTTATCCCTACAGTCCTTCTCGGAACAATATCACCGGTAACAAAGATTACATTTGTATAAATACTATGTTTTTAAATATTCATTTATCAAATTTGGTGTATTTAAATTTTACAGGAATGTATTTCAATTTTTAAAGAAAAGTTAGAATTAAAATTAATGTTTGTTACAAATACAACTGTTTCTGTTGAATCTCAACCAGAATCTATGTTATAAATTAATAAAAATTATTTTAACGAGAAGAAGCACGTCTTTCGAAATGCATTTTTATTTATTACTTGGCGATGAAACATTTTTTAACGAATCGAACAAGCATTTTAGTTTCATAATATTATTCACTTGTTTCAATATATTTTTCTGTTTTCACCGAAGGCGAAATTTCTCGTATGCGTAAAGAGATTTATTAACCCCTTAACCTACGATTTACGTTCGAGAATTTTGGGCCCGAAACGTAAACAAGTTCGCGAGCCTTCGAGTCATTCGCACGACTTGTCTAATACGCTGATCGAGCCAAACGTAAACATTACGAGCATCACTCGTGGTAGGACGGTCGCAGTTTGTGAATAGCAGACAAAGCTCGTATTCCTATTATTTCTTCGTATTGTGATCAGTTTCAAGTTATTCTTGCTCACATTCGCGCATCGAAATTTACTTTTATAAATTCTAGAGAACCCCACAAGATGTTCTCAGAAAAAAGATTTCGTGAGGAAAGCAGTGAGAATTATGCTAATAATTTTTCTAACGAAAGTGACAGTAGTGACGATATATGTCGTGTTCGAAGAAAATGTAGGCTATTAGTTATTGATGATACATCCGATGACGATCAACTACCAGAGTCCTGGCTTTGGAACGAAATAACAAATAGTCCACAAATCTGGGACTATACGATAACTCCTGGAATAAAAGAGGCAGCCTTATGTCAATTAGGAGGAAGTAAAAGAGAATTTGATATATTTAATTTAATATTTGATGACATATTCTGGAACAATATTGTAACCGAAACTAACCGGTATGCAGATCAAATACGAGCGAATCCACGTAGAATTCGAGAAATCGACGACACTTGGTTTCCTGTAGATTCTATCGAAATTAAAAGATATTTCGCATTGACCATAATAATGGCACAGGTAAAAAAACCGAGAATACAAATGAATTGGTCGAAGAGGGCTGTTATCGAAACGCCGATATTTAGAAAATCAATGCCTTTGAAAAGATATCAGCAAATTACAAGGTGTTTGCATTTCTCAAACAATAATTTGGTTGCCAATACAGATAAATTGAGCAAGATTAAACCTGTGATCAATTTTTTGAACCAAAAATTTAAAGAAGTGTATGTAATGAAAGAAGACATTGCTATTGATGAATCGCTCATGAAATTCAAGGGGCGCCTAACTTATAAGCAATTTAACCCATCAAAAAGGGCAAGGTTTGGCATTAAATTTTATAAATTATGTGAGTCCGATTCAGGCTATTGCTATGAATTCAAAATATATACAGGCCACGATAAAACAAACTGTGATGATAGCGCTTCGGAAAGTATTGTCAAAGAGCTTTCTAAGTCTGTGTTGCACAGGGGTCACACTTTATACATAGACAATTGGTATTCTTCCCCAAAATTATTTATGACATTATCATATAAATATAAAACAAATGTAATTGGCACAGTACGTAAGAATAGGAAGCATATGCCAAAAGATTTGTGCAATGTAAAATTAAAAAGGGGGGAATATGCAATAAGAAGCTGCAACCGAATACTCGCTATAAAATGGAAAGACAAACGAGATGTTTATATTATGTCGACAAAACATGAAACAGTCGAAATGACTACACAAGGATCCAATCGCACTCCAAAACCAAATTGTATTACAGAGTACAACAAGGGAATGAATGGAATTGATCTCCAAGACCAAATATTAGCATGTTTTCCAGTAATGAGGAAATACATGAAAGGATATAAAAAAAAATTTTTTTATCTGTTCGATATTGGTCTTTTTAACTCTTACATTTTATGGAAAAAAATAAATAACGGGAAGAAACAATGTTACGTCGACTATAGGATCAACATAGCCGAATCTCTACTGAAGAATATGCCAAAACCGAATTATAGAGAACGAGGCGAATTATCTTCCGGAGATGCGCCAGAGAGACTGCACGCGAAGCATTGGGCTCATTTTCCGAAGCACATTAATCCAACAGCATCAAAATTGAGACCATCAAAACCTTGTAGAGTTTGCCAAAAAAATAAAAAACGAAGAGAAACAACGTGGGAGTGTAAGAAGTGCAAAGTTCCTTTACATGTACCAGAATGCTTCGAATTATATCACACCATTGCAGATTATTAATTTTGTATTACTGATTTTTGTATAAATAAACTTTTTTTGTACTTGTTACATACTTGTATTCCTGATTTTTGTATAAATAATCTGTTTTTGTAATTACATATCAAATATACCACAAATATTTATAATTTTTGTATAATTATAATTTTTGTATAAATAAACTTTTTTTGTACTTGTTACATACTTGTATTCCTGATTTTTGTATAAATAATCTTTTTTTGTAATTGCATACCAAATATACCACAAATATTTATAATTTTAAATGGGCACCGCCGCTAATATTTACGTTTGGCCCAATCATTGTACACGGGCTATGCCCGTAATATTCACTTTTGGCCCGATCATCGTACTACGGGCTATGCCCGTAGTTGTAGGTTAAGGGGTTAATACCTGATATACGAGTTACGCAGCAGCGAATCGATGGCGGATAATCTAATCTTTACCTGCAACAAAGTACAACCACAACCTTCAACTACGTATCTCGAATTTTTACTCGTAATCCATGTTACTCTAGTCCAAATACCTTTTGAACAATGCAACGAAAGCTAGTTTACCGAAACACACATACACACACACACGCGCGCGCGCGCGCGTGTATATATTCACTCGTGGCACGTGTGCCCATATAGAAAATTCAGACATGGTAAAAATTCTAGATCAGGTTGTGCTAATGAGCTTTTCTTCTGAATAATCTTTTACTTAATTTTTTATTTATTGACGCAAGACATCAGCGTAGAAGCGAAGACGGCGAAAACTGGTAACACGGCATCAAAATACACATTGTTTTGCTTGAGATTATGTTACTCAATTACCTTTTTTCCGTTCAATTTTATTTTTCATTTGTAATTGAAATGAGTGATACAACAGCTCCTTTGCTACGGTAATTCACGTGTCATCGAAGCAACGGTACGTGCAAACTGACGAACAAATAAAAATTGGCAAAAGAAGAAAAGAAAATTTCAAATTAACACATCAAAAGCGCCACACCGGTTCCCGCTAGACTTTTCTTTCACAGGGCATTGGTTCTCGAAAGCTAATAAATTAAAATTTAGAAAATAATTCCTTATCATTTGTTAAAATGATTTAAGCAAAAACAGTGTTTTCCTCTGTAGACGTTGCAAAGTTACAACTTTCTTCGTCAAATTTATTGCAACACTCTTTGCAAAACTTTCGAAACTGAACAGTAAAACGGGACAAGTCGACTGAAATCAATGTGGCGGTTAAACCATTCGAGACAGATTGCACACCGTGTGTGTAATGCATTTCCTAGCCAGAAAAACGAGTTACACACAATGCGTGCGATGAGTTTGAACTTCAGTTATCAGTTAGTGCTAAAAAAGTAGCCGTAAAATTTGTATTGGTTTCAAGT
Source organism: Anthophora plumipes (assembly GCA_951804975.1). NCBI lineage: Eukaryota > Metazoa > Arthropoda > Insecta > Hymenoptera > Apidae > Anthophora > Anthophora plumipes. Next base: position 10,356,041 of record OX638120.1, read on the forward strand.
TAGACCCTAAAATGAGTAACCCACACCCAGAATCTATGGGAATAGAAAAAATGAGCAATGATGATGCAAATGAAGATTTCTCACTTCGAAGAAACACAGAAAAAGAGTCGAGAATGTTTGGGAGAATGTTTCAAGGATTATCGCAAACAAAAAGGATAAGTTTCTTTGGAGAAAAATTGTACAAGTACTTTATTACCTCTGTAATATTTTCTGAAAATTCATTCATGGGTTTTCTTCGAGTTTCTGAACCTAAAATAATGATTTCACGTTTGTTTACTATTTTCGAAATAAATTTTTTCCCACTTTAAATATACTTTTTCTTTTTATTATACATCACACACATGGCATAATAAAAATATTCTGAAGAACCAATTACACAGACGATGTGCTACCATCTGATTTGTACGAAAAGTGTTTGCAATTTTTCCCGTTAAAAATGTTTAACGTAAACGACAAAAATTGTTTCGCTTCTGGAGATCGTTTTCAAAATAATCCTTTCGTCTCGACTGGGTTAACATGTTAAGAATTGAAATATTTATTTACCGACAAGTTTTCGACTATTAGAAATAAATTTAACTCTTTCGCTATAGTAGATTTTAGAACGCAAAAAGCGTGAAGAAAGATAGATGTTTAATTCCTATTCACGAAATTTGTGAAATTGTGTTCAAAAGTTAAAGAATTTCAAATTCGTTTCGTTGGGTTAAAATGGAAGTGTACAAAGGATAAACTTAAGGATTAAATTGTGGGCGAAAAATAGCAACAGAGAAGTATGAGAAAATTTTCAAAGCGCCTATAGGCGCCAACAGTAATGAAAGGGTTAATTCAATTTTATGACATTTTACAGAATGGATAGATACCTTTTTCGCTACTCAAGCTTTTGTCTTTTTCGCGGCTGGCTTTGAAACGTCTTCGTGTCAAAAATAATAATAACCTGAAGTATGAGGATATCAAAGAAACGAAATATTTAAAGGTGATTATCAAACATAGAAGTTCTAGTGATTCCAGAATTAATTAACAATAGATATCATAACGTAATTGCTTAAAAAATTGTCTAAATTGTCAAATATTCATATTCTTAAAATGTCTTTGAAATTGTATTTATTTCAATTTCAACAAAAATACTAAGGAAGTACCCACCGGGGACATAGTTAAAAAGAAAATGCAATATTAATTACACCTTTAGGAATACAAAAGTATCAATCAATTCAAAGAGATCCCAAACATCTTTCCAAATCCAGAAATTTTCGATCCTAAAAGATTTAGCGAGGAAACAATAGCTGTAAGACATCTTTTAAACGAATTTACATTTGTAAATTTAGCATTTGATAATAATCTGGTTAAAATAAAAATACGATACAAGTGCTTCGTTCGTTCGACAAATAGTCAATATCTATTCGATTATCCACTTCCGAAATAATAAATAATAAAATATTAGAATTGAAAGAAGAAATGAAGTATAAAATTTGGTGCAAAAATAACGATCGCTTAGTAAACGGTATTACTGTCAATTTCCTAGGCTTGATACTGATAACATAAATAAAAAAATAACGAAGTAACGATATTCATATCGGCTGGCAGTCTGTTCAGTTATAAGCAGCTTTGTGCGGCGCTTTTGATAATCATCTTCAATTAAAAGCATTCAGAGTTGAAATGATAGTATATTCGAGCGAGTATGCGAAAGATAAGAGGACTACTCTAGTCAGCAGATATAGAACTGTAATTTACGTTTCGGCGCGACACAATTTTTGCACGCGTACGGTATATATCGTTTAGAATTAACCTTTTGCTCTCCGAGTAAATTTTATCAACTTTATCAACACATTTCTGCGACGAAACTTTGGAAAATGCAATTTCACTTTGAAAAGAAAAAAATTATACACTCTTGTAAATTTATTTACTTTTATCTATTTGATAAATTTGCTTTGTTTAAATACAAATAAAATTTGAACGGATTTATGGCATATGTTATGAATGTCTCCGTAGAGGCGCCATTGGAACGCAAAGGGTTAAAAGACAAGAGCGAAATACGAATTGGTGACGGTTAGTGTGAAGCCGGTAAAGTTACTAGATCGAAAGTAGTTCCCGACAAGAAAAGCGAGTGCGTTCAATCCTTTTAAGCTTATTACAAGGCCATAACCGCTTTATGGTAGCACTGAATGAATGTAATCAAGTTCCTCAGATTTACGACAATCGACTATTCTCAACTAAATTTGGTCAGTCGATCGAATAAATTTTGATCGTTTCATCGACACCGGTTCAAACCTTGGTGTACTTTTAATCGAAACTCTTAACGGGGATCTTTTCATGCATTCGTTGCGAAATTTAAAGGTGCAAAATTCCACAGAATCCAAGTAATATGAAAAAATACAGAAAATATAGTGCTTTTTACAATACACGGTAGGTGAAATAATTTTCTATCGAAGTTCTAAATTTTTTGGAAGCACATCCTCGAAAATATAAATTTGCATAAAAATACGTATTCCAGATATTATAATACAAATACAGTGTCTCGTCATTTTTCTACCGACATTCTATCGTACCTTCTTTGTTTTGTTATCTACAGTGGTGGACATATGCGATTCCATGTACAATTATGATACAAGATGCTTGTAAAACATAGTTTTATTAGTTACATGTTCCCTATTTTATCAATTTCGTTTTATTTTTGTGTATAGGCAAGTAAGACATTCTAAATAAAGATCAATTCAAAAGAACAAGTGGTATAAACAAGTTCTTCAGTAGTTCTAAATATTTGTATACAGAATCGCATACTGTGCCAATACTTATCTCTACCACTGTACGAATTTGCATAGAAGTTGAAGTGACTGAAGTGTTATTAATATTTTTCAAATAATAACTCATCGTCGTTCAAACATTTGAATTCGAGGTTTCAAATATTTCATAGAATATTTAACTAGATGCTTTTTGAAATACTTTCCGGGGGAAAGTCATGCTGCAATTTCCTTAATGATTTCAATGAAATTCTGTTTAGAAAATGCGATAATGAAAGGATATATAGTATAAACCTAATTATAATTTCTACATATTTATTTCTTTATCATTTCTCAGTGTAAAAATAATGCTGTTAAATTTGTTAAATATTAATAATTTAAGTATTAACTCGGTTACGACTGAATTCCATTCGATTCTGCTACTTTTCTTCTCTACAAAATTAATAGAACACCACTGTAACAAATGAAGTCGATTCTAAAGCGATGTCATCTTGAATTTGCGAAGAATATTTTAGTTTCTTGTGAGAAGATTTCTCAAAATAAGAATAGTACGGGATATACATAATTGTAGAATGGGAATATGGGGTCAAAACACTTCGCAGCCGTCTTTCTAATATTCCTGAATTTGTTTAGAAGATTTCTGAAAATCGGGAGAGATCGAGAAAATACTACAGAAATTCCGTGGAAGCGAATAATCATTAATACGAACTCTGGCCGATTCTGCGTAACAGATGACAATTATCCAGACAAATTAATCGAATTCTTTTAATAAACCGACCAATAAAAAGGAATGCCTGGTATTTCGTGCATGTAACGGACGGATTCTTTCAACTTAATGAACGATTCGTCAACGCATTGCTTTCGCAGTGTCACGTTCCTAAAGAATTATTGGAAGAAAAAAAAAAAGAATGACGTCGTGGAGTTAATCGTCTTTCTTTTCTTCATTCTTGAACATAATTTTGCTGTAGCGATTTATTCAAAAATATACGTCCAACGACTCTTACCGCGGGAAAAAATTTTTTTTCTACCTGATAAACCTTTAAATAATGGTAGAATTTGTTTTTAGAAAATCTGCTATATATATATATATATATATATATATATATAAGTATAACATATTATATTATATTTAACACATTGATAACGGTTTCGTATTATTCAACCATGTAATGTAAAAACACATTTATAACATTTTGTTTATAGCATCCACTGCTTTTTGCACTGTTTTATTTAACAATAGTTAACATTATTTATAGGATCCGCATGAAGTACGTAAGACGCAAATTAGCGTCTTCTGTCACCAACCGTTGAAAAATGAAAGACGTGAACTAGCGTCTCCCGTCATCAATGTATTAATGGGAGTCACTGTATGCCCAAAGTATGCCGCACTTTGGGAACCCCTGGGTCTGATCGTTCGATTTCGACTTTATACGGCACTCGGAGATCGGCCGCTCGCGTCGTGTCACCTATAAGCGTGTCGTGTCGCTAAGTGTCTTTCTGGCGTAGCATGAAAATAGCCAAGCGTACTTGGAATATCGTGCGGCCTACGCGTTAGGCATGCTACAACGGCGTTCACCGAACGCTCGCCAAGCGTAAGCGAGTGTAAGCGAGCGCGAGAGATTACACGACGCCTTCGAAGAAGTGGGGAATATGTATGCGAGGGAAGACCGTTGAGGAAAAAGAAAGAAACGGAGCTCGGACAAAGAGAGAAGGACGGAAAATCAAGGAGGGGAAGAAAGGCCGCGAAGCGGAGACAGGTAGATAAATGCGGTTTATCCTAGGAAGGTAGAAGACAAACGACACTGTTGTCGCATCGTATCTCTCGAGTATACGGGGTCAGACGCGAGAGAGGGACAATTGCGAGAACGGTCGAAGAACGAGAGAAAGAAAGATAGGAAGGGAGGAAAGATGAAAAGGGAAGATAGATTCCATGAGGCAGAAGTACAAGAGAGACAGAGATTGAGATACGGGACAAAGAGAAAGAACGCAAATATAAGATTCCAAGGGAAGAATTTATACGCGAGCGAATAAGAGAGACACAGTCAAGGACAGGAGATGAAGAGAGAAAGATTCGTGAAAAGGAAAGACGGGATAAGAAGCGAGAAAAAGAGAACGAGAGGTAGACAAAGTATGAGAGAGAGAGAGAGAGAGAGAGAGAGAGAGAGAGAGAGAGAGAGAGAGAGAGAGAGAGAGAGAGAGCGGTAGGAAAAGAGAAGAGTAGCTCATGGTTCACCTGTCGTCATGGCAACGCCGTTTCGCCGCTTCGCCGCTCACTCGTTACTCCATCGGCATAGCTCGGCCCTCGGTCCTCTTGCAGCCTCTACAGGAATACGAACGCGAGTTACGATCCATCGTAGGAGAGACCGAGATGCAGACGCCTCCAGTTTCTCTGTTACGATGATTCACCGTCTCCGTCGAGATCGAAAGATGTCAGACTAACGGACAGAACGGGTAGGAAATGGCCCTTTCTTTCGCACTACGTTATCACAGAACACTCACTGACGATCTTCCCGATGCGATAACCGATCATCTCGTTCTCATTCGGTGTTTCACTATACCACTCTATTTTATTCGCCAAACTTTTCCTGTTACATGATCACGAGCACGATACTCCCAGATTTTGAAACGTATCACAGAAGAAGCACAGTAATGAAAATCGGAAAGGAGACACCCTCTCCGGTTACTCTTTATTTGCCCGTCCCCCTGGCGCGTACTTAAGCCGAAGTCACTCTTCTATTTTAAGCTCCACACTTGCCCCGTCGTCTGCGTCTCTTGGCTCCGCTCTCCTTGCTCTTTCTTTCGAACAGGAGCACGAGAGCAACACAGAGAGAGAGGGAGAGAGAGAGAGACGTATATACACGGCACTATCTTTTTCTCTTTGGTACGCGGTGGGACAGAGAGTCGCGACTCCTCTCTCGTTATCCACTTACCAGCGCGTCAATCTGTTTGCTATGCAAATCCCGTCCGACCGGTGCTGACGTAGACGGCAACACCAACGCAGAAACGGGTTCGTCGACGATATCTCCTACTAACACAGTTAACAGCGAGCAGTTAGTCATTGCCCGCGAAGCACACACGTAGAAAATATAATTGGCTACCACGACGGACCACGCAGCAATTCCACACGGGTTCTCCTTTAGCCCCCACCACTTTGGTTCGACACAACACCGAGTCCAAGCCACTACACACAATCACCACACCAATACTACTCTGACAGATACTGGCTGTTGTTACTACTACGATTACTACCGCCAGCCAGTAATATCACCAACACATCGCCGACATCGTATCGGTAAACGCACCGCAAACTTCACGAACGAATTCCTCTTTGCGACTTACACGGCTCCACGGCTCTCGTCTGACGTCATTGGCGCCTAATCGCGACGTATTTCGCGTATCACTTCACGTACTTCTCTCTCGGACGTACACCTCATGCTTCTGATTAATGACGGGGAATCTCTCTTCTGTATTTTCTATAAATCCCGGGAACAATGTTGACGCCACGGTTTCAACAATTTCAGTTCTTGCGTGTTTCTTTCTTTCTCCTTTTCACGTAGACATTCCGTTTCGAGTACGACGGAGAGAGTCTGTTCGCTCGGTAGGCAGAGCGAGAAGAACGACGGGGACAGCTGTGACGCGCTACAGCGTGAAGAATTCTCGTTCGCACATCCTTGATTTGATTCGCGAAACTAGGAGATCTGATCCTCTGTGAGGTGAGGATCTTGCGGCGCGTGTCGCGTGTCGAGCTTTCGATCCACGCCACCACTCGAACCGCTTTCCAACGCGTCTACTCCGTTACAACTCATCACTCTTCCTGCAACATAATTCCTGTTCCGACGACACTGCATGCACTTTCCACGTTCCTTCTACGATAGTCCCCACTACACTACTCAACTATTAAATACAGTCTCTTCCCCGGGACATTCGAAGATGCTCGTTGCGAAACGGATGTGCGCGCTCTTCTACCGGGTTTTCAACAAGTGATCACAGCAGCAGCAGTAACAGTAGAAGCGGCGGCAGCGACGACGAATCGGTAGCTTGTCGTTCCAGGGTCGTTCGTCGGCGTATAGGTGGCACAGCACGCGCATGCTACACCTCCTGACGGCGTTGTTATTGTTGCGTAACTGGCGGCCCGCTAAGCCGAGTGTGCCGTAGAGCCAGCAACCGAAGAGAGAGAAAGAGAGAGTGAAAGAGAGAGAGGAGAGGTAACCAGCAGCCGTGGGTGAGCCAGTGGGCGAGTATCTTTGACGAGAGAGCAGTGAGCGTGCGAGCAGTGCGCCGTCTGGCGTGGCTGACGACAGTCTACTGCTTTCCGAGAACCACGAGGCGATTCCGTGTATCGAACGCGCGCACTGCTGAGCCACTGAAGGGATGGACGAGAAATATTGGAGTGGGGATCCATGGAGGGACGAGGGGTGATGGATCCGACGTTCAGACGTGCGTAAAGCCCAGTCCACAGACATTCGGTCTTTCGAAATGATCTCAGTTATGTTTCCGCTACGATGTCATAACGGGTTCTCTCTCTCTCTCTCTCTCTCTCTCTCTCTCTCTCTTTCTCTGTATTCGATAAACCTCTTGCCTTACGATTTATTAGGCATTACGTATATTAACCTCAACTATTCACTGTTCCAATGCACCTTTATATAAAGAAAATCAGGATATTGTAAACGATTTGTATTTGACGATTCTCAGTCTTAATTCTCATTCGTTCCTATATATCAAATTGACACACTTTTCCGACAAAAGATTTGTTATTCGACCATTGGTAGAAAATATTTTCTACAACATTTTAACTTTTATTTTGTTTGAAACGAAACATATATTTCGCTCTTTTATTGGTATACAATGCCTTCAAAGCTGTATATAAATAACGTTATATATTCTATGCAACCATACATAGAATCACGCATACATGTCCCTCGGGCTCTTAATCTTTTGTCAGTTATGTAGAATATACAAAGTACATCGATCAAAGCGACGTTTTCTAATGGTGATTTGAGACATGTAACTCCAACGAAAAGCGGCGTCATTGTCATATGTGTGATAAAAAACAAAATGCAAATATGCGTAGTCTACAGCCTAATGTTTATTTCCTTATATTCAATAAAAGAATTTACAAAATTAATTATTCACCTTTTTATTTCATTGATTTTTTACCATTATGTCAAATTGACACCGAGAGACATTAAAATGTGACAATGAAGGACGGATGAGGGTTAGATTTGAGCTGAAATTTATGCAAAAGTACAAATTTAATAGGCATATAATTTTTCTTTTGCCACATCTGTGGTCAACAATCTACATCACAAGTGTGACTTGTCATTGTAAGGCAAGGGATTAATATTAAGTTATTCGGAACAAATTAGATGAAAACATAAAGTTCATATATATTCTGAAAGATTATTTTCTCGCGTGATTTTCAAAAATTTATTCGTTGTAATTATACCAGTTTTTCTCGGTGTTATACTGTCTTGAAGATGAAAGGAAATAGAGCACACTTTTGACATTGAATATATTTTTTTTTAACGAAAAGGGAAAAATACTGGTAAAACATCAAACGAGGCATGCAATGTTCAAAAAGATTTCTTATTGGAAAAAATTGTTCGGAAACGGTTAACACAATCTAAAGATAGGAATTTCATTTACAAGAAAATAAAGGAACCAAGTTTTTGGCAAAATGGAATTTTCCAAATTGCTGAAAAGACAGTGAAGAATTGTAGAATTAAAAAATATATATCTTACAGAACAAAAAAAAATTAGCGCTTTGAAGTATAGAATTGGCATATTTATTTAAAAATCGGCACGAATTTTCCGGACAACCCAATGCTTTACGTTGTAATTTTCTCGTAAAGCTATTGAGATTTACAAATGCGAGGGTGGAGGAAGTGTATTGATGGAAATACCGAACAGATTTATGTTTATAAAAATTATTGGTTGAAAAGATGTACAGTTTGTAAAGATGTCACTGACAATATAGGTCTCATACGGACATTTAACATGAATAAGAAGAAACACTTTTCTTGGGGATATTTTTTATTTATGTTCAGAAGAATTCATTATTACACTGTTACATCTATTTACAAAGCAGCTTTAATTTTCGTTACTTAGAAATACGATAAATAGAAAAAGAATGTCACTATCTATAAAAGCCATAACAACATTTATATTATTTATTTTAGGTTCTAATTTTCTCGTAAATTTTTTGAGATTTACAAATGCCACGATAGGGAAACTGTATCGATGGAGATACTGAATAGAGATGTAATCGATTATTGTTTTATGTTTATAAAAATTATAAGTTGAAAAGATATGCTCCGTTAAGTCTAGTAAACAAATTCATTATTTAAATCTAATGTTCTTATTTAAATCAACTTTTTTTATAGTATTCTGCAACTTTTCTTATAATATACATACAATGAAGTTTTTAATATTTACTTCTTTTCTTGTTATTTTTTCTTTTGAGAATTATATCTGACCGTTTGAACGATTTACGTTCTTTTGCAATGTTATTTTCTTGGAAGACTCGATTCTTATTATTTTAACATTACTTGTTTAATATATATAAAAAAAATATGTGCCTGTAAAATGTACATTTAAGGACCCTATAACTTTTAAAACCCGCAATGGACAAGAATAAGATATGCATTATTCTTTTCTAAATATAAGAAACTATATCCTTTATTTTCCATTCTCTGTTCATGTTTAGAAACGAAATCAAAAAATTAATTTAATTCGTCACTATGTAAAAGCTGTTTTATTCATTATTTGAGTCAATATCAAATTCACTATTATCTGTATTAAATAGTAAAAGATATAACTTTTCTTAAAGACCGGTCACCGTAGAAATAGGTATACATACATTGTCTGTAGGTTTAGCGTTAAATCACCAGCTTATTGGTTAGTCTTTTATTTATTACTTATTTTTCGTCGATAATCACAGTTTAATCTGATTTTGAATTGTTACAAAACTTCAAATTTAATTTAAATAGAGAAACTCTACAATGTAAATTATTGTTAGTATTACAATAAACAAACGTTGATTGAACATTTAGTTCCCATAAAAAGTTGTTTAATGTAATAATTATTATTAGAAAATGTAACTTCTTTCAAAGTCAATAAAAAACAAAAATAAAATTTTTATAAATATTATATAATGTACGGCTGCAAATTTGTATACTTTAAGCAAATTCATCTTCAATTGTTGGATATATTTCTTCTGATCTGTTTGATGCTTTCTTTATTACTTGTTTCAAGAATTGTGACTATGATTGAGTTTTAAGAAATCTTATTTATTTACAATCAACCATAAGTCACCTTATCTTAATCACTACAAAAATTGCTATTCATTTTTCTTATTAAACAGGAAAATATGATTGAAATAATTTGTGATTTGTAACAATTATAAACGCTATTTCAGTTTACCTATATATTAATTAATGTACTTACATGCACGTGTATTCCATAACAGCAGAAGCTAGGATAATAAAAAATAGAAAGAGGGTGTGGATAGACTTTAAGACTGGTCGGTATGAGAAAGCCTGCGGAGAGGCCGAGTTAGCGATACTCGGCTAAAATCCTCAGGGACGCACTCTACTACGCTCTCTCTGATCTATGCTTCATATTTGAAGATGATAATGAGGCTTTTAACCGTGGCCTTGTGCCGTTGCAGCATGTTAAACGGAAAATTGAGAAAATACCTCTCGATTCCCCACCTAAGGCCTTCTTCTTACGTCACACAGATTTTCTAATACTATTGGACTTTTCTCTGGCATCATCGTGCGAACTATGAATGAGACATATGGTTTTCTACTTTTCGCAGTTTCGTCGTATGATATATTCATTTCTGTTGAAAGAATATTTTTAGCAATTCTCATTCTTAAATATCGAAAAGTATACTTTCCCGAAACTCGTTTGTAACTAACTAGTAAGTTTTTTTAATAGTAAAAATAATATTACTTCAGAAATACCATGTTTTTGTACTTATATGTACACATTTTAAAACAGAATAGCATTTTTTTTTAAATTGGACCAAGCGAATTGAGTTCTCGCGAGAAGTTAGATGGATTAGTTTTCTAGATGACTTATAAAAATATTTTTGGAAGAAGTTTAATTAATTAGAATTACAAAGAAAATAGTACACGGTTACTACAACACATATTTTTCAAATTTTCATTACACGCTCACATAAAAAAGTTGGAAAAAGCGGCTTTCGCTATTTTCTACGCGATTTCGACCGATTGCAATTGTCTCAAAATTTTTCTTACATATCATCTAGTAAACTAATCCTAGTCGTTTGGTTCAATTTTAAAAAAGTTATTCTGCTTTAAATGGTGTCCGGATATTAATGAGAGTCGCTGTATATGCACGTTTCTATTTTTGTCGATATTTTCTATTTAAAAAAAAAAAAAGAAACTCAAGAATATAAAGAATCCGATAGAGAAATTTTAGCATTGTTGCGTAGTGCTCTTCTTATGTACATTCTGTCATAGACATTGATACAAGTGTAGAGAGGATAGCAGTGATATAGGAATCCCTCACGATAATCTGCTTTATCTTTTTCGGATCGGTAAAAGCCAAGGACAGACGCAGTCTTCTTAGGTGACGCCTCGATTATGCTGCTATCTGGCAGATACATACAACCTTCTCACGCGTCTGCCAGTCCCGGAAGGACGGCCTTCAGGGAATTGACCTCTGCGGAGCAGTCGCTCTTCGGGGGAGACGATCGGAAGAAAATACTAATCATGAAAGTGAACAGGAAATAGAAAGGAGAAGAAAATATCGGTAAAAATATTAATAAACTAAATTAATTTGGGGAGATTAATTTTAATATTTAATATATAATTTAGAATTTTTTATTAATTATTTTTGAAAATACAAACCTAAAAATAAATTATCGATACTAAACATATAAGAATTAATTAATTAGGAGAGGATTAATTAATTTTAATATTTGTAGAATAGGTAAAATTTGTTGAATTATTGCAATTATATTACCTGTAATTTAAGATTCCATGTAAATATTTGCTCATAGATATTAACCTTAGAACTACTGAAAGTTAAGACGAAGGTATGTCTACCAAAACCAGTGAAAATGACTATTTCAATGACTAATAGAATATTTTTATATTTATCGATTTATTACCTTCTTGTAAAAGGAATTCCATGTTATGTAGCACATTTTTGGTATTATTAATCCATCTGAGACCATGATCCGTAATCTGTTAACTGTAGATGACGAGTTAACTCATTTTTGGTTCAATAATACTTGGAACGTAAATAGTTCATTTATTAATGGATTACTTACTTTTTAAGTGTACTGTTATGCTACACCATATTCACACTTGTAAGAACGAAAATAATGTAACTACTTGTAATTTTTGCTAATTTTTAACTATAAACTGTAGAGATTCAATTTTTATTTAAGAGATGCATTTAGTTAAAAGGCTAAATAAGGATTCCCACATTTTATCACTTACACATCAATAAGAACAAGTATAATAGAGAATATATTTTTATTTTTGCTTTGGTAACAAAAATATGAAAATAAATTTCCATTTCAAAGTTGTTATTCTTATAATATAAACTAAATTATTAGGGATGAAAAGTTATAATTTGCCACATTTGTTACGAACATAGTTTTTTCTTCTAAGTGCACTTTCCGCGTACATATTTTTTACAGGTATTACAAATGGTGGTAATCCTATTGTTATTACAGTATTTTACACTATTGGCGTGAACAAAGTGAGCTCTTTGAAGTTCTTTGGACATTAGCTTCTTGTGATTTCATCCCTGGTTTTACATTTTCAGCGATATTTTCAGTGGCAAGTTGAAGATTGTAAATACTTCAAATCAATAAGAAAAAAACAAAAGTGTTTATAAATACCATATAATGTACGACTGCGAATTTTAATGTGCTTTAACCTGTTAACTGCGAATGAAGAATTAACTCGTCATTGGTTCAATCATACTTAGAACACCGATAGTTTATTTATCAGTGGATTACTCATGTTTTAATTGTACTGTTACATTTGTATTAAATATAAAATACACTATACCCAATTTCTATTTATGATTTGCATTGCATGAGATAACATATGAGTCTTTAATACATCGATATCAACTTCTTTGTTCATGATACCTTTTATTTGATGTGTAGGACCGACTTCTTGACTTGGAAAGCACCCCTAAACCATAACGCTTCCAGCTCCATGTTTCAGCATCGGAATTTGGTAACGCACATCGAATCTTTTACCGTTTTAACGTCAAACCCACTGTATTCCATCGGATCCGAATAACTGAAATTTGCTTTCATCGCTAAAAAGCACATTAGATCAATCTGCTACTGACCAATGAAGATGTTCCTGGGGTTTCCTATTTTTCTTTTAAATTAGTGATTTTCTTACTCCGTGTCTTCCATACAAACCAAAAGACACTAAACGACGGCATAGTGTACGTACACTAATATTTACATTGTTATTCTCGATTAAACTTGCATGAATTTGTACTGCTGTTCGTCGCGGATCTGGTACTGACAATCGTCGTATTGTTCTGTCTTTTCTAACCGACGTCTTTTTTGGTCGACCAGACTTCGACAAATTCTCCAAGTGACCCCGTTCTTGAAATTGTTTTTTAATACTAAAAACTGTTTGCTTTGGAATGTCAAAGCGTCGCGATACGCTAGATATGGATTCTCCGTCATTTAAAGCTTTTATTACTTTTTCTTTTACACATTTTGGTAAACTTTGCCCTCGTACCATCTTAAGGTGAAGAGTATAATCTATAAAATGAAAATTTTACGAATATTTATAATACAGAACATGATTTACATATGTAAATTAAATGTCCAATTACTTTTGTCCACTTATATCTGGATAAAAGTTATTTTATACCTTATAATACGTAACTGTTTTCGCGTAATTCTTACGAAAACTACCATGATAATAAACAAACAGAAAAACGTCAGTGTCCGAATTCATTTGTCCGGTACTCTAACTACTGATAATTTTTGCTGATTATTAATTGCAAACTACAAGGATTCAATTTTTATTTAAAAAGCGAATCCAGTCCTCTTCAACTCTTTGGATATACTTCTTCTGATCTGTTCGACGCTTTCTTTATTACTTGTTTCAATAATTGCGACTATGAGTTTAAAAAAATCTATTTATTTACAATCAACTCGCAGCTTAATTATTATGCATTCTTTTCACAATTTATAAAACCACAGCTGTTGCATCGATATACAGGGTGGTCCAAAATAACTGGCAATAACTCTAGAGCCTCTAACTTCATGAATTACTAACGAAATTGAATTATTTCTTTTTAATTAACTAATAATACAAATGGAAAACAATTTATTACAATGCATGTTCAAAATGACCACTTTTACATTTAATACAAGCGTCAAGACGCTTTTTAAAGTTGTCGACGATGCTTACACACTCTTCCACAGTTATTTCTCGCCAAGCCTTGTCTAAAATCTTTTTAAATTGCTCCAATGTAGTGTATCTTAAATGGGAGAGTTTTTGTTCCAGAATTGACCACACAAGAAAATCCATAGCATTAAGATCCGGAGAGTTTGAAGGCCAAACATCTTTATCGATAATTTTCGGGAACAATTCTCGGTAGAGCCTAATCGATGAGTTTGCTCCGTGTGCAGGCGTCAGTCTTGTTGAAGGGTCCAATTCCTGTTTCCATAATCTTCGCGAGTCCAGGGTTTCAACACATCTCTTAAAATTTGTTGCTGATAACAGGCAGCGTTGATTTTGACGCCATGGTCCACAAAAATCAGCGGGGTCTTACCTGTGGCACTGATACCGGCCCAAACTAGCATAGAAGCTGGAAAATGATGGCGATATTTCAAAATACGTTTCAAAGAGTTCTCTGAACCGCTTGATAATAATTTACGATGAATTTGTCGATCGTGCATTGGCTGGACAGTGAAGGTTTGGCTTCTCATCAGTGGAAGGTACCGAACGATAGCGAGCACGAGCAAGCAACTTCTGAAATTTTTTGACTTTGTTCAGTCGTTATTGTGCCATTTCTTTCGTGAGGTACTGACCACGTGCCAGTTTGTAAGAACGAAGTTTCAGCGTATGTTTACCGATCCTATCCACGAATTAGTGACTCATATTAAGATCCTTGGCGAGTTTTTTTTATTAATTGAACAGAATTTCAATAGATCTGACATCTCATCTTCTAAACATGACTTTTTACGCTGGCTGTTCGTTTATACCCTCGTCCAGATCTGTCCCCGTTGTTATCACTTTCTTTATAACGTTTTGTTACGTTGTAAATAGTTCGAAGTGGTACTTTTATTATTTGCAATATCGTTTTTGCATTGTAACCATTTTGGTACAAGTTTAACGCCATCACTCGCTTCTCTTTGGCCATCGAAAAATATGAAATCAAACAAGATCCTACCAAACTTTCTCAGGTTAAGTGTGAAGCTATGCAAAGAATTAAGAAAAAACATTTGACGATTACACTTGACAATATAAAATACGGTAAGTTTGAATTGCCAGTTATTTTGGAGCACACTGTAGAAACGAATCGGTCCCATCGCTGGGCTTGGTGTACGCCTTACAGATACCTTGGGTTTGTCGTGGCAGAGAAGGGGAAAACAGCAAGCCTAAGAAGAGCTGGAGGGGAAAAGCGCAGGGAGGAGTAAAACGGCAGGGCATTTCGTGGAATGTCTTGGCGTCTTGGGCGAACAACAGTTGGACTCCGCCGGAACTCCGAGCGGGCAGAGGCCTGCGTCTTCTTGGTGCTGGTTGGTGCTGGTTGGTTGGCTGGTTGGTAGGTTACTCTCCTATACATTCGCTCGCCTGACTTGTACTTACGCTCGCCGGTTCGGCTTACGTCGGCTCGGCAATCAACGGCTTGAGGCCTTCCTTCGTCTCCTCTCCGTTTCCTCTCTGTGCTATCGTGGTCAGCTTTCTTCCTCTCTCCTTATTTCTCTCTTTCTCTCTGGTTCTCGGTTCCTCTTCATCCTTTTTTCTCTTCGTGTACCTTCATCATCTCCTGACTCGTTTTTTACGCCCCTCCATTCTCTCCTTTACTCCTTTACTTCTTTTGTCGTTTTCTTTTCTTCTTCTTCTTCTTCTTTTTTCTCTTTTACGTTTATCTTCCGTCCTCTTCCTTTTCTCGTTTACCCTCCCCGTAGATATTTTCCCTCCGGTAGCTCTTTCACATTTCTTTTTTCCCCACTGTGTTCCATTTCTCGCAAACTTTTTTCTATTTTTACCTTTCCAGTAGTCTTCCTCGTTCTATCTATTTTCGTTCCTTGGACTTTCGTTTCACCGCTCCCCAGAGTTCCTTTATTCCTCTTTCCTCGGGTTTTCCGTTTTCACGTCTCATCGTTTCGCACTTTCCTCTCTTTTTCTTTTAGTTATTTTATTTTGTAAATTATTTTCTACTCTTCAGCGATTATCTTTTGTAATTTGATTGTTAATTTCTGTTTAGCTTTGCGCTTTATTTGTATGTACTGCAGCTTCCTTTTTGTTTTAACTGATATTCTGTAAGTACAGCTGTACGTATTTCGTTGGTTTATTTCTTGATTGGTATCGATTCGCAAGCAACTTTAGTCGGTGAAAGGTTTGGTTAAATTATACAATTCCTTAAATTCAAACTGACCAATTCCACTAACTTGTAATGTTTTCAAATTCCTACTTAACGTTTTACAAATAAAACAAATTTAGTCAATTCTGTTTCAGGGAGTTGGTCGTGATAAATTATTTTAAATTCTTTATTGCATATCACAGAAATCTTTCTGTTCGCTTGTGTAGAATGCATTATAAAATTTTACAAATCATGTCCTTTTTTTGATTACAATTACAAAGAAACAAAAACAAATGGTAGACTAAAAATTTAAATTCTGGGGAAAAAAAACTGTTTGGTTATAGTTAACGAAAGATATTTCAATAAGAGCAGTGGAGTGCATATCTACAACATGTAGGAACATACTTTTTAAATAGATAGAGATCTCAGTATTCTACGTACGAAAGTATAGGGTCTTCTAATAAGAGCGATAGCACTTTGAATTGAAATGAAACGAAAAGTACAGAAGATAATTTACTAATCACTGGTTTACTTGAAAGTAAATTTGATGCCATTATACGTCAAATACATTATTATATAAATGATTATCATGAAGATATGTTACAATGTACAGTAGGTGATAAAATTATTATAATCAGATAAATAAATTAAATATTTTGTTTTCGGTGATATTATAATATTAGTGACCGTTTAACTAGCCAAAGGAAAATTTAAGTTTTATTCTGATAACTTACCGAAAATGAATCAAACAGAATTTCTATGGGAATTATTAAAATGTCCAATTGTATAAAAAATAAGTAATAAACCAACTGATGGAGAAATCTGTATCATGATGCAGGAATAAAAGGAAGCTGTAGAAAAAACAGTAGGAGTGTTTCCAGAAATTATGGATGCAAACTGTAGAATGGCGAAATATTGAGCGATAAGAAAATTTTTATTTCTGTCAGACTTATTTTCATTTTTCTTACGAAAACCCTTCGTCGAAAGAAAAAAAGTAAGAAAAGTTGCATCTTATCTAGATCTACAACTTTCGCTCGACCCGTTATTCGATAGAATCAATAATTTAGGAAATCATTAAATAAAACAAAATATGTAGAAAATATAATAGAATATAAAATATAAAAAAAATTTATATTTAAAATTAAATATAAAATAGTTATATTAAAGAAGTACCAAAAGAAAATAATCAAAGATTTTACGAGCATTTCATTAACTACTGAATCGTTTAAGAGACCTGCGCTACATTTTAAAGGCTCAAATTTTCTACGTATTATTTTCTTATTAGTTGGAACTATTCCGGGGTGTGCTGTGAAAACAAAATTTTGGAAAAAGAATTTTTATCAAGAGCAAATAATAGCCTAATTCTAATGTATATATGCAATTAGAAAAAAAAATTTGATTGCTTTTAGTTCCTTGATCGAGCTTCTATATACACATATACATATAGATACAAAGATATACTATGTTACATAGCAACATTTTATACTTCCAGGAAATAAAAGAAATTACATTTTATAGGAAAACATATCACTCTTTAATCCATCTTAAATCCATCTGATTGATGTGTGTTTGCTTGTAATTTTTTTACTAGCGATAAAACTTGAAAGAACAACCGTTATTTATATTACGGACGATAATTAATTGAGCTGCTCAGACGTTAAAGTACAGATGTTAAAGCGTACAATTCATGCTTTAACTTTTTATAAATAAAATGAATTTAATAAATTTTGTTTCACAAAGTTAGTCACTTTTTGACTTCCACACGATTCACTTAATAAAAATTCAACAGAAAACTAAAATATTGTAATATATAATCTTGTTCTGATGATCGAATTGTTCTTTCGAAATTTTTCAGGCAAGTGTGCGTTTTCAATTAGGATTTTACATACGCTTTCAATTTTCGATTTCGACGGATTGCGAAGGCTTTGGCGGATAAAGGCTACGTGGTCGATGTCATTGAGGATACACGTGTTTGCTATTAACACTTTTATAACATCGATGAATTCCTTTGAAATGTATTTCTGTTCTGCAGTAATTTAGCAACTAAGGAACTTTGTAAACCTTTTCTTTTTTCACACACAAACTAAGCAGAAACAACATACATAATAATTATATAGTTTTGTTCATACATTTTATCGATTCAATTTTGTGGGATGTAGTTCTTCAAGGTTATCTCGCTTTATTTTAAAAATTTAATAATATCGTTGTAGTGTGAACATTTTTTGCAATGATTTATAGTTTCGTTTTAAATTTCCTCTTTAAATGAACGATGGTAAATACGACAAGTATAATTTATTTAATGTGTTATTTAGCGAATATTATAGATAAACGAGTGTTGCGAGTAATTTTCTGCAATGCTTCGATTAAACTATCTTTTGGATAAATTCATTTATCGTACCGTGTTGAAGTCAAGACACGACGAAAATTATATAATTTGTCAGTCAGAATGAGAATGAAGATAGCGGTGAAACTGCACCCCTCGTTTCCCCTAAATGTTTCATGTAAGATAATGACAAAACAAATGCAACGGAAAGAAAATCGATATACCATTTTTATTTTATTTGTGTAATTTCAAAAGAAATTTTTCCACTAGCATACTGTTAAAATGTATTTAATTTCCCCAGAACCAAGACACGAATATTCTTTTAAAATAATACAGAATATTTCACTATTATAATTTATATTTTATTCTTTTTTTGTGACTTTTGTGTCGAAGGTAAATTTAAGTGAAACGCCTGAAATTTTAAATGTAAAATTAATTTCACCATATGTCATTAACAGCGCACAAGTTAATTAATAAATTTACAGTAAATCTATGTTAAATAGGAATAAACCAAGGCGAATCGGATCAAAATGAGAATTCAGTCCAACTGATGAAAGGTTATCACTATGATTTTTTCCTTGCTCCGTTAAAAAAATTTCATTGAAATCAATAATTATTCACAAAAAACAAATAACACGAAAAGATAATAAGAAAAGAAGTAAATATTAACAAATTCATTGTACTATACTATAAGAAAAGTCGTGAAGTTAAATGGGCGATGCAATAACGTTGCATGTAGGAAATTTTTAAAATAAAATTGAAAATTAATTTCATTTGACCTGGTTGTGGTAGATTTAGTGTTAACACATTGTTGACCGGTCACGAGTTAACTCGTGTTCGTATTTGCATTAGCTATTTCAATTTTTTATCGGAGTAACAGAATATTGCAGAAGCTTTGTTCATTGTGTTTAGTCATGTTCGCTTTATTATAAAAAAAATCATACGTTTCTTGATATTTAGGTTTTTATCATAATTCTAGTATTACAAAAACCGCAGCGAAACAAGATATATTTGCAAAATCTGTTGTGTACAATTACACGTAGGTGACTGCTATACAGTTTATCATACCAAAAAAAAAAATATAAAATATTAGAAGTCATAAAATATTAAAATAATAATAAAAATATTAGAAGTCATATAAAATAATAATAAAAATATTAGAAGTCGTATAAAATAATAATAAAAATATTAGAAGTTATATAAAAAACACGTCCAAAGTTTCATTTCAATTAGTTATGTATAAATAAAGTTTATTGACGTTTATTTAGATTGTTTTGAATTACGGAATAATAGCCTTCTGCGTAAAATTATCGGTCAACAATGTGTTAAGAGCACACTCGAAAATTTTTGACCTACTGTTGGTGACATGATCAGTATAGAAGCTGCTCGGAATCGAATGGAATGAAGATATTTGCAGCATTCCCAGTTTCCTAGGAATGTCCTTATTAAGAGTTCGAGACCGACGAGTTCGTGCCTGGACTCTCGACTACCGAAGATAAGTCGAGTTTCCTCTCGGCTTCTATACTTATGTAAGTATCTACAAAACTTGCCGATTATCGCTGTTACCGTTCACCTGTTACGTCGACTAAACGAACTCACGCGACCAACCACCTATCCTCCTCCTCTGGAAGAGGACCTTGAAGCGTGGAAACCGCAGGTGGAACGGATCCTCTCGTATACCTTCCTTACACCTGTCTGCCATCTCTTCGCTCCTCAGGAAATTTTTTGGCCGTCTTATAAACTTGAATACGCGTAATTCGGACTACGCAAAATATTGGGTTGTCGGATGAGTTTTAAACCTTTTTTAGATTTGAATTATAGACTATTTCAACACTTTGCAATATTACAATTCAACCAAATATACACCATTTTGTTCAATTATCTTCTTTCGTCCATTGGATAGTGAAATTATTTCATCTGTGTAGAATTTTTAGTGTTTCTGATCAAAAAATCCCTTCAAGTAATTTTTACAGTCCTCCGTTTAAAAAATTTTGTAAAAATCGGAATAAATACTACATACACGGTGAGTTCAAAAAGTTCACGGACTAGTGCTTTCTGCTAAAAATCTTTATAGGTAGATATCATTTTATTTCTCAGAACTCTACATAGTCTCCTTCTTTGTTAATGCATCCTTATTTTAGTGCAGTCGTCGGAAACATTTGAAAAATTCGTTTTCTGGAATACCTTTCGAAATCGTTGTTACTTTACTCTTCATAGCTTATATATTCTCAAAACGAGGTTTTTTTCATGGTTAATTTTAGTTTTAGAAATAGGAAAAAGTCCGTGAGAGCAAGATCCAGCGAATAGGGAGGATATGCTAGAACCGTAACCAATTTAAAAAAAAAAAAAAAAGAAAAATGTAAACACAGTTATTCGCGTGTGAGACGAAGCGTTGTCGTGCAACAGAAACCATTGACTGGGCTGGTATATACAATTTTAGTCGCACTCGTTGAATCCACTTCAGAAGACGATCTATTACCTTGCGATATAATTTCTCATTGACAGTTTGTCCGCAAACTCACTGTGGACAATTCCTCGGGAATGAAAAAATGCAACCAATATTGTTTTCACCTTTGATTTCAAGTGTCTTTCGACCATTTTCAAAGGCGTGAATATCACTGAAATACTTGCATATAACCAAGCCATTTACTATCATATGCATTTTGCATCATTTAACATATTCTGTTACGACTTCTTCCACTTAAAAGACAAAACTGTATCGTAGCTCTTTGTTCCGTCGATCTAACAGTGATAACGAAAAAGAATTACCAAATTTCAAATGTGCTTTGCAGACAAACGATTAAATACTTTCAAGTTAAATGAAGTGAATAAACAAAAGAAGATCTATAATAACAAGGTTTAACCTTAAAATAAAGATGCCGCCATTAGAAGTTGTTCTATAATATAAGTCCAGAAAAAACCAAACATTTCGAAAGAATTTTTCAAGAAATTGGTGGCAATCGATCCCGCGACGACTACAGGCAATCGAAAATAATCTTAAATATCCCATAAAATATTGAAATACATTTTCGTTTCCTTTTATTAACAATAATAATATATTTTTGTATATACACGATTTATAGTGACTGGCGTTCTCTGTGCGTTATTTCCAAACATGTTTAATTTTTTTTATTATGAACACAGTTTTTATTTGCAATCAATACATATCGAATATGTTAGTGTATTTATTCCTAAAAGACCTTCGTTTTAAATTTACAGTAACAATATTTTTCAAACGATAATCTGGCAAGCTTTACGGTGTACGATTTAGAGTGACACTCACTGAGTGTATACATGGTGCCGGAAAATATTTGTGTGGTTTTTCTATCAGTATTAAATTTAAATCAACTTCTTGCAGTACTAATTCGCAATATTTAATGTACCAGGTTAGTATCAATGGAAGATTTTATTTATGGAATTGGTCACTGAAGCCTATTCTAAGCACATAAATATTTAACTAGCATTAATCAACGTAAAAGGCGTATTTCTTTTTCACGATAATGCATATTACTTCTCTGATTTATCAAAAAATAAAGGATATTGAATGGGTAGTTCTAGTATATCTTCCTTATAGTCCAAACTTGCCTCCTTGTGAGAAGCACTTTTGCAAATAAGCACTTCAAAACTGATACCAAGTTAACACAGCAGTTCATTTATTTTTACAAGTAAAACTCAAAACTTTTATACTACTGAAATGTGTGTGTGTGTGTGTGTGTGTGTGTGTGCAATCTTTCGTTTAGAAATCTAGCGTCGTGCAATAATTATGTGATTCGTAAGTTTTGTTTTTAAATAATATCCTATCTTGTTTTTAAATAATATCAATGGTATAGAACCTGATTTTAGCAAATGTACAACAAATTACGTTGCAGGTGAATCTGAATGTAATTTAGCAGTGACGACACTTGTGGTAAATATTTACGAACAGTGGTAATCTATTCAAGATAACTTCTAGTCAAGATAACTTTTCAGGTTAGTCGAGTGTTCGTATGAATTCAATTATAACAAACGTAGTTTTTCTAACCTAGGAAATTCAAATATGTAGCAAAATATGATTCTCGTTCTACAGTTGAGAATGTTTTAAACTTGCTTACTCTGTAGATCGGCTGATTATTTATAATCAGTTTTGTCCATCACTTTTCAGGCATTTCCGATAAATAAGTTAATCAAAATAATTTTCAGAAGAGGACATCATGCTGACACATGTATTAATTTCGTTCAATGTAACAGTGAACTACCTCTATTAGCATTTACTTTTACAATTTGTATTAGTGAAATTTATTAATAAAAATCACATTTCCGTTGTGGAACTTTTTAGTACACTTATATTCTTTATATAAAATAAATGTTGATAAGCTTACATTACTCGTATTTTTAATTGAATCAAGAACATTTCACAGAAACTTGTTTTTCCCGAAATATCAATAAAGGAAGTTACACCATTGTTATTACTTCAAGTGGTACGTATAATGTAATCATAAATTTGGGTTACACGTAATGTAGACTACGAAAGCTCAGACACTTTGACAATTTATCAAATTCTTGAAAACTAACCGCTTAACTGTCACCTGAGAGAAACTTAATAATCCTTCTTTACCTTAAATAGGATTGGCTAGTATACATAATTGTTATACGCACTTTTAATCATTATCTATTACGTAATACTTAGCTGTTGTTGCACAGCTGCTATCAGACGCTTAGTAAAGAAACAATAGAGTTTACTGTTATCTTGCAAGCGATTTAATCCGAAATCTTTTTATTTTTTGCGAGCGCCTAATTCGGATTAATTCGGGTTCGGTAAATAGATTGTAGGACCCTTCTACTATTTCAGAAATATTGGTCGTTTTGACTGGTATTAGCACAAGCAATCGTGATACAAAATTATTTTGATTTTGAATAAAGAAAAAAATAATAATAATAAAAGACTAAAGATTATTTCTTTAGTTTTCGCTGCAAAAGTCATTGCAGAAGAAGAATGTAACGTGAAGTAGGAATTTTGAAATAAAATTGTAAAATCAGTCATTTTGACTAGTGTGGTAGTTCTAGCGTTAATTTCGCTACGTGTTGGAAACTGTGTACATACATATTTTTATTCGAAATTCGCGTTTTCGAGGTTTTAACGGTTCACAATTATGCATCCAGCGTGAATCACGTCTTCTACATATTTCCTTCTCTTTCTCACTTTTTTCCTTTCCTCAATTCAAGTGCCTACGTATTGAATATTTTGCTCGTTCATGTGGTTGGATGAGTCATGTGACAACACGCGCAAACCAACACACGTCCAATTCACAGGAACGTTTGATACACCACGTTGTGAACAGCGCACACAAATCTTATGCCTGTATTATCGAACGAATTCCGCGAAAGTCAACTGCTCGACCATTTTGCGCGCGAAACATGTTCAATGGAGTTTCGCGTTAAAATTCGACTCGACTTCGAAGAATCTTCCAGTAGGCTTTAACCCTTCGGGAATTAGGTGAATAGAAGTCACACTCTGACCATTATCCATCTACAAATACATCATTTGAATAAAAACGCACTTTAAAATCGTGTTTCCCAGATTTTATAATAGGATCAGATCCAAATAAAACAAAAATTTATGTTTGAACTTTATACGATTTATTTTTAAAAATACAAACATAATAATTTAACTATTGACTAATTGAAAACCGAAACTATTCTTGGAAAGAATTTTTTAAAAACTCTTTTGTAATACACCTCTCCCTTAATTTACGCGGAGCATTCGTTTCACGTGAATGAAAATCACGTAAATAAAGTCTGTCAGTAGAAAAGAAAAAATATTGAAAATAAAAACTAGTACATATAAGTTTTAGAAATACATATTTACTTTAAATAGCTTAACAAAAAAATTAATGATCTCTTAAAAAAGAAAAGTAAATTTTATTCGATGTCGCTATCGCTACTGTAATTCAAAACAATCCATCTTTTCTTTTTAATTCGCACAAACGTATCATCTTCATCGCTTGAAATATTTGGAAGTTCGACATTCATTTTCATTGTTAATGTGAATTTTTTCGGATGATTTGTTCTCAATCTCGTCGAAATTTTAAGGCTCGTTGAATATTTGGATCAGTATATATAATGGCAATTTCCAGTTTTTTGGTTAGTTCAAGAGCTTTACAAAAATTTTCTGCAGTGAAAGAATCTGTTTCTTCGTAGTCACTGTTACATTCGTTATTAGGTTGGGTTTCAGATATGATATGAATAAAGTCAATATAGGTTAATTCACGACTTACTAGTAAATCATTAACGTTACACCTGTTTGAATTGCCAAAGCCTTTTCTTTCAAACCTTTGTGATGAAGTGATAATACTGAATATTCAGTTGTCGGAACTGTATTGCCTTGTATACCTACTTGTGGTCATACTGCTTTGCAGCAAGTATTTAAAGTTGAATGTTTTACATCATTTAAAGCCAAAACATTATTCTTAACAGAATTCAAAATATTATATTTTTTTGAAGCTTCTGAAATCGTGAGTTATTTAAAAGTAATGAGTGAGTTTATTAAAAATATCATTGTAAGTCCGTTTAATGTAATTAATTTTAAAGGTAACAATTACTCCTTGATCTAAATGCTGGATCAGAGAAGTTATGTTTAGTGGTAAAAGGACTAGGAAAATATATTTTCTGACCGCGTAAATTAAAATCGCGCGTAAAAATTACCGCGTAAATTATGATATAATTGATCGCATAAAAAAGAGACTCGCGTAAAAAAAGTGTTGCGTACATTGAGGAAGAGGTGTATATTTTTTCGCTCATTACTATAAACTGGACATATTAAACCTTAAAAAGTAATAGGAACTTAAATTCTAATTGCCTTAGTGAGATCATTTGTTGCATAATTCGATGCATCGTGTACACATAAAATGAGTCTTCCGATCCTTATTTCTTGGACATGCAGAGCATTTCTGAGCTACGTTAGCTCGTTTTCAAGGTGTTTCTCGAGAAGTTTCTGTAAGATGTTCATGAAGTCGTTTATGTAAGTTTCGGGGTGAAGTCTGATTATCTTTTCTGTTCGTTATGTGTTTTTCAACTAACGATAGTTCTAATTTCTTAATCAAGACTATATTATCGCGGCACGAAACAACAGCGTCGCAACTCTAGCTACTCAAAAAACCAGACCGACTGCAGATATTTTGAAAAAAATATACTAGTTTTAAAATCACTGGTGTTCATTTAAACCCCACCTGGTTCGCGAAAGGTTAAACACTTGTTTTACGCTGCCAGGATTAGTTGAATGGACAGTTGTTATTCTTTCACTATCTAGTATTGTAACGTGAAGCGAACGTTGAGAAGGAACTGCGTTATATAATGTAATATTATGAATATATAATATTATGAACTGCGTACTTATGCATATTTAAGTATCGCGCATACATATATTAAGTGAAATAGTCTATTGTTGTCTGTCGGAAGCTTTTAATGAATTGCTGTTCGTATAAACAAACGATGGCTGGTGAATAACCATCTCTCTTTTCTAATTAATACATTGCGTACGGGAGACGAGATATCTCGTCTATAGCAAACCGAACGTTGTGGCCGGGTGACGAGATATCTCGTTTTCATGTTTTTTCGACTCAATCGATGACTTAAGGAATTAAAAATAGATCTTCTTGTTACGTTACCAGGGTAACGAAGTCTCGCGTATTCTGGTAACAAATGATTAGCGAATAAATGAATTTCGACATTCCGAGAGTGTAAAAATCAGTCGGTCAGTATAGTCATTGCATCGGTAGATCTGTGTCGATCGTGTATCGTACCTTATAAAGTGTTTTATTGTTGTACAGTATTTTGTTATTTCAAAGTTCGCGTTTTAATTCGTATGGAAACAGCTTTTTAAAAATCTTCTATATTTTCAATCTTTTAATGATAATTTATAATAAGAATTATTTTATGAAATAGTACATAATAAATAGATGCATAAAAAATATATAGTAATATTTCAGAATACCTTATGTGAATATCAAAACCAAATGAATATAATATGTGAATATAAAACCATTAAAAAAGTGCATATATGTATCGTATAAAGTGTTTCTGGAGCGCCCAAAAATGTGCGGGCCCTGGAAACGTGTTGAGCGAGCAGAGTGCCGTACGCAATGTGTTAAGCTGATTTTACATGTCTGTTATGTTTTCGTAGACATTTTAACTCATAGCGCTGCAAGTATTTTTTTTTTTTTTGCATGATCAATTCACCAACTTCAATACACCTTTGCAATGAAACTTTTGATTTTCAAAAGATTCGTTTTAAAAAGGGAATAAAATTATACATGCTAGTGAATTTATTTATTTTCATTTATTTTACTAGTTTGCTTTATTTCAACAGGAATAATATTTGAATGTCTGTATGGTCAGTACTATGAATGTCTCTGTAGTAGCGCCAGTGGAGTGCAAAGAGTTAATTATGAAATTTGTATTATTAAACAATTCTAAAATATAGGTATATTTTTTAAAGTGCGACATAAACATTTACCTCATTGATGAATTAAGATTTTGTAAGAAGTTTAGCGTTTTTTCATGTTGTTCTCTACTGTTGAAACATTCAAAGAACTTGGATAAGTGAAAGAAAGTACAGTTTAAGTTTATCTTCTCACAACATGGAGAAAAGGCAAAGTGTATTACAACTACATACATATGTTAATATCGGCGATTATGTTATAAAAGAGGCTAGAGAGAATCGTTCAGACATCTATTGAATATTATTCTGAACACTTGTTAAAATAAATTTCCCTTTACTGACCTTTCTATCACAGTTATTTCAGTATTTCCATCAATTTCTCAATTTTTACGAATTCTTTGTGTTCATGGCCACGTGAAGGTCATACAGTCGTCTCATAAAGTAAGTTGAGATGCTTGCCGAAAATACGTTTACTGAAATAGAAACAATGTGTACAATATTCTGGCAAAGTCAATGTTGCTGTTTGCGGACAGTGGCCTTAGACTGTTAGCTTGTTACTATTAGGCACCGGAAAACGTTTAAACGTTTTTTTTTTATCAACGATAAACATTAAACCAATTATTGCTTGCAGTAGTAATTCGCAAAATATCTGATATACAATGTTGGTATTAGTGCAATTCAGTTTTGGATTTTTCTTTACTGTATTTACAATTTTTCTTGTTTCCCGAATTGTCAGTTCGGGAGGACAACCATTTCTTATCTGATTCTCAACATTTGCTTTACTTTTAGGAACAGTAAAACGACTTCTTTTTACAACTTTCGCAATTTCACTGTAAGATGTATCCATGTTATGCAAATTTAATATCACTTTCCTTTCTTCAATTGTTGTTTCTTTTACTTTTCCAGTCATTGCTATCCTATTTTGATTATTTGCTTGTCAACAACTGAAATCTCTAGCTTAAATTATCGAGCATTATAACAAATTACTAATGCTAATACGCAATCATATAAATATGCAATTACTAACGGCGGATCCTCTACCGTTATTTCTAAATGACGATCGCGAAATGTCGAAAAAGACGACGTTGCATTGTTTATCCTATTTTGTGCCAATACTTTTGTCCAGAACTGTAGATATGTCGTTTTCTTTTGTTTTGTTTCATTTTGTGTTTTATGCTTGATTTTGTTTGTGATATTGATATCGATACGTGATATGTTATAATTACTATTATTTATTTATTACTATTGTAAAATAAATATATTGTATACAGGTATACGTGTATGTGGTTGCTTAAGCCAGGAAACAAAAATATACGTTATTACTGTGTTATTTACCCACTTATTTTTATTTTACTTTCCTTTTTTCTGTTTTCCTTTCTTTATAAGTACACTCTTCCCTCAATTTACGCTTTAGTTTTTACGCGCGATCTTAATTTACGCAGTCAGAAAATATATTTCCCTAAAAGTTTTAAAAGTAACAAGTGTATACAGTAACTTATTCAGCTACGAAGAAACATATTCATTCACTGCAGAAAATCTTTGTAAAACTCTCGAATTAGCCAAAAATTTGGAAAATGCCATTATATACGATGATCCAAACATTCAACGAGTCTTAAAATTTTAACAAGATTTAATGAAATGTTGTAGCGGATATCAACAAATTTAGGAAAAGTTAGTTAAAAAAAAAGATTAAGAACAAATAATCTGAAGAAATTCACATTAACAATGAAAATGAATGTCGAACTCTCAAATATTTCAAACGATGAAAATGATATGTTTATGCGAATTAAAAAAGAGAGGTTGATTTGAATTACAGTAGCGATAGTAACGTCGAACAAAATTTACTTTTGTTTCCTGAAACGTCATTATTTTTTCATTTTTTATTTTTTTTGTTAAGCTGTTTCAAATAAATATGTATTTCTAAAACTTATATGTACTAGCTTTTATTTCCAACATTTTTTTTTTCTACTTGCAGACTTTATTTACGCGATTTTCATTCGTGTACAACGAATCCACGTGGAATGGATGCTCCATGTAAATTGAGGGACTTATTTGTATCATGCTGTACCAATACTTTTGTCCAGTACTGTATATAAGATTATTTCGAAAATTTGTCTGAATTGTAGGTAAAACAGTAAAGAAAGAGTTCGTTAGAACGATCACGAGCATTCGTCATGCAAATGCATTATCGTGTTGCGAAATTCCAACGAGACTGAGATGACGATAGAAATACGGTTCGGGAGTCTGGTGATGATATACATTTATTTACGTACAGCTTGGCTCTTTTAAGTCTTGATTAAGTGCTGCCTTAATTAAGTCGTTGTGTAAATCAAGAAAATTTTGCAAGGCTGCAGAGAATATTGATTCAAGTTTCAGCCACTCGAGAGATAATATCGTTTCTTTGAAATGAAGCATTATGTTTGGAAAGTAACACTGACTCATGGATTTGTTCGTGTGCTCCGGAATCACGTACAATTGTAAGAATTGCTGTGTTATCATCGTTTCCTTTTATTTCTATGTTTATATACTGCATTCACGTATTCCGATATCTAAACTTGCAGATAAACGACAGTATTTTGCGGTGTAATCATTGAATTTACACTAGCTTCGAGATAATCGAATTATTTCAGATTGTAGGAGTTTACTTTAAGAGGCGTTATTAATTAACATATGCACTTTGTATCATATCCCATTTGAGCCACTTAAGGACACATTTTGTAAGATTCAATCGAGGGACGAGATGCTCCTATCATAGAATAAATCATACTGGCAAATTTCCGATACTGTTCAGACACCTTTTGAAACAGAATAACTTTTAAAAAAATGGTCTAACTGATGTCAGTTTCTTTTTTTTTTTTTTTGAGAAGTTAGAAGGATTAGTTTTCTAAATAATCTGTACAAGAAATTTCGAAGAAATTCCAATTGATCGGAATTAAGAAAAAAATAGTTACAGTTGCATTTTACAAGTTTTTGTTTGTCATTTTACAACTGTAATGAAAAATTAAAGAAATTATATTTTGTAGATTTATGTTGGTTATATACATGGTGAAAATTTCATCGAAATCGATCGGTACAGGAACAAGCTACAGAATCTTTCGATTTATCGCAGTTGTAGATCGAAAGTCGTGGAAAGCTTCGATTTACACCATCGTTAACAGTTTGTAACTCATAGCAACGTTAAATGATTTCCATAAAAGTTTTCAACATGTATATAATTCACATAAATCTACAAAATATCTTTCTTAAGTTTCCATTACAATTTCGACAAATAGAAACTTTTTCAAAAATGTGTTTACACATCATTCAGTAAACTAATCCTTCTAACTTTTCACGAAAATTCCATTCGTATGGTCCACTTTTAAGAAAGTTATTCTGTTTTAAATAATTTCTGAATATTTATGGGAGTTACTGTAAATCCATATCATTGTAACGAACATGTTAAACAGAACTTCATATACAAGATAGAGGAAAGAAACGTTCAAGGATCGAAACGTTCGTTTTTGTGTTACATTATAAAACGAAAACGGAACAAAGGAAACATTGAACAAAACTGCTAATCGAAGGAATTTAGAGCAAAGAAACAGATAGTATTATGATAGAAAATACAGATAACCTTTAAGTACTTGCAAACAATTTACAATATCTCGCGTGAGGTATTCATTGCTTGACCTTATTGTTCTAATATTATACTTTTGCATATTGTACGTGTCTCGTTACGTGAAAATAAACATGTTTCACATGGAACATTTCAAATTTATTTATAACGTAGTAAACGAAAGCGGAGATTCTTCAAAATTTACGCTCTGTCCGCTTAATTTTGTCCATGACTCTACGTACGCGCAAATATACCTTCCCTTTATTGTGCGCTCTCATTTTACGCGTATTTTTGTCCACCATATGTGGTTTTATGTATTTGGATAAAAAAGAAAATTCAAAAAGTGAAAATAATTACAGAAAAGTAGTATCATTTGTATCAATTTACGGAGCTACTTGTGAACGGACTTTGACGCCATTTTTCTGATCAATGTCAAATTCTCCTCGTCTCAATTTTTACGAGGTAGGGTACTATAACTTACAACCCTCATTTTCCCGATGCAACGTAACACACGTATAACGCGTTTAAATTTGTCCAATTCGGAATCCTTCCATACCACTTCTCCCTTATCTCAGAAATTCAGGCCAAAGCGGCGGTAACACGTGTAAGGAAAAGTTGTTCAGAACGACAATGACCTTGATAGCATACTACAAGGTCATCGAAATCAGCGAAGAATACCTGAAGTAAATAATTAGCTCTGTTTACTTCATTTTTAATTATAGAAAGACGATAAGAATGAATAAATTTGAATAAAATCAGTTCGTTTTTCCGCGAGTGTTCGGAAGGTGTTACACAATCGGAACAATACAAGGCATGCAATCGTTGTACATATTGATAAGAGTACTCGTATTTATTCAGTGGTAGTTATCTACCCGCACCTTCGTTTCAGTTTCGCTCTTTACTTGCACGAGTGGCCCGAACGCCACGTAATTTCCGCGCAACTCTGGGGTCCCGGAGTCGTCATACGGTCATTAACGATCCGAGCATGACGCAAATCAACGCTCGCCACTGTTTTTTTGTTGATCTGTTTTTCTTGGAAGCTCGAGTGGTATCTCGATGACTGGATTAAATCGCCACGGCTGTCAGATATGATTTAATGACCGGCCACGTCGATGGCAAATTGGTCCTCCTCGATCCTGAGGATATTAAACTTTGCCTCTGATACGTGGATTTTATTTTCCCGGCTTCTTCGAACCTGTCATTATTACACCATGTACAGATCGAATTTGTGTCACGATGTACTCCTGCTTCACGAGCAACGTTTCGGTTAAAGAAAGAAAAAGTGAAATACGAGAGATGAGATTAAGATGTATCTGTTACGAGCATTCTACATCTGGAAATTGTATTGGATCGGAACGAAAGTTCGTAGTGTTTGCTAAACGAAATTTAAAGAGGAAATTTATATACTCGTACTATGTATTTGCCATTTTGTAATACAAACACGATCTCGGCGATTCTCCATACATAAAACGGCAGAAGAAGTCTTAAAATCACGTGGAAACGCGTTTTTTGGCTTGAAATCAGATTCATCCAAATATCAGCACTGTAGAATATTTACGGTTGTCGATACTTTCTGCCATAAGTAAATTCTTCTGTCACTAGAACCGTATGTACAACAATTGATTCGATACGTTCCAGGATTTTACTTTCTCAATTAGGTACGGTACAACTGAAAATTCGGTCGCACGTTTTCAACAACGTTCAGAAGTTCTTTCTTGAAATGTAATAAATGACCAGTGTCCCTTTAACACTAAACCTAGCGACATTTCATATATACCTATTCCTACCGTGAACAGTCAAATGAACACTTTAAAAAAATCATATTTCTTAATATAGAGTGAATATCACGAACAATTAGATAGCGAACAAAATATTTTCTTACATTTAAAAATAAATAATGTTTATTTTATTCTTTTTCACTGTATATTTTTACAAATTATAGGATTCTTGATTGAATTTACATATTTTTCACATTTCAGAGTCTGCGAGTCGTCGTCAAATAAATCATAATTATTTTCCTCTGTATCATCTTCGATATCAGAAATTTCCTGCTCATCTTCAGAACAGTCTTCGTCAATGCTATTTATGTTCTCTGATAACTGAGTATTCTTCGAATGTCTTGACATTTTTGGAACGAACATACAAATGATAAAATAAAAATTACAATATAAAAATGTAGATTAAACTGGGTAAAAGAATTGATAAAAACCATGGGACAAAAAATGAAATGTACAACTCGCTACAAAATATTAATTTATTCACTCTTTTAAAAATGGCACTTATAATACGTAATATATAAGATAATAGTAGAATAATGATAGAATGGAAATGTAAAATATTGATAGACTGGCAAATTAGCGCTTTGTAAGCTTCACGTTTCGATTTTCTCTGTTCGGATCACAACACTTTACTAAATGCAGCGAGAAGACAGCTAGGCATCCTCTCAACTCACGGTTCTCCTTACATCGTAGATAATTTAATAGAAAACAAAGACCCTCTTCAAGTGATCAGGTGACCGCTCACGGTAGGCGAACAGTCTACAAATTTTTTGTTTTCAGAAAATAAACAATAAGGAAAAAAGTGAATATTAAAAAATCTGTTGTACCTATATAATACAAGAAAAGACACGAAGTTAAATAATCATACAAAAATATCGTATACAGGAAATTCTAAACAAAATTTTAAAAACGGTCATTTGACCGCGCGTGGTAGCGGCACAGTCAGGTCCAGGGATCCGAGTAGTAAATTGTACGATTGAAGTAAAGTTTAGCCGGGTTCGGTCTGATCCCTTGTCCCTTTGCCTCCCTCTTTTGCCATCCAACCCTCTTTCTTTTCTTAGTCCTCTTCGTTACCTGCTCAAAGTTTCGTTTCCCGGCGTACAAACCAGGTTGTTCGCCTCGCAGATGCTACACTCCGAGATGAAGACAAAGACATCCGTAAGGTGGCTTTACAGTTGCACCGGACACAGTATTCTGGAAAAATTTCAATTTTTCTGGGAATTACCTGGTTCCTAGACTACGATGAGACGCGATTCCCTTTGCCGATGACCTTCCCGTGCTATGAAATAAAAGAAATCCCCTCGTCTTACCGGGAATACAAAGTACGAAAACGAAGATTCGATCTTTATATGACGTATTAAAGTATGTGTGCAAGAATGTTTATTGTATAATACACCAAAGACTTAAGTACTATAGTACTAGTCCTAAAGTACTATAGTTATTAGTTATTAATTCTACAGAACATTACAGTATTATTGGTATTATTATACTATTTATATTATGTCAAGGCAAAGACTTAATATAAACGCTTAAGATATCACCCCAATCGCCTGATATTAAACCTATTCAAAGCTTATAACACTACCTGGAACTTCAAATAAAAAAACATGATGTAAAAACGAACAGGTCTTCCAATCAAGCTGAAAGAAAAATGGAGCAAAATCGAGCAAATATATCCTGCGAAGTTAACGAAGTCAGTGCCCAGAAGAGTGAAAGTAGTTACCACAGCTAAACATCTAACCAGAAAATATTAAAATTCGTCATATATCAGTTTTTGTATTTTAATCTCGCAAATATATCGATATATGAATACTTTTGTGTTGCGTTACTGTTCTGCTTTTTGAAAATAGATCGTACTATTGTACCACTGTAGCTTTTTTGTTTGGCTATTTGTAATAAATACATTAAGAATAGATGTAGTTTCACAAGAAACTTAACAAGTTTGCGTTTGGATGAACATAAACAGTTTATATTAGATTTATATGGGTGTCTGAATAATTTTGCTGTCCACTATATGTAAGATGGGAATGCATTCTCAGAGAAAAATTAGTTTCGGTGAAACATGAATTCTGTAAAATATATAAACTCTTCTTTTAAATAGTCGTGCAACGGTTTTTTTTTAATCTGTAACATGGCAAGACAGTATCAGGTTAGAAATCTTAATGAGAAGTTCGATGACTCATCGTAATTTAGCAAAGACATTTGCAAATAAAACGATAAGAAGTATTGCAATCTATGAATTGATAAGATTTGCTTTGTGTTCTAATCGCTTGTTTTTTTTATTTGTAATTAATATTATGCCATAGATAGGATACGATCGAGCAGGTAAGATACAGGTGACCAAGCAAGTATAGATAAATACGAATCGTTTAATTCACGATCTGAAATCTTATATCAAGAAGTTATATATGTTATATTATATTATTCTCGGCGTCTCTTTATAACGTTGGATACTATTCTCAATAGTATATATAAATTTTTCTCATTAGTATCATTACATAATTTCTACAAAATAAATTCTTTAGTTAATTTTTCACGTGTACACACAATTTTGTGCCAGTAAAATATCTGCATTTTTTTCATTTTTAGTTAAATCTAAGGAAATAGTTAATGTTATTAAAATTTCTTTTTATCAATTGTTCGTTATACTATACGAATAAATAAACATATGCGTTTCTAGATTCAAATGTGTAAGTTTTTATCCACTCCTCCGCCAATTTTCACTACAGGCTTAGATAAAAGGTTACAAAAACCGACCGTTATTGTCTTCTTTGTAATTCTGACCAATTGAAATTTTTCCAAAAATATTTTTATAAGTCGTTTAGTAAACTAATCCGTCTAACTTCTCAAGAAAACTCAATTCGCATTGTCCAATTTTATAAAAGTTATTCAGTTTTAAAGTGTGTGTGAATATTAATGGGGGTCATTGTATATACACATTAGGTCATCTTTTAGAATGGTATTCCACTATAGTGGCCCATTTTGTCATTAGAACTGTGCAAATTATCATCACGCCTCAAGTGTTTTTATTTGTTCCATTTCATATTTTTTTCGCAACAGTAGAAACGCCATCGTTAATCCTTTGTTTGCTATGGACGCATAAATGCGTCTTACCTAAAACAATCGATATAGACTATGGATGCATATAAGCGTTACGACGATTGTTTCTGTCTTATACCTCTAATCAAAACAAAAATCACCATCTTTTGAGATAGACACATATCTCTGTATTGCATAGCAATAAAAATAAAAGAGTTCTGTTTATATTGAACACTTATTCTTTATTTCTTATTATTTATTTGTCTCTTCAGACAGCAGATGGTTGTGATTGTTGCTATAGTATATCATAATATTTCACTTCCGATGTATATAATTTGTTATATTATTTTTTATTACTGTAAAACCTTAAAAATGTCAAGTAGTTTCGAACAACTTGTTCTAAGAGACGATAGTGAACTAAATGATGCGAGTCAAAATTATACGAAGATAGTAGTAACGATGAAGTTAGAAAATTAATATTTTCAAATAAACAATATATTCCTGTAAGAATATGAAAATGCTTCAGCTTGGCGAAGGTAAAGAATTAAAACAATAATCGATCGGTATAACAAAGCTCATGTTACGTGAGAAAGTATTCCGTACACACGGAGCGTTTAACCCTTTGTGCTCCAATGGCGCCTCTACGGAGACATTTATAACACACACCATATATCCGTTCAAATTTGATTTATATTTAAACAAAGTACATTAATCAAATAGATAAAAGTATGTAAATTCACGAAGGTGTATAATTTGTTTTTTGTTTTTAATGTGAGATTTTTGCGTTTTCTAAAGTTTCGTCGCAGAAGTGTGTTAAAGTTGATAAATCGATCCTATGAAAAAATTTACTCAGAGCGCAAAAGGTTAAGTTTCAAGTGCTCCGCCGTTAATAGGTTAAAGAAATCTCATATCATACACAATTTGTATTATTAATTAATAAAGTATATGTGTTCATACTATCTTGTAACGGTTTTTTGTTCAAACTCTTTAAACGGAAATTTCTAAGAAAATTATAATTTGTTCATCTATTACTGTATTTTAATGTAAATTGTGTAGTGGAGAAAGCACTAGCAGACATAAATCACAGTGCTGTATATTATTATATGCATAGACCGCGTTGAACATTGCCGTACTAAGAGATTAACAAATATAAATTTTAGTAAGATTGCAACTGTTAAAAGTTTCGTTAAGAATTCGATCACTTCATTTGCAACAACCTTATTAGGTATTATTATAGTGTGTTATTATACACGAATCTATCGAAGTCGGATGCACTTTGCACGAAGGGAAACTGTAGCCGAGGGGAATTGCAGAGAAAGTCAGATTACTTTATTCGACAGTAGGTTTGGTCGTGCCAGCTTAGGATAGATCCTTGAAACAAAAGGACCGTAAATTGTCGGGAAAAACGAGGACGTCGATGGTATCGGGGTGGGTCTGGTCTTTGGCGTACGGATCAGAACCGTCTTCCGAGGATTTTGCAGGTCTTAGGGTAAAAACGGGACAGATAATAGCGGAGGACTGGTTCGAAATGAAAAACGGAGACAAATAGGGAATTTATAGCAAGAAAAGCGAGAGAGACCAAGAGAGAGAGAGAGGGGGGGGGATTCCAGTGGATGTATTATATGTTTATGGTCGAGAAAATCCCATGGCACGGTGAATCGTGGTTTCTGTTAATTTCCCTTGGAAAAGGTCGCTGGAACGTTCAGCGCTGAAAAGTGCTAGGCACCTAAAGTTCCTCGAAAAGGATCCTTGAACAACATACCTGTTGTACGAATAGTCTACTTACAGAATGGAATTGTTAAAGATACATGTAACTGCGTGGTTTCTATTTTTAGAAAAAATTGCGAGTTTAAGATTCCTTACCCGTTATTTCGTTTAACGATGTCTTTATGATAGCAAAGAAAGTGAAAAGAGAATACAAATAAACTACCTTGTGAATTCTAAAAAAAGAAAATTACGATTAAAGAAAGATAGATAAGCGATCAGTTGTTTTATGTTAAACATTGTATCGATCCAGTAAGCATGGGATTAGTCATGAGTTAGTATACATTATGTATTAATTTTGCACAATATCCGCTGTCAGAGAGAAGCGAATGAATGAAAAGCAATTCCACCTACATAGTACGATAAAAAACAGAGAGCGGGAGTGTGATATTCATTATCTCATCCGGTTCTTTATTTTTTCGACTCTTGGCGATGAGAATACAAGAACCAGGATACTCGCGATTGAAAATTCGTTTACGGAATTGACTAATTACTGCTGTTAGTTATTTTCCAGACTGAGTTATAGTAACTTTATAGTTTTCTGTATCTAGCAATATTTTTTGCTTTTTTATATTGCTGTGTAATAAGTATAGATACATTTACAACTCATATTCGTCATTTTCTTTTCTTCCATTTCATCCCTGACATTTTTTATCATGTGCAACGTATTTTTATATGCAGTGTACGATTTTGGTTGTGACTCACTACTCTATCTGAGTAATTAGTAAATTAACAAATTTTGAACAATTTCCACAAGAATACTTAATAAAATTAGGAATCGGACGTTAAAATTTCAGTTCTCAGTGCAATTTCTTGATTAATATGTTTTTCCTTTTAACAGTAACCACTACTTGCGATCTGCATATGAACAAGTAATACTGAATTAGAAAATGATCTGTTTATGGAAAATTGGTACCATACATTGAATGATCACAAATGATCCATTTCACGGTCATTTATTGGGAGAATATTATAGTATACCAGAAAACAGTTGGGTATTCCACGTTAGCCACGAAAAAGGTTATTTACCTTTCTATTCCGTACCATATCAATTCCGATGACCATTCGTTGCACATCAACGTTTCTTTCAGCCATTGGATAATTATAGCCGTGCATGATGAGCTTTTCACAGACAACAAACAGCTTTCGTTATACTTAACGAATGCTTGTATAGTATGTACAGTGGCGGATAAAATGTTGGGATGTGTGATATACACTGCAGAGCAGAACTATAGCATCACCCATATTTTTAACATTTTTTAATTTTACGAAAATAATTAAAAGAAAATAGTGATTTAGTTAAATACAAATTAAAATTAATTCATATGTGTATTAGCACTTATTCTGAAACTTGCAAGGAAAAAGCAATTTTTATAAACATGAGATTACCACAGAAATGGACAATAGCGATTGTATTTCAATTTTTTAATAATAAGATAACAAAGTTGTCAGTTAAAGGAGGAGAAAATATTAAGAACCAATGTTCCATACAACGGGTCATTCATATAAAGTGCGAAGCGTATTTATTATTATAGCCAAAATATTACCTACAGCTTTATTATTTGCCTATAAAGGACAAATTGGAATTTGGACCAGAAAATTGAAAAGACATAAAATAAATGACGTTACCTTCACAATGTTCTAAGTATTTATTCAGCATCAAGAAAATTACATACCTTCATGTGTGAGCAATTTCTGAGCAATATAACAGATCTCTGTGAAAAAATGTACGCTTTTACGATACTACAGCCTCTTGGTCTGATTAACACTAAACTTACCGACGATTTATGTGTACCTACACTGCAGAACAGAACTATAACACCACTAATGTGTTTAACGTTTTTAAATTTTACGAAAATAATTAAAAGAAATCAATTGTATAATATGAAAGAGCATTAAAAATAATGGACTGTAGATGAAAATCGTTGAATTTTTCTATGTATAATGTCGAGATATAATTAAAGGTTGTTTTAAGGTCGGTGCAAAACAATAGCACCAGCTTCATTCTGAACACATTACCGACCGCGCGAATTTTTCGCGAACATCACTTAGAAATTGAACGCTGAAAAATAGAAAATTCGTCAATTTACAGACTAAGTTTCAAACAGACTTTATGAAATGGTACACGACAAAATTCCCAAATATATCAAGTGTATCTATTCTTTTCGGGAAATCACTCCGATCGGTCGTCAAAGTTTTAAAAAAACTTCAAGGGTTTCATGTTGTAATATTTTTAGCGAGCATAAAGTTTTTTAGTTAATTTATACAATCTCACATGATGACTACTTTAATGAAAAAGAACAAGCAGCAATTTCAGTATATAAAGAACACAAGCAATGAGAATTAGCACGTAAGCTCGGACGATCTCTTCAAGTTGTGTTGAGCTTTTTACGTGATTGTATTAAGAATAGGAAAAATAAGAAAAAGAAAACCTGAAAAGAAGAGATCCCCTCGAATTGAACGACAAATTATTAAAATTACGAATAATATATTGTAGGGATTTTTAGTGAATAAGGATACTTTTTAAAAAGCTACAAGAGTATTTAGTAGTATGAAAATAAAGAAAAATAAAATAAAAGTACAATAAACTCGTTCGCTCTCTAAACTCACTCTTTCACCTCTCACACGACTCTTCACTCTTGCGCATCTCACGAACTCTCTGCCCTGATCTCAATTCCTGAAAATCGATCTTCTGACGCATACACTCATTCATATCGATAACACACACGCGCACTCCTCAGGACCTCTAATTCCTCGAATGTAAGTTGCGTAAAAATTATGAAGAAACGTGGCCTCAGCGTTTCTTATTAGACCATTCAACATGCCCTTAAACGTAATCCAAATATTGCAAAAGAAAAAATGAGTTCTGCACCTGCACTTCTAAAACACAAAAGTATAGTCAGCCTTGAATACGCACGTGAAAACATGAGTAGAAATTGGATTAAATACATTGATGCTATAAATGTGCACTAGTTAGATATTACGTTATAAATAAATGTTATTTTTGCACATTCTTCGTTACATACAATTTCTTTCTGACCCCTTGCACGATATTAGTAATATTAGCAATATTAATATTGCTAGTAGTATTTAGAAATCGTTACTTAGGACTTGAAAACTTTTGAAACTTGTAGTGGTGCTATTGTTATGCTCTACGATGTATGCACGTATAGTAGAGCAGAAGCATCGATTTCCTGATATCCATTTTGCCAGGCACCGTTCGTTCGATCAATTTTCGTTGTGTATTTCCCCCATTTGAATGATTATCTGAATTGGTTACGATTCCGATGTCACCTGTCACTTGTCACTTCGCTGTCCAATTATCCTGTTACCGTGAGTCGAGAATGGAGTTGAACAGATTCCTGGGAAGAAGTAGAGCATCACGAATGATTCTAGAGGACGAGAATCAGAATTGTAGGATGTTGTATTGAATATTTCAATCGCATCCGAGACTGGAAAAGTTCCTGACGTTATCCGTATCGTTGCATCTGTATAAAGAGAACGTAAATTCATTGACAGACACGTTATAGAGTGTAGTTCACCTAACCTTATAACCTGGAATACAGTTCGCGACAGGAAAGATAGATTTACTTATTCTTCTTTACCTCACAATTACTTAAATATCACAGAAACTTGTTTCACTCTGTTTCTATAATTACAGTGACTCCTATTAATATTCGGACACTCTTTAGAACAGAATAACTTTTTTAAAATTGAACCAAACAACGTGAGTTTCTCTTGAGAAACTAAAAGAATTAGTTTACTAGATAATGTGCAGAAAATGTTTGGCAAAAATTTCAACTAATCGGAATCGTAAAGAAAATAGTGAAGGTCACCTTTTACAACTTTTTTACCTGAGCATCTAATGACAACTTTAAAAAAACACATATTGTAGGTTTATATTAATTGTATATATGCTGAAAATTTCATTGAAATCGGTTGATGCAGGAATAAGCGATAGGTATTGAAAGATAAATCTTTCGATTTATTGCAATTATAAACGAAAAGTCGTGAAAGACTTCGATTTTTACCATCTTTAATCGTTTGTAGCTCACGGTAACGTTAGTTTTTCAATATGTATATAATTCGTATAAATCTGCAAAATGTATTTCTTAAATTTTCATTACAGGCTCAGATAAAACAGTTGCAAGAAGGGTTCGTTATTGTTTTCTTCGTAATTCCGACTAATTGGAATTTTTTCAAAAATGTTTTTACTCGTCATTTAATAAACTAACCCTTCCAACTTCTCGCCAGAATTCCATTTGATTGATCCACTTTCAAAAAAGTTATTTTGTTTTAAAGGGTGTCCGAATATTAATGTATGTTCATATTTCGTCATTCTGTAGTTTGCACCCATAATTCCTTGAAGCACGTCTACTGTTTTTCCTACAGCTTTCTTTTATTCTTGCGTCATGACAGATTTCAAATTATTAATAATAATAGAAATTCTATTTGATTCATATTTGATAAATTATCGCAATAAAACTTGAATTTTTTCCTTTGACCAGTTAAAATGTTGGCAATATTATAATACCAAAGTTATAATACCGCCGAATGCAAAATGTTTAATTTATTTATCGGATCATAATAATTTTAAGTGAATACTCGTTAGTAATAAAATTATAATTAACGAAGAACCGATTGAACATCTTTTTCACATGCATGAGAATATAGGGTCTTCCAATAACAGCGATAGAACTTTCAACTGAAATGAAACGAAAAGTGTGAAAGATAATCTACTATTCACCATTTTATTTTAAAGTAGATTCGATTGCATTATACATGAAATGTAATATCATATAAATGACTACTACGATTGCGTTTGGTGGAGTGAATACGACAAACCCAATTTTCGTCAGCAAAATCATCTTCACCGATGAAACTTAATTTTGGATGGATTGATTTGTCAATAAACACGGTATTCGAATATTAATGAGAGTCTCTGTATATACAGAAAGTTGAAAAGAGTGGAACAGCTATGTACGTACATAGAATCAATGAAAAATCAATAGGGAATTGGCGCACGGTGATCGACGGCCGCTAGATCAGGTGAGAACCGGTAGAATGAAACGAGAAAGAGAAAGAATAAAAGAAAAAGAAAGAAAGGAATGAAGAAAGGAAGGCAGGTGAGGCAAGGTGAGAGACGAGGTTGGTCAGTCCGTGAGGTTTAACCGCCTAACGAGTAAAAAGCATGAATGGACGCCAGCACGGCGCCGAACGTTATCTTGCCTCTTTGTCTCTTTATTATCATTCTCTTGGCCCCTTTGATCCTCCCCCCACCCAAACCCCGCCGCCGCGCACACACAAATACACACACACACACACACACACGCCAGCAGCAACGAACATCTCTTTCTTCTTCCATCTCTCTCCTGCTGGCTTCTTTCGCTCTGATATTCCGCTTGTTCTGAAGAGAGATCGGGTTCACGGTGCACAGAAAAGATCGTGTAACCTGCTCCTGTGGGTATACGGGATTGTACTCTCCCCGCTCTTCTCTCACACGCAAGTCTGAATGTGCACTTACGTTAGCTTTCACGAGATTTTTTAAGAAATCCTTCAGAACGCATACAGTGCTGGACAAAAGTATTGGTACAGTATGATTATTATGATAAAAATATTTACAACTACTAAACAGATTGATTTAAAGACAAATTTTTGTGAACATGTTCATTTATTATCTATCTTAGTTTATTACGTAACAAGAACCAGTAATATGAATAAAGTTATACCCAAGATAACAGCAAGAATATGTTACTTGAGCATTTCATAGGACAAAAGTATTGTACACTTATAATTAATTAAAAGAGAGCTTTAATATTTTGTTGATAGTCCTTTCATTTGAAGAACTTCTTTTAGTCTTCGGGGCATTGAATGGAGTAAATTTTTTGGGAATTCAGACTCGATATTGTTCCACTCCTGCTGGAGAACCTTTTCTAATTCAATTTTACTTGTAATATTGCGTTTCTTGTTTCGTTTTTAAGTTCGTTCCATACGTGTTCAATCGGACTCATATCTGGACTTTGGGATGGTGCGTTTAAAGTACGTGCAGCGTTGTACACTATCCATTGGCGAACAATATATGCCATATGGTCAGGATTTCAATTCTGTTGAAAATAAAAATTCCTGAGCAGATTTAATTGTTGAGCACTTTTCAACAGATTTTCTTGCAATATATTTAAATATACATGTTCATCCATAATGCCGTCAATAAACACAAGTTCTCCTACATCCGATGTCGCCATATACTCCCATACCATTAAATTACCACCTCCACGTTTCATTATAGCATGCAATTCTAACGCTTCTTCGGGAAAACACTTCATTTGGCGATAAACTTCTACTTTTTGATAAATTGTCCAATTCTTTTCGCACTGATTCGGAGTTTATATTAGATTTTCCTAATGTTCGATGTTTTAAAAGATGATATCAAACAATGTTCCACTCTAATGCTTTTCTTAAACGTAACTAGAAACACTAAGCAATGCAGAAAAGTGTGTTAATCCGATTCTAGATAAATCTTTACGAACATTTTCTTCTTAGATAGTGTATAAAATAATAAAGCCATGGAAAATTAAACATTTTCTTATAAAACGAAGTAGAAACACAATTTTAGTATGCAGATCGCATTGATCCATCTGTGTTGATTTCTTTCCACACTAGTGCTCACCTGATTTAAAAATGGTGAATCTGCTTTCATCAGAAAA
The DNA here is from genome assembly GCA_951804975.1 of Anthophora plumipes. Taxonomy (NCBI): domain Eukaryota; kingdom Metazoa; phylum Arthropoda; class Insecta; order Hymenoptera; family Apidae; genus Anthophora; species Anthophora plumipes. Next base: position 10,399,949 of record OX638120.1, read on the forward strand.
TATAATTTTGTCCGAAAAATCAGCGTCCTTCGTAATCAATTCTTTTGCGAGTTCTTTTCTTTTCTTTTCGATTTATTTTGCCGATGAAATGCTTTTATCGTACAACACATGCAGACTAACCAGCATCTTTTAATGTTCTACGTTTTATTTTGCTATAGTTTTGGTACTTGTTTGTTTTCGTCACTCATCTTTTATCATAGGTGCAATTTCAGACGAATTAACTATATTTATATTTGTAATTCTTTTCTTTCGAATTTACTATATTTACTATATTTATAATTCTTTATTCCGGGCTGTCAGTTTGGAAGGACGACCATTTCTTATCTGCTTCTCAACATTTGCTTTCCTTTAAAACCGTTTTATGACAGAAGAAACAGTAAAACGATTTCTTTCGCAATTTCACTGTAAGATGTATTCATGTTATGCAAATTTAATATCACTTTCCTTTCTTCAATTGTTGTTTCTTTTACTTTTCTAGTCATTGCTATTCTATCTTAATTCTTTGCTTGTTAACATCCGAAATATCAAACTTGAATGATCAAGCACAGGAACAAATAACTAACAAGGGATCCCCTACCGTTATTTCCAAATGGCGATCACGAATTGTCGAAAAAGGCGGCGATACATTGTTTATTCTATTTTGTGTCAATACTTTTGTCCGCTTATAAAATGCTCAAGTAACATATTTTTGTTAATATTTTGTGCATTACTTTATTTATATTATTAGTTCCTGTTATGTAATAACATAGAATAGATAATGAATTATTATTTAAAAAATTTGGCCTTTAAATCCATTTGTTTAGTACATAGTTATAAATACTTGTTTCATAATAATCATACTGTGCGAATACTTTTGTCTAGCACTGTATGTACTATTTGCTACATACAGAAATCCCAAGTTGTCTCTGAGAAATTCAAGATAGCTAGCGTGTGCTATCATTTTGTTCAGGATTGTACTTCCTAAAAAAAAAGCTTTAGAATCCCATTGGATGGACGACGATGTATTACGTAGGTCGATGGTTATACGGTAAAAAAAAGCAGCGGGCAAACGGAGATCGGCAGATAACAGCGATATCGAATCAGACAAGAGGCCGAACGGAAACGAGGAACGAAGCGAATGATTCCGGGCGGCGGTCGAGAAAAAAAGGAGTATCTCGAGATAGGTAGGAGGGAGTAGCAGCTAGTGGTTCAGAGGCTGTGTCAATGTGTCAGAGAGACGGTCTCCATGCCGGGGTTACCTTTTATGTCCACGTAATGTGGGACCCGGGGGAACTCCTGAGTGAAAGAAGTGGGGCCTGTTCCAAGTCCCCTCTACCATCTTTGCTCGGCCTAACCACCGGCTCTGTCACTCCTTTTCTCCTCTCACACGCCGATCCTGGGAACATGACAGCTCGAGATTTCGCCTTCGTCCACGTGGCCCCGGCTACACTGCAGAGCAGAACTATAGTCTTCATCACCAATGTCTTTAACATTTTTTAATTTTACGAAAATAATTAAAAGAAGCCAATTGTATAATGTGAAAGAACATTGTAAATAATAGACTTTAGATGAAAATCGGTGAATTTTTCTATGTATAATGTCGAGATATAATTAAAGGTTGTTTTAAGGTCGGTGCAAAACAATAGCACCAGCTTCATTCTTAACACATTACCGACCGCGCGAATTTTTCGCGAACATTACTTAGAAATTGAACGCTGAAAAATAGAAAATTCGTCAATTTACAGACTAAGTTTCAAACAGACTTTATGAAATGGTACACGACAAAATTCCCAAATATATCAAGTGTATCTATTCTTTTCGTGAGACGGGGAAATCACTCCGATCGGTCGTCAAAGTTTTAAAAAACTTCAAGGGTTTCATGTTGTAATATTTTTAGAAAGCACAAAGTTTTTTAGTTAATTTATACAATGACACGCGATAACTACTTTAATGAAAAAGAACAAGGTGTAATTTCAGCATATAAAGAACACGAGCAATGAGAATTAGTACGTAAGCTCGGACGATCTCTTCAAGTTGTGTTGAGCTTTTTACGTGATTATATTAAGAATAGGAAAAATAAAAAAAAGAGAACCAGAAAAGAAGTTATCGCCTTGAACTGAACGACGAATTGTTAAAATTGCGAATAATATATTGAAAAAGTTGCGTAAAAATTGCGAAGGAATGTGGCCACGGCGTTTTTATTGGTCCGTTCCGCCATGCCCTTAAACATAATCCGGATATTGCAAGAGAAAAAATGATTTCTGCACCTACACTTCTAAAACGTAAAAATATAGTCAGCTTTGAATACGCACGTGAAAACATGAGTAGAAATTGGATTAAATACATTGATGCTATAAATGTATACCAGTTAGATATTTCGTTTTAAATATGTAGATGTTATTTTTGCATTTTCTGCATTACATATAATTTCTTTCTAATCCCTTGTACGATATTATTAATATTCGTAATATTAATATTATTAGTAATATTTAGAAATCGTTACTTAGGATTTCAAAACTTTTGAAACTTGTAGTGGTGCTATAGTTATGCTCTGCAGCGTATATTCACGAGTATAAAGTAATATTGCTCTCTATTCTCAACCTTTTCTTCGGCCAGCTATTTCTTTGCCTTTTTTTTTATCGTGAATTTTAACGCAATTGAAGACAAGTTTCTGAAAAAAGGCCCACAAGTCGAAATGACGAATTGAGTAAATCGCGTTGGAAAATTAACTTTAGTTTTCTCTCCACAATTTTTGCAGCCAAAATTATACCGTGTAGCTAAAGTATATTTCTGCAATTTAATATAAAATAGAAACATTTTAAACGAAGTTTGATACACTTTATTTACATGCTGTATGCTGAAATGAAACTTATTACATATTTTTCATTATTTTTTCGAGTATGGTATATTGTGTAGTACTTACCTACGTGCAAAGGTGCGCAGGTTTTGCAAATACATAGAGTTTCGCTGCGTTTCCATTTTTAAGAACATACTGTGCATGTCCTGCCGGGATTTCTTTTCACGTTTGTTACTATTTTTATCTGAAATATTCTAATAAAAAATATACTTACAGCACTTCTACACAAAACAGAACAAACAGATTCGCATACTACAGAATAACTCATTAATTTACTAATAAAATACATCCAGTCAATATATATTGTTTTTCAGAAATAAATTTTAAAGCTTTTGTTTTATGATGAAATAACTTCATTTAGTACAAGAATCCTTTGTTTATTATATTACGATTTAGTGTGTATAATCAGGTTAGATTAGGTGGAAACGAACACTTTCTAACTTACAAAGGAAGTTTGACAACCCGAAAAATGATAAAAAAATGCGTACCTTTATAAAAACGTAGTTCAAGTGACGCTAATAGCGAAACTATTTTTCGTTTCGTCTATGAAATGATCCTAGCTGCTAGAATGCATACCTTCAAAGAAATTTTTAGTTTTTATACTGTTGTGAATATTTACAAAACTATACAATATACGAAGAAGATGTTAATTTATAATTCTGTAGCTTTTGGCGTCCTATTAATTTTCGGGAAAACAGAGCGGTGAGTATAAATTTTAAAAGAAGAAAAGAAGATGTTTGTTGAAAATTTTTTAGCTCCACAATGTAGGATATATAAAAAATCACACAACATTGAGTTTAACTTTCCTTCCGTATTAAGAAAAAAAATAATTAACTAAGAGGAGAGTATATGGTTACACGACAAACGATTAGAGTCGCTCATAGTATACAGAAACCTCTCCATAGTTGTACTAGCAAAAGGATTAAACCAGGGGTTCCTAAAATTTTACCTAGGTGGGTCAAATTGCAAATTCCAAAATATTTGGTGGGTCAAAAATAAAGTGTTATGGAAAAATATATTGAAATCGATAAAAAGTTAGACGTAAGAGAAAGATATGCACTAACTTTATAACATAATTGTTCTTTACTTATGACAATAATTACTTTTTATTACAAACTGTTTATTAACACAATTAAAAAAAATATTAAAAATAACTAAATAATTTCAAATGATAAAAGAAAAAAATAGTAAATTCATCAATCTGATATGTGTAACTTGTGCAGGTGTTGTTTTGTTTTAATATCATTGAGCCTTGGTTCTAAGTCGGTTGAATGTATTGTTAACACTGCTTATAAATTTTCATCGCTCAATGTTCATCTCAATTTGGACTTATTAATACTCATGATTGAGAAAGTTTCAAACAATAAAACCATTTTTTGAGCATGTTTGCGCAATTTTAGAAAAACTTGCGAAGATAATCCGTTATAAAAGTCAATTAAGAAATTGTTGCGATAAGAATTCTTGGCTTCGACATTTTCCTGTAATTCGATCAGTTCAAATTGCATATCTTTGAAAACATTCTGTAGACCGCAAGGAAATGAATCAGAAAATAAAGTAAATTTTTCCACGTGATTTTTAAAATTATTAAAACGTTTATCAAATTCTTCTAACAAATTCTGTTTTTATGAAATTCTTCTAACAAATATATATAATAACAAAATATATTACATATCAAATTTAGTAGTTTTTTAACTGAACAATTTTTAATTATAATATGATAAAATTTATTTATTCTTTTTTATAAAAATGTAAATTATCTCTCTAAATTCAAGATCGTGGATGATTTGACATCGTAGATCGCATTTCTAGGATTTGCGGGCCGTACTTTGGGAACCCTTGGGTTAAACAATTTGCGCATAGTTTGCGTACGAGGTATAAAAGTTCTCAATTTTGAAGAAAATTCCGACAATCACGCGATTTATCTCTATTCCAGGTTACATATCGCTGAATTACGTTTACCGAATCAGTTTCGCCAGTCCTAAGTCTTAAACTAGCATCAACCAGCCGGCATTATCGAAGAAACTGGATCGGCGCGGTAGGAGAATATCAAGGAGTTTCTTGGCGAGCAATTGTGAGAGATGCCAGCGATGTAAGAACACTTGAATGGAGCCCACGGGTAGAACCAGTATTCCAAGATGCGGTCTGCCGTACCGCCGTTCAGTATCCAGCAGAAGGGGCACCCGTTTCGAAGAAACGGTCGTCGATTGGAAATCGTACCTGCTGCCTCCGTTGAATGGACCTGGATCTCTTCCCTCCTGCACCGAGACCAGTCTCTTTGCTTCCTTTTCTCTTTTCCTGCCAGTTTGTGTCCCTCCCATAGGCTCGGTAGACGCGCGGATGCGATTGATGCTCTGCATCGTTCCCTTTCTTCCCGTTTCACGGTCCCGGTTTTTTCCTAGAAGGTGTGGGGATACGAGGAATCGAGCCACATTTCGTCGTTCCACGATTTTACTCTTCACCTGCACGCTAGTTGATTGATTCACTTGCTTTCGGATCGATATGCAATTGTACACTAGCGAATATTCGATTAGATTCTTCTTGAATACTCGGTACACGCGATGTTCCCTTCTCTTCGATGGAAGTTTTTGCAAAGAACCTTTAAATCCTCGAACGAAGACTGTTCGACCATTTCAATGATATTTTTAATAAACTAGAAAATGATGAATCTCTCGTGATTCCAGAAACTTCAAAAAAATATATTTTAAATTATGTTAAGAATATTGCTTTGGCTTTAAGTGATGTAAAGCATTCAACTTTAAATGCTTGCTGGAAAGCAATATGGCCATAAGTAGGTATACCAAGCAATACTGTTCCGACAACTGAAGAAGAAATATCCAGTATTATCACTTCATCACAAAGGTTTGAAAGAAAAGGCTTTGGCAATTTAAACAGGTGTAACGTTAATGATTTACTAGTAAGTCGTGAATTAACCTATATTGACTTTATTCATATCATATCTGAAACCCAACCTAATAACGAATGTAACAGTGACTACTAAGAAACAGATTCTTTCACTGCAAAAAATCTTTGTGAAGCTCAAGAATTAGCCAAAAAGCTGAAAAGTGCCATTACATAGAATGATCCAAATATTCAACGAGCCTTAAAATTTCGACAAGATTTAACGAAATATTGTAGTGAATATCAGCAAATTGATGAAAACTTAGATAAAGAAAAGATCGAGAACGAATCATGCGAAAAAATTCATATTAACAATGAAAATGGTGTCGAACTCTGAAATATTTCTAACGATGAACGATACGTTTGTGCGAATTAAAAAGAAAATGTTGATTGGTTCGACTTGCGGTAGCGATAGTGACATTGAATCAAATTTACTTTTTTTTTTCTGAGACGTCGTTACTTTTTTTCTTTTTGTTAAGCTGTTTCAAATAAATATGTATTTCTAAAACTTATATATACTAGCTTTTATTTCCAACATTTTTTCTTTTCTACTTGCAGACTTTATTCACGCGATTTTCATTCGTGTACAACGAATCCACGTGGAACGGATACTTCGCGTAAATTGAGGGACGGGTGTATTTTCTGATTTAAAGTTCCAAATTTAGCGTCCAAGACTCGTTCAGATGCTGTACAAAATTTTAAAGCTACAAACTAGAATTATGAATAAAGTCATTCTTGAATATCTCGTAAATCATTTAAGAAAGATTCGTTTATATAGTATAAAATTTATATGTTACAACCGAATCTTCCTGCTAAACACGCGTTAAACGGTCCAGTCCGCAAAACGTTAAAACTGCCAATTTATGAAAATAAAAACAGGAAAAATCGTTTTGTTCAACTTTCTAAACTGAGAAGGGCCCATAAGTCTCCAGAATTTTCAAGAAGAAGGAACAGGTAAAGTTCGAAGATGGCAAGAGAGGGGAAACGTTAGTTAGAAAAGGTGGCGACAAAGCAGCAGCAGCAGCAGTTCGCTTCTAAAAAGTCTTGTTTTCGCCGGTTAAGAAGATCCTTTTCGTGGAAGAGCCATCGGTTCGTACGATTTTGCCTCCATGAATTACCAAACAAGATTCCAGAGCAAATCCTGACGCGCGGGGAATATCTTTGTTTTGTTTTTTTTTTTCTTCCATCAGCGGGAGGCTGATTTTGTCTCGATTCGCTGGCGATCGCCTTTACACGGATTCCATCGACCAGCCGTGGCATTCCAACAATTTCGTGCCGAGCCCTGTGTACTTTCCACCGTTGGGATTTGTTCCAGCAGCTCCGCGAATCAGGATACCTATGATTTACCAGCAGAAAGTGGACCGTGAACTCGACTCTCCGCGGTACCAGCTCTTTTGCTGTCCTTCGCGTTTGCTCGGGCAAAACGGTACTCAGAAGCTCTGTTCCTTTGAAGTTAGTTTAACTGGATGGAGGCGATTCTGGTTGAAACCCTTTGCCGTCGATGATGAGAATCAATTTGGCCCAATCGCTTTGATTAAATCGAATCACCGTATTTTCAAAGATAACGATCAACTAAATTTTCACCGCTTGAATTGACCGTAGCATTTTTCTTTCGGTTCAGCGTGCTCGATAAATGCGTATAAATATCGACGAAAGTAAAAATAAAAATGAGGCGTTTAATTTGGTTCTCGATTAAGTGCATATTTAACATTAGAATTAATACTTTCATACACTTTCTAAATATTCTTCAAAATGGTAGTGTACTCTGTGTATCGTCGAACTTTACATAATTTTCATTCTTCCATTTCTCACGTATTTTTCTAAAATCTTATTAACCGCTTGATAGTTTTGCCCGAACTGCACTCGGGCGTGACATTTTCCCGTATTCTGACGATCCCGAGTCTCGTTCGGGCAAATTTTGTTTTAACTTTTAGCTACAATGTAGATAGTGATTTGCCCGAGTATTTAACGTCGCTTGTTTCTCAATAGTTTTTATTTTCAGTTTTATTTTACATTATTAGGTTCCCAAAATGTTTGAGAACCTAATTTTCTCAAAAAAATCCGACTGTTAAGTGGTTAATCGCCCTACAAAGGTTATAATGGCATCGAGTAAGCACGAAAATTTAATCCCATCACAGGATATGATATAATTATGATACATTTTAATTATCACAATCAAATCACTCTCTTGACAAAATGGACACTCAATATAGACAATTATAAAGTAATTATTGATTAAGTATATACATAATTATCGTGTAAAAATTCAATTTCCTCGCAATATCAATGTTTCCTCAATGTTCCCATTTTTCCAATGGAATTTATAAAATTATTCCGAGTAAATTGTTAACATCCGATATATATACAAATTAGCAAATTACATAAGATAAAAGGTATGTACCTTTTCGAACAAATTCGAAGCACATTTTTCAGGCGCGTTGTACATCGTTCTTCACTTCGAAATGACCATTCAAAAAAAAATCAGCTTAACCCTCTATAGTTCGAATTTTTTTTCGTGACAATAAAGAAATGTACGTAACGGGAAATGAACAAATATCAACTTTTCAATACAAATTAACAATGAATTTAATAGTTTCGATAATTTTATTATAAGGAATTTGTAACTTTGGAGTTACAACGATGTACGTTTGCACTTGTGTGTGTGAAAGTTTAATTATGGAATTCCATAAGGCAATTTGTGTTTGAATATTTGATTTTTGGAACCCCATTGCAGCGTCCTCTCCTATCCGAAAAGATTAGTCAATGTGCTATAACATCTTTTCGCACGTTTTTCACTATATTATGTGAAAATAACCAAATGATTGTTGAAATGCAAACAAATTAAAGATTATTGATATAAAAAGCAAGAGTTGCAATATAGGCTTATTTTTATTTATCAAAAAATAATGGCAATTGCACAAGATGCTTCCTGTAGCCTGTATCTGCAGAAAATTGGTAAACAATTTACTTTGATATTTCAAGTGAAAGTTGATAACTGCTACCTAATCCAGAAGACATTATGATGAAAAAATTAAATAAATCAATAAATTATCGATATATTAGTACGTGGTTTCAAAGTCACACCGCACTATAGAGGGTTAAGAGTTAATTGCCATTTCATCTGAGCTCTCCGGTGGAACGATCAATGATTGGCCTTATATGGATTTTGTCAGGCAGTCCAGTGGTTTCGTGCCGAATTTGGAGTAATTTCCTCCATTGAGATTTGTTCTTGGAACTCCACGAATCGGGAACATCTACGAGTTGCTGGTAAAGAAGGTCTCGCTTCAATTCCCCGCTGGCTCGACCACTTCATCGTAGTTTCTACGAACGTTTAAGTACTTCCTCCGAAAGACCGAGAAGGATTCCTACTCGCTGGCTACTGAAAATCGATCTGCCAATAGAAGAAGTGTCCCGTCTGTTTGTACGATCGCATTCCAGTAATTCCAGTAATCTGACTCGTGGGAGTCGTCAGTTTTAATCTTCTAATCTAATCTTCTTTGAATGCAGTGTGGTTATGTTTGACACAGTCAATTATATTATGTTGTAATTGTTTTATTTTATAATTTACACTCGAAAGGTCACTTCAAATTACCATTTTCGATATAGCAACCCGAATGATAATTAAGGGATGACAATAACTTTCTTTTTTTTAACAGATGTCTTTCCTCTTTACATTTTAAATGGTTCAAGCATATGCATTATGTTTAATTAAAATGATCGTTCTATACATTATTCTGTTTTTAATGCTTATAAAAATCATGATTTCCTTTTTTCTTTTTTGTAATTAAACAAAGGACAATTAAGTTAAAAATCGTACATTTTTCATTCAAGTGGTCGTTCTTTTGTAATAAAATGTAAATTTAAAAGTCAAAAGTGATCCAAAACTTCTTCGTTCCATGTACTTTTCAAATTCGTTTAATTTGTCATCTTCAAGCATACCGTTCAACTCATACATGGCGAAAAATACCGGTGGCAAGTGCAAATTTCTTGCGTGATAATGGCGGCCGTCGAAGTGTTAATTATTTATTCACTTTCCCTCGACTTCCTCGATGCGTGATAATCGTGACATTTTATGCGCTATGATTGATCCATTACTAGAAACAATTCCTTGTTGGTCGTAGGTTCATTTAGTGACATAGTCCAGTTAGGAATGTTAATTCCTAGAGAGAGAGAGAGAGAGAGAGAGAGATTACATGAAGGTCATCGCGCTACTGTTTCCTGGCTGTACGATCACTATACCGGAGAACAGTAGGTGTCACCGAAGTGGTATAAACAACCACGTGATTCCTATCGAACCGTTAACTATTCATTTATACGAACGTTAGCAAACTTGTACGTCCTTTCTAAGGAGGTAAGAGATATAGAAGAATGCAGCAGCGTGGGTGTCCGCTTATACATTACAAGATGCATAAAGATATTTTCATTTTTTTCTTTTCTTCATAATGATTCATTTAGGGAAATTCTCCAAATACGACAGACCGGTTGTTGGTGAATACGAATAGATTTTATGCGATTCCGAGGAAACGGGATAAAACTTTTTACATAAACTTATGGATTAGTAAAAATGGTAATTTACCGGCAGAACATAAAATCGTGATTCGACGTAACTGACCTGTCTTTCTTTGTAAGCATTATCGTCGATATTGTGATCACATAGCGTAGGAAGTGTTGCGTTTGTAGCACGTAATGACTGCATACGTGTCTATAAGTACAGTGAGTGTAAAAAGTATTCAGTACAGCGAATAAATCCAAAGGAAACTTCGTATAACTCGGTTTACTTAATAAAATTCTCTTAATGCAAATAATTTATACACATTTCTATAAATGTTTAGAATCAATTTCATGAAAAAAGAACCTGGATATTCGTGTAATTTTTGAAAATATTCAAGAAAACTCCATAATCGATAGAAACAGTCACGTAAAAAGTATTCGTCAAACATAAAGGAGAAATTAATATTTTGTAGGTTTTCCTTTCGACTGTATAATGGCTTCACACCCCCTTGGCATTGAATTAATCAACTTTTACGTTATGTCTGCTGTAATTTTGTACCGCTTTTACCGCTCGAGAAGAATTTTTCTCTTAGCATGTTTGCTTCTTCGAACCAAACGATGTTTCTCTTCAACATTTTTTTTTTATATTATCAAAAAGAAACGAGATATTCCAGGTGATCGAGTTGTTCTATTCGCTATATGCGTTTATACGTATCACGGCAATAATAATCCGTCTACCTGAAGGATTCACAAAATAGAAATTTAATATTGAGAATGGGAGTCAATAAGATCGAAAGAGTGTTCACTCGAAAGAATGCTCAATTTTTAAAGAGGAATACTTGGAAGAAAAAGAGAAAAGAATGCAACATACAACGATTCAACGTCGAGATTATTTTCCGTTGGCGCGTTTTCAGCAAGTTTCAGAAAGTTACGAATCCCTCGCGATTTCTCCGGACGAGAAATGCCCGGTAAGATTTTAAAATAGGCCTAGGAAAATATTTTGGTGGCTGGCTGATGCAGAATAAACGGGCATTAACGTCAGCTTGAAAGCGTGCCAGGTCCTTTTCGCGTGATTCTCGCAACCGAGGACGTAGCGACGGAATTCCCTGCCACGGACAATCCTTATTTTCGGAACGTGTCATCCTGTCGTGTTCGTGATTATTTGCAAAATCTCGTTCCCATTTGTTACTTCATTTTCGATTCATCGCTGGATGTAAAAACTTATTTGAATATTTTCAAAGAAAATTGAAAGGAAAGTGTAGACAAGTTAAATTTACCACTCAACTTTTGTTTCCAACAAGATAACGCACATACGACGTATACAGTTCGCCAATTGATGATTGTGTACAACATAGCGCAAAATTTAAACACAAGCTTGCCCGAAGCCCGAATTTAAATCCAGTTGAAAATATTTGGTATTAATTGGAGAAAAACATCCGAAAACATCCCATTTTGAGTAAATCGGAATTGAAACAAATAATCTTGAAAGAATGGACTGAAATCAGCAATGAATTAAGTAAGAAGTTGGTCCATTAGATGGAAAATAGATTGAAGGAGGACACGCTACGAAATATTAAATCATAATTTAACAGCGTTATTCAAAATGTGCCGATACTTTTGTCCGTGTACAAGATTGTTGTAAAACACATTTTTATTAGCTACGTGTTCCCTACTTTATTATTGAGTTGTTCGGAAAATTGGTGCCAATGTTTAAATAAATAAACCAATTCCGTACTTCAAAGCACTAATTTTTTATAAGATATGTATTTTTTTTCTTTACAACCTTTTACCTTTCCAATAATTAAAACATTTCCTTTTTCCAAAAATTGTGTTTCTTTATTTTCTTTAAGATCGAAATCCTCGTATTTAGATTTTGTTCGCAGTTTGCGAATAATTTTTTCTGGTACATTACCGTCTCTTTAGACATTATATATTTCACTTAATGTTTTGCCAGTACTTTTCCCTCTCCGTTGAAAGAAAAATATTCGATGTCAGAAGTGTACTTTATTTCTTTCCATCTTCAGGACAGGAACATCATCGTAACATCGAGACGAAACTAATAATTCTAACGAATAGCCTTTTAAAGGACGTGTAAAAAGATAATCTTTTAGAACATATGCGAATTTTATTTATAGTAATTTATTCAAACATTACCTATCGAAAATCGGCACGGATTTTCCGGACAACCTAATACAATTTTTAAGCACGCATTTATTACGGTCAAAATAGAACCAAAAGGCAATGAATGAAAACTGTATAAAAAATTGTTACATATGTATAAAAGCCACTAAATAAAGCACAAACAAAAATTATAACGTTAGAAGTTCCATCACTTGGAAAAAGAATTCATGAAAATTGTTCAATTCTGCAACGTTTACGGATAAATGCCCCCTAAAAAAGGAAACTGCGCTTTGCAAGTGCATCGATACATAAGTATGCGTAATAGTACAGCAAATATAGTTAGGTTACATTTCCAGCGTGAGACACCCTGTATAATCTGTATAATCAATGGAAATTCATCGAAGAGATTCCGTTTGACAAGTTCCACTAAATATTGCTGCAAACGAAACAGATAACTCGACATGTGGAGCGAGTTAAAAAAGAAAGTCGATCAAGGAAAATCGAAGACAAGGTAAGGAAAGGAAAGGAAAGGAAAGGCGAGGAAGGTGATTCTGATGGGGCGCGAAGACCGGTTCCAAGAATTGGTCAGTGAATTCGGTTGAGCCGGAGCAAGCGGAGGAGCGGTGGAAAAAATGGGCCACCGCTCCAAATTTGTAAGTCTCGCTTCCGGGCGGCTGAACGAGCCGCTCCCAAAATAAGGCTCGTGAGAATCAGGGAATTCCACTCCCACGTTCTCTCCGCATTGAGATACTGTCAGAGGGTATGGCATGCTGCCAGCCTGACGTCGAAATTGCAGGGAACACGTCTCTTCTTTCGTTATCTTGCCCTTATTCCGCATTTAGTCCGAATACACACCTTTCTTCTAGACTTTTAGCTTCCCGTCCAGTACCTCGATTCTGAACATTGTTGTCAATCGATGTTCTTAAAGAAGTATTAATCAAATAAAGGGAATCGGGCCATAGTGGACAAAGTAGAATGGACATAGACTGTCGACGTTCCTTGGCACCGTGTTCCTCGTGTCTTAACGTGAACTTACACGCGGTTAGAATGTTAAACTATTCTTAACCTCTGAATGATCCACTGAGTTCGTTTTGATTTCGTTCGCTAAAAATAAGACAGATCAAAATTTTCGCGACAAACGCTTTGGATATGATATCGATATATATCGATATTATTTTAGAATAAACATAGTTTAGTGAATTTTATGGTTTGACGATTATTTATATACACCTTGTTTCATTGCAGAACAAGTTTTAAGGCATGGTATCCCAATTTTACCGGCAAATACTTCTCGGGTTGAATTGCAAGCTTGAGATTGAAGCAAAAATTTACGCAGTATGTTTTATACACTGCCGTTCATAAGTATTGAGACACTTATGGTCGAGGAGAAAATACTATCTGATTTAAATTATATTTTCTCACCAAAGTTAGCATCGTATATTAGTAAAAATATACATGCGTACTTGTACTTCGAGATTCTAGAATGAATAATACTTTTTAAGGTTAAAAATAATTAAATTTAAGGAAAAAATTGTTTATAACGATTGTTTTTTGTATAGAATTGCATTCAGAATGTCTTACTTGTCCATGTACAAAAACAAGAAAATTATTGGGTTATCCAGAAAATTCGTGCCGATTTTTAAATAAATATGCCAATTTTATACTTCAAAGCGCTAATTTTTTTTTTTTGTTCTATAAGATATGTGTTTTGTAGTTCTTCAATTTTTCGTCGTCTTTTCAGCAATTTGGAAAATTCCATTTTTCCAAAAACTTTGTTCCTTTATTTCTTTGTAAACGAAACTCCCATCTTTAGAGCTTGTTAACCGTTTCCGAACAATTTTTTCCGATAAGCGACCATTTTTTTTAACATTGCATACCTCGTTTGATGTTTTACCAGCATTTTGATATTTCTTTATTTTCTTTCATCTTCAAGACAATATAACACCGAGAAGAAACTGGTAACTTTAATGAATAGACTTTTGAAAATTACGTGAGAAAATAGTCTTTCAGTATGTATGCGAACTTTATATTTTCATCTAATTTTATTCATTGTAATGTATTCAAATACTATCTATCAAAAATCGGCACAAACTTTCCGGAGAACCTAATAGATTTGATAGACTACGGACTTCTATGCAAATTCATATACTTGAGAAAATTATTTCACCTATCGGATGTCATAAAAAGCATTATAATTTTGATATTTCGTATATTTATTCATACTACGTGCATTCTGCGCAATTCTTCATTATTGAATTTCCTAAAAATGCATAAAAATCCGCGGTCTATTGATGATTATTCGCTTGAAACGTAATTTTATCCAATTTCACGCAACACGTGTAGGATTTGCTTTAGAGGAACATTCTTTTTACATTAAACGCCGGCATGAAATTTCCACGAAGCCGTAATAAAGCAGTAAGTTCGTCATTTCGATTAGTAGGCTTGTGTAGTCATATGAAACAATACGGCGAATGTGCTGGTGTGTTCATCGCTACGCTGATTCTTGGAATAATCCTTCCAGAGCATCTTCCTGCATCATCTATCACTTCTGCGAGTAATTACCAAGTAGCTGAACTGATCATCCCGTTTTCTTCAATCTTACGTGGTTTTCCTTTGATTATTCTGTCGTACACGCGTAAAATTAAAGTTATAAGTTCCGCTTTTTTCGCCAACTTATGAGATCACAGGTTTTCCCATTATTAACAACTGGGAAATATTCAATGTAACAAGTTTAATAGTAACTCGAAGCAAAACATAAAAAAGTTGCACCAAAATTTATGTTACATAACTTTCAATTGAAATGAACATTTTGTACACAAAATACAATATCATATATGTACGTGACCACTTATTTGAAGCATTGAAACATCGAATTAATTTCTTACTGTCTTTACAGCCCTGATTTATCAGCTAATAACTTCTTTCTATTCCCTCAGGTGATAAATGAAACGCGTGGACAGCGTTTTACAACGTCTGAAGAAGCTGTTGAAGGATATAAATGAATTACCAAATTTCAAATGCTTTTAACAAACGAACGGTTAAATACTTTGACGTTAAATGAAGTTCATACGCAAAAGAAGATCTATACCAACTAGATTTAACCTAGAAAAAAAATGTCACCATTAGAAATTGTTCTATAATATGAGTCCGGGAACTGTTTGAATAGACTGTGTACAATGAAAACTTAACAGTTTGGTTTCAATCGCGAACAATATTTAGATTGGACAAAAAATATTCATATTTCTCGAAGCTTCACTACGAACTCCAGAGGTTTTGTTTTCTCTGAATGCATACTAAACGTATATTTTTAAGAAGATCATTGCTTAAGTGTATGTATATATACGTAAAAACTTTTGCAATGTCGACAAATCACACGCAAAGTGCGCAGAGCTCGAACGTTATTGTTAACAACCACGGGTAGTAGCAATGTTGCAATCTAAAAGACGTGACCACCGAGAAAGTTTAAGAAAAATGAAAAACCGAAAAGGTAACGAAGAGAAGATAGAACGAAGAAAGACCGTGAAGGGGAAGCTAAGCTAAGAGGGGAAAAATGAGTAGTTGCAGAAGGTTCGAGGTAAAGCTGCTGCTGGACTAATAAAGCGCCAGAGCTGTAATAAGAGCTGGCAGAAAGTTAACTGAACTGTAAAGCCGAGCCTGAAAAGAACCTCGTTGCTGAGAGTTCCAGGAACATCGTATCCTCTCCAAGAAATCCGTGTTCGACTCCGATGTCTTACCTTTCTCTCTGTGATACTCTCCTTCTTTCTTCTTCTCGTTTTCTTCTCTCTGGCGCTCCACTCTCTTGACTTTTTCTCTTTGCCATCTGCACTTGTGTACTTTCTTTGCCGATTTACGCCTCTTTTTAAAAAGATACTAAATGATTTCGGAATTCGCATAATTCGATACAAGATATTGTTGCAAGTATACTGTAAATTCTGATATGAAGTTGATATCACGTTCGGAAAGGAGGATCCTTAATTCTGTGACTGGAAATATCGGTTAAATGAAATTTCGGCCGACGAACACATTAATTTATTCCTTACATTTCTATTTTCTGCAATTAGCGTGTATGTTTGCGTTTTCGTACAGAATAATTAATGAAATTTATTTTCTTAATAGCATTTATAAAGTAGGTACTGAGAACGTGAGGAAAATATGCACCTTTATCTGTGCGTGTAGAAATTTGTACGTTGGTAGACTGCATGTCCATATGCTACTCGACTACTGGTTTCTTTTTTTGCAGTACGAGACGAAATTTGTTCATTTATCATATAAATAAGCACCAGTGATCTGATAGAAAGATGTACTGCGAGAAATGTGTAGAATAGTAATGAAAGTTTCAATTCTCATGTACGGGATTTGGCTTTAAAACCATCCTAAAACTATCCCTCTATTTACGTGGATTGTTTGTTCCATTTTTTTACATGGATGAAAATCGTGTGGATGGAGTCTGTTTGTACGAAAAGAAGATAAGTAAGAAAAATTTATATATTATCTAAATATTTATTTCATACAAATTAACATAGAAAAAAAGAAATAATGATATTTTAGAAAACCAAAATAAATTTTATTCGTTGTCAGAATTTGTCCAAAAAGAAAGAAAAACAAAACCCATAAAAGTTAGACTTATGTAATTAGTACGCTCAAGTAAAAATTTGCGTCCCTCCGATATGTAATAAATTCAATGAAAGATTATAGAAAAATATATGTTTTGACCGCTTAAAATTAGATCCTGTAAATTAATACGGCGTATAAAAAGTACCACGCAAATAGAGGGACAATTTAAAAAGAAACTCGCGTAAAAAAAGTAGCGCATAAATCGAGGGACAGGTGTATGACACATTGTGGAACAGAAATCATAGAAATTTCTGCCCTCTTGGCTACTTATATCTTCAACATCGATTACTTATCACTACTGAAACTAACGAAGACATCAAAAATTGTTGTTTGTGTATTAGTGTTCTGTAATTTTTTATTAGTCCCGTTACTTTCTTCGAGCACACATATACACCCATCACTTCATTCATGCGGATTGACCGTTCCACGTAGATTCTTTTACGCGGATAAAAATCGCGTAAATAGAGTCTGCTTATATGAAAAAAAGAACATGGTAAAAAAACGGGTATAAATTACAAAAACGTTTAAATTGCATAGGTTGTATCATAAAAGAAATAACGATATTTCAGAAAATTGAAATAAAAATTCGGTGTCAGCATTTGTACTGTAATTCAAAGCGCCATGGAAGCTTAAATCGTAGGACATGGGGTTAAAAAGAACTCTAAAAAGATCAGAGTTATGTAATTAGTGTGTTCAAGTGAGAATTTCCGTCTCTCTGATATCTAATAAATTCAATGAAAGTTTATAGAAAACTGAACCCATCCGACCGTGTAAAATCAGATGGCGTATAAAAAGTAGCGCGTAAATAGAGTGCTGGGTGTATAATACAATTAGATCGGCGGGGATTCAGATTATGGAAGATTCGTAGATCGAAGTTTGAGCGAAGGGTGCACACTAGTAAATATAAAAGGCGCGCGAAACTTTTCCACGTGACCACTGTAACTATCCTCAGCATTGGTCAGAAAGGGACTATTTATAACATTCCCTGTGAGACGGACGGTTACATAAGCTTACATTATTCATATCGTGACTTTATACTTCCTTCGTTACACGTGCCCGCATGTTCGTATCAGCGAACCAAACGTGATACACGCATGCGTACACTACGAACTGCGTTTGTGGAAAATGAGCAAGAGGTGTTCGGGCTGTGGGAAATGCTTTTAATAGTATCCAATCGAATTCTGTCAGAGTCGACTTTATGATTGGTACCACTCATTGTGTGGTAATGTTTTCGTAACAGATGAAAATAGATCAAGAAAATATTTTTACTATACTGAGCATTGTATTTGTTAACACATTGCCGACCGCGCGTATTTTTCGCGAGCGACATTTACAAATTTCACGTTGAAAAATATAAAATTTGTTATTATATATTAGGCGTATGCAAAAGTTTTAGTCTTTCCTTCAAGAGTTCGTGTATAATTACTTTTAATCGATATAATTTCCCGCTTCTTTGTGCAATTGTTTGATCGATATTGATCTATCTGTAACGCGAAGTTCATAAGCAATTGATGATAATAGCCTTATGAAGCAACAGTAAGCCAGCTAATGGACGAAAAGCTGTACATTCGACACTGCATTCGATACGCGTTCCATACAACAACGCTGGGCAGTATGTGGCTCGAATCACTCAGTAAATTGTCTTTAACTTCAGCTGGAAAGTTCTTCCACACGCGGCGCAGTCTTCAGATTTCACACCGACAGATTATATCACTTAACCAGATCGATGCAGCACTCAAATCGGACAACACTGTCGAAACTTTGCAGAAATAAGGAAATGGTTTGATGATTTCATTGCCTTTAAACCAATGTTATTTTTTCACAACGGAATCTGAAACTTGACAGCTAAGCGGCAGAAAGTCGTACAGAATGAAGGAAAGTATTTCGAACATTAATTTGTAATGCATATAGTATGTATAAATAAAAGAAAGTTAAAAGAAAAGAACTAAAACATTTGCATAGACCTAATAAAACTGAAGATTAGCTGAAATATGTTTACCACTTTTAACTTGAGGGTGATATAAAAACAAAAGTACGTGTAATATATTTTTTTGAGATCTACTGTGTACCAAAATTCCACCGAAATATCGGTGATTATCACTTACGAATGTTCCCTTGTTAAATATATAATTGATAGAAACGCCAACCAATGTATAGCAATAGGTAAAATTTCCAAACAATTCATGACTTATTTCAGGATTATCTCAAATTTCATAAGTGTCCTAACGCTTATGGACGTGAGTGTAAATTAATAAGATATTGATGTATCAGTACGTGACTTCAAAGTCACATCGGGCTATAGAAGATTTAGTGTCATTTTCCTATTTCTTCGATACATTGTCTAAACCGCTGTCCCTTCTTCCTGTCCGTATTGTCGATACCTTGAAGCTGGAAGTTTGGACGGTGCAATCGATACGCTTGGACGAAGTTACGAGGGCATAACGTTACGTATGGAACGCGTAAATTTAAAGTGAGCAGCCTAGTACGTAAGCCGTAAAAGCTGGCAGTTGGTAGAACGCCATCCAATACGAATACAATAGCACCAGGGTTCTCCAGCTAGCTGTGTTCTTCCCCTGATGTCTACGTATCATCGTGCCCGTGATCGTGTATAAAGTTTCCCCGAAGTAGAATGGTGCACTGCTGGTATTAGAATGTATCGCGAGTAAGGATATTCGAGGTTTTATGCTCGACGAGGCGGTAGAAGTTAAAGGGCGTTTCATACAGGAGGACTGTGTGCGCTTCACATTGGAAAAGCTCTGCTACGATCATCATAGAAAACGGTAAAACAGAAACGAGAGTTCGTAAGTTGAAGATCGAAACGGAGAGGAAACGCCGATAATTTCGAATGTTTCTTATTTCCGTGGGTTTTCCTAGAGAATAGAATAGTACGCTGCTTTCATTTCACGCTTTCCAAAATTGCGAGTACAATTACCATTTCTATCCGCGTAAAAATAAAATAACGCCGAACGGTCAATCCACGTAAATGGAAGGATGAGTGTATAATTTTGTAGGCTCTAAATCTATATATATTATATTTGTTGTACAGTACGGTCTGTCTTTTGATATAGAGCATAGTACAGCGTGTTAAGAACAGTGCAAACATATTTATGCCTCGACCCACGTAACTGATTTCCTATGGAAACAGCTAATGAGATTACGTAGGAGGTACTTCGTACGTTGCGGAGCTTGACATTAGGATTTTGCAATCGAAAATGACATCGCTATATATAAACATAGATATTGGAATCACCCGTTGCTTTTAACGCCGTGATCAACCCGTCGTTTCACGCGTTGCTAAATTTCTTTATATTTCACCGTAAATATTACCTCATTTGGTCAATATTAGAGGAAAGTAGTTCAATACATTTTTTTCGTAAAGTAGTTCAAACCTTTTCATTTAGTGCATGCAAAATAATTACATCCCTTCTATTAATGTAAGTGGAAGGAAAATATAAATGTATGCATTTTGCATTTCGAAGGAAAATTGGAGCGAATTGTATCTGAGCAATTGAAATGACCAAAAACAACAGTACACGATACCATTGCATTGTTTCAAAATACGGAGTCGCATGAATCCAGGAAAGGATCTGGGAGACCAAATGTTACCATGGAAACAGACGATAAACACACTGTACTCTTAAGGGGATATGCAACCCTGGAAACCTAAAACAATCCGGTGAATCTCACTTTTCTTTCGCCTACAAATATTCATTAAAAGAGCAAGATTTTTATAACGGTCGTTAAGCAACATCTTAGCTCTATTTATTGTGTAAAAGTACAAAATGAGTTATATAACATTATTTAAACTTCATGTCTAGCGAAACCTTATTTGCTGGCACTCAGCGACAAATGTGTCTGGAATATAAAAAATAAAAAATTTTTGAATCGATTTAAACAAAAATAAATTATCTCCAATGTAGCGCAAAAGTTTTCAATAATTTTGGGAAATAAGAAAATGGCTGTTCCGTCCGAAGGAACAGAAAGCCGGTCGATCTTTTGTTTGGCACGGTTTATAACACGATCGCGAAGAAAAGGCTATTTTTTGAGACAACGAATTCCATTGTTCATATTATTGTGAATTTCTCGCCGAGAGAAATTAGTTTTCTTTACAAAACGGTCGCGTAAAGTTAATTTTCGTTCTCATTAGCCGAAGACGTGTTATAAAAACGAACGGTTTCCTAACGGTCATTTTCGACAATGGATTCTCAACGTGTAAAGAACCATTGTATCGGACCTGGCGGAAATTCCAGACCGTTGCCAAACCTTCGGCACATCGCGCGTCCGAGCAGGTATCGCCCCACTTTTCCAGGAAAAAGAGCGCTAAGGGCGCACTGGAAGGGTGTTCGCGATATCCGCTAGGCATGCTGATTGGTAATTAACATTTCGGTTGCTACCAATCAGCGTGTCACCCTCTTTAGCAGCGATCGAGCGAGCTGCTGAAGAAGGATTCGTACGGTAGAAGTCTTCGGAGTCAGTCGTTCGTTGACTAGCTATTCGCACGTTAGACGCAATCATAACCAGTCGTCATTAAGAGTCGTTCTCTAACCATTCGAGAGAATAGTCTCTATCGAGAAGTAAAGATAACACAGTCGTTCGTTGACTGTCGATACGTCCGTGAACAGGCAATCGATACACGTTCGATCGTTAGAATCCATCGTTCGGGATTTCTAACGTTTTTTGCTATCTTATTCTTGTCATCGTCCATCGTTCGGGACGATATAAAACTCTTTCTTCGGTCAACCTCATCGTCGCGCATTTTCGAGGCGGATTCCACATTCAGTCGAATCCGACTTACGGGTATTCGACGGTAGAACATTCGACACACCGTGTTCTGCCCTTCGTTCGAAATAGTTGCCCAATATTAAATTGGCGGGTAACAGTGTAGTGCGTGAGTGGTGTTCAGTGGAACCACGCAGCCGACACACCCACAGGGACATCTACGCACGCGACGACACAAACATTTTTGGTCCTTCGAGCAGGATCCACGACCTGTGAACGCACAGCCATACGGTGGAATCCAGCATCATAGGGTGGAATCCAGTGAGGACTTGACGAGAAATCAGAGGCGAGTCTAGACCAGAGAAGCAGAGCACCAGCAGCTATCGTTCGAGCTAGCAGGACTGACTTCAATCCAGGTAAACTCGTTCGATTACCAGACTATCGCCCGAAATTAATCCAATTCCCATTCCGTTGAATTGAGATAATTTCAGTTTTCGAAATGGCAACCGCTAGCATAGCCGCGAACAAAGAAACGGAAAATCACATTCGGTCCCTTAAAGTGAAACGCCGCTCGTTCAAGGCGCAAATCACGATGTTCGCGAATTATACCAAAAACTATCAAGACTCCGAAACAGAACGCGAAAAGCTCCGCGAACGGATCAGAAGATTAAACAAACAATTCGAAACGTTTAATCACATTCAAGACGAGCTGGCTCTTCAAGAAGACTTTGAAGAGGCAGAAACTGAACGCGCGTCCACCACCGATTTGTTCGACGACACAATTATCGCGGCAAAGGTTTTATTAAAACGGTTAGATAAGTCCGAGGACACATCGCGTGTTACAGTAACGGAACCGGTAACTCGCGAGTCCCCCGCGCCTTCGTCCATCACTTTCGGCATGCCGGTTCATTTGCCGAAAATCGACCTGCCGAAATTTGATGGCCGCCTCGAAAGATGGATCACCTTCAAGGATGCATTCCAGACCATGATACATTCGCAATCTGGTCTGAGTAACGTCCAGAAGATGAATTATCTGCGGTTATCCCTAATCGGGAAGGCGGAACACGCAATCGAAGCCTTCACGATTAGCGAGGATAATTACGAAGTCGCGTGGAATCAGTTGAATGAAATCTACGATAATAAACGCGTCCTCGTCCTCCGTCACGCAGCTATGCTACGAGATACGCCGCGGATGAACGACGACTCATCCGAAGCCATTCGCGATCTAGTCAATTATATGCAGCTTCATGTACGCTCACTCCAAGCACTCGGACGGTCTTGGGAAGATATCGCGAACGACTTATTAACGAGTATCGCGGTATCGAGCATGTCGACCGACACGCGCAAGGCATGGGAACGCACATTGACGGACACTGATACTCCAAGAATCGAGGAGATCTTCAAACACCTTCGAATCGCGTCGCATCAATCGAAGGATGTTGATCCCGGTTCTTCTGCTCATCGGACGGAGCAAGCGAAGTCGCATCATTGCCCGACGCACGAGTCATGTCGGGCAAACTCGTCGCGTTATTCTCCGCCATCGTCGCGAAAATCATTCGCACCGTCGCGACGATCGCCGCCCTCGTCGCGAAAACCGTCTTCACCGTCGCGACGTTCGCCGCCATCATCGCGAAAATCGCCGCAATCATCGCGAAAATCGCCGCCGTCTCCTCGAACGCAGAGGAGAACCTCGTACGCGACCGCGGTTCAAAACACGAAGTCGAAATCGTCGTGTAAAATCTGCAGCGACGGTACACACGACGTGTACCAATGCAGAAAATTCCTCGACATGACGGTCGAGGAACGCGGTAAGACGGCGCGAAGACTGAAGCTTTGCATGAATTGTTTGCGATCGGATCACGCAACAAATGATTGCAAAGCCGGAACGTGTCGCGTGTGCAATCAACGGCACAACACCAAGTTGCATCAGGATCCTGTACATACGAAAGGGGATTGACTAGGAAGCTCACCCGCAGGACTGACAACATTACGACGACAAGGCATCGCATTGGTATCGGACGGACAGACCAACGGATTGATGGCCACTGCAATCGTAAACGTTCTCGATCGCGACAAGAGACCGATTCAGTGTCGTACACTCATCGATACCTGGTCAAACGCGAACTTCATCACCGAAAAGCTCGCGACGAAGCTGCGTTTGCCATCGAAACGGGCATCCGTAGCAATCGGTACGTTGAATCAGTCGAATACGACCGCGAACAGGCTTATATCGACCACGATTAAATCGCGTTTATCACATTACGAACGTAATTTAACATTTTTCACGATATCGCAAATTTCGGAATCGTTACCGGAAACGCAAATCGATCGCGCCGCGTTATCCATACCGCCGAACATCCGATTAGCTGACCCACAGTTTCACCGTCCAGCACCCATCGACATGCTGATAGGAGCTGGACCCGCTCTGTCGTGTCTCAGCATCGGGCAACACGACCTCTCTCCGCGCAACGGATCGGATCTCATCCTCCAGAAGACGCAACTGGGATGGATCATCGGGGGGAGCGTACCGACAGCCGTACCACGCACGACACGCAAGACGTTCGTTGCCACCTTGAACTTCGAC
Source organism: Anthophora plumipes (assembly GCA_951804975.1). Lineage (NCBI taxonomy): Eukaryota > Metazoa > Arthropoda > Insecta > Hymenoptera > Apidae > Anthophora > Anthophora plumipes. The sequence continues at coordinate 10,424,212 of OX638120.1, forward strand.
CTCAAGAAGTTCTGGGAAATAGAAGAGGGTTCTCCAGGAAACCACCTATCGTCCGAGGAACGTGACTGCGAGGACCACTTCATCGCCAACATCCAACGCAACGAAGCTGGACGGTACATAGTCGCCTTGCCCTTTAACGAAAAGAAAGATTCTATCGGGGAATCTCGGTCGCGTGCCCTAAATAGATTTTTTTCTTTAGAACGAAAATTAAATCGGAATCCGGAATTAAAACGGCAATACACCGCGGTTATCGATGAGTATCGCGAACTCGGTCACATGACGCAGGTGAAACCTTCGAATTCACCGGGTTTCTACCTGCCGCATCACTCGGTCGTAAAACCTTCGAGCGCGACAACGAAGGTACGCGTAGTTTTCGACGGATCCGCGAAATCGAGCAGTGGCCTCTCCCTCAACGACGCGCTACGGACTGGACCCAGCATCCAAAACGACATCTTTTCGTTACTCCTCCGCTTTCGAATGTACGCATACGTATTGACTGGGGATATCGAAAAGATGTATCGGCAATTCCTCGTGCGGCCGGAAGACCGATCTTATCAGCGGATCCTATGGCGAGATCAACGGAATCAGGTGTCTACGTACGAGCTGAATACAGTCACGTTCGGACTGGCAGCAGCACCTTATCTCGCCATCCGATGCATTCATCAGCTTGCAGAGGACGAAAAAGTTAGATTTCCGGAAGCTTCAACGGTCGTGAAGCGAGATCTGTACGTCGACGATCTTATAACCGGAGCTAACAGCATTGAAGAAGCAATCCATCTACGGACGGAAGTCATCGGCTTGTTCAACCAAGGAGGACTGAACATTCGTCAGTGGGCATCCAACGAGCCTCAACTCCTCGCAGGGCTAAACGAGAACCAGATCCATCCGAAGATCTTGGGCGATCCAACGACCATGAAAACGCTCGGCATTTCATGGGACGCGCGAAAGGATCAAATGTTGTACACAGTCGAACCACCATCAGTAACCAAGGTTACAAAACGAACGGTTCTGTCGTCAATCGCGAAAATCTTCGATCCGTTGGGACTGCTCGGTCCAGTCACCATAATCGCGAAGATTTTCATGCAGCGTCTCTGGCAGCAGAAGGTTGACTGGGATGAATCGCTCCCAGCCAGCCTCCATACCGACTGGACAACATTCGTGCAACAACTCCAACACCTCGACAACATCGGATTCAAGAGGAACACCACGCAACGTGGGACAAGGAGGATCGAACTGCATGGTTTCTGTGACGCTAGTGAACGAGCATACGGTGCATGTATATACATTCGGACAATCGGGAAATTCGGTCGTATCGAAACGAATCTTCTGTGCGCGAAATCACGCGTCGCGCCGCTAAAAATCGTTACCCTCGCGCGATTAGAACTGTGTGGTGCCGCGTTACTCGCTTCATTATACGCGACGGTTCGGGAAGCAATCACGTGCGGTATCGATCACGTGTTTCTCTGGACTGATTCAACGATCGTTCTCAACTGGATCAGCAAACAACCGTGCACACTGAAAACGTTCGTGGCAAATCGCGTAGCTGAAATCCAGGAGAAAACCGAGAAGACGACTTGGCGTCACGTTCGAACCCAAGACAACCCGGCGGACTTAGTATCACGGGGACAATTACCCACACAGTTCAAAACCAACGCACTTTGGCGTCACGGACCGAAATGGCTCTCCAATAACCAATCGAATTGGCCAGAGTCAAAGGTAACGATCGTCAACGAGTTACCGGAACTAAAACGCATCACGTGCCTCGCAGCAACCGTGCGTTACAATGACGAAATTCTCCACCGATATTCGTGCATCAACAAGTTGAGACGAATCATCGCGTATTGCCTGCGAGTAAGACGAGTCAGCCGCGCAACGGGCCCATTGACGACCAGCGAAGTCCACGAAGCCAACCTTCGCATCGTTCGTCTACTGCAAGCAACATCGTTCGAAAAGGAGATCCATTGCTTGGAAAGTGATGAGTGTTTGCCTACGAAGAGCAAGCTCATCCCCCTGAATCCGTTCCTCGATGATCAGGGAATTCTCCGGGTTGGAGGCCGACTCCAAAATTCGACCCTTCCATTTTCGCAGAAGCATCCGATACTTCTGCCGAGAGGTCATCATATCACGATGCTCATCATCAGAGACGCTCACTGTCTGAATCATCACGCAGGCATAACGTCCACTCTCTACATAGTTCGGCAAGCCTATTGGCCCATCGACGGAAGAAACACAACACGCAAGATCGTCCGGCAGTGTGTGAAGTGTTTCCGCCATAATCCTCCGAATACGAACTATCGCATGGGAAATCTTCCAGCATCCCGTGTGACGGAAAATCGGCCGTTTTCGAATTGCGGCATAGACTACTGCGGTCCTTTCTTCATCAAGGAACGGCGTTATCGAAATCGTACGCGCGTGAAAGTCTATGTCGCCGTATTTGTCTGCCTTGCTACCAAGGCTGTCCATTTGGAGGTGGTGAGCGATATGACCACTGACGCGTTTCTCGCCGCCTTAAAACGTTTCGTAGGGCGACGAGGTATCTGTAAAAACATTTATTCAGACAACGGGTCCAATTTCATCGGCGCGAACAACGAGCTTCTGGAGCTGCACGAAACACTCCAGAATGACAATCGGATTCGGAATTTCCTCATCGGTAAGGAAATCACATGGCACTTCATGCCACCTTTATCGCCTCATTTCGGTGGTCTTTGGGAAGCTGCCGTAAAATCGTTCAAACATCACCTCAAACGCGTCGTCGGTGATGAATTGTTTACGTACGAACAATTCGAAACGTTCGCGATCGAAATTGAAGCTATCCTCAATTCGCGTCCGTTGACTCCCTTATCCTCCGATCCCAACGATCCTTCTGCCCTTACTCCCAGTCATTTTTGATTGGTAATTCTCTCACGAGTCTTCCGGAGAATGATTTCAGGGCAACGCCAGCTAACCGATTATCGAGCTGGCAGCACATCCAGAAGGTGAAGCAGGACTTCTGGACCAGGTGGCATAAGGAGTACATCAGCCACTTAAACGTACGGCATAAGTGGACTAAAGGCTCCCATGACATCAAGGAAGGAACAGTCGTGGTTCTAAAGGAGGACCACCTTCCGCCACTCTCGTGGCGTCTCGGACGGGTCCAGAACATCCATCCAGGCACAGACGGGATCATCAGGGCAGTCACCGTTCGGACTGCCAATGGAGTTTACAAGAGGAACGTCAAGCAGCTGGCCCCTCTTCCTCAACAAGACGCAGCATAGGAGTGCTTTGTCCATCGCATCGGGACAGACATTTCTATTGATAAACTATGGACATTACGAATAGTTTTAAGTGTGCGTCTTGATCGACTCGGTCTCTCAACGGGGGGAGCATGTTCCGTCCGAAGGAACAGAAAGCCGGTCGATCTTTTGTTTGGCACGGTTTATAACACGATCGCGAAGAAAAGGCTATTTTTTGAGACAACGAATTCCATTGTTCATATTATTGTGAATTTCTCGCCGAGAGAAATTAGTTTTCTTTACAAAACGGTCGCGTAAAGTTAATTTTCGTTCTCATTAGCCGAAGACGTGTTATAAAAACGAACGGTTTCCTAACGGTCATTTTCGACAATGGATTCTCAACGTGTAAAGAACCATTGTATCGGACCTGGCGGAAATTCCAGACCGTTGCCAAACCTTCGGCACATCGCGCGTCCGAGCAGGTATCGCCCCACTTTTCCAGGAAAAAGAGCGCTAAGGGCGCACTGGAAGGGTGTTCGCGATATCCGCTAGGCATGCTGATTGGTAATTAACATTTCGGTTGCTACCAATCAGCGTGTCACCCTCTTTAGCAGCGATCGAGCGAGCTGCTGAAGAAGGATTCGTACGGTAGAAGTCTTCGGAGTCAGTCGTTCGTTGACTAGCTATTCGCACGTTAGACGCAATCATAACCAGTCGTCATTAAGAGTCGTTCTCTAACCATTCGAGAGAATAGTCTCTATCGAGAAGTAAAGATAACACAGTCGTTCGTTGACTGTCGATACGTCCGTGAACAGGCAATCGATACACGTTCGATCGTTAGAATCCATCGTTCGGGATTTCTAACGTTTTTTGCTATCTTATTCTTGTCATCGTCCATCGTTCGGGACGATATAAAACTCTTTCTTCGGTCAACCTCATCGTCGCGCATTTTCGAGGCGGATTCCACATTCAGTCGAATCCGACTTACGGGTATTCGACGGTAGAACACTCGACACACCGTGTTCTGCCCTTCGTTCGAAATAGTTGCCCAATATTAAATTGGCGGGTAACAGTGTAGTGCGTGAGTGGTGTTCAGTGGAACCACGCAGCCGACACACCCACAGGGACATCTACGCACGCGACGACACAAACATGGCGGCTTGTTAAACATAAAATTTTGTTTCGCTGATGAAAATCAAATTTAAACTCATAAAAATTCAACGAATTAAGATATCAAAAAAAAAAATACTACGTTACATTGTAGATTATTTTATGAAAAATAATGTTTAGAAATTTCAAGTTGAATGGATAAAAAGTTTCGGAGATCTATTGGGTGCAAGGTCGGTAAACACAGTTTCGAGAAAAACGCGTTTGAAGTTTTAAATTAATCTATCTCTAAAACAAAAGAATATTTTTACAAATTTTCCCATGATTTCGGGAGCATAAAGTGACCCTTCTGTTTTTAAAAAGTCGTCAGCTGCTTATCTTTTAATTTTCTTTAGCAGTTGCCGAGCTTCTTTCGAATTTACTTGAGCTCGAATCTCCGCGTGTATTAGGCAACGTTCGTCTATTTTCTTACAAATGTTGTATATACTATTACTAATCTTTAAATCCATAAGTTTCATTATTGATAAAATGCTTTCCCAGCCATTTTTAAAAACACTAGCACCGATAAATGCCGCTATGACGACTATTTTTTTGCCACAAAATGATATCTTTGAAGCAATTATCCATATTATAGAATTGACGCTCTCATTACTATTTTACGTAAAAATATAGGCTAAGGTAGTTTTTCTAAAATTATTTAAATAAGTAAACGTAAAAAGACATGTTTAATGACAAGAAGTGAACCGATATCTTTCCCCGTCAGAAGTGTTACATTGGCCCTTCTTGCTTGACATGACATGTAGTCGTTTAGAGTCTTATAACTTCGCCATCTTTTTAAATTTTAAAAAATCCGTTTACTATAATATTCTACACAAAATGTTAAAACAAAAAACAACAGCAAATTTCGAATTTTTGAAGCCGAGAAGGTTGCATACCCCCTTAAGTATGAGAAATTCAAAAAAGATAGGGCCAGAAATTTGTGCTGAATTAAATAGCACAAGGATTAACACAGTGTCATTGACTACTGTGAAAATGCGTTTGAAAAATGCCGGCTTATTTTGGCGAATTGCAGTAAAGAAACCATTAAGTTTTAAGTCAAATCCTTCCAATTTGTTCAAGCCGTTCTTGGATTATAGACCAGAGTGTATCAACTTTTTCCGTGATTCGTGCAATCGTTAAACATGCATGTTCTGAAAGTATATAGCCCTTAAATCGCTATTATCAATTATTGAAGGTCTGCCAGATCTCGGATCATCTTTCAGATTGAAATTACCTTTCCAAAATTTTAGAGACGAACTTTGGCATTTTTGAATATTCAATATTTGTGGATAAATATCGTTAATGTTCCTTGCTGCCACTTTTACATTGTTCCCTTTGCGAAATTCATAATGCATACAATGCCGAATATGTTCATCCAGTGCTTTATCACGAACTCGTTTTTATTCACGCCTTAATAAATCGATTTGATAATTATAAACACGATATTCTACATTCTATTCAAGCAAAAATAATTGCAATCTGACATACATGGTCTGTCCGGAAAGTAATACAATTTGTTCTTTTCCACCATTTTTCCTGGTCATAGCGTATTCAGACTTGTTGGGTTGGGTTGGGGGGAGGCTCTTAGCTTCACAACACTTGCAACCATGGTCTGCTTCGCTTTTTGAGAGCGTCATAATTGTCGATTCCGTAAACCTCTTGTTAGTGTCTGTGTCACGACGCGTAATGGAGAAAACTATCGAACAACATTACGCGATTAAATTCTGTGCTAAACTGAATAAAAGCCTCGGCGACACCGGCCAAATGATTAAGGAAACATACGGCGACAAAGCAAAGGCTCTCTCCTATTCTCACGTTTCCAGGTGGTTGAATTTGTTTGAAAATGGTTGGGAAGGGGTAGAGTATGATCTCCGTTCTGAACAGTCGTCAAGCAGTAAAAGTGACGAAAATGTTTCCCGTGTTCGTCAACTTTTGAATAGCTATCGTTGAATGAGTGTTCGAATGATTGCGCAGACTCTCCGTATTTCGAAAACCACTGTGCACGACATCGTTAGAGTCAATTTGCAAATGCGGAAAGTGTGTACCAAGTTGGTTCCCAAATTGTTGATTGACGAGCACAAGATCAACCGAGTGACGATCGCGAGTGAACTTTTGGAACGCGTACAAAACGATCCAGATTTTTTGGACAATGTCATTACTGGCGACGAAACATGGGCATTCGAGTACGATCCGGAGACGAAGCGCCAAAATTCTGAATGGTACAGATCGACGTCCCCTCGTCCCAAGAAGGCAAGAATGAGCAAATCGAAAGTGAAAACCGTGCTCGTTGTCTTTTTTGACGCCAAGAATATGGTGCACAAAGAATTCGTACCTCAAGGGCGGACAGTTAACTCTATCTACTACGTGAAAGTGTTCGACAGATTGAGAAAAAGGGTGGTCCACACCCGAAAGGAGCCGCTACATGGCACCTGCACCACGACAGCGCTCCCAACCACACCGTTCTGTGCGTCCAGAAGTTCCTGACCAAGCACAGCTTGGCAACGTTATCCCAGCCCCCCTACCATCCTAACATGGCTCCAGCAGACTTCTACTTGTTCCCAAGGATCAAGACTGCCCTCAAAGGAATCCATTTTGGAACCATAGAAACGATCCAAAGCGCTGTGACGAAAGCTGAAAGCTCTAAACGAGATATCCGTCGACACCTTCCAGGATGCGTATCGTGCATGGAAAAGTCGCTGGCAAAAGTGTGTCGATGCCCAAGGGGAGTACTTTGAAAAATTTTAAACGTTTGTAACAATAACTTAAATAAATCTTTTTTATGAACTTAATTGCATTACTTTCTGGACAGACCCTGTAGATTAGCAGTCATCTGACAAAAAAAAGTGTAGAACAGGTGTTGCAGGGTATGGAATGTACAACAGATATCAGTAAAAAAAGTTTCAAAAACAGTTTGTTTTCATGGCGAAATCGAGGTCACCTTGGGTTTTACAAATAGGAACACAAATTTCTTTTTTACCATATTTAGAGGACATCGAGGCGAATTTAAAACACATGCTACATGACATTTTTACTAACATATTACTCGATTTACAGTAGTGGAAATTTGAAATATTGAATTTTTCGTCGTATTTGACTTTAAGACAGTGTAAACATTGTTTGACACTAAAGACATTACTGAATATAAACACGTCACTAGAACATAAAAAAATGCACTTTATTTCTATATATACATATATATACACATTTACAAAAGGAGAACGGTATAAACGAATAATAAATAAGCTGTCTGCATTAATTTGCTAACAGATTGATTTCGTTGTAAGTTACTGTTGGTAGATGACAAACAGCTATTAAAACGAGGGTTATATGTATTTGTCAGTAAATTACTGTGGTCGATAAAGCGTACGCTTCATGAGTATTACCTCTAGATCAAGATTTCAAAGATAAATTGCGCGATTTTTCATCAAACTACAAGTGGTTTGTTTTGGTTGGACAGTGTGCTGCGATGCGATTAATTACGCGGACATCTGTTAGATGGCTGCCAGTCATTGTAGCAGCACATTGTAGTCGATTATGAATGTTAATAAGTTTTAAATAACCGGTGACCACGTTTCAGTGTATCCGCCATGAACACAATGTGAATACCAATTACATTTCTATTCCTGTATTATCGCTTCCTTCGCTTCTTTTTGCTTGAAAATACATCATTAACGCTTCATTTTGCAAATTGAATGTTAACTCTTTGAGTGCGGAGTACTTTAAAGTCAAACGCTGTATATGGACGGAATTCTTCCTCACGTACAGACAGTGTTGATTGGCATGTGATTCAGTTACCGTTTTCATCCTTCATTTGCGCTAAATTGAATTAAACATTTTTATTTTCCTCACTACGTATCATTTGTTTGAGAAAAGTAATAAGAATATGAGTAATAAGAAGTAATAAGAAATATTCAAACTAAGGAAACGTATATATGTGTCCATAGTCCATGAAGATAATTTTCGCTAGCCGCATATACGTGTCCATAACATTCAAAGGGTTAATTAAAAGATGACGTGCATGGCGATCGATGGGTCTTTTATTTCAGTTCTATGACTTTAAACAACTTCTATCTATACACACGTCACCATCCATCGGCTATAGTTTCCCAGATATTCGCGAAAACACTACAGTTCACATTTACGTTTCACGATTACATTTCATTTTAGTATTAGACCGTATAGTATAATACTTTTATACGGGGTGTTTGGTAAAACCAGTGGTAAAAGCGAGCGGGGTTTGATTCTACATGGAAAAGTAAATGAAAAATGTAGAATAAGTTTCAGGCTTTGTTCTTGAGAAATAATTAATTTTAAAATTCGTTTAACATTTTAAGCGACGAAACGGTCCATGCGGACCGATTCTAGATTTTTCCTTCAAGCAACGTTGGTTTCCAACAACTAACAGTATCAAATTTAGAAAATAATTCCTTATCATTTATCAATGGGTTTTATACAGACACTTTAAATAAACACACTTCTTTCTCCTCTGTAGATGTTAACAAAATGGGAACTTCCTTTGTTAAATATATATCGTAAGACTCTTTGCTAAATTTTCAAAACTGAATTGCTGAACGAGAAGTCCACCGTACTCGACGTGACGTTTAACGTGTTAATTCAGAAATTTCTGGGAACAATTTTCATGTTCTCCCATACATAACTGTACTCATTTAACCCTTTACATTCTCACAGGCTACCTACTAGCAACTCGGCGGCACCATTTTAAGAAAATGTGCAAACAAGAATTGCGTCATATTAAATATCGTAGCTTTAAAACCAAGTAATTTATTATAATTATATTTGCTTTGTATGTATCTTTAAGTATAAATGAACATATTTATTACAAAGAAATGAAAATTTTTATATTTTTAAATTTTTCTAACGTGTGATAAGATGTAAACAGTCGCCAATACGGATGGCATGCTCGTTGATACATGTTGTACAATAAAAATTCATTTGTCGTCTTCCACCTAGTGTTTATCTATCTAAACAGACAATACAGTCCCGTTTTCTTCCTCCCACATTGAAAACATGTAACTCATTGTTCAGTCTATTCTTCAAAGATGATGTAGAAGGACATACTCGTGTTTCCCGAAAATCTCAATTGATCAATCAGGAGCTTAATAAATTTGTAATGGGTCACAGATTTTTTATCGTTTTTTTTTTTCTCTTGAAACTCGGTACAGTATGTAGGAATTTATAACATCTACTTCCAGTTCCCGAAAAACTGACTTCCTCCACCATTTTAAAGATTTCGCAAAAAACAATACGTGATAGTATATTGGTTCTTATGAGATCCACACAAGTTGGATACTCTAATACAATCCGTATTCAGCTTCGAAAGTCTTATTTTTTTAGGTTGTAGTTTCAGTTTTGTTTATTTATGTCTTTAAATTGCACCTTATCATATGCAGTGTACTTTTTTATACAAATTCTCCTTACCGTTCTCTTCAACTGTCGACACCACTGTGAATACACTTCACACGTTCTTTTTCAACTTAACATCGACTGATGTTTTTTATGTATATCACAGTATGTATACCATATATTGGTTGGTTTTTTCGTGACATTTGAATGGTAAACTTCAAGGAAACAGGCGTTTGCGAAAAACTTGCTTTTGCATCAATATATCTTGTATAATCACAAATAAAGTCTTTATGTCCTCTGAAAGAGGATATCCAAAGGGTTAAATGATTCACCCTATATACTAATAGTACAGGAGTATAGGAATACTCGAAAATTCCAAATCTATAATACTAAGTAGCAAAGCAATATCGTGCTATCAACCTTTCTATAATTCCTTATTGCAATTAGAGATCTGTTAGGAACAAGAAAAGTGTTCTAGAGAAGAACAGTTTAGATTCAACAAGTGGATATAGCGTGAGTCGCTGTCATACTGTCTTATTACCGTATCACAGTAACAGCTCGTATTACCATTCCATCAGCGAAGCACCGAGTTTGGTTCGACCCGAGTAAGCCTAACTGACCTAACTTCCTTGCAACCTGTTGCAGCTATCTCATTCAATAACAGTTGACGACTTAGTTTTCGATAGTATACACCTATCCTTCCATTTACGCGGATTGACTGTTACGCGTTAATTTTCTTTTTACGCAAAATAAAAATAGCGTAGTCTGTTTCTATAAAAAAAAAAAAAAAAGATTATAAGAAAATATTTAAATCGCATAGGTTAATAGAAAAAATAATGATATTTCAAGAAACCAAAATAAATATTCGGTGTCAGAATCTGTACTGTAATTCAAAGCACTATCGAAACTTAAATCGTAGGACAAGGGATTAAAAAACAAACCAAAAAAGGTCAGAGTTATGTAATTAGTACATTCAAGTAAGAATTTGCGCCTCTATGATATGTAATAAATTCAATGAAAGTTTCTAGAAAACTGAACCTATCTGACCTCGTAAAATGAGATCGCGTATAAAAAGTACTACATAAATAGAGGTACAATTTACCGCGTATAAAAAGTACCGCATAAATAGAGGGATAGGTGTATTTCGAAGGTACTTTTACTAATTTATACTATTATATATCCCTCTACCGTAAGAGAATCATTCTCGAATATTTTACCTGCTCATGCAGGTAGTGACGAAGAGATTAAAGGCGAACGGTTTAAGGCATCCTCGTCAGCGGTCATCGTATAGTCGCAAACAGACGGAAACCCAGGAGGGCCGACAGACTGACGCCAGGAATCTCGCAGTGCGAGACGCTCGAGACGCCCGCGTCGCTTAATCTCACTCTAACCTACCATGTTGAACCTGATTAACACACGTTTTCTCTTGAATACAGTCACGCAACAGATACCACTTTCGTATCAGGAAGTAATATACTGTGAACTCGATCGATACATTTCAATCAAAAACAGTAATTCACGGAAATAATTTTGTCCACATTATGCATATAATATAGGTGCAACAAACTCGTGTAAACTTGTGCAAGTCGAAGGGTTATTTCTCGTGCAAAAATATGTAAATATAAAAGTCGTGTTTCGAATGCAAACAAGCTATGTCAAAAACACGCTACAAAATTACGTAGATTGAATAAATTAATTTTGACCAGATAGATAGTTTTTACTTCGAAGAATTCCTTTTATGAGCTTGGTATCGATGAGATTGGTATCGATCAAGGTAAAATAAACAAATTTATTGTTTATGGTAGTTTAAATCAAAGTACACACGCATCGTATGATACTATACCAAATGTATTATTAAATGTTTGAAAGGAACTAATTGGAAATCAAAGGCTACTTACAAAGTAGAGAATATATACTGCGAAACATTCGGCTAGGGCAGTGATGGCTAACCTTTTAAGCTCGGTGTGTCAAAATCTGATAAAAATTTGATTTAAACAGGTTATCGTGTCACATATTAAAATATCCTTAATTTTTGTGATATTTTCAGCCCTAGTAAATAAGAGTTACATTTAGAATATAAAAATATTACATTAAAAAAGCGAAAACAAATAATTCTCTACATTAATGACTTTTTTGTTGTTGAATTGCATTTGCTAAATCTTTGATTATAGGTTGGTATTTCGTTCACGCAAGCGCTAACTTCATCTGTGAGTCAGTTCCTTTTATTGGTTTTAATATCATTTAAAGCCTAGAATACGGACTCACAAAAATACCTAGAGGAGAAAATTGTGAATAAAGCCATCACTAGATTGTTCACACTGCTGAAAGTGTCCTGGTATTCAGTTCTAGGCATTTCTTCTTTACCATCTTTCTTTGAATACCTAATACTATATTTGAATTGCTTTAATAATATTTACTTTAAGTGAGAAAGGTTTAAATAAGAAAAGAATCTGCATTTTTTGGTAAGTATGATATCTTTCAAAGAGGAATGACGTTCATAAGCTATATGTGTCACCTCTGACTGTAGATTCGCCATTACTGAGCTAGGGCAATATGGTGCATGAAATGAACTAAACGAAACATGCGTGGCACTGTCGGTATTGCACGTGCATCTGTGATCTCATGGGATTCGGAAGATCCTTGTAGTGGCATGTATAAAGCCGAATAAATAATTGGCGAGTGCAGTTGGATTTTCGCGTGGGCACACACCTCTCCTCCTTCGTGGCAACGCTCACGCGTACGTGCCTTGCTATAAGCGAAACTCTTATGTAGGAGCGCTCACGTTAAGGTCGCGTTTATGACTTCAATGATCATTTCTTCACATCGTGAATACAACCTTTCAACATTCTCCATTCTGTTTCGTTGTTTGCAACACGTTAATTAAGCAATGCATACGCGATACGAACCTTCTAACAATAAAACAGTTTCTTAGGAGGAGAAACTCCGAAATTGCATTCATTTCTTAACCCTTTGACTGCTATGGACGCATATATATGTTCAGTGATTATTTCCATCTTACACATCCGATGAAAATAAAAATCATCAGCTTTTAAAATAAACACGTACCTTTACATTATATATCAACAAAAATAAACTATATCGTATTCATATCGGCCAGTACTAGTTGTTTTTGAGAAGAGTTATTTCTTCAGACGACAGACGGTTGTGTATGTAAAATTTGTTATATTACTTTTTATTACTGTAAAACCTTAAAAATGACGAGTAGTTTTGAAGAACTTGTTCGAAAAGACGAAGTAGAGAGAACACATCGATATGTTTTGCGTGTTTTTAAAACTTCAGTATTTGTAAATAAAACAATATATGTATATTGCGGGGAAAAGTGAAAATATTTCATTTCAATTTGGCGTGGATAAATAATTGAAACAGTAACTTAGTTGTACACTGTATAATTGATCGGCCTCATGATAACGTATTAATAACGACACATATTAATTTTTGCATAAAATTGCTGGTCAGTAATTGTTGCGCCGTAACAAAAGACGAATCGCCATCATGCACCGTACTTGTTTGCTTTTTTTAGAAAACGAGAATTCTTATACACGTAAATTCCTGCTCGTACATGTTCGATGAATATGCATCTGCGTTGCAGATGTGTCTATCGACGTTTCAAAGGGGACACCGGAAACCAAAATCTTGAAGAATAAACCATTTCAATGGCCTACTTCCAATTGTGGGATGTAGGTCTCATCTGTGTCACCAAGAATACGCCATCAGAGTTCTATACGTAAACCTTGACAACGACTTCGACGGTCGTAACACTACGCGAAACAATAAAGGCCCCTTTTGAAGAGTCGAACGGTCAAGTCTGGATACTTGTGGCATGGCGTCGTTAGGGCTAGAATCTCGGGGCACTAGCCAGGCCCTATAAAGTGTCGAGAAAACCGAGGACTTCCGCGTTAATCATGAAAAGTGCATGGTGGTACGCATGCCCCTTCCCTCGTTTTTAGCTCTGATGGTGTGGAGAAAAAATCGACCAATTAAATCAAACTTTGTGCTTCACTTCCATCAGGGCTTTGGGTTGTAGAGAGGGAAATTGCGCTCTCCTTAGGAGGAATCGTTCTCCGTGATACCAGAACGAAAACAATCCTCGCCTTAGAAGAAACAAAAAAAAAAAGAAACTCGTCTTCGATACAGAAGAACAGCTCGATCGTTCTCATACATACTCGATCAGCTTCCTTCTGAAGCTCGTGGTTGCGATGTGATTAAGTCGCCGGCGGATTAAGTTGCCCGGCGAAGTGGATATCTTCCTCGTGGACTATCGAAAAGTCACACGTGTCAAGAAACTCCACCCTTCACGGCGTTACTCCGACAGCCGAGTCGGAAAAAGAACACATTTCGCAACAATAATTGCTGGCCAGTAATTGCTCATTATTCCTTATCGGACGAATAATATTTCTTCCTTCACCGACCACGAATTATGCAAAATTTATAACAAACCTAGGTGGATACGCTACTCCGTTCTTTCGTGTTAAAAATTTCCAACAAATATTCTTTCATCTTTCTTACCCTTTCATTCGTACCATTGTTATCACGAGCTTGGTGAAATTTTAAAACGAGTGAAAAATAAAACTCCAAGAAACTTTCATTTATGTACAAGCTGCTGTGTACGCAGTGACTCCCATTAATTTTAAAAACTTAATCGGACACCCTTTAAAACAATAATTTTTTTAAAAGTGGACCAATCGATGGAGTTCTCGTGAGAAGTTAGAAGGATTAGTTTACTAAACGATATGTAAAAATATTTTCGAAAAAATTCTAATTAGTCAGCAAATATAATAATAACAGACACTTTTTGCAACTTTTTTATCCACACCTGTAACGAAAATTGAAAAAATACATATTGTAGATTTATGTGAATTATATACATGTTGGGAATGTCATAGAAATCAGTTAACATTGCTATGAGTTACAAACGGTTAAAGTTGGTGTAAATCAAAGTTTTCCACGACTTTCCACGGAGTTTTCCAATAGTTGTCGCTTGTTACTGCATCACCCGATTTCGATGAAATTTTCAGCATGTATGTAACTAACAAATTTATGACTGATGTTTTTTAAATTGTCTTTACAGACTCAGGTAAGAAAGTTGTAAAAAGTAATCTTCACTATTCTGTTTGTGATTTCAACCAATTGCAACTTCTATCAAATTTTTTGTTCCTATTATCTAGTAAACTATTCCTTTTAACTCCTCAAAAGAACTCACGTCGTTTTGTTCAATTTAAAAAAAAAAAGTTATTCTGTCTTAAAGGACGTCCGAATATTAACACATTGATGAAGGTACGCTCTGATAAGCATATAGTTCGAATTCCCACGTATTTTTTGAATGATTGGAAAGATTCAAAGGAGTGTAGATTTAAAAGATGTCTAAATATTAACCCTTCAGCAGTTTATTTCGTGACAGTTACGGGCAGAGCGTTAAGAGCATTTCAAGACGAAAAATTTGAATAATGAAATGGAAAGACAAGAAAGATGTAGCAATATCGTCAGCTATGCATAATCCAGAAATTACGACAGTGCATAAAAATAATAAAACAAAACTAATACCAAAAGCCATATGCGATTATAATTTTACGATGGTACGGGTTGATAAAACCGACCAAAATATAAGTTATTACGTCACAACAAAAAAGGGAGGAAAAAAGTATTAGATACTATAAAATTTGTGTACACTTCCTGGACCATGCAGTGTGGAATGCGTTTATATTGTATAAAAAGGAAGGCGGATCAAAAAAGCATTTACAATTTCGGGTTGAAATAATAGATGCATTGATTTCAAATATCGCATTAACGAATTACCAGGAACGGCAAGGTATTTTATTGACTTTATTCCACACGGTGCTAATAAAGATAAACCATACAGATTGTCTGTACTGTGTTTCTCAAAACGAGTAAATGGGAAAGAGACCAAATATTTTTGTCAGGAGTGTGACGTAAGTTTATGTATCTCGTGCTTCAAAATTTACCGTACACGCTTAATTTTTAAAAGAGTACGTGCAAAACACTGTTTTTCTACTTTTTAGGGCAAACCGATGTATTTTACGACACAAGAAAAAATATATATTTTTTTGACCGGAATTTGTAATATTATTAGACTGTTAAAGAGTTAATGGGAGTCACTGTAAATGCAAACGAAGCAAAGCAACGAAGCGACTGTGATCGTAAGTTTATCGAACAGATGAAAGGGGAACTCTAGCAACAGCGACGGTGTTTCGTCATCGCTGGTCTGGTTGAATCGTTCGGTCAATTGGAGGCCGAGTTGAGGCAAGCCGGGAGTCCGTTCTCGAGTTGAACGCGAACGGAACGCCACGGAAATAGTATAAACTGCGTCGACGATCGTTCTTCGTGTTATTACGCAAGCACTTGCTCGGTCTGGGTTCTGTTCAGGTGTACGCGGGGATTCCTCGTGGCGCCGCTCGTCTGGCTCACTATTCCGCTTCACACACACCATCAGCTGACTTATGTCTGTGAACTAGCCGGCGACAGACGCGAAATCTGGCACACACGAGAAACTTCCTACGGCATCCGAACTATTCGTCTAACGCGGATCAACCAAGGTAATTGATCGATTTATAATGCACCAGAATTCTATCAAAGAGACGGGGACAGTCGGTGATTATCTGGCAGAAAATTAATATGTTTTGATGTGGTTGTGACGAGGCTCAATTCACATCGCTTGATTGCATTGAATGATCTTTGTCGGTGAATGAAAACTCGCCACCTCCTTTTAGCTACTGCGATTATTTGCTTCGCGTTTGTAGTTGAGTTAAAGTGGGAGACTCGTGCAAAGGCGACAAAGTCTAAGTATCTTAACATTTTCTTTTTTTTTTCTTTTTTTAGAAAATTAATATTTTGAGGGTACAAATTCGCGCATTATAAAAGAGCTTACTTTCATTTATTTTCTTTCTTCATTATTATTGGTGTAGCAATCTGAAAATGAAAAAAATTTCCTAACCCTTCCAATCCTACTAGAACACATCTGTTTCAGTGAAATTTTATTGTATACTCTGTTATTTGTACAGTGTTAAAAATCTTCAACGATCTACCATCTAGCTGAGACTCTTTCTTTTTTTAACTGGAAATTTTGACATTTAATAATTCGATAACAGAGCATTATTTGTAATCTTTTTCAAAATAGTCACTCCAAGGGATGTTTGTAAAAACCACCTTTGAAGAATCAATTTTTGTTTTCTAGCTTTAATAATTTATTTATAATCCTGAGAAAAATATCTCGGATAAAGCTAATCTATAGTTTTTTTATATTTTTCGTTTCATTTAAATATCTCAAGTAATAACAGAAAATAAATAAAACAGTTTAGAGGTTTTACCCTTGTACCACCCTTAAATGAAGGAAGCAGAGATTTAAAATTTTGCAGAATGGTTTCTTATGTAAAAAGCATTATTTAGCAGCCAACAAAAATGAAAGATGGCCTGGGGTCCAAATGGACCCATGCTTATTCTGCTAAATCCTTTGTGGCAGCTCTTCTGCATTCCACCACCAAAGGGATGGACATACGACCACCCTCGCGTTAGTCCTCGCAACACGGTCTTATTCATATATATGTATGTATGTATGTATGTATGTATGTATATACATCAGTTCTAACCTGAGTCCTTCAGTCCTCCGCGTCTAAGGCCTCCTAGTTTCTCCTCGGATGCCTTATTGACAAATCCAGTAGGAGACCCCGGACGAAACGTTACCTTTCCTTTTCCGCCTATCCTTTCTACACTTTCCTCTTTTAACCACCAACATTACTGTCACACCTTTTCAATTATTAGTAAAATAAATTCAACTTTAACTGAGATTTGTGCAGCTTTTAATTCTCCATTAGAAGATATATTAAACATATACTAAAGTTTTAAGTTGATCCTAAAAAATAATAAAAATAAGGCAAACTGAAAAAGTGATAACTTCTTTAACTGCTATTGTATATCGATCGTTTTTATATACGATAATCTTGAGAATATTGAAATATTGACAATATATATATTGATTGTCTGAACACTCTTTTACAAATTGTCTTCAGACTTAAGAGTTTCCTTAGCTAATTTATTTCTTTTCTGTGGTCAAAGGTGCATAAACTTTTTTGCAATCTGGTACATAAGTGGATTGTTGCAAAAGTTTCGGGAAAATATGAGTAAAGACGTAGAACCTTGACTGTTTTCCAAAATATTCTCATTTAAAATTTATATACTTTTGCGTGCATTCAAACCAGTTATCGAAACTGTTTTTCACTGCTGTTGAATTAAGTTACCCCGAAAATCGTAATAAATCGTTGCTCGAAAATATTCCCGATGTAAATCTGTCTTTTCACCTTTCCTCCTAATTTGAGTAGTTAGAAAAACAAAACTAATTAGCGTTTCTTTGTTGTTTCAACACCCTTTGTCCTTACAATTGTATATTATTGCGGTAATAACATTAACATTGAAATGGCCACACTAGAAGTGACAGATTCCCAAAATTTTTGCAGCAACCCACGAATATATAGGATCTTCCAGTACGCGCAATAGAACTTTGAATTGAAATGAAACGAAAAGTGCGAGAGATAATCTAGCATTAGCTCTTTTATTTTGTCAACTATTATGGTAATGACATTAACATTAAAATAGCAGTGCTAGCAGTAACAGTGTTCCGAAACTTTTGCGTATATGAACTTTATTCAGCAGCATAAAAGAAAAACAAAAGATCGCTCTTTCTTCCATTTTTCATTAAACTTCTGAAGTTGTACAAAACTATTATAACTTGATGTCTAATTGTCATAATTAGTTTACGAAAACAAAGCAGTTAGTAGATAATGCAGAAACCGAACAGAACTTTTACACTCACTTAGTAAAATAAGACATAAAATAATATAATATAGTTTAGATTAGATTATGAAACAGCCATATTTGTCATACTTGTTGGGACGTATGATTCTATCTGTCGCTGATACAAGTGTTATTTGAGGTTTAAATTTACTCATTTTGCGACAGAAGTAATTATACAATGAAAACCTAATAATTTCGTTTGAATTATTCGAACAATATTTAGATTAAACAAGAAATGTTTATATTTCTAGAAACTTTACTATGAACTTCATAAGTACAGTCTGTACCACAAGAGCGTAGACGCGATATCTCTGTGAAAATTAGTTCTTTCTATAAAATATTGTATACAGATAGAAAGTGTATTTAAAAAGTTAATACGCGCTTAATTAATAATGCGTTCAATGTACACCATTAGCGATTATTGTTTGATAACGTCTAGGTACACTTTCAATCAACTTCTCGACGTATGGGACAAGTAGAGACCTCCAGGTGACGAATTAGTATTATTATATAGTGTTAAAATACGTTTTTCCCGCAGTTTATGCTTCATGATAAACCACACATTTTCAATTGGATTTGCACCAAGGGTCATTGTTAACCAATCCAAGATGTTAACACATCTTGCGCGGGAAGCGACTAAAGTCGTTTTTCACGGGTTATTGAAGGATTATTGTTATCGATGGGTTTTTGTGATGCTTTACAATAAAATCGGATAGACCTAAAAAGAACTACAGCTATTTTATGCAGAAGGAATTTTGCGTCTGAACTGTAAAAAATCGCCCGCTACACGGTAAGACTTTGGCGGTAAAGTGTCCGCGCAAGATGTGTTAATACAGTTTCTTACTTTCCATTTGATGCAAACACTGTTCTGATATTTGGGATCGTTGGCCTCTCGATGTGTCTACCTGTCCAAGTGACGTTTCAACGTTAGTGTACCAATATTTATATATCTTTTGCTAAAAGAAAACTTACTTTTTATACAAGGAAAGTGTTGAATTCTTTGAAAAAAAACCGGGGGATCACATTATCTTTCATTTTTGTAATAATCTGCTTTGAACTTCGACCAGAAAGATTATTGAAACACTTGATTTCTTTATATTGTTGCATCCACATATTAATGCATGTAAGAATTTAATAATGCAGATATTTTTTGCATCTCTAATACTCACTTTTAGTTCTTTCGAGCGATAACACAGAGAAACCACTTCAAAACATTTGGCGTACACGAATAGGTTTGTATTTGTCAGCGATGAAAACGATACTAAAAAATCTTAGGGCAACGCGTACTGAAGGAGACTGTAAATGTTTATGTTAACACAATCTCTATCTCGTTGGATATGAAAGTTTGCGAATATCACGTCCACACTCTTGTGATACTGACTGTATCTCTCCTTTTCTAACGGTATAGTAACAACCAATAAAATTAAGTTACTGGAAGAATTATTAAAATGGGACAGGGGGAGCACGATTACATATCCTCGAGAGGAAACTGTGGAAAGGAACAGACTTCCTTCGACCTACATACATACACAAACGCATGCTCGACCAGCAAAATGTTCCTGGCCGGAACTCTTCCAGTCGGGTTATCCTGCGCGTATATATGTGTACGTCGAAGGATGTAATTCCGGTTCTTTCTGTCGAGCTTACCTTCCAGTTGCCGCAGCAACAGCTTTAAACTGGTCAGGGTTGGAAAACTTGCAGAGTTTTTACGAGCGCAATTTATGAAAGCACGCCAGCTGGGCTCGTGATAAACCTGCTGCAACTGCAGCATGCACACACACGAAATCGGGTCTATGAGAAAAATGGAAGTATGCTAGTTTTTGCATCATGCTACTCTTACCAACTTACGGAACGCACATAGGTGTGATTCATTAAAAGCACAGACAGACGCACATGTCTTTGTAAGGCAACTAACAATAAAGATGCTTCCTTTTCTTTATCCTCTTAACTTTTTCCTGGTTTTATTCCCGTGGCGTTCCTGATTCTCTTTTACATCGACCCTTAACCCTAGAGCTTTTAAGGTGGAGTTCCTTGAACTTATAAAGCTGAAGAATTTTAGTTCAAGACTATTTGCCTTGCGAGAAAAATTGCAAAAATCCCGGATTTATGGCATCTTGAGTCCTAGTGACTGAGTGTTGTAGGCAAGACGATATTGTCCATTGGAAGGAAAATAGTTTCCTGCGACGTAACTACTTGTGGTGCCATAAATCCGGCTACAGAACTCCCCTAACGTATCCTATTTTGAAGACTAAATGAGTATCCCCTTTAGAAAATACGGTCTTATAATTTTGTTATATAAAATACCGCAACGCACGTTAATAGCTGTTGCTTTTACACTCCTTTCACCCGTGTTAATCAATAGACGTGGATCTATTCTTCTTTATAACGCTTGGCCGCATGCATCACAAGCTATTATACACAAATTAGCTAAATTGAAATATGAAATCTTAATCCATCCACCATACTGACAAGATATTTTTCAACTGACCATTATTTAGTTCGTCATTTACAGCTGTTTATAAAGAAATACAGTATTCAGCACCCGAAAAGCTGCAATCGTAACATTCGAGGAATTTACTCAAAATCAAAACCATGAAATTTTATAAACGTGGAATCTTGTTGGGAGAAGATCATTAAAGTTAATTTTGATTAAATAAAGATTATAATTTTGTATTAGATTAGATTTTTAGAATTAGATGTATTAGATTATAAGATTATAATTATAATAGTATTAGGTTGTTGTACATGAAATGCTAGCAGAATCATAAACGAAATTTTACACCTCAATAACGTAGTCAAAACTAAATTTGTTTAATCAAAATAAACTCCGGCAGATTCAATACATTTCTGCCAAAGAATTGTAAAAAATTAAGCCTATTTTTATAAAAATCTGAATATTCTCAATAAATTACTAATTAATATTGTTAATAAATTACTCTGTACAATTATTGTGCACAGGGATTTTGGAAAAATAATATCATATGTCTTTTAGAGAGACGGAGAAGAGTGATAAATTAGAATAGATCATGTATAATTCTTAGAATTATGCCGAAAATTAAAGATTCCACACACCATGTCTAAGAATAAAACGGAAAAGACTTTTGCGAGAACTTGAAGCTTGTTGCATGCTGAAATAATGAAATGATCACAAACTACACAATGTAGTTGTGTACCGTGTTCTTATTTTTTTTTTCTTTTTTTTTTGTTGTAGAACGTCGCGGTCTTTTTTCAACTCAACGAAGATATGAGATAAAGGTTGGAAGAGAATACGTTTAATTGAACAAACCATTCGATTATATTGAGTCGTTCGGGAAATTCGTAGCGAAATTTGAGTAATATTAAACGTCTCAGTACATTTATGAAAAATAAATATTTGATTACATAATATAGGCATTACTTCTATTGATTACTTTTCGTCATCTATCGGGTAGCTTCATAATCTTTTCCTCAAAATACTTGATTCTTTTCAACGATGCTTTAATTAATTTTTGCAAGCCCCTAATGTATTAAATATTTTTCCATTAAGAAAATCTTACGTGGACCGAAACAAGTGATAATCAAAAGACGCTATGTCCAATGAGTAGGATAGATAAAGTAAAAGGTCCCAATCAACGTCTAATAATTTTTGTCGTATCTTCATCGAAACGTGAGGTCTAGCCTTATCCTACTCGAAAGCGATACCTTTCCTTTTCATCAATTCTGGCAGTTTTTTTTTTTAGTTTTTCATACAATTGATTCAACTGGGAGCAATATTTATCCAAATTAAAAGTTTCTTTACTTCCTAGAAGGTCATCGTAAATAATTCCTTTCCAGTCTCATCATATACCAATTAAAACTTTCTTCGGGTACAATCTATCTTTTGGTGTGGCTAATGACGATTATTCTGCCATTTTGTAAAATCGCTTTCCTACATTGTTATATAAAATCCACTTTTCATCTTCTGTAATTATTTGCTTCGAAAACATATGTTTTTCATTGCGTTTTAACAAAAAGTCGCATACAAAAATCCGATCCGTCAATTCATGGGGCTAGTTAAAAAGGCTGATGTATCCAAACTGTTTCAAATGTTCATGTACTGCTTGATATTTTTAATACCTTAGCAATGTCTGCAGTAGTGTATCATGGGTTATTTAGAATTAACGCTTCTATTTCGTCGTTATCAATAACGGATGGATGATCAGAGAATTTCGCATCTTTAAAACTAAAATTACTGGTATTTAAAATATGATAAATCGTTTCTAAACCATACTATCTCCAATAGCATCATGCCCATATACCACACGGATCTTTCTATTCGTCTCAATTGCATTGTTTTTTTTTTGTCCTTAATATAGTAGTAAAACATTAAGTGTCGAAAATGTACTTTCCTTTTCTCCATTTTCTTTCTATTCTTACACACACAAAATATTAAGAAGTTTATTGCCTTTTTCTTTAAACAACGTCTCAAACTATGGATTTTAAAGTTATATTGACACATAATAATATTAAGGACAAATGGTAATTACCAAGAGCATTTCTAATACCATATCATAAGCGCTACGAATTTTCCGAACAACCCAATAAGTTGCTGCTGTTTATTAGCATGCGACAAGCTGCGACCAGATTCATATTATGTTCAGGTGAAAGGAAACAGCGACAATAATGTACATTCTTTGAATTTGATCAAACGTTCCAGCACAATCTTCAGAAGTCAGGGTGATGCAAGTAGATAAAAGAACATGACCAGTGTTGCTGCCCTCCTCCGCAACAACGTGTCTCTTTGAACGTCTACGTCGTGAACAAACGAACAGAAATTTTCTAAACGACGAGGCTGCGTGTCAACGATGTGTACGCAGTTCGTCGAACACTAGAGCCGTGACGAACGCAGCGTTTGAGATCCTTCATCGTCGTTTCACCCCAGTGCAGTACGCACAGCGAAGGGTAATTGCGTGCACCTGTTATAAGGGTGGAAACACTGGAAGCGATGAAAACGGTGCATTGAACTTGATGCACCGAGCATATCACTTGATAAAACCCTCGCTGGACATTTTGCCTTGATTGGAGGGTGACAAACGCTTCGTATGCGTATAAACTATTAAGAATCGCTCGACGTGCTTGCAAAGAGGCACGCTACTTTTTCTTATCGAGAAAATCTTAAGTAAAACTTAAAACTTCTGCTGTCTTCCACTAAGACGATTAAAGAAAATATACAACTTGGAAGGTATTGTGATTTATAAAATAACGATGTGCTCTTGAAACATTTCGAATCGTTTCGAATATGTCACCCCACAAAGAATTCAAGTCACTTCGAACCTGATTCGGACTCTTGATATGCAAGCTGTTTGTTTTAATAGTGGTGTAAGTCTATTTAAAAAAAAAAAATCAAGATTATGTATGAATTGCACGTAAAATAATGTTAATAAATAAATTTCTATCGATTATGGAATTTTCTTGAATATTTTCAAAAATTATGAAAATATTTCGGTTCTTTTCCTAGGAAATTTATTCTAAACATTCATAGAAATGTGTTTAATAAACCGAGTTGTACGAAATTCCCTTTGGAATTATTCGCCGTATAAATATTTTTTACACTCACTGTACATTCCTGTTAATAGCAGGTTCAACAAAAAGTTGAAAGCGATCTCGGAAGCTTACTTAAAAAGGAGACAAAATGTACGGGACTGATACATCGGGATGATTAGTATATGTGACGATGTCTTCGGTACTTTGCATGTCAACTTAATGAAGATTTTACAAACTATTATTGTTCAATAATAGTTTGACGATAAGTGGAGATAATCGTGGATCAATCGACTGTTGGATGATCACAATTAACTATTGAATCGTTACGACGTGATATTCACTTGGTCACAATATATCGTAACGTTAAGTTGGTACACCGAAAAATGATCGTTAACCGTTCAAATGTCACAGACCTTTGCAAAAATTGCAAACATTCGGTCAAAAGTTACTTCCAAGTTTTAATAAATAAGAGTGACGGGTACACAGATCGTACATAACACATTCTCAGCTTAATTTTATATGCGTGCATGAAGTGCAGATCTTTTACCAGATATAAAATCCTTGCTGAAAATTATATATATCCACAGGTGAAACCCACCGAGTTGAAGAATCAACGTTCACGCAGAGAAGATTAATTTAACGAGCAGTTCATGCGGAGTAATAAACTGCATTGAAGTTAATTCCTAATACGTTTTCTGTGAGACATTCACAAGGCCTTCTCCTGTGTACCGATGAATATTCACACAAAATATTTAGTATGTGTTGGCATATTTCTTTGAACATCCGTCTACAAAGTGCACTGAATTTATAAGCATGCATGTATGTACATGTACATATATGACCTTTATTCTTCTTACGTAATAAATTCCTAGTTGTTTCGAAGATAAAATACACTTTGCATGTTTCCAATGTTCCTCGTAGCCCATTGACATGCTTGTAAAGTTACGCTGTACTGTATAACTTTAATGTCACTGCAGCTTTCAAAGTCTGGAATTTTAGAAATTTATAATACATTACAGTGTAACGTATAAATATAATTTCCCCTATTTGATTCGCACAAATATTTAACCACTTTTTCTCACACACTTCTTTCGTATGCGTGAATTAGCATATGCAATGCGTTCAAAAAGTTCCCGGACTAAAAAGTTTTAGAGGTAGACATAATTTTATTTTTCAGTACTCTACATAGTCTCCTCCATTGTTAATACACTCCTTCTTATTTCCATACAGTCGTCGGAAACATCTAAAAAATTCGTTTTCTGAAATACTTTTCGAAGTTGTTGTCACTTTATTCTTGATAGCTTTCGTATCCTCAAAACGAGCTTCGTTTCATGGTTAATTTCAGTTTTGAAAATAAGAAAAAGTCTGCGAAAGCCAAATTCAGCGAATAGGAAGGATATGTTAGAACCGTAATTGATTTTTTAATCAAAAATGTAGACAGGGTTATTCACATGTGAGACGAAGCGTTGTCATGCAACAAAACCCATTGACCAGAGTGGTACAATTTTAGTCGGAATCGTTGAATCTGCTTTAGAAAATGATCTATTACATTGCGATATAATTCCCCATTGACAGTTTGTCCACAAACTCACTGTGGACAATTCCTCGGGAATGAAAAAATGCTATCAACATTGTTTTTACCTTTGATTTCAAGTGTCTTACGACCATTTTTAAAGGTGTGAATATCACTGAAATACTTGCATATAACCAAGACATTTACTATCATATGCATTTTGCATTATTTAATATATTCTCTTACGACTTCTTCCACTTAAAAGACAAAACTGTATCGTAGCTCTTTGTTCCGTTACGCTAACAGTGACAACAAAAAAGAATGACCAAATTTCAAATGTGCTCTACAGACAAACGATTAAATATTTTGAGGTTAAATGAAGTTGATGAACAAAAGAAGTTCTACAGTAACTAGCTTTTGCCTTGAAACAAAAATGTCATCATTAGAAGTTATTCTATAACATAAGCCCGGGAACTTTTTTAATGGACTGTGTATATTTGTTCTTGTAGCACTTTAAATTTGGATCGGGGATTGAAGGAATCCCACCTTGCCTCGGAGATCGTGATACCAATGATCAACGAAGAGAAACAGAGAACAGAAGACAGACGGAGAGAGGAAGAAAGAGAGAGAGAGAGAGAGGAAGAAAGAGAGAGAGAGAGAGAGAGGAAGAAAGAGAGAGAGAGAGAGAGAGAGAGAGAGAGAGAATTGAGGAGGTTCGCATTTGATTTCAGACACCGCACCTTGCGTATCTGGCGGTGAGAAGCTTCAGAGAGGTGACCCTGTTGTCCATCAGGATTCTCCGGAAAGCTGTTAGCAGATGGCCGCCAGATGTCTACCATCTTGCCCTGATTGTAGGTCCAGACGAAGTCGTCCGTGAAAGGTGGATATCTGTTGGCAGTGCAGCGGTTTGGTATATAACACTGCTATCCTTATCCAACGCCGGCAGTCTCCTTCATACGAACTTCATCGATGCTGCAGGAAGAATAACGATCGTGCTTCTAATGATACCCTCTCGTTGATGATATTTTTGATTAAAGGCACTCTGCCCTAGAGGTATATCTAAACAACACCACGGGCATCGCAACCAAACTACAATAAGAATTCAAACCGCACCGATGAAAATCGTAGTGGCAAAAGTATGACTGAGAGATTTTCTGCTGGATACGTGCAATTAGATATACACTCGTCCGTCAATTTACGCAGGGTATCCGTTCCACGTGGATTCGTTGTACACGAATGAAAATCGCTTAAATCGAATGAAAATTGTTTAAAATTTGCATAGAAACAATTTCAGGTAACAGCTACTTTTCCATTTTCTCTGATAATTTTGGATAAATATTATTAGTATAATTTTCGACAAATATTGCAATACCACGTGGATTCGTTTTACGCGAATGAAAATCGCTTAAATAAAGTCTGTTAGTAGAAAAGAAAAAATATTGGAAATAAAAGCCTAGTATATATATATATAAGTTTTAGAAATACATATTTATTTCAAATAGCTTAACAAAAAAAAAAAATAACGACATTTCAGAAGACAAAAGTAAATTTTGTTCAATGTCATTATCACTACCGTAATTCAAAACAATTAACCTTTTCTTTTCAATTGGCACAAACGTATAATCTTCATCGCTTGAAATATTTGGGAATTCGACATCATTTTCATTGTTAATGTGAATTTTTTGCGATGATTTGTTCTCAATCTTTTCTTTAACTAAGTTCCATAAATTTTCTGATATTTGCTACATTTCATTAAATCTTGTAGAAATTTTAAAGCACGTTGAATGTTTAGATTATTCTACATAATGGCACTTTTCAATTTTACTATATACACTTGTTACTTTTGAAATTTCTAGGAAAATATATTTTCTGGCCGCGTAAATTAAAATCGTGCATAGAAACTACGGGGTAAATTGTGTTATAATTTACCGCGTAAAATAAAAACACTCGCGTAAAAGAAGTCCCGCGTAAATTGGGGGAGGGGTGTCTTTCACTCGAGTAATTGAAAGATAAAAAATGACCGATCCTGATTGAAATTATCGAATTTCGTTTCTTTCTAGGTGATTCATAGTCTATAATAGATGGAAAATGTATGATAATAAAAATATCCAGTATTACGACAAATATTATAATCAGTTTTACAGGATGTTATGTAACTGGAGATACAAACAGGTAGATAGTAATTTTACATGAGAAAATGAACTGAAAATATGAAATAAAAATTTTTCACAGAGAAATAGATTTTTTGAGAAAAATGAGTTTAAAGTTTCTGTACAAAGTATTGCTTCAACTCGTATTTTTATGTTGATAAACAGCGATAATCTCATATTTTGTAAAGAAAATAGTGCCAATTATTTACAGCTAAATGAAAGAATGATACAAGCTTCCAAACAATTAAACTATCAAAATACTCCATCGTTAGTTCACAATTCAAAAAGCAAGGATTTACACTGGTAGACAAAATTATAAGACACCCTGAAAATTACTAGGATAAGGATATACTATTGCATTTATCATGAACCAGCGTTTACATATAAGTCAGAATAATTTATTTTTAACCAACACCTTCATAAATAAAGGAATGTTACAAGAAATTTATAATTTAAACAAAAATAATACTTGAACAATTAAACTTAAACAAAATTATAAAACATTAACATTATAAATAAAAAGACATGTATACAATTAAATAAAATTATGAAAAATAAGTCGAAACATAGTTAAACGTATATGTATCGGACAAACATTTAAAGTTAATTTTCTGGAAAACAAAGCCTCGTATGAACAAATTTTTTTCTATACTTTCAACTTATCTTTTTACTACCTTTTACCCAACTGTTACATGACATCTTGTGTAATAATTTATATTATACAGTAAATTATTGTACAAATCTATTAAAATATATATGAATTTTTAAATAATTAAATATTGTTATATAATTTCAAGGTAGTATAAATTTGTTTATTTATAAACAACTAGTTTAATTCGTAAATTCTATAATCTTCGTATTGTACATTAAATGCATAGCAATTTTAAATGTGGAAGAAACTTACGGAAAAACTATTAATCATTCCAAGTGATTAATCAAAAGTAAAAATAAAAATTCAACTTTGATATTATTATCATTAAAATATTTATATCATTAAAATATGTAGATAAAAATGTTTAAGAAATTAGAGCCCTTGATTGCTAATTAATAGAGTAAATTAGAATATTGCTGATTATTTGTTTGCATAGCTGAAGCTATCTCTCCTGTCTTATGTATTCTGCGATTCTGTGTAATTTATTTGTTCATTTTTACGTAACATGTATCACACATATGGAGAAATGCTATGCAACAAACCTACCACAAGAGAAAGGTACACAGAGAATACTGTCTTTGGTACTCGAGGAAAAAATTGCTTAAAAATATAAATCAAAAAATAAAAGGGTTCAGAAGATTTCCAAAAATATTGTAACTCTTTTATGAAACGTCCTTTAACATGATTTCACATAAACTTTCTTCTATTTGTTTAACTTCCTCGAGATGTATCGGATTAATTTTAAAACCTTTCGGAATACTCCAAATAACTTCCGTTCATCGTAACTAAAACGACCTGAAAAATGTTCAAATCAGTTCATAAAGTAATCCTCTTACAGCGATGATCTTAGATTAGATCCCAATAACAAAATGGCAGTTTCAGATGCGTCAAATTTCATATCGGATCATTGAAATGTTATCCATACTCCTAGTCTACGCTTAGATTATTCACATGAGAAAATTTATTGTAGTCAGAAACCTCGGTGTTTGGTTGCCAAGCTTGCCAGCATTGGCTCCTCTTGGAATACCAACGAAGGATTTTGGATCCTTTGTCCATCATGAGAGAAAGATGCACCTGCTCGTTGATCCCAGCGGCAATCTGCTTGTCTACCTTCCCCATCTTGATTTCTTTCCGCTATCTTTCATCTCGTAAAACTAATTTTCTGCATCTAGTGAAAAAGTAAAATGCACATTTCAATTTTACCAACACATACGATACATTTCCACGTTATTTTGAATACCTTCAAGAAAAGTTTCTGATCTAAACAACTAGGAAGATACGGTTCTTTTTTTCAAAATACGCTACTGTGGAGCAGCTTAACCCATTCGAAACGACGATTTTTTTCGAACACGTTCCCCAGGAGCGAAACTTATTATCTTAAGCCTGCGCTGCATGCGTATTCATAGTATTTTACATATAAGAAAGGCTTCAGATAATTTAACCAATGCCAAATTTGGTTTTCCTATACTTTACAAATTTCATTAGTTCAAGAAAAATCTTATTTCGACGACTAGTTTACTCAGAATAACTGATAATTGCACATTACTGTTATTGCACACACGGTGTTCAGGCCGTCTTATAGCCTCGGAAATCAATTGTACACACGGTGTGCAATCGGTCTCGAATGGGTTAAGAAGGCTTCCGAGAAAGCTTGACGCGAAATAACCGCAGAAGAGTGCGAGAGTGCTTAAAAAAGCGTCTTGACACTTGTATTAGATGTACAAATAAATAATCCAAATTTATCCGTGAACCTTAAAGTATATTTAGAAAAAGAATTCAGCAAGTTGTTTGACAAATTTGTTGGAAATAGTAAAGATAAATAATATTTATATAACAACGGCATATAATAATTGATAAGTTGTGTAATTCAAAATAATTTCATTTAATTAATTTATAACTACAAGTGTAATGAATTTGATTGAAACCGATTAAGACACATGTGCTGTGATAATTGTAACTTCATATTATCGTGTAAAAAGTGCATAATTAATACAAGTTAATTTTTATAATATAAAGAAAGTTTTTCTTCGTAGAATATATCATTCATACTATAAAAGTAGAATTAGGAAAATGTATTAGGTGTACAACATAAATAAATATAATGTTTATTTTAAAAAAAGTGCAGCAAGTTGCTCAATAAAGGTATTCACCTGCTTTGTATAACCTTAAACCATCTATCAAGCAATTGATGAATTCCATTAACAAAAAAATAGAACGTCTTTAGACGCAATCCAATCGTTAAGCAATTTTTACATCTCAACCACCGATTGAAAGTGGATACACCGGATAAAGTATGTTGCATCGATCGGAAAATGTGGAAATCTGAAGAAGCAATGTCTGATAAACACGCCAGATGCTGTAAAATGTCTCAACCAATACTCATTATAACGTCTTTTGTCGCAGAAGCAATATGTGGCCCAACATTGTCATGTAGCAATTTCACAGGGCGTTCTTTTCTATCGGTGTACTGACGTTTTTCTTCCAATTCTTGACTCAAGCTGATTAATTGTCGTTGGTAGCAATCCCCAGTAACAATTTCACCAGGTTTTAATAATTCATAATAAATTATACCTTTAGTATCCTACGAAATGCAGAGTAGAACCTTCTTTCTGAACCGGTTACGTTTTGCGACTGGTGTAGCTTTATCACTTGAATTTAACCGCGATTTTCTGCGTTTTGTGATAGCGTATTCATTTTTTATCGCTAATAATGATTTTCTATAAGAAAGATTTTCTATGCTGCTTATTGAATAGAAACAGGCACTGTCATGCGCTGTATTTTTATCGGTTTCGATGAGTTTATACGAAACCAATTTTCCGTCTTTTTTTATCTTTCCCATCTTATTTCGCCGTTTTAAAATGGTTTGCTTCGTTACTCCCAACTGTTCCGCGAGCTCTTTTTATAGTAAATCGTCGTTGTCTCACTTCCGAGAGCCTCCAGGTCGTGATTTGTCAATCAGATAAAAACCACCGGTTTTAAATCGTTTAAACCAAAATGCACACACATCGTATGATACTACACCTTTGCCAAGGAGAGAACAAATCGATTCACATGCTCCTTTAGCATTGTTTCCTTGCTGGAATTTGTAGAAAATACAATGTCGAATATGCATCATATCTATTGCCATCGTGAATTTTATTAAATTGAATATTTGTCGAAATTACGTTTTATTTTACGCCAAGTTGAACGTTATTTGCAACAGTTAGATGCCAGTATTAATAAATAGCAAAGGAGTAAGATAATCAGCTGATTTTAAAACCAATGTTTTAGCTGCTATGAAAAATTTGAATTATTCATTTGTATATACACCTAATATTACTTTTTAAAGTACCTTTTATAGATTCTGACGCTGTTACAGTGTATCAACTCTTTGCTCGTAAAGTACTGGATATACACTGCCGGCCAAAAGTTTGGAATCGCCTGCCAGTTTTTGTCAATACTGAATTTGCCAGAATTAAGTTGCTGCGTATAAAATGTAGGTTTTTTTTTTAATGGAACTTTAGATACGTTGTGTTTTTTTTTTCAAATAATTTCCATACGAATCTACACACTTTTCTCAACGATTGACTACTTTTATTATACCAAATTTATGTAAATTGTTAGTCTCTGAATTCAAAAATTCTACGCAGGCTGCTTTTACAGTGTCCTTTTTTAAAATAATTTATTTATTGAAGTATTGTTCAAGTGTGCGAAGAAACAGTAGTCTGGCAAAATTTCATATTTTTTCACGTGGAGCGTTTGCAATAATTGTTCTCAAAACCTTATCATCGACTAATTTATTATACTATATTATTAATTTAAGTGTCCTATGTGGTC
The DNA here is from genome assembly GCA_951804975.1 of Anthophora plumipes. Classification (NCBI taxonomy): domain Eukaryota; kingdom Metazoa; phylum Arthropoda; class Insecta; order Hymenoptera; family Apidae; genus Anthophora; species Anthophora plumipes. Next base: position 10,456,390 of record OX638120.1, read on the forward strand.
TGGCTTCTTGGCTAACTTTTGAATAAAAAATCATCCATCTTAAATTTTGCACATCAACATCGAAGTGTTTTAACATTTGCATAATTTTCTTCAAATGGTGAATTCATATTTTCAGCAGTTTCTCCAAGTTTAAACATGTATAAAAAGAAATTACACAAATATCCTGATCATTCATCACGTCAAATAATAATACTTAAACAATTGTATTTCGATTTCTTTTTCTTATCATTCAATATACGTACACTACAGCAGGATACTTTCTTCTTAATTATTACGTAAGAAAATTTTGCAATCGGATAAAATTTAATACGTGATATCAATCCGTCAGTTTCAACTGTTGAGAAAAAGACATTTCATTTGCACTAAATTAATAATTCTTTATGGACATAAAATGAACACTGTGGAGATCAATAACAATTTATCTTGTAACTAATTGATTAAGAATGATACAAGATTCGTTAAAAATTCCTTAGAGTAGTTGATTTTTTTCTGGAAATTTTTTACTAGCTTGAGATACACGGTGATTTCAAACTTTCGGCCGGTAGTGTATACATATTTTCTATAGTAATACACGAGAGCAAGTACCAGTTGGCGATATTAAAAATATTCGGAAATAACCATTTGATCCAAGGGTCGTGAGTTATAAATGCAGTGCGCATCCTTACACCCTTTTTGCTCCGAGTTCGTCTTTTTCGTCTTCCGTGTCGTACGCTACGGAATCCTATAGGGTAGGAGAGAAGCGAATCCGGAATAGTTGGCAGGAAAACGACCGTCCTGGCTTGACGTGTGCTAGGTTATGACCTGAATAGCAGATTACACGTTTACGAGGCTACATCTCCTACCTTCCCTCGTTTTATTGAATGCAGAGAATATTCTCTGTGCATCACGATTTCACGCTACCAAGTACGGATCCATCTAATACAAAGCATTGCGTACGCTGCGTTTGCAGCTTCAATTTCAAGAGTAATATTTCTTCTTTTTTTGCAACTACTTCACCAGGTTACGATCGATTTGACCGTAAAGCTGTCGATGAAAAAGGATCGACGCCAAAATTTTTCATCGTTAGTAAATCATGTTTCACTGATTACGTCGGAATACAACAATAGAATGATATTGATAAAATTATGAAAAACGTTGAGACAAAGCATTGAATATATAAATAATGTCTTGCATCCTGAAAGATGTTTAAATGATTCGTTTAAACTTGTAGAACTTCATATATTTCACCCATTTGCTCACAGCTCTAAATACGGCTACTAACTTCATAAATCAGGAAAGTTAAAGATGGTGTAAATCGAAGTTTTCTACGACTTTCGGCTTAACACTACAATAAATCGAAAGATTCTTACAGCTATCGATGACATTTTCAACATGCATGTAACTAACATAAATCTATAAGCACATAGTTCTTAAACTTTCATTACAGACTCAGGTGAAAATTTGTAAAATGTACCCCACGCTATTTTCTTTGTAATTCCAATCAATTGCAATATTCTCACTGAAAAAAACTCTCGTCGTTTGGTTCGATTTGAAAAAAGTTATTCTGTTTCAAAAGGTGTTCGAATATTAATGTGTTCTTCAGTAAAGAATCTCTTACTAAGGTTATACGAATCGGCATTTTCGTTCAAGTTTCGAGATTTCCAACGACGCAGCCGGGTAGTCCGATAAAGTCGAGCGCAAACAGCTAAAGACATGTACAAGCAATCTCGAAACGGAGGCAGATATTAAAGTTCCCTCTTTCGAGCACTCCTGAATCTTCTAAAAGGTGCAGCAAACCTAAAGAAGGAAAGAGAACATTTCTACGAAGGAAGCACGAGCCTTTCAAAGACAAAGGGGCGGTTTTTCGGGATACGAGGCTTACACCCTTCAAAGGAAGAAGGGAAACTCGACGATTGCTCGGTCTAATTAAGGTGGCGCCTAGTGCTTGGCGATGAGTCGAGTAGTGCGTAGAAATAAAGCCAGCAGCGGAAAAACGGAACGAGTAGAGAGAGAAAGAGAGAGAGAGAGAGAGAGAGAGAGAGAGAGAGAGAGAGAGGGAAAGAAGGAACGCGTGCAAGAGACAAGATCGGTTTTCTTGTCTTTCTCTTCCTCTTCATCCTTCACCGCCCCTTTTTCTCGTTCTGTCTCTATCGTCGAACAAGCAGCGTTGCCAGGCGACAGGAGCACCGACGACCCTCGAGGACGTCACGCAGGGTGCACGCAAAGAGAACGAACTTTTGACCTTTTAAGGGCGTCTCCTTGAACCGCAGCTCTACGGCCTCTACACAACGATGGTCACACGGACATTCCTTAACGTACCGTGTCGAGAGAGCGAAATTTTAGGGATGTGAATCGAGCATCCGTAATATCGTTTTTTCGTCGAAGAAAATAAAATTCTACGCGTATATCGATTACACGAATGTCAGCTAATTCGGGGAAATGAGAGATGCCTAAGTTTCCTTTTTAACCATTTGCACTCGAAGCTTTTTTTCCTGAAGTTGACTTTTTCTTAGTTTCTTTTCAGCATAATTACTTGTGTTTCACCTACAGTAACTCTCATTAATATTCAGACACCCTTTAAAACAGAATAACTTTTTTAAAAGTGGACCAAATGAATGGAGCTCTCGTGAGAAGTTAGAAAAACATCAGCTTCCTAAATGATGTGTTAAAACATTTTTGAAAAAATTCCAATTAGTCGGAATTACGAAAAAATTAGTAACGGACGCTTTTTGCAACTTTTTTATCCGAGCTTGTAATGAAAATTTAAGAAATATATTTTGTAAATTTATATGATAATAGCTAACCACATATAATTTTTTCAAAATTTTCTGTTCATATTATCTAGTAAACTAATCCTTTTAACTCCTAAAAAAAAAAACTCACGTCGTTTGGTTCAATTTTAAACAATCTATACCGCTTTAAAGGGTGTCCAAATATTAATAGGAGTCACTGCATGTTTTTATAGATTAAAATTCGAAAAATATTCAACAGTTCTGTTACAATTTACAGTTACTTGCGATTCCTTAATTTTGTTTTCATTGTTTACTGAACTTTACTCTTTCCGATCTTTCTGAATTCTGTTTTTCCTGCACACTGTCAGAATCAGTTTCACTTTTCCCTATTATGCTAATTTTCCATTTCCTTGTACCAATTATTTCGTTCAAATCTCTCGTGATATTATTGATTTGGTCTTTAAATAATCGAAAATCGAACTTATCTTCACTGTTGTGTCCCATTGTGTCCATCTCAAACAAACATAAGCTTACGAACAGTTCTAATTTTAAGTTATTGGCTATTTACAAAAGTTTCCGTCGACTATTTTGAAATCGAGTCGCGTTATTTTCTGAACCAATTGCTTTTTAAAATGACACTGCTGATAATCTTAGTTTCAACCTATTAACATAAGATAGAAGAACATTATAGAAAGCGAAGGAAAATATTGCACCAATTCTGTGTGGTCAAATAAATGAATTTTATTAAAAAGAAAAAAGAAGAAGAGGAAAAACGACGAAAACTTTTGCAAACACCTAATATTTCATAACATGAAAATTTTCATATTAATTCCACCTATTTTGTGGAAATGGTTCACTGTACGGTGGACTTGGTTTAGCTATGAGAAAAACCGAACTCGAAGCAACTCTCGTATCTCCGTGAATGGAGTATAATTTTACCCTACCCCTTTCCTTCGTTCAGCAGGTACCCTCGCGCACGTTAACTGGAAACTTTATACCATCTCGTAACGCCTCTACTACTTTTCTTCCGTAGTAACTTGCCCGCTCGTGAGCAAGCGCATGTACTCAACTACGTGTGAGTACGTATTTTCGAGTGGTTCAGACTCAACTGGCTGCGTGTATACGTGCTTCCGTGACCGGAATACGCCCCAGGGATCCCGATTCTATACTCATACTCCCCCGAATCTTATCGTCCCCTATCTCTCCTTTCTTTAGTCCTTTCCTCTTTTTACACACTTGTTCCCTAACCCCGTTCCTTTTACTGTTATTTTACTTTCCTATACAATGTATACCACCTTTCACTCCCTTTGTATCCTCCTCTGATCTCTTTCTATTCTTTGTCCACCGATAGCTCCCAAGCCATTCTTTTCATCGCTCGTTTCAAAAACCACCTTGCCTATTCGCATTGTTTCGCCTGCAAACCATGCAGGCGAAAACATTTACAACTCTTTGAGTTGTAAAAAGAAGACTGTACTATGTTCTTTGCTTTATGTTCTTCGTTATCTAGTAAACTAATCTTTCTAACTTCTCACGAGAATTCAATTCGTTCGTTTGGTTCAATTTGAAAAATGTTATTCTGTTTTAAAAGGTGTCCGAATATTAATGCAAGTTACTGTATGTACCGGTGATTATGAAATCACATATTCTTTGTTTCGAAATATCGAAGGTTCTGCATTAACATGTATAAATAAATATGTTGTTAGTATAATAACAAAATATGTAATTAAATATTTGTTCTTATAATGTAAATGTTCTCTTTGATTTAAAATTTTCATTGTATCTTATAAGTGTGTTTTTGAAACATCAAATGAGTTATACCACTTTGAAAATTAATCGAATAACTAAAATAATGAACTTTATTGGAAAAAAGTTAGAAATAAACTTAGTTATTACATTTTACGAGTATAATTATGATTAATCAATTTGTATCATTTTAAATTGAATTTTCAATGTTGAGTATTTTAAAATGTTCATAATAAACTGGTGAAATGTACGGCAATAAATTTATCATGTCTTTGTTACTGGCTTGATTATTATCATACATTAATATGCTATTGCATGCAGTAGAAATAATCGAAAATTTTGATATATTTTTTGTCCTTCCTCTTCTGGGGGAAAAATCTAAAATTTTGAATTTGCTATCATTATCTAATAATGTCATAGAACATTTTATATTTATGTAACTAACATAAATCAACAACGCGCATTTTCTACATTTTCATTACAGACTCGGATAAAAAGGTTGTTAAAAGTGATCTTCACTATTTTCTTTACAATTCTAACCAATTGTAATTTTTCCATTATTTTCAGAGCACATTATCTAGTAAATTAATAGTTTTAACTACTCAAAGAAACTCACGTTGTTTGGTTCAATTTTTAAAAAGTTATTTTGTTTCAAATGGTGTCCGAATATTAATAGGAGTCACTGTATGTATGTGATCAAAAAGTATAGCCCTGTTACACAATTGAAATAAAGAAATTACCTGTAAGAAGGTAGCAAGTTGTCGACAGTAAAAGAAAATATATCACTGATTAAAATAATAAAATGTGCTTCATTTGCATTGTTTCAAAATTTCTCACAAAAACCACGTATTATGGTCTAATATTTTATGCATGATGTATATTAAATTGTTCGGAAAATTCGTGCTGATTTTAAGTAAATAAATTTCATATTTCAAATCACGATTTTGTTTTATTCTAAAAGATATACGCTGTTCAGTTCTATAGTATTTCGTCATCTTTTCCAGTAATTTGAAAATTCCATTTTGCCGAAAACCTCGTTTCTTTATTTCCCTTAATATCGAAATTTTCAACATTTAATTCTACCAATCATTTGCAAACAATTTTTTCCAATAGCCTACCATCTCTTTAAATATTACATACTTTCTTTATTGTTTTACCGATAGTTTTCCCTTTCGGGGAAAAAAATAAAAAAAAATGTTAAATATCGGAAGCGTACCTTATTCTTTTCCACCTTCATGATAGTATAACTCAGAGAAGAAACTAGTACTGATGACGAATAGACTTTCAAAAGGAACAAGTGAAAAAATAATCTTTCAGAATATATTCTAACTTCGTTTCCATTTACTTTTTTTTCGTTCTAATATATTCAAACGCTACCTATCCAAAATCGTTACGGACAGCTTAATATATATAAAAATTTAATTGTGACTAACTTCCCGTAGAAGCGTAACGTGACACTGTAACACACTAACCGAATATATTGAAAACTCTCTGTAAGAAGTGATTATAATTATTTCAATAAACGAAACAAAACGTTTACGCTTTTCTAAATATTTTGGGAAGAACAGTTCGTAGTTGTATTGTAATATTTTGTATTAATTATGGGAAACGAATAAATTTCACATAAATATAAATATAAATAAGTTTACTGTCGGCGTTGATATACTATAACTTTATAAATATTGCATACTGAATAAAATTCGTTACGACTGTTAGATATACTTAGAAGATAAACACTTCCGTTCATAAGTATTGTATTAGGACACCTGAATATAAAGCAGACCGAAATCTACTGAAATTTAGAAAATTCTATCGATATCTGGTGAAATCTACCAAACTTCTATTTTATTCTATAGTATTCTATTAATATCTAATTGAAGTTTATTAAAAAAATTAGTTTATTTTAAAAGGTGTCCGGATATTAATGGAAATCGCTGTAACATCGCAGTCTTTCCTCTTGTGATCTACATCGCCAAGTATTCTACGCAATCTAGCATCCAGTCTTCATCCAACAACAGCAACCCTTGCAGTCTGACGAAGCCTGCGCTCTTTCACTTGGTTCCCTCGGGATACCTTCACCGAGTCTGTATCCCTGATAAGTTACCGCCTACTCCTTTTCTTCCCTCAAACGTATCCCCGAGGGAATTGACTCTCTTTGAAATACATACCGGATTATGGGAGTGTGTGAATCGTTCGACAAGTATCCGGGGAAATCGATTCTCGCAATGATAAAGGGGCGAAAGAGTGCCGACTACAACGAAGCAAAATGATGTTTGAGGATGTATTCTAGCAGAAACTATGATGTAACGGTGTATTTCTCTCGAATAACAGTGTTTGCGTAACCGTAAACCTCTTCACTTCAAGAGTTATCGATCGAAAGAAATGTTTGCTTTCTTGTTAAATAGGCTTGCTTCTTTGAGATCGTGAAATTGTAGAAGAATTATTACCAAAACGTAAAAAAAAAAAAGAAAACTAATTTCATTTCGTTAACAGATCGTTAACATCATATTTAGTCTATTTAAATATTTAAGTTTACTTCTTTAATCCCTTACCGCATAATGACGAATCACACTCATGAACGCAGATTATGGTCGAGATCTGAGAAACGAAGTATTTATATGTCTATCAAATTTGTATTTTTGTTCTAACTTCAGTTTGAATTTAAGTCTGAGAATTTCTAAATAAAATCTGATATATGATATCTTGACTTCCTTATTTAAAATTGTACTGGAACAGCAAACGTTCTACTACATTAACATACGTAGCGACCAAAAATATGTACCGCAATGTATCGGGTCATATTGACCGATGTGTGAAATCATATAAAAAGTTCGAAAATTGTGTTTATCATTCTGATTATTATACTCTAATATATATAAAATTTTCGATGTAACATTTAAAACCATAACTTTTTCTGAAGTGAACACTTATTTTCTCCTCCTTTTTATTCTTTAATGTTGGTTATAGAAATATTTAAAATACCATTAAGTGGTTTCTATGTAGCTCGCTATTGATATGTTACGTATTTAATACAAACACCTGTTTTTCACACTGGTATCACTCTAATTTGTAGATTGATATTTGGTTCTCTAACTTAGATACTTTTAACGCACAAAAAGTTTCAATTCAGTTGCAGAAAGTGAAGCATTCGTATATTTTCTGTATTCTAAAATTTATACTTACAGTTGAATTATTTTCGAATGGCAAACAAATATTGGAAGTACAGGGCGGTCCAAAATAACTGGCAATAACTTCAGCGTTTTTAACTTCATGAATAACCAACAAATTTTAATTACATCTTTCTAATTAAGTAATAATACAAGTAAAACATTTGACGATTACACTTGGCAATATAAAACGCGACAATTTTGAATTACCTGTAATTTGGTCCACAGGTACAACGAAACGAGAATATCTGTTCAACGTCGCTAATAACTTTGTAGTTGAAGTGACAGAAAAATTGTAATAAAAGGACAAAAATGTTTAGTTTCAAGAAATCCGTTACGCGGTGGCCAAAACTTTTTATCAGTAGTGGAGGTGTTTAGAAGATTCGAAGGTCAGCTTTATTCTTTTTTAGATGGAACCATGTATTTTTGAGTACTTCTTACGTGGCTATTTAAACTTATTATGGAATTTTCTTGAATATTTTCAAAAATTCCGTGAATATCTAGGTTCATTTTCTATAAAATTTATTCTAAACATTTATAGAAATGTGTATCAATTATTTGTATTAAGAAAGTTTATTAATAAACCGAATTACTCGAAGTTCCCTTTGGAATTATTCGCTGTACGAATACTCCTTCCACTCATTGTATAATATTCCATTTCACCGCAAAACGATCTACTTTTAATAGAATTCGGGACATATCGATTGTGCAACGAACCAACAGAGAGAACCTCCGTTGAGCTTGTTATCCTGTTAAAGGGGCGCGCATTTTGACATTACCTTGCTTGTAGAGAGGACTACATTCCTCCTCCGCGCCTGGGATCCCGAGGGAACCGGAAAGACTCTGGTCACCTTGTTGGAGGAACACGTTGAATCTCCTTCTAGCCGCCTGGTACGATAATCCCGGATTTTCGGGTAAATCGGCAGTTTTTCTAACAGATTACTTAGCCTAACACCTGACAAGGTAGGAAGATCTCCTTTGTTTGAACAAGAGAACAAAAAGTCTTCGACAACTTTAAAAAGTAAGGTAAACAACTGTAAGACACCAAAAATTTCCTAGACAAAATGAAATTTTATTGATCTGGAATCCTTCTGAGTTTGAAAACAATGGAGAAAAAGTTATTCAGTAATTACACAGGTGTATCTAATTCCCAATTACACGAATTAACTGACTCCTCAGTTTTTCTGACGATATTTTCATCTTTCTTCTTGTTAATCACTTGTCGTTTGTTATGTCAAAAGCATTTTCAGTCTCTGTGTATCTCGTTCTAAACAGGAGGACATGCAGCAAGTAGAACACCTATATACTGGACAGGCGTTGTCCAACGTGGAAATATTTACTGTGTATACATATACCACCACCCTCGGAGTTTTCCCGATAGTTATACGGTGTGCTTAAAGAGGATTCTGCTTTAGTGCAGTTAAAAATCAATTCTGTTCTTTGCTTATATTATTGTATCGTAAATTATTGTAACAACATATCGCTGCTTGATAATAATAATGTAATGACGTAATCAAAAAAATTAATTTTAGCGGGAAGCAATAAAAAATTTTCATCTCGCTAGTAGTTCAATACTGATCATTAATTTCACATTCTGGAGGCGATCATCAGATTATACGAAGTTAGAAATGTTTTTTTCTCTTTTTTTGGAAACCTCAATGAAGGTTTATATGTACATACATTATATTTAGTTTATATGTATGTAAAAATACAGTGTATAAAAGCGAGAGTTACATTATGATCTTAACGACATAGTTCTTAATCCTTTCGTTACTGTTGGCGCCTATAGGCCCTTCCAAGATTTTCTCGTACTCTTTTATCCTAATTTTAATCGTCAATTTTATTCTTTGCATACTTATGTTTTAATTAAAAATTTGGAAAAGACTTTAAAAACAATTCAACAATTGTGCGAATGGAAGATCTACCTTTCGTTACCCTAGTAATTTTCAGGATATCTTATGACTTTGTCTACCAGTTCCAATAAATTGATCACTATCATAGCAATAATTGTATGAATTTTATTATACGTATTGTATGCGAATTCACTTTTGACTACGAACTAGAAAACACAAGTCAACGTTAGAAATTTGAAAGTTTTTCCACATCCTTTCCATCGTCTTTGATTCGTTGTGAAATAAAGAAAAATCTGACGAGTGACAGTGCTTGATTTATGGACCAAAATGGGAAGCTGGATGGAATTACAAGAGTAAAGTTCTTCTGGAATTTCAACTTTCCCTTGAACATGGCCTCCTAATCGCGAGGGAAATTCGCTGTCCCGGTATCGAGAATTTTCTCGTTCTGCGGTAACTTTGCTTTCCATTATTTCCAGTGTCCTAAGTCAGGGAAAGCGGAACAGACTTCTCTCGGTAGCTCTGCTGATACGCCAACTTTTCAACCAACCGATGCTGTTTTTCCACAAAAAAAAAAAAAAAAGAAAAAGAAAAAAGGAAAGGAAAACAGATTTACCTAGACACATTCTTTAGAGTCACCTGTAACGAGACCTCCTAAAACTACCTGTGATCCTATTACAGATCTGTTTGACTTTTTCGTCAAAATTTCCGTTTTTGGAAAAAAGCAGTTGCCACGAATGCTTGTCATCAATAATTGAAAGATCAATTAAATAACAGAGACAGTTTCAATGATATAATTTAATTTTCAAAGTGAATTTATCATTGTCCTGTATTAAATTCAACTCTAATTATACGGAATTTTACATAGTTCTGCAGTGAATTTGTAAATAGATATTATTTGTTGGGGACAGTAAAGATGAATAATATTTCTACAACAGCAGCATGCAATAATTGTTAAATTGTTTAATTCAAAGTAATTAAATATATTTTGTCATTAAATACCATAGTAAAGAACATTATTAATAAATATTATATTTCATTCCTTAACTTGTTAAATTGTGTTAGTATTTCTTAATTTAATAGTACATTCATGTATTTCAAGTAATTATTAGATACTACGCAAAATTATCGTGTGACATACATTTGTAAGAATATTATAGTAAATTCATCATATTTGTTTCTAAGGAATATATTTAACAAACTTAAGCAGCTCTATCACTTTTAATATTGCCAGTAATCTTTCATCAATTGTTTCATCATGCGCATGTAATATTTTATTTTTCTCAAATTTCAAACAACAAATGATCATAAGTATTGTACAAAAGGAGTAATATTTTGTATTATAGTAGTGATTTATATATTGACATTTCATGTACAATGCCATCGAATCTACTTTAAAATAAAGCAACGAGTACTATGCAGATCATCTTTCGTACATTTCGTACGTTTCATTTCAATCCAAAGTTTTATCGCTCTTATTGGAGAACCGGGAAGCTGAAATATGTGTTTACATTCTGAAGATTTTCTGACGAATCATTTACTCAGCAAACATAAATAAATATTATAAGAAAAAGAAGGTAAATGTATTTATTTTAAAATAAAAATACAAATATGATGAATTTTCATTTTTATAAAACACAATGCAAAGAGATGTTTATTTAGCGGAATTTAAATCCGTGAAAAAATTAGGCCTGCGTAGGACCTTATTATACTAAAAATAAAATCATATACCAACACTGCAAAGAACAAATTATTACACATTAGTAAATACAGATTCCATTACTCTTCAAAAATAATCAGTTTTTTTGGCGTTACACATAAGCCTATATTAATTCACACGTAATCTTACTAACATAATCTTATTTATTTTACTTATAATTTAATTACTTATTTTTGTATATATTACTTATTATACTAATCTTATTAACGTAATGTTAAGGTAACGTATCGAAACGAAATCTTGAAAATAAATAAATATTGAAAATATAATTAAAATGAAATGTAATTATCGATTTGGAAGAAATTAATAAAAAATATATTTGTCATCTTAAAAATTCAGGGACACAAAATGCATTATTTTCATTTGCCAAATTGTAATACCATTTGTGCAAATATTATCTGTTCAATTACCTCAAAATGTTTTTGTATTATCTATATTCATTTCATATTTGAAAATTATCAGTAGTGTAACACTAAATAGATACAAGAGTCAGTAAATAATGTAATACAAACGATAAAAGTAAAAATAGGAAGATAAAAGTATTTATTTCTTTATTCTCAATTAATAGTATAATATTTTACAAAGCGTCTATAAATCAAAGTAAATAAAATAAACGAAATAAATGAAAGTGAAATTAACATTCAGCTGTTTTCATCAAACAGTAGAGTAATCAATACGCACGTATGTAGGTGTAACTTACACGGTATATGTTACAACGTACGTTTCTATTTGTCCTGAAATCCTGATAACACAGCTACAGGATTTTGAAATTGTTTTTCACCTTTCCCAAGATTTTTACAAAAGTTTTCCCGCTATGGAACAAATGCACCTCCTCTATTGCTAACTATCCTCATTCTTGGTTAACTGTACCCAAAAACACTATGCGTAAGGACATAATAAACATATTAATTGTATTAGAATTCGTACACTTTACATACTTAATCCTGAACAACAAATAATATTGCTAATTGCATTGCTTAAGCGTAACAATTTTAATATATTTATTAAAAGATAACAGCATTTTTATAGTAGGATCATTTGAAACGTTCATAGATTTAATATGAAAATGTACTACACTCATCCCTCGATTTACGCAGCACTTTTTTTATCAACTTACGGTCTTTTTTTTACGCGATGAATTATAGCATAACTTACGCAGCAAGTTTTATACGCGATCTTAATTTCGCGACCAGAAAGTATATCTTCTTAGAAGTTTCAAAAGGCAATACTGTTCCGACAACTGAAGAAGATATATCCAGTATTATTACTTTGTCAGAAAGGTTTGAAAAAGAAGGATTTGTGACGTTAATGATTTACTAGTAAATCGTGAATTAACCGATATTGACTTAATTCATATCATATCTGAAACTCAACCTAATGACGAATGTAGCAGTGACTACAAAGAAACAGATTGATTCACTGCAGAAAATCTTTGTAAAGCTCTTGAATTAACCAAAAAACTGGAAAGTGTTATTATATACAATGATCCAAACATTCAACGAGCCTTAAAATTTCGACAAGATTTAACGAAATATTGTAGTGAATATCAGCAAATTGATGAAAACTTAGATAAAGAAAAGATCGAGAACGAATCATGCGAAAAAATTCATATTAACAATGAAAATGGTGTCGAACTCTGAAATATTTCTAACGATGAACGATACGTTTGTGCGAATTAAAAAGAAAATGTTGATTGTTTCGAATTACAGTAGCACTAGTGACATTGAATCAAATTTACTTTTCTGATACGTCGTTATTTTTTCTTTTCCTTTTTCTTTTTGTTTGTTAAGCTATTCGAAATAAATATGTATTTCTAAAACTTGTATGTACTAGCTTTTATTTCCAATATTTTTTCTTTTCTGCTGACTGTTTAAGCGATTTTCATTCGCGTCAAACGAACCCACGTGGAACGGATACTCCGCGTAAATTGAGGGACGAGTGTACTTTGAATTTTAGACTGCTTTTATTTTTTAACATAATTTCTCTGAACTCCGATTCACTTTATCCAGTGACGCTCTAGCGCTTCTGTGCCATTTACGAAATCTATGTTCTAAAAGTCTTCGAAATAGCTATTTGCTACGGTTATCAGTTGATAATCTAACAGATATTGTCAGCTATCGGAAAATCTTTCAGTTCGAAGTGTAAGAAAGTTTAATCTGGAGAAATAGAGAAGACGAGAAATACGCTGTTGAAACAGTAGACGAAAATTTCAAACGATTATATGGAAAATCTAGTAATGTCGTCGTGTAATAGGTTAAAAGCTGCAGAAAATAATAGACAGTCAACAAAGTACTAAATTTACTTTTCTTTTTAAGTTAACATATTGTACGCCAGTGAAATATCGACAGTCGAAAGCCTAAATGTCCTTAGTCACGTTGATTTTTTACGAGGAATGAACACTTTTCACAAAATAGTAGATAGTATATTTTTCAGAAGAATTTACTGTATTTTCACTGAATGTTTACTATATACGCTTTAATACTAAAATTAAACGTCCGTAAAAACGGATAGGTTAAAAATCCTGCAATAATGCGGAGCCGGCGTACAATGTGTTAACATTTAAGTTTTATGAATAAAAACAGACCAGAGACTTTTAGACTATTCTTACTGTATACACACTACCGTTCAAAAGCATCCAGACACTTACGAAGTACATAATAGTAACGCATAAATGTTACTTAAACACCTAAAATAGTAACTACTATTGATCTTTATTACTTTCTTATACGTTTCGTCGACGTGTTGCCACCATGATTAAATACTACTGATTGTACTAAACGCGGTAAACTTTCTATTAGATTTTTCATTGTTTCTGTGACGATTTCTTTCCACGTTTCTTTTAAATAATCTAATTTTAAGCACTCAGCATACACTTTCCTTTCCAATTCATTCCATATTTTTTCAACTGGATTGAGGTCTAGATACCATAGAGGCTATTTCATCATTTTTAATATATTTTCACTTCTAATTTCTGCACAATTTCGCGATACGTTCAGAATCATTGTCTTGCATAAAAATAAAATTTTGTCCTATTAATCTTGTACCTAAAGGTAAAAATTTTAATGTACTACGATACTTTAGTATGCATAATAATAACAATTATTAAATACTTCGGTGAATACTTCTTCACCTAACTTAAGCTACATTTTGTAGAGGATAAGGAAGCGTCGGAATACTTTCGAGCGGTAGTGTATGTATGTATGTAGACAAAAGAAGAATAGAGAAATGAATGTTACATGTTTCTAAGAAAAAAGTTATTCGTATATATTAGACCCGTGCCATTTATCTTTTAAAATATACCAAATAAAATGGAAAAGATCAAAATCGACATATTAAACGAGAAAAAGAAAAAGAAGAAAAACTGTGTAGGCCGTATGAAAAATTTGCATAAAATTGTTTGGTAGAGAATGTGTTAAAGCATGTTATATACTTTTTTTTTTTAATGAATTTGTTCAATAGTTATAAGTATCTGGTATCATAACAATCATACTATGCCAATACTTTTGTCTACCACTGTACTACCATTATGTTACTATTTATTTCTTATTATTCCACAAACTTATCTTTTTTTCAGTTTTATTCTTTAATAACGAATAAAAAATATTTCTGTTGATTATAAACGACTTTTACTTGTATTTAATGGATTTTATGAAAGCAGATAAGTACGTGAGAATAATGGACGATTATCAGGGTGAGCGATTGTATAAATAAAATATTAAATACCAAATAAATGTTAATTTCAAACAATAAGTTTTCCTCAATTTAAAAAGTAAAAAATTTTTTTTTTATAAAAAAGCAATAAAATGTATAATACTAATAATAAGATAATAATAAAAAGTAAAAATTTTTAAGTAATAAATTTTATTATTCTTAATCATACAAATTCGTACTAATAATAGAAGTTAAGCTACCTTTATTGAGCTAATTAATTTAAATATAAATTGGTATTGTAATATAGAAAAGTGTTCAATTATATCTTTTTTCAAAATATATTTATACATCAAAAGGAAACACTTAATATTTTTCTTATAACTAAAATAGATTTTCTGTAAGTATTCTACTATTTTATATTATTCTTAATGCATGAGAAATTGATCTAAGTAATTCGGCTTCTTTGATATATTATCGGTGACAAAAGAACTAGTTTTAAAAGAGAATATTTTACAAAAATAGAATATATTTAAGAAAAAAAACTAAAAATTAACATATAACAATTAATAGATATTATGTAATAGCTATTAATGTATTTCAACTATTATTAATTAAGAATTAAGTGTGCTAAAATAGAAAATAGATATTACAATTGAAATTATGTATATACAGTTATTCATTCTAAATATCTTTTGTTCCAATAAATCAATCAGTATTATAGCAATAACTTATTGTACAAATTTTATTATACGTGTTGTATACGAATTCACTTTTGACTACGAACAAAAAAACAAATCAACGTTAGAAATCTGAAAGCTTTTCCATATTCTTTCTAAATATCTATTTATTCTGAACACCTTTCGTCTAACTATTTTTTTTTTTAATTATTACGTATTATTAATTACACAGACTTTTAAGAAATAATTTTCTATTATAAAGTTGAATAATTGTGCAATTCGAAACGCTTCACAATTAAAAGCTCGCGCCATTTAGATACAAGGAAGAGTAGTTCATCTTGCTCTCACCAGGAATAATTTCGACGACGTTTAGGAGGACAGTACTTTTGAGCTACTGGTGCAAAAAAAAATTAGCGAAGAAGGATGTCCAGATTTAAAATGGGAGCTCAGGATTTACCCCCTAAAGGAGGATATCCTCCTTTTCCAATTGATCGTGTGAAATTACACACTTTCGTTACAGGTATAAATGTACCTTATAACCTACAATTTGATTGTTATCTAACAAGTTATTGTAATTTGACTTCAAATATTTCGAATGATATAAAATGATCAAAGTTAATAAATATAAACAAATTGTACGATATATTTAGTTATTTATTTTATAAATATATACTCTTCAAGGTTGGGCAAAAGTAACGTTAGTAATAACTGCAGTTTTTACGTAAAATACTAAAAATTCAAATACTATAAAACGTTTTGGTATTATCGAGATCTTCATTTGAAATTGTGTTAATAGCTTCTTACAGCTATTATTACTATTTTTTTCATGTTTTCACTAGTTAGCGCAATTTGATTTTATAGAGAAATTTGCACACAACATTCAGTAAAACATAAAATATCCAGTATTTAAAACCGCATTATCCAAATATTTTATTGTACAAACAGTATATTTTCCTCGATAATTAGACATGCGTGTTTTTTCACATCAAACTGAAAAAAAATTGCAATTAAATAATCACTAATGTACTTGATTACTTTAAAACTTTTACAATTTTATAGAAAGAATCTATGGTTATGTAATTTGCGGTGAGAATAGAATATAACTCGACGCGTCTAAATGTAGTAAATCATTGTGTATGTTACTGGAAAGAAAGATGTAGGATTCATAATTAAAGGTGATATACTTTATTTGCGTTATATTTTGTCCTTTGTTACTTGTATAATTACTTTTTGAATATAGAACGATTGCAATGCTGAAAAATAAGTATTTCGCTATCTGAAAATTCCTGCATTTAAGTAGACATGCTTCACTCTTAATTTGAGTATCGGAGATTCAACTGTGTTTCAATTCAATGAAGGTATTGCAAGTGGATTTCTTCAAGTGTACAAATATAGAAGAATATACAAAAATTAGAAATACACTATAATTGTAAATATACATGCAAGTTATTAATTTACTATTACATTGTAAATTTCTTATAATATTGCATGATACAATGAAAAATAGTAAATCTGAAACTAATTTTCTTAAATCATAAATTTCACATGAAGCCAATGGAAATATAAGCCTAACAAATACTGTGCATATTTTATTGAAGACAATTTTTAATGAAATGGTATAATTGAAAGATTATACTTTGCCATTATGAAATTTGTATAGTTGATTGAACAATTTCTTTGTGTAAATAATATCAGTGCATAACTTTCACTGGTTAATCCTTAAAATCTATATCAATCTATGATATATACTTCAAAGTAAATAGTTGCTTTTTATATTTTTGATGTTTTGTAGAAAATTTCTTATTTCACATTTTTAATTTTTATTTTATTCATAGTAAAATATTATTCATAGATCTGTAGGATCCTCACTGTGTGTAAATTATTTTATTTCTTCACTTTTGAAATTATATAGTACATCTTTTTTCTATTGCCATGAACAAATCTCTCAATTTTTCCAATCTTTCTAATGTTATTTAAAATTATCAGTCCAGAAGGAATCTGTTCAATTAAGCTTTTTGTTTTATAGTCTGTTTCATGCACAGGCAAAGAAAATTACCTTAAATGAGTTAAACCAGGTTTACATTGGATAAGGTTGACAATTAAAGTAGTAATCTAAAATATTTTGTAAACTCCAGTCTAAGAAAAAGCATTGGCATTTCAATATAAGTTTATCTTTATTAACTTCCACAATTTTAGTCAAATTGTAACTTCTAAGAGTCTGTTTAAAATATTAAGGCTGTACATATAGAATTATATAAAATCTATAATGCAATAAAATCTAAATAAGAAATTCATTTTAGGTCGGTGGACCATTGCTGGGTTCATTGCTGTTAATATCATTGGATGGCGGCTATATTACCTAAATTGGTTAAAATGTAGGAAGGAAATGATTGCTGATAAAAGTGCTGAGTTGGCTGCATTCCCTATTGTATATGCTGAAAATGATAGAGCGTAAGATATTCTTTTTTTGTCATTTTTGAAATATTTCTATAAAAAGTTAATAATGCTTAACACGTTAAGCACGGCTTTAGTCCCTAGGGACTGACAGTAAATTTTTCGTATGTGTAACGCAACTTTACTCTTCGAACAATCGTGGTAATAGCAGGAGTTAAGGAAGTCGAAAGAACAACCCAGGAAAAAGGAAAATAGGCGATTGGCGAACAGCGTCAACGCCTATCAAGTCAATCTAGAATAGAACTAAGTAAACTTAACCCTTTGAGTGCTATGGGCGCACATATGCGAAAACTATCAATATAGACTATGGACGCAAATACGCGCTCGGCAGATGCTCTCAGTATGGACTATGGACGCAAATACGGGCCTGGCAAAAATGATCAGTGTACTATAGTCAAATGTGTATGTTCGGCAATTGTTTCTATTGTCCAACATTCTGTCTCTGTCTGCAACACTCGCAGAAACCACATACCTCGTTACTTAGCAACGATGAAAAACAAAATTGTATACTATATTATAATTTGTCATATACCCTCTACGAGATCCATACTGCGCGAAAAAGTATTCAGTCCTCAGCGATCGTCAGCGCGCTCCGTCCGTACGGACTGCATAGGCCACGAGTATTCAGCACTCAAAGGGTTAAAATGTAAAGGTTGATTTGACAGAAGTTCATTCGCCTTTTTCGGTGCATTCGACAAAGAACGCAGACACAAGCGTTCAGTTTCACAAGTTGAACTTGTGTGGTCCCTCAAGATTCAACGGGAATCAAGTAGAGGTCTAAACAGGAGATTGTTTTTATTTTACAATACTTAGAAAATGATGTTTCGTTTGTTTACAGATTGTTAAAACACCTGAAACGAGTGCACCAACTTGAGGAGGAAGTAATGAGCGACTTTCCACTTTGGGAGACTGGAACATTTCTTGGAGAGCCTCTGTTTAAGACATTACCAGAGGATACTTACGTGGAACCTCATGCTCCAGAAATGTATTCATTCACAAATCCAAACCACCTTCCGTTGATAATACAAGCTAGGACACGGTTCTAAACTTATTGTTGCAAAAATTCGAATGATAGTACATTAGTGCTAAACACAGTAATAAAATTTTATTATTATCAACATATATCTATCTGTTTAGGTTTTCTATTAAACAATATGAAATTACACTATGACACGAAAACTCCCTAGTAGCACGAAACATTAGTTAAATATTTTTGTCCAATATTGAAAACATATTCTTTAAGCCACACTTTTTAACATGAAAAAAATATTGTATCTAAATATTGTACACATGTACAAGAAATATAAAATAAATGTTTAGAAAATATAAACTAAATATTCATAGAATATAAAATAGATATTTAAAAAATGTAAGGTAGATGTTAAAAAGACGTGAAAATAATATTTGAAAAACATGAATTGAATATTTAAATAATATTGAATAAATACTTCAAATAAAAAAAAAAGGTTAAAAAAATTGATAGATTCGAAATTGTACGTATTGTCTATGAGACCACACACTCTGGTGCCTTATTTTACTACTCATACTCTCTTAAACAATTTTTCGACTTCAGAAATTTTTATTGGTACCGACCGTATTCGAAATCGGGACTTATCGATTATTGGATAACGTACATTCCCAATGAGCCTTCCATTACTTTCCAAGCTTATAAAGGATTCCAATCATAACAAACATGCTAGAATTAATCAGAAGAGATAAAATTTTATTAGAAAGATAATGTTTTAACTAAAAGTGAAAGTCCTTTTTTCTAATGAAGCATACTACATAATAGAAAAAAGAGAATGTAAATATATTTTTCTAAATATTTCTATTATACATAAATTTAGAAACATACAACATATTTAATAACTGATAAATTAATGACTAATAATAAAATAATAACTAATTAACTACATAAATGCTAAACAACGCAAACAGTTGAGTATCAATTATTATTTCATCACGCAATGATTCGCACTTTTACTTTTCAATCAATATTTCAATCGATATATTGAGAAAAGAGTACAAACAAATATTTCATATCTAATATAAATTAAATATTTTTTTTTCTAATATTATATGAATATTTATTTTTCACTTGGAAAAAAAAATTTCGTTTCCAATATTAAATTAATATTTATTTTATATTAGGAAATAAGTATTGTACGTATATTTAAATATGAAAAAGGGATTCAATCTCTTTAATATTGGATAAATATGTATTCAATACTTTATGCTACTAGGGCTGTGCATAGAACTGTGTTTGTATCATAGCAATCATGCTGTGTCAATACTTTTCTCCGGCACTGTATCTCGTGACCCGTATGCAATGCGTTAACACCATACCGACCGCCTCATTCAATTTGATACTGACTCGGTTTTTGCTATAGCACTTGTTCGCGATAGCTCTAAAAATTTTAACACGTTGATCGCCACGTCACCAAAATTTGGGTGACAGCTATGTTTTCGCAGAGGCTCCGTCACCAATAAGTGGATGGCGCTTTGCTTTATCCAGTTAAGCAGAATTTTACGAAAAATTTGCAACAGTTTTCATCAGTAACTTGTTAAAGGGTACGGCTCGCGTTCCAAACGATTGTCACTAGGTTGTTAGGTGCTCGCGGAATTCGACCGTTATCACCAGCCTCGTGACGTCGTTCGGATTTGGTCCTAATATAAAAGCGGGTATTTCCCGATTCGCGGTAGACGTGGGTATAGATAGGAGGGGCTTGGACATGCCAACGTATGGTTAACGAAGGTAGCCGAAGGAGATGGATCACTTAGCGTATAGATAACGCCGTGTGCCACCGGATATCCAGGTATTTGGTATTCACGAGTCGTAATCGTTGATATACCTCGAGCGGTAAAGGTATATCTGTCGTGAGTTTAGCTGGTACGTTACTATACTATTCAGGATAGGTTTAATTGAATATAGACTCTATATTACTATATTCTAATTACAAGGACTGATTTGATACGCAAGTGACTTGAATCTTGCTACAATGAAGAGTACAATATTAATAGTTAGTCGATTCTTGACTCGGCAAGAATCTTCCTTCTTGACTTCACGGGGCGAGAGCGCGGAGGAGTCGTAGACAGTGTTATCTGATTGACATTTACGAAATACGTACGCAACGTTAGAATGCTCGAAGGGGACTGGAACCCGATCTTGCTCGTGTCAATACTCTGGCGGACAGAGTAACGTTGTGTGCAGAAACTAAGTTCGAGATTGCCCCCGAGTGTCGAAAATCATGCCCTTTTATACACCGAAAAACTACGGTTTTTGGTGGTGGGTTCTCTGGATATTAACCTTTCGAATTTACTTTAACTTTAGTTTATTTCAATGGCTTCATTCTTCCCTTAAGAATGAATATATTGAAATAAACCTTTCAGTTCTACTTTAGCTTGAATTTATTTAAATAGCCTCATTTGTCCCTTGCAAGTAGAGAACCTCATTTGTCCCTTGCAAGTTAGATTGCCGTGAGAATGGAATGCGTTCGCTGCTCATCCCTTGGCTTAGTAACTATCGGGGGGGGGGGGGGGGGTGCTAGACTAAACACTAGGCGCTGTACGTTTCGGGTAGAACGCGTACGTAACAAACACAATTATTCATATGT
The DNA here is from genome assembly GCA_951804975.1 of Anthophora plumipes. Taxonomy (NCBI): domain Eukaryota; kingdom Metazoa; phylum Arthropoda; class Insecta; order Hymenoptera; family Apidae; genus Anthophora; species Anthophora plumipes. Next base: position 10,477,977 of record OX638120.1, read on the forward strand.
ATTCAATAAATATAAATATTTTTGTCTGGTGGATCCCTTTACATATTACTAGGACTAATATTTTGAGTACATGTAACCTTATTCTTTAACTAAAAATTCCATAAATTTTAATATTTCAATTTTTTATAATGAGTGTGTTTTCCAAGAAAAATCTCAACGAGTAAATGCAACGTTAATTTCCAGGACCTAATTTAATGTCTTTTTCATTTGATACTTTTATGAACAAAGTACAGCCTTCAATTGAACATAACTTCAGTAACTTTATTATTTCATCCTTGTGTGCCTTATTTTGAATATATTATTTAAATACCAATCTGCCTTTCCAAGGAGTTGTTGTTTCATTAAAAAAGAACAAAGTTGTAAAGATGTGTAAAATTGAAAATGAGAAAAGAAGTTGTATTTAAAACAATTCCAATTGTACCGGAAGTGAACTGGTAAAACAAAAACTTGAGCCTCACAGGAAATGTACCTGATTTACAATAAACAATTGACGTGTTAAATGAAAACTCGCGAGAGGCCTTACTATATCGTTCACTTTCTTTTACTATAGAGTAATTAATTAATTTATTGCGTTAGCAGCAAGAAACCGATTAATAGGCGCACAGTCGATAAGCGTTGACAGCAGAAAGCCGATTAGTAGGCTTCCGGTCGGTAAAGTGTTAATTGCTGTTTGAATTATTCGCGCGCTTTTGTCAACGCTCCACGGACACTAACACACTTCCTTTCCTTCAAAATCCACTAAAACCAAGCATAACAAAAGCATTAATAACGTATTATCTTGCTTTACTGTTTTAGTAATTTATTTTACAATCTCCTATTTTTAATAGAAACCTTCGTGTACTTCATATATAACATATGTTTAGAAAAGTAATATCATGTATACGTAATGTTTATTTTTGAATTTTCTCATCTTTATGTTTCTAAATGTTTTTCCTAAAGAACATAAAACAAAGATGAGAAAACATTTAAAAACGTTAAAACATAAAACAAAAACATTTAGAAACATAAAAATGAGAAAATTCAAAATACTGTTATATATTACGTAAACGTTTAGTTTTATGTAATACATAACTAATTTGCAATTTTGTTTAATTTTATTTACGCGGCATTTCATATTGTTAAGCTAAGTAATTCATGCGCAAAAACGAGTACATCTAATTTAATATTTTATTTTCTAATTTCTCATTAAATGATTTTCGTTATATTCGTGAATAATACGAATATAACCACGTGCTATTTTTTTTCACGGTAATTTTTTCCGCGAAGAAATTTTTTGATAATTTCCTTTTCATAATTTGAAAATTTCTTTGAAAAAGTGAGATTTCACTTTGATAAATTAAACTTATTCAAAGTAGATATATAAGACATATATTAATCACGTTATAATTTTTAACTGATAAATTATAATTAGTTTCATTATCAAACTAGAGCTATCATCATCGAAACTTTTACAAAACTAAACTCGTACGCGTGCATGCATCATGCATAAGCTGTTTGATTCATGTAACTTTCAGCATCTCTCTATAGATGTCCCTTCGTTCGACAGAGGTATATAAACCAGTTAAGTCATTTTACCGGTCTATGTTGGAGCAATCGTGCGGCGATTTACAAGCAAAGCGTGTGCGCGCATTCCATTCAATCGCTCGAAAGCTTCGGAACTTTTTCGCATTCGAAAATGATGCAGTGTTCCGCCCAACAGACAAACGGGGATAGCATTCTCACCTCGCGGAAAAAACAACGTGTGTCAAGTACCGCGACGAAAGTTACCGTCGTTCTCGGAGCGCAATGGGGCGACGAGGGTAAAGGCAAGGTCGTTGATATGCTTGCTACGGATGCTGACGTCGTTTGCAGGTGTCAGGTGAGTTCGCCATATTTTTTTTAGTCTGCTTTCCCTCTCAAGAGGAAGTTGCGTTCGTCTATTTGTATTTTATGAAACGTTCATCTATAAACTTCCACATTTCAAGTATTTCGATATTGATTTGTTTTCATTTTTCATTGTTACATTTGAATGATAAAAAAACGTTTCTTTTTTTCGCTTCTTCGCTCTGTCACGTCCATCACGTGATTGTTAATATTCCTTAATCTATTTTAACATTTCATTTTTCATATGCAAATGGAAATTTTAGATTTTTGTAACGTAACTTAAATAATTGAAAAGTGTTTTATTTATGATGATAGTAATTTAATACATATTTGTTGAGTATTGTATATTTTAGTGTTTATTATTTTGTCGATGATTTTTGTGTTATTTTTATTTAAATCTTATAATTTTTTCGTGTACGACAGGATGTTTCTTTCAGAACCACAGCAACTGTCACTTCCTCTGCTTTCAGTTTACTTATATATTTATTTACTAATGTATATGCAGTCGTATAAAAATACTTTTTCTAGGAATGGTTTCATAATTTTCTTTAAAATCTTATTTCGCGATGTGATTCTAAATTCTGTCCATAATAAATGCTTTTCTCTAAAAACGCAAATGTTTGTGTAATGTATAAGTATATAGAAAAATCAATATACGATAAAAATGAAGAGTATAATGTACAGGAAGGTCATTTTTGAGGAAGTGCATTGTTATACTGTTATGTAACAACTATTGCAACTGGCAATCAAATTTTTGCAACGTTAAAGAAGTATTTGCTTTTAACTTTTGAAATTGCACACAGATGCAAAATATAAATGTAGTTATTTGACACTAAACCTATCAATGGTTCATGGTCAAATGGTCTTTAAAAAGGTTATATTTTTTTTTTACTATTTAACACATTAAACGCTGTATACTAAAAAAATTTTGTAAAATTTGTAATCTGCTGGAAGTAACATAAAATAATCATATATTATGATTTTGTATCTATAGTTTTGTATAGTTTCTTATATGTTTGTAAAATTTCTTTTATATAGTTTCTTATATTTGTATATCTGTAACTAAGTAAATCTTTTAAATGCAAATACACTGGTACCTTTAAAATTTGGCTTAAATTGGGCAAAAATAAAATAGGCTATGTGTAGTACCATATAGTTGAAATTTTACAGCAGTAACTATATAAACTTGTTTACCAGGCCATACAATTGCATTACCCATAAGCATTTTATTCAGATATGAACCACAGGTGAACCGTGAAGCCTGAGAGAAAAATCTTTGTCTCTAAGCAAATATGATTCACATAGCACATTGAACAAATGTGGTGTGAATTGTGTTTGTATCAGATCATAGTGAATTTGATATTGACTCCAATAACGAATAAGACAACTTTATACATAATAGCAAGTTAAATTTAGTTTTCTTGTTTCGTTTCTAAACGTGAGCAGAAAATAGAAAACAAGGGGTATAGTTTCTTTTATTTAGAAAGGAATGATGCACAACTTTATTCTTATCCACTGTAGTTTTTGCAAATTATAAGATTCTCAAATGCAGGTTTTTCGCACGCATGCTTTTTTTTATACATTAAACAGATAATTTTAAGATAACAAAAGTGGAGTCTTCCAAGAAAATAATATTACAAAAGTTTATTATATATTTCTCAGAAGAAAAAATAATAAAAGAGAAGGAAATATTAAGAAATTCATTGTATGCATATTATAAAAAAAGTTGCATGCAGGAAATTTTTAAAATAAAATTAAAAATTGTCATTTGACCAATTGTGGTAGCTTTAGCGTTAATATATCTTTTAAGTAAAGTTTATACGTTGCATATAGCATATATAGTTTCAAGACTGCTAAAGTTTTGTAAGATTCAAGAAAATAGTTTCTTTTTCAGTTTTATTTCTTTAATTTTATTACTTCAATCAAATATGAAGAAGGAGTAAAATAAGATCTGCAGTGTGATGGATTTTTCGATACATCTGATCCATTTAATACTTTTATTTGAAGTGACTACTAATTTATTAACTATCAAAGATTTTCAAGCAATTCAGAAGTTTTCAGACATTGTTTCATTTGAATTGTTATATATGTATTGCTATAAGACTTCGAATATAATAAGCTTTACTGATTTTTAGTAATGAAGCTTTTATGCTTATTCTTGCGCTTACTTTAAAAAAAAAGACAAAGATCATTCATTAGTAGAACAAAACTTTGTTAAATATTTTATAGTAGACAAAACTTTGTTAAATATTATAAATACGTAACTTTATTTTATGCGAAATGTAATTATTTTTTATAAAATTAATTTGAAAGTAACAAGTATGATATTAGTTTTAGTATTTTTTCTATTTTTTTCTATTAAATCTGAGTATATTTTTTATATTAAAATTATTTTACAATTCAAACGTTATGTACTTTATTTTATATCCGATTTTATACATTCTGCTTTATAACATAGTAATTTTATTATTTTATCGTTCTTGTTACATATTCATCTAAATATTATCGCAATAATTACTTATATTAAAAAGTGTTATGCATATAGTATTTATTATATCCTTATAATTAATTTTGCGTTCGAGCTTATGCAATAAATTTGATTATCTTTTATTATATTAACTTTTCTTGCCAGTATTTATTTGAATATTTTAATGTATTGTACAAGAAATGATATTTTTAAGACTGTTATAAGTATAAAATCACTTATTGATATATATTAGAATCTTTGTTAAATTATTCTTAGAGTGTAGGTAACTGCAAACATATATATTAATATTTATACTATATTTTTTATACAAAAATAGTCATTACTATGAAAGCAGTTATGCTTTGAATTATACTGAAATTATTATCAAATTACTTGGTAAATGTGAAACTAGGTACATTAAAGCAATATTTGTATTTTTCATATATTTGTGTACTATATTTACGATTTTTACGATAAGCTACAAGTTACTCAGTTTATTATATCAACTTTTATTTACGTAATTAATATTTCATTTTTAATTACGTAACTTTAATAAATCTTTGGTATCAAAGTAGGAAAATTTCTAGAAAACTTTACACAAATATTAACTTATCTTAAACGTATGCATAAAAAAACATATTTATCAAAATACTGTGATTGTAAAAATACATTTAATACACAAATGTAGTATTATATTAATAAAAATTTCACAATTCTGCAATTTTGTGCCAGAAAAGTAAGTGTTTTAAGAAATGTAATTTTATTCTGTCCACTGTTACTTTAACGTTTTCACAAATATACATAGTTTTACTCATTTTCAACATAGTAATAAAAATATACACAGTTTGATACATAAAAACTACGTTTTGTTAATTCATGTGTACATTAGAAAGCTTGGAAACTATCACAAAGTAGCACACATCCTTACATAGTTCATGGTATTATGCTAAATTCATAATTAATTAACAATTTTTTCTTTTATGCAGTTGTATAATATACTTTTGTAACAAGGACAAAATTAGTATGTAATTCCCTCTTATACTTTACATAATACTATTTTTAATATTTAACAATACTGACTATAGATTGAAGTAACATTTTGTCTGTATACTGATTTATTTTTGGTTTTCTAATTTATTGATAGGCAAGGAATCTTAGTAAAATATGTTAAAACGTTGTCACATTAAAATCATCCTTTTTTGCATTCAACAGTGTACGATATGATGCTGAGTATTTGTTTGATCAATAGTTCAACTTACTGTATTCACTTGACACCCGTGAAGAAAATCTTTGCTTCATTACAAAGGTTCTTATGATATTCACCATCAGGTGAATAATAAAATAGCCCTGCGAGATTTAATTCGGCTATGAAGTGAACAAAATAATTTCTTTAAAAGCTATTTTTAATTATGTTTTTCAAGGTCTTTCCTAATTGGCATTCTGTCAGTTTTACTAATCCATTGCGATATATTGCCACGTAGTATTAAATACTGTCATCGCTGTGTAATCTTATTTTTATATAATAATATCAATTTGTAGAAGTTTCATTACTCATATGTACTGTGCCGTTAGTTTCTTTGATATTTGAATAATAACAACTTGTCAACAGCTATTTTAAACGTTTGTTTGATTTAGAGTCTATAGAAATGTTGGTAATTACATGTCTATTGATTTATCAATCTTATTGTTTCATACAGTTCAAAAATAAGGAAAATTCCAGAATTTTTTTGTGGATAAGATTATGTTTCGTTAAAAAATCAATATGTATATCTTATTGCATGTTATTTAAGTAGTATTTGCTGAAAATTTGAGTGAAATATCTGAAGGTAGAAGAACATTTCACCAAAACACCGTCTGCGGTACCAGATATATGTATCTCCGCGAGGTTTTATGAAATAAATTGTTTCAATTTTATATTAAACTTGACAACAGAAATTGGTACTTGTCGAAACCGATTTTGAAAAGATAAATTTTTTTGAAAACGGCAGCTATTTAAACTTAAACGTGTAATTTTCGACCTAAATTTTCCACTTGTTTTGTTAGTAAAAGTAAGAAAAATGCACGAATCAAAAGTTCGTTTCGTCAAGTACTAGATAATAGTCTTAAACATATTACTGCCGAATTTGGTTGTGCGATGAACCATTCGATGACTTACCAAAAGTAAACATTTTACACCAAATTTCAACCCTTTAGCTCGACCGGTGGAGTAAGTGCAGGGTAAATTTGGATCATCAGTTTTTGTACTATTTTTCCTATTTATTGATACGCAAAAATTCCCCAAAAAAATCTGATATGTTGCAGATATAAAGCCATACATCAGGGAATTTTTTCGTTGTGTATCCTGGTTGTAAAAAAATGAAATATACGGAGCTGATTTGTTACTTTGTGTTACAAAATTTGAAATACTCCAGAAGTTCTTTAACGTGTTTTTCGAGAAGGAGAAATTTCCCAACACATTTTGTATCGTCCTCTCTTCATATATAAAAATGAATAGTATACACTTTTCACATTTTTCTATTTATTTTTGCTGCATAATCAGTATTTACATTTTCATCAAAAGTTTCTGCATACATAAAATAATACTAAAGCAATGATCATGTTGAATTAATTAATCGCAATTATGCATAAGTTCCATTCTCTTTTCTCCTTGAAACTGTTGATAAATCCTTTTTTTTTCCTATTTCTTATATTTCTACGCAGTGGTAAATTACACTTTACATATTGTATAACTGAAGCTTAGAATTTCGTTAAACAGGGATGGCAAAATATGCGGATGAAAATCTAAAAAAGTAATTGATTGGTTGGAGTACAATATTTGCCCATCTATTATAGTTCAAATATTTCGCTAACTTCAACGCAAGATTGTTTATGTATTTTTTTTCTTTTTTAAATAGTGTTAGTCCTATCAAATTAGTACACTCTTTGAAAAAAACATTAATCCTCTGTTAATTATTTTAATTTCTTTTGCCATCAGTTTTTTTTACTTCGAACAATTGTTCAAATGTTTCAGAATGCACTGGATAAATCCAATTGTATGTAATCTAAGAAATAAATTCACAGAATAAACAGAAAATAGCAAAATTTCGTAATTTAATTTACTTAAACATTCGGTTATTGAGTTTTGATGCGCAACAGTAAACCTTGTGTTTAAAAAAAATAGCAAAGTAAAAATGCTACATTAATTCATGAAATATAACTTTTTTTGCAATATCAATCACAGTTTAAAATGAAGAGTAGGTATTACTGTAGCAACGCAGTAAATTCGAGCATGTTTTAGTCGATCATTTATTTTACTGAATTACACTGTACACTTCCACCAGTGTACTATGTTTTTTTATTTTTCGTAATATAACCATCACGAGTTCAGTTCTAGTCTTATAAAAACTGGTTCAACCACTGATTATTCTTCACATTCGAAACAGATTCGAAATATAATTTGATTTTCTACGATAATGTGCCAACAAAGAGCTTATTGTTATTTCTAGTAGTACTTGTAATTCGATAAATAACAAAATTTATATTACGGTGAAGATATTTGTTTACGATGTGACTGATGTAGAAAAGGGTTGTCTAATAGAAACAAAGGTAAGAGAAGAAAACTTAGATTCCAAAAAAAGTTTAAGGTAGCCTTATTTTAGACGAACGTATAGAAATTGAACGTAAGAATGTTAGATATTCTAAATCAAGAGATAACCCTGTATTCTGGTGTGTTCGCGCGATAAGAAAAAACGTTTTATCATCTTGCCTAGGACTGACTAGGGCAAGCAACAATGTTTTAGATAATTTCTATATAATATTATACATATATTGTGCAAGTCTAATAAATCATGTAGACATAATTAATGTAATAAATTAATATAGTACATTAAGAAAGGAATAGAAAATTGAACATGATTTACGATATTTTCGACCTTTTTTCGCCCGGTTTTGTCCCAGTATGCAATTCCATAAATTTTCTTCTTTTAATTTCCCTTTATTATCTGTGTTTATTAGGCGAGTATATAAGTTCGTGTTCGTTTCCAATAAATGACACTAAATTATTTGTCTTCAAGTAACACTTTTGTGCAAATTTTAATTGTTATCTCATTAGACTAATCACAAAATTTAATAACTGTATATACTAATTTATTCAAGACACACGCCTCTATCTTCTAAAACTAAATTGAACTTCTTAGCGTATCAGATTTTCACGTAATACCTCATCTTTGTCTAAAATAGTGTGTTTTTATAAAATCCCATATTTTTCAAAAACTGAGACTGATACAGCAATTCTGCTTGCGGATGTGTGTTTGGGACGAAAAATTCTATGATAACCAAATGGATATTGCAGATTTTTCTGAAGGTAAAAATTTGTTGGACAGTATTATCGCGGTGTCGTCTGCAAAATTGAAAATTTGGGTTTATCGATTGGTTGGGATATCAGCCGAGAAGATACGAGAATAGAGATGAGCAAGTACATTTCCTTGAGAGTTGTTCAGCCGTTTTCAATATATTTTTATTGTGCGTTTGAAAAGTACGGTTTTAAGAAAAACACGTTTAATTGTATACATAATTACCCAAGATATCAGATTATTCGAACAGTGTGTCACGATTATTGCGGATAATCAAGGTTCTAAGAGCTGTGTAGGGAAAGCTATTACGTTTAATCGAGTGTTGTGAACTGCATAAAATATATTTACTCAATGATGACTGCAAATGAATGTTAATCGTAGTGAAACCAGTTTTTCTACTACAATTAATTCGTTTAATTTGCATGTTACTAACCTTGATCGTATTGGATATACATGTTTTTTTAGATGCGGAATATCACATTTATTTTGTAACATAATTGTGTTAGTGGTCACTTTGTAGTATTTTCCTTAACACTTTGACGGCCGCTCCTATCATGCAAAAACTTACACATATCGCCGGAATTTTTCACAAATTTGCAACGTTATATTGACTAAAAAGTATGCTTGAAGACAAAAGATCTAGAACATTGATTGTTGACCGCCAAGGATTGAAACGTCATATACGTTACATTGAGAATACTTTATGCAGAAGCTCTTTACAAAAAAATCAGACACGTTGTTTTGAAGATTTTGTGGCGGTTAGGTTAAAAAACAAAGTTTCGAGAAAAATGTAAAAGAAGTTCTAAGGTAACGCATCTCTCTGATAAAGAAAGACTTTTTTAAAACAGTCTTTTTTAGTTACTCCAAACAGTTGTTGAGATTTCTTATAATTCTTTTCTACTTGACCATTGCTCGTTCGTCATTTAGTGACTGAAATTCACTCAAATCTCTACTGTATTTTTAGAAACTTATGTTGCACGTAACCGATATTTTAACATAAGTACTTGGTCTCTTCCTCGCAGTTCTAAACAGTTGTAATTCACATCCCATTCGTACGTTACTCATTCGACCACAGTTTTCAGTTTTAACCTATAATTTGTACAAATTACATTCGAGTAAATTGTCTTATAAACAACAAAGATTACCTTTAAATAATACCTTTGTTTTATCCGGTCCGCGAGACCTTTTTGCATCACATAACTTGTCTCCGTATCCAAATTTCACTCGGTACATGAATTTTGCAAACTTGCTTTCATATAATGTTCTTATAACACTTGAAGAGTTAACACTTTGCAGTCGAACCCATCTTACGAGCGAGCTATTTACCACCAACTCTGCGATACCTTTTTAGAAAAATGTGCAATCAGGAATTGCGTCATATTAAGTAGTGTAGCTTTAAAACCATTTAAAGCCATTTATTATAATTATATTTGGTTTATATGTATCTTTAAGTATAAATGAATGTATTTATTACAAAGAAATGAACATTTTTATAGGTTTCTATTTTTCTAACGTGTAATAAGATGTAAACAGTCGTCAATACGGGTGGCATGCTCGTTGATACATGTTGTACAATACAAATTCATTTGTCGTCTTCCACCTAGTGTTTATCTACCTAAACAGTCAGCACAGTTCCGTTTTCTTCCTCCCATGTTGAGAACATGTAATTTATTATTCAGTTTATTCTCCAAAGGTGATCTGGAAGGAAATAATTGTATTTCCCGAAAATCACATCTCAATTGATCAATCAGGAGCTTAATAAATTTGTAATGAATTACAGATTTTTCATTGTTTTTTTCTTTCGAAGCTCGGCGCGATATGTAGAAATTTATCACACTTATTTTCAAAGAAGTTCAACTATTTTCCTCCAGTATTTTATATATTTTTTGCAAAGAACAGTGTGTGAAAGCATATTGTTCAGCTCTGAAAGTTTTCTTTTTTTAGGCTACAGTTTAGTTTTGTTTATTTATCTTCTTAAATTGCAAGATATGTAAAGTGTACTTTTGTATAAAAATGCTCCTTATCGGTTTCTTTAAGTACTCACACCACTGTGTGTATTGAGTACACTTCATATTTAAGTTCTTTTTCAACTTAACACCGACTGATATTGTTTATATATATCATAGTATATACACCATATTTTGATTTGTTTTTTCGTGATGTTTGAATGGTAAACTTCAAGAAACGAGATATTTGTAAAAAGATGTGCTTTCGCATAAGTTTATCTTGTGTAATCACAATCTCCTTATGTTCCCTGAAAGAGGATATTCGAGTTTTTTGCTGGACTTACGATGTCTCTTCAGAGAAGACATCCGGGTGCAAATGGTTAAGAAAATTAGACGAAAAATTTCATTTTTTGAAACCGTCAGTGTAGTGTGCCTACATACGTGATAAGTGTTCATTAATACTAATATTACTTAATACTAATTTTTTGGCCAAGAGCTGTACATACAGTGACCGAAAAAGGTATTAATACACCGTAACATGTTCGACATCAATCTGGAATTATTTTACAATGGCAAAACGAAATCACGATTTCTTTACGTCAGTATGTACAAAATGATCACAGCTTTCTAATGATATATGTATTATTAAGCAATAAAGAACTATTTACAAAGTAACGAGTAAAATTTGTAGGTGTTACAAAAAATACTATGGAAAAAGTATTCGTACACCCGTTATTTTATTTTAAAAACCGAAATAAATGAAGAATTAATATTTGATTGTGTACCCTTTCGATTTTACGATTGCTTCTAAACATTTAGCCATAGAATTAATTAAATTATTTGTTATTAACTTGCTTACCTTTCCCCATTCTTGCATTAAAATATGTTTTAAATCATTCTTATTTGTTCTTCGACCAGTCCTCTTAGTTTAAAGAAAAAAGTGAGCTCAATTCGACCAATAGTTTCCAAAATGAAAATTGATACATGCATAAAAGTGAGTTAAAAATTGCGAAATTCATAGATTCGCTTGCTTTTTTTCCCCAAGAAATATGAAACCAGAAAAATGATGACTCAAACCCTTTTTCCTCTCTAATTTCACGTGTTATATTTATTTCGTTATATTTCATTTGGAACAAAAATCTGTGGGTGTCGACGTAATATAAAGTGATCGATTTTCGCGTGGAACCACTCTTCATACATTTCCTCTGTTATTTCTCATCATAAGTGGCGAAACAAACAACACGAATCAATCTCATACGAAGTAAAAATAAAGAAATCAAGCATCTACGCGGAAGCAAATGTAGAATTTTAATTTTGCAGGGAGGAAGCAATGCTGGACATACTGTAGTAGTAGATGGTGCGGAGTTCCACTTCCATCTGCTACCTAGTGGAATAATCAATTCTAGATGTACATCGCTTATAGGTAATTATTTTTCTATCATGGTAGTCTTCCGTAATGTTTCAGTAGGTTTAATTGGGGAAAAACAGACACCCAAGTATCTATTTCTGGTTTGAAGATATAAAAGAATATATAAAAAATAATTCAAATCTCTCGAAGCTAAGTGTGATGCGAGTAAGTGATCAGGTAATATCGACAGTTTCAGCATGTTTTGTCGTTTTTCACTTCTGTTCCGACCGTCATTCCAGTCGTTAAGGGACGATATACAGCTGGAAAGACAAAAACTGACTTGCTTTTAGAATTGTTTGTCAAGAAAAATGTAAGCAATATCGTATTCGTGAATTGTTTCCATTAATTTAATCTTATCTGTGGCTGCAATAAATTTCTGTAGAAAAATGTTAATACGCGGGTTGCTGCAAAAGTTTCGGGAAAATATGAGAAAAGGCACAGAAAAATTTGGATAAGTGGTTTTTCTGTTTTTCAAAGTATTCTCCTTCAAGATTACACACGTTTGCATGTGTTCAAACCAGTTTTCGAAACACTTTTTCCATTCTGAACGAGGTATCGCCAAAACATACGATTTATGTGTTTCAACAGCTTCTTCGGGCGTTACAAAACGCTGTCCATGCATTTTATTTTTCATCCGAGGAAATAGGAAGAAGTCAATAGGACGATGAGACGTTAATTCGATGTTTCAAATAATTGACTGTTTGCATAACAGTGTGAGAGCTTGCATCTAGATGCAGGATGATTCGTCTTCTCACGTTGTTTTTTCTAATTCCATCGATGACTTTTGGTAAACAAATTGCTGTATACCAATTAGAATTAACTGTTCTTTGATCTTCTAAAGCCACAATAGCAATATGACCAGTAAATCCGACGAATAAAGCGATCCTTTTTGAAACACTTCGAGAACATTTATTGCTTTTGCTTCATTTTGGAAGGCTCAAACAGCCGATTGGAGTTTAGTTGCAGGCTCATAGGAGTAAATCCAAGTTTTGTCAGCTGTGACAATAATATAAACCAAATTTGATAATCTTACAGAGGATTTGATTGTTTCCTTGCACTGTTTCACACGATTCTCTTCTAGAGCACCAGTCAAATTATGGGGAATCCATCGAGCACGAAGCTTGTTTACATGTAACTCTCATATGTCCCCCCTTTTTACATTTTAATATGTCTCTCGATGTCGATTTGACACGATAGTAAAAAATCAGTGAGATAAAAAGGTGAATAATTAACCCTTTATAGTTCGAAGCGCAGTATAAGTGTGAAATTTCTATAAAGCCATTTAGTTTGTGCTTTGATTCTGAGTGAATAAGTCCAGCTAGATACAATAAAAGAAGTGTAACTGCAATTAAAAAGTAAGTATTTGCGTAAAAATTGATTTGTAAATTTATTGAAATCGTAATATGTTATATTTTAATTTCTTATTAGTAAAATGCCACGAGAACAATTGTTGACCAGTGAAGAAAAGGCATCCATTGATGCTTATAGGGATATGGAATGTTTCAATCGCATAATTGGAAAAAAAATTAATCGATCACGTACCGTTGTAAATAATTACGTCAATTTGGGAAAAGATTATGGCAAAAATCACCCCAAAGGGGGAAATCAAAAACTGACCAAGAGGCAACATTCATTGTTAATGAGATCTTCATCAAAAGAATTGAGAACTGCAGCTCAACTTCGCGTTGAATTAGACTTGTCAGTAACTACGAGACGCGTACAACAAATTTTAAAAAGTTCCAAGCGATTTCACTGGACAAAAATGGTGCAGAAACCAGCACTCAAAGCAGAACACAAACAGGCACGTCTTGATTTTGCAAAAACACACATGTGCTGGTCCAAAGAATTGGAGTTTGTTATTTTTTCTGATGAAAAGAAATTGAATTTAGACTGGCCAGATGGTTTTAAATATTTCTGGCACGATTTAAAACATAACAATGAGTCGCAACTTTGGTGGTGGTACATTAATGATCTGGGCTGCATTTAGAGCTGGAGCCAAGACACCAATCTGTCGCATTACCCCTAAAATGAATTCTGAAAAATATACAGAATTATTAGACACAGTTTTAATACCATTTATTGAAGATATTGATCCCGATAACTTCGTTTATCAACACGATAGCGCTGCCATCCATACATCAAATTACACGAAGCAGTGGTTAGGTCAAAAAAATATCATAAATAAGTTTTGACATGGTCAGCTTGTTCCCCAGATTTTTGAACCCAATAAAAAATCTTTGGGGGATACTCACAAGGAAAGTTTATGGCAATTGTAAGCAATGCAGTACTATTAATGAATTATGGAAAGCGGTGAACGAAGCATGGTCATCTATTCAAGAAGACACACTTCAAAGTTTGATTTCGTCAATGCCCCATCGTATTTTCGAAGTTATTCGAAAAAATGGCGGTTCTACTAATTATTAATATAAAAATAAAAAAGTTCTTATTGTTAATTTTGAACCTACTTATTTAAAAAATATGTGGCTTTATAGAAATTTCGCAGTTTATTTTATATAAAATTATATATTTACGTTTACTTTTTTAAATAAATATGATTTCTATTATTTCAATCGATATATATGTGTTTTTAATGCACCTAAAATGAAATTATACTCAAATTTATCATAAGTATAGAATAATTATAAGGTATTACCAAAAAACGTGGTGGCTTTATAGAAATTTCGGGCACTGTATTGATGCGTTTGGATTCCATCGAAGCGGCGCGCTCAACTTTGTTGATGTTTGTTCCTAGTGTTTCGTAGCGTGGCAATCTCGATAGATTGCTCGCTCGTACGCGATCACTGAACGCGGATTAATATTCCTCGGCTGGGATTGTAAGGCCCAGCTTAACTTTAGGTCTCGTCGATGGTCGCGACGCTTCGATTTCCAAATTTCTTTAGAAATCGAGTGTTTCGAGTCTAGTCTTCGAACGGTTGAGACTAGATTAAATCTTGTGCGTTTCGAGACGAATGAATTCTCGAATTTCGTAAGTGTAGCTTCTTCGACGATGTTCGAAGCTCGAGGTACTTGTTAGAAGTCTCTATTAAAAGTGTTTTTTAGAAGTGAAGTCTTGTCCTGTCGGTGTTCGTGTCGGCACCTTCAGGTTGCTTTGAGTACGCTGATTGGCTTTTTCCGAATTTTCAAACAGCGTACGATTAAAAATGCAAAGACGTTAAATAACGCCCTTTGGCTAGCTCTCTTGGTGTGGGAGTGAGGGCTATGGCCTCGTTCAGGGGAAGGTCCTCGAAGGTTCGACGATGACCTCGGGTTTTTCCTACAGGTTGACCTTTGACTGCAGAAACCGTTATGAACGAGATTTGGTCGACCCTTCGGACATTCCCGGTTTACGATATGGTCTATTGTTTGAACGAACGAAAGTGATAGGTCTAAGCTATTGTTTGAAAAACTCGAAACGACTGAATACATTTTACTACTCTTAAGGTGAAATTGCACACTATAAAAAATAAACTAAAACTCGAAAAAAGCTAATCGCGAAATTAAATTTGTAGGCACGTCCATGACGTAAACGAACCTTCGAGGATTTTTACCGTATTGTTCCGCATCGGACGGAACACCTAGCATCATTACTTTTTTTTATGTGCACCATATAAGTAATATATTTTGTTTGTATAATAGTTACCATCATTTCTAATTATTTTTATTCAATAAAAACTAACAATATTCAACGAAATTTATTTTATTTTAAACTAATAATACAAATATAAATCATAAACTGATATAATAAACTAAAAGTAATTAAATAATATAAAAACTAAAAATATTTCTAATTTTTAAAATAAGTTGTATGTCATTTAAACTTTATGATAATTATGTTTAGAAAAAAGTATATAGGATAGACTCCTTTTCTACACTGCACACAAATTAAATGAGATCTTTTTATGTTAGCTTTTTTGCTACAAACTGAGCATTTTCGTAAATTACGGCTTGGCAATTTTATTTAACCAAATGTTTTTTCTCCTATATGAATATGTTGAAAATGTTGCTTGTTCTTTTCCTCCATCCATTTGGACTCAATTTCGAACATAATTTTCGAAATGAATTCTAACTGAGACATTGTTTTTGCACCAACTGCTTCCTTGTAAACAAAATATGTAGACCTTTAACAATAATTGTAAGGAATTGTAGATATTTTGTATGGTAAAGGAAGGGGCGCCCGAGTCAGGTCACTACGACCCTGAAAAACCCGGAAAAGATTGAAGGTACGAAGAAGCGCTGCGTGATTTGTTTGGAAAAAGAAAAAAGAGGTTGGTTATCGCCGCGACACGACCTCGGACGTATGGAAATAGCCGCCTTATCATAGATATTGAAATAAAGTTGTTTAATTAGAAAAGCCTATAATATAAATCATGCGGCCAATTATGTTAAATGCCAAAAAAGGTGGCTTTTTCCAGTATTTTGTTGTTTTTCGTTCGTCGGGACATATGTATATAGAGTATTTTATCAGATTTTGATGTAAATAAAACAAGCACTATCGCGCTTTTTGGCGTTTTTCGATGAAAATAAAACAGCATCTGCTTGGGATCTTTCGACAATGTTTTCAGATACCCCTTGGGACTCAAACGATTAAAGTCACATCTTGCTATAGAGGATTCATTTTGTAAATTCTTTTATTGAGTATAAGAAAATGAACATTAGGCTGTGCACTATGCACATTTGCATCTTGTTGTTTTATCACACATATGTTTTTTCGTTGGAGTTACATGTCTCTACTGATCACTAGAAAACGCCGCTTCAATCGACGTACCTTGCATATTCTACGTATATAACTGACAAAAGCTTAAGAGCCTGAGAAACATGTATGCGTGATTCTATGTATCGTTGCATAGAATATACATATAATGTTATTAGGTACCGAAAAAATTTCGTGCGAATTTATAATTGAAAATTCAAACAATCTGAATTTTCTTGAAATATAATTTTACATAACAAAGTAATTACCACTTGCTTTTATAACTTTCTCCTAGTACTCTATAAGCTGATACATTCCAGTAGTAGAAAAGTCTTCAGTTTTACTTGTAAAAAGTAAATTAACTGCTGTGTTGATCTTGGTATCGTTTTCAAAGTGCTCATTTATAAAAATGTTTGACATTGGTAGAAACAAGTGATAAGTCACAAGGAGTCAAGTTTGGAGACTACAAGGGAGATGTAATAAAAATACCCATTGGACATCCCGTATTTTTTGACAAGTCAGAGAAACAGTATGTGACTATGCATTATCCTGGAAAAGAAATACACCTTTCACGTTAACTAATGTTAGTTGTATATTTACAAGTTTAGAATGGGCTTCAGTGGCCAATTAAATAACTAAAGTCTTCCACTGATATCAACCTTGTAAATCCAATATAGCGAATTAGTACTACAAGAAATTGGTTTAAATTTATCGTTGACAGAAAAACCACACGAATATTTTCCGGTAATAATATTTACAGCTCTAAAGTTATTTACTACATACAGGGTGGTCCACACAACGTGTGCACCGTTATAACTTCCAAAATATGCGTTGCACGAAAGAATGTTATATACAAAAGTTACATGGTTTAAAAGGGTACACTATGTAGTGCGTTAATTGTTTTTATAGGTGGAGGCGTTTCGGAAATTTCAAGGTCAACTTTGTTTTTTTAAACAGAACACTATATTTTTTATACCAAAATATGGTAGAGTATCGAATTGTAAGTAAAAAGGTATTGACCGTTATTAGCCCTAAACCTAATAGCTAACAAGTAATTTCACTTTATTACTTGAAAATTTTCTTTACGTAATATCAAGTTGGAGATTCAACCTTATATCACAGATTTCCGCAGGACAGCGATGTTTACGTGACAGTGTTTATCAACACAATATCTATCATGATTCGCAATCTTCTACATGTTCATAATCCAGTATTGAAGTTACATGCAGTGTTTGTGTGTAATTACTAGGCAGATAAAAGTAAAAATGAAATTTTGTAATAGCGCAAAAGGTTGATATGCTTTTAGTTTATGGTGAGTGCCATAAAAATGCAATAAGAGCCAAAGCCATGTATGCCGAAAGGTATCCTGAACGAAATTAGCCATCTCGAGCCATATTTGAGAGAATGTGTGAATTGCTTCGACGAACCGGAAGTTTTAATGTTACTAAACGTAACGTAACGAAAACTGCTATTAATGCCAATGAATATCACTTTAAACACTTACATTAGTTGCGTTAAGCCACTAGGTCACTCATATTGGTAAACACTGTCACGTAAACATCGCTATCCTGCGGAAATCTGTGATATAAGATTGAAACTCCAACTTGATATTACGTGAAGAAAATTTTCAAGTAATAAAGTGAAATTACTCGTTAGCTATTAAGTTTAGGGCTAATAACGGTCAATACTTTTTTACTTACAATTCGATACTCTACCATATTTTGGTATAAAAAATATAGTGTTCTGTTTAAAAAAACAAAGTTGACCTTGGAATTTCCGAAACGCCTCCACCTATAAAAACAATTAACGCACTACATAATGTACCCTTTTAAACCATGTAACTTTTGTATATAACATTCTTTCGTGCAACGCAAATTTTGGAAGTTATAACGATGCACACGTTGTGTGGACCACCCTGTATATGTAGTAAATAATATATGTAATGTTATTTATAGTTTTTAAAGCATCGTTTGCCAATAAAAGTGCGAAATGTATGCTTCATTTAAAAAGAAATAAGAGTTAAAAGTTTCGGAAAATACTCTTTTTACAAACGGTCAAATAATACGATCTTTCGCTGGAAAAGTGTGTCAATTTGACACGAGGGATGGATGAGATAGAGATGAGGCATAATTATACTCTTTCTCTCTGCAATAATTGTTGCTCTTGCTTTATGGTTCATTTTAGCAAGTTTCTGTTCTAGTGCTTAAATATCAACGATCAGATAATCTGAAATATGCTCACATCCAACTGTTTTCCTATTCAGTTGTTTTCACACTCACCTTGAGTGCAGGAAGGGGTATTTACCCCAAAAACGTACCTATATGAACACTTTCGTGTTGCAAAAATAAATTGTACCATTGTAGATTTTGTATTTGGAGATTTGTAATAAATGCATTAAGAATAGATGTAAATTTGGATGAATATAAACAGTTTATATTAGTATTTATTTATAATTTATATGGATGTATGAATATTTTCGCTGTCTACTGTATATTTGGAAAATTCTTAGACTGCAAAAATTTGCATGGATTTCGACTTTCATGTTCAAACGAGCCATTCTACGTCAAATCGTATAAAATTGAAGTCATAGACACATATTTTGCAGCATTTGTTGATAACCGTGAGAAAATAAACTGTGCAAAATTTTAGTTTTTTATCTTGAACAGCTTTCGAAATATTTAATGTTAAAGTTTGGAAAAATTAGACAAAATCTATATACATATAACCTTATTACATCGGTTTTGTTCAAAGGTAGTGCTTTTCGATCATGAGCTTATTTCAAAGCTAAAGAAATAGTTCTTCCGAACATGTGTATAAAATTTTATTTCTTGTTAACAAACACAACAATATACGATGTTAAAATTTCAACTGACTGGAAGAAATTCTTTATACTAATCATAGATTCAGTAACCAAGCAATCGGAACCGATCAAACTACCGAGAAACCCATCTATTCCATAACAGTCCCTGTTTTGGAAAGCCAAAGCAAAATTTGTCTCAGTACTAGAAAATTGAATACCATTAAAGAACATAGAAACGTAATACCTAATACAAAGAAAACACTCTGATTAGACAACTTCTTCGAACGCTTATCTCATTGTACTTTCATTAACCCATTTGCATCCAAGCGCGGAATAATCTGCGAGCCGCGACTATCTGCTATCACCAAGCGCGGAATAATCCGCGAGCCGCGACTGTCTGCTATCACCGAGCACGGAATAATCCGCGAGCCGCGACTGTCTGCTATTACCGAGCGCGGAATAATCCGCGAGCCTACGACTGCTTTTTTTACCAGTTGCGAAATATTTGCACATACGATCGACCGCGCGCGGTGATACGAGTCAGTCCTCAGTTGAACGTCGCTGATGTTTCAACGCGGCAGCTTAAATAGAGCGATGATGCAAATGGGTTAAGAAGGCAACGGAAATGTAACCAACGCTGTATTAAAATATCAACGAATTTCTTCGTACAATTAAGAATCAATAAATCAAGATTGGATCACCAACGAAAGAGTCTACCTTCTATGTGACAAGGAAAATCCAACCACCGTAGAGAACTGTATAGGCAAAAATATTCTTCCTTTTCGAGCAGGATGCTTTCGGACAGCTGAAGAAACAATTTTAAAAGCGGAGAAACTGAAACAAAATTTAGCAAAAAGCTATTTACAATAGAGACACCTGGAAACTCGAAAAATTAAAGATTATATACCTACAGAAAAACGCAGATAACAACGAAAGACCTGTAATTCTTGAGAATAATGGACGAAATGAACGAATAAATAGAAACTTTAGTTGTTAGAAAAAGAACGACTTCAGTGGACAACCTGTTCAATACTGGGATATTTGAGCTTAAAACTTGGAACAATATATGTCGCAAGTCTCCGGCTACTAACATCAATATCGAAAATTATTAAAACAGCGTTCAAACCGTGTAGAAACGTACATGACCACGGCTCGTTTGGAAATAACACACAAACGATTGATAGAACTATTATGTACAGGGAGAACCAATAAGGAAATCGTGACTATTACAAGCAAGACGATAAATAAATCGCAAAAATTTTTAACGAGTAACATTTAAAAAAAATCATTAATTCCTGTTACAGAAACTTACCCAAATGGACGCTGAGACAGAAGCAACAAATTTGCAAAAATTCAATGAAGCGATAGAAGATCCTCCAGTATTTAAACGGGAGACGACAAACGGGTACGTTTGCCAATTAAACGAAAGCACCGTAAATTACTATCCCACTGTTTGATCTATCAGAAGTATAAACATTAGAAAGCATTTCTTAATAAAACCGACAATACTTGAAGAATATCATGACAAATTTCAATAGTCAGATATATATAAAATTATTCACAATGTGTGAAAATATTTACACAATATTACGATCTTTTAATAAAATATGATTTTTAACAACCATACGATTTTTGTTACAACCTATGATGTCGAAAACGAAATAGGAACGAACACATGATTCAGAGTACCACTTCAGCTCTTAACAAAATTTATCAACCGAATATTTTGAAGATCTCTTGCGTCAAGAGTCCATCGACAGATTGCTGCTAGGAATTGCTTCAGATTCCACGAAAATTATAATTAAATTACGAGATGTAATTTGAAAAAAAAAACCGGGAGAAATTATGATCCGTAAATTAAGCGTTGAACACAAAAGAAGATAATACTAAGCATGTAAAAGAGACTTTGAGAAACAATAGTCAATCAATTTAGTCAATCAAGAAGCAAATACCAGTTCGAAGTCACCAAAAAACATCAAAGATTAACTTTCTATAACCCGAATTTTTCTGTTTTTGAGAAAAAAAATTACAGTTGAATGCAATTTTACATTTTCGAAAATGTTGAGAAACGAAAATTAATAATAAATATAACAAAATTGGCTGATAAAAATGTAATTATGCAATGATGCAATAGTATAGCGATAAAGAAATGATATGTGGTATATAAAATAAAAGTTACGTATCCATTTATTTATATGTTTCATGGTACTATAGAGGATTAAAACTTTCGCATACACCTAATGTATTAGCGTTCTTTTTACGCAAAATAATACTAAAACAGTGAATAGCTTATATGCATAGTATGCAAAAGAAATCATAGGTGCAAGAATTAAATGTTCGAATGCCAAACGACGTTTCTGTTTAGCGTTTAAAACTGCACGTTTGGATTTTGTGAATGCGTGTCTTTACTGTTATCGTTTATCGAGACTTTACTAATTGAAATCTATGCTTCCATAGGTTTCAGACCTGTTAAAACAATTTTTTTGGTTTAGCAAAACTTAGAAGGAACAAAAACAAAAGAAAAAGAAGAAACAGAAACATGGTATTCTTATTTTTGCAAAGCTTTACACAATTTGCTCAAAGGCTACCCTTGTGTTTTACAGATCTTTGTGCTCTTGTAATACAACTTTTCTGTTGATAGCAAAAGTTCTTTTGTACATTTTAACTGTAATAATTGTTTTGATCGCACAATGCTCGATACTTTTTTGCCGAATCGTTACGCGATATACATTAGTGGATAAAAGTGTAAAACACCTTATTAAATTCTCGCTAACGTATGTATAAACGTACGTACATAAACAGAAAGAGAAGTGTATATAAGAAGCGCATTCTTAACCAATTAGCTGTTTTTAACAAGCATACTCTTCATGAAGAAATTACAATATTTTGTGTTATAACGAGTATACTCGTCATGCATAAAAAGTAGTTACAATTTGTTATTTAAATTGCAGTTTACAACAGATTAAACTAACTAATCACTTTTCTGAGTAATTGATTTTTCATGAATCTTTTTCTTTCATATGCAAACTATACATATATTGTTACGGGGAAATTCGCGTCGTTGATAATCTTAAAAATTATTTTATTCCTTTATGAATGTAGCAATAGTTTTACAACATTAATGAATTGTTCTTCGATACTACGCGACCCGTAACTAAACATAAATGCTAAATCGCGGAACGTTGACTGGTTGATTGATTAATTCCATTAACCTCGACTGATTGCCTGATCGGTGCTTTATATACCCCCTGGACTTGATGTCGCAATTTGATCTAGCGATCCGCAATCGATTGCAATCCCTGATTTCTGGATTCTTCAATCCTTCTCGTAAGAATATATTTAAGTTAAGTAAATAAATAAATGTTAGTAATTGCCGTACAATACGACTTCTCTTGTTTAAATTTATATTTTTGTTTGCAAAAATTCTAGAAGAAAATTATTATTTAAAATATTATAATTTTTACCCCGAATGAAATTAAACAACTTTATCTCAAATAAATCCCTTTCTCACACATTCATCACCTCAGTACAGTTACCAAAAAGCCCTGTCAGTAATAAAACAGTCATTTGATTAGATCTTAATTTTATATTATAACAGCCACGTATACTCTGTGTTTAATGAGTATACTCGTCATCGCTTACTTTTTGCGGCACAT
Source organism: Anthophora plumipes (assembly GCA_951804975.1). Taxonomy (NCBI): domain Eukaryota; kingdom Metazoa; phylum Arthropoda; class Insecta; order Hymenoptera; family Apidae; genus Anthophora; species Anthophora plumipes. Next base: position 10,501,138 of record OX638120.1, read on the forward strand.
TTTAGGTTTACATTTTTCAAAGAGGTCGCAGCACCTAACTGGTTAAAATATTACTGCGATGAAAAGAAACAAAAAGTGTCGTAACATTTCTTTGCAGAAGAATGTCTTGAAATCCTGCTAGGATAAAATTATAAGACAGCAAGGTTAGTTTCCTGCAGAAAATCGATGAATCAACTGTATTCACATATATCGGCTTCTAAATCCTTCGTCGAAGTGATTTTATAATTAAACATTAGCAAATTATCGAACGAGGATAAGAAAATTAGAGTCAAAGAAACAAATTTTAAACAAATTTCACTTACAACGAAGACAAGTCGATGTGTTATAATTTTACAAAGATGATCCGCCAAATCGAGCGATTGTCACAATTGCAATGCAACAATTAATAATAACAGACCAATAATAGATAGTGTCCAAAAGGAAGCTTTATCTGAGAAAACGATGTTATGTCAGACTTGCGAACTATTCGCGGATTTTCTCCATAATTACTATCAGATAAAAATTATACCAGTCACGCTCCTGCTAAACAAACTATAGTAAACTCTCGTATACAATAAATCGTGCTATACGAGAATTTTTCTCATATAACGCGAATAATCTAAAATAACATGTTTCGAATGGTTATTACCATGGAAACTTTTTTATGTTCTATGATTTATGAAATAGGACAGTTTTTTAAATATAAATAACACTTATATCCTATTGATTTAAAATAAGAAACATTATTAACGTATGTAATATTTATATTTCATAGAAAGTTAACAAAAGGAACAATTAGACAAAGGGTTTAGCAGGGTAAGGGGGTCAAAAGTGCCCTCCAATCGATTTGGTTGTGACCAAATAACTTAACAAAATATAATTTTTAGACCATTCGATAATTTGTCAAAAAAAGACATGACACCAAGTTTCAACTCTCTAGTTCTACCGTAGGGGTACTTGTAGGGTAAATTCAGATTATCAGTTTTTGGACTATTTTCCCTATTTAATGATACGCAAAAATTCTGAAAAAAAAAATCTAACATATTACATATATGAAGGCATATCTTAGGGAATTTTTTTCGATTGTTTTGTTGTAAATCCTAGTTGTATAAAATAAAAAACGCAAAAAATGCAGATATCTTTTGAAAAAAGAAATATGACCATTTTTGTAGTAGCAGTATGTTAACATAACTATCATCCTAAATTTTTTCAGATTTTTCGGAAGGGTGCGCCACAATTAAAAAGATTAAAACCTGATATTTTTAAGATATTTCACGCAGAAAAGTAACTTCTTCGAATTTTTACATTTTCTTTATGTAGTGTATATGTTATGCAATTTTGAACATTTAAATATGAACAATATAAAAATTGAAGAAGTTGAATAAACTCAACTAATAAAGACCATGTGCAGTCTATATTCCAGGACATCTAATTTCGAAATTCTAATTCTTGAACACATTTCTTGTCTTTTTTAATTTTTTACAGTTGCGATTTGCAACAAAAGAACCGGAAAAAATTCCCTAACATACGCTTTCATATATGTAATATGATAGATGTTTTTCAGAATTTTTGCTTATCACTAAATAGGGAAAATAGTCGAAAAACTAATAATCCGAATTTACCCTGTAACTACCCCCACGGTCGAGCCATAGGGTTGAAACTTGGTGTCACATGTTTACTTTTGATAAGCTATCGAATGGTCTATCGCACAACTAAATTGGTTGACGGGCACTTTAGACCCCCTTAGCTTCCTAAACCCTTTATTATGTATTTATAATTGACGCATTTGAGATTTCACAAGCGAAATTACAGAAACAATTGCTATTATTTTCCAGCAACTTTTCCTCACTTTTATTCATGGAACGATATGAAAATATATCCGAATTTGTAAGTTAACAAGATACAATTAAGTTGCCTCTAATAAATCGATTTCTTGAAGGAAAAATTCGATTTCTCGTTCACTCAAGGAAAGCCCGCAAACCTAGTATTAATCAGGAAAATAAGTAATGCTCAATTGAAGAAAATTTAATTTTCAAGCCAAGAAATTCCTGCATTTTATTAACGCGTTTTACGAAGAACCGCGCTGTATGGAAACAGTAGTCGTGAAATCTTTGGCGCGTTATAGAACACTACATTTCTTCATTTACATATTTAACTATAGTCTAAATATTTTCTTTGTTATGAATTTTTTCAGGAAATGGAGTAGTGATACATCTACCGGGTCTGTTTGAAGAATTAGAAAGCAATGAAGCGAAAGGTTTGAAAAACTGGCAAGAACGGCTGGTGATCTCTGACCGTGCGCATATCGTATTTGATTTTCATCAGCAAGTTGATAGTTTGCAAGAATTAGAAAAAGGTAAACAATCCCTCGGTACTACGAAGAAAGGAATTGGACCAACATATTCGAGCAAAGCTGCTAGAAATGGGATTAGAATTGGCGATCTTCTGGGAGACTTCGATAGTTTCTCGCTAAAGTTTAACGCGCTCGTGACGTCGTATCAAAAAATATTCCCAGCACTGCAGGTTGACGTGAAAGCGGAACTTCAACGATACAAAGAGTACGTATTTTTGTATTTCATATTTTATCTATAAATCTTTGCACGAAGAGTGCCTTCGAAATAAAACAAACAAAATTTAAGGATGGCCTTGTAAACACTTTTGAATTGTAAATATCAGCACTTCTTGCAATTATGGATGATGTAATAGTTGAACAAAGTATTTCTTTTTTTTTTTAATTGCGGAAATAATTCTAAAAAAAGTGGGAAAGATCTTGATAAAAGCGACAAGATTGGCAGTAATTAAGTAGATTTAACCAGTTAACTGCGTTCGACCTGTATACACGTCAATCCAAAACTTTATTTTGGTGCGGTTGACGTGTATACTCGTCGTATAAAATAAAAAATTACCATTTACTACAAAAACTCCAGATTTTAGTAAGAAGTAATAAAAATTTCATTTGTTGATATGTTTTCTTTATATTACCAATGAAACTGCTATGTATTTTATAAAAGAAAGTTTGATTATCCTCTTTGGTATATTTATTATTCCCCGTACAATGTATAGCTTTTTACAAACTGAGTTGATTATTTTCCTCAATGCACCTTGCTTTGAGAACTACTAAAAAACTAAATTTCTTAAAATTATATTTTTTCTTTACTTTTTCTTGTTTATGAATTTTATTATTTTTCGACAACTTTTAAGCTTTTAATAACAATAACCTTTTCAGTAAGCAATTGTTCATTTTTTAGCAAACAAAACTGTAATTCTATCTCGTTTTGCTCTACTTTTCTCGTAAAATTTATAATAGGGGCATTTACCCTGCGTTCGACGTGTATACTCGTCATTGGTCGATCTTAATTACGCATTCCGTGAAGGATTTTTAAAACTAAATTCCGCAGTTAACTGGTTAATATGTTCAATCGTAGTTCGATCGATAAACTTTTCTGATTTTTGAAAATTAAACATTTTTTCCATGTGTAGATTGTTACATTAAAATTTGAAAGAAAACGTCAGCTTTTTTAAGCCGCGTGCTGACGTTTGCGCAACTCAGAGGCTTAACGAGTTGTTAACCTTCAACCGCGTTTAACTATGGCTGACTCGTTTTCCGATCGAATTTCAGCTCTGCATCGCATTTCTCAGGGACAGTTTGTACATAGAGTCGGTCACACAGCAAATCGTCCACCAATTGTTTATAATTAATTCTCGGAAAGAGCCATATATGTACAATAAATAAAATACGCTTATGATCCACAGATAAGTTTTTATATTTACTTTTGTACAATATAATACAAACGAAAAAAATAATGAAAACTATTATGATTACATATCTACATATACAGTCGTGGACAGAGCGTTAATTTTTAAGAATCTCCGATCAGTTTAAAAAAATGTCACATAATTTTTCATTTTGGAACTTTGCTTTTCATCTTTTTCTTCATTTACATTTTAGAAGTAACTTTTAAAATGTTAAAATAAAATTCACAAAAATGAAGAAGTTGCGGAAATTTGAATGACGCAGTGGTTCAGACTGACTCGTAATTTAATTAATTATTACCACAGAAATGTATGACCAGAAAATTTAATTGCTCTCATTACGTCCTTTTATGAAGATATGAGCAAAAAAGAGTTATTGAGAAGATATATAGTAAAGGAAGGTCAAAATTTTAACGTTATATCATAGATAACTGGTTGAATAGCTTTAAACGCGTTTTTTTCGGAACCAAGTTTTTTCTTTAAACTGAGTACATCAATAATTCAGTGAACTTTCATCCGTTTTGCTTCAAATTTAGGATGATAATTCTTAGTAATACCTTTTTCAATTGCACGTATGGAATTTTCGATTTGAACAATTAGTTCCTACATAATGTTAAAAGAAATTCTGATTTCTTTACTGATTTTCCACATTTTTTTCTTTTTTTTTTTTTTTAAGCACCAGTTGGTGACAAATTACCTTTTTGTTAAATCCGTACGTAAATCTGAAGCTGTTATTTCACAGTTATAGAAAATCCCGTAATTTTTCATTTCGGAATTTGCAGTGGAAAATTACACGTTCGCCTGTTTCCTATAAATTTTTATGGAGGCCTCTCATGCTATTCACTGCTATAACTACAGTAATTGATATTTTTATATCAAATTCTTAGAGAAAGTTGGTTGGAGTAATGTATTTTTCGAAGGTATTAAAGATTGTTAAGAAAAAGAATCAATTTCGCCAAAAACAAATCCCCGAAAACAGTCGTTATACAGTCGTGGACAATATTCTGACAAATTTCCCCCCTATATCAGAAGGGAAAAATGTAATGAAACATTGACTTTCATAATGTGCAATGTCACTGTATTTTCAATGGACATTGAGCTTTCGTATAAGTAAAATTGTAAATATTAAATGAACGTGTCTAAGAGAAAAGAGAGATGATCTTCGTTCATCTGTGAAACTTCATTGTTTCGGACTGCAAAACGAGACCGAGTTATCGTAAAATAGCTGGAAAATATAAAGTTTCGAAAAATGTAGCTCACAAAAATTATAAAAAGTATGTACATACAATGCAATACAGATATTAAAGTATAGCAGCGAGTACTGGATTATTTTCCGTACTTTTGGTTTCATATCAATTCAAAGTTCTATCGCTCTCACCGGAAAGTCCTGTAGTTCTACCATGTACTTTTTCATAATTTTATCAAATATTATCCTTTATCATATATTATTATAATATGTTTTGTTATCAAATACCATACTAAAGGGTATTATTAATTTTATCGAGGGGCCTTACACTTACGCCACTTCAGTACGAAAAATGAAAGTCGAACTTTCGTAATATGATGTTATGTCACATAAGAAAAAATTGACTTTTTGTACTTTATACACTTCTGAGCAATTCCACTATTGTGGAAAATTATATCAAGTAGATCATGTAACGTCACTGGCTTAAACCTGGGATTACTGATTATGGATATCTTAACGATACCTCATTGGTACTTAACGATATATCGATGATATCGTTAAGGTAAATAAAGAGTGGAGTCACTGAAATATAACTGAAGCATAGAATGCAATGCATAATAAATTCATCGTTACAGGTTCATATATTGTGTATTATATATTATAAATATAAATATAAAACACACATATACATATTTATGTTTCTCGAATCAACTCGTACTTTATCAATGCTGTGTTATAATCCGATTTTATTTCACATTTTGCACTTTCTTATCAAAATTTATCCATATGCTATCTTTATGTCTCTACAGGGTGTCCCAGAAAAAGTGTAACATCTGGAAATGGAGGGTAGTTGAGGTGATTCTGAATAACTTTTTCCTTTACCAAAATGTTGGTTGAAGCTTCGTTTTTGAGTTATTAACGAAAAACACTGGCCAATCAGAGCATCCGGAGAAAACGCGTTCAAAGAGCCATGCATACGCGGTTGAGCGCGCGGTCTCAGAGTGTTGTGATTGGCCAGTGTTTTTCGTTAATAACTCAAAAACGAAGCTTCAACCAACATTTTGGTAAAGGAAAAAGTTGTTCAGAATCACCTCAGCTACCCTTAATTTCCAAATGTTACACTTTTTCTGGGACACCCTGTATATCATGCATTCATTTTTATATAGCGTTAATTTTTTGAAATTATTACGTACTTTGATGTCCTGGCTAACTGGTTCATTGAGGATTTTCATTTTGTTTTATCTTTTCTTTGTGTATTTAAAAACTTCTGTTAGCTGGTACATTGCGTAAATTAGAAGTGCAACAATTGACGTGCCACACTTGTCACAGCATCTGTATTCTGTAAGCTTATTGTAGTTGGTTCCGAATAAGAGAGTAAGTACTTTTATTTATTTTTTTTTCCTTTGTGTTAGAGTCTTGATTGACAGCCCTTTTCTACATACATATTTTATGTACTTATGAATTTAATTTCTTTCATTTTTTTATATACTGATGAATAAAGATCTAATGAAGAGCAAATAATATAATGAAATTATAAATAAATGTCTTTTTTAAACATTGTTCATGTATTCAATATATGAATGCTATAGCATTCGCGTCACCCCGGTTGAAAAAGTTGATCTATGTATATCAACATGGGTGCAATAGCATTCATTATATATAACTATTAAAATGTGATATCCTAAGTACTCGGACAAAATATTACTTATCAAAATTTGGATATCACGATTAGTTTAATAATAAATCAACTGTCTATTTTTGGAGCTCGTTAAAATTCTTACTGTTTACGAACGTGTTAATGCTCGGATAATTGTAGATTATTTTATACTAACCCATTATTATAAAACTGTTTATCGAAAATAACATCTCTCTCCTGTTTTCAGATATGCAGAAAGAATAAGGCCGTTGGTGAAGGAAACAGTTCAGTATTTAAATGAAGCATTATGCAAAGGCAAAAAAGTATTAGTTGAAGGTGCAAATGCCACAATGCTGGACATAGATTTCGGCACATATCCCTATGTTACCAGTTCTAACTGCAGTATAGGTGGTGTTTGCACCGGCCTTGGTCTATCACCGTTTTATATCGGAGAAGTTGTCGGCGTGGTGAAAGCATATACTACAAGGGTTGGCGATGGTCCATTTCCTACTGAACTTTTGGATGCCACGGGCGATCTCTTGCAAAGAAGAGGACACGAGGTCGGAGTTACGACAAATAGAAAGAGACGCTGTGGTTGGCTAGATTTATCTCTCCTTAAATTCACTGCCATGATTAACGGGTAAGAAATATTTCTAACAGCACTTAAACCTTTGCTCTCGAATTCATCTCACTAGCTATCTACCAGCAAACAATTTCTTTCTGATAGACCATCGTCTTTTTTTAGTATTCACAATATATTTACAGTAAAACATTTTCAATAAAAGGAAAATGTTAGTTATCGGAAGTGTACCCTATTTCCTTCCATCTTCAAGGCAGTGTAACTTCAAGAAGAAACTAATACTGATAACGAATAAACTTAAAAAAAGAAACGTAGAAAAATACTTTCAGAATATATGCGAATTTCATGTTTTCATCGAATTCTTTTCTTTTTAATGTATTCAAACGCTACCAATCGAAAATCAGTGAGAACTTTCCAGATAACCTAATAGTATTTAATACTCCACCGAAGTGTTTACTAAACAATTTTGTGTATAATTTATATTGTATTTATTTTACAGATATACATCGATATGCTTAACGAAGTTAGATATTCTAGATGTTCTTCCTAAAATTCAAATCGGCGTAGGTTATCGGCTGAATGGAGAAGAAATTAATTATTTTCCAAGTAGTACTTCCGATTTGGCAAAAGTAGAAGTAATTTATGAAATACTTGACGGTTGGCAGTCGGCTACAGAAGGTGTACGTTCTTTAGAGAAACTACCTCCTAATGCCAGAAAGTATATACAATTGATAGAGGAACATCTTGATGTACCAGGTAATAATTTTATTACATATTAACTGTTCTAAATAACTTGTATTACGCACTCTTTTACTCACAATGATTCCCATTGATATTCGGACACCCTTTAAAACAGAATAACTCAGAGGTTCCCAAAGTGCGGCCCGCAAATCTTAGGAACGCGGCTTACTTGAATTTATAGAGATAAGTTACTTATATCATTTGTTTAGATAATTTATAGAGATAAATTGTTCAGTTAAAAAAATACTAAATTTTATGGTGATAAGTATTAGGACACACTCTTTATGGTCGAGAAAAAAGTATTATCTGATTTAAATCATATTTTCTCAAAGTTAATACCATATATTAGTAAAAATATACATATGCATTTATACTTTGATATTCTAGAATGAATAATTTTTTTTTAGTATAATTTTAGGTTCATTTTAGAATCATTCTTTTTTAGGATAATTTCGTAATACCTTTTATGCGTCGGATAATATTGTATTATACTTGTAACGATAATAAGGCTTGCTTCACATTCACTAAGTAGATTTTAGTAGATTTCAGCAGACGTCTATAGAATTTAGAAGATTTTAGTAAAATTTAGCAAACGTCAGTAGATTTAAATCGAAATAGATAAGTTTCAAGAGATTTCAATGGATATTAGTCGAATAAAGTAGATTTAAATAGAATTCGCCAGATCTCGATAGATTTTGGTAAATTTCACCAGAGTTTAGTAGATTTCAATAGATGTCGATAGAATTTTATAAAATTCAGTAGATTTCAGCATGCTTCACATTCAGGTGTCTTGATACTTATGAACGCGAGTGTATCTTGTTATTGTATATAGATTTGTTAGAAGAATTGGATAAACGTTTTAACAATTTTAAGAATCACGAGGATGAATTTATTTTCTAATCCATTTTCTTGCGATCTGAAGATATGCAATTCGAACTGATCGAATTACAGGAAAATGACGAAGCCAAGAATTCTTATCGCAACAATTCCTTAATCGATTTTTATAAAGGATTATCTTCGCAGAATTTTCCAAAATTGTGCAAACATACTCGACAAATGTTTTCATTATTCCGAACCACTTATGCTTGCGAAGAGACTTTTTCAATCATGAGTACATATTAATAAGTTCAAATCGAGATGAAAATTGACTGATGAACATTTAAAAGCGGTGTTAACAACACATTCAACCGACTTAGAACCAAGGCTCAATGATATATGAAAAGAAAACAACAACTGCACAAGTCACACATTTCAGATTGATGAATTCATTATTTTTTTCCTTTTTTCATTTGAAATTATTTAGTTACTTTTTAAATGCGTTAATAAACAGTTTATAATAAAAAGTAATTATTGTCATAAATAAACACCGATTGTGTTATAAAATTAATATAAATCTTCCTCTTATGTCTAAATTTTTATCGATTTCAACGTATTATTTCATAATACTTTTTTTTCGTCCGCCAAATATTTTGGAATTTACAATTTGGCCCATTTAGATAAAACTTTGGGAACCCTTGGAACAGCTGTTTTAAAAGTGGACCAAACGGATGGAGAGAAGTTAGAAGGATTAGTTTACTAAATGATGTATCGAAACAGTCTTGAAAAAATTTGAGTTAGTCGGAATTACGAAGAAAAAATAGTAACGAATTCTTTTTGTAACTTTTTTATCCGAGCCTGTAATGAAAATTTAAGAAATACATTTTGTAGATTTATATGAATTATGTATTAGGTTGGTGCATATGAAATGTCGGTTTTTCTTTACATGTGAACGTTTGTCTCCCTGTTTTCGTTATGCTTTTGTTTTTGGCATAACCTCGTTTATAGTCGTACTGTCCATTGCCAGAATCACATTTCAACAAAGAAGATTTTGTCAAAAATGTTTCCTTTTGTTATTTATTTTGAATTTTATACCGTTATGAACTCAACCGATATTCGTGTAATTTTTTTATACGAGTATAAACTTGGTCATAATGCTGCAAAAGCTGCACGCAATATAAACCAGGCGTTTGGGGAGAATACCGTTAACGATCGAAAAGTGCAGCGTTGGTTTGAAAAATTTCGGTCTGGTGATTTTTCATTACAAAATAAACCGCGCGGAAGACCCAAAATGTCTGTCAAAAAGGATACGCTAAAAGCATTGGTGGAAAAGAATCCAACTGTATCCACAAGGGAACTTGCTACCAAAATGGAAGTTGATCATACAACAATATTGCGACACCTGTCTGAAATTGGTAAGGTGAAAAAAATGGGCAAGTGGATACCGCACGAACTAACAGAGCGACATAAACTGAATCGGTTGAACGTGTGCTCATCATTGCTAACCCGATATCATCGAGAGCCATTTTTCGATCAGATTATTACATGTGACGAAAAATGGGTTCTTTATGACAATAGGAAAAGGTGTACTCGATGGCTGGATAGGGATGAAGGTTGTGCTCATACTGCAAAGCCATCACTTCATCCACGGAAAATTTTGATAACAATTTGGTGGAATGTGACTGGAGTAATTCATTACTCATTCCTTCGTACTGGGGAGACAATTACAGCCGAAAAGTACTGCCAATACATTGATGAAATGTACGAAAAATTGAAAATTATACGTCCATCACTTGTTAATCGGCATGGCCTAATACTTCTCCATGACAACGCTCGGCCGCACACGTCGTACAAAACAATTCAAAAATTAAACAAATTAAAATATGAAATTTTACAACACCCAGCTTATTCACCAGATCTTTCGTCAACTGATTTTCATTTTTTTAAACATTTAGAACAGTTTTTACGGGGCAAACAGTATAAAAATTAAGACAACCTGAAAAATTCTATACCAAAGTTTATCGATTCTAAAGATCAGAATTTCTTTAAGACAGGCATTTATGCATTAAAATCTTGTTGGGAAAAGTGTATTGAAGCAAATGGCGCATATTTTGATTAAATAAACAGCTTTTGGAAAAAGATATGCAGTTTTATATATTCAGTTAAAAATCCAACATTTCATACGCACCAACCTAATACATGTTGAAGATTTCACAGATATCAGTTAACGTTGCTACGAGGTACAAACTGTTAAATATGGTGTAAATCGAAGTTTTCTATTTTCATCAGTGGCCTTTCTTTTTTATGAAATTGTCAGCACGTATATAGCTAACATAAATCTACAATGAGTATTTTTTAAATTTTCATTACAAACTCAGATAAAAAAAATTATAAAAAATATTTTTAAAATCACAAATTCACAAATTTTTTGTTCATATTATCTAGTAAACTAATCATTTTAATTTCTCTAATCTGTAATTGCTTCCGAATTTTTATTATGGTATCGTAAATTAGAAAGTGGTTTCACTCTTTAAACTTACGTTATCAGAGCTTAGAAAAGAAAAATATATATCCATTACTTTTTACTATCCTACAATTCTGCAAAGTTTTATCTGAATTTCTATTCGGTAAATCACTTTGTTTATTAATGGTGTAATTTATATTTCGCGAATATCGTTTACAGTCAGCATAATTTCTTATTTTCAGAAAGTCTTTACTATATAAATTATTTCTGATAATCTCTGAAGAAACTTAGTATCGGACGGTGGATCACGTATAGTAGTCAAAAACTTGTGATTGTAGACGATATTGGTTCTATTGTTATCTGTATACAGTCACTCATAAAATTGAGCGTACATTCATGTTGCTAGCGAAAATTAGCGGGAGAATAAATCAAAAATATATACTTCTAATATAAAAGTGCAATATATATTTACTCGCATAATTTAGAGAACAATTAGTAAAAATATATTTTAAATAACATTAACTATTTGTTTATATTTAACTGAAAATGTAAAAGTACTGGTACTTTAAAATTCAGCGTACAGATGAAAAATTATCTAAAAAATGTATCCTACAAAGATTGTGTAATGGTGGAAAATTATGTAATCTAGTGGAATCAATGCCATGACGATTGCAAGCAGAATTATAGATGCGAAAGGTTACGTTAATTTTGTATAAATAAATCACTTTAATACGTGTACGTTTAATTTTGTGTCAGTAAAATACTAGTATATTTTTATTTTTAGTTAAATCTAAGCAAAATAGTTAACGTATAATCGGGGCTACGAAATTTCTTCGTAAATTAAACTCTCAAGAATTAACACCGATTGATGTTGCGGCACGTAAGGCCGTGCGTTGCAGTCTGTTTGAGGGTTCTAACAGTATACATATGAAGGGTAGCACATGATTTGGTATTTTAAGTGGAAAGTGGTATTTCATTTACAAATGGAAAATATGTTAATATTAATTACTATCTGAAATATTTGTAATTTCTTGTGTCTGCAGCTACACAACCTTTTTGCATTTTCTATTTGTATATAACAGGGGCAGGTAAATTAAGATGTTAAAGAGCTCAGTAAAACCTGTAATCGTACCTCTAAAAGCGGCTTCTCCCAGTGAGAAAAACCCTAATTTGTCCTAGCTACACGCAGTTTTTAGAAAATGTTAGAATCAATTCAACTTTCAAACTGTGAACATCTGTTGAAAATTTGTATTTCTACGCTTGTTCAGTGAGAGCGAAGTGGTGATTTAATACTAAAAATGTTTCGACCTTTGGAAAACTCATGTTCTTCTTATGATTATCGTCGTGAACAAGTATTAAATGAACAGCCTAAAGAAGGAAATGGTATACAACAGAGTAAAGAAATTATTAAAAGAAGACATTTATCACAAGACGCACATGATGTTTGTCTGAATATGTGCAGAAACTTAATAAAGATCTAAGGCATGAAAAAGGAAGAAGCCATTAAAAACGGAACACTGACGGAGGTTCCAGCAACGAAAGTTCAAACATTATTTACATCTGGTGTTGGACAAAAAAAGAAACGCAAGGACTACGGAAAACACAAAAAATTAACTCCCTTCTTAGTGCATCGTATTAGGAAACAAATTTATTTTTCATACAAAGGAAATGAAATACCCACAGTTGAAATTGTTCATAGAACACATCCACAGACACAAGGAAAATTTTCGGAAACGTCGTTAAAACGGTGGTTGAAACATGGGATTTCGATATAAAAAAATCTGCAAAAGGACAGTAATTGTAGACTACGAAAGAATTATAAATTGGAAATCACGATATTTAACATCAATTGCCGAATTTCGACAACAAAGTAAAACAATTTGTTACTTGGATGAGACGTGGTTTGACACACACGATACTGCAGTAAAAGGATGGACAGATTTATCTTCACAATGTATCGCGAGGACATCAACAAATAAAGAAAAAAGACTGATTATTTTACATTGTAGCAACGAAGATTTTTTTTCCACTACAAACGGGGTCGAATTGTGTGATTTCAATTTAAAAAATTGTAATGTAGATTACTATAAAAATATGGAGGCTCCCATATTTAAACAATGGTTTGAAGAAAAGTTATTACCAAACATAAAGCATAACAGTGTGATAATAATGGATGACGCACCATACCATTCAAGACGTTTTATTAAAATATAGTTTATTTTTTGAAGACAATTACACAAAAGAACAATTATTAGATGTTCTAAAAGTTTTTACATTTAAAAAAAAGATATATAATGGCCGTACTGTTCTGAAATTCCTACTCTATTTCTACATATTTAATCCAATAGATTTGGGCTCAACTAAAATTGAATATAAGAAGAAAAAATAGATACCCGAAATTCCATTGACAAGTTGTTGAATTAATCAAGAGAGAAATGAACAATATTAAATCGCATAATTGGAAAAAAGCTGTAAATAGGGTGATAAAAATCTAAGAAAAACATCAACAGTGCAAAGGAAGACGAACTCAATAAATTGGAAAACAAGAAAGAAAAATTGTAATGTGATTAAGAATTTTTTCTTACATATATCATGCAAGATACATTAATGCTGGATTCTTAGTACGGTCCTGACCATGGTTTTAAGTCCTTATCTGCTCGTATTTTTGTCAGTTTAGGTTTTCCGGTAACTAAAACATATTTACTTCGACGCCTGACCGATTTTACCATTTCGATATATCGTGGTCCCGATTATAATTGAAATTTTTATTACTTGATCACTACACTATAGAATAAATATATGTTGCACTTTTAGATTTAAATGTGTATGTTTTTATGTATTTTCTCGCCAATTTTCGCCACTGACATGAGTGTACACTCAATTTTGTGAGTGACTGTACATAAATTTCGAAAAATGAGTTGGTAGTTTATAAGTATTATTTCATAGTAATATTACAATAAAATAAATTAACTAGAAATGATTAATGTTTCAGTGAAATGGATAGGAGTGGGAGCAGGCCGTGAAAGTGTAATTACACTTTGACGTTACATTTATTGGTTACGACAATGGAAAATTATTTATCTGTCCATTCAATTTGCTACTCTTTCAACAATAAATTTACTCTGTCAGATGAGTTGATGAAACAAGCGCACAGAGACTACACGGCAAACAAACTTTTCGGTAGTGTATAAATAATTCAAGAAGAGAACAAAAAACAAAAAATCTCATTTTCTGGAGTTCCTTTCTTTGTATTAAATAAATTCATGTACATCATATTTAAATATAAAGTTAAATCGTAATTATGTACAGAGTTACATATGACTTAGTTTCTTATGAATTATGTATATGGATAAGTGCATTGAACTTGGAGAGAAGGTGGATTCACATAAATGCGAAGCGTGGAACGTGTCACACATGATATCGAATATTTTTATCGGCTATTTTCATCGCCCGTTGAGAATTTGTCACGGGGTTACGTTACGGACCTAATAAAAACACCTATAAATACAAAAAAAAACACATAATTATTTTATTTTATTTGGATAATTACCTAAATACACTATAAATTATCTACTAAAATTATTCAATAAGTGCTGTTTTAATTTTATGAATAGTTGGAGCTAGAAAAAATTATTCACGTTGCAATAAGATATTTACTTTATTTTGCGAGAATTTAGAGAAACAAATGAACTATCGAGCTGAGACATGTGGTAGTCTTAACCAGGGAGCACCGCAAATCCTTACTCACATATTTGAATAAAACTTTGTGAGTTCATAGAGTGATCCAAAACAAGAATAACGGCATACTTCATTCGCGCCCAATTGCCTTTTAAGGGTGTGAAAACTAACCTCAAAGTCAAATCTAACGTGATTTTATATTATATAACGTTATATTTATGTATAACGTGAAAAAGTGAAAACTAACCTCAAAATAAAAATTTTAATGATACAATGAGCGTTATAAACCTACTTTAAGTAAATTTTTAAAAAGGTCTCTTGTTACGGAGGAACTCGCGCAGTCAATATTTTTAAAAATTATTTTATTCCTCTATGAAAGTTACACTAATTTACAATGTTAATGAATTATTTTCCAGCACTATGCGACCCGTAATCGGACGTAAACACTAGATCGGGGGTTGACTCGTTAATTAACTAGATTTATCGATTGATTGATCCGTCTACCCGGTCAGCCCTTATACATATAGTTACAGCGAGCTTCCATGTTTCGTGAAATACATGTACGTTTCTCAAGTTTTCTAGGAATTGTAGCGACCAGCTACAAGCCCACACTGGGCGCACAGATGACCAGCGCGGTTTATGACATGCATCCTGGCAAAACTATTTTTGAGGAAACCGTTTTATGTTATTTAGCTTTTCGTAAATATTACAATGCATGTTTTTCGTAGAAACTTTCACCGACGGCTCAATAGTAAATTGCCAAGTCATAAACGAAGATTTCCGAAAGGTTCGCCGTACAAGGCCACGAGGCTGAGCATGTGCACATCCCAGGTACCGAATCTAGAGGAAATTCCGTTACGTTGCCAAGTTTCTTACGGCAAACTCACCGCCCCCACCAGAAAGCCTCGCAGTCCTGGAAAAAACGCGCCAAGAGCATAAAGGACAAGCGTAGGCTAAGCAGCGAAATTTCTAATTGGTCAATACCAACGCACCGGGTTAACCAATTAGGAAAAGTAGCGAAAAGTTTCGAGGAAGACTGGGAAAAGCTCGAGAAGGCGACTCAGTCATTTTCCGACCTCTCGAGTCATTGCTTTCAATTAAAAAGACTTCATATAGTAACTGTGTGGGTGTATTCTACCCAGATCACGATCCTTTACATCCTTCAAATCCTACAATAATAACTAACAATATTACACATTTTATTTTGAATTCAACCACGTATACTAATTTTACTATGCACCACTAGCTTATGCAGACACACGACGAAACCTACACTACACCTACACTATATGATCAGACAAGTAGTATAGGTCCGTATATTGCTAAACCAGCAGTATGGGTGAGTATATGGTCAGCCATGTCGTATAGGTCCGTAACACGGTCAGTCATACTTAAGTAAAATAGATTACCGTATTTCCCGCCCTATAAGACGCACTTGCGCATAAGACGCATTATGATTTATCAGGTTTAAAATTTAAGAAAAATACTTGGATCAGACAGAAAAAGATCAAAGTACCTATTTTAATAATAACTCATTATACAAAGAAAATAGTGTTATTATCGACATTTGTAATAAAGGCAACCATTTTTTATGGCTTTGGAATTAAAAAAGTGCGTCTTATGGGTCAGGAAATACGGTAATCTATTATGCCCTTCCATGGTTAGACATCATTAAGTAGAATAGATCCGTACGTGATCAGACAAGCAGTGTGGGTCCGTATATGGTGAGGCATGTGGTAAGTAGTATGGATGCGTATATGGTCAGGTATTAAACAATTTACAGAGCATAAGAATCAGAGTAAGATGTGAGAATAATAACTTTACAAACAGCCGTGCAAAATGACCAATAATTGATTATACAGTTGAAAACACAAGAGTGCGATAGCATTTTCTGAAGTTCTCGACAGAGCATTGAGGGGACGCGGTAGCGTTCTTGAAACTCACAATTAAATGATTAACTGTATCTCATGCAAAACAAGTACAATTAACATATTTAATACATTTTATGTTTGAATATGTTATTGTGTTTGTTAGCGTCATATATTACGGCCTGCAACGAAAAGAAGAAATCTGGATATGTAACTTACTATGTGTTAGTATTTATTATAGTATAAATATACTATTATAGTATAAATAATACTTATTATGTGTTAATATTTTTAGTTATTATAATAATGTAAAATTTTTAAAAATAACAAGAATTCTTTTTTTTAAGAAGAAAGACTTTTTTAAAAGTTTTCTTAATGTAAGTTTATAGTGCTTATTAAGCCATTAAATTTTTACCTAAAACATCTTTTTCTATCTCTTGCACTTCAAAAGATATACGTGAAAAAGTGGGAGTGCCGATTTGTTTTTGAGATTAATTTTCACACCCTTAAAGAGCGATTGAGCACGAATGAAGCATACCGTTATTCTTGCCTTGGATCACTCTATAAACCCACAAAGTTTCATTTAAATCCGTGAATAAGGGTTTGCGGTGTTCTCTTGTAAGCATGGAAATTAAACCCTTTGCAGTCGAGTATTTATATTTGATTCCTTTGAAACTCAAATATAACTCCATATTCCTAAATTTTTTTTTTAAAGTGCATATATGTTACTTCACTTTATATTATCCGATATTTTAAGTTAAAGGTACTGCAAAATTGCTGAGTTATTTGCTAATTCTGAAACAAGTGCGCGTTGAAACGTTGATTGTTGGCCGTTATCGAGATCGCGATCCGCGGAGACCGCATAGCAACACGGCTTGTTGATGAGCCTCGCGGCATTAGCAACGGTCAAATATAAATATCGCGAGCGAACCCGCGCGCCCCATTCCATGCTGTATTCTGAAGGGAGAGAACGAAGGTATCCATCGGTCGCCCTTTAGAGAGGAGAGTTCGAAACCTAGCTTTTGGACGTCTCCACAGCACAGGAGAGTACAGGGATTACACCTGGTTCACCCTTGGAAAGGAGAGAACGGCAGGACTATCCGCCGGTCGCCTTCCAAAGGGTAGAGTACAGGGGTTCACCCGGACGCCTGAGGAATCTCCGAGAGGACTGCTCCGTTTCTTCCCTGGGATGGAGAGATCGGCTGGTCTATCCGCCGGTCGCCTTCCAGGGGAAACACGGGCGGACTCTTTGATTATACTCGTATCCTGTAACGTCATGAAGGGAGAGTACGGAGACTATACCTGGGTCGCCCTTGGAATGGAGAGAACGGCTGGACTATCCGCCGGTCGCCTTCCAGAGGGTAGAGTACAGGTGACCACCCGGACGCCTACTCACGATAATTACAATCGAACTATTCACTGACTTATTAAAATTGTAACGGGAGAGTACGGCTGCTTAAAGCCGGACGCCCGAAAGCAAGGCATTTCTTTTGTAATGAAATCTTTAATTGTACTCTCTTTCATTTGTACCATTTTATCATAACCGAAATCCAATAAATCCTGTTTTTTGTCCTACAGAAAAGAATCCTGTGTTTTCTTTGAAGGAAAATATATATTCAAAAGAAAAAAAAAAAAACCTTACATTCTTTATTATTCATTAATGAATTCCGTTGAAACAATTTGAACAAAGATATAGCTTTTCTCTGCAAGCGTTATAAAGTTACCATTTTCTTCATTAAAGAGTCTAGCAGGATAAACATAGGCAAATGACCCCCAGACCATTTTTTAATTTTGTTGGCTGCTAAACAATGCTTTTTGCTTGAAAAGCCATTTTGCAAAATTTCAAATCGCTACCCCTTGGATTAAGTACTTTTTTATTTATTTTTTCAGTTATTACTTAGGATATTTAAATAAAAAAATTTGTGTAAAAGAGCTACAGACTAGCTTTTCCGTGAAATATTTTGTTCAGAATTATAAATCAATTATTGTAGTGTCGGAGCCTCTATACCCATCAAATAGTAACAATAACAACGAGGAAAATAAGAGAGCGCCTTGGCTATGGGCAGTAGAGTCCTGGCTTGCTGTACCTGGAGGTCGTAAGTCCGATTCCCGCTTGGTTCCTCGTACTTTTCCTCCGTTACTACATTATTAAGGGTAGAAAAACATTTATAAAAGAGCCTGCAGACGACTAGCTTTACCTAAGACATTTTTTCAGAATTATAGATCAATTATTAAGAGTAGAAAAGAAATAATTAATATCTTGGGGATGGTTTTTATAAACAATTTTTAGGGTGGCCACCTTACAGAAACTAACAAATAATGCTCTGTTATGGAATTATTATTTATCGAAGTTTCAAGTTGCTCAGCTACGGGCAACATTGTTAAACAATTTAAAGAATATTATGAATAGTATTATGAATTCTTTCAAGAAAACGAGTAAATTTATTTGGGAGATCGAAGTATAAATGATGAGTATCTGATATTAATTGTTTACGTGCGGCTGGGCAAAAAGCGAGCCGTGGAGCGCGACATGTAACATTCTTTGCGAAACTTTCAAAATTGAACGGCTAAACGAGAAGTCTATCGAAATCAATGTGGCGCTTAACGTGTTAAGGTGTTGTGAGTGACAGTTCAAAGGTACAAGTGTTCGTGTATATGCCCGTGAGAGTTCTTTCAGAATCTTAATGTCCGTTCAGAATGTTTCTAATAATCTTAAATGATTTACAAATAAAAAAGCCCATGTGTCCTGATTGTCCAGTCCTTTTATACATTATTAGTTTATTTGTTATTCATGAATAACGAATAATTTCACATTATTCTTAATTTAAAATGACATAACATTTTCCGCGATACCCATGCTGTACCAATGCGTTTGCCGGGACCCCGACTGAGCGCCCGTATATAAGAGCCATGCATACGCGGTTGAGCGCGGGGTTGCCGGGCGCTCTGATTGGCCAGTGTTTTTCGTTAATAACTCAAAAACGAAGCTTTAAACAACATTTTGGTAAAGGAAAAGGTTGTTCAGAATCACCTCAGCTACCCCCCATTTCCGGATGTTACATTTTTTCTGGGACACCCTGTAGTGATGTGTCGTATTAAACCATTACAAATAAAGAAACGATAAACCAGAACAGTCTCCACAATATATCATGTAAAAGTATAATAGGTATTATGAGATTGTTGGACACACTCAATAAGAATGTACAAGTAAAATAACAAACGACTGCGATAACTGACTCATTTGACAAAAATAAACAAGTAAAATAACGACTGAGATAAGAGTCACTGATGATCCCCAATAAGTTAAATCTGTTACACATAATTATACACTTTAACTTATCTATTGTAAATAATATTTCAACATAATATGTAAAGCATAATAACAAATTCATGTTAGCGCTACGGGCAAGCCATGAAAAATTAGGTGTCCAACATGTTAAAGTGTAGTAATTGATTATAATTTTTACTCATTTTTAATTCTAAACTAGAGGGATTCAATTTCTGTTTGAAAGATGAACATAGCTAAGAGGCTAAAGAAAGGATCCAGAATTTTCTCTGAAAAGTGATCAAAGCCGGTATCAGCAGAAAAAGTCTGCGGGGAGGCAGAATTATTCAAAATTTCAAACGGTCATTTGTTGAAACTCTTGATATAAAACCAGAGTATGTAGAATAAATGATCAACCGTATTCAAAGTGAATTGTTGTTTGAATTATTCGCGCATTTCGTCGAGTAGAGGGTGTTCAGTGCTCCACGGACACCAACCCATTTTCTTTTCCCCGAAATTTGCTAAGTAACAGTATAAATTGCATTCTCATATTTCTAAGTTCAACAGTGGTTTTCGAATAGTTTCGTTTTACCGTCATAATTTAGATTACCTTTAAACAAGGAATTGACAAACCTCTACGGCAAGACAGGAATGGTAAGAGAAATAAAATTCATTATTCTCTCTGGAATACGCAGATGTTTGTTGTTTCAAAATAGCTATAATTAATCCATAATTTAGTAATTATATCGTTTTTAGTTTTCGACAAATTAGAAAAGAATATTGGTAATGTGTGTATGACATATGTATGCATGACGTTTATATATGATTATAACCTAGCTTAATAATACTAATTTAACTAAACTTATGCTTTGTATTTAGTTAAACATATAGTTAATGTGTCTTTAAGTTAAACGTAAAATGTATAATTACTGTATAAGCTTACACGGTGATATGTGCTTGCATAAGTACAAATATAAGAAACGGGAAACATATATGTACGTATACGGACAGTATGATAACAATTAGCTAGTATGTTAAAGTGTTGAAATTTTATTTATTCTGCAGGCATATTCTGTACTTTATTTCAAGTATTATAAGTGTTTTTACATTATAGCTTTGCTATACAAATAATTTAAAATAGTATTCTATTATTGGCATTTGAAGTATCTTGTTTTATAAAATGTAAGTATAATTTTTAGTGATTTCAGTATGTATTTTTTTATGCATCAAATGCAACACCTAACCCAAGTTTGAAAATGTATTATTAAATTTACTGTCAAATGACATACTGAATCAATACCTTTTGCACTTGTATCAATCTAATAGTAAAATTATTTCTATATTTGTACATTTACTACTGTAATTTTCTAATCTTATATTAATCTACCTTTTTGTATCATTTTTAATTAGTACTAACTAAATTCGTAACGTAATATTAAATTAAACAAATTAACTATTAACATTACCAATTTGAAGTATTATAATACAATTTACTATACAAAATAATATATAGATAAAAACATTAATATTACACATATTTCACAGTACTGTAAAAAGGTATTATTTACTACATTGCAAATGCATGATACATATATTATTATTATATTTATTTATTCAGCCTCACAGCCATTTTGCAAATTATGGAGTTCTCAAATGCACATCTTTCCCACACATACTTTGTTTATACATTAAACAGATAATGTCAAGATAATAAGAACGGAGTCTTCCAAGAAAGTAACATTACAAAAGAATGTAAATTATATTTTTTACATATTATTCTCAGAAGAGAAAATAATAAGAAATTCATTGTATGTATATTGTAAGAAAAGTTGCATGCAGGAAATTTTTTAAATAAAATTGAAAATAGTCATTTGACCGGTCATGGTAGGTTTAGTATTGATATATCTTTCAAGTAAAGTTTATATGTTATATGTAACATACATAATTTCAAGACTGCTAAAGGTTTAGCAAATTTAAGGAAATAGTTTCTTTTTCATTTTTCTTTTTTTAGTTTTATTACTTCAATTAAATATGAATTAACAAAAGGAAACTAAGATTTGCAATGTGATGAATTCTTTGATACATTTGATTCATTTAATACTTTTATTTGGAGTGAATACTAATTTATTAATTATTGAAGATTGTCAAGCAATTCAAAAAAGTTTTCAGACATTGTTTTATTTGAATTGCTATATGCATTCCTATAAGACTTGAAGTATAATAAGCTTTACTATTTTTTTTTAGTAATGAAACTTTTATGTTTACTCTTACGTTTACTTTGAAGAGAAAGATAATTTATCAGTAGAGCAGAATTTTATTAAGTATTGTATTATAAACACGTAACTTTATTTTATGCAAAATATAATTATTTTTTATAAAATGAATTTGAAAGTAACAAGTATAATAATAGTTTTAGCGTTTTTTATATTTTTTCTTTTAAATGTAAGTATATATTTTTTATATTAAAATTATTTTACAATTCAAACATTATTTCATTTATTTTATATATGATTTTGCACATTCTACTTTGTAATATAGTAATTTTATTATTTTATCATTCTTATTACATATTCGTATAAATATTATTGCAGTAATTAAGTATATTGAAAATTTTTATGCATACAGTATTTATTATATCTTTATATTAGTCTTGTATAACTCTCTTCGGCTTATGTAATAAATTTTTTATCTCACAGCTAGTAAGTTAACATAAATATGAATGTGAGTGTATATATAATAAGTTACAGTAAATTTAATTTTTGTAAATAACTCAAATCGAATTTAGAAAGGTCGAAATAAATTAATATTATGTTCTATGAAAGTTATTGTGCTGCAGTTATTGTTGCTTAAATAAAAGCTAACCAGAATAATTTATTTTACTCTTGTAAAATAAATTATTTTACAGAAACAAGTCTAGATTAATTTTTTCTTCTTTCTTTTCATTTCGAATCTTATTCTTAACCAAAGTTATTTCCATGAAAAAACAAATATTTAAGAAAAATTATGTTGGATGTCTTGTGCATACATAAAAGATATGTACATCTATATATTATCAAAAATTTCAGAGTGAAAGATGCCTGGAGAACCATCTATGACGACTGGAAATAAAAGTGCTGGGAAAATTAAACGCATCTCTATTCCAAGAGTTCAAAGCAGTACAGATACAGAATTGCAATCGCAAAGTGGATCTACACCATTACAACCAATCGCACTTCATTATGCAGCTTTTCGCGCGGATCCCGATGATAGTGTATTGCCACCAGCTTTGCGATGTAGACTTTTTGAATTATTTCAACAAATAGAGAAAGAATTTGAAGTTCTCTATATGGAAAATTTGGGATGTAAGAACAATTATACTCTTGTATTAACAAAATGTTCTGTTATTAATTTGTACATCAACAAATTAAAAATTGTACATTGTTTTGTGATAAATAGTACATAAGGAGATGTAAAACCACATTTCTGTTCCTTTTTCTTGTAATCTGATTATATTGCAGCTGTATTTTTGTCTTGTGAGGAAGGTTTTCTTAACCGTTTGCGTACCACGAGCCACTTTCGCGCTCTTCAGATTTTGTGTCGAAAAAAGCCAGTGCATTTGGCCGATACAGTCAACTGACGGCCCACCCAAAATTTGTCGAAACGCGCTCAGCCTTTCAGACGCATGTACGTCGCGCGTCGCATCGCTATCAGTAATCCAATTTGTATTTTGTTGTTACCTATTCTAAATTAATAGTATATATATATTTTCATTCATAACTTTTTATTTTATGTATTGCATTGAATATGACAAGCGCTATCGCGCTCTTCGGCGTTTTTCGATCATGTTTTGTCAAAACCCTCTGGTACGCAAACGGTTAATTTTATATCAACACAGTTTTTTAACGATTGTTATTCGCTAAATGAGCAACAATACTTATTTTATTCTTACATATAATGTTAACCCTTTCGTTACGGCAGATTTCAGTAGAAAGGTAGATGTTCAATTTGTCAAATTGCCATCGAAATTTTAAAAATGTAACATTTTTAAATTTGTAGAAATTTGTTAAATTAGAATGGAAGCATCTAGCAAATAGAATTCAGGGGAAAAGGCGATAACAGAAGAGTATGAGTCAAATTTCCGAAACGCCAACAGTAGTTAAAGGATTAATTATATGAAAGAGCTATAATGTAAATATCATTGTATGTTGATATATATTTCGAGTTTCACATAGGATTCGTTATGTTATATTCTAGAAGCGCCTTTCAGATATTTTTATATTAGAGTAGACTACAATGTGCAAGTTGTTAACAGAATGAACATGTGATATATCCTTTTATTTAAACATTAAATAAATACACCGACTATTTTTATCTCAAATAAATTTCAATGTACAATTTGTATATAATTTTAAAATAAGCTAAAGAATGGAAATTTTAACAGTAGTTCATTTAAGAAAATAGTTATTTCAAGATAATGGTACATATTTAAACTATGAAATAGCAAATATATTTTAATAGTTCTCACCTCTCCACAGTGTAAAAATATTATTAGGATAATTGTGAAACTGATAGCTAAAATCATCTTTGATAAATTTGACTTATATTCTTTATTCTTGTGAAACAAAAATACAGCATTCTATTTGAAAGATGTACGATTTTAAAATACTTTCGAAGAATATTAACGAAACACACGTTTCTTATATTGTTAACTTTTTACTAAATTATCATAGTATAAGTGATACTATTACAAATTCGAGATTTTATACCTCGAAAGTTGATGCAAAAATTTAGTTGCTATTACTTAAGACTATAAATATCCATTAATGTATTATTAATGTAATGTATTATTAATGCAGTACAAGAGAAGATAGACACCCTCAATGAGAGACTCGAAAGAGAATGTTATGGTTCTGGAGAACGGAGTTTACCTCTTGGAGATGTTACAGACTTTCCAGATACGAAAAGTCTTTCAAAACAGAAATGTAAGAATACTTATTACTTCAACATTATTGTCTATTTATTATTTTGTAAGGACTGTTCAATTATACTAGCAGTAGTATAAAAATTATATTCATAAAATTAAAATATATCATACTTCATTCTTTCTACAGCTTTGTTATAGCTACAATTCTGTATACTTTTAACAAAATTCTTCACATAGTGCATTATTAATCTTCAACCATAAAAAAAGTTCTTTCAATAAAGTTTGTTTAATTATTATATACAATTATAGTATTATAAAAAAGAAAAGGTGATTCCTTATGAAAAGAATGAATCGAAATTGCGAAATAAAGTTTCCTGAGAAAATTCGAAAAAAACGATTTTGAAAATTTGTTGCATTGGTATGCAGCTGTTATATTATTTTACTATTAACTATTTTTAATTATATTAATGCTTTATAATAAAAATCATAAAATAGGTGCACTTCAGTTAATGCTACTTTATAAATATTGTTAAAATTTTGTTTGTAGTTCTCGTATAGTATTTGGTAAAGGATTTTTAATACATTTTCAAACTTTTTTAAATCATTTGAAAATAGTTCCCAGCCTCGCTGCTAGTACATATATAATAACTAATAAAATTATACAATAGTACTTGTATATGTAATAAAATTGTATGCAAGAACCTTATTTTACAATTTTTATTGATAATTTTTTTTTTGTGATAAAAAAAAGTATTCTCTGGTTTAAAGGCAGTTCCTTTAACGTACAAAAATAAGTGTACAATTGTTTGTACATTGTTCAATATTTTTAGAGTGAATAATTTAGAAATTTTTTGCCTTTCGATAGACAGATTTGTCGGTACCTCTCTCATTTTAATTATCTTATCTGATTTATTCGTGTTCAGTATTTTCTAAAAAGATTGATGGCAATTTGTAGTGACTATAAAGTTATAATTTTTCTGTCATTTTGATTGAAATTTTACAATAGTATACGTGTTTCTTGCAGCTATGGCGGGAAATTCAGCGCCAAAAACAAAAACAACCTCTAACAAATTGAAGGCCCAGACTAGTAAGATAGTTTCCAGTTTTAAAACACCAACTATGACTTGTAGCATGCAAAGAGAATATTCTGGACATCGTGATGGTGTTTGGGAAGTTTCTGTTGGGAGATCAGGACAAATTATTGCCACAGCTTCTGCTGACCACACAGCTAGAGTTTGGGCTGTGGATAGTGGACGTTGCCTGTTGCAATATATTGGTTGGTTTTTCTTTCAATTATACACAATAAACAGTTTTCTTAACACTGCTATTATTAATCGGCTTTTCGTTGGCAACGCTTATCGACCTAGGTTTCTTGCTGCCAGAGCAACAAATTAATTAATTACCCTATAATAAAAGAAAGTGAACGATATAGCAAGTCCTTTCGCGAATTTTTATTTAAAATTTTCAGAGCTGTAAGGATAAACGCGAAAACTGAGCCAGTATTGAATTGAACGAGTGTTAATTTTGCCTTCATTTTTAATTTGCATTATTCATTTAAAAAACTGAGCATTACTTTACAATTCTTCGGATGCATAACTTTAGTAAAAGGTGATTAAAATATAAATATTTAGAACGTTAAAAAAAATTTGATAAAAGCAATTAATCAGTTAGCTGTTTTTGACGAGTATACTCATCATGAAGAAATGGCAATATTTGGTGTTATGACGAGTATAAAACAGTCATTTCATTGCAACTTAATTTTGTATTATAACAGCCGCACATACTCTGTGTTTACTCATCATCGCTTACTTTTTGTGACATACTTTAGGTACACACTTTTCAAGGAGGTTGCAACAGCTAACTGGTTAAATTTTCATAAGAACTTTTTGCACTACGTTAGACGTGATTTATGAAAAGTAGAAATGTACTGCAAAATAATTATTCTGTATTGTAAAAACAAGAAGTTCATGGAGAAACAACAGTACTGAAAGATATGAAGGAGATTAGTTAGAGTCTACGTGATTGGAATTCAATTTGAATGCAGAGTATCGTTGTGCTCGCAACGAATTAATGCCGCAAGGGCGATATTATAATTGCGTAAGGGTGGTGCAAAAATGACTGAATGTTCAGCTACTCTGTAGAATATTATATATGGTATACGGTAATTGTTGGTAGAAAATTGAAAAGGTGATTCTAGAAATTGATAAGGAACTCCATTGTTTAGTTATTAACGTTTAAAAAATATCACTGAATATAGGTCAAAGGAAAACCCGAGAAGTGAGGGGTACAGTGGTATTTATTGTATATTTATCAGTGTTAAATCGTATATTTTATTATTTTGGAAAGAAAGAAATTTTCAATCATTTTATTAAAAAAATTATTAAAAAGTTTAGATCATTTTTAAATTTGAATTGTTATTATTGTAACTCCTTCGCGACTTTTGTATCACGTACGTAGACACACACAGTATCTCAATTTATTTTGAATTCTGTTATTAATTAATGCAACCGGTTTTTTCAATTTATAGGTCATTCCGGATCTGTTAATTCCGTTCGTTTTCATCCCATCAAAGAATTGGCACTTACGTCGAGTGGTGATAATTCTGCTCACGTGTGGCAAGCGGCCGTCGATTGGGACTTGCCTAAAAGACAAAATTCGTCTGAAGATTTGTCAGGATTAAGTTCTGATAGGAATCTTGGTGGTACAATTGCTGCAAGCGAAGAACAGGATGAACCTCCCACTTTAAGGTAAAGTTTATGGAATTAACTTTCGCTTTTTTCTTTTGTTGTACTATTCTTACATTATTATAAGTCTACTTAACTTTTATAATTTGTGAGGAATTCAAACTTTAAACTTCAAATTTGTATTTCGAAAAAATGATTAAACAAGAAACTGCGTTTTTCTCGAATTTATTTAATATTCTGTATGGACTTACCTCCTGTGCCGACAGTTTTGTTCACCACTGTATACAGGGTGGGCCATCTAAATATCTTCTTCGATATAAAATTCTGATGATATAAAAAAATATTTTTTATGCAATTTTTTTGCAAAAAATATTTTTCTCAAAGTCACTTCTTTCGAAGTTGCCATGATCATCGATGTTTTTCTGCATAGAAGTGTATACATTTCTTCCCTTGAATATCAGCTGCTGACAATAATTAACCCCCTTAATACCCTACAAGTTTTCCAAGTACCAGCTAAAATTACCCGGAAAAATATACGTTGTTGAAGACAGTTATTTTTTTTAATGAAGATATCTTCAGGTATTTTTTACTTTGTTGTAAATTGAATGTAGTTTTTCATTGAAAATTATTTTCAACAAATTAAAACTTGTAATCCATGATAAAACAAAATGTCTTCTTTCTCTGGAAACATTTTCATTTTTGCACAGACATATTCATATTTTTGAGAAAGTAAAACTAGTTTTATATTATGAAATACAAAAGAGTATAAATTTTTTTAATACAATAATATATATGGAAATTTTTTTTTTCTAAATGGTGGTGAGAAAACGTTCTCCGTGTTCTTTTTTATTGCATTCAGAACATACAGTTCTTTGCTTTCGTACTATACCACACAGTTCTTCTCTTAGATAGTTATCGAATGTATGTTATCGAGGAACCAGTGGTCGAAATGTTCAGATTTTTGAAAAATAAGATATCATCACACGTGTTCAAATTATATTGAAAATGAAAAGTCGAAATATCGGCTCTTGGATACTAAGAGGGTTAATAAATTACACAGGTTTCCAAAATTGATGTCGGAAAGTAAAAAAAAAAAAACAGAATAACTAACAATATTATATGAAATGGACGCTAAACATGTTTATATGCAACTGAAACTTTCTGGTACACGATTTGGAAATGCTGAAGAAGTGCAAAAATTCATCAGCTCGAAAAATAAGGACTTCTTTCAACGCGGAATTCACCTTTAACCAGAACAGTGGGAAAAGGTGATAGAAAATGATGGAAAATACTTTGACTAAAAAATATTGTACGGTTAATAATATATTAACCCTTTGCGCTCCGAGTAAATTTTCTCATACGACCGATTTCTCAACTTTAAACACACTTCTGCGACGAAACTTTGGAAAACGCAAAAGTTTCACTTTAAAAAGAAAAAAATTATACACCTTCGTGAATTTATGTACTTTTATCTATTTCACTAATTTGCTTTGTTTAATATAAAGAAAAGTTGAACGAATTTATGGTGTATGTTATGAATGTGTCTCTGTAGAGGCGTCATTGGAGTGCATGCAAAGGGTTAATAAAGAAATCTCCTATGAAAACAAGGGAAACTTTTGCATACACTTGATACATTATTTTTCGAAGGAACACAATGTTTCTAAGACTGTTTCATATTCATCAACCTAAGCAATTTTGCTGGTGTAATGTCGAAGGAATATGAAGAAACAGATGCAGAACGATGTGCAAATTGAACCGCGAAAGTCTCACGTACGGAAAAGACACATGATCCGTTGACAAGCGTGATTCACAAACAGATCTCAACTATTTTCTGATACACATTTCTCGTTACATTTGATAAATACACATATTCTTAGTTAATTTGTTATGATTACTTATTGAATTAGTGCTCTGAAAATTGCATCAAAGTTAGAAAATTAAATAAAGAAAAAAGTTAATAACGAAACAATCCGCCATGTTACAAGAAGATATGGATATAATGGAAGAATTGCCAGGAAGATGCCATACATTAATGAATCAAATAGACGGAAACCTTTACAATTTGCAAATGAATGTATGAAAGCTTTACAATTTGAAAATGGACGTATGAAACTTGGAAACGTGTAATTTTTTGTGACGAGCCTAAATTTAATGTCCTTCAATCTGACGGTCGGCAGATTGTATGACGTAAACGAAATACCTTAAAAAATCGAATCTCCAGCCTACAGAGAGAAACAGGGGTGGGCATGTTATAGTGTGGTGGTGTTTTTCTGCAATTGGACTTAGAATTGTGCACATTATTGATAGTATCATGGATAAGTATAAATATATACACTACCGTCCATAAGTATTTAACCATTTTGCGGAATCAGAAACTTTTTTGGGTGGTCCTGTCCATTGCTTACTGCTGCAAGTGTCTCTGTCCATAAAGCTTTTAATCATATAAAGCACTACAGATCGTGAAACATTAACTTTGGCCGCAATTTGCCGGATTGAATATGCTTCTTTCTTTAAGGTTAGTATAGAAGAACCCTTTTCTACCGTTAATTCTTTTCCTCTTGCCATAACTGTTACCAAGTGCATTGCTAAACTTGAACTGATGCAAGGAAAAAGTTTGCATCGCTTTAGCTCCATATTTATCTCTAACGCATGCCAAACACTTAAAGAAATGTATACAAATTCCCAGAACATGGACAAAGAGAAGAACTTCAATTACCAGAAGTTCCCAATAGTGAACAGATAGAGTGTAGAGACACTTGAAACCACCCTACTCAAGTGCGTTCGCTTGACCAGTTTTCGTTCAACTTTTCTTAATATTCTTTTATTCACAGTAATCGACGTTGAATATTATCTGTATTATTAATTATCTTTATACGAGTATATGAAAAAAATACTGTGACAAAAATTACATTGGCATACTCTATTTCAAATATATTTTGTATATTTTCGATTAAACTGAAGGTGGTCAAATATTTGTCGACGGTAGTGTAAATACTATTTACCAAGTAACCGGTATCCGAAGGATAATTAACGTACGTAATTGTAAGATATAGTATACTGTACGGCAATAGATTCTAGTTTATTTCTGTCAAACATTCCGATGATTGTGTCGAAAAAGTGTTGTACGAAAGCTTCCTATTTCGCGAAATTTCAAAACGAGTAACTTAATGGTTTTTCAACGGGAATATTAAGACAAATTTCGTTTAATTGTCCTCTAGTTAATCTATTGGCAAATACGTTCTTACTCTTCATAAAAAGCGCTCTATAATTTATTGTAAAATGTTCCAGAACTCCGGTGCGAGAATTGTTGGGTCATACAGGAGTCGTGATGGCTGCGGACTGGTTACCCGATGCAGAACAAGTTGTCTCCGCTTCTTGGGATAGGACCGCGAATCTTTATGATGTAGAAACTGGAGAAATTATTCACACGCTATGTGGACACGATCAAGAACTTTCTCACGTGTCAACTCATCATACGCAACGACTTTGCGTCACTTCGAGCAGGGATAGCACGTTTCGTTTGTGGGATTTTAGAGAACCCGTCCATTCTGTCTCAGTTTTCCAAGCACATACCGAGTAAGTAAATTCTTGATCTGTTACGCCGTAACAAAAGACGAAATACTATCGTGCACCGTACTTGTTTGCTTTTCTTAGAAAACGATAATTCTTATACACGTAAATTCCTGCTCGTATCTGCTCGATGGATATACATCTGCGTTGCAGATGTGTCTATCGACGTTTCAAAGGGGACACCGGAAACCAAAATCTTGAAGAATAAACCATTTCAATGGCCTACTTCCAATTGTGGGATGTAGGTCTCATCTGTGTCACCAAGAATACGCCGTCAGAGTTCTATACGTAAACCTTGACGACGACTTCGACGGTCGTAACACTACGCGAAACAATAAAGGCCCCTTTTGAAGCGTCGAACAGTTAAATCTCGGCACTTGTGGCATGGCGCCGTTAGGGCTAGACTCTCGAGACACTGATCAGGCCTTACCATAAAGTATCGAGAAAACCGAGGATTTTCGCCTTAGTCACCGAAAGGTGCATGGCGAAAATTCCATGCACCTTTCCCTCATTCCTAGCTCTGATGGACTGGAGACAAAGTCGATCAATTAGATCAAACTTTGTGCTTCACCCCCATCAGGGGTTTGGGTTGTAGAGAGGGAAATTGCGCTCCCCTTAGGAGGAATCGTTCTCCGTGATACCAGAACGAAAACAAACCTCGCCTTAGAAGAAACAAAAAAAAAAAAGAAACTTGTCTTCGATACAGAAGAACAGCTCGATCGTTCTCATACATACTCGATCAGCTTTCTTCTGAAGCTCGTGGTTGCGATCTGATTAAGTCGCCGGCCGATTAAGTTGCCCGGCGAAGTGGACGTCTTCCTTGTGGACTATCTAAAAGTCGCACGAGTCAAGAAACTCCACCCTTCACGGCGTTACTTCGACAGCCGAGTCGGAAAAAGGACGCATCTCGCAACATGATCATTCTGACAAAAGAAAGTCTACTCTTGAGGTTGTATTTAAAACTTCTCCAAAGACAGATAAATATTTATTGAAAATAAATAATAAGGTTTGAAATATTGACACAACAGAATCGGACATTTCATGTTACAATCTAATACAATGGAATCTGGTTAATTGGGATACCGGTTAAGCGGGCCACCGCTTATTTGGGATATGTACTGAAGAACGAAAACAAAAACTATTGTTTCCACTACGCTTATATGGGGCATATCGCCGTTTTGTTAGGATAATTTACGCTCGTGCTATTTACAATTGGAGATGCAGTAAAGCTCGTTATGAAGTAGTGATACTGATTGGAAGTGTAGGTACTTCTGAGCAAAATGATATTGCGTACGTTTTGTCTATTTCGCGGTGAATAGTGCAATTCGTACTTCTGGTCGTCTTAACTTATAGGAATAAAATTAACTTAGTGGACTGTATCTAATTCTTTATGTTTTCTTTCTCTACTACTGTTTAAGTAACTATGTCGACTAATTATTTCGAGTAACTAACTCTACGAATGATTGCGAGTGATTCCCTGAATTTTTGGAGAGCTATGCTCATTACAATGTCTGTTGCTGAACTCTGTGTTGTGTCATGCTGACATGAAGTCGTATTGTAATGCGCGAATTGTCTTCTGATTGATGTGTTTACTATTTTTAACTAATGGTTATTGGCTATGATTAGGTGGCGGTGGAAAACTAAGTCTGTGGTGATTGGTCGGGGGTGGCTCCGGGGCCCCAGTCGACCTCTCATAGCTACGTATTTAGCCTTTTTGATGGAAGGGGAGCAGGTATATGATTTTTCTCGAGTTCGAATATGGACTGGATTCGGGATCCGGGAGGTAACAATTACCAATGGCCGAGGTGACTTGCTGAACCTAGGTCTGGCGGCCAAATGTGACTAACAAACTTTACGATACTAATCCGCCAAACCAGGGTTTGCTCACGTCCTGCGTTTTATGACATAACAGAGGGTTCGTGATCTGGTATACTCTTCGAGGACAATATTCGCGACGCGACAAATGACTAGCTGGTGACTAATCAGAAAGCCAGAAAATATATTTTTAAACTAAGACAATATTTTCTGCAAAATGGAAATTAAGAATACCCTATTTCTGCGATCGATGTCTGCGTCGATTTCGTGCATTTGCAGAGCTACAAAAAATGCACCAAGTTATACTTGATAAATTTCTGAAAAAATAATTATATACATTCACATATTACATAATGTATTTATTTATACATTGCATAATATGTGCTTATTTATTTATTTGCTTACTTTTGATCACTTATTAATGTTATTTTATTACTTATTGTTAACTTTGTTTGCTTGCTTAAACACACATTTGCATTCAAGCCCGAATATTACATACGTTTTCCAGTAAATCGTTTTTGGATTCATTTTTTACGTTGTTCAGATTTTGCTTGTTAAAATTCGCTTTTTTGGGACAGCTGCTTAATTGGAACAAATTAATCCGGTCCCAACGTGTTTCAATTAATCGGAATCCACTGTACATATTAACGAGAAGTTTATTATTTATCTGTTAATTCTTTAAAATTTGAGTTTTACAAATACATGTTAAAATCTAAGGTGTGTTTCTAACCATTCCTTTTTCTCTTTTCAACGCAGAACTGTAACATCGGCTGTCTTTACGCGTGAAGACAAAATTGTCTCAGGGTCAGATGATCGAAGCGTGAAAATATGGGAGCTACGGAATATAAGAAGTCCGTTAGCTACGATTCGAGGTGATAGTGCTGCCAATCGATTGGCAGTTTCAAGCACTGGCATCGTTGCTATTCCTCACGACAACAGACAAATTAGATTATTTGATCTTAGTGGTCAACGATTAGCAAGATTGCCCAGAACGAGTAGACAGGTGAGTGATACAAAATTTTATTATTTAATATGTATTATATTACTTTATTATATTCATACATACACTCTCGTGCATTTATCATTTTTAAACATAATATTTAATGAAAATTGGTTTTGATAAGATTGGAATAAACACAGGATAATCTAGTTTTCTTTATAGTACAATATAATTAATTGACAAGTGTTCCTTACACTGTGTAAGTATAACATAAATTTATTCTTAATTTAAATTTACTAGCAGTTTTTGCTGATTCTCGAAAGGTATAGCAGGATAAAATGGTGAAAAGTGTCCCTAAACCATCAATTCGTTAGCTTCTTTCATTAGTTTATTGAAAGGAAACATTGTACACCAAGTTTCAACTCTCTATTTCAAGCGGGAGGTTCGAGTTCTCAGTTTTTACCACATTTTCTTTATTTAATGGTATACAAAGATACTGAAAAAATTCCAGAATATTGTAAACATGGTTACTTACGGTTGTGAATTTTTTCAGATTTTCTCGTTGCTATAGCTAAATGTAAAAAATCAAAAATACAAGAAAATGGTCAGGAAATACACATTTTGTGTTGAAGTTTTCGACCTACTGCATTTTTACTTCCACAATACTTAGATATTAACATAACTATTATCTTTAGTTTTTTCAGATGTTTCGGAAAGATGCGTTAAAAAATGAGAAATTGATATTTCCCGCTTATTTCGTGCGAAAACGTGATGAATACTTCCAATTTTTGCATTTCCTTTATGCTGTGATATTTATACGTTTATGCAGTTTTTTTAACGAGATATGGTCTTTTTTCAGCTTCTTCTCAAAGCTTGAAGTTTAAATGAATTTTACAATACGTTTCTTGCCCATAAATATTTCATAGACGAAAATATGAGTGCCATTTGCTAGTTGTTATCTGTTCAAAATAAACGTGAAGTATAGATAATATTTCATGCACTGTTGCACCAAATCTGATCTTTATGATAACATATTTTGTAAATCATTTGATATTAGGTATCGATATTATTTAATCTTTAAAGCACAGAACTATAGGACAAACAAAATTTATTTCTTTTTTTTCTAATAACTTCATAAATGTTTTTTTTTCCCTAATTATTCTTCTTTCAGATATTCGATCTTTATTACAAATTTAATATAAGTACAGCTTCAGAATATATTTTGGTTAATTAATTTATAAGTATTGGCGCTTGTTTTACGACGTTGAGCAAATTTATGTGATTATTAATCCCTTCACCTATCAGTTCTTTTGCTGACTAGTACCATTTTACGTAAGAAATGCTAATTATATCTGGCAATTCTCAATCTTATAAATTAGAATTAAAATTAACGTTTGTTACTAATGTAACTATTTTTCTCAAATCGTAATCAGAATCTGTGTTACGAGTCTAACTCGTCGTTATAAGACACGGGGATTAAATAATAACTAAATATCAAATAAACTAATTAAATAAGTAAATAAATTTTTAATTTCGAATGAAAAGTAGGTATATTAAATTTGATGATTAATTTTAGGGTCATCGAAGGATGGTTTCATCTGTAGCCTGGGCTGAAGATAGCGGAGCCTGTAATTTATTCTCCTCGGGTTTTGACAGATTAGTACTTGGATGGAGCATTGTACCTCTTAAGGAATGTTAGATATCTATATATATATTTATTTCTTTAGCATAGTCTAATGTTACGTTGAACCAAACAAGATTATAAAATTTCATTGAAAATAAATAATTAAACTAATTGTAAAATTCCAAATGTTGCGACGGCAAAGTTAATTGCATAGTTGTAAACAATCATTCCTATTCCCAAAATTACCAAGGATTCTAGTTTCCCATTGTTGGAGATCACTGAAATTATACAATATAGGAACAAATAAATAAAAACTCTAATTAAAAATTAAAGACAAAAAAATTACCTATTGGACGAAAAAACCGAGAGATCTGATCATCTACGCCAACGAGATATGACTTTTAAACACACATTTATCACGAACGAGATAAAATCAAGAAACAATTAATTAAAATTGTATAAAAACTTGTGACTAAAGGATCACTGATAAATTATAAGGAAAAAAAAAAGAAAGAAAGAAAGAAAGAAAGAAATTGTAACGGTAGACGTACCATCACTTTAAGAACGGTTCATGAAGATTGTTAAATTTTATAAAACTCACAGAGAAATGGTCCCTTAACAACTTGCGCTGGAATGACGTGCTATATGACGTGCACAGCACGTCGTGTGATGTTTGCTGTTTAAAATAAGTTGACAGCTCTATCAACAAGTTATATTGTACAGGGTTTGACTTACATAAGTTAAAATAACATGGGAGTTCAGTTAACAAGTATTACACTTCTGTACAGAAAGCATACAAGTATTAATTTGATATATTTACATTGAATAATAGTCAAGTCAGTACAAAACGCAATAAAACAATTTTATCATTATAAAAAAAATGTCTACTTGCATCGTAATTTCTGTAAAAAGTTATTAATTTTTTACGGACGCATGTCTGCAGACAACAGCTCAAGCGTTTTTAGCGTTTAAGACTCATTTAGACACTACAAAATTCTAAAACCGCAAACTGAAATAATAAAAAGTCATTCGTGAATATCTCGTAAATCATTTAGCAAACGTTCGCAAAAGGTTAATATTATTAATAAAACTGTTAATCAATTAACCAGTTAACTATTTTTGACGAGTGTACTCGTCATGAAGAAATGGTAATATTTTGTGTTATGACGAGTATACCCGTATGCGTAAAAGGTAGTTACAATTTACTGTTTAAATTGCAATTTTAGTGAAAACTAAAATATATTCATAAATTTTAAGACGTTTTGAATATTTAAAGACCAAGACAAAAACACATTAAATTAACTAATCATTTTTCTAAGTAATTGGTTTTTCATGAACTTTCTTCTTTCATGTGCAAAGTATATATGTTTAAATTAAGTAAATAAATAAATGTTAGTAATTGCCGTGCAATACAACTTCTCTTGTTTAAATTTATATTTTTATTTCCAAAGATTCTAGAAGAAAATTATTATTTAAAAAATTATGGTTTTTATCCCGAATAAGATTGAACAATTTTATTTCAAACAAATCTATTTTTCACACATTCATCACCTCAAGAGATTTACCGAAAAGCCCTATAAGTAATAAAATTAAAAAATAAAACAGTCATTTCGTTACAGCTTAATTCTACACTCCTCTTCATATTTATAATCTATCTGAAAATTATCATTTCTTTCCGATAACAGCACAAATATTTGTACAAGCTTAATTAAACAAACTTAATTCATGATGCCAACATCGACGAAAAAGGTTTTTATTTATACACAGAGATGTGCAACTATTTTTTTAACTAATTTTAAAAACCGAGCATTTCAGAGGTCGTTTCATATTTATAACGTACGTAACAGAAAACAAAAAAAATACGCACTTAATATTAATTAAACTTTACTAACACAAAATTAATAATCAACGTGATACACTTTGGCTTTTATCAATTCAAACAGTCTTTTTTTTATTGATTTTCTTAATGAATTTAGCAGTTCACATTCGAGCTTCTGCCATTCTGAAGAAATTGTTGCTCGAAGCTCTTTCACAATTTCATGCTGTCGATTTTCTGCATAAACCCGCTTGATTAAAATTCCCCAAATATTATCAATTGGGTTTAGATCTGGTGAACAGGTTAGCAATCGCATAACTTGATTGGAATTGGATCTAAACCAATCCATAGTTTACCCACTAGTACGAATTCTGGCGTTATCTTGTTGGAAAATCCATTCCTTTTCTAGATAGCCCATTCAAAATGGCGGTAGACTACTTACTTTTATAAATATGAATCGACTGAAATGACCGATTTCTAAAATTTATCACAAAAATAATTACATACCACATTGTATCAACAAAAATCTTTTCCTACGTCCTTTTCTTAAATCTGCTGAATTAAACTTGTACAAATATCTTCGTTGTTATCGGCAATAAACTATAATTTGCATGTGGGTTATAAATATAGAACGGAAAGTATAACAGCCACACATACTCTGTGTTTGACGAGTATACTCGTCATCGCTTACTTTTTACGACACTTTTTAGGTACATATGTACATCTCAAAGAGGTTGCAACAGTTAACTGGTTAAGGAGTTTTACTATAATGGTAATTTTATATGTATATACTTATACACTTATACATTAAGGTGCAAACACTATGTCTAAAACTTTTTAAAAAGAGTGATTTCAAATCGCTGCAAATTAGTTTGAACGAGTTGGTCAATTAATTGCCAGCGCAAGAAGTTAATCCTCCATGACGCGAATACTAAGGTATAGTGACCGCAAAAAGTATTCATAACACATCGTAACACATTCAACAATTATTTTATAATGGAAAAACATATTCAAGACTTTTGCGTTAAAATGTACAAAATTATTTCAGCTTTCGAATGATATACATTTTATTAAGCAAGAAAAAAATATTTATAAGGTAAAAAGTGAAATATGTAGGTGTCACAAAAAATACTAGGGAAAAAAGTATTCGTACACTAGTTATTTTACTTTAAAAACTGAAATAAATGAAGAATTAATATTTGCTTGAATACCCTTTCGATTTTACGATTGCTTCGAAACGTGTAGGACAAGAATTAATTAAATTATTCGTTATTCAGTTATTTATCTTTTCCCATTTTTGCACTAAAACTTGTTTCAAATCATTCCTATTAGCTATTTGGTGTTTCTGTATCCTTCAACCAAGCTCTTCCCATAAATGCCCTAGAGATTTTAGAAATATGTGCGGTATTATACAGTAATCATTCTCTTCCTAGTCGTGATTTGTGTTTAGGGTCGTTGTCTCGTTGTAAATAGAAACGACCTGAAAGACAAAGTTTTTCACCACTTTGTTTTATATTGTCTTTTAAAATATTCGACATAAAAAAATCTCGATTTCTTTCTGCCTTTGTAAAATAATTCTAGATTGATGTCGAATGTGTTACGGTGTATGAATACATTTTTCATTGTATGTATGTCCACATACCTTATTATATGCTTGATTCAATGCATAACATTGCATGTATAAAATTTCTTACCTAAATAAGCTGTGGTCAGACAAAGAAGGGTATATCCCAATATAAGGAAGTGGTGAGGTATTTCAAAAATATGTCCCCAAGTGATTTCCAGCAGTCCTAGCAATTTTCCGGCTCCGCCGATTATTAAAGCTTCTATCAGATATATCACACTGCATTTATTTGCATTATTCGGTTGAAAGTACCACTTAATTTTCGTGAGAAGTGTTACAATCGAAATGAAGGCAACAAGGGCAAAAGCTGTCTTGAATAGTATTAAATAAAGATTACAGTATCCATCCAAATTATACTGGAATGCTTTCCAATTTGGAACATATATTGCGTTATTGTTGCATAATGAAAGACTTCGGAAAGATTCAACAAGCCAGAGAATTATTATTAATTTCCAACAAGGTTTTAGGTTGCAGTTGTACAATAGATGTCTGTACGCTCGTTTTTCAAGTAATATTAAATCAACAAGGATTATGACTGGGTCGTATTCGATATATTTATCAGCTAGAAAGCCACATGCATCCTAAAACAAATAATTACATTTATTAATACAAATTAAAACGTTAAAAAATTATGAAATAATTTTTTTTTAATTGAACCAAATGATTTGAGTTTTCTTCTGAGAAGGTGGAAAGATTAGTTTACTAGATGAGTAAGTGTAACAAATTTGTTAAGAAAATTGCACTTGGGTAGAGTTACGAGGAAAATAATAAAAGTTGCATTTTACAACTTTTTTATCTGAGCTTGTAATGAAAATGAAAAAAAATATGTTTGTATACACGCTGAAAATTTCATCGAAATCGATTAATATTGTTAAGAGTTACGAACGGTTAACTCTTTGCATTCCAATTGCGCCTCTACGGAACATTCATAACATACACCAGAAATCCATTCAAATTTTGTTTATATTTAAACAAAGCAAATTAATCAAATAGATAAAACTAAATAAATTTACGAAGATGTATAATCTTTTTCTGTTCAAAGTGAAACTTTTGCGTTTTTAAAAATTTCGTCGTAGAAGTGTGTTAAAGTTCATAAATCGATCGTATAAGAAAATTTAGTCGAAGCGTAAAAAGTTAAAAATAGCGAAAAGTTTCTTACGACTTTCTTACTCGGTGTCTGTCACTTGTTTCTAAATCAACCGATTTCAATGAAGTTTTCAGCATTTCTGTGACTGACTATAGAGCTACTTTGAGAAACAGTATTATCTACGTTTAATATTCACAAAGAAAATAAAATAATATATCACTTACACATTTCAGAAGTTTCAAAACATTTGGACTGTACCTCTTGTAAAGTTCCTCCGTTTCAGCTCCACAATTTACACAGTGATACATTATCACTGATTCTGTACTTTATTTTTATCTTTCTCCTCGCTGCAAGTCTAGATTTATCATGTTACTAATACTTTGGCATTATCTGAAATCAAATATTATATATTTACATATAATCAAGCGAAACTTCAAGTAGGGCACCCTGTACATGGTAAAATGTCTCGTGAAAAGAAACTAAATGATTGAAACAAAAGTGATTAACAGTACAACAGAATATATCACTAAAAGATATAACAATGAAAACCCTATTTCGAATAAAACAAAAACAGCATACAAAAATAATAAGAAAAAAAGTAAATATTAAAAAATTCATTGTATGTATAGTATAAGAAAAATCGTAAAGTTAAATGACGATGCAATAACGTTACATGTAAGAAATTTTTAAAATAAAACTGAAAACGGTCATTTGACCAGCTGTGGTAGGTTTAATGTTAAATAACTAAATAACTATATACATATACACCTATACACGATATATTTGCGTAACAATAGTAATAGTAATACTAGTGATATAGAAGAGCAAAGATATTCTATTATAAAAAACACTCTTTCCTTTTAAATTACCTCACGCGCAAAACTAAAGAATTCTTGGAACTTGTCCTTATTTATAATTAACGTGGATAGGAGCTCTGTATTATGATTTGTGTGTATCGTATATCATATTATCCTATGCCTTACAATCGAAAGAGAAAAATTCATTGTTTAATTCCTCGGAAACAAAGACAACAGTTTTCGCGGACTTCTAGTTCTGTTTCGCACTGTTTTTCGCGATCCATATCAATCAATTATGCCTTGAATTATAGATCATGGTCTACTAACGATTCGAAAAATTTTCGAAATGCTTTTACATTGTTTATGCAAGTTTATGATTATTTTTCTCTCTCCCACGATAGTTTTTACGCTCTTCTCGATCGAAATGTAAAAAAAATCCGGATAGTGGTGATGAGCGGTCAACCAAATAATCGTGGGCGGTTATAATAAATGAAAAACTGCATTTCGAGTGAACACAGTGAACGCTAGTACAATCATGTCCAACAATAAAAACCTACTTTGTTCGCAACGAGTTGGCGAGTGAGATGTGCTTTCACTTTATTCCATCTCTCCTGCTACTAAATGCGTTGTCACTATTGGCAACAGCCAGTGACAAAGGACGACGATGAGCACATCGAGACAAAGTGAAATAGAAAATTCCGGCACTGGCGTAGCCTCCCAGTTAATACTAAACCTACCAACGATTTATATTTACTTATTTCTACCATAACCGTTCTTTTATAAAAGTTATATTTGTTTATTATTTAATATAGATAATAGTCAATTTGATACTGACTTAAATAATGAATAAAATAATCTTTAAATAATGATAAATTAAATTGATTTCTTTCCATTTCATTAAAACTATATTAATGCACGAAACAAGCAGTAAATTGATATTAAACTAAATTATATAAAAAATATCGAAATAAGATTAAATAGTAACATACTCGGTACCAAAAAAAGTTCGCGCGATTTCTTTTAAATCATGAAATTAGGAATGAGTTCATGTTTTGCAAGTAAATCTCCAAATTTTTTCAAAGAAGGAATATATAAACTTATAGAACGCTAGAAAGTAGTATCATCGAATCAACGGTAATATAATATAATAAATATAATAAATAATATAATAAAAGTAAGGAAATCTTTCAATTTTTTAATAGTTGACAGTTTAACTGGGAGGCTGCGTCAATGCTGTAAAGTCATCGTTCTATTTCACTTCATCTCGATATGCTTGTCGTGGACCTTTGTCGCTGGCTGTAGCCAATAGCAGCAACGCATGTGGTAGCAGGAGAGGTGGAACAGAGTGAGAGCGTAAATATTTTCACTCGCCAACTCGTTGCGTACAAAATATACTAGCTAAGAGGACCTCACCCTTGCGAATACAGCCTTTCTTAGACTTTCTCAAGGCAGAACTCTTCTTAACCGTTTGAGTGCCACGGACCTTTGAAAAAATTCAGTCGAAGAATGCCAAGCGGCGCGATCGCGCTTCTTTCGTCTTTTCTTTCCTTTACTCGTTTACGTTACTTTGAACTTTTAATAAATGAAAAAATTCTTTTTAACAACAGCTCGAAACTTACGAAAGCATGGATTTTAATTTAGTTGAACATCCATAAATGGTAACAGTAAAAACACGCATTGACAAAGTTCAGAAGTGTAGTTAGTTCGATTCTACAGACCTATTAGCTGGCACTTTTGGGCACTGAACAGGAGAAGCGCGATCGCGCCGCTTGGCACTCAAACAGTTAAGAGGGGAAAGTGCGACAAAAGAAGGCACGTGGCTGACTCGAACGTTCGTTTATTTGGACTTTTCTAACAGAAATTTTCTAGCCAGTATTCTACCAATTATGGAATGTTTTCTTAAATATTTTCCAAAAATTATGTAAATATTTAGGCTTTTCTTTTACAAAATTGATTCTAAACATTTATAGAAATGTGTATGAATTATTTGTATCAAGAAAGCTTAATAATAAACCGAGTTACACGAAGTTTCCTTTTGAAATTATTATTATAAACTAATACTTTTTTTATACTCAGATAAGAAGTTGTAAAAAGCAACCTTTACTATTTTCTTGACGATTCTAACCAATTGCAATCTTTTCACCATTTTTTCTACACATTATACAATAAACTGATTCTTTGAACTTTTCAAAAAATTTTAGTAAAGTTGTTTTGCTTTGAAACGTGCGCGAATATTAATGAGAGTCACTGTATCTGTGATGCAATCATGAGCATAGCCAATACGCTTAATCTTAGTTGGTATAAACAACAAACAAAAGATAAGAAAAAAACTTGGGTTAGCTGTTGTTTTATCAGGACAGCCGACTAATACCAACGCACAATTATAGGCAGAACTTACTATAATGGTACGTAACAGTTTTTTCCGACTATCTTAAAAATTACGAGCGTTCAGCGGCTAAATGTATAAGAAAAAGTTGCTCGAAACATTAACTTTTACAACGTGCTGAAAAATTATCGAAATTGGTAACACTACTTTCTGTCTAGTTTCTAAATAATTATCAAATTTTCATTTTAAGACAAGTAACCTTTCACCTTAGGAATGATATCTATTATGCCTGAGTATGAACGATATCTACACTGACTCCCACTAATATTTGAGCAGCCTTTAGGACAGAATAAAATTGGACCAAACAAATTAACCAAGACATTGAATAAAGTGCAAAATTCATAAAACAGCGAAACTGCTTGAGAATATAAGAAATGTCTTATTGCATTTAACCATTAAAACTACGTTGAACGAAAAAGTGAAATTTTCGTTTTCCATAGTTTCGTTGCAGAAGTCTGTTAAAGGTGATAAATCGATTGTATAAGAAAATTTACTTGGAGAGTAAAGAGTTAATGCATTCCATACTTTGAAATATATCATACTGTATAGAATTATTAATAATAATTTGTAATACGCTATTGAACTTGTGTATACTCATCGAAGTAGGATGACTATATGTACGTTTACATAT
Source organism: Anthophora plumipes (assembly GCA_951804975.1). Classification (NCBI taxonomy): domain Eukaryota; kingdom Metazoa; phylum Arthropoda; class Insecta; order Hymenoptera; family Apidae; genus Anthophora; species Anthophora plumipes. The sequence goes on from OX638120.1 coordinate 10,544,981, forward strand.
ATGTATGTTTATAATCTTATAAAAGAAATAATTTTGATGTACTTTCTATTGCATTGTTTCTCTGCCCACATATTCTCTTAATTACGGTACTATTTAACATTTTTAAAGTTTTAATTTCTTATACTTAATAAGTGCGTGTGGGGGAAGTGGATTTCTTCGTCTTTCAAAATTATTATTTTTTGGGTTTTCTATCAAGTACTCAGTACGCAAGGCCCACTAGGAAGAGGACAATGTATTGGAAAGACCTAAACATCCCTTGGTTAAATCGAAAGGCAATTACTACGTACATACACATATTATTAAGGATACTATGAAGACGAAGTTTATGATATGAGTAATTGAAACCAGCTATATTCAACATGATCTCGGTGACCGTCTTTTATAGATATTAAAAAACGATATTGGTAATTTGAGTCGTGAGAACCACCCTATTATTGCCTAAGTTTTGAATTATTTCGGTGTATATTTTAAGACAAAAGTTGATTAAAATATTTGTAAAATGTTTTTAAGTAAATGCTGCTCATTGACACATAGTTTGGAATTGAAAAAAATATATAATAAAAAAAGTAAGTATGGCAAGATTCGAACTCACGGCTAAAAAAAAAATTTGCAGCGATTCCACACAGAGAATCCTTAAGCACTCCACCAACCACGCTGCTGAAAATAAGTTAAATGTTTCGAGATATAATGAACATATTGCTTTTATTAGTTTAATTTATTCAACTTCTTCAATTTGTATACTGTTTCTTCGAATGTAAAAATGTTAAAAATTGCACGATATACATACTGTATGCAGAAAATGTAAAAATTCGAAGTAGAAGTTACTTTTTCACGCGAAATACCTTAAAAATATCGGTTTTTAATTTTTTTGACAACGGCGCATCAATCCAAAAAATATGAAAAAAATTGAGGATGATAATCATGCTAATACGCTGCTATTAAAAAAATATAAAAGCGCTATTTTTTTTTTCTTCAAAAGATATCCGCATTTTTTTGCGTTTTTTATTTTTTACAACTAGGATTTGCAACAGAAAAAGCGGAAAAAATTCCCTAAGATGTGTCTTCATGTGTGTAATATGTCAGATTTCTTTCAGAAGTTTTACTTATCACTAAATAGGGAAAATAGTCCAAAAACTGATAATTCGAATTTACCCTGTAACTACCCCCACGGTCGAGCTAGAAGGTTGGAACTTGATGTCACATGTTTTCTTTTGATAAGCTATCGAATGATGTATCGCACCACCTCCAAATCGGTTGGAGGGCATTTTTGATCCCCTTAGCCTGCTAGACCCTTTGCTTAGAAATGATTTCAAATAAGAGCTAACTTCCAATTATTTTGGACGGGTGACGAGAAGCGTTCAATAAATTTCCAGCGCAAGAGGTTAATATCTATTTAATTTTATTTGTTATTAGCAAATGTAACAGTAACTAATGTTAAAATCTCATATGTCAACTTGAGCTTCAATTCGAAGAAATATTCAATTCCATGAGCTTTGTTCTGTAAAATATCCTTTTTAAAAAGATACAGATTACCGAAACGTTGAAAGAAAAAACATTTATCATAGTGGTGCCAGGAACATGAATATTTTGTTTGACATTTGTATACTTATCATTTAAACAAAATATATATTGTACAATTGAAATATATAAAAATAATTAAATACTGTAGCCCAATTCGGAATGCAATTCGAGAGTTATTATGCAAATATTTTTTTAATTTAAATTTAATAAAATTTGATAAATCATAAAAATATTTTAATAATAATCCTAAAACAAGGTTTTTTTAAGTTTACAGTAATGTATATGAAAATTATTAAAATTATAATTGTATTTATATTACCTTTTGTATCAGACATAATCAAAATAAATTATCTACAATTATTAATCCCGAAATAAATAGGACTATTTTCTATTCATTTTATTTTACCTTTAATTATTTTAGTAATAGTAATTTTACATATTGTTTTTTTACATTTAACAGGTTAATTCTTTTTATATAAAAAAAAGTATATGAGTATATATTTAGAAATCAAATGTTATTCGATTTTTATAATATATTTTTGATATAGGCAAACAAAAAGTTTATTTGTGTTTTAACTTTGATAATTAAAAAAAAAAATAGATTATCATTTTATAATATTATAATTGTCAAGTTATTCGTGAATATAAACGCAGTTTCTAATGTGTTTAATAATTTATTGAAATTAATACATAGAAGAACATGGACAACTTCCACGTAACAAGAACACAAATGTTACGTGGAAGTTGTATTAACGCGTTACGCATATGGTAGACGCATGACGAAGCTGCGTCGCAAAATCGACCAAGGAACCAAGAAACAAAAGAACTCTATGAACGATGTCACGCAATCTACAAATATCGATTGCTATTCGGTCGATAACTTATCGATTATCCATCAATAATTACATATTATATATATATTAAAAATAATTTAATTAATTTAAAACTTCAATTTAAATTTATCAAATTATTTTATATTTATTTTATAACAGTCTGGTTTTTTATTCAATAATCAAATTAAAAATGTACAAATGTCCTATTTGTTTGCAATCTTGATTGATTTTTCGTGACGGAAAGTAACTGTTACACGTAATTCTCGTACACTTCGACGTTTAAAAAAAAGTCGTAAGCAGCGAACACTGTGCACAGCATCTTTCGAACTTCAATAACTTCGTTAATAAATAATTCTACAACTTCCAGTTTCGTTATGATACATACACATGTGTTTCGTTTTACATACACATATCTTAGACACTACGAACTCATCAAGCATGGCAAAAATCGCTACTTTTTTCCCAAACGAATTGAATATATTCAATAACAAAACAAAATTCAATAACAACTCAATAACAAAAAAAAAAAATTCAAATATGTAGAAACACATTAATACACATTGGAGAAACATAATGGAACATTTCTTGTGCTATCATTTTTTTGTTATGTCGTTTAGAAACTGAACACCTTGAATATCACGGAAGAATGAATATTCCGAGTAAGAACTAAGAAAATCCGTCGTAATTATAGAAGTGTCGAAGGCTAAGAATGAATATATCTCGAAGTGAAAGTACAGTTACTTCGAAAGATTACAGCCAGTGTTCAGTTATCTCACGGAAGTCGTACTGTGCACAAGCAATGGAGAATAAAACTATTTTGCTACCAAATGGACAGTTAATGCCAATAGTGGGCTTTGGCACGTGGCAGGTATAATTATTTAATTTATAAAACAGCTAGAAATAATTCGAATTTTCTACACTTCTCTGTTTAACTTTGAGATTAGTATAACATTACGTATTTATAAAAATCTCAACGTCTCGAAATATAAGGGCCAGTTGAAAAGTCCGCAGCGTCTATCATATAGCCATAATGTTCAAATTTTATTTATACATTTTGAAGTGGCAATTGTTTTCTACGTAATTTTAAAGGAATGAAAACGTAATTTGTAACGATAATAACAATTACTCGGATGCCACCTCTTGTATGATCCAGTTTATTTATGAATAAATACAGAAGTATGATTGAAAATGTGAAATATCATAAATGTTCGCTAATCTATTAGGAAAGAAATTGATTTAAATAGAAAATGATAGTTTTAACATTATTTTAACTCTTTGTGAACAATTTTGCAATTCACTGGCTCCGCTACAGAGACAATCATCATAATACAGACCATAACACCGCTCAAATTTTATTTACGTTGAAATAAAACAGATTAGTGAAATAAATAAAAAGAAATAAATTCGTAGAAGTCTATAATTTTTTTCTCTACGAAACGAAAACTTGATTTTCAAATGTTTCCATTGCAAAAGTATGCTTGGAACCGACAAATCAATCATACAAAAGAAATACTCGGAACGCAAAGGATTAACATACATATACAGGCGGCCCTCGATTTTCGCAGATAATTGGTTCCTGAAAATATGTGCGAATGTTAAATGTTCGAAAGCAGAGGAATGTAAAAAAAAAAATATCAAAAATTGTATTTTAAAATACTTATTTATCAATAATATATTTAATATATGTATTTATCAATATATATTGTGTATTATTAACCCTTTGGGTACACATTTATTTGTAAAATTTTTTCATTTGGAGCACATTTAATTTTTTGAGCATCTAAAAACAATAGATTTTATGCAAGAATTCATATTATTATTCAATTTCATATTATTCATGATATATACATGACAATGAGATAACTTAAGGCAATTAGTATTACAAAACAATTGAAACAAATAAATTCAAGTTATAACAAAAAGCAAATTATTAATAATTTTCTGAATTCTTCTCGAGAAGATTTACTATCACCGGTTGATAAGTATCTTGTACGTCTTTTACAGCTTGGTATTATTTCACTACCAGTATCACTTTCTAGTTCGCTAGAGTCTTCGTCACTTTCACTTTGAAATTCTTCATTAAAAAATTCTTTATCAGATTGATCAAATTCGCTACATTCATTAAAACTGTCGCTATCACTTTAATGAAATACATTCTCTATTTTTGCCATTATGGGGCTGTGTATCCCAAACAAGGTTCACCAAAATACCGAAAATATTTGTTCTGTTGCAAATGATACAAATTACTCTCGAATACACAAGTATGAGCATGCTAACTATTGTCTCAATTTCAATGACGTATCAGAACGTCATGTGCAACATTGGGCAAAGAAATGCATGACGTTCTGATACGTCAAATGTACCCAAAGGGTTAAGATAGGAAAAAATGTTCCTCACCTTGAATTTGAATTAAATTAAAAATGACTATGACAAATTGTTGTGGCAATGTGTGAGTAAGCGTTAGTTTACTGCATGGAAGCGAACAATTTTTGTATTATCGACAAAAAGTTTTTAAAAATTGGATTTTTAAAAATGTGCGAAATAGCGAATTGTACGAAAGTCGAGGACCGCCTGTACAAATTCTTAACGTGAGCGGTCAAATGACTGCTTTAAAAAAGACGTATTGTTTAATATAGAGCGAAGATTATGAACAATTAGATAGTGAACAAAATATTTCCTTATATTTAAAAATAAATAATGTTTATTTTATTCTTTTTCATCGCATTTTTTTTACAAATTATAAGATTCTTGATTGCACATTTCCCATATATACGTATTTTTCACATTTTAAAGTCTGAGTCAATATTATTCATGTTCTCTAATAATTTGATACTTTTCGAATGTCTCGACATTTTTCGCATGAATACACAAATGATAAAATAAAAACTACAATATTAGAATGTAGATCAAGATGTGTAAAAAAAAATGGGGAAAAGATCAAATGTACAACTTACTACAAAGTATTGTTAATTTGTTCACTTTTTTGAAAATGTCATTTATAACACGTAATATATAAAATATATAGTAGAATAATTATAGAATTGAAATGCAAAATAGTAATAATAGACTGGCAAATACACCAGGCAGAAAAGGTCTGCGAACACTAAGGTATGCGAAAATGGTTTTTTTTTAATATAGAAATATGCTTAAAAATTTAGTTGAAAATTTATTTTTAACACTTACACTGTGTATTTACGATTCTATAAATGTTAAATGAACAAATTAAACCTTAACTTAAATAAACAAAATGAAACGAGGAATGTCCCTAAAAATTCATTTCTGCAGAAAAAGTCTACGTACAGCTATAAAGAAATTATGTATTTAATATAATATATTATAATATAATTAATATATTAAATATATAATTTTGCAGGAGATCGGTGGTATGAGTGACAGAGTGCGGACGAATGTGAGAGAGTGTGGAAAATGTTAAGGAATAAGAAGAATAATAAAGTGTCAAGAAGGAGAGGAAAGGGGTGGAAAGTTTAGGAGAAAGGATTAAGGGAGTAGGGAATAAAGGTTTTAAATAAATAGGGAGTAAGAAGTGATAAACGGGGCAAAAATAAAAGAAGGTAAAGAGGAAGGAGGTTAGAAAGCGGAAGAACTGTAGTTTCAACAAAGGTAGAATAATACGTTTCCAAAAGTAGTAAAGGCAAGATGAGAGAAGGATATAAAATAAGTAGCGCGAAAAGAAAATTGTAAGACAGGAGTGACGAGGGAGTCGGTAGAGGAGAGAAGAGTAAAAGCGGGAGGACGAAGAACGTGACAAGGCAGAGTAATGGAGGGGAAAGAGGAAGTTTGGAAAAATTTGTCATACAGAAAGGAACAGTAGGAGAAAGGGAGGAAGGGCAAGGGAGAGATAGTAGAGCAGAAGAAGAGGAAGGGACAGGAGAAATGAACATGAAGTCAATGATGCGGAGTTTGCATCTTGAAATGAGAGGGATAAGGACTGATCTGCAGGAGATGAGGGAGTTGTTTAAGAAAGAAATAAGGACAGATCAAAAGAGCAGTAAGAGAGAAGCAAGAGGAATGGGAATTGGAGAGGAGGAAATTTGAGAATAACATAAAGGAAATGGAGGAGAAAGTACAAAAATTAGAAAGAAAAGGAGAAGAAAGGGTAGGAGAAAAATTAATAGAAGAAATAGGATACATAAAAAAGTAAATTGAAGAGATAAGATAAGATAGAAACAATATTATGATAAAAGGGTTAGGAGTGGAAAAAGATGAGGTGAAAGAGAAGGTAGAAGAATTCTTAAGAAAAGGTCTAGATGTCAAAGTAAAGTTAGATTGGACTAGAAAGGTAGGAAGAGATGGTCATAAGGTGATATTGGTAAGGCTAATGAACTGGGAAGAGAAGTGTAAAATAACGCAGAACAAAAATAGACTAAGGGACAAAAGGATAGTAACAGATCATGATTTATCTAGAAATGAAAGGGAAATACAAAAGAAAATCTTAGAAAAAATAAGAGAGGCAAGACAGGAAGGTAGGGAGTCAGAACAGGGGTAAATAGGATAAGAACAGATGGTAAATGGTATGAGTGGAGAAAATAGGGAGGAGAGAAAAGAATGAATAAGCAAAATTTTTAAGAGATTGGCAGGAGGTGGATGTTGGGGAGGAAGGACAGGAGGTTGTGTAAGGGGGGGAACAAGGAAGAAGCAAAGCAAAACTATTATTCTGGAATGTGGCAGGTGTTATGAAGAAATGAAAAGACTGGGGGGAGTATACTGAGGGATTTGACTTTGTGGGACTAGTTGAAACATGGGTAGAGGATAAAATGTGGGAGAAATTGATTAAGAGACTGCCAAGTAGTTACAAGTGAAAATTACGAGCTGCGAAAAGGGAGAAGAAGGGAAGAGCTAGTGTGGGTATATTAACAGGAGTGAGGGAACAATGGAATTTGGAAAGAGAGACAAGAGAGGAAGAGGGTATGGTAAAGAGGTGGATGGAAATAGACAATGAAACATTGAATAGACAATGAGACATGAAAGGTGGGAATGGACGGGGAAGGAGGTGGAAGTAATGAAGGAATTCGAATATTTAGGAATAATATTATGTAAATGGGAATATAGAGAGACACGTAAAAGAGAGAATGAAGAGAGCAAACATGGTAATAAGGCAAGTATGGGAAATAGGGGAAAGAAAATTTAGGGACAGTTTTAGGTGGAGGATATTTATGTTGGAATATTTGGTGATGGGTGACATGCTGTATGGGGTGGAGGTGTGGAATTTCAGAGAATGGGAGGTATTAGAGCAGGTTGTGGTGTAATACATAAAATGGACTTTAGGATTAGACAGAAGCACACCGAACTATATAGCTCGAGTAGAGACTATGATGAGGAAAGTGTGGATCAGAACAGGGCAAAGAGCATTCAGATATGAGGAGAGGTTAAGAAAGGGAAATGAAAAAAAACTGTTAAAACAGTGTTTATTAGAGAAGGAGAAGGGAATTGTGAAGACAAGGACCTGGAAGGAAAGGGATCAGTATTTGAAGAGGAATGGTATGATGCAAGAGGAATTAGAGCAGAAACGTAAGCAAAACAGTGATTTGGAAAAGACGTTAGGAATAAGGGACTGGGAGGTGAAATTGCAGATACAATACGGAAAAATTGAACGGGCAGAATATAACGGAAAGTATAAATATCATAGGCAAGTCAGGTTGCCGCAATATATAGAAAAAGACGGAAAGCAGGGCAGTCAGAAATTAATTGCTAGTACCAGATGTGGAAGTGTAGAAGAAGCAAACAGATATTGGATAAGGGAAGACTAAAGGAAATGTATTCTGTGTGAGGAGGGGTTAGGAAATTTAAAACACTGGGTGAAAGAGTACAGGGAGGTAGAGAATAAGAGTGTAATGCTGGAGGAATTAGTGGAGGGTGGGGATGTAGTAAAGGTGATAGGATCGGTAAGGAGTTTTAAAGGAAAAAAAGAAGAGAAGAAGACAGATAGTGTGTGGATGGAGGGGGGAGGAGCGGAACGGGTCGTATTAGAAAATAAGGAAATACCAAAGAGAAGAGAAATAGATAGATTGATAAATAGGTAAATAAACAAAGAAATAAATATAAATATAAAGATATGAAGCTATATTAGATTAAGAGAGTGTGAAAGGATGAATTGGAAAACGTTGTAAGCCGATCTCATTTTGTAGCCGGTGGGCAAAAAATTAATAAATATATATACATAATTTTGCAAATTTTATAATTATAAATTATAAATTATTTACATTTTTATATTTTATATTTACATTTTTGTTATATTTATATAATTATTAATAATTATAAATTAAATACGAATTAATGGAAATTTAATAGCTTGTAGCATATCCTTTACTCTTTAGAACCTCCTGCAATCTTTTTTGCATAGAATTCACAAGTGTTGCTATTTCTGTGGAACTAATTTTTTCCTATTCTTCTTTTAAAGTAGTTTTTAACGTATACTTTGATGTTATATTACGTTGGCGTATTCTACATTCTAATAAATCCCAGAGATCAGAAGTTCCCAGTTTTACCTAGGTGGGCCAAACTATAAATTCCAAAATATTTAACGGGTAAAGAAAAGGAGGTTATGAAAAAATATGTTGAAATCGATAGAAAGTTAAACATAAGGAAAAGATTTATACTAATTTTACAACATAATCGACAGAAAGAAACCTAGGTCGATAAGCGTTGGCAGTGAAAAGCCGATTGATAGACTTCCGGTCGGTAAAGTGTTAAGTTTTTATTTTTAACATTATTCAACACCATTAACTCTCACAATTCAGTTCAAATCATCTCTTTTGAAGAGATCAATGAGTAATCATTTAACCACGTTGTATTTTATTCAGTCCTAACCTTACATTTTTAAACTATTAATTGCTGAATATTTTTAGTACTTTTACCTTCGGGTTAGATTTCAATAGCAGCCTTGGCAATGATATAGTCTGCTAATATTTATATACATACACCATTTCAAAAATATACGTATATATTTGGGTATTAATACATAGTTTATAGGTTATTTGGTTTTACACATTTATAATACTGATTCACTGATCGCTTCACACCACTTTACAGAAATCACATTTTGCACGTATTGTTATTGAAACTAAACTCTTTTTCTTAATTCCACTGATATAAATGTAACGATTTATACTACGGTTAGAAGCGCGGCAACTTTTTCAAACGCCATTTCGATTATTACGTTAAGGTGTGTTTAGACCAAACGTACAATATTGTAATACTATATTAATATTTTTCTAAATTACCATATTCAATTGCGTTTATATACAGTATGTATAATTTATGGCATTATAAATACACGCTAAAATTTGAAGGTTTACTTGCAAAATAGGAATTCATTCCTAGTGTCACAATTTAAAAAAAAATCCCACGAACTTTTTTCGGTACCGAATATGTTACTGTTTGATCTTATTCTAATATTTTTGTATAGTTTAGTTTGGCGTCAATTTATTGCTTCTATCATATTTTAATTTAGTTTTATTTTTGATTATGTTAACCCTTTCTGTATAAAGTGTAAAAAAATATGTATGTGGAAAATGTACATTTGAGAACCCTATAATTTGGAAAAACTGGGATGAATAGGAATAAAAAATGCCTTATCCATTTCTAGATAAAACAGACTGTATCTTTCATTTTCCATTTCCTGTTCATATTTATAAATGAAATGAAAGAATAAATTTAATTTATCATTATTTAAAGATTATTTTATTCATTATTTAAATTAGTATCAAATTGACTATTATATGTGTTAAATGGTAAAAAAAATATAACTTCTTTAAAAGACCGGTCACGGTAGAAATAAGCAAATATAAATCGTTGATAGATTTAGTATTAATTAGGAGGCTACGCCAGTGCTGTTGAATCTTCTACTTAACTTTGTTTCTGGCTGTAGCCAATAACGACAACGCATTTGATAATAGGAGAGGTAAAACAGAATGAGAGCACATAACCTCACTCACCAACTTGTCGCGGACAAACTGTAGGTTTGATATAGTTCTTTCGCTAGAAGATGGCTAGTGAGAATATGCTCTCTTTGTTTCACCTCTCCTGCTACCACATGCGTTGTTCTTATTGGCTACGGCTAGTGACAAAAGAACACACGAACTATCGGGACTAGTGAAATAGAATGATTCCACAGTACTGTGCGTAGCTTCTCAATTAAAGTGTCAACTAAAAAAAGATACCATTTCTTATTTCGCGTCTACTGCCGCAGATTCGGCGAGATTTTCTAAACGAAAAAATTAAATACGATTTCCTACAGAAAATTTGCAATATTATGCGCAGGCGTTAGCATTTCTTTATTGTTTATTATAGAATAAATTAAAGAATGCAACGTAACACGTTTATTTAACCCTTTATGGGTCGAATTTTTTTCGCGACTATAAAAAATGTATGTAACGTAAAATCATGAAGTATCAACCTGTAAATATAGATTAACAATGAATTCAACAGTTTCAATGATTTTATTATTTGAAGTAACAACAGCTTACAACGTTTGAAGTTGCGCGTATAAAAGCTAAGTATGGAATTCCATAAAACAGTTTACGCTTGGCGTTAAACATAGATATACGTTGCATTTCAAATATTTTATTTTTGAAACCCCTTTGTACCCTAGCTTTTTGCAGCGTCCCAATAAAGAATCTTCGGACCTATTGCGGCTAATGCTTCTTATTCTTATTGCTTTTTTATTTTTATATGATTTTCTATTCATATTTCAAGCCTCTGATACATAAAACTAAAAAACAAACAAAACACAGGAGTTATTACAAATACACCAAACCCTATTATTATAGCTTACTGTGACTTGAAAGTCACAAAACTGTATCATATGAAAATAGTAACAAAATGATTGTTGAATGATTGTAAACAAATAAGATATTATTGATTTACAAACTAAAAGCTACTATGTACGCCTTTTCCTGTTTAGCAAACACCAATAGAAGAAAAAATAATAACAATTGCACAAAGTTATTCCTTTAGCTTTTATCTGCAGAAAACTTGCAAAAGCATTTAGTCTGATATCTCAGGTTAGAGCTGATAACCGTTATCAAGAATGTTATTGGTTGCTAAGGAGACATTATACAACAAAGTGTATATCCCTTTGTGTGGAAAAAGATTGTATTATTTAATAAAATGTCGATATACGACGTAGTATCATGTGACTTCAAAGTTACACGGGGTTACAGATGGTTAGTGAGATCGATCGCTCGTGATATCGTGACTTGGGTCAGCGCGGGTTTATACGTTAATTTGTTATTGAGATGCAGGAGGAAATTACAGATCATCTGTCTTTCTTAGGTGTGTTGAAGCCTTCTCAACAATTAAGAGAAATTAACGGAAAAAAGCAATAAGACACGAATTGAAAATATTAAACTGAAAAATAACGAGGAATCACGTCCGTATCGTAAACCTGGTCTAAACTGAATTATTATTAATCCTTTCTTTACAGCTCATGTAGCCACGGAAATGGTTTCTCTGTACAGAAGAGCCTACATGTCCTCGCGTGAAAAGAATACTATTAGGAATTATCATCCTGAAGCAAAACGGATGAAAATTCACTGAATTATTGATGCATTCAGTTTCGAGAGAAACGCGTTTAAAGCTATGCAACAAGTTATCTATGATATAACGTTAAAATTCTATAACTTTCCTTTGCTATATATATATCTTCTCAATAATTCTTTTTTACTCAGATCTTCATAAAGGGGTATGATGAGAGCAATTATGTTTTCTGGTACTGCATTTCTGTGATTATAATTATTTAAATTACGAGTCAATCTTAACCAATATGCTATATCATTAAAACTTCCGCGACTTCTTCATTTTTGTAAATTTTATTTTAATATTTTAAGGATTACTTTTAAGTAGTTTAGTTTAAGAGTTTTTCAATCCGTCACAATGGTTTCCTTCCTTAAGAGATTATTAAGAAAAAGTTGCTTCTTACTTAAGTTAAAGGGATATACAATAATGGAAAGATTTTGAGATCTTTCAGAATTTGACTATTAAACGTTTTAAATATGATTGACCAATATAAATTATGATCTTTTTGATTATTTATAAATAATATCGATCTCAGATTTGATTAGTTATTCAAAATAAATAATTTCCGTGAAAATAAAAACACGTGAATTTTAATGTTTAAGGCAAGTGAAGAGGAACTACAGTCTGCATTAGATATTGCTTTGGAAACAGGATATAGACACATTGACACAGCCCCGGTGTATGAAAATGAAGAGATAATCGGTAAAGTTCTTAAAAAATGGTTTGATTCTGGAAAACTTAAACGATCTGAAGTCTTTGTTGTTACAAAGGTAATATTAATAAATATACATTTTGTACGTAATGGTTTTGATCATGTTGAAGATTATGTTGTACATCACACCTATCACATCTATTAGTTTTAAAACTAAGTCCTCCGGCTTGAACAGCAAACAATCCACATACTGTAACAACAATCCTCATCACTGAACCTATACCTCATTGCCTCATCCTTTACTAACTCCTGAGACCAAAGTAACCCATATTCTCCTACTTACCGAATCTATATCTTACGAACCGTTTTCTCTCAAAATACAGATTTTGTCGAACAGTCTTCACGTAGCGAACGTCACTAGACTTTGAATCGTACAATAATCGATTATTCGGTTCTTTCGCCTAAACTTTATTATACCTGTATATAATATAATCAATTTTATTATTATTTAAATTTTATTAATTAATATTATTATTATTAATATAATTTCATCTTTCGCCATTAGCTCTCCTACCGTGTAATTATTATAAATATAATAAGTCGTACGCTGGGAAACGAGTTTTACGGAATACAACAATTATAGTACAAAACACCTTATTGATTCCATGCCATATACAAAATAACATTTTTATCCCATATACATTTCCATAAGTACTCGAACACTTTATGTATTTGCGAGTTTTTACATAAATATATGTAGTGGAGCACTGTTCATGACTGCCATTAGTAAAAATAAGCTTGCAGCTGTCGAAGATGTTGTTTTCGACATTTTACAACTGCTGCAAGTTAAAAACCTTAATTATCAAAATGGGTTTACAATGTGTGAGGGGCTGACGGTCATACAGTGCCTCCAGAATATACTGCCATAAACCGTAGCCTGCTACCAAACCTTTCGAAGGCGAAAAACAGATACGTGGTGATTAACCCACGTGCTTAAGGGAAACGCAAGTTTTATATTTCTCTGCTAGAAAAATCGCGAAGGCGGAGTTTTCAGGAGCTTTTCGAAAAGTCAAACTCGAAAGAGCGCTACGCTTACGTCAAAATAATATAGAAAAGAACGTAAATGGAAGAAAAACAGAAGTTTTCAGGTTCTTAGCGAACACACGCCACGCGTTCACGTTTCTATTAATTTGTTATAAAATAAAGACTTGCTTTGCGCATTTGTAAGTCTTGCGTTATACATTCTTTGAATTTAGCTATTTTCATGAATTTTGTTGCTTCCCGTTATTCCCTTATGGAATATCACGAGGTTATAAGGCCGGTGTTCACTTGCTTGGACCGGATGGACGACTACTGATTTATGACAGTAATTAAGCATCAGCTATTTATGTTTGTACGATCGAATCGTGACACGATGCTTGGTACACAAACTTTCGAAGTACGCTCACAAGAAATTAATGGCGTGAGGGTTGTTTTATTCTGGTGTTGGATGATGGTTGTTTGCAATACTTTTAACACTTACAGTGACTCCCATTAATATTCGGACACCCTTTCAAACAGAATAACATTTTTAAAATTGGACAAAACGAATTGTGTTCTCGTGAGAAGTTAGAAGTTTGCTAAATGATGCGCGCAGTTTTGAAAAAATTTCAATTGCTCCAAATTACGAAGAAAATAGTAACGATCGTCTTTTACAACTTTTTTATCTAAACCTATAATAAAAATTTAAAAAGTACATTTTGTAGATTTACGTCAATTATACACATGCTGAAAATTTTATTGAAATCGGTTAACGTTGCTGTGAGCTATAAACGATTAGAAATGACAAAAATCGAAGTCTTTCACGACTTTTCGCCTATAATTGCGATAAATCGAGAGATTTTTACATCTTTCAATGCCTGTCCCTTGTTCCTGCATCAACCGATTTAGTGAAATTTTCAGCATGCATATAACGAACGTAAATCTACAAAATATATTTTTTAAATTTTCATTACAAGCTCAGATAAACGAGTTGCAGAAAGAGAACTCTACTATATTCTTTGCAATTCCGACTAATTACAATTTTTTCAAAATATTTTATACACATCATCTAGTAAACTAATCCTTCTAACTTCTCATGGGAACTCAGTTCATTTGGTCCAATTTTAAAAGAGTTATTCTGTTGTAAAGGGTGTCCGAATATTAATGGGAGTTACTGTATACATTTATCTGATTGTGAGTATTAGAAAAACTAGTTGATGTGTCATAATGTGATTTTTGGTGTGTTCTTAATCCTCTAGTCTATATTCGTTGTTTTATTAACTTGGTGTGTGTTGTAATTCGTGGTTCGAGTGTGTAGTAGGTGGAAGAAATGTATGGTGTGTCTGAGTCTTCGAATTTCTAGCGGTGATAAAACAATTTAATAGCTGTGCCGATTAAGACCTTACTGTAGAAAATATTATTTTTGTGAATTAAGATTGGTACGACCGAACACTGTAATTACACTGAATTTGAAATCTAAATAGTAGTTAATTGAACTTCAAACATGATGGGTTTTACTTATATATACATTTAGTATTTGTTACAGGAGTTTAAAATAATTGTTGCAATTAATGTTACAAGTGATAACAAATCTATTGCAGCTTCCTCCTATAGGAAATAGACCAGAGGATGTCGAATATTGGATTAAAAAGTCTTTGCAAAATTTACAATTAACGTATGTGGATCTTTATTTGATTCATACTCCTTTCACGTTCGAAAAATCTGGGAATAACTTACATCCGGTAGATGAAAATGGGCAAATTAAGCTCGATCAGAGTACAAATCACGTCAAAGTTTGGAGGGAAATGGAGAAACAAGTAGAATGTGGACGAGCAAAGGCGATTGGTCTATCGAATTATAACATTTCTCAAATCGAGCGAATTTTAAACATCTCGAAAGTAAAAATATCAATGCTGCAAATCGAACTACATGTTTACTTTCAACAAAAGAAATTGGTAAAGTATTAGTCCTTTTTTGCTTTATATATTTCTTCTTTGCTAAACAATTCTTTAGCAAAAATTTGATTTCGCTTTATAGTATCGTGAGAAATATTCGTACCTCCTGTAAAGTAGAATAACTTTTTTAAAATTGCTCCAAACGACTCGAGTTCTTTCGAGAAGTTAGAAGGATTAGTTTACTAGTTGATGTGTAGAAAATATTTGGGAAGAAATTACAAGTGGTCATGCAGAAAATAGCAAAGGTTGTTTTTACAACTTTTTTATCTAAGTTCGTAATAAAAATTTAAAAAATACCTTTTATAGATTTATGTCAGTTATATACATATATTCTTAAACAAAATAAATCGAAACAAATGAAAATAAAATCTAACAGACAAAAAAGAAGTAGGTAAATTTTATCGATGTTGCAAATCCTTGAAAAAAAACTCGCTGAGAAGAAATAAAATGAAAATCAAAAATATGAAAAACCTGTTGAATTTAGCTTAATTTTTGTAGTTTTAAATGATTAAAAATTCAGATCAATTTATCAATTATGTCTTAACGTATTTGTTATACGTCTTACGTTTAAACTGACATTTTTCAGGTAAAATATTGTAAAGAGAAGAACATACCTGTGACGGCTTATTCACCGCTTGGTTCACGAGGTCTTGTTAAATTAATAAACAAAACAGAAGAGATTCCAGATATGATGCAAAATGATGTCGTACGTACAATAGCGAAGAAATACGAAAAATCACCTGCGCAAATTTTGTTACGATATATCGTGCAAAATGGGTTTGTCGTTATCCCAAAAAGTACGAATTCACAGAGAATGAAAGAGAATATACAAATATTCAGTTGGGAACTTAAACCAGAAGATATGGAAAAACTGAGAAACCTTGATCTCGATGAAGCTGGTAGGATTTGTGATTTTACTTTCTTTAAAGGAGTTGAAAAACACGTTGAATATCCTTTCTAATGATTATACGATTCTTTGGGAGTTTTCTATACTGTAACGTATACAGTAAAATGTGTATCTTGTGGTTTTATCTTAAGTAAAGTATATGATCGTCCAAAAAGCACCCCTACATGTTCCTTATTAATAAAACACAAACTATTTGGGATATTTTAAAGTTGTTTTTTTTTTTATCGAAAGTATTATGATCCATTACAATTATAAGTGGAATAGAATATTATTCAATTGTGTACCACAACTGCGTCTGCAGATATTAATTTTATTATGAAAATTTTCAATGACAATTAGTACACAAAGTAGCTCTCAGATTCTTCACGCTTCACACTCTCAGCTATCGTTATTATTAATATTCTAACAAAACGGCTAGCTGCTGCCTGTTCACGCGGTTCGCGACGTACTAAACCGGCGTGATTCCCTTACGAAGTTTTACGTAGATAAGGGATGATTGACTGAGAATGGGTTGGATTTTTAGTAACAAACAATTATTATTTATAACAAGAGTGAAATCTAAACTATCTTAATCTAGGAATTTTTATAAGTGTAAGTGTCTAGAAAGTCAATGTGACTTCGCGTTATGTGGTGAAGAGAGAGGAGTTTGTTGTAATACTGATTTTCTGTCCGTCGGTTGTCGATCATCTTACCTCGGATAAGGCGTGTCTTAGGTTTTGAGACATGCGGATTGGTTATCGTCATTAGTCGGAAGTAGCGAGGGTGGTGGTTGATATTTTAACTGATAGGTTAGAAAAGATGTGGAAGGAGATACAAAAAAATAACCACCCCCAAGCGTACAGTCACTCTCAGGTAGAACATGTGCCCCTTGAGTGACCGTCGCGAAAATCCGCTTGCCTCGAACCCGGAACGGTATAGGTAATAAACTTATGAAGCACTCTGAGGCGAACAATGCATGAAAGAAACAAAGTAAAAATTCCAAGCCTCGGTCATCGGTGAAAAAACATGGACTTATAAGCAATTAGATGGAGAGTCAATGGCTTCATAAAGTTATTGTCTCTACCGACGGGTCAGGATTTGGAGAAATATTCGAAAGATATAAAATTTAGAAATCCTGACCCGGTTTATGGAGGGTTCTTCCTCCTTGGGGTAGTGCAGGTATATGCCCTTTAACATCCTCCCCCCGTTGAGAGTATTACGATCAATAAGAGAATTGAAAGAAGGATGTGTAAGAAAAGGTGTTGTGAGGAATGCGTGAGTATGTACAGTGTGATGTTATAGTGTAATCAGACAAGGGTCTCTTCATGAGGTGTGGTCTTCTCGATCTGGTCTTCTGCGGACTGGGATGGTAGTGGTACCAGTTTCTTGACACTTCGATCAAATGTGGACGTAGCAGTCTTGACTGTTACGGTACGGATGATGCCGTCGGATCCTGGATGAACCTTCATCACTCTGCCTAAGGCCCACTGCATGGAGGGCAGATTTGTCTCCCGGAGTAGAACCACGGTGCCTTCCTTGATAGGGTGCGATCCCTTGGTCCATTTGGTACGGTTCTGGAGTTCGTTAAGATACTCTTTATGCCAACGAGCCCAGAAATGCTGCTTCACCTGTTGGATATGCTGCCAACTCGACAATCTATTAGTGTTTAGATCTCTGACATCTCGCTCGGGTAAGCTCGTCAGAGATTCACCGATGAGGAAATGCGCAGGAGTGAGGACCAAGAAGTCATTAGGATCGGATGACAGAGGAGTAAGAGGACGCGAATTCAGCACAGCCTCGATCTCGATAATTAACGTGTTCATGTCTTCGAATGTGAAAAGTGTGGAGCCTGCAACGCGTTTGAAATGGTTCTTGAAGGATTTCACTGCCGCCTCCCAGAGTCCTCCGAAGTGGGGAGTCTGCGGCGGAATGAAATGCCATTGTATGTTTCGTTCGACTAAAAATGCATGAATTCGATCATGATGCTCCTGTGACTTCAAGAGGTTTTGGACCTCGCGCAGAGCGTTGTATGTTCCCACGAAATTTGACCCGTTGTCGGAATATATGTTGGAGCAAAACCCGCGTCGAGCTATAAAACGACGAAGGGCAGCGATGAAGGCCTCGCTAGTAAGGTCGCTTACCAATTCGAGGTGGACCGCCTTCACTGCGAAGCAGACGAACACCGCGACGTATACCTTTATTCGCGTACGATTACGATGTCGTCGTTGCTTAATGAAGAACGGCCCGCAGTAATCCACTCCGACATTCGTGAATGGTCTAGCCTGTTTGACCCGGTCTCCAGGTAGATTGCCCATTACGTAGTCTACCGCCGGTGGTTGAGCTCGACAGCAGCGTACGCAATCTTTTACAACCTTCCATACCTGACTTCGCCCGTCAACGGGCCAGTATTGTCTTCGCATTGAATATAGGGTAGCTTGCACTCCCGAGTGCAAGAGCATGAGATGATGATGCTTAATCAGTAAAGCTGTTGAGTATGTCTTTGGTAAAAGAATTGGATGTTTGGCTGAGAAAGGAATTTTCGAATTTCTTAATCGTCCACCGACTCGAAGAATACCGTCCTTGTCAATGAATGGAGCCAAACGTTGTATTTTCGGTTGCGCCTCTCGATCCCTTTCCAGATTTGTCAAATCATGTGCGAAGTGTTTTCGTTGCAGCATCTTAATGACTGCGTCGTGTGCATGTTGTAATTCTGGAACTGTGATGTTTCCTCTAACAATGTTATTGGGTTTCCAACGAAGACAGCGGGCGAAGACTCTTAGTAACTTCCCCCACGATGAATACCGATCTAAGATATCGGTGTCAACTGTGGCGGTTATCAGACAGATAGTCCCCTTTTGCTCGTCGGCCGTGCCTTCAATTGAAGGTACCTTCCATGTCGGCCAGTCAGCTTCTGGTCTCCTGAGCCACTTCGGTCCATTGTGCCAGTTGGATGATTTTAAAAAATCTTCTGGCGATTGACCGCGGGAGATCAAGTCCGCGGGATTGTCCTCTGTCCGGATGTGATGCCAGTCGGATGCTTGAGTTTTTTCTTGGATTTCGGCCACTCTGTTTGCCACGAACGTCTTGAGTGTATGAGGCGATGTGTTTATCCAGTGGAGAACTATGGTTGAATCGGTCCAGAGGCTGCAATGGTCAATTTGAAGGTGGAGCGCTTTTCGTACTGTAGTGAGTAAAGAAGAAAGGAGAAGAGCTCCACACAATTCTAATCGCGGAATGGTTTGTGATTTTAAAGGGGCGACCTTTGACTTGGCTACTAGAAGTTCTGTTTGAATGTTACCGCTTGAGTCTATTGTTCTCAGGTATACGCACGCCCCGTATCCCCTTTCGCTGGCATCGCAAAACCCGTGTAATTGGATTGCCGCGTCTGCCCCGATAACTGTTTTGCGACTGAATGATATATTATTGAGTAATGGGAGCTTATAATAATATTGTGACCATGCGTGATGAATATCTATAGGCAGAGATTCATCCCAATCGATTTTCAAAGCCCAAATCTTCTGGAGGAGAATCTTTGCGACAATGATCACGGGGCCTAGAAGTCCTAATGGATCATAGATTTTGGCGATTTCCGAGCTGATGACTCTCTTTGTTATTTGTGACATCGAGGTTGTGATAGCAATTGAATAATTAATTGTATCCGCGGCCGAGTCCCAGTACACCCCGAGCGTTTTGACTGTCGTGGATTCACCGAGATATAGTTTGTTGTTAATCTTACTAGCCGGTAGTCCACGGAGTAGATGTGAGTCGTTGGATGCCCATTGCCGAACATTCAAACCTGCCAGAGAAAGTAATTGTGTGAGCTCTTGCCGTAATGTGAGCGCTTCCTTCTTTGTCGTCGCTCCTGTGAGCGCGTCGTCTACGTAAAAATCGCGCTGTAGAATATTTGCGGCGTGCGGGTATCGATGGCCTTCGTCTAGTGCGAGTTGTTTGAGGCATCTTATTGCCAGATAGGGTGCTGCTGATAAACCGAATGTGACTGTGTTTAGTTCGTAGGTCTGTATTTTTCCCGAATGATCACGCCAGAGGATCCTCTGATATCTGCGGTCTTGTGGACGAACAAGAAATTGTCGGTACATTTTTTCAATGTCTCCTGTGATGACGTATTGATGTATGCGGAATCGAAGCAAAATGTATAACAAGTCGTCTTGTATCTTTGGTCCAGTGTGTAGTGTGTCGTTCAGTGAAATGCCGGAGGTGGTCTCCGCGGATCCGTCGAAGACGACTCGAAGCTTCGTCGTGTTACTGCTTGCCTTGATCACTCCGTGATGTGGGAGATAATATGAGTGACCGTGTGTGTAAGTATTTGTCCTTGACATGTGTCCCAGTTCCAAATATTCATTGATGACGGTAGTGTACTGTGTCTTCAAGTCTGGTTCCTTAATGAGGCGTCTTTCGAGGGCGAGAAGTCGTTTCTCCGCCCTTGCACGCGACTCTCCTAATTGATTTTTGCTTTCATTGAAAGGTAGAGCGACGACGTACCTGCCTTGTTTATTCCGTGTTGTGGTCTTCTGAAAATGTTCTTCGCAGGTAGCTTCCGATTTCGAGAGGTATTGTTTCTGCGGACCTTCTTCGATTTCCCAAAACCTTGAGAGGTCGTTTTGCAGCGTTGTAATTGAAAAGCACGACGGCGAAGATTTCCTTTGGTGGCACGTGCTTACTGTCCCCCCGAAAACCCATCCGAATTTGGTCTTTTGCAAGTACAGGTCCGGACCGTTGGGAGAGGAAAGATTTATTTGGCCAACGCATAGTAGTGATAAGGCCGCTCCTGCGCACAGCAACATGTCGACTGGCGCAGGACGATGAAAGTCTGGATCCGCGAGTTTTATATTCTTTGGGATGGAAAGGCCCGATCGATCAATCTGTTGATTCGGGATCGGCGAAGAAATTTCCTTTATTACGAGGAATGTCAGTGTGCGCTCGTAGCTTGACGTGCGGGAGCGTATAGTGGCGGCAACAGTGTGTTTGGCGATTGTTCTTAGTGTATTAAGCGCTCCAATAGGTATGTGGGTTGATCTCATGGGAAGTCTGAGCTTTTTCGCGAACGTTTCTGTGATGAAGTTTGTCGTCGCGCACGTATCGATCAAGGTTCGACAAATGATGGGTTTTCGGTCCTGATTTAGTGCGTTGATCTGCGCGGTTACTAAGAGATCGCTTGATGCTGTGTCAACGACAAACGCGTATGGTGAGGTTTTTATTGCTAGTCAATCGGATTTTTTACTCTCGCTTCCGGGTGATTGCGGCCTTGATTTATTCGGACGTAACTTCCGTTGCGGTTTTCGTTGGCTATTGTGGTCCGTCCGTGATCTTTCGGGCGGGGATCCTGATCTGCGCGAAGATTTCGATGGCGAGGGCGGCGGTGTTGACGACGAAGACGATGATGATCGCGTGCGTTGTGTGGCTCTGGGTGACGATGAATATCGACGTGAATTTCCCTTCCGATGCAATAGTGTGTGGTGTCGACCGTTGCACACGCGGCACGAGCTACTGTTGCATCTTTCTGCTGAATGCCCTGGTCGAAGACAATTCGTGCAGAGACGTATTTTTCGAGTGATACCTAAACGCTTAGACGCTGTATTAACGAGGAAATTCTCGCATGCCCAGATGTCGTGCGGTTCTTGACAATTGGGACACGATCGTTGGGTTTGTGTCGTGATGAACGCGTATGACCGCGGCGATCCGGTCTTTGGGGCGGTTGATGCTATCTGTCGCGAGTCTTTATAATCCCTTTTTCCAGAAGGCGGTTTTACGGCTGAGGCGCAATTTGCCCGTTTTTCCAAAAAATCTAGTAGGGTGTTATATGCTGGCATCTTTTTATTTGTTAACGTTAGTTCCCATTGCCACGCGGTCTCGTAACTGATTTTAGATAAGATGCTGGAGACTAACACGGTATTCCACGCCTCGATCGGCTCGCCCATATTCTTTAGCGCGCGGAGATGTAAGTTATATGTATCGACGAGTTCTCCTAGTGCCTCAGGAGTTTCCCGTGATAATCTTGGAAGATCGCGAATCGCGTCTACGTGGCGCAGTAGAATACGGCGCGTGCAATCAAATTTTTGTTTAAGTAATTCGATCGCAACCTCGTAGTTCGAACCCCTTGTTGTTAAAGATCGGATGCAGGTAGCAGCTTTTCCGGTCAATGCACTGCGCAGGTACTGCAGTTTTTGCACCGGTGTCAGGTTTTCGTTTCGATCGATGGTTGATTCGAATATGTCGAAAAAGGAGTCCCAATCCTCTATGGTCCCGTCAAAGGTGGGTAAACGCATTTCTGGCAATTTTACGGTGATGGGCGCGGATGTAGATATAGTGGGTGAGAATGCTGCGCGAGTATTCGTGGTCGCGTGGAGATCTTCGTCTAAGAGTTTTCTTGCCCGCGCTGTGACGGCGTAGTAATTGTTATGAAATTCGAATCGGCGATCTGTCTCATTTTCGTCTAGTTCTTCGATAGCGTCTTGAATGTCGTCGAATTTTTGCCACGCCTGTATTGTTCCATCGAGATGGGCTTGCATCAAATGCCTATCACGGTCTGCTGTCTTTTCGTATTGATCGAGAAACTTTGTACATGAAGTCAAGTGGCCGATTATTTGGCCACGTTTCCGACGTAAAACGCTAATATCTTTATCTTGGCTGGCTGAAGCCTTCGCGGGAGGATTTGAAGAAGCGGCTCGACTTTGCATTTTGAAAGGGAGAACCAGGAAGGATTGGTGATAATTTTACGAGCCTACCTTGAACTGCGAGGATTTCAGGATTGTTGAGACTGGCAGCTTCCGTTCCTTGGACCTGGATGTCGAAGTTGCTTGAAGATCGCCTTGGAATGATGATTGTGGACACTTGATTTCAGTCGTGGTTTGCTTCGTTCTTTGTCACGATTAATTTTGCACTACTAAAATCCGGCTCGAAGGACCAAACTGTTCACGCGGTTCGCGACGTACTAAACCGGCGTGATTCCCTTACGAAGTTTTACGTAGATAAGGGATGATTGACTGAGAATGGGTTGGATTTTTAGTAACAAACAATTATTATTTATAACAAGAGTGAAATCTAAACTATCTTAATCTAGGAATTTTTATAAGTGTAAGTATCTAGAAAGTCAATGTGACTTCGCGTTATGTGGTGAAGAGAGAGGAGTTTGTTGTAATACTGATTTTCTGTCCGTCGGTTGTCGATCATCTTACCTCGGATAAGGCGTGTCTTAGGTTTTGAGACATGCGGATTGGTTATTGTCATTAGTCGGAAGTAGCGAGGGTGGTGGTTGATATTTTAACTGATAGGTTAGAAAAGATGTGGAAGGAGATACAAAAAAATAACCACCCCCAAGCGTACAGTCACTCTCAGGTAGAACATGTGCCCCTTGAGTGACCGTCGCGAAAATCCGCTTGCCTCGAACCCGGAACGGTATAGGTAATAAACTTATGAAGCACTCTGAGGCGAACAATGCATGAAAGAAACAAAGTAAAAATTCCAAGCCTCGGTCATCGGTGAAAAAACATGGACTTATAAGCAATTAGATGGAGAGTCAATGACTTCATAAAGTTATTGTCTCTACCGACGGGTCAGGATTTGGAGAAATATTCGAAAGATATAAAATTTAGAAATCCTGACCCGGTTTATGGAGGGTTCTTCCTCCTTGGGGTAGTGCAGGTATATGCCCTTTAACACTGCCTTTTTCCTCATTCCTAGATAACTATTTACAAAGCTTTATTTTTCATTACTTAGAAACGCAATAAATAGTAAATAGACGTCATTCATAAAAACCATAACAACATTTATACTATGACCAGATTCACATATTCTATAAAACAAAAATAGTATTTTGTCGATGGTACTTTTATATTTTCTGAATAACAATAAACAAATAATTAACATTGAATAGGAGTTTTCTAAGTCTGGACGTAGTTCTATATAAAAAATGTATGTTGTCCATAGCATAATTAACCTTTTGGAGTCCATAGGCGCCGCTATGACAACATTTGTAAAATGAACAATTACACCTTGCAATTTTTGTTTATATTAAAATGAAGCAAATTGATAAAATAGTTAAAAATATGTAAATTCATAAGCATGTATCATTTGTTTGTTTGGTTTTAAAGTAAAACTTTTCGTTTTCAAAATGTCCATTGCAAAAGTGTACAGAAATCTATGATCGATCATGTAAAAAAGGTGTTCGGAGCGCAGAGGGTTAAAGAACAATTACAATTTGTTGACCTTACATCTATTTACAAAGCAGTTTTATTTTTCATTACTTGGAAATACAATAAATAGAAAAAGAACGTCACTATCCATGAAAACCATTTCTCAGCCGTATTTGTATAGTCAACAAACAAACATGTTAGAAAAGACCAAAAAGCGAACGCTTGAGTGGGCCATGTGCAGTCTTTTGCTGTATTTCCCCTTCCTAGGGATGGTTCTGCCTCAAGGTTAACACTAGGTTTACGGCCTTCTGTTGGAATTCGACGATGCCAAGCTGGCCGCGCCGACGATGCGACAGTCTTCTGTTTTTTCTTTCCCTAATATAAAGCCGAGAGCCTCGTGGCTTGACATTACATTGTATTTCCATACGGCTCTCGTCACGCATCTTATATTTGCTGTACAACGCACTGGAATAAACTTTATTAATTTTTTATATATATTTTTTTATACAATTATTTTACAACAGGTTATGGGCCCAGAGTCAGTGTATAGTGATTAAGATAAAAGTAAAAACAGTGAGAAAGTTTTTTTTTGACATAAAGTTTAACAAAAGGAATTACAATGTCTTACGGTACAAGTGGCACTCAATTTGCAATCCAGAAACTAAATAGTGAAAATTATTCGGTGTGGAGTTATAAACTAGAACTATTATTAATTAAGGAAAAATTGTGGGAAGTGATCACGGAAAATAAACCGGAACCAGTGAACGCTGCGTGGACGCTAAAGGACAATGAGGCGCGTGCTACAATTGGACTTTTGGTAGATGATAACCAGTTGCAGCACATCCGAAAGGCGAACACGGCACGCGAAGTTTGGATTTCCTTAAAAGAATATCACCAAAAGGCCACTTTAACAAGTAAAGTTCTTTTGTTAAAGCGTTTATGCCGTACGGTAATGAAGGAAGATGGTGATATGGAACATCACATTACCACGATGTCAGGATATTTCGAGCAATTACCCGCTCTCGGACAGGATCTACCGGATAATTTAATGGCTGCAATGCTGTTTGGAAGTCTTTCCGAGTCATACGAGACTCTAGTTACAGCCCTGGAAAGCAGGCCCGAGGAGGATTTTACATTAAAATTCGTAAAAAGTAAATTAATCGACGAATTCAAAAGGTGTAAAGGGGCCAAAGATACAAGGGAAAATGTATCAAATACGGAATCAGCGTTAAAATCGCATTTTAAAGGCAAAAATGGTGCACAGCCCAAAAAGACTGGCTATTTCTGCAAAAAATCCGGACATTTCAAAAACGAGTGCACGAAATACAAGTCGTGGAAAAGCAAGAAAGAAAATGCGAATACAGCGTCAGAAGAAAAGTCGTCGAGTGAACATTGTTTTTACGCGAAAATCTCGACGGACAATTCCAAGGAAACGTGCATCAAAACCGAAACGCACACAAACTACACTGTTGGATAGTCGATTCTAGTGCGACGAGCCACATGTCATCGGCAAAAGAATTTTTCCTTGAATTCATCGCGGAAAAGGGAGGCCACGTACGTCTCGCGGACGATGACAAAACGGTTGAAGTGCACGGGATCGGATCAGGTTCTATAAAGTGTGTGGTTGATTCGGGTCGAGTTTCTGAGATGAAACTGCATGATGTGCTGTACGTTCCGTCGCTCGGTTCTAGTTTACTATCCGTAAGGAAGCTGACGAAAGACAAATGTGTCGTGACTTTCAACGAAAAGGCCTGTAGAATTTCGAAGAACGGACAACTACGCGCAGTTGCAACACTATCTCCCGATCTTTATCGGTTGAAAACGGTCGAAGGTGCGTGCGTTGCGAGTGAAAAAATCGGTACCAAACATACAGACAATTGCCAACACACTTAGCACCGACGGTTTGGTCACCGGGACCCCAACGCGATAAGCGAACTTATCGGCAAAGGACTCGCCACAGGCATAAAGATAATAAACTGTGGACAGACAATAACCTGTGAGTGTTGCATTATGGGAAAAATGTCGCGAACACCGTTCCCTAAGGAGTCGAAAAATAGGTCAACCAAGATTTTGGAACTTGTTCACACGGACGTTTGTGGGCCCATGCAAACAATTACGCCAGGCAACAAAAGGTATATCTTAACAATTATTGATGATTATTCGCGTTATACTCATGTTTATTTGTTAAGTCATAAGAATGAAGCTATAGGTCGTATCAAAGAATTTGTGGAAATGGCAAAAACACAATTTTACAAAAAACCAAAGAAGATACGGTCGGATAGAGGAAGGGAATACATTAATGAAGATCTGCAAGGGTACTTGAGAAAAAAAGGTATTCAAGTACAATATACGGCCGCATACTCACCACAACAGAACGGTGTTGCGGAGCGAAAAAACAGATCTTTGTTAGAAATGGCACGATGTATGCTGCTAGACGCGGATTTACCGAAAAAGTATTGGGGGGAGGCGTTAAACACGGCCAACTACTTACAAAATCGTTTACCAACAAGAGCAATACAAAAAACCCCGTTCGAGCTATGGCTTTCAAAAAAGCCAGACGTCGGAAATCTGCACATATTCGGATGCGATGCATACGTTCATGTCCATAAAGAGCAGCGGAAAAAACTAGACAATAAAGCAGAAAAATACGTTTTCGTTGGTTATTCCGAAGAATCAAAGGCCTACAGATTGCTAGACAGGGATACCAATAGAATTAAAATCAGCCGCGATGTGATGTTTTTAGATAAAACAAATAAACTGATTGACACGACGAGCAACGAAGTCACTCTTCCGAAAACGATAAACCATGGAGAAGATGGTCAAGAGAGCCTAGAAAGTGAAGAATCCGAAGAGGAATCATCGGAAGAACACAGCTCAGAAGATTTCTTCGAAGCAGAAGATATGGTTGAGGCTCCAACAACTGAAGAACGTCAACAGTGCAGACGATCAGAGAGGCCGAACCGTGGTGTGCCACCAGATAGGTATATGGCTTCCCTAAACAAAGTAACAATCAAAGGAAGCGAGCCGAGGGGTCTAAAGGAAGCATTATCTGGACCCGATAAAATTCAATGGAAAAAGGCCATGGACGAAGAAATTGCTTCTTTAAAGGTAAATAATGTATGGGATGTAGTGCCGAAACCGGAAAATAAAAACATTGTTACGTGTAAATGGGTGTATAAGGTAAAACACAACAGTGACGGGACTATAAAAAGACATAAAGCTCGACTTGTTGCACGTGGTTTTTCTCAAAAATACGGTGTCGATTACGATGAAGTGTTTGCACCTGTGGTAAGACAAACAACCTTAAGAACTTTTTTAGCAATTGCAGGTTTGAAAAATATGCTGGTGAAACATTTCGATGCAAAAACGGCGTTTCTGAATGGAAATTTAACAGAAGCGATATATATGGAGCAGCCCAAAGGCTACAGTATACCAGGCAAGGAAGATCACGTCTGCAAATTGAGGAAGGGCATTTACGGATTGAAGCAAGCAGCCAAGACGACATTCTGATCGCCGCAAAATCTGTAGACTTTATTAATGAAGCAGCAAATTGTTTGGCAAAGCAATTTCATCTCACTGATCTCGGATTATTAAAGCACTATCTCTCTATAGAAATAGAAAAAGACAAAGATGGTTTTTACCGTATGAAGCAAACCAAATACAGTCTGTCACATAAGAGCATACTGCTTGTATTTGTGTAATCTTCCACCGAACTCTAAATGTGAGGCGGTAAAGTAAATATTCCAAGTGTTTTCTTCTACACTGTCGAAGAAATTCGTCAGTTTGTTTCAAACCATCGAGCATCAGACAGTTTTTTTTATCATGAGTTCCGCGTACGCCAAGCGATTTGGAGCAGTGTTTTTGTGTTGCCACCCAAAAGTCCCCAAAATGTCTTTTGCAGCGGCTGCGAGGTACATGCATAAGTCGCAGGAGTTTGTAAGAAAGTGGGTGAAACAATTTGAGGAAACAAAAACCGTAGATGATCTGCCTAGTAGAGGTTTAAAGCGAGGCACTCTGTCGAGAGAAGATAATGCTATTATTCAATTATACATGAAAAAACCGACTTTACCGTTACGTAAAGCACGGATTTTGTTATTGAAAAAAAATATAGATGTTAGCATTATGACTATAAAGCGGCGTTTGAAGGAAGAAAACGTTTGTTGACGTAGTACTGTTCAAAAACCATTGCTCTCCTCGAAACACGTTGAAAAGCGTCTAGCGTGGGCTCGCGGAAATGTCAGTCGCGATTGGGATAATATTGTGTTCACAGATGAATGTTCTTTCTGGGGTTGGTTTCCAGTAAAGAAAGCTTGGTCCATACAGAAAGTGCCGTACGTCCAACGTACTGTTAAACATGCCATAAAGGTGCATGTTTGGGGGTGTTTCAATGTGCGCGGATTTGGAACATTGTGTTTGTTTACAGACAATTTAAATGCGATAAAAATGAAAAAAAATGTACCAAAGGGGTCTCCTTACGTCCACTAATAAATGGTTTAACAAATACGGTGAAGATTGGATACTTCAAGAGGATAATGACCCTAAACACCGAAGCCGCATTTGCACCGAGTGGAAGACAGCAAACGGCATTGTCACGTTGGATTGGCCATCACAGTCACCAGATGCCAATCCAATTGAAAACGTTTGGGCATTAATGAAGCAAAAGCTCCAAGGTAAACGTCTTCACAGCGTGAAAAGTCTCAGCAACCAAATAAGACAGATATGGAGGTCACTACCAGTGTCATATGCTGAACGACTAGTAGAAAACATGCCAAAACGCTGCGAAGCAATAATCGCAAACGCTGGAGACTAGATCCATTACTAAGTAAATGCGTACTAGTATCTTAAATATACTTTCTATCTATCCATAAATCTTGTACATTGAATTGGTTTCTTCGCAGATTTGGGGAGTACGTTCTTGTGTGACAGACTGTACATACAGAAACTTCTAAACAGATTTGGTTTAGAAGATGCAAAAGGTTCCAGCATACCGTTAGATTTAGGATATGTCAAAAATAGAGAAGGCTCACCACCGATGCCAAAAAATGAAAAGTATCAACAGCTGATCGGAGGGCTATTATATCTAGCTGTTAATACTCGGCCTGATATTTCGGCGAGCGTTGCGATCTTGAGCCAACACAACAAAGAGCCAACAACAGTTGATTGGACAGAGGCGAAAAGGGTCGTCCGTTACTTAAAGAGCACAATTCATTATGAATTACAGCTCGGTCAACGAGATGCCAAGAAGGGTTTGATTGGCTTTGCGGACGCAGATTGGGCTCAAAATAGATCCGATAGAAAATCAAATAGCGGTTACATATTCAAATATTATGGAGCACCAATAAGTTGGAGTTGCCGGAAACAGGCATGTGTGGCTTTATCGTCCACAGAAGCAGAGTACGTTGCACTTGCCGAGGCATCACAAGAAGGGTTGTGGATACGCCGTCTGCTGGAGGACTTTACGGGGAAAGTCCAAGAGAGGACACCAATTTTCGAAGACAATCAAAGTTGTCTTAAACTTATATGCAACAACAAGTTCAATCATAGAACAAAACATATCGACACAAAATATCATTTTGTTAAAGAGTTACAGGTACAGGGAATCATGGACTACCAATATTGCCCTACAGAGCAAATGGCTGCAGACATGTTGACAAAACCACTAGGCAGAATAAAGTTGAAGAGCATCGCGAAAGGCTGCGGATTGACCACCCAGTAGAGCCAAGGTGATCATCGTCGAGGAAGGGTGTTGGAATTCGACGATGCCAAGCTGGCCGCGCCGACGATGCGACAGTCTTCTGTTTTTTCTTTCCCTAATATAAAGCCGAGAGCCTCGTGGCTCGACATTACATTGTATTTCCATACGGCTCTCGTCACGCATCTTATATTCGCTGTACAACGCACTGGAATAAACTTTATTAATTTTTTATATATATTTTTTTATACAATTATTTTACAACACCTTCTCTTGAGAAAACGAGAAACCGAATATTTCCTGCAAGAAATTGATTTATTCGAAGCAATTTAATTGCATATTGCTAACTTACTTACAAATTTGGATATATTTTCGTATCATTCCATTAATAAAAGTAAGGAAAATTTGCTGGAAAATAATAGCAATTGTTTCTGCAATTTCTCTCGTAAAATCTCAAATGCGTCAAATTGACGTCTCCCGTAAATCTAGTGTTAAGAAGGGCCACATATTGTCAAAGGGGTCCTCTTGACTAGGATTTTCAGGAAAGACAGAATTATATTAACACTCGCGAAGTATAGTCGAGAATACAAGCTTTCACTCTATTTAACCGCCCACATTTATTTCTGATTCGACCGCTCACTACCGTTATCCTGATTTTCCTTGCAAACAATAATATATATCCGAAAAAATGTTTATACTATATCGAGGATTTCCTGTATATGTATTGTACACGAAATAAAAGACAATCGACAATTATTCTCTTGTCTAAGCAAGATAGTAATCGATAGCATTCGGTATATTAACACATTGTTGACGGGTCACGAGTTAACTCGTGTTCGCATTTGCATTAGCTATTTCAATTGTTTATCAGAGCAATATAGAATATTGCAAAAGTTTTGTTCATTGTGTTTAGTCATGTTCGCTTTATTATAAAATAAAATCATACGTTTTTTGATATTTTGGTTTTTATCATAATTCTAGTATTACAAAAAGCTCAACGAAACAAGATATATCTGCAAAATCTGTTGTGTACAATTACACATAGGTGACTGCTATACAGTTTATCATACCAAAAAAAAAAATAAAATATTAGAAGTCATATAAAATAATAATAAAAATATTAAAAGTCGTATAAAATAATAATAAAAATATTTGAAGTTATATAAAAAATATGTCCAAAGTTTCATTTCAATTCGTTATCTATAAATAAAGTTTATTGACGTTTATTTAGATTGTTTCACTTCCACATTCAATTACAGAATAATAGCCTTCTGCGTAAAATTACCAGTCAACCATGTTGTTCGACCGTACCGAGGACTCGAACAATGGAGCCCTACCATATATCACAAATAACATTTTTCGTAACCTCCCTCTTTCCTCGTCATCAGCAAATTGGTTTATTACCTTAGACAGTCGAAGACCCTACATCTGGACACCACATGCACTACACTCATAAACCACCTTCCGACCTCAGTATTTTCCCATCCCCTAATATAACAATTTTAGCAACAATTTTCCTACTCCAACTCCACCAGACAAACCCTACCACATGTCCAAACCACCAATCAACCGACACTCCCACCACTTCTCACACATTTCACGCCACCAATCCCTGTACACACCGAGTTTATAAAAACACAAGCACACACAGCAAAAACAGATTCTATCACCAACTTTGAGACATCACAAAAAATAAAAAGTAACAGTCACCATCAATTAGCCAGTATTTGTGTATCGTGTAAAAAATACATCTTTTTCTTACCCACCACACATCTCATCTACAAAGTTAAACAGCACTCGTGCCATTAGTTTGCCGCGAGAGCAGTTCGTGAAATTCTTTGCGCGCCGGTCAAGTTAAGCATCGCGCCGCTAAGTTCGCAATCACGAACACATGTGTTAACAGACGAAATAGGTAAAAAATGTAAAGAAACTGTAAGGAAATCTGGATAGCGGTGATGAGCGGTCGACTCAGAAATAAACGTGGGCGGTTATAGTGAATGAAAGACTGTTTCAACTGGTCATAGCGACTGTTAGTATAAATATACCGTTCAATCAAAGATCCTACATAATCAAGAGGACCCTCTTGACAATATGGCCTTCCCAAGCGTTTTGTGGATTCTAGGTAGACGTTCGGTAAGGAAGGGGAATAGTTACAATACAACGGAAAAGAAATGTTTATTGTACTGCCATGAGACGATGTACAAACTCGAGCCGTTTCAAATAAACATCAAATAAACCGACGGTGCAAAACGTCGCGCCCGGCAAAAGTCAAAACCAATACGTCGGAAACCTCTGAGGACTGCCGGGGCCGGACGTGAGTAAGTGTGCGTGTGTGTGTGTATGTATGTGTACGTGTAAGGGCCTACAAAGTAAGCGAGGCAAGTCACCGAAAAGGCAAGTGACGGTTTGAAAGTAGCGAGACGAACACTAAGAGTGACGCAAATGTGTTGTAAAAATCATCCCGGCGAACAAGCACCAAGCACGGCAGCCTTCCGCTGAAGAAGAGCACCGAAGGCACGGAGATTAAACAAAATTGGCAGTCTCTAAAAAATACCGAAAATTATCGATCGTGCAGTGAAATGAACGATGACTTCACAGCATTGACGTAGCCTCCCAGTTGAATTGTCAACTATTGTTGGTAGGTTTAGTATTAACTGGGAGGCTACGCCAGTGTGTGGAAGCTTCTATTTCACTTCATCTCGATATGCTCATCGTCGATCTTTGTCGCTGGCTGTAGCCAATAGCAGCAACGCATGTGGTAGCAGAAGAGGTGGAACAGAGTGAGAGCGTAAATATTTTCATTCGCCAACTCGTTGCGGACAAATAGTAGTTGGTTGTAGTTGGCGGTTAACGTAAGAAGTTGAAATACTTTCGATCTCCACGTGAAACAGCGTAAAATTTAACACTCTAGACATGTCAAAAAGAGTGAAGGGAAATAACGCGTTCTACTTCTTTATGCTTGACTGGAGAAACCGGAATAAATGTCAGAAAAATTTAAAGGAGCTTGCAGCTGATCCAGCATGCAGCGAAGAGTGGCAGGTTTGATTTTACAACTGTACTGTGTTTTCCGAAGATTATCGATCTAAGATGTGCTTCTGTGAAAATATCTCGTTAGTTTAAACACTGTAGTTAGCATGCTAATGTTTGTTCGAAGGACACCTTTCGATTCAAGTGTAAATATTTACGTCATCAAACATAGAAGTTATTTTAACCGCGCAATTATTCTTTCTATATGTTAAGTATCGACGAATTCAATTTCATTCCTAAGCAGTTAATTAATAAGATGAATTTGGTTTCTAAGCAGTTAATTAAACAATAAGATGATTTATAAAATTAAATTGTTATGTAACTTTATGTTTATGGTAGAACCTTACGCCACAACAAAAGGGATTTTACCAGGCTAAAGCGAAAGAGAGTAAGGTTGCAAGCCAAGGAATAGGAGACAAGAAAACAGGAATTGGTGAGAGTATAAAGGAACTTGAAGCAAAGGACAAAAGGGAACAAGAGTTTCAAGAAAACATGCTTCAGTATATAAACTCTGTAGTTGCTATGGGTATGCAACATAAGAGTAAGTATTAAATGTTAAATCGGTATTAATATATTCTTTGCCAAATGCACTTTACTTACTATATTATCTTATATCAAAAAGAATAATACAATACTAAATTGAATTATTATAACTAAATTGAAATATTAAATTATAATTTAACATAGCGTTATTAAAAAATGAGCCAATACAATGTAATGTCCATGTGCAAGATGGTTGCAAAACACATTTTTATTAATTATATGTTCCTTACTTAATTAATTTTGTTCTGTTTTTGTACATAAGCAAGTAAAATATTCAAAATACAAATCCATTGGCATAAACAATTTTTCCAGTAGTTATAAATGTTGGTATACTGTGCCAATATTTATATCCAATCACTGTGTACAAGTAATTGTGTGTTCCACAATAATTTTAAAGCATTTAGCCTGTGCTAGATATTGATGACTTCTCAGAAAATGTCAAATTGTTATTCAATTGGATTACTCTTTGTTACAGACTTGTCTAAGCTGAAGTTCATATTGATCCACGTGAACTGGTTTTTTAGAAGGGAAACAGGGATTAATCAGTATGAATTCTTCCCTGCAGAATTTGCAGTGGCAGAGTTTAGTTTAGAGAATGGTGCTCAAAATGTGTATCATGAAATAATTAGTATAAAAATACCACTAGGATGGAGAAG
The DNA here is from genome assembly GCA_951804975.1 of Anthophora plumipes. Classification (NCBI taxonomy): domain Eukaryota; kingdom Metazoa; phylum Arthropoda; class Insecta; order Hymenoptera; family Apidae; genus Anthophora; species Anthophora plumipes. The sequence goes on from OX638120.1 coordinate 10,579,453, forward strand.
TGATGCGTTAGAAATTAGTCAACAGACGCACCAAATACCAATAGAGTTTGAGGAAGGTCAAAGTGATTTTTCACTTATGTATGATAAACTGACCCAGATTTTAACACGTAACAAGACTGGAAACAAGTTTCCTCCATTGTTCACTACGAAAAATTTAACTCTCGCTGTAGAATCGCTTCTAATAAGAATGACTGATGCTGCCAGTAAATATAAAGATTAACAAGAACATAAAAATTGAATATAAAACTGGTTTTAATGCGCATTTGTATTTCAGAAGAGTCTATAGAAGAATTTTCAGTATACTCGTTAGAAGCTTTATTCGGAGCATTGAGAAATGGTTCCGCCCAAAATGTGGACAATTGCAGCATACCGCTTGTTGTTGCCGAAAATGAATTTGGAAAGGACTCATTTTTCTCCGTAAGCGGTATCGAATGCGATGTAAATACTTAAACGATATACTTTTCACAAATTTCATTGTACAATATTCCATTTAACGTGAATTTCTTTCCATTTCTGTCCAGTTTCACAAAATTATCGACGGCACAGCTCAGTACTGCAGTCAATCTGTGGTAAAACGATGGGGTTATACGATATGCGATTATTGTTGCGAATTTTTGGGTATAGAGATGATGAAGGGTGTACATCGTCCAGCTTCGCCGCTGTCGGCCTCCAATCAAAACATCAGCAATCGATTCAAGAATTTAAACATTGGTAACCAAAAGAATTTTGTCGAGCTTAATGGAGTAAGTATAGATAAAGTAAGAATTATTACGACACCACTATGACATGTATAAAATATTTTTAACGTAATCAGGTATCTACGGAGCACAGAAGAAAAGTGTCCGAACGAACTTATAAAGAAGAGCAACGGCGACGCAACGAATCGAAACCCATACAAATAATCGATCACAGTAAAGTAAACGCAACGAAGCCATCGAGTAACTTTATTGTACGTACAGTACTATATACTGGACTTAAGCACAAGATAATTTGAAAATAATTCACGTATTTCATTTTCAGGCAAACGTTCCATCACGACCACAGCGCCTACCAAAAACGGAATGTAAGTATTCGTTTTTATTCGTTATTAGAGACATCGTTTTGTGGAATTAATGTACTTATTTTGTACGTTGCAGCATACGCTTCCGAAAACATGTATGAAAGTAGCGATTTACTCAGCGATGCCAATTTTCCACCACTTGGTGAGTGATACAAGAACAATAACAATTTTCCTGTTCAATACTTTGATTGCCGCGGAAGATCTTAGTAGATATTCAACAGAATATAATAAGTCTCTGTTAAATCATTATAAAAATAAGATAGAAACATAGCTGTTGTTTTATTTAGAAAATTATTTTGAATGTAAAATTTTTCCTTTTTGTAAGCTTCGTAAGAGGTTTCTTTTTCACCGCTGTATGATTTGTTAAAAAATGACACGTCGTCTTTTCGTTTATTGCAGAAAATATAAAGTAGAAATTTTATTTATTTATTTTTTTTTCAAAAACGAAAAACGAATTTAAGAATCTCTCACTGTTCCTTAGACGTTTTGTTCTCGACTATAGATCTTCAACTGATCTATGAGAAAAGGGAAAGGAACCAATATGTTTATATAGTTGCATCGAGTTAAGTTTCATTCTGTGAAATGCGTTTGGTGTAGCCACGACCGTAGCCTGACGGAGATTTCCTTATAAACTCGCGTGGCAGTCAAAGTATTAAATCGAAATTATTGTTACTTATATACTTGGAAGATCAATGAAAAACTAATACGCCGTATGTAATACTCAAATATTCAAGTATTTACTCGAAGGTCCGCGCAGACAAAGGATACACAATCGCTTGAAACATTGTATCTCAATCTAAACTGGCATTTGTTGTAAGACTACTTTGACTTGTTCAGAATTTTACTGTATTGTAATATTTCATACAAATTACATTTGATCACATTGTGAATGAAGTTTTATTTAGCACTCAGTGGCTAGATGTTTACAAACTGTGTATGTCAGCGAGTGTCACTCTACTCTTTGTTGGGACGTATTTATGACAGATCTTAGCGGTTAAGAATGGTAGAAGACTAGGAATTCTCTAGAAAAGGATTAAGAGCGTGTGGAAACAGTATTAACCCATTCTAGACGAAGAATTATTTTGAAGATGATCTTCAGAAGTGAAATAATGTTTTTCATTTTATGAAAAAAAGAATTCAAGAAATTATTAAAGTGAACGTATATGACTGACTATTAGTTTAAAAAATTGTGATTATTAAGTCTGTATGTAAATTCGTTCATCTTTTTCTTTGTTTTTATTGTTAACAAGTGACTAATTTTTTATTCATTTTCACTAATTTAAATGTTGCGTTTTTGAATATAACAATGTAAAAATGATTTATATTTTACTTTCTCCGTTGAAAGTATGCGATAACAATTAATGTGGCATTCAACGTGTTATCGGCAATTCTTCACATTCTATTCTTTTTATCATTGTAATTCTTATGGTTCTTGAAGATTAAGTTTGAACTCAATTGACAATTATGATGATAAAATAAATGTATGTATCTTTATTTTGACATAGGAAGAGGAAAAGGGACGACGCAAAAAAAGAAATCTACTGATACGAAGCTTACTATGGGTAAAGGTAAAAATCACTTTTGTTAGTGGTTTGAGAACTATTGTATTTTTAACAATTTCTTTAATAATCGTATATTTTTATGCAGGACGTGGATTCCTCTAAAGATGCTTACTGGATCCCTCCTACTACTCTAATAATATCCTATATTATTTTGTATAATATCTTGATTCAGCTGATGTATATTGTTACATTAGACTTTATATTCTTATTATCCTATGTATCGTACCCACAAGTATTTATCCTTTTTTTTACATTAACAGTCATAATTTTAATATGTATTCTTCGATTATTTTTTTAGTTATAAACAATGGACAGAGAAAAGAATAAATTTAAGCAAACAGTATTTCGTTTGCGTATTGTATGTGAAGCTTTTGTAAATACGTACATACGAAGTTTGACGATTGCTTAGCGGAAAGTACAAACGTGTTGGATAGAAACAAAATTATCTTAACGCGTTAAGTGCCACACCGACGCTAAACATTTCGTTTATGCGTTAATTCTCGAAAAATGAACAGCTTCAAATTTAGAAAATAATTTCTCATCCTAACAGTTTAAACAAAGACACGGCTTTCTGCAGATATTATAAAGTTACCACTTTCTTCGTTCAATTTATTGAAACACTTTTTGTAAGATTTTCGAAGCTGAACTTTTGAACGAGGATTCGGTCGAAATCGGCGTGGCACTTAACGTGTTAAATTATACATATTGCATATCACTAAATACCAGTAGAGTGATTATACGTAAAATATGAATTTTTGATTGCGAGTGGTGTAAGTATACCGTATGATATGAACAGAAAAAAGTAAAGCTGACTATTATGACCGAGAAATTTGTCAGCCTTTTTTTTTGGTTTTAGGTGTGATGCTGCTTGTGATACAATCGAATGTATCCGACAATTGCTATGTAGCAAGAAATACTGATTCATTTCTACATCTCAATTGTATCCCATCACAAAACTTGTAAACTACTGCAAACTATTGCAAAACTTGCCACGTTTTCGTTTAATGTAATTGTATCGACGCCTAAGTTACTGTAAACACGGATGAGATATAAAGTAGACCACTCATCTAATGTATTTTTTTCATGGATCTAGAACAGAGGTGTCCAACCTTTTAGCTTCGCTGCGCCACATTGGAAAAAGACGAATTGTTTTGGGTTACACAAAATATACCTAATACTAACGGTAGTTGATGAGCACACAAAAAAAAACCGTAAAATATATATAATTAATATATCTAAGTAATTTAAATTTCATTAATTTATGATTTTTTTTTTTGTATTATAAAGACAGCAACATGAAATTAGTTTGACATTGCTTTATACATTTTATTTGACATTTTATATATGTATAAACTTTCATTATAAACTTTATTTATAATTATAAAGATAACTAGAAATCATAAAATTAACGTGATATTTGGCATTGAATTTGAGAAACTAATAAATCAATATCTGGTTTGATTGAAGTGGTTGCAATTCTCAAACATGCAACAGTAAAATGAATCATTGGGGTGGGCTATTGATATTTCTTTCGCTCCGCGCTCGCTTCTTGGGCCGCGGGTTGGGCAGCCCTGATCTAGAAATATTGAAAGGATAAAGCGCAAACTTTGAAGGATTATGCTTGTTTCAGTAAGGAGAGAATATGATACTGCGCAGCCGGTGATAAATGATCTGTGATTTACTGATGAACGCAATTTTATTTTACGAAAACTACAATTAAAATATTTAGTTATATCATTTATTAGAAATTCATTTAATTGTACCGACTCAGTGTTGGTCGAAGACTGAATTTTTAACCTTTTGTGGACGCTACTGCTTGTAAAGCGAATTTTTCCTATTATTTTGGATGTAACTTTTTTTGTATTATTGATTCTTATAAACTAGAATAGATAATAAATAAATAGGTTAAAAAACTTTTTCTTTAAATTGATTTGTGTAGTAGTTATGAGTTTTGTGTCATAGTAATCATGCCGTGCCGATATTTCTGTGCAGCACTGTAGTTCTAAAAATCACGATACCCAGTCGCGGCCACACATGGACAAAAGTCTAAAAAGTATTAATATTATTAAAACTTGATTTGACAGTATATTTAAACTATGCTCTGATATCTATAAATGATTTAGCGTGTTTGGGTTGCGTAGTAACACGAACAAAGAAGATTTGAGTAAATCTATTTACTATGAAGAATTGTGGAAGATATGTTTCTAATCTATATTAGACAAATTTTAATTAAAATATAAATAAAAATTCCTGCAAAGATTTAATTTTTGGACACTTTTCAAAAGATTTTCTTTTAATATATTGTAAGGATTTTGCTTCCTTTGAATACTTTTTCCCCAAGGAAACACAGGATACTTTATTCTGTAGGACAGAAATATGGGATTTATTTTATTTCGGTTAGGATAAAATGGTACAAATTGAAGCGAATACAATTAAAGATTTCGTTAAAATGCCTTGCTTTCAGGCGTCCGGCTTTAATTAGCCGTACTCTCCCGTTACAAATTTAATAAGTCGGTGAACGGTTCGATTATAATTATTGTGAGTAGGCGTCCGGGTGGCTTCCTGTACTCTACCCTTTGGAAGACGACCGGCGGATCTTCCAGCCGTTCTCCATTCCAAGGACGACCCAGGTATAGCTCCCGTACTCTCCCTTCACAACATTACAGAATACGCGTATGATCGGAGAGGTCGCCCGTGTTTCTCCTGGAAGGCTTCTCTCTATCTCAGGGAAGAAACGGAGCAGTCCTCTCGGAGCTTCCTCAGGCGTCCGGGTGACCCCCTGTACTCTACCCTTTGGAAGGCGACCGGCGGATAGTCCAGCCATTCTTTCCATTCCAAGGGTGACCCAGGTGTAGCCCCCGTACTCTCCTGTGATGTGGAGGCGTCCGAAAGCTAGATTTCGAATTCTCCTCTCTAAAGAGCGACCGATGGATACCTTCGTTCTCTCCCTTCAGAGTACAACATGGAATGTGCCGAGCGTGTTCGCTCGCGATATTTATATTTGATCGTTGCTAATGCCGCGAGGCTCATCAACAAGCCGTGTTGTTATGCGGTTGTCGCGGATCGCGATCTCGATCGATCTAGAACTTTCCAACGCGCCGCGATTATTTTGACGACGACAAGGACAGACATCGTCCCTTCTCACTTCCTCTCGGACATAGGAATTTATCGATACTCGCTGGTTACAATATTTAAATATACATGATAAACACAAGTTTTCCTACATCCGATGTCGCCATACACCCTCATACCATTAAACCACCATTGATCCATCTCTGTGTTGGCCTTTCTCCACACCAATACTTTTCTATCTGATTTAAAAATGTTGAATTTGCTTTATTCGGAAAATATAATTTTGTTCCAAAAATTAGCGTCCTTCGTAATAAATTCTTTTGCGAGTTCTTTTCTTCCGGTTTATGTAAGAGTAACCAACAGAGTAATCAGTATTTTTTAATGTTCTACGTACAGTTTTGGTACTTGTTTGTTTTCGACATTCATCCTTTATCATAGATGTAATTCCAGACGAATTTTTAGATTTTTCATTACTATATTTATCATTTTTCTTTTCTCCCGAATTGTCAGTTGGAGAGGACAACCATTTCCTATCTGATTCTCAACATTCACTTTATTTTTATGAACAGTAAAATGATTTCTTTTTATGACTTGTAATTTCACTGAAAGATTTATCCACATTATGTAAATTTAATATAACTTTCTTCTCTTTAATTGTGCCTTTTTTTATCTTTTTAATTATTATTCTATTTTAATTCTTTGCTTGTTAACAACTGAGATCTCTAGCATAACTCATTGCGTATGGCGTTTTGCTTGCTCAGCATGCTTCCGGAACCCGCACATTTTGGAGCGCGCCAATAAATTTAATACAATGCATACAAGCATTTTCTTAATTAACATTTATAAATGTTTTTGATAACATCAGTTATTCCAGGAATGTCGCCATTATCGCTAAGTTCACTTTCACTTGGACTGTCATTTGGTATATCCGATAAATCATCAAACAATAATTCATTTTGTGTTTCATTCTCTTTATTGCTATGAGACATTACATGCATAGCCAGATTGACTTTTCGATAATATACAAGTATTCCATATTTTGTAAGCTTTCGTGGATTGTACGTTTCAAATTTTAATTTTCCACGGTCAAGGTACCATAGTTTCATCCAGAGACAAGTTTTGATTAGGATTCTAAACAGATTTAAATTTTTCTATTAAATAACTATAAATGGGTTCTATTTTGTAGTCTACCGCTGCTTTCATTAATTTTTAGATTATCGTTAAAATGTAAATACATCATAATTTGTTCAAATCTGTTCCTACTTGTTAATTTTAAAAATATGGGTGTTGCAAAAACGAGATTCACGGACCAGTATTCTTATATATTATCCTTTCTTATTTGTTCCATTTAAATCAATATTCCAAACAATTTCTTTATTTTTAAATATGAGACGTTCCTCCATTTGCCCTGTTTCAAATTAGGCTTATATTTACATATGTGAATGTTATGAATAATAACGATTTGTTTCCTCGCTAGTAACTTTGAAAAATTCATTTCAAAATATACAATTGACTGCTTCCTTCACGCTACAGTTATTTTGTAACAAAGCGTACCAAAAATCCTTTCAAATGGTACTAAATTGAGAAAAGTATCTTTTTCTGTCCATTCTTCAATTATAGGTTCATCAGCCTCTGTCTCCGAATCTTCACTTTCGCTTGAAACATATTTTTTATTCAGTATGTTTCTTCGTTTACTAACATCGCTTATTCCAGAAATGTCGCTATTATCAATAAGTTCGTTTTCACTTGAAATGTCATTTAGTACATTCGATAAATTATCACAAAATAATTTATTTTGACTTTTATTTTATTTATTGCTACAAGATATTTTTCAATTTTTTTTAAATTAATGTCTATCTAATAAATTCATTTAAAAGCTATTTCTTCAGAAACTAGAACGATAGTTTTCAAATAATAAAATATTATACAACAATAAAATGAATAAAATGTTTCGTATAATACGATACACAAGCCGAGCAGATTCTTCCCGATACAACGACAATACTGACCGATCCTTTTCCATTCTTTTTGAATTTTCACATGCATTTATTTCGCGGTTCTTCTGTTATAAGCTACCGGTAAAACTTCGTTACAATAGTAACGTAAAAAACAGATCAAATGATATACAATTCGTCGAGTTGTCGATACGCACGTATAAGGCATTAATCATTTCGTTACCCCGCCAGCGTTTAGTTTGCTAAATTCGAGATATCTCATGAACCGTTCATAATGAGTTATTAGAGACAGAGGAACGATGTGAATTGACAAATTTTCTGTTTTACGGCGTTCATCAATTTCTAGATGTCGGTTGGCAGTGTGCTGACACTTTGTCAGCCGCTGTCACGTTCTCGTGACTTCGTTCAACCAGCGTTTTTCGGCCGACATCACACATTTGTGACTTCATTCGCATAACCAGATGAACAAAAGACAAATCGATTCTCGTGTAAATAATGAGTAATAAAATGCATATAATGAGCAATAAATTTAAAAATCAAAGATAATCAAGGAAGCATTTATTCTAGTTGTTTTTTTTATTTGTTCGATTTTTTTGTCTTCAAGCATATTTTTAAGTCTATATAAGGTTGCAAACTTGTGAAAAATATCAGCTGCGTGGCTAAGTCTTTGCATGATAACATGATAGCCGTCAAAGTGTTAAAATTTTCATCATCAAGCTTACGCGTGAATTGTATGCGCCAGAGGAAGTCGCCGATTGCAAGCAAAGCTACAAATCGGTGTAAAAGCGTGATGTGGAGGGGGATGAAACTGTAGGTAGAATATCGGCGGCACAGTCGTCGCATGTTGCTCAGTGTACGCCGAGTCTTCAACGTGGTCGCGACGTTTGTATGCTCGTTCAAAACGGATACTCGCGCGCAAAAACGTCATCAGTGGGGGGAGAAACGGAGAAAGAGAGTTCTCAGCCAATATCGTGCTGTGTTGCGAACACGTGTGCGTGCACGTTTGTTCCCTGGTGATCTAGAAAACGTGCGGAACGTCCGAATGAATCTTGCAATGTTATACAATTAATTTAAAGTTCCTTGTACGTTTTCAAAGCCTTTCCCGCATCGACCATTGTGTGCCATTGGAGACTTGCATACTTCAACGTCTCTTTATGCACCACGTGGTACTTTACAAGGTTCACAATACGTAAGTATTACACTAGATTTCTATGTAATGAATTTTTTATTCGGATTACAGTGCTGGATAAAAGTGTTGGCACAGTATGGTTGTTACGATACAAATACTGAACAAATTGATTGAAAGACACCATTTTTTAACATATTCAATTATTTATTCTAGTTTATTTCATAACAAGAACCAATAATATAAATAAAGTAATACACAAAGTAAAAGCAAAAAACATGTTTCTTGAGCATTTTATAGGCAGACAAAAGTATTGGCGCAGAAGAATAATTAATTCAAAACAGAGTTTTAATACTTTGTTGGTGGTGCTTTTTTTGTAAGGATTTCTTTTAGTCTTCAGGGCATCGAATGGACTATACTTTTTGTGAATTCAGATTCAATATTGTTCCACTTCTGCGAAAGAACCTTTTTTAATTCAATTTCATTTGTAATATTGTTTCCTGGTTCTTTTTTCAAATTCGCTTTTTTCAGTTCCCCACGTGCTCAATCGGCTACATATCCGGATTTTGGGAGAGTGTGTTTAACATTAGATTTACGGGACCCGTCAGTTTGACGCATTTCGAATTTTACGAGTAAAATTACAGAAACTATTGCTATTATTTTCCAGCAATCTTTTCTGACTTTCGTTAATAAAACAATACGATGATATATCCAAATTTATAAGTAACTTGTTTATAAATTGAATAAATCGATATTTTCAGGAAAAATTTGGGTTTTTGTTCACTCATCAATTTGACAAGTATTTTGTACGAGAAAAGTCGGTAAACTTAGTGTTAAAGTATGCGCAGTGTTGTACACTATCCATTGGTGAACAATCTACGTTATAAGTTTAGGATCTCGATCCTGTTGGAAATAAAAATTCCTGGGAAGATTTAGTTTTTGGACATTTTTCGAAAGATTTTCTTTTAATATATTTAAAAATACACGTTTATCCATAATGCCATCGATAAACACAAGTTCTACATTCGATGTCGCTATATACCCACATTAAACCACCACCTCCACGTTTCATCGTAACATGCAATTTTAACGCTTTTTCGGGAAAACATTTCAGTTGGTGATAAACTCCTACCTATTGACAAATTTTTCAATCTTTTTGGCATGGATTCTGAGTTTATATTAGATTTTCTAGCGTTCGGTGTATTAAAAGGTGATATCGAACTGTTTTTAACCCTTAACTGATATAATACCTTTCGCAAACGTAATTAGAAACACTAAACAGTGCAAAAGACTGCGTTAATCCGATTCTAGATAAACCTCTACGAATGTTTTCTTCTTAGATATTGTATAAAATAATAAAGCCATAGAAAATTAAACATTTTCTTATAAAACGAAGTAGAAATGTAATTATAGCATGCAGATCGCATTGATCCATCTCTGTGTTGGCTTTTCTCCACACCAATACTCTTCCATCTGATTTAAAAATGAATTTGCTTTCTTCGGAAAATATAATTTTGTTCCAAAAATTAGCATCCTTCGTAATAAATTCTTTTGCGAGTTCTTTTCTTTCGGTTTATGTAAGAGTAACCAACAGAGTAATCAGCATTTTTTAATGTTCTACGTACAGTTTTGGTACTTGTTTGCTTTCGACATTCATCCTTTATCGTAGATGTAATTCCAGACGAATTTTTAGATTTTTCATTACTATATTTATCATTTTTCTTTTTTCCCGAATTGTCAGTTGGAGAGGACAACCATTTCTTATCTGATTCTCAACATTTACTTTATTTTTACGAACAGTAAAATGATTTTTTCTTACCAATTTTTGCAATTTCACCGTAAAATTTATGCATGTTATGTAAATTTAATATCGCTTTCCTTTCTTCAATTGTTGGTTTTGTTTTTTTACTTTTGAGACATTGTTACTCTATTTTAATTCTTTGCTTGTTAACAACTGAAATCTCTATATGATCTTGTATTATACAAATGATTGACGGAGATCCCCTACTCGTTGTTTTCAAATGACGATCGGGGATTATCGAAAAAGACGACACATTGCGCTTTTTTATTAAACACTATTGTACCGTTATAAATAATATATGTAGACGGCTACCAATTTACATATAGCTTCCTTAAAACAGAATTGAGTTTAAGAATCGGGGAATTCTCAATCCAATTTAAGGGAATCACCATTTTAAGTACGCAGACTTTTTCCTGTGAATGTTTAGGGACATTTTTCGTTTCATTTTGTTTATTTAAGTTTTAATTTGTTGATTTAGCATTTCTCGAATCGTAAACATATATTGTACATGTTAAAAATAAATTTTCAACTAAATTTTTAAGGATATTTCTATATGTTAATAAAAAAACAATTTCGCATACCTTAGTATACGCAGACTTTTTCTACCTATACATAATTACAAAAATGAGATAAAGCAAAGGGTTAAGATAACTTTTCTCCTAAATGATGTATATTTGCTTCAACCAGTTCGAGTGATTGGATTCTATTATAATTTTAACGCAATAACAGCATAACGAAATTTTATAATTTTTGGACAGTAAAAATAGATGAAAGTTTTTATAATCTTTTGTACCACCATTTACAATCCAGCCTGTCATGAAAACAATTAAGATTTCTCAAAATACTGTTTGAAATTAAAACTTCTAAATGAACTTAATTGATTATAATTTCCAAAATTCTGAAAATATCAAATATTATGTCTTTTTCTTCTTTTTTGTACTCATGAGATAATACATATGCGTGGTTAGTAGTTTCATAAGACTTTTTTGTTTTACAAATTGATTGTAACGTTGCACCATCAGAATTCGATAATTGTGCAATACATTATACATATTCCTTTAGTGTCTTATATACGTGTATTTCATACATGTTGAAACCGTCTTTGATAGATATTGGCTAATATCAGTTAATACGTGTAGAAATATCAGGATTTCGCATTCGTTACACCTCGCACATTCGTTTAAAACTACCACTTCTTTTTTCGCCATCAAGCATCTCGTGTTCCAATGTAAGGCGTCGAGGCACACGGACACATTCAACAACATTTATTGTTCAACCGTGATCGCAAACTACATTTTCGACCATATGTTATATTACGTTGGTCTCTCTTTCAAACCATCGTTCCTATAATGCTGGACAAAAGTATTGGCACAGTATGATTGCTATGATACAAATACCTATAAATACTAGACAAATTGATTTAACCCTTTGATTACTATTGGTGTCTATGGGTGTTTTGGAAATTTGGCTCGTACATTTTTGTTATTGCCCTTTCGCCAGAATTTTATGCTCTCTACACTTTCATTCTAATTTAACGAAACAAATGTTACATTTTCACGAATTTGGAAATTATGAATTGTTAAACTTTCGAAACCAATTTGACAAATTTTCCAGTTGAAAATTGAACATCTACCTTTCTCTTGAAATCTGCCATTAAAGACAATATTTTTTACCATATTCATTTTTTATCTATCCTAATTTATTGCATAACAAAAAGCAATAATGTAAATAAATTAATACACAAAACAAGAGGAAAAGTATATTACTTGAGCATTTTATAGGCGGATGAAAGTATTGGCACAGAGGGATAACTAAGCTAATGAAAATGTGTAATATTTACCTAGCATTTATGGTTACTAATGCATGCATCATGTAATCCCTCATTGTATGTCCAATCCCTTATTGGCAGGATCATTTTATCAAACGTAAAGAGATATCTTATTCTGTTATAAACAGTGTTATTTGAAATCTATCATTACAGTCTGAAGCAAAGCCCAATCGTCAATTTTTATCTTAACGCTCTAGCGTATACAGTCTCGGTATCAATCGTCGCGCAATATAAGAGAAAGTTGAACCTATAAACAATTTTTTCAATTCGTTTTCTGAAGAGAAATTCAACTATTTATGTCTTACAAATTTATTTTGAGATAGAGTTCTCTCGCGATACAGATAATCAGGCATCATCGTATGCGCAACGATATACTAGGTAGAAAAATTCTGCGTACATTAAGGTATGCGAAATTTTCTTTCTTTTTTTTTTTTTAAATATGGAAATATCGTTAAATTTAGTTCAAAATTTGCTTTTAACACGTACAATGTATATTTACAATTTTAGAAATGTTAAATCAACAAATTAAAATTAACCATAACTTAAATAAACAAAATGGAACGAAAAATGTCCCTAAAAATTCACATGAAAAAATCTGCGTGCAGCTATAAAAATATTAAAAATAATACGGATTAATGCAAATTTAATAGTTTGTAGGATATCCTTTTCTTTTTAGAATTTTCTCCATTTTTTTGGCATAGAATTCACAAGTGTAACTGTTTCTGCACAACTAATTTTTTCCCGTTCTTCTTTTAAAGTAGTTTTTAACATATTCTTTGATGTTATATTATGTTGGCGTATTCTACGTTCTAATAAATCTCATAGATATTCTATGGAATTTAAATCCGACGACTGGAGAGGTGTATATATTTGTTTTTGAACGTTATAAAGTAGCCACAATTTAATCTCAGCCGTATGCTTAGGATCATTATTGTACTTAAAATAATATAAAGCATTTAATTCTAATTTTTCGCTACTTTGTTTTATATTATGTTTTAAAATATTTAAATAATCAAATTTATTCATTGTGGATTCTGTAAATTTTAAGTGTTCTACAACACTACTGGCCATACACTCCTATGCTTAACAGTTGGGAATAGATTTTCTTTGTTTAATGCTGCATGTGGTTTTCTTCATATCATTTTTTCGAGCTTTTATGCCTAAGATGCAAAAGCTACTTCCGTCTGAGAAAACTACTTTTTCCCAGAACTCAGTTGGCTTATTTATATGTTCATTCACAAATTAAATTCGTTTTTTACGATTGATGTGTACTATATAGTATGTATATACATACCATTTCTTGGCTGTACGAATACGGCTGAGAGATGGTTTTTGTGGATAGTGACGATCTTTTTCATAATTCTTTTTTATAATTCTAGTTATTATTCTTTCGTTTATCAACTTCATTTAACCTCAAAGTATTTAATCGTTTGTCTGTAGAGCACATTTGAAATTTGGTAATGCTTTTTCGTTGTCACTGCTAGCGCGAAGGAAAAAAGAGCTGCGATACAGTTTTGCTTTTTAAGTGGAAGAAGTCATAAGAAAATATACTAAATGATGCAAAGTGCATATGATAGTCAATGTCTTGGTTGTATACAAATATTTAAGTTATGTTCGCGCTTTTAAGAATGGTCGTAAGACACTTGAAATCAAAAGTGAAGACAACGTTGATTGCATATTTCGATTCATGAGAAATTGTCCACAATGTGTTCGCGGACAAACTGTTAACGGGGAATTTTATCGCAATGCAATAGATCGTCTTCTGAAGCAGATTCAACGAGTCCGATCAGAATTGTACCAATCCGGTCAATGGTTTCCGTTGCACGACAACGCTTCGTCTCACATGTGAATAACTGTGTCTACATTCTTTATTAAAGAATTAATTACAGTTCTAACATATCCTCCCTGTTCGCTGAATCTGGCTCTCGCGGACTCTTTCCTATTTCCAAAACTGAAATTAATTAACCATGAAATTTCATTTTGAGGATATAGAAGCTATCAAGAGTAAAGTAATAACGATTTCGAAGGGTATTTCAGGAAACGAATTTTTCAGATATTTCCGACGACTGTATGAAAATAAGGGAATATAAAACTTTTTAAGACAAAGTATTAGTCCGGGAACTTTTTTAATGCACTGTGTATTTTTTCCATAACACTTGTCTTTCTGGCCCGGCAAATATTTTGGAATTTACAATTGGTCCACTTAAGTAAAACTTTGGGAACTCCCGATTAACACATTAAACGCGGAGCTGATTTTGCTGTGCTTTCCGTTGAGGCGATGACCATTCATTAAGTGTTTGATTACAGTATATAGATACCTAATCACGGGTCGACGCAGCCTAAACGGAAAGTTCACTGTCAGTCTTGACGGATTGACGCTGCGCTTTCAACGTGTTAATGCAACTATTTTTTTTATTTCTTCCAGCGACATAAGTACATTCGCCCTTCAATTTATGCGGCACTCTTTTTACACGAGTCTTTTTTACGTGGTAAATTATAACACGGTAGTTTTTACGCGCGATTTTAATTTACCCGGCCAGAAAATATATTTTCCTAGAAGTTTTAAAAGTAACAAGTCGAAACCCGACCTAACGATGAATGTAACAATAACTATGGAGAAACAGATTCATTCACTGCAGCAAATCTTTGTAAAGCTCTTGAATTCGCCAAAAAATTGGAAAGTGCCATTATGTACAATGATCCTGTTACGTACGCGTTCTACTCGAAACGTATAGCGCCTAGTGTTTAGTCTAGCACGCACTCCCCTGATAGCCATCAAGTCAAGGGATGAGCGAGCGCATTCCATTCCATCGTCACGAAGCTGGTGATAACGATCGAATTCCGCGAACACCTAACAACCTAGTGACAATCGTTCGGAACGCGAGCCGTACCCCTTTAACAATCCAAACGTTTAACGAGTCTTAACATTTCGACAATATTTAACGAAATGTTGTAGGGAATATCAGCAAATTTATGAAAACTTAGTTAAAGAAAGGATTGAGAACAAATCGTCCGAAAAGATTCACATTAACAATGAAAATGATGTCGAACTTCCACATATTTCAAACGATGAAGATGAAAATTTGTGCCAATTGAAAAGAAAAGATTGATTGTTTGAAATTGCAGTATGATAGTGACGTTGAATAAAAATTTTTTTTCTGAAACGTCTATTTGAAATAAATATGTATTTCTAAAACTTATATGTACCTGCTCTTATTTCCAATATTTTTTCCTTTCTACTGAAACTTTATTTACGCAATTTTCATTCACACAAAAGGAATCCACGTGGAACGGATACTCTCCGTAAATCGAGGAACGGGTGTATATCTTTTTATGTTTAACAAATTTGCAATTCTTTCATAAATTGTTTTCTTTTTTCTCTGTGATAAATTATAAATTGACGTTTACAAAAATTGATATTCACTTTTCGATATATTAGGGGGATCGGAGAGTAATGTCGTTTTCTTACATTAAATTCAAACACATAAATTTTTAACCAGTTTTTATTTTTAATCAATGATCATTATCACCCTCATTATCAACAACCTTTTGCCATCTAGTGTGCAAATTTTCAATGCCGGATCGATAAAAATCAATTGGTTTTTGAGCAAAATATATAGAAATGGCATTTTGGATATCATCCAAATTTGCAAATCTTTTGCCACTTAGAAAGTGTTGAAGCGATCGGAATAAATGGAAATCCGATGGTGCAACATCGGACGAGTATGGTGGGTGAGGCAGTACCTCCCACCCCAATTCATTAATTTTTTCCAGAGTTCGTCTTGCGTAGTGCGGTCTTGCATTATCGTGTTGCAGAATAACGCCTTTTCTGTTGACAATCGCTGGCCACTTTTCAATTAAAGATTTATTTACACGATCCAATTGTTCACAGTAAAGGTCTGCATTCACAGTCTGTCCAGGTTTCAGCATTTCAAAATGAACAACGCCGCGAATACTCCACCAAACACACAAAAGAGCCTTTTTGGGGTGTAAACCTGGCTTAGCAGTACTTCGTGGCGATTCATTTGGAGAGAGCCACTGCCTTTTGCGTTTTGGATTATCATAGAGGACCCACTTTTCACCTCCGGTGATCAAGCGATCAAAAAACGCTTCTGTATTGTGCCGTTGAAGCAATAAGTTGCACGTGGTGGATCGGTTAGCTTTGTTCTCTATGGACAGATTATGCGGGACCCAAACACCTGCTCTGCTTACGTTCCTAATCTGCTGCAAATGTTCTTGGATGGTCGACCAAGGTTGGTTAAGACTGTTTGACAATTCCTCGATTGTCTGACACGGATTTGCTTCCACTTCCGCCCCTAACATGTCATTGTCTAACGTTGTTGGTCTTCCTGATCGATAAGGGTCGGAAAGATCAAAATTACCGGATTTGAACTCAGAAAATCACCTTTGGCATTTACAAATGTCTAATGGATTTGGATAAACATCGCAAATGTTTTTGGTAGCAACTGTTGCGAAACTCAAAAAGCATGCAATGCCGGATATGTACCTCTTCTGGTATTTGGCTGGCCATTTCACCCAAAATTGTAAAAAAAAATTTTAAATTTAATTATTTACAACTAAACAAGTCACTATAACCTCAGAATGTCTTTGCCACGACTTTGATGTACACAATGAGCTGACAAATGACAATCAAATAGTGACATGCGCAGAAAAGACATTACTTTCTGGTCCCTCTAATAGTATTTTAAATTCGTATAGAATCATAATTATTCTGTTCTTTTAACATAGAAGTGTAAATGTTGGATTAAAGGATTTTTTGGAATCAGCAATCTAAAATGTATATTAATTACCTAATATATTTTAATAATATGACGATTGTACTTTAATTTCTTCGAGATCCATTGTGCAATAAAGTATAGTAATTTCAAAGAGAAAAAGAAAGTTGTCTATACTTTTGTTAATGTATAAGGTAACAAATCTACAAATACCGTAATGTCTGAATATTAAAAGAAATAACTGTATAATGTGTCACAGTTAAAGAAACTTCTTTCAAAGAAGGTCACCTTAATGTCTTCTGTTGAATTGATGTTATCGAAGTTATCAACACTAATGTAATATGACGAAATAAAATAGCAATTTTTCCATTAATTTTCTTTTCATTGGAAGGGTCGTTAAAATATTATCAGCTTCCGTAGAAAGTGTTTACGTTTTCGGTAGGCTATAATAAAGTAAATGTATTTTTCTGAACTAAATTGAATTTATTTTTCAAAATTGTTTCTCCATTGGATTATACAATATTTGGTGACTTGTGTGTGGCGGTGATGTTGCAAAGGTTGAAACAAGGAACTGACAATAAGATAGGAAGGATGGGCGAGGCGAAGGAATTGAGAGACTCAGGTTGTAACAGGTGTATACAAATAGGACTTTGTGCGAGGACTAGCGCGAGAATAGCCGGTGTGACCGTTCCTCTGGTGGTAAAGCGCAGAAGGGCCGCCACATTAGCTTCATTATTTTTTTTTTTTACCGATCATTGATTTTTCCATTCATACATTTCCAGATTGAAATTTCGTAAAATTCGTCTTCCTTAACACGTTAATCGCACTGTGCTTTCCATTCAGGCAGCGATCATTCATCGATTATTGGGTTACAGAGTATAATTTAAATAGACCTAATCACGGATCGACGCCTTCCAAACGAAAAGGTTCACTTAAGGACTGAAGCCACGATTTTAACGTGTTAAATGAAAAATGGAAAAATAAACTCATTTTATGTATAAGGAACTTATAGACAGAAATATAAAATAAAACTCGAAACAGCCGCAATCTCACTGGACCATATAAAACACATAAAGTAACTTATAGAATAGAAAAATAAAGTAACTTATAATAAAGTACCTTGTAGAATTTTACTAGATTAGCACATTAAGCGCCATATTGATTTCGATCGACTTCTCGTTTGGCCGTTCAGTTTCGACAGTTTTTCAAAGAATATTACAATAAATTTAACGAAAAAATGGCAACTTTATAGCGCCTGCAGAGGAAAGCCGTATTTTGGTTTAAACTGTTTTAACGGAACCCATTAATGAATAATAAGGAATTCGAGTAAATTTCAGTATTTTTAAATTTTTCAATATTATCATCGTTACTATAACGGTGTGAAGAAATAATGCAACCACAGAACACATAAAAATAGCTTTATTTATATATATAACATGTGTACTTAAATATTATGCGCTCATATTGCGATATCGTAAATTCATGTTGGCGCTACAGGCAAGCCATGTAAAATTAGCGTGGCATTCAACGTGTTAATACATGGAAGGAACGTCTACGTGTAAGAGAGAATATCACAAAGAAAGGGATTTGAAAAAGACGGCAAAACTTTCCGTGTTATCTGATATTTGAAGTGAAATGACTTTTATGGTTTCCATCCTATAGCACTCAAGTAAGACCAGCAATAAAATCAAATTCATTAATAGTTTTTCCACTGTTGAAACTTTGCAATTTACACTTTATCATAATAGATTATGACATAATGTATTAATTACAATTTGTCAAATGTTTTTTTTTTAAGTATTGCTTCATACTTACAAATCGAGGACAGAGTGTACTTTCTTTCATGTTCATACTGCAAAAAAAAAAATGTTACTGTTCCAAATAATATTAATGATGTTTACAGTGACAAATTCTTTTGCTATGTTGTAGTTTGTTTAATGAAAAAATGCATTTACCTTCTGAATTGTGGTCAACCGTATAAAAAATAAAGTTCCAAAAGATTTTGAAAATCCATAAAATTATCTATTCAAATTATTGCACATAAATTTGGCGTCTTTAGAATAAAAAGTTTTTCTTGTTAACTCTGTTACTTATATTCGAAGTAAAAGTTGAGAAAAAAAAATATTTCATCCGAAATTATCAATATGACAAATTGTTTTGTCTCGTTCCTATTTGACTATGCTTAAAAAATGTCAATTTCTATCGATTATTCTTTCTGTTTTTTCATTTGCAAAGTATAATACCAGTATGAATTTCAATTTTATCAAATAAAAAGATCTTGATGTGTACAATAGCGGTACATTTAAAATTGTTTATGTTTATCGAATTTAATTTATCGATTTTTATAAGATTCGTGGAAAATACAATACTACAGTTAGCATATATTATACAAGTCTATATTTATAAACGAAACTGAACTGATTTATAGTAACGAAAATACTTTCTCTTTAAATTACTGTAATGAGCTTGATAGTCATGCTTATGCAGCCTTGCATAACAGAATAATAACTCTTATAGTGTTTCATATTCATCAGGATGCACGAAGGAAAAAGTCGGTGTCGTGTCTTAATGGTGTTTGAAAAACTGTATACTAAAAAAAGAAAGTATTACTGTAACTACTTAGTTTATATTAATATTAATATTTTCATATTAAGACTAATATATTTATTGCAATTTTATATAAAATGTTCACGGTAAAATCTGTAGGAAGAGTTTTCATATTTTTCAATTTTTCATTTTATTATTATTAATCCAATAATAAAATATTGTACTTATAACGAAAATGATTACATATGGAGCGACGTGCAAAAGTGTATACACACGCTGCTTATCTCATAACAATGAAGATAGTACTATCAATTTTTGAACTGATCAATCAAGATTGGGTGATATTACACGGTGAATGTAATTAACAATCTGTAACGGTTTATTTTCATTTATGCTTACAACATACTGAATATTTTATAAAAGTAGGAACGTAATGCAATATTTACAGTTTAGCGTGTTCCATCAGGCACAAGCTAAACATGAAAAAGCTATTAAGGTATTAAGCTGATAAAAGGTATTTCGCTGCAACAAATTGCGTTTCAATCTGACGTAAGCCATGGGATGGTTTCAAAGAGAAAAAAAAAAAACGTTTAGTGTGAAATTGCACGTCGTATTTTGGACTGAAGATACCATTTTCTGTCAGCTTGTGGTCAGCAAAAGTGAAGTTCTTCTGCTGCCATAAACAACCTTCTAGACCTTGATTTCTGGCTTGAACCGTTGACAATAACAATAATTTTTCCTTAATTGGATTTCCTCAAAAATAGCTGTAACCGACGTCCCTGTCATCGCCTTCTAGACAAGGCATGTTAGTGCTGTTCACTAACACCTCCACTTATTCATTCTTTTTTCAATTAGTCGTTTTCTAATCATTCTGTTGATCATTAGCATTACTGCTGTAGTAGTATTTTTTGTTAATCTTTTTCTACAAGGATAGTAACTTTGGGCGCCATTATGTAGATGAAAGCACTACAATATCGTTTTCGTCTCTCTCTCTCTCTCTCTCTCTCTCTCTCTCTCTCTCTCTTATAGATATTACTTTTTTCTTGCAAGTTTCACAAAAAGTGCTAATATACATATTGAATTAATTTTTATTTGTATTTAACTAAATCACCATTTTCAACATATTTGTTTAACCCTCATCCATCCATCGTGTCAAATTGACGGACTTTTCCAGCGAAAGATTGTATTATTCGATCATTTGTAGAAAATATTTTCTGAAACATTTTAACATTTTTTTTTTTTTTCGAAATGAAACATATTTCGCACTTTTATTGGTATATAGTGTTTTTAGAGCTGTAAGTAACATTATATATATTATGTACTATATATGCAGTAAATAACTTTTGAACTGCAAATAAATGATATATTCTATGCATTATAATTTCAGAACATTATATATTCTATGCAACCATGTATAGAATCACACATACATGTTCCTCGGGCTCATAATTATTTGTCAGTTATGTAGAATATACAAGGTATATTCTAATGATCATTTGATACATGTAACTCCAACGGAAACACGGGCTCGTTGTGATATGTGTGATAAAAAAACAAAATGCAAATGTGTATAGTACACAGTCTAATGATTATTTCCTTATACTCAATAAAAGAATTGACAAAACTAGTTATTCATCTTTTTATTTCATTGATTTTTTATCATTATGTCAAAATGACACCGAGGGATATATTAAAATGTGAAAACGAGGGATGGATGAGGGTTAATTATTTTCTTAAAATTCAAAAATGTTAAAAATATCAGTGGTGCTATAGTTCTGCTCTGCAGTGTATGTGGATAAAAGATAGTTTTGCTTTATATCGGAACAGTTTTATTGGAGAATATTCTCACAGCCTAATTGTGACGAAATATTTCGAAGCAAGTTTTGAGTACGTATCCTAAGTGAATCCGGGGGTCTTGATAAAGTTATTCACGATGGTAGCGAGTGACGTCACGGCGAGAGAGAGCGAGGATTAAGTAGGTTAGATGCTTGGGACACGAGGCGATCGGGACAGGAACGATTCGTTGAATGGACTCTTGGTAGAAAACTGGTTTCCCGTAAAAGATGATACCTTACTTACATTCTTAAATTGTATGTTACTAAAATCAATTACTGATTACGGTCAAAAGTAATAATGTACCTTCTGAATGGATATTTTAGACTAAATGTAACGATACTCTATTACGTTTTCCCATGGAAAAAGAAAAAAACGAACTGAAATGTGAAATTAATTACTAGACTGCGGATTTTTTTATGCAAATTTACACTACCGCTCAAAAGTATCCGGACATTTGCTTTTGTTCTATAAAACACAGTTTAACTTTGTACGAAAGGTATTTAGAACGGTTATGTCAATTGTAATTATTATTGTTATCTTTTTTGAAGCATCGTAGCATAATAGAATTAATTTGTATGTACAAATTATATAATGAGTATGCAGAAATAAAATTCCTGCACAGAAATACAAAATCTAATGGAACGATCTCGACGCTTAAAAGAATCTCAAGTTCCACTTTGTTTCATCTCTATGGTGCAGAACGAGTTCAGAGAGTCCTTCAATATGTATTAAGTGTCTATAAACTGTTGATGATATGGTAATGTTCTCTCGATAGAAATAAGAATGGAGGTAACGTTATGCACTCGTCAGCTTCGCTTTAGTTCGTCTGTAGCTTCTTTTCGATGAAGATATGAGTTCGAAACGAGAATTATTGGTACAAAAATATGCCAGTATCCTTACACTTGCGGAAGAAGGATATGCAGTTAGAGAAATTGCACTGCGTCAGAAAATTGCAAAGTCAACAGTACTACATGACACTATTAAAAAGTATGCAACAAGTAAAGATTGTTTATCAAAAAAAGGACAGGACGACCAGCAAAAACTACAAAATCCGAAAACCGATTTATCGAAACCATAAGTAAACGTAACAGACGTCTTACTGCATCGGAAATCACTACCGAAGTTAATAGGACAAGGCAAGATCCCATCAGCGTGGCGACGATCAAACGAAGGCTAATGAATGTTGGTCTCCGTAGATGTGTGGCTGTTAAAAAACCACTTTTAAGAACAATAAATAAGAGAAAACGATTTAATTGGGCAAAAGAACACAAAGATTGGATCATTACAGAATGGGAAAACGTGTTATGGACGGATGAGTCCAAGTTCGAACTTTTTGGCAGCAAAAGACGTCAGTTCGTTTGCAGAAAATCTAACGAAAAACTCTTAGACGATTATATAGTGACATGGGGGTGGTTCGGTTACTGTATGGGGTTGTTTTGGTAAAAATATGGTGGATGATATAGTCAAAATAGACAGCATATTACGCAAGGAACAATATTTAAACATTTTAATTGGACACGCTGTACCCTCCGGTAGTAGATTAATAGGACAAAATTTTATACTTATACAGGACAATGATCCTAAACACACAGCTAAATTGTGTAAAAACTATTTAGAGACATTAGAAAGAGAAAATGTACTAAAAATTATGCAATGGCCACCACAATTTCCGGATCTCAACCCCATTGAAAAATTATGGGATGAATTGGACAGAAAAATGCGTGAAAAGTGCCCAACATCGCAAAAAGACTTATGGAAGTGCTTGCAAGAAACGTGGAAAGAGATTTCCACAGAAACAATGAGGAAACTGGTAGAAAGATTGCCGAGATTAGTGCAAGCGGTAATATCTAACCGCGGTGAATACGTCGATGAATCTCGTATTTAATTTTAATGTAGTATTCATAGGTTTCACATACGTAATTTTTAATTTAAAACGTTAGATATTTCATAAGAAATAAATAAAAATCGGTTTTAGGCACTTAAATAACTTTTATGCAACGTATTTCCGGATACTTTTGAGCGGTAGTGTATATTTTCAGGTATATAATGTAAAAGATTAAATAGAAAATTATTTCACCTACCCAGGTATTACGAAAATATTTTCTATATTTTTTCATTATTACGTACATTCTGTGCAATTTTGTATCCTTGAATTTCTCATAAATAAGCATTATTAAAATCTTTCCAATTGATAAAAGGCGAATTAATTCCAATTGCACTTTCTATGTAAATTTTTGAGAATTTCCATGTTAGGATTTCAGTTAGCCTGAATTCTGTTCGTGACAATAAAAAAATGTACGTAACGCGAAATCAACAAATATCAACCTCTAAATACAAATAAACAATGAACTCAGTAGTTTCGATAATTGTATTATAAGGAATATGTTTTGTAACTTTGGAGTTACAACGATGTACGCGCACGTGTGTGTGTGTGTGTGTGTGTGTGTGTGTGAAAGCTTAATTATGTACATGCTTAATTCCATAAAGCAGTTTGTGCTTAAATATTTGATTTTTGGAACTCCTTTGCAGCGTCCTCTCCTATCCAAAGGTTAACCAATGTATAATACTATTCCATCTTTTCGCACGTTTTTCACTATATTATGTGAAAATAATAAAATGATTGTTGAAATGTAAACAAATTAAGTAAAAGTCTATAATATAGGTTTTTTCTTATTTATCAAAAAATAATTGCAAGTGCGCAAGATACTTCCTATAACCTCCATCTGTAGACAATTGGTAAAGCATTTACTTTGATATTTCATGTTAAAGTTAATAACCGGTACCTAATCCAGAACACGTTGTGGGAGAAAATTAAATAAATTAACAAGGTATCAATACATTAGTATGTGACTTCAAAGTCACACCGGGCTATAGAGGGTTAAAAACTTAAGGGTATATGCAACCCTGGAAGCCTAAAAAAATCGGGTGAACTTTACATTTTTTTTTCGCCTATAAATATATAGTAAAAACTCAAGATTTTTAGAAGGGCCGTTAAGCACCCTTTTAACTCTATTTCCATATTTACCTTTTATTGTGTAAAAGTACAAAATAGTACAGTTGTACAACATTATTTAACTTCATGTCCAGCGAAACTTTGTTCGCTTGCACCCAGCGACAAATGTGTCTGGAATATAAAAAGTAAAAAATTGTTGAACCAAGTTAAACAAAAATAGATTATCTCCAATGTAGCCTATGCGTTTTCAATAATTTTCGAAAGTAAGAAAGTGGCAGTTTGCTAAACATAAAATTTGCTTTCGCTTATAAAAATCAACTTTAAACATTTATAAAAATTTAAAGAATGAGATATTAAACAAATCACAAGCAATATTGTAGATTATTTTATGGAGAATAATGTGTACAAATTTCAAGCTAAATGGATGAAAAGTTTCGGAGATCTGTTGTGTGCTAGGTCGGAAAATATAGTTTCGAGAAAAACGCATTGGAAGTTTTAAATTAATCTTTTTTTAAAATAAGAGAATATTTTTACAAAATTACTCTTAATCTGCAATTCCAGGTCCATAAAGTGACCCTTCTGTATCTAAAAATTCGTCAGCTGCTTGTCTTTGAGTTTTCTTTAGCAGTTGTCCAGCTTCTTTCGAATTTACTTGAGCACGAATTTCCGCATGTATTAGTCGATATTCGTTTATTTTTGTTACAAATGTTGTACGCACTATTATCAATCTTTAGAACCATAAGATCCATCATTAATAAAATGTTTTTGTAGTCATCGTTACTAACACTAGCACCGATAAATGCCGCTATGTCGACTATTCTTTTGCCACAAAATGATGTCTTTGAAGTTTTATCCATATTATACAATTGACGCTCTTATTGCTATTTTACGTAAAAATATACGCTAAGGTAGTTTTTCTAAAAGTATTTCAATAAATAAACGTAAAAAGTCACGTTTAATGTCAAGCAATTATCCGGAATCTTTCCCCGTCAGAAGTGTTACATTAGTCCTTTTTGTTTGACATGACATGCACTCGTTTAGAGTCTTATAACTTCGCCATTTTTTTAAATTTTAAAAAATCCTTTTACTATAAAATTCTACACAAAATGTTAAAAGAAAAAACAAAAGTAAATTTCAAATTTTTGAAGCCGATAAGATTGCATACCTCCTTAATCTTTTGCATTCGAAGTTTTTGTGACGAATTTGAATTTTTCTCAATTTCTTTTAGTGTAATTACTTATGTTTCACCGATGATTTCGTTTATCAAAATTCGAAAAATCCAATAGTTCTGTTACAGTTTACAGCTACTTGTGATTCTGTAGTTTTTTTTTTTCTTCGTCACTTCTGAATTTTATTCTTCCTAATCTTCCCTCAGAATCTGTAGCATCTATCTAAACTCTGTCTTTCCTGTGTGCTGTCATACTCACTTTCACTATTTTACGGTTATTCTAATCTTCCGCATTCTTGAAGCAATTATTTAATTCAAATCTCTCATTTATAAAATTATTGATTTGATTTTTAAATAATTAAAAATCGGGCTTGTCTTCACGGTTACTAATTCCGTCATTTGGCTCGATTTTTATGAGCAGCAAAGACAGACTAACGAATGAAATAATAATTCTAATTAAACACAATGCTATTTTTTGAAGTGCGTATAAGTGAAACATTTAAAATGTAAAGAGGAAGGACATTTACTAAAAAAAAAAAAAAAGTTGTCGCTGCTTAATTGTCATTCGAGTTGTATCACACCAAGTGGCGACTGAAAGTTGCCTCTCGAGTGCAAAGGATTAATAAGCATAAAGTCTAAATCCACCTGCAAATTATAATTTATCGCCGATAACAGCGAAGATATTTATACAAATTTAATTCAGTAAACGTAAATCGTGATAAGAACATCGGTAGGAAAACATTTTTGTTGATACAATGAGGTATGCAATTATTTTTGTGATAAATTTTAGAAATCGATCATTTTAGTCGATTTATATTTATAACGTACCCAATAATTTTGAATTATTCCGCCCTTTTAAGAAAATTTTTCACCAAATGTAGTAACAATAAATTGCAGGTACTGCATTGCATGTACCTTTTTTATAAATTATTATTTAATACTGCTGATTTTTACGGTATTTCTAGGAAATTAGTAATCTTCATTCATTTTGGTTTTGTTCGCTTATAATTATTACCAAGACAAATAAATCATCGTTGAGACAAACAAAACATTGTCGAGAGAGGCAGATGAATATCAATTTGTACGATTTCCATTTTTTAACTAAGCCATCTCCGGGCAGTCCAAACCAAATCACGCTTCGAAGCATTCGTATACCCATTTCAGTGTTATAATTTATTAGTTTCTGTAGTCAAAGTGTGTCTAGAACTCTTGAATTATTTTAAATTGTGAAGAATGCAAAAAGTGACGTTGAAACGGGCAAAATCCTAGTCTTTAGAGAAGGGGATCTAAGTGTAACAGATATTTCGAGAAAAATCAGTCGCAGTCGTCGTGTTATTCAAAATTTTATAAGGAACTCTGAATCATGGTAAAATTAAGCAAAAGGGATGCAAAAGGAAACTTACTTCGCGAGATGAAAGAACAATTTTACGTGCTGTAAATTCTGTAATCAGCTGTTGTAAGTTAGCGACTCTGTCACAGATCAAAGTATCAAAAATAACAATCTGGAGAACGCTTGAACGTGCCCCACACATTCAGAGGGCGAAAATGAAGTTCGTCTCAAAACTTTTGGAACGACATATTGAAGCCCGCTTACAATTCGCAGAACAAAATATGGCAAAAGATTGGACTATTTTGTATTGGATTTCGGTTTCTTTTTTATAAGCTTTTGTCATTTCTAATGTAAGTCATTTTTTCTGACGACAAATGGAATTTGGATGGTCCTGACGGAACACATTCATATTGGCGTGATTTGAGAAAAGAATCTGTATATTTTTCAAGAAGAAATTTTGGTTACGGCTCCATTATGGTGTAGGGAGAGCTTTTAGCAACAGGATGTCTAAAATTACAATTTATGTAATTAAAGATGAGTAGTTATAGTTACATAGAAGTGTTGGGAAATGGTCTACCGCCATTTTTAATGGACTATCCAGAAAAGGAATGGATTTTGCAACAAGATAATGCCAGAATTCATACTAGTCGGCAAACTATGGATTGGTTTAGATCCAATTCCAATCGTGTTATGCGATGGCCAACCTGTTCACCAGATCTAAACTCTATTGACAATATGAAACCGTGAAAAAACTTCGAGCGACAATTTCTTTAGAATGGCAGAAGCTCGGCAATGAGCTGCTAAATTCATTAAGAAAATCAATTAAAAAAAAAAAGACTGTTTGAGTTGATAGAAGCCAGAGGGGATCACGTTGATTATTAATTTTATGTTAATAAAGTTTAATTAATATTAAGTGCGTATTTTTGTTGTTTTCCGTTACATACGTTATAAATATGAAACGACCTGAAATGATCGATTTATAAAATTAGTTAAAAAAGTAGTTGCACATCTGTGTGTATAAATAAAAACCTTTTTCGTCGATGTTGGCTTCATGAATTAAGTTTGTTTAATTAACTTGTATAAACATTTCTACTGTGATCCTGTGTACTTCCTCCAAAATACTTTCTCATATTGACGGAACGTTGGTACAGGCATCCCTCGAATAACACGGCTAATTGGTTCCGTGTTATTCGAGGGTTGTCGCAATTTTCAACCGTGCTATTCGCGACTTCGTGCAATTCAAGTACCGTGCTATTCGAGGGATGCCCGTACATATGTACTGTGTGATCGACTTAATTTTTAACTGTAATTTTCGCGACTTCGTGTAATTCGAAATCGTGTTATTCGAGAGTTGTCGCAATTTTTAACCGTGCTATTCGCGACTTCGTGCAATTCAAGTACCGTGCTATTCGAGGGATGCCTGTACATATGTACTGTGTGATCGACTTAATTTTTAACTGTAATTTTCGCGACTTCGTGTAATTCGAAATCGTGTTATTCGAGAGTTGTCGCAATTTTTAACCATGCTATTCGCGACTTCGTGCAATTCAAGTACCGTGCTATTCGAGGGATGCTTGTATATAGTGATTCTCGAAAAAATGTTCAGCATATATTTCTTTTTCTTCTTTCGTTCACGATCGTTCATAACGAATAAACGGAAATTGTCTTCAAAAATGAGGGTAGTAAATACATTTGGACTAATATCTTGAACGTTGTTAGAGACAGAGGAACGAATTGACGAATTTTCTATTTTTTAGCGTTCAGTTTCTAAGCATCGTTTGTGAAAAATACGCCTGCTTGGCAGTGTATTAATATAAACTCTTGGGTCAGTGACCAAGTAGTAATTTCTGTAGATGTATGAACTCTTTGTACGATCATATAGTGTCAATGGTTATCATGCTATGATATTATGCGTTACTATCTTTGGTGCAGTATTTATGCTTTCTTAATATTTTCGTTAAGCGGAATTCGGTTGAAAGATGACTGTACATATAATCGTAAAAAATTTCGAACCTTATTTATTACATATATCATTAAGTGAAAAAGATGAATAAAAAAGATAAATAAATTTTTCTATAGTTTAATAGAAACATAAAATTGCAAAAATATATAAATTCAATAAATAGTTATTAGAAAATTTATAAAATATTAATACTTGAAAAAAGAATAAAAAAAAATCACTGTAAAAGTTCAGAAAAATGAAGACCTTAATAAATAAAACTCTCTTAATATTAGTTTTTTGGAACTATTAAAATTTAAAACGGAATAATTAAATAAATTAAAATAATTCCAAATAATAATTACAGAACTTAATATTACAAAAAATGAAATGAAATAAAAGTTTGCTATATTATATAAATAATAATAATTCAAAATTCATATTAATAATAATGATGAAAAGGGAGGTAAAGAAAAATGAATAAAAATTCTAATCACAAGTATCATCTTAATTTTTTTTTATTAACAACTAATATTGTTAAATCTAATAAAGTAACAGTATTAAATTTATAATATGAATACTAGGAGAATAAGATAAATCTGTGCTGTAACCCTCAATTCTCTATCTTATTTCTATGGTGTCTTTTAGATTTAAGGTAATGCTGATAAAACATTGGGATACTTTTTCCAAATGAGCATTAGGCTTAATAGTCGATATATCGAGGTCGTAAAATCGATTAGGCGTTAAAGTAAACATGTTAATTGACAGAAATACAGGCAGATGGAAGAAATTTCCATCGTTTTTATAGGAGTGTTCTTTATTAATATATTATTAATCGCATAATATTTTTAGTCAAAATGTCTTCCCTTCATTCTGGTAAAAGGTGGATACCACGTTGAAAGAAGTCACATTCTCTCTCTCTGTCCCTCGTACTATTTCATTATCATATCATTTACTCTTAAATATCACATACGATAAAAACAATCTCACTCACACAAAAGCATGTCAAAAAATGCAGATTTCCTGTCGAAGTTCCCGAGCGATTATATTTTTACATTCACAGTAGTTAGATACATATGTGACATGACTATTTTCCTCAATTTCTTTCAGATTTTTCGATAAGATGCTCCGTAGTTAAAAAAAAATCGAAAACTACAGTGGGTGATCAAATTATTATGAACAGATGGAAAACTTACATATTTTATGTTTTCGATGCTATTATGTATTCTATAAAAGTGAAATATACCCTTTCCTTTGTTCTTTCCATATACAGTTAGGAACAAAAGTATTGGCACACCTGTCTCTTAATTATAGAAACGCATATAAATCAAAGAAAAAACACAATATTAGGTTAATTTCTTTTATTAATCAGAACTATTGGGTCTATAGTTTAAGAATATTACAAATATATTTATACTGATTAATTACAAAACAAAAAAGAATCATAAAATACACATTAACGGCAGTTTTCAATGAAACAAAAGTATTGGCACATTGAAATAAAATGCTTTTGTGTAGAATCTAGAATGAAATTTTTATAATGTTGGTACGCTGTTTCTTTCCGGGGAACTCCCTAATTTTGATAGCATTCATTTGTTTACTTGTTATTCAATTATTTACAAAAGCTAACTTGAAAATGTGCAAAATGGGACGCAAAGCGAAAGAAACGATTGTTACTGAGCGAAAAATTATTTTACATTTGTTTAACGAAGAACATTCGTACTCGTCTATAGCAAATATAGTCAATAGAAGCCGTTTTACAATTAGAAGTATTATTAAACGTTTTTCTAATACAGAAAATTTTGTAAGTGCTGTGCGATGTGGTCGACCTGAAAAATTGAGTGTACGGAAAAAGAGAAAAATTGTTAATATTGTAAAAGAAAAACCAACTAGTTCTGCATCGGAAATAGCGGCATATATAAACGAAAATTTTAATAAAGAAGTACACAAAATAACTATTCGTCGAATATTAGACAAGGCAGGATACCGATCGCGAGTTGCAAGACGAAAGCCAACTATAAGTAAAATCAATCAAGAAAAAAGATTAAAGTTTGCAAATGATTATATTACAAAAGAAAACGACTTTTGGAGCACAGTACTCTTTTCTGACGAGTCTAAATTTAATATTTTTCAAAATGATGGACGCACTTTAGTTTGGAGACGATCTAATACCGAACTAGACCCAAAGAACGTTCAGAATACTGTTAAACACGGGGGTGGTGGAGTGATGGTCTGGGGTTGCATGAGCTCAAGTGGTGTCGGTGAACTTGTTTTCATTGACAATATAATGGACAAATATGTCTATTTAGACATTTTAAAAAATAATGTAAGAAAAAGCGTGGAAAAATTAAATCTTGGGAGACAATTTGTTTTTCAACAAGACAATGACCCCAAACACACCCCTTATTTGGTACGGCAATGGATCGTTTTCAATACCCCTCATTTGTTACCAACCCCACCACAATCCCCAGATTTAAACCCCATAGAACATCTTTGGGCTCATTTGGGAAAATGTATTAAAAAACACAACATAACGAATAGACAACAATTGAAAGAAATATTGACGATGGAATGGAATAAAATAAGCCCTGAAATTACAAAAAAATTAGTGCATTCCATGTCAGACAGATTGAGAGCAGTTATAAACAATAAGGGATTACACACAAAATATTGACTGTATAAAATACCTAATAATATACGATAAACTTGTAAGTGTGCCAATACTTTTGTTTCATTGAAAACTGCCGTTAATGTGTATTTTATGATTCTTTTTTGTTTTGTAATTAATCAGTATAAATATATTTGTAATATTCTTAAACTATAGACCCAATAGTTCTGATTAATAAAAGAAATTAACCTAATATTGTGTTTTTTCTTTGATTTATATGCGTTTCTATAATTAAGAGACAGGTGTGCCAATACTTTTGTTCCTAACTGTAGATACGCGATTCAACTTTACTGTCATATGTTTTCGAGAGTGTTTTGTTTAATCAGTGTATAGAAAGACGCATATTCGTAACAGGCTACTATTTCGTGCTACCGAGGATCGTTCGGATGTGTGCCTTGATTTTGTTGATTTATTAGTTTGTGTTTGTTGATTTATGTTCACCTTGATGATTATTTATTCTAACACCAATAAATAACAG
The DNA here is from genome assembly GCA_951804975.1 of Anthophora plumipes. Classification (NCBI taxonomy): domain Eukaryota; kingdom Metazoa; phylum Arthropoda; class Insecta; order Hymenoptera; family Apidae; genus Anthophora; species Anthophora plumipes. The sequence goes on from OX638120.1 coordinate 10,611,512, forward strand.
TGTGTGTATATATTACAGTATTTTAAATATATTTTTACTAGTTTTAATTTCACGAAATTCAACGAATACTTTTGTTTGTTATGGGTAAACGAAAAGACCATTCGCACGTAAAAATTGCTGAGATTAACACACCGTTACTGCATACGTCACATTCCCAACGACAAATAGCGACAATATCAAAAGTTTCGTTGGAAACTGTCAATAACATTAACAAACAAAAAAAATTGCCAGTAATGAGTCATTCATACCTCAGCATGTTGGTACATGTGGCCGGAAACGTATAACAACACTACGTGATGAACGAAAAATTAAGAATATTTGCTTGAAAAATCGTAAAATGCTTCGTAGAGTACAAACAAAACTGATTCAAGACGCTGGAATACCAATATCTGACATGATAGTACGTCGGCGATTAAAAAACCTAGGTTTTGAAGTTTCCCGTCTAGTTAAGAAACCGAAATTGACTAAGACCATGAAGAAATGGACCAAGCAATATCGTAATTGGACAAAAGACGATTGGGAAAAGGTAAGACAACAGTTCAGTCTAAATATTTTACACACTGCACAAGTTTACGATTTTTCTAGGTGTACTTTTCAGACGAATCGTCCATTGAAATTCTTATGGACAAAAGTACATTTGTGCGAAGAAGAAGAGGAGAAAAATATTATGCAGACTGTATCGTTGAAAGAGTCAAACATCTTCCAAAAATAATAATTTGGTCCGTGATCAGTAGTAAAGGTATTGGTCGATTGCATATCGTTGAAGGTACTATGCGTCAAGACGAATATATCAAAGCCCTGGGAACCAAATTATTACCACAGATTGGTGAATGGTTCCCAAACGGTGAAGAATATATCTTTATGCATGATTCCGCACCATGCCATACAGCAAAAACCGTAACAGCCTACCTAACTAATAAAAAAATTCAAGTTTTACCGTGGCTTGGAAACTCACCAGATATGAACCCAATAGAAAATCTATGGGAATTATTAAAGCGTCGTATTGCATCAGAGACAATAACTAACAAGCAACAACTAATTGACAAAATTATATTCATACTGCATCTCACGACCCGAAAATGCTAGAAAATTAATAGAGTTTGTCAGTAGCAAAAAGAAGGTATTGGAAACAAAAGCTACTATATTTAAGTTTTAGAAATACATATTTATTTCAAATAGGTTAACAGAAAAAATAATGACGTTTCAGAAAAGAAATGTCACTATCGCCACTGTAATTCAAAACAATCAACATATTCTTTTTAATTGGCTTTAAAAGTTATTGTACATACTTTCTACTTTTAAAACTTCTATAAAAATATATTTTCTGGCCGCGTAAATTAAGATCGCGTGTAAAAACTACTGCATAAATTATATTACAATTTACCGCGTAAAACAGAGACTCGCATGAAAAAAAATGTCCCAACAAATTGAGGGAGGGGTGTATGTCATTTATAAGCAGGCATCTACACTGCTGGACAAAATTATAAGACATTCTAAAAATGACTAGCATGCGATTAGTGCATGCGAATGTAAAATCCACGAGTATAGCGATGTAACAACTCTTAGCTCGGAAATGACGAGAACTTAGGTGGTGGCGTGATGTGAATTCAACACGATCACCGAAACTCGTGATGTATATATCATTAAGCGTAATCAACCGGATATGCAGTGATTATGATTCGTAAGAATCGTTGCGTAATAGGAAGAACTGATTGTGTGAGACTGTATGAGAGTGACATTCTTTATCTGTTTATTGTATTTCTAAGTAATTAAAAATAAAACTGCTTTGTAAATAAGTGTAAGGTAGTGTAATAATGAATTCTGCTGAACAAATAAAAAATAATTATAATTTTATTTTTATTATATAATAATTATATAATATAATTTTACATTTAAATTTATAAAAAGTAATTATATTTTTGTTTCGTCACATCCAGTCGAAATTCAACACACTTTTGTAAAACAAATGAAATTTTATAGCAGACGACACAAATGTATTTCTTCGTAATTTATTGTTAACTCTATATTATTAAATATATTATTTTATTGTCAAATAAACCGTAATAGTATATCTTTTGTAAATAATAATAAATTAATGTTTTTAGAATTTCTTCGAATTATGCATCGAATAAAGCGTTATAAGAACTAAGCTTTTTACTTCAGTGAATTGTTTTTTATAAACTGTGTATTTATATTATTTTTTGTTAAACGTGTAAAGGTGATTTGTAACATTATAACTGGTTTAACACGTTCGAAGGCGCGGGCGCAACATGTACGGTTTGGAATGCGGTGTCCTGTGTCCCAGCGTCGACAATGCATGTCAGTTGATCGCATCCAAACTCGACGCCACTTACTGACAAGCTACCATTGCTAGGAGTTGCGCTCTCTCTCGCGCGCTCTCATGCTCTTTCTTTCGCGCTCTCTCTCTCTCTCTCTCTCGCGCGATCTCTCTTGCTTGCGCTCTGTCTTTCTGGTGCGCGCTCTCTCTCTCAGACACTCTCTCTCTTTAGCGCTCTCTTTCTCTTTTGCACGCTCTCTATCTTTTGCGCGCGCTCTCCTTTTTATATATGTATATCATTTTAAAGTGTATTTTATATGTTTTCCATTTACGCATATTACATTAGAAGTAATTATTATAATACCAAACTAATGAAGATGAAAGTGTAATTAATGCACTGTATGAATACTTTTTTGGCCTACTGTATGTAAATTAAATTCATCTTTCTACTTCATGTACATACACGATAATGCAGGGTATTTGAGAATCTGTGCCGAAAATATTTTTAATTTTGCGCAATGAAGTATAGTTTGTTTATTAACACGTTAAACGCGGACCGACGCTAGACTTTTCGTTTAGGCGGCGTTGATTCTCGAAAATTCAGCAACTTTAAATTAAAAAAGTAATTCCTTATCGTTCATTAGTGGATTTCATTAAAACAGTTTAGACAAAGATATGACTTTCCCCTGCAGGCGTGACAAAGTTACCACTTTCTTTGCAAAATTTTTAAAACTGAACCGTCGATCGAAAAGTCGGCCGAAATCGACGTTGCACTTAACGTGTAAATGTTCGTAAAGTTATTGAAGATTTTACTCTTGTATCAGTCCGGTGATGAAATTATTTTTCATCGCAGAATGTAAAACCCCGTGAAGGCCGAAGAACGTGAGTGTATGCGAGTACAGAGACTGAAAGTCTAAAAGTTCCTTTTACAATCTGATTTCGAATGGGCGAAATACGAGCATAGCCGAAGTGTGGCTTCTTTCAGCAGCAAGGTCCCTTGGTGGGTCGAATAACGGTTAACCGCTTATTCCACTTGGCTGTTTTACTCGTTCCTACTGTTTGATTCATCAACCAAACCTTTGGAATTCTTTCGTGCTAGGAAATTCGAAGTGGCCTTCGGTGCACCGTTATTTTTATCGACAGGATTCAATTGGACAGCGCTCATTTCCTCAACGAATAAATGGAACATCAAATTATATCGGCCAGTTAAGCGGAGAGTGGATCGGTTGGTGGAAAAGCGGAATGAAATGCGTTTACGCTTTTCGTGCCTGAATTCGTTTAACCTCTTTTCTGTTAGTTGTTATCGAAAGTGGAAGAGATTGTGTGTTTATTCAAAGTCACGTATAATTTAGTATATGATTTAATCACACCAAATTAATCTCGTTATGAAACAATACACTGCAGAGCATAACTATAGCACCACTACAATTTTCAACAGTTTTGAAGTCTTAAATAACTAAATATTATCAATATCACTAATATTATTAATATTACTAATATCCTGTAAAGGGTAAGAAAGAAGCATGTAATGAAGCAAGTGCAAAAATAATATTATATTTATTTGGAACGTAATATCTAACTGGATTTATGGTATCAACGTATATATTCTAATTTCTACTCATGTTTTCACGTGCGTATTCAAGACTAACTATATTTTTGCGTATTTAGTAGGTGTAGGAATCATTTTTTTCTCTTGCAATATTTGGATTACATTTAAGAACATGGCGGAACGGTCCAATAAGAAACGCCGAGGCCAAATTCCTTTACAATTTCTTCACAACTTTTTCAATATGTTATTCGCAGTTTTAACAATTTGTCGTTCAGTTCAGGGGGTTCTTTTCAGGTCCTCTTTTTCTTATTTTTCCCATACTTAGTACAATCGTGTAAAAAATCCAATAGAACTTTATATGCTAAAATTTGCACCTTGTTCTTTTTCATCAGTTACCGCGTGACATTGCATAAATTAATTAAAAATCTTTGTCCTCGTTAAAAATATTACAACAGAAACCCTTGACGTTTGTTAAGAATGAAGCTAGTGCTATTGTTTTGCACCAACCTTAAAACTATCTTCGATTACATCTCGGCATTATACATAGAAAAATTAAACGATTTTGATCTAAAGTCCATTATTTATAATGCTCTTTCACATTATACAATTGGTTTCTTTTAATTATTTTCGTAAAATTAAAAAAATTTTTAAATATTTGTGGTATAGTTCTGCTCTGCAGTGTATGTCATTTAGTTTTACATACAGTGGCTCACAATGAAAATCGTCCACTGTATTTGTTTTCTTAATGTTGGCTAAAAAAAATGCACTGTAGGAATACGATACTTTTCTAAAGAACTTGATAATATTTCATCTGTATTGTCCCTTGCATGTAAAAAGACCCAACTTTGGAAATACAGTTATTCTCACTCGTATTTAGCATAACTTAAAAAAAAAACTTAGAAATATTTTTTTATTCACGTATAGCAGGATTCATTATTACACTATCTCACATCTATTTACAAAGCAGTTTTATTTTTCACTACTTAGAAATACAATAAATAGAAAAAGGACGTAACTATCTATAAATACCATCAGTTCTCATGGTGTGACTATAATGTACCATATTACATCATATTGTAAGCAACCAGAAACATTTTCAAATAAAAAATTCGTTTAATGTTTAAACAATTTTCACGAATTTTCTCAACATGTATGATTAAATTATGGATAAGATACTTTTCTTTATAAAAGATTTTCACGTGAAATTTATGAAATTCATAAAACGGATTCATTAAACGAACGTAGAGAACTCTCTCCTTTTCTCTTTCTTTTTCTGTTTCCGCTGAGTATGTATTGGAACGGAATTACGAAGTTAATGCGGCAAGCCATTAATACTGTTGGAAATATTGTTAAATGATGATCGATCGCGATACTTTCTTTAATGGTTTGTGGCGGTTAAATGCGCCGGAGATTCTAATCGACCGAATTTTCTGACAGTACTAATTGTAAGTATTGAGAAACTCTTGAGAAAGGAAAGGAGATATCCGGAAATGGCGCATCTGTTAGATACGATCGTATATCAAACTTTCGCCCAAACAGATCCCACTGACCCACTGCAAGCGGCAGTTACGTTACGATCGAAAGAACATGTGCATTGCGCGTACAATTTTATGAATTGGCTGTTGCAATCCCCTATTAACTCATTGCGTATGGGTCACGAGATATCTTGTATTTCACAAACCGACCGTTGAGGTCGAGTGACGATATATCTCGTTTTAACCTTGGGACGGCGGATATCGGGTCACCGGTGACCCAGTGTCTTTGTTACAACATAAATCGTTGCCAGACGCGAAGTAGACAGAGCGTTGCCCCTCCACTTAACGTTTACTTTAGAATTAAGCCGAATCATCAGAACAATGCGTTTCCTGTAGATGTTTCAATATAGAACTGCGATCACGAAAGGGAAGTGCATTGGTTTTTCCTTCCGTTTTAGAATAGTCAGTATATAGGTTTGTTTTTTTTATAAATCATTGTAACATTCTGTACGTATAATTTTCAATACAGGCTGAGTCACGAGAAGCAGAACATCTGAATATTTTTATCGGATTTAAAGATGCATAAATATTATTTCTTTATGCTATTTTTTTCGGTATTTTTAAGGTCACCAATATAACAACCCAGAAAAATGGGTTGTTTATCATGAACGTACAACCACCGTATAAAACATGAAAGAAAGAATCATCAGGTCTTGTGCGTCGATTTCCTCAGTAATGAATTACAAAGTAGTATATTCTGTTACTTTACGGTTAAATAAATGTATCGCAGCTCAAGGAAGTAATTTTGAACATTTAGCGTAACAGAAATAAAGCAAATGTACCTTACACGTTGAATTTTATGTATTTCATTTTTCTGGGTTAGAGGTCATTTGAAGGTCATATTGTGTTACATGATTGAACTCGTTAGATGTCGGCTACAATTATACAAGTAGAAAGTATGCAGTTCCATTTAAAAAAACGTTGGTGAACTTGAAAATACCGAAAAAATGGCATAAAAAAAGTAATATTTATCAATAATCTTTGAGACCATTTTAATTCTGATGTACTCGTACTTTACAAAGATATTCAGGTGTTTTGCTTCTCGTGACTCAACCTGTATATATCAGACGTATGCAAAAGTTTTAGTCCTCTTTTTTTTTTCAAGTTTGTTTTCAAGTAAAATGTTTTTAAATAAATGCTATTTATTGAGATATAGTGGGGAATTAAAGAAAAAAATAATATAAAAAAAAAAGAAATGAGTATGGGGGGCAGGGCTTGAACTTACGGCTAAAAAATGTGCAGTGATTTCACAGTCAGAACTCTTAACCACTCCACCAACGATGCCATTGAAATGAAGTTAAATTTTTTGGCATATATTGAACATAGATTGCTTTTAGTTGAATTAATTTAATTTCTTCAATTTGTATACTGTTTTACTGTTTCTTCGAATGTAAAAATGTTCGAGATTGCACGATATACACACTGTATGCAGAAAATGTAAAAATTCGAAGTAGAAGTTACTTTTTCACGCGAAATACCTTAAAAATATCGGTTTTTAAGTTTTTTGGCAACGGCGCACCAATCCAAAAAATATGAAAAAAATCGAGGATGATGATCATGCTAATACGCTGCTACTAAAAAAATATAAAAAATGCGCTATTTTTTTTTTAAGATATCCGCATTTTTTTGCGTTTGTTATTTTTTACAGCTAGGATTTGCAACGAAAAAATCAGAAAAATTCCCTAAGATGTGCCTTCATGTGTGTAATATGTCAGATTTTTTTCAGAAGTTTTGCGATTCATTAAATAGGGAAAATAGTCCAAAAACTGATAATTAGAATTTACCCTGTAACTACCTCCACGGTTGAGTTTGAGGGTTGAAACTTGGTGTCACATGTTTTCTTTTGGTAAGCTATCGAATGGTGTATCGCACTACCAAATCGGTTGGAGGGCACTTTTGACCCCCTTAACCTGCTAGACCCTTTCAAAATCACCGTCACTAAAACGGCAAAACTAATATTTACACGTATTCTGGGCTACAATACCTTCACCAAGAACGAAATAAATTAATTGAAATGCTTAAACAACATTTTCTCCTTGCTGGAAGTCTTACCGAATGCAGTGTCGAATATACATTCCCTTCCAAATGATTATTAGAATGTAAATACAAAGTTCTGTCGCGAGTTCATTCTGTATTTTATTATATTTATCTATTTTACAGTTATATATGGATGCGAAGTTAAAAATATACCTGTATAACGTGAATAAATGTTAAGAAAAAGAAGTATTTGTTAAATATAGTTTCAATTCTATACGATGTTATTCTTTATGAATATTTGGTATGCTTCGACAGTTTAAAATTAACTGATGAACATATATGTAACACCATGAAGTGTTTATAAACAATTTAAGAAGGGGTTTTCACTAAACAGAGGCAAACAGGGAAACGGCGTCGTTCGATCTTCTTCATTTTTAGTTCGACACTCCGTATGATCACAATGAATACTTCTAGAAAAGAATTATCTATTAAAAAATGTTCCAGTACCGGTTACTGTAGCAAAAGAAGAATATATTATTTGAGAAGTTGCGGTAAAAACTACAATTTCGAAGTCGGGATCCTAATTTCGTTAGGATTAAGTGTACTGCGACCTACTCGCTGTTGTTTTGTGAGATTGACATCAATCAATCTTGCTCATTGTTGTTTTGTGAGATTATTTTCATCAATCGATCACGAAATTAGCGTTATCAGATAGATCAGTACTAACCAAACATTTGCACAAAAAGGCGGGAAGTTATATCGATTAAAAATAATTATACACGAACGCTTGAAGAAAAGACTAAAACTTTTGTGCACACCTAATAGTAGCTTCATAGTTTACAATTATATATAATAGATTATTAATAATAGTTTATACGTTATACTAAATTTTTAGTTGTATAAAATTCAGTTTCATTGCAGGATTATTTATGTCTGATCAAAATGCACAATTTAAAAGTAAAAGTTCTCACTTTTGTGAGTTTCTGGAGAATGAGAAGAAAATTATAAGAAAAAAATTTAGAGAAAAGAGCAGGCGCTTTTGGAAATGGAAAGCTTGTATTACACAAAGACGTTGCCAGGAGCTGTCGAAAATACCGTGTTACGTATACAGGGTGTTTGGTAACTGGTGGTACAACCGATCAGGGGGTGATACTACATGTAAAAATAAGTCGAAAAAAGGAATAACATTTTTTCGTTTGACGCTTCGTTTTCGAGAAAATCCAGTTTGAAAATTCTATCCAGAACGCGTGCACTGGACTGTCCCTGCAAGTCATTATTCGCTACAAGTTTCCTTTTGCTTACAACAGCAGTAGCTGAATATTATAGGCAGCAATTTCCAAATCGTCAATAAAATTAATAAATGTATTATCCGTACATTAACATTTCTCATTTATAATACATATCTAAACCTAGATACAGTCCAGTGCACACGCACCGGATAGAATTTTCAAACTCGATTTTCTCGAAAACAAAGCCTCAAACGAAAAATGTTTATTCTATATTTTCGACTTATTCTTTCATGTAGAATCGCCCCCTTTTCGCTTGTACCACCAGTTAATGAATGGTAGCATATGATTTGGTATTTAAAATATTAAAGACCTCAATAAAACCTTTACCTGTACTCGTACCTCTAAAAGCGGCTTCTCCCAGACGGAAAAACCCTAATTTGTTCTAGCTGTACGCAGTTTTCAGAAAATATATTAGAATCAGTTCGACTTTCAAACTGTGAACATCTATTGGAACTCAATAAATTAGAAAACAAGAAAGAAAAATTGTAATGTGATTAAGAATTTTTTCTTTGATATATCATACAAGATACATTGACGCTGGATACAAAAATTCTTCGTACGGTCCTGACCATGGTTTCAAGCCCTTAACTGCTCGTATTTCTGTCAATTTCCATGTTTCGACAGCTAAAACATGTTTACTTTGACTTCTGACCGATTTTACGACCTCGCTATATCTTGGCCCCGACTATACATATTTTGTAAGTGTCAATCAGATAATATTGTCTACGACACCTTCGCGCTCTCACCGCGTAAAAACGAGAAGGAAGATTTCTTGCCAAGTCTAGAATCGACCAACTAAAATATTGTAATATTGTAACAAAGTTAAAGTCAATTACACGTCAAATAATCACTTTGTAATTATAATAGAATATAGTATTGTAGAGTCTTACTCGTCTGTATTCAATTTATCTAGCTTGACTAGTATAGTAGCGTATCAGCTAAACCTACATAGATATACCTTTACCGCTCGAGGTATATTGTTGTCGACGACTGTTGTAATTGTTTACGACTCGCGAATTTCAAACACCTCTATATCCGGTGGCACGCAACGTTAACCATACGCTGAATGGTTCATCTCCTTCGGCTACCTTCGTTAACCATATGTTGGATTGTCCGACCCTTCCTCACAATCTCCACGTCTACCGCGGATCGAGAGATCACACGCGCCTTTTGCACGAGAACAAAACCGAACGTTGTCACGAAATTGGTGACAACCGGCAGAAAATTGAGAAAAAGGGGTATTACACCTTGAGGGTATTACAATTGAGAAAAAGGAGCTATACACAAGCTCGACATGTGCAAAACGTTCTAGATGTTATACTTGTATTGGGAATGATAATAAATATAGCACCAAATGTGATCATTGTTTTTTCATATGTAATAATCATGCACTTATAAAAAAGGTAACATTATGTAGTAACTGTTCAGAAAATGAATAAAAGATATTTACTTTTAGTGTAAATATGTTTTCACTTCAGTTCTGATGTACTTTAGCAATATGCTACTTATTATAATAAAAAATTGCGGTTTTCCATACGTATAAAAATAATTTTATTATTGGGTCATTTGTGACCCTGGTTAGGCCGTTTATGACCGAACATCCTGAACTAAAAAAATGTATTGTCCATTGTTTTTTGGTACTATCGTCTTCATTAAGAATCAGGTTAGGCCTCAGCACATACGTATTTGAAATGTGTTCAATCAAATGGGAAATGGAACAGAACAAACAACAATAGTAACGCGGAAACTTGTGATATATTTGTTATAAGTAGGGAAAATCGCAAAGGGAAATTGCAGAAATTGTAAATAAAAGTAAGACTACTGTACAACATATTCTGAACGGGTACAAAAATCAAAGTCGTATTGCAAATAAACAAACAAAAAAAGTAATCTAAAAATCTTGAGCGATTATGACGGAAGATATACTTTCCAATACGTAAAAGTGTTCGATACCGCTCTAGGACAGAAAACATATTTATATTTACCACTTAGTTTAAGATAAGCAATCTTAAGATAGAATCCTATTATCTTCCGCGCACAATTACGCATTGATGAAAGATTGATGAAAGACCCTTGGAATCGTTACTCATCTACCCCGAGTCATACGCTTGGAACTTCTTATTCAACGATTCCTAGTAATATTCAAGAATGTCTATTGTAGTTTTCCTTTTTCGGCGTTTCGATTAATCAGTTAGCTGTTGCGACCTTTTTGAAAAGTATGTATGTACCTAAAATGTGTCGCAAAAAGTAAGCGATGATGAGTATACTCGTCAAACACAGAGTATGTGTGGCTGTTTTAACATAGAATTAAGTTGTAATGAAATGACTGTATTATTTTTTAATTTTATTACCTACAGGGTTTTTTGGTAACTGTTCTGTGGTGATGAATGTGTGAAAAAGAAATTTGTTTGAGATAAAGTTGTTTAATTCCATTCAGGGTAAAAATTATAATTTTTTAAATAATTTTCTTCTAGAATTTTTGGAAACAAAAATATACATTTAAACAAGAGAACACTTTGTTCTTTATATATTTTTATTTGTTCGTTTTATTTCGTCTTGGCCTCAAAATATTCAAAACATCTTAAAATTTACAAATATATTTTAGTTTTCACCAAAATTGCAATCTAAACAGCAAATTGTAACTACTTTTTACGTATGACGAGTATACTCGTCAAAAACAACTAATTGGTTAAGTGACGTTCGAATAACTGATATTCTTCTGTGTATTCACAATATGAAGATCATTTGAAAAGTTCACCCTTCGAATTGTCATACTGTTTGAATTTTATTTATACATCTTAAAATTGTAGTTCAATATATAATTTTTAAATACAATTGTCCGGGAAAATTAAACCTTTGCGCTCCGAGTATTTTTTTATGGGATAGATTTGTCAACTCCGACATACTTTTGCAGCGAAACTTTTTGAATGAAAAAAAAAAAATGACAGACGTTCCTGAATTTCTTTACTTTTATTTATTTTATCAATTTGCTTTATTTCAATGCAAATGAAGATTAAACAGAGTTATGCTTCGTATTATAAAAGAAACGCTGTCGCTGCCTGCTGTGCAATTAATAATTTACAGTAATTGTGCCGTTATTAAGTTTTCTATTAAAGCAGCTTAACATCTTGTTTCAGCTGAAATAATCTTCTAATTGATACACGAATAAAGATATATAATTATGAAAATATCTACCAAGTAATAAGATACATTACGTATTTTGTTAATTTATTTTCTTTTACATTATGTCTTCTACTTTTGTTTTGTTTTTGCAAATCAATTAGAAAATAATGAAAACGTACATCTAAATTTTGTAATGTTGGCTTATCTCCGAAATGTTTATCCTCGATAAGGTTTTGTATTTCTATTTCAGATATGAATAAATAATCTGCCGAATAAAATAAATAGTTGCAGAATATGTGAACGTTTAACATTTTATTTTACTGTTATTGTTAAGTTGTAGAGTTACTATATTCGAAAATCGTTGCCCTACCAACAGTTTTGAGTATGTATGTAGGTATTGTTTGGTGACCTACATAAGAATAACAGGAATCACAGGTACCGACTAAAATTTTAAAATACTTCCTTCAAGGTGTGATTTATTCACGAAGTGTGTGTATTCCAGTCTTCCTTTGTGATATTTCCAATAAATTAATTTCTCTATTATTTTATAATACGTTACAATCGTTTGTGCTTCGTCCTGTGTGTATAAAAGTTTCGAAACAATTTAAATGGATAATTAAACAATTATTATTACTGAATAAATAATCGATACATAGTACAATATTTCTAAATTTATGAGTACCGTGTACATCTTACCTGATTTTAATCGTTTAGACGAAAATATGTACCTAAATCTGAATTCAAGAAAATCTAACTAACAATGAAACCCACACTTATCGCTAATGTTTAAAATATGAAACCACTAAGAATAATAAACATGCTGTACTGTATAATAATAAAAATTGAATTAATTAAAAAATAATATAATAGATAATAAAATAAAGCACATAAGAAAATACATAAAAAACTAATTAATAGAGTAAACATATAGATTTTTTTTGTTATCAATATTTAATCTAAAAGACGTATTTTGTGTTTTCTGTTATAGTTGACAATACCAAAGAGCTTAAAATAGCATGCCAAATCAAAAATGGATCACAACGATCGTCTTTATTCTGTGTTTCCTTATTGGAACTTGGAGGACTACTATTGGTACGTGAATTGTTTTTAGATTATTCAAAAACGTTACTGTTATATAAACCATTACTCGTACTACTTGCTCCTACTAGCAATTTCGAATATGGTTATCATTTCTTATTATTAAAAAGTATTTCAGCATAGTTTTAGTAACACTGTCCAATAACTTTGAACTTTTAGAAAAATTTGCAATATCTGTTGTGTGATTCTTGGAGAGTTTCTCATCTCAAACACGAATCCGGAAGCAGAATTATTCTATCAGTCTTAATTTTTGAAAAATATGAGTTTTTGTAAAAACGGACGATTTTGAGGGCAAATGAGGTATTACGTGAAAACTTAAAATGCTAGGAAGTCTTTATATATAATTTAGTCTTTAAAGATAGAGGAGAGTGGTTTTGAATACATTAGTGTATACGGTTATTAAATTTTATGGTTTTGAATGGTTCTAAATGACAGTTAAAGTTTAAAAAAGAGCCGATATGCATACTCTATGCGATACTTTTGCATTTTTGCGAAAAGTTCTTTATCTAGCGCAAATTTTGCTACACAGTGTCGGATTTTGTAAACATTTCTTACGAAGAAATAATCCGGATAGTGGCTCGGAATGATTTTGAATTCAAACAGATTGGAAAATGAAATATAAACTGCAGAAAAAATGAAATATATAAAATGAAGACTTAGCAGATGTAAAAATCTTTTCGTCTTGCTTAACATTTATACTTTGCGAATTAAATGATACATGTCTCGTTACAGTAGAAATATATGGTATAAGCTTATTATGGAAATTGAATAATAAAATATAAATTAAGAAACTAATGAAAATCAAAATGTTAGATTGATATTTATTATTTAATATTAATAATTTAAATTCATTGTAAATTAATTCAATTCAAATTATTCAGAATATCAAAATTCGTAAAGGAATTAATCAGTAATAATTAAAAATAATAATAATATATAAAATCATTATTATTTAATTTAAAGCAATATAATAGTTAACTGTAGGATCAAATCTTTCAAATAAATTAGTTATCATAATCAATTTCATTTTAATCTAAAAATTTTTACCAATTTTAACTTTAATATTTGTACTTATATATATTGGTATTCTATTTACAAAAAATATCCACAAATTTGAAGACAAAAAAACCAAACGAATTAAGAAATAAAACTAGATAGTGTAAATGTGTCCTTGGCCATCTCTGATTTTTAAATTGCATTTTATTACTCGTAACACGAAAATCAATTGGTCGTTTGTTCATCTGGTTGTGGGAATAAAATTACAAATATGTGATGCCGGAACACGCAGCAACGTATGTAAAAAATTCTTCAAAGATATTGACCATACAAGATTAAATTACTAGTATTGTTAATATTTATGTTTAACCGAAACTAAAACTTCACCATGAAAATAGGAGGAAACGGAAAATTGTAAGGCAAAATATATATTTTAACATTAAATATGAAAATGTTTTTAATGTCGAGTTATTATATGTAGATATTTCAAGTTGGTTAGGTAGGTGGAACATAGTTAAATAATTTAAAAAATATTACGAGTATGTAGAGAGTTCTTTGAAGAGAAAGAGTGTTTGTCGCAACGCTGAATATGTATTTGAGTGCGATTAAGAACGAACAGTTGCGGCGTATTTCGGAAATTGAAGTTTGAATGACAAGTATTTGGTATTCTTTTTCGTGGAGCACTACGTAAGAGTAATTAGCGTGTACATTACATACAAATGGTCAGTTATCAAAGGTAGCCATGTCCAAGGGTCATTATCAAAAGTTGTAATTTGTATTATATTTTGCATAAATATGTTTAAATTGATGTGTCAAAGAAATACGAATTTTGCATAAAAATTCGCAGTCTAGTAACAATAATATCAAATTTACAGATCAGTACATATATTTCATTTCAGAATATGAAACAAGTCAATCAATTTCTGCATGTACACTGCAACTCATGGAAGTATGGCCACTTCCTTGAAACATTTTTTTTTAGTAAATAATTATTCGTGATTTGTATAAAATATATTTATGTTACCACCCTTCTATCCATTTACTAAGTAATAAGTCATTAATATTTTATTTTCTTAAAATCTATATAAATTTATTTCTAAAAAAGTTTTTCTTCTGCTTATCTTATGTACGTTCGAATCTAACCAAAGAAAAATTAGTCTTTGTTATTAGTTAAAGGTCGTTCTTTTTTTGCTGCGTATTTACTTGACATTTCTTTTTTATTTAACATTTTCTTCTCGGCAAAGAGAAAATTTAAAAAAATTAAAGAAAAGTTTGGTTTAATTATTTATACATAATTCGTTAACTTTATGTTTATACAATGAAAAACTGATAAGAAATAATATAATTTTGTATATATTTTCTGTATTTTTTCTTCGTTTACTTTTCTTTTACTTCTTTGATTTTTCAAGTGTCCATCCTTCCATGAGCGATAGTGTATATGTGTAAGTCAGTTTTATAATGACAACATATAGAGACAATAAATCTATACATGGAAATAATAAAAAAATCCTTCTTTTTAGTTTTTCAATTAACTCCTACGTATTTACGATCTGCCAAAAAGACAGTAAGCAAATATATGAAATTACTTTGTTACAATAGCATGTGGCCTTTTCCACCATTGTGAAATTAATATTTATTTAGTCTTTGTTGTTTTATATACACATAATTATTTATTTCACGAAATCTAAGGGATGCTTTCTCTTTAATCGTCTAAGAATTGCTTCCAGACCAGATAGAATCCATAAATATTTCAAAATTGGTTTAATGTGGACATAGCCAGAAGAGTAATTTTGAAATGACACCTCTCATATATGATAATTATTGATATCCTGTGTCTGATTTGTACCATACTTTGTGTTTACGCATTATTGTCTAGATATTACATTTGTTTAACCGTTTGAGTCTCAGACGTTTCGGAAAAATCTTGTCGAAAAGACCCAAGCGCTTTACTTAGCTTATCTTAGATTGAAAATGATAACAACTAGAAACAAAATGTATTACTTATATGGTTAACATGAGAAAAAATAATGATGTGACGGGCGAGCAGCAATAAAATTGAGCGCGTTGACTTCGGTAGAATGGAAATACACCGTCAGTTGTCTATATCGCTCGGAATACAGTGAATTTTCTTCGACGTGAAATCTAAAAAGCGCGATCGCGCTGCGTGGGACTCAAACGGTTAAATAAAAGGTAGTAAATGTCCCTTTTTTTTTTTTTTTAATTACAGGAAGTCCTATCAGAGACCAAGAAAAGGAAGAAATGGATATGAGTATGAGCAATTGGACACAGCTTGCAGACGAATGGCTTGCTGCCAGAGCAATGTCCGCGGAAAGGTTGGACGTTACCATTTTACCATTTACTGACACACTCCGCGATCTGCCACCAACTGCAGAAACTATAGTCATTAATGGTACCAGTTCTGACCAATTGACACGGGTAACAGAATTTTCTTCATTGTAACCACGTACTGTGAAAATGTGACTACTATCTACTTTTACAGCACTCATATTTATGCTAGCGTACGATCTGAAATCTCTGTTCGGCTCGCGCAATGCTCGCACTCAACTCTTTGCGCTCGAAGCCTTTTTCGGTCGGGCAAACCGGCAACTCGAGAGGATTTTCCGCGTGTTTGTTGAATTTCTTACGGTTAACTTCAAATGATTTCACGTACAAATTAATATATAAAATTTTTACATTTTAACCCTCTATAAGTCGATTTTTTTTTCATTTATGAGAAGAAAAATTACAGTTGATTGTAACTTTACATTCTATACATTCTAATAATAAAAGAAAAAGTTAATTACTAAAAATGTAACAGTATAACAATATAATGCAACAGTGTAACAGAAAACAAAGAAAATGAGTTATAAAATGTATATCGATGCTTTCTTCATGATGTCTGCGCAATTTCATTGACTAAATGTCGTCTCTTTCTCTCTTTTTTTTTTTTAGAAGTAAGTTCTTGGTCATCTGATAAATGAAGGAGCTCTAAATTGATGGAGATAATTCTGAACATTAAAATTGTGTTCGATTTTTTGTTAATAAACATTGAAGTTAGTGGAATAAAGCATCAAGTTAATTTGTACATCTAATAGATAAAATAGACACATAGTGTCATAGATGGTTAATATTTTACGTATCTCTACATCTTGAAGAAGGAAATTTGTTAAATATTAAGCTCTGCATTGTTGCTTTGTCTGGTATTTTATAAAACAATCACCAAGATGCATCCTCGGCTTGTCGGGGCAAGTTTGCCATATAGAGTACGACGATAGTGCTTTTGCTTAGAACTTTTTTGTAGTATCATTATTTGTTTCACATACTATTTCATTGATGAGTTCATCGGTAAACAAACAGCTTAAAAAGATTTAGTGGTTCTTTTCTGTCTGAAGATAATCACGGTCCTGCGGATTTTTCGCCGCAAACTGTATTTTTCGCGGTATATCTTTCGATTTTGTGTACGTTATCCATTCTGAACATTCTATATCTTCTGCGGTATCACTGTCACTCTCACATTTACTGTCTATTATTCTGATTTTTCGCCATCTTACACCTTTTACTTCATAACTGCTTTTCTTCTCTCTATCGTCAATTGCTTTATGTACAGAGATAATGTCGTTTTTCAACAACGAAAAATCAAACTTATCTTTACTTGAAATGATTTCATTACCACATTCCATGCTTACAGGGCTGAAAGATTTACTATAGTAATATTCCTATTGCCACGACTGTCAAGTTCGGACTAACGTCGAAGACGCAGTCCGATCACGTTCTAATTTGAGATAAGAAGATCTTGTAGTCATTTGAAGGTGTACCCTTCTACACTTTGTAAGACTATACTCGTACATGTTGAAAATTTCACTGAAATCGATCCATGTTACTATGAGCTAAAAACGTTTAAAGGTGATGTAAATCGAAATTTTCTACGATTTTCGGCCTAATACTGTGATAAATCGAAAGATTCTTATATCTTTCAATGCCTGTCGCTTGTTCCTGCAAATTTTTAGCATGTATATAACTAACATAAATCCACAATACGTATTTTTCAAATTTTCATCACAGACTCGGGTAAAAAAGTTGTAAAAAATGATTTTCACTATTTTCTTTGCGATTTTGACCAATTTTCCCATTATTTCCTGTGCACATTATCTAGTGAACTAATGCTTTTAACTCCTCAGAAACATTCACATCGTTTGGTTCAATTTTAAAAAAGTTATTTTGTTTTAAGTGATGTTCGAGTATTAATGGGGGTCATTGTATGTACATACATGATCAAAAAGCCTTCTTACACAACTGAAATGAAGAAATTACCTGTAAAATGTCATAAAGTTGTCAACAGTGAAGGAAAATATTGATTAAAATAATAAAATGTGCTCCATTTGCATCGTTTCAAAACTTCTCATAAGAATCCCTGAATAATGGATTGATAATTTATACAGGATATGCATATAAAAGTTGAATTGTGACTAATTTCCCATGGAAACGTAATATGACACTATAACACATTAACCAAAAATACTCAAAATTCTCTGTGAGAATTGATTGTAATTAATTCAATAAATGAACCAAGGATTTTACGCTTTTCTAAATATTTTAGGAAGAACAGTTCGTAATTATATTGTAATGTTTTATACTAATTATGTTGGTAGCGAATCAAATTTTCACAAATACAAATATAAATAAGTTTACTGCCAGCATTGATATACTATAACTGTATAAATATTGCATGAAATGAAATAATGTTTTCCAGCATTCTGAATAAAATTCGTTACGACTGTTATATGTATTTAAAAGATATACGCTCCCGTTCATAAATATTAGGACACCTGAATATAAAGCATACTGAAATCTACTGAAAGGGTCTAGCAGGCTAAGGGGGTAAAAAGTGCCATCTAACCAATATGGTTGTGTGACGGATTATCAGTTTTTGGACTATTTTTCTCTATTTTCTCTATTTAGTGATACGTAAAAATTTTGAAGAAAAAAACTGTGACATATTACGTTTATGAAGGTACATCTTAGGAAATATTTTCTGATTTTTTTGTTGCGAATCCTAGTTGTAAAAAATGAAAAACGCAAAGAAATGTGAATGTCCTAAAAAAAAAAAATGGCTATTTTTATATTTTTGTAGTAGCAGTAGATCAATATAACTATTATCCTCAATTTTTTCAGATTTGTCGTAAGGGTGCGCCGCAATTTAAACATTAGAAATTTTAATGTAAATTTTTATTAAAAGTTATAATTAGAAAATTCTATTGATATATATTGAAATTTACTAAACTCAGCTGAAACCTACCAAAATCTACTAAAATCTACCGAAATATGCCGAATTCTATTTAAATTTATTGTATTCTACTAACATCCAATTGAAATTGATTAAAAAAGTTATTATGTTTGAAAAGGTGTCCGAATATTAATGGGAGTCACCAAGAGTGCTTAAAGATCAAGATGAAAATATGTTTAGTGGGAATTAAGCAACAGTGTTCATTTATGTTAATTAATTTTTGCAGCGTGCAATGTTTTCAGCTTGTCTTTTGATTCTTCCGTATTTCCTTGACTTTTCTCACGTCCAACAAGGCGATATTTCCAGCTCTCACTTTCAGCGCCAAAATACTTTCACCAACTTGATCGACGAGGATACAAATATACTGTATCTTTCTTATCCGTGTTTACACGTGTCAGTGACTTTCCCAGCGAAAGTTTCACAATGATAGATACAATTTTTCATTTTAGTATAAAATGCATTATTTTGCAAATGTTACATTTATCTGTAGATATGGAAAATTTATGAATTTGAATTATCAAAGATTATTTGTTATTCATTCAAAAGCAAATTTTACTTGGTACCGCATTTTTAACGTGAAATTTTGAAAAGTATTCACATTTTTCATATTATTTCGTTCTAACAATTCTTTCTGTGTTTTCGTAAGAAAAGTTTTTTTTTTTTTATAAAGTGTATACTTCGAAGATTAATATTTATAAGAGAAAGTTATGTTTATTTAATGTTATATCTTTCAGTACAATTATTCTCGAATGTTGTGGGAGATGGAAAGTATACAACCCAGCGGGCATCTTTCAGGATTTGTGGATAAAGCTTTGAAATTATTGGATCTAAAGCAAGTAATGATGGAAGTGGAAACGTCAGTAATGTCGAAAGTGTCCTGTACAGCATGTAAAGTTGGTGCAGGTCTTCTTCAACATTACATAAAAGTTGGAAAAAGTGACGAGGAAATAATGAACAGTATTTATCAATTTTGTGTATCTCTTAACATTCAAAGTTCTCGAGTTTGTCAAGGAGTTACGTTGCTTTTTGGGGTAAGTTTCATTCTTTTAATCTATTTTCTTCCTTTCTATCATTTTTCGAGCGCATTAAGAATTTTAAAAGATCGTCTATTTTATTCTAGAATTTCAAAAGAATTAATTTAATATATAAAAAATAAGTTAAAATTATATATTTTTGTATGAAATATTTGGTACATTTTCACTTTGCCTTTCATTAATTTAGAGATATGGTTTCTATTCTACTTGCATACAGAATAAACTGCAAAATGTTGATTACGTTTTTTTATGATATTATGATTATTATTATCATTATTATATATATCGAGAAAGTTATTTCTGAAACGACGAGTGCAGTTGATTAACAATCGGTATAATGTTTCTGTATATAACGAACATAAATCTAGAAAATATATTTTTTAAATTTTTATTACAAGCTCAGGTAGAAGAGTTGTAAAAAAAGCTCTACCGTGTTCTTTGCAATTCCGACTAGTTACAATTTTTTCAAAATATTTTTTATACATTCTGTAGTAAACTGATCCTTTTAACTTTTCACGAGAACTCATTTTATTCGGTTCAATTAAAAAAAAGTAATTCTGTTTTAAATGATATTCGAATATTAATGATCATTGTACGTGCACGTGGAAATGTAACTAAATACTAGATAATACGAATTTTAAGTAAATTGTTGTTAATTTTGCTGCTAATTTATATGGCCGAATGCTTTTTCCCAATACTTTCGTTGGCTAAATATTAGGTTGTCCCAAAAGTTCCTTTCGCTTTATTGTTAGACATGAGATGTAGAATCGTTTATTTTTAGTGTAATTCTATAGAATTCCAATTTTTCATTATTCTCGTTCTCTTCGGAAGACTTATGATGCGATTTTTCCAAAATTTCTATGGTTTTTCTAACAAAATATTGCTCAAGGTATTTTTTCATTTCATTTAAAATTTCCGACTCTAAACTTTCTGCATTGATTATGAACCGTTTGGACAGTTACAGTACGATCCCAATAGACGGCGTAAATCTAATTTGCAATATTTCGAGTACTATTGCCTTTTATAAAGCAACACAACGTCACATGTTATAAATTCATTTCCTGATTTTCCATCTTTCAAGATGGCACAGAAAAATCCAAGCGACACTTCATCAAAAAAGAAACATAATGTTGGAAAGCTAGAAGACAACTAAAGACTATGAGTTCGATTTTAAACATATTGGACTGCATGTTTACTCGAAACGCTGTCAGGCAAAGGAGTGCGCGAATATAACGAAAAGAACTTTTGGGACAACCTAATACTTTCCTCCAAACAGCATATTGTTTGTTCACCGTTTTTCAATAGATAACAAACGAATATCATAATTACTTTTCGTGTATTTACTTTATATTAGATTAGTTTAACGTTACCACGAGTTTTTATATTTATACCGTATTATTTTACGTATAAAAACCATTTCTCGTTGACTTGAAATATCACATACCGTTGCGTTTGATCGAAAACTTATTGCTAAGGATAGTTAGCTATATTCTGTATAATTTCTTTTTTAAACTAACAGTAGATTTAGAAAATTATATTTACATTACAACAAGCATAACAGAGATAATTGCTTATTTTCTTTCGAAATTATTATTAACGAATATCGTTGTAAACTATTTTTTATTTTATTAAAATCGTTACGATTTTTGTTCAGGGAGAAGTAATTTATGTGCTGAAGCAAGTGAACATGGGACCAACGCAAATCTGTAGCTTTGTCATTGGCGACGCATGCGATGATACGTATAATCCTTTACATGAGTGGGAAGTGGCATTTCCACCGGTGAACAAACCACCTGTGAAACATCCTATTCCACCTCAAGAAGGTGCGCCGACCTTCAAAGTTCTTCATATCTCTGATACCCACTACGATCCTTATTATCAAGAGGGCGCGAACGCGGATTGTAACGAGCCGTTATGCTGCAGATTGACCAATGGAGCACCCCAGACTCCAGCCGCAGCTGCTGGCCGATGGGGTGATTATAGGAAATGCGACACGCCAAAGAGAACCGTTGAACATATGCTCAAGCACATCGCTGATACTCATTCTGTAAGTAATCATATAGTATCGTCGTGAACGAGCCACAGAATAGACCTTCATTGTTCAATTTTTTTATTTTTCTCGCACTGTATGAGTAGGGGAAACCCGACCAAAACCGAGTACATGGAAAAAATCGGGACCTACTACTATTACACTGTCTAACAAATTTTGGTCTTCAGAAAAATCTGTAATATCCATTGGGTGAACCTTATAGAGCACGGGTTCTCAAAGTGCGGCCTGCAAACCGTAGAAATACGGCCCACGATGTCAGATCATCCGCGATCTTGAATTTATAGAGCTAATTTACATTTTTACAAAAGAATAAATAAATTTTATCATACTGTAATTAAAAATTGTTCAGCTAAAAAAATACTAAATTTTATATGATATACAGTCATAAGTATTAGGACAGCCTTTATAGTCGAGAAAGAAGTATTATGTGATTTAAATCATATTTTCTCACTAAAGGTAGTGCCATATATTAGGAAAAATATACATATGCATTTATACTTTGAGATTCTAGAATGAATAATGTTTTTTTAGTACGATTTTAGGTTCATTTTAGAATCATTCTTTTTTAGGATGATTTCGTAATACCTTTTATGCGTCAGATAATGTTGTATTATACTTGTAACGATAATAAGGCTTGCTTCACATTCATTAAGTAGATTTTAGTAGATTTCAGTGGACGTCTGTAGAATTTAAAAGATTTTAGCAAACGTCAGTCGATTTAAATTAAAGTAGGTAAGTTTCAAGAGATTTCAATAGATACTAGCTGAACATAGCAGATTTAAATAGAATTTGGCAGATTTTGGTAAATGTTGGTAGATTTCAACAGAGATTAGTACATTTCGATACATGTCGATAGAATTTTCTAAAATTCAATAGATTTCAGTATGTTTTACATTCAGGTGTCCTAATACTTGTGAACGGGAGTGTATCTTGTTATTGTACGAGGGTCGGCTAAAAAGTAACGAACTTTCATCTGTATCTCCAAAATAAAAGTAACTGTCGAAATGAAACGAAGGGGAAATGAAAGTACAAAATACCATATATATTTTTAAACGTAGTCATCGTTGATTTCAATACATTTTTGCCAACGCGTGACAAGTTTTTTCATCCCGTCAATGATAAATTCTGCCGGTCTACTTCTGATAAAGGAAGTCACTGCTGCCTTGACTTCATCGTTTTGACTTGGAATGAATACCTAACCCCGAGTGTCCTCATTAATTCTGGAAAGAAGTGAAAATCTGAAGGGGCCAGATCTGGGCTGTAAGACGGATGTGGAATGACCTCAAATTTCAATCTCGTAAGGGCATCAAGAGTTGTGCTGCAATAATTTTGTGAACTTGATATACGCGTCTTCGCAAATGCTTTAGCGTCTTGATGTTCAGCATTCGCAGTTTTCCCTGATTCAAGATATTCTGTAAGATAGACTTGCTTCCTATTCTACAAAATGGTTAACTAACAACGGCCTTTTTGCCGATAGTTGAACTTAAAATTTTTTTTTCTCTTTTAGAATTTGTATGGCGGTATTCCATATTTTGCCCTTTTTCTTCTGGATCATAATGATGAATCCAGCTTTCATCACTCGTGATAATGTTCAAAAGAAACTCATCACCTTCTTCGTGATATCGATCCAAAAGTTGCTGACAACATTCAACTCGTCATTCTTTGTTTTCACTTGTCAATATGCGTGGAATCCAGCGGTCTCTAATTTTCCGATAACCCAGTTCTTTAATAAGATGACCCACTCCTTTGGAAATTCCAATCGCCGTTGCAATATGACTTTGAGTAATCCGACGATCGCATTTGATTAGACGATCGCCTTCAATGTTCAAATGGACGACATGTAATACCCCACCGTTTCACAGTACTTTGACTAATTGTTTCTGTTGAAGGGTTACGTAAAGTAAAAGAATCGTGTAAAGTAAAAGGTCTATGATAATTATATTTAAAAGAATGATTGAAGAAAGATGTTCTAGGTGAAGTGTACAAGACGGGAGCACGATTAGAACTCTGTAGAAAAAGTCTGGGTTTCTTCCATACGCGCCTCGCGCCGTAACGTCCGTCGTCGTCAATTGTTTAATTGGCCGACGTGGCATGAAACAGCCGTTATTTCCTAATATCTATAGGGTGTCGAGTTTTCCATGAAATATAAGAACTATTAATGTTTTACTTTAACAGTTTCAGTAAACAGCCAGTAAACATCGATGAATTTTGGCAGGTGTAAGATTTTCCGCGGTTAAAAACTGAATCACAGTACGTTGCTTGAATTTCGTTGACATTGCATTCATATCCAACCCCGCTATAAACGATACTACTCGTAAATGCGTAGAGCAACTTTATCTATATTTGGCATGTTTATAAAGTAGGGACGCAGCTAAAAATAGAAAGCTCAAGTAGATTTATATCTTATTTCGTTCTGGAGATACAAACGTGAGTTCACTACTTTTCAGCTGACCCTCGTAAATAGATTTCTTCGAAGAATTGCATAAAAACAGAATTTGATAAACGTTTTAACGATTTTAAGAATCACGACGAAGAACTTATTTTCTGATCTATTTACTTGTGATCCATAAAACTTGTCGGAAGATACATATGTATGTAATTCGAACTGATCAAATTACAGGAACATGTCGAAGCGAAGAATTCTTATCGCAACAATTCCTTCACTGATTTTTACAAAGGATTATCTTCACAGGATTTTCCAAAATTGTGCAAACATACTCGACAAATGTTTTCATTATTTCGAACCACTTCTGCATGCGAAGAGACTTTCTCAATCATGAGTACATATTAATAAGTCCAAATTGAGATGAAAATTAACCGATGAACATTTAAAAGCGGTATTAACAATACATTCAACTGACTTAAAACCAAGGCTCAATGATATTATTAAAAGAAAACAACTGTACAAGTCATACACTTCAGATTATTGGATATACTATTCTTTTTTCTTTTTTTCCATTAGAAATTATTTAGCTATTTTTGATCAATTATTTTTGAAATGTGTTAATAAACAGTTTGTAATAAAAAGTAATTATTGGCATGAATAAAGAACGATTGTGTTATAAAATTAATATAAATCTTTCCTTTATGTCTAACTTTTTATCGATTTCAACATATTTTTCTATAACTTTTTTTTCGTCCGCCAAATATTTTGGATTTTACAATTTGGTTATAGAGTTTCCCGTCTCAAACACAAGTTAACAAGTTACACTTATTTTTGCTAAATATCACTATTGTTATCATCTATCTTTATCTGCCCTACAATTGTTAATTAATAAATTCTAATTAAAAATAATATGCCTGTAAGAAACAGATTTCAAAAAGCACAATTAAGCTAAATTAGAAAATTATAACATTTTTTTCAAGAATAGTATTATCGGTTTTAGAAGCCTAGAGCTGTATTATGAAAAATTATAAACAACAACTGAATAAAGTATATTTCATCTGAATTTACATGCATCATTTATAGAAATGTTTAGAAAAAATAACAACAATCAAAGATTCAAATCAGAACCGAAACACGAATCCGGAAGCAGAATCTATCTATCCACCCTCAGTTTTTGAAAAATACGAATTTTTGTAGAAACACGCAATTTTGAGTAAAAAATTAGGTATTACGTGAAAACTCAAAATGCTAGGAAGTCCAATTTAGTCTTAAAAGGTAGAACGAAATGTCTTGAATATATTAGTATATACAGTTATTAAATTTTGTGGTTTTAAATGGTTATAAATGGCCATCAAAGTTTAAAAAAGAGTCGATGTGTGTAGCTTTTACATAATACTTTCGCATCTTTACGAAAAGTTTTTTATCTAGCGCGCGTTTGAAATGGAAAACTCTATAAGCATTACTCAATAGATATTGCAAATTTTTCTGAAGGACAAAATTTGTTGGACAGTGTTATTTTGAAAATAGTTTCAATTCTTTCCGCGTCAATAGAGCTATCGATTGTCGTCATTTGAGTTAATGCATAAACAAAATAAAATTGTGATACACATGTGTTTTCTAAAGGAGCGTACAGAATATAGTAAAAAAATGAAAATTTTAGTAGAACATTATTTCATCTATCGAATAATGCAAAATGTACTATAATTTGGATATTCTATATATTCTTTCCTATTACGTACATTTTATTCAATTTTGCACCTTTAAGTTTCCTGTAAATGCATACAAATTTGCAGTCCAATAATGAAGTATAAATGGAAAAAATTTTCCAATATTTTTCTTTTGTTAATCCATTATTACATACCAATATATATGTTATTCTTTTTTTATTTAAATAATAATAATTCAAATTTCTTATATTTCGTGCAATAAATTGCGTTTGTCCGAAATACCAAGAATATAAATGAAAGACAAAAAGAAAAACAGTAGAAGTAATTTTTAGCAAGAAAGTTCAATACGAAAAGAAATGTTTTTTTTTTTAATTGACGTACTTTCTGAGAAAATATAAGCGACGACGCTTAATAAATTGTTTGTATTGATTCAGGATATTGATTACATTTTGTGGACTGGTGATTTACCACCTCACGATGTATGGAACCAAACGCGCGAAGAAAATCTGAAAGTTTTGCACGAAACCGTGACACAGCTGATTGAAACGTTTCCTGGAATACCGATCTTTCCAGCTCTAGGAAACCACGAAAGTGCTCCTGTTAATAGGTATGTTCTTTTGCTTATTTCCTCAACTTTCTTCTAACGATTTAAGATCCTTTTTTTCGTTCACTGGAAAAGTGGTTATTGAAAAATATATAAATATCGTTAAAAATTAAATATAATATAGTAGAGTTTTTATTTGAAAATATTTTCGCAAACTCTAGTCCACCACTATATCTATTTTGATCATTCGCATAACATTGTTGCTGCACCGTGTACCAGTAGAAATGAAGTTTCGTTACTTTTCTGCTGCGTCGTATAATATTATACATATACATATAATACATGTACTGTATTTGGCCAGATAAAAGGAATTATTGTATTTATAAATGTTACAGCTTTCCACCACCATTTGTGCCAAAGGAAAACGATATATCGTGGTTGTACGACGCGCTTGACAAACATTGGAGACGTTGGTTACCAGCAGGTATTTCGCATACTGTTCGCCGTGGTGCCTTTTACTCGGTCCTAGTTCGCCCAGGTTTCAGAATTCTTTCTGTAAACATGAATTACTGCAACAATAAGAACTGGTGGTTGCTATTAAACAGTACTGATCCAGTGAGTGAACTGCAATGGCTCGTCTATGAACTGCAAGGCGCTGAAATGAATGGCGAGAAAGTTCACATTATTGGCCATATACCACCTGGACATTCAGACTGTTTGAAAGTGTGGTCTAGGAATTATTACCAGATCATCAATCGGTTAGTATACTAGCATTTTCCATGCGATTGCGTTACCTTTTAACGGAACATTACAACATTTTGTTGTATCGCGTATAATCCCAGGATTAGAATTCATACAAATATACATATATTAGGTTGCAACTTTAAACGAATGTAACTTTTTCAATATTAAATTTTATTAATCAAAATAACAACTATTACAATCCACACATTCTTTTCCAATTAGTTAGAAATTTTTAAATTTCGTTTTTATTAAAATTCGGTGACAATAAATTGTTCAAAGGCATTTGCGACAGTTTCTCGATTCATAAACGTTTTCTCGCCGAGGAAATGGTTTAAATGTTTGAAAAAACATCAAACTGCTAATCAGTAAGCAATAGATCACGTGAATACGGTGGATAAGGCAGAGTTTCATATTTTAAGCTATTCAGCTTTTACACCGTTATTTGTGAAATTGGCCCCCTTCGGTTGATCAATGCCGATTGTTTTACTCGCAATTTCTGGTGCATTGTTTCAATTTCGGCACAATAATCCTCCGTTGTGACTGTCTCACCCAGCCTTAAGAACTTATAATGGATCACCCTAGCTAATGACCACCAAACTGTGATCGTTATCTTCCTTAGATGCAAGGTTGTCTTTAGCATATGTCGTAGGGCTTCATCTGCATCCAACCATTGGGCAGAATGTCGTTCTATTGTCATACAATATCCAATTTTCATCACAAATGACAATGCAGTCCAAAAACAGTCCCCTATTTTTTCGAATTAACAGTGAATTGCAAATGTCTTGACGTTGGAGCTTCTATCGTTCGTTAAATTCACGTGGCTCGAACTTGTCCAGTTTTTTCCAGTTTGTCAATTGATTTCAAGCAACATGAAATCATCATAGCACTTACACCGAATTCTTTGGTCAAATCTCTAACTCTTTGTCGCGTATTTGCTTCGGTGGAAAACTGCAACTGATTGTCGTTCATCGAAGGCTCTGATTTTCTACGTGCTTCAATAACGAAGCTTTCATCTCCGATTTCGAAGTTTTGGAACCATCGGCACACTGTACATTGATTAACTGTGTCATTTTCGAATGCAGCATTTATGTTTCGAGCAGCTGTTGCTGCATTGTGATCACTTTTCCACTCGTATAAAGTACGCGAAAATCACGTTGATTCATATTAGGAAGCAAGACGATTAAAAGCAAGAACAGCAACTTAAACAAGACAAATGAAGACTGAATCTGATAAAAGAAAGTGAATTATTGAGATTGTATTTAAAATATCTCCAAAGACATAAATATTTACTGAAAAAATATTGTTTGAAATATCAATACAACAGAATCGGGGATTTCATATGTTACAACCTAATATTTTCTTTCTTCAATTGAAAAATTCAAGAAATTATATAATTGTATGCAACTGTGAAGACAAATAATAAGTAACAGTGGGTGTAATTATAAAAAACGCATACATTTAGCGTAAAGCGTACTAATAGTTTGTTCATACATGACTTGGAAATATAAAAACATTATTAAAATCGATGTTAATTTAAAATATGTATTTTAAAGTGATATTAAAATCAGTATTTTTTGAATTTAGGTACGAATCAACAATCGCGGCACAGTTTTTCGGACATACTCATTATGACGAATTTCAATTGTTTTACGATTCCGTGGATCTTGGAAGAGCTCTTAGCATAGCTTACGTTGGACCGTCAGTTACACCTTACTACGATCTGAATCCAGGATACAGAATCTATTATGTTGATGGCGACCATTCAAAAACAACCAGGGTACGTTCTATTTACCCTTATTGTGATAAAAAATAACATACACTGCAGAGCATAACTATAGTACCACTACAATTTTCAAGAGTGTTGAAGTTCTAAGTAATAATTTCTAAATGGTACTAATATCGTGCAAGGGGTTAGAAAGAAGATATATGTAATGAAGAAAGTGCAAAAATAACATTTATTTAGAATGTAATGTCTAATTAGTGCACATTTATAGCATCGATGTATTTATTCCAATTTCTATTCATGTTTTCACACGCGTATTCAAGATCGACTATATTTTTGCGTTTTGTGTAGGTGCAGAAACCATTTTTTCTTTTGCAACATTTGGATTGCGTTTTAGGGCATGGCGCAACGGTCCAATAAGAAACGACGAAGACAAATTCCTTTACAGTTTCTTCACAACTTTTTCAATATAAAATTTGCAATTTTAACAATTTGTCGTTCTATTTGAGGGGATGACTTCCTTTCAGGTCCTCTTTTTTTATTTTTCCCATACTTAGTACAATCGTGTAAAAAGTCCCTCATAACTTTACGAGGTCGTCCAAGTTTACGTGCTAATTCTCATTGCTTGTGTTCTTTATATGCTAAAATTACACCTTGTTCTTTTTCATTAAAGTAGTTGCCGCGTGTCATTGTATAAATTAACTAAAAAACTTTGTGCTTTTTAAAAATATTACAACATGAAACCCTTGAAGTTTTTTAAAACTTTGACGACCGATCGGAGTGATTTCCCCGTTTCACGAAAAGAATAGATACACTTGATATATTTGGGGATTTTGTCGTGTACCATTTCATAAAGTCTGTTTGAAACTTAGTCTGTAAATTGACGAATTTTTTATTTTTCAGCGTTCAATTTCTAAGTGATGTTCACGAAAAATTCGCGTGGTCGGTAATGTGTTAAGAATGAAGCTGGTGCTATTGTTTTGCACCGACCTTAAAACAACCTTTAATTATATCTCGACATTATACATAGAAAAATTCACCAATTTTCATCTAAAGTCTATTATTTACAATGCTCTTTCACTTGGTACAATTGGCTTTTTTTAATTGTTTTCGTAAAATTCAAAAATGTTCGAAATATTAGTGGTGCTATAGTTCTGCTCTGCAGTGTATATTGTAAACTGATTTAACCCCTTCCCATATAACGACTTGGTCCAGATCCATATACAGGGTGTCCCAGAACTAGTGTAACATCCGGAAATGGGGGGTAGCTGAGGTGATTCTGAACAACCTTTTCCTTTACCAAAATGTTTGAAGCTTTGTTTTCGAGTTATTAACGAAAAACACTGACCAATCACAGCGCCCAGAGACCGCGGGCTCAACCACGTATGCACGGCTTTTATACACGGGCGCTCGGTCGGGCTCCCGGCACACGTACTGGCACAGCATAGGTATCGCGAAAAATGTTATGTCATTTTAAATTAAGAATAATGTGAAATTATTCGTTATTCATGAATAACAAATAAACTAATAAGTCGTTTAATAACTGCGTTCGTTATTCGAAAGAAATAAAGCATTTTATTATTTATGAAAAAAAATTTTTTTAGCAGCACATTTTCAGGTGAATAAATTGTTTTAAGAAAAACGATTTGTATAACTAATGCTAGAAAAAAATAATTGAACTTACCCATTCGTCCACGAAATAGCTTGCTTCGACGAAAGTAGGTCGGTAAGGCTGGATCCTCGTGTCGATCCTGACCTATCCAACAATTTTCAACAGCCGATGTTCTGGCCGAGTCGATGAACTTACTTCGCCGCACGATCGATATTTTTCGGTGACTTCTTAGAAACTACCGATTTTGTTTTTTCTCCGTGCCTTCGGCGCGGTTCTCTGGCGAAAGGCTGCCGTGCTTGGTGCTTGTTCGCCGGAATGATTTATTATTAAACTAATTGTAACATCCACAGTTTTATAACTATTAATTTCAAAAAATTTAGAATTGAATACACGATAATGTGGCTTATAAATTTGAATGGTATATCATCCACATTCACGAACGTGATAATAACTCTGTTCGATACTTTGATTCGTTATTCGAAAGGAATAAAATGTTTTATTATTGCTAGAAAAGTCCAAAATGCGAAGGCTTGAGTGGGCCATGTGCAGTCTTTCGCTGCGTTTCCACCTCCTAGGGATAGTTCTGCCTCAAGGCTAAGAAAGTCCATATTGTCAAGAGGGTCCTTCTGACTAGGATTTTTCAGGGAAGACAGAATTGTATCAGCACTCGCAAAGTATAGTTCAAAACACAAGCTTTCACTCTTTTTAACCACCCACTTTCATTTCTTATTCAAACGTTCATCACCGTTATCCTGATTTTCCTTACATTATTTACGAAAAAAATGTTTTTTTCTTTTAACAGCACATTTTCAAATAGATAAAATATGCTGTGAAATAAAACGATTTCGATAGCTAATGCTAGGAAAAAATAATTAAACTCGCCCATTCGTTTACGGGTACGTTTTGTGCCATTCTGACGGCACTCTTACAAGGGAAGGGCCCAAGGTGTGACTCGAGTTTTTCGATGAGCCTTTGCACAGTGATAGAGCATGAAAAACTGAAGCGAATGATACCCGGTTTTGGGGGCCGATGAGTTATAGTTTACGAGATATTCAACATTAAAGTTATTATTGTTCCTTACCTAGTGAAGTATGACTAGGTTTGTCAACAGCGAATACGGCGTGGTTGGTAAAGTGTCAGCGTAGTAACTTTTTGTCGCGAGTTCGAGTCCCATTGAAACACTTTTACACTACTATTTTTTTTTCACTTTCTTTTATAAATACATTTGTTAAATATGATTTATTTACAACTAATGTTCGGATATATTTTTTAAAGTAAACAATTTAATTTCCACTTTGAATGTACGATGTGCATGAACTTGGGTGATAGTTTTCGAAAAAGCAGTGGAAACATAAAAATTTTAAGCACCATGTACATCGAATGAATGATTTAGATTCACAACTGCAGAATTGTTTATTTAATTCTACTGGGAATGCCGCTTGATTTACGTTAATAAAATGTAGTCGATTGTCTAATAGCCGTGATGCGTACCAAGCATATCTAGAATAGAGATAAATATATTGAAATTCATTATAGGAACAAGTAAACATAATTACGTGAAGAAATATAGTTACATTTACCTTATCATGTCACTGTAAATTGGTGCTTGTAACTGATTATGTATCAAGGACTGAATTTTTATTATATTATTTCTTGAAGTTAAATCACGGCACTGATTATTTGAAGTCCAACAATTTTGTATTTTTCGAATATAATTTTTCACTTGACGGTAAAAATAGACATCACAGGGTTGGCATATAGGTGTACATTTAGGTGGAATTACTTTCAAGGTGCATGTAGGTAAATCATTACTATCTTTAAATTTCCTATCGTGCAGTTCTTGTTTCGTTTGTCCACCCCATGAGTCCAGTATATATAAAAATGGTTCCTCCCCCACATATGGCAAAATTACTGTGTCCAAATATTGTTCGTATGTATTCGATTGTAGTTTGCCAGATTTTGTGCAAGTTATTATTGTGTTTTTAAAAAATATATCCGAACATTAGTTATAAATAAATCATATTTAATAAATGTATTTATAAAAGAAAGTGAAAAAAAAATAGTAGTGTAAAAGTGTTTCAATGGGACTCGAACTCGCGACAAAAAAGTTACTACGCTGACACTTTACCAACCACGCCGTATTCGCTGTTGACAAACCTACTCATACTTCACTAGGTAAGGAACAATAATAACTTTAATGTTGAATATCTCGTAAACTATAACTTATCGGCCCCCAAAACCGGGTATCATTCACTTCAGTTTTTCATGCTCTATCACTGTGCAAAGGCTCATCGAAAAGCTCGCGTCACACCTTGGGCCCTTCCCTTGTTAGTGTTCGTCTCACTACTTTCAAACCACCACTTGCTTTTTCAGCGACTTGCCTCGCTTACTTTGTAAGCCCTTATACGCGCACATACACACACACACACACACACACACACAACATGCATACATACACACACACGCGCTCACTTATTCACACCCGAATCCGGCGATCTTCAAATGTTTCCGACTTATCTGTTTTGACTCTTGCCGGCGCAACGTTTTGCACCGTCGGTTTATTTGATGTTTATTTGAAACTGTTTCGAATTTCTCATGGCAGTACAATAAACATTTCTTTTCCGTTGTATTGTAACTATTCCCCTTCCTTACCAAACGTCCACCTAGGATCCACAAAACGCTTAAGCTCTCAGATTTATTTTGCTAACTGAACGAGCAACATGCCGCGTACGAACGCAAAGTACTACGAAATGTTTTTAATTTTTTTAAATAATGTAAGGAAAATCAGGATAACGGTGGTGAACGTTTGAATAAGAAATGAAAGTGGGTGGTTAAAAAGAGTGAAAGCTTGTGTTTTGAACTATGCTTCGCGAGTGCTGATACAATTCTGTCTTCCCTGAAAAATCCTAGTCAGAAGGACCCCCTTGACAATATGGACTTTCTTAGCCTTGAGGCAGAACTATCCCTAGGAGGTGGAAACGCAGCGAAAGACTGCACATGGCCCACT
Organism: Anthophora plumipes; assembly: GCA_951804975.1. NCBI lineage: Eukaryota > Metazoa > Arthropoda > Insecta > Hymenoptera > Apidae > Anthophora > Anthophora plumipes. Next base: position 10,645,408 of record OX638120.1, read on the forward strand.
CAAGCCTTCGCTTTTTGGACTTTTCTAACAATAATAAAACATTTTATTCCTTTCAAATAACGAATAAAAGTATCGAACAGAGTTATTATCACGTTCGTCAATGTGGATGATATACCATTCAAATTTATAAGCCACATTAGCGTGTATTCAATTCTAAATTTTTTGAAATTAATAGTTATAAAACTGTGGATGTTACAATTAGTTTAATAATAAATCATTCCGGCGAACAAGCACCAAGCACGGCAGCTTTTCGCCAGAGAACCGCGCCGAAGGCACGGAGAAAAATCAAAATCGACAGCTTCTAAGAAGTCACCGAAAAATATCGATCGTGCGGCGAAGTGAGTTCATCGACTCAGCCAGAACATCGGCTGTTGAAAATTGTTGGATAGGTCAGGATCGACACGAGGATCCAGCCTTACCGACCTATTTTCGTCGAAGCAAGCTATTTCGTGGACGAATGGGTAAGTTCAATTATTTTTTTCTAGCATTAGTTATACAAATCGTTTTTCTTAAAACAATTTATTCACCTGAAAATGTGCTGCTAAACAAATTTTTTTTCATAAATAATAAAACGCTTTATTTCTTTCGAATAACGAACGCAGTTATTAAACGACTTATTAGTTTATTTGTTATTCATGAATAACGAATAATTTCACATTATTCTTAATTTAAAATGACAACATTTTTCGCGATACCTATGCTGTGCCAGTACGTGTGCCGGGAGCCCGACCGAGCGCCCGTGTATAAAAGCCGTGCATACGTGGTTGAGCCCGCGGTCTCTGGGCGCTGTGATTGGTCAGTGTTTTTCGTTAATAACTCGAAAACAAAGCTTCAAACATTTTGGTAAAGGAAAAGGTTGTTGAGAATCACCTCAGCTACCCCCCATTTCCGGATGTTACACTAGTTCTGGGACACCCTGTAGATCCTGGTCCAGATTATGGTGAGGGCGTGACAAAAGGATTATATAGCTATTAAATTTGTATTTTTGCTTTAACTTTAATTTCAATTGAAGATTGACGATTCCCAAATAAAGATTGTGTATAACATTTTAACTTTTTTTGTTTTTTGTTTTGTTTAACTCTGTATTGGAATAGTAAATTTTCGAGACTAACATATTTAGCGACTAAAACTTAATTGAATCATTAAAACATTATTAAAACGTTAAAACAGTATTTCGGAATTGTAAAAAAACATCTCAATTCTTCTATACAATTAAAGTTTATATTCGTTATAAAATGTAACCATAAATTAAATTTGAATATTCAAAATTTATTGATTCAAACATTTTTAAAATATGACATTTCAGTTAAGTAACATAATTTTCAAAAAGTAATTTTTAATCTAACTATTAAATTATAAATGATCACAAATGTGACGGTGGAATTTAAGTCCTTAAAGGTATTAATAAATAATTAACGAAAAAAGTGAATAATATTGATCTTATTAATATTGCTAATATAAATTATTATATTATGTATGAAAAGTTATTTGAAATTCGTTAATAAACAATTGAACATAAAGAATAAAATATATATAAGTCAATATTTAAATATCCTAAGACCTCTTTTAAGTGATCACAATTAAGAAGATCATCACTTTTGTCAATAGATATTTTTGTAACTTTATTGTTACTTTTTATATTTCTAGACAATTGTTTCTTCGGTTTAAGAAACTTTCTCCATTTTGTTCCTTTTCATTTAACTTTTCTATCTTCAGCAATTGTATTATCTTAATTGTTATCAGTAATAACAAGAGGATTAAGTCCTGGGTGTGTAGACATATCTATTGTTTCATTGTCAATGTTATCATCAATCAGTTGTTCAAGAAAAACAATATTCTTATTTTAATAGAATATTCTGATTTTAATTTTTAAAATGTGACAAAGATTTACATAAACTGTATCGTTTATGCAAATGGTCCAATTGAAAACTGTGGGAAAATTGTCACTAATTTTATGTTACTACTAATTTTGTGTAAATTTAAAAAATGTTACATTATTAAATACCTATATGTATCAGTAATAGATATGAAGCTAAGCACAGGATATTTTAATACTGAAACTATTACATTTTTAATATTAATTACAATATCTGATTCTATTGCAGATGGTTGTGGATCACGAGAGTTGGGTTATGAACTTAAAAGAAGCAAATCTCTACGACTATCCTATCTGGCACAAAATGTACAGTGCACGACAAGCATATCAAATGTCATCACTTTTACCTAAAGATTGGGATTCTTTAATAGACAAGATGAGCAACGAACCATCTCTCTTCGATCTTTATTACAAGTGAGTCTCGTTAATATTAAATACAAAAATTTTCCCCACTTATGTCTTTTTTTGGACTTGCATTGTTTTTATTCATGACATAATAACGCATTTGTTTCCAACATGAACTATTGCTTTTCTCAATTTGTGTAAAATACAGGTGAACGTTATGGTAAAAGGTAAAATATGCATGTTTAGTCTTCAAAATAGAATACATTAAGGGAGTGGCTAGATTTATAGCATGTCATAGTGGTTAAGAATTGTATCAGTTATATACGTACATTAAAATTTCATCAAAATTTCATTGAAAAACAGTTGAGCTTTGGTAGATTATCATTTAGAACCGTTTGAATTAATTTATTTTAAACCATTTTTATCATTTCATAATAGTAAAGTTGAAGAATAAATTAGAAGTTTGGTTCATCCCCGTCCCTAAAATGAACACTTCATTAAACGTAAGTCAAATTTGAAGGTATAAAAAAAAACAATTTTGTCATGTGTTATTTTTCAGACATTACTATAAGAATTCCCCTGTAAGGCCGCATTGCAACGAAGATTGCCGAAAGAGATTACTCTGTGATTTACGAAGCGGAAGGAGTCATGATCGTAAAGCTCTATGCCAGAGTCTTGGGTCCCGGATAGATAACGAAACAAGGACTGGTTGGAGAGCTTGGATTTACAACGGACTCGCTTTATCGTATGTACATGATTGGTGGCTTCAAACTTATTTTAGCACTGCTAACGCCAGTCAAATCTACGTATAATTTGATAAATAGTTTTGTTGCTTAATTATTGCTGAAACGTGGGTGTATAACATTTATGGGAAATTGTAATTTATTTTCAAATAATAATTTCTACGTAGGCTTATATTGAGAGCCTTGAGTAAATTATTTGTTGCAGTCAATTTTTCCAATATATTCTTTATTATTCTTATACAAGAAGTACCACACCCGTTCCTCAATTTACGCAGAGTATCCATTCTACGTGGACTCGTTTTACGCGAATGAAAATCGTGTAAATAAAGTCTAACAGTACAAAAGAAAAAACATTGGAAATAAAAGCTAGTACTTACAAGTTTTAGAAATACATATTTATTTCAAATAGCTTAACAAAAAAAAAATAAATAAATAAAGCATAACGACGTTTCAGAAAAAAAAAATTTTATTCAATGTCATTATCATACTGTAATTTCAAACAATCAATCTTTTCTTTTCAATTGGCACAAACGCATCATCTTCATCGTTTGAAATATTCGGAAGTTCGATATCATTTTCATTGTTAATGTGAATTTTTTCGGATAATTTGTTTTCAATTTTTTCTTTATCTAAGTTTTCATAAATTTGCTGATATTCGTGAGAACATTTCATTAAACCTTGTCGAAATTTTCAGGCTCGTTGATCATTGTATATAATAGCACTTTCTAGTTTTTTGACTAATTCAAGAGCTTTACAGAGATTTGCTACAGTGAATGAATCTGTCACGGTTACATTTATGATTAGGTTGGGTTTCAGATATGATATGAATTAAGTCAATATCGGTTAATTCACAATCTACTAGTAAATCATTAACGTCATACTCATTTAAATTGCCAAAGCCTTAGTTACTATATACACTTGCTACTTTTAATACTTCTAGGAAAATATATTTTCTAGCCGGGTAAATTAAGATTGCGCATAAAAACTACCGTGTAAATTGTGTTACAATTTACCGTGTAAAAACGAGACTTGCGTAAAAAAAGTGTCGCGTAAATTGAGGGAAAGATGTATTTCCCATTATTAGTGTACAAAATACTAATTTGTCTTATTCGTCAATTAATAGCTCAAATTTTATTGTCAGTATTTATTTTTTTAGTAAATTTGACGAATGAACCTTTATTTATAATAAAATAAAATGTTTTAAATATCAGTTATAGATAAACGAACAACGAACGCAATAATTCATTAACGAAGTGATAGATTTATTGGTGCAATTCAGTAAATCTTTCTTGTTTTATTACATGCTTTTTCACACTTTTCAAAGAATTCTGTACAGTTGCACTCTATTTATTGTTTTAATAATTCTAACAAGTAAGACGTAGCTAGAACTTTCTTTTGGAATTATGCTACTTTGACTGTTACTAACATCTTCTTAATCATGTGTGTTATTAGTAGCCTACAATAGTGAACGAGCGTAAAAATACATCCTTTGGGCAAATAAAAATGTTCTCTGATATAGCGTTCAAGTTATACAGGCTGTTCTACGTAAGTGAAGTCGCCTAAAATACCCTGCTTCAGTTGTGATGATAGAATAAATATTTTAGATGCACTTTGAATGGTATCAACCCCTTAAAGCTACAATATCGCGTAAGATTTTTGAAAAGGAATTTACGCGAAATATAGAAACCATGGGTGAACGGTTGTGAGTATGTTTATCAGTTTAAAGATAAGAAACGTAGATTTAGGCAAACCTAATCAAGAGTTACATAGACTAACGTGTGAACGACTTTTGTTAATGATTATTGCACGCGTCGTCATGACTTAAATCATAGAGCAAAGGGTTAAAGGAAGATGTCTAGAATTTCCGGATATCTGTATGCGCGATAGGACACATTGAGTTTGTCGTCTTTACTTCACCAAACGCAATCGTATGTACTTTACAAATATACACGAACTAAACGAATACACTTTAAAATAAAGCAGCTAATACTAAATTATCTTCCATACCTTTCCTTTCATTCCAATTCAGAGTTCTATTGCTCTTATTGGAATACTTTATACATTTTTGAACACATTTTAGTATTAACCTTCTACGAACCAGATGGGGTGAAATTAACACCAGTGATTTTAAAACTACTGTATTTTTTTCAAAATATCTGCAATCGGTCTGGTTTCTTGAGTAGCTGGAGTTGCGACGCGGTCGTTTCGTGCCGCGACAATTTAGTCTTGATTAAGAAATTGGGTCTATCGTTAGTAAAAAAAAAAAAAAAAAAGACACACAACGAACAGAAGAGATAATCAGAGACTACTCCGAGGCTTACGTAAACGACTTGACGAACATTTTGAAGAAACTCCTCGCGAAATACCTCCAAAACGTGCTAAAATAGCTCGGAGGTGATCTGCGTGTCCAAGAAATAAGGATCGCAAGACTCAAAATACATGCATAAAATGTAATCCACCGATATGTCGAGAATACTGTCATTCTATGTGTAAAGAATGCATCGAATTATGCAGATATCGACTGATCGAATGATCTCGCCTAGACAGACTATTTAGAATTGAAATTCTTATTACTTTTCAAGATTTAGCATGTCTAATTTACAGTAATAAATGAAAACATATATTACAAAACAAGAGTTTTCAAAAAATTGTTTCCAAAAACAGTTTCGATTTTTAGTTAGACAAAGATTCAATTATTACATTTGTGTTTGTTATGTATATATATACACGTTCTACCCGAAACGTACGGCGCCTAGTGTTTAGTCTAGCACGCACCCCCAATAGTCACCAAACCAAGGGGTGGGCGAACGCATTCCATTCCCATGGAAATCTAACCTTCCCCACCACCAAAAACCGTAGTTTTTCGGTGTATAAAAGGGTATGATTTTCGACACTCGGGGACAGTCTCGAACTCAGTTTCTGAACAGAACTCTATCCGTCATATTGACATGAGCAAGATCGGGTTCCAGTCCCCTTCGAGCATTCAAACGTCGCGCACGTGAGGTCTGTTCAAAAAATAACCGAACTTTTATAATTACACGGCAATGGATCGTCACAGCGACGAGCTGTTCACAGCATTTCATTTGTCATAACCTTCCGCGTTACATGCATTTTACAGATCCTTTATATCTCGTTTAGTTCCCGAGTTATTGCGATTTGAGTGCAAGGTGTTTCAGTATGCGCGGCGATTTTCGCAATGTGCGATTCACGAGAACAACGGTGCAACGTGAAATTTTATGTGAAAATGGGGAAAACATTCACGGAAACATTTGAATTTTTAAAGCAAGCTTACGGAGGTGATGCTTTTTCTCGTACACAGTGTTATGAATGGTTTATCAGATTCAAAAATGGTCGTCAATCAATTGAAGATGACCCTCGACCAGGAAGGCCTTTGATCGCAACCGATAACACTTGCATTGAGAAAATCAGTGATCTGGTGCGTGCCAACCGTCGTCTGACTGTCAGAGAACTTTCAGAAGAGGTTGGAATATCAATTTGGTCATGTTATGAGATTTTGACACGAAAGGACGGTATTTCGACTTAGTTGAAGACATTAAGCACAATTCAGCACTGGCATTGAAGGATGTTCCTAAAGAAGCTTACCAGGACTGCATGGTAAAGTGGAAACACCGCTAGAATAAGTGTGTGGATAGAGGAGGGGAGTATTTTGAAGGGGACAAGGACCAATAAGCTATATATCAAATAAAAAAAATTAAAAAAAAGTCGGTTATTTTTTTAACAGACCTCGTATTTCGTAAATGTCAATCAGATAACACTGTCTACGACTACTCCTCGCTCTCACCGCGTAAAGTCGAGAAGGAAGATTCTTGCTGAGTCAAGAATCGACTAACTATTAATGTTGTACTAAACTTCATTGTAGCAAGATTCAAGTCACTTGCGTATCAAATCATTCCTTGTATTTATAATAGTATATAGTAATTTAGAGTCATACTCGTGTCTATATTCAATTCAACCTATCTTGAATAGTATAGTAACGTACCAGCTAAACCCAGGGCAGATATACCTTTACCACTCGAGGTATATCAACGATTACGACTTGCGAATACCAAATACCTTGATATTCGGTGGCACACGGCGTTAACTATACGCTAAGTGGTCCATCTCCTTCGGCTACTTTCGTTAACCATACGTTGGCATATCCGAGCCTTCCTATCTTACACCCGACACATCTTCCGGTGTCTTTGTATTAAGTCAAAAATACAAAGTGTCATTTCAAAAAATGAAGGTCGCCTTGACAATAATACAAAAAATTCTTTTCGACCTTTTTTTTATTGGAATGTATAGCCGATCGAAAACCGATCAACTTTTGTTTAAAAACTTTTCTGTCAGATTATCGCAAGTACTTGAAAAATCGTGAAAAGTGTTACGTGGGACACCCTGTATACAAATCTTAGATACGTTCGAAACTCTAACTATATGCTTCTATTACATTTAAGTTTTAACGATATTCGTATGTGTATTTGTAAAACATAATGTTAACTTACAAAGAAAAGTATATTTACTATTTTTTTTTTATTGTCCTCTACTATCTTCTGCACCTTTTAACCTATTACACATCAATTTTACTAGATTTTACAAGGATTAAAAATGGTAATTTTTATTAAGTAGCCCTTCTTGTAGATGTTTGTATAATTTCAGCAAATGAATATATCATTGATTTGCCAGTCACTTGAAGTTCAAGAAGTAAAAGATTAGGTATTACATATAGATAATACTTGGCATATAATAGTAGAACACTTTTTAAATAATACACTGCTTGAAAGAAATAGAAAATTCTTTAACCCGTCAATTTATAGTACGGCACAATAAACGCTCAATAGCTTAAAAACTTTACACGATAAGTACGCCAAGATTCCATTCTTGCATGTTTGATTTTCATTTGTAATGTATAATAGACGAGGAATTTCATTTCCTATCCTGAACAGTATATAATGTATACATATATAAGATTACGAACTTAATTGCGTATTTCATAATTTCATTCTCTGTTAAGTGAGACATTTTGTCATATTGTTTCAAAAATATTTTACATCGAAATACAATTACAATAAAAAATAAAGATAATTAAAGCAGGTGAATTTCTTATTTTTAATTTGAAATAAATATGTGAACGATATAATTACTTATACTAATGACATGTAAAGGATATCTATATGTAAGAAAATGTTATAAATTTTATATTTTATACAAAAGTGTAACATTTATGAGGCTTGAAAGATTGGAATTCACTACGCCAATTAATAATGCATATATTTGTTAGAATTTTTGATTTATTTTTCAATTATTCGGAGTAACAACGTTTTGCGTGATTAATTTATCTATCGTTGCTGAAACTGAGAAGCTGTGCACATATTTTATATATCATAGGACTCTACTAGAAGATAGTTATAAATAACAAACAATTCGCGGTGGTGGTGGAACATGTAACAAGGTGGTTGGATTTTTCAGTGCTATTTTATATTGCTTATAGTAAGTATATATATAGATTTTAATTTTTATATTTCATAAATTAATATTTGTGCAATTATAAAAGCTACATCTACATTCACGTTGTTATAATGTACGATAAATTCTCACAAGGCTTGAACTAATTCCTCTTCTAATGCATTAAATATTACTTGTTTTATGTAAAGAGTTAGGGTTCCTTAGGATATGTGCATTTATAAAAGGTAAAGTAAGCGAATGGAAACGAAACTGCAGAAATCCTTTAGTTGTACTTTCTCAAAAATAAGCGGTCGCTAATTGTGGTAAAATACAATATATACGTGATAACTAAAGTATGTATGTATTTAATTCATATTATCATTGTATAGATACAAAGTATAGAAGATGCAATCAGAGCTAAGAATAGTTAAGTCAAGTTTGTTTGTTTAATTTGAAATGAAATTTTAGAAACAATATTCAAATATTATAGTACTTAATAAGTATATCAGTCGCTTAAGCTTTACTTTAACAAATCAATTATACTGTTTGAGTTATTGTTGAAAGAAATACTGTCGATTTGAATAAGGAAGAGAGTTTTATCCATGCAATCATAGCACTAGGATACTTTGCAACAGTATAATGGTCTGTGACGCAAGGGTTACAAGATACGTAAAGTAAGTTTTATTTAATTCAATTTAATACAATGTGAACGCGTGTCGTGTGTATTCGTTACGAACCCGAGAACTTTCTATTTCTCTCTGGTTTTTACATGGGTGTAGCGTTCTTTCGGATGGAGCTTGTTTTCGTCAAAAACTATTTCTATTGGTTTTTTGAGAAACTCTTGGAAGCTCCACCTTTGCTACTTTTCTGGCAGAGTGGTGGAAAACTTGGGTTTTCTTCAAGCACGCGAATTAGTCGCCACGTGCTTGTTTTTTCCTTAACCCTCTATGGGCCCGTGTAACTTTCAGGTCACATTTTAATTTATCGACATTTTACACAGAAGTGCAAACATTATAGGCCGTTGTTACCTCAAAGTCACATAATGAATATATTGCAATAAAATTGTTTAACCGGAAAATTTTTTTTCATCTGCATATATAGGTTTATAATTGCTGATTTTTCGTTCCCCCAATTTCTTGGATTTAAAACAAAAATTCGGCCCATAGAGGGTTAAAAAGGTTTGACAGCGGGCCATGGTTTATGGTGGTGGTATATTCGAGGGGCGCTGTCATGACCATTAGCCCCTCACGCGGTGTAAACTAATGTCGAAATTATGGTTCTTAACTTGCAGTAGTCCTAAATTGTCGAAGACGAAGTCTTCGACATCTGCAAGTTTATTTTTTCTAACGACGATCATAAACTATGCTCCGCTACAGGTCTTAATGTAAGATATATAATTTTTACATTGTACCTACATGACAGTAGGAATATGTACATATATTAACCCAAATAAATACAAGTAATATAACACAAAAGGTGGCCGTTGAATTCAGTTAATTAATGTTGCAAATAATTTGCACACTTCCTTCATTTTGTATAATTTATATAAAATTACTGGTTTCGTTTCCATGTAATTCTTTAGATATATAATGACAATGTTTTTCAATGGATATTAAATTGAATAAATTTTATAACTTTGGAGAATGATCTGATATCTTGTCTTCTTTTTTTTTCACAGGATGTCCGTTTTCATGGCAATCCCCCGATTCGCGTACAATTTACCCAAGTATGTACTAGGTCTGGGATAAATGAAAATAGCGCCAAATGAGGAATTGGTATGATTATTATTATTAAATTAACAAATGTTTACGATTGTATTGTTATGTTTTTGTAAATGAAACGTAGAACATGCGTTTACATTCACGAGGTCGTGAAATATGGTAGAAAATATGACGGTATTATCACCTGCGGATATGTGTATTCTTGAGATTCATTGCAATTGTTGCATTTTAGTTAAATAGATATTTAAGTAGTAATAGATGTATAGTAAAATTTTATTTTGTATCGTGACAGCAGGTATTAACGCATTCGCTACCAATATGCATCAATTCTCATGATAAATCGTTGTTAGTAATTTAACATTAAGTTTACAGTATTTTCTTGAGCAAACGAGAAACCGAATTTTTCCTTCAAGAAATTGATTTGTTAGAGACAACGTTATTGTTAACTTACAAATGTGGATATATTTTCCTATCGTTCCATTGATAAAAGTGAGGAAATGTTACAATTAAGGAAAATAATAGCAATTGTTTCTGTAATTTCGCTCGCGAAATTCCAAATGCGTCAAAATGGCGTGTGCCGTAAACCTTAGCGTTAACACATTGAAAAATGTAGTTCGGATATTCAATAGAAATTATGTGCATTTAATTTTTGAACGTGCATCGAAAAGTACCAAATAGTGAAATAATTTACAAATTGAAATTTTATTTGTAGAATTGATTGCAACGAACTACTTTGTTGACGAAACGGTGGTAGAGAACGTGTTAAAAATTTCTAAAGATTTGCTTTTAGTTTGTTCCTCTGAAACATGATGTTTTATTTATGAATATGAAAGTATACGATACTTCTGTAATGTATATTTCCATATTAACAGCTGTATTTAGTTTACATCAGTTTTACACGAACAAACATTACAGATATGCATGTAAATAGCAACATTTATGAAAACGAAAGATAACAACTAAATTTATATAAATATGTACAAATTATATAATTAAAGTGTTACATGAAGTTTATTAAAGCCATTACATTGTGTAATGTATATAAAATGCAAAATACAATTCTGTTTACAAATTTGTAATGGTTTAAGTTCTATGATTGGTTCTTTTATATTTAAGAGAAATCATTTCGATAGTATTGCAATACGGAAAAAACTGTTTTCAGTTACAAAATCAGATTGCAAATACACCCATATATTATATTTACGCGGTACTTATACGCGATCTCATTTTACACGGTCAGATAGGTTCAGTTTTCAATAAAATTTCATTGAATTTATTACATTTCAGAGAGACGCAAATTCTTACTTCAATGTACTAATTACATAACTCTGACCTTTTTGTTTTTTTTTTAACCCCTTATCCTACGATTTTTATAATGAATGTATTATTTCTATAATTTTTGTAATTTTATATTTAAAATATAATTTCTGTAATTTTTTTTTTTATTAATCTGTGCGATTTAAGTGCTTTTATAACTTATGCCTGCCTTTCTTACCATGTTTTTTTTTTTTTCATCAAGCAGATTCTATTTACGTGATTTTTATCTGCGTAAATGGAGAGATGGGTGTATCTTTCACAACGGAATTCTGTGTAAAACTATCTGACATTGTTCAGAAATGTTTTGTACATATTTCTTACCATTTAATTCACTACTGTATTGATAAAGTAATTATAAAGTTATTTTGACATTCTAAGCGTAAGAACATTTTTATGAGAAATTTTGTTTGGTCGGAGTTTTTCGTAATACAATAAAGATACAAAATTATACTTACTACGTATCAATCTTAATTTCATTAACACATTGGCGTCGGATGACATTCAGGTTTTTCACTTGAGTCCGGATGACGCGAAAATACATTGAGATTTTCACGTATCTGTCTTCAAATAAATTCGTGAAACGCTACAAATGGGTCAATTTGTCTGCACAAATGCTATAACAGTGTTGACAATGTTAACGTCAGTCAAGTAAATGTATAATTCGATAAATAATTTTGTTGCTTAATTATTACTGAAACGTGGGTGTTATATATTTATGAGTATAGAAATCACAGTTTATTTCGTATAAGAAATTGTAATTTATTTTTAAATCATAATTTGTACGTAGGCTTATATTGAGAGCCTTGTTCAAATTATTTGTTGTATCCAATTTTTCCAATATATTCTTTATTATTCTTATACAGAAAAGTACCATTTCTCATTATTAGTGTACAAAATATTAATTTGTCTTATTTGTGTTAATAGCTCAAATGTTTTGCCTGTATTTATTTTTTACTAAATTTGACGAATGAACCTTGATTTATAATAAAGTAAAATGTTTTAAATAATAGTTTCAATAATTTTAACAAGTAAGACGTAGCTAGAAGTTTTAAGAAAATTTGCTGAATTATACTACTTTGATTGTCATTAACATTTTCCCAATCATGCGTATTGTCAATAGCCCACAATAGTAAACGAGTGTAAAAAGAACATCCTTTGAGCAAATAAAAATATTCTTTGATATAATGCTGAAGGTATACAGGCTGTTTTATTTGAGCGAAGTCGCCTAAGATGCTCTGCTTCAGTTGTGATGATACAATAAACATTTTAGATGCAATGTGAATAGTATTAACCCCTTAAACCTATAATAAAGTGTAAGATTCTTGATGATAAGGAATTTAGGCGAAACGTAGGAATCACGTATGAGGATCGTGGGTATGTTTATCGATTCAAACATAAAAAATACAGATTTAACCAAACGTAATTAAGAGCTACATGGACTAATGCATGAGCGACTTTTGTTATTGATTCTGACACGCGCCGTCACGACTTAAATCGTAGTGCAAGGGGTTAAAGGAAGATAGCGAGAATTTTCGGATATCTGTAGCGCGATAGGAAACATTAACGATGGTCATTTACATGATATTGTATTTCACGTATAATGCCATTGAATGTACTTTAAAATAAAGTAGCGAGTACTAAATTATCTTCCATGCTTATCGTTTCATTTCAATTCAAAGTTTTATCGCTCTTATTGGAAGATCCTGTGTAAGTATATAGATAGAGTTTCGAATATGTCTAGGATTTGTATATATTTTCTATACTACAAAGTAAACAGCATAAATATTCTTAGACGCAATTCTGTAGGTTGTTTATATCAGTTAGTAAGTTTTAATATTATACATTATATACTACATATTATTGAAATAATTAAAATAATCGAAATTTCACATCGATACAATGTCTACAGAATATTTTGTCGTTTTTAACAGTTGCAGAATTAAAATTTTATCGACAATAGTTTTCTGCAACATTTACGAAGAAATAATTTCTACTCTAAGCAAAGAAGTTTATTTATAAATACATTATTAAGCGAACCGTTAGAAACACAATTTATTTATATATGATTGATAAATTCTTTAACTTCTTGATTCGTAATTTGAGAAAATATAGCAGTCCTGTATTTTATCTATTGCGTGCTATTAACTAATTTTGAACAATTGTATTTGCCATAAATGTTAGTTGTTTAATTAAAAATTACGTAAATACAAGTTAAACAATGTTTGTTTTGCAAGTGATTTTGTAATACTCTAATTTTACGTTAGTAAGAATATTGTATTTATTTGTTGTTAAGATAGCCTCACGCAATTCTACTGGATTTTAAAAACCATATTTTCATTTCACCAGCTTCGAAATTGTGTGAAAGAAGTGTTTATGTACATTGTAAAATACTGTATAGTACATAATGAAGTAACTACTATTTATTTATATGAAACTTGTTATACTTTATCTGACATTGTTATTAAGTGTTAAGTATTAAAAGTATTTTCATATTTAATGTTAAAATATATATTTTGCCTTACAATTTCCTATTTCTTCCTATTTTCATGGCGAAGTTTTAGTTTCGATTAAATATAAATATTAATAATACTAGTAATTTAATTTTGTATGGTCAATATGTCTGACGAGATTCTTATACACGTTGCTGTTGCGTGTTGATATTATTCAAAGGTTTATTAGAGAATAAGAAATAAAAATGAATGGTTAACGCACAGAAAATGGATTACTTAGCTTAAGTAACATTATACTACAAATCACAGAGTCTAGCAGGATGGTTAAACGGCCTGCAGACCATTTTACATTTTTGTTGGCAACTAAACAATGCTTTTTGTCTGGAAAACCATTTTACAAAATTTCAGATCTTTACCCTTTTGTTTAACCCTAGCATTCCCAGGGGAAGGTTCCTCGAACCCACAAGTCGGAAAACCTTAAATTAGGATTATTTTCCTTGCGTAAAAAATTCTCAAAAAATTATTTATTATCGTGTGCACATTTAAATTCAGTATTCAGAAGTCTTCGTAATGCTGAGAAAATCCACGCGCTACTATCCTCGCTTTCCGACGATCAATTTCACTGTTTGGCTTATATTTATTTTGCAGAATAATTCGGCTTCCGATTACTCTCACATTCTTTGGGCGCTCAACGATTTTCCAGGTATCATTCATTAGTATCGATCCTAATTCGACCGCAATGATTTGGTTCCATTCGTCCGCATCCGGGCACACGGTAGAGGGATTTCGGCCATAAATACTCTTCGATGGCGGTACTTCCTACCTGCACTATATTGTATTCTTTCCGTGGTCTTCTACTCGTGCCAATGAGTATTCTCGGCTTATTTCTACCTCTACAATATTGTACGTCATCGTTACTGTCTTTTGATTTCTTTGTTGGTAGCTCGTCATTCTCGTTTCCTGTGTAGATACTTCCATCATTTCCTATTCTGGCATTGTAATCCTCTCCAGTTATTAGTATCCTATCTGTTCCTGTTCAGCTTGTAAAGCTACTGATAATTTGTTAATATTCCTGTCATTATAAACTGTTCAGATTCTTCACTCTTCTTTCCCAATTCTTATCTTTAGTCCTACCAAATCCACCGTCTTGCTGTTCTCCTCTACAATTTTCCAGCTCTTTTTCACACCCACCAGAATTCCTCCAGAAGCTTTCCCTTTTCTTTTTTCCTTTTTTGCCAGCTGCGCTACCCATACAAACCCTTTCGGTAGCTTTGTCTTTAACTTATCCCACCATTTTTGTTCCACCCATGTCTCTGTTAGGCCAATATACTCAAACTACTCCACATATTTCCAAAATTCCATATCTTTCCCCTTCACACTAGCTACGTTCCAAAATATGTATCATCTTACCTCTGTTTCCACTCCGTCCTACTTTCCCCTCTCCTACCCTATCTAAAACCTATATGTACTAGCTTTTATTTCCAATATTTTTGCTTTTCGACTGACAGACTTTATTTACGCGATTTTCATTGACGTAAAACGAACCCACATGTTTCTGGGTGTGACTTTTATTCACCTGGTTCGCGGAGGGTTAAAGGAAGCAGTCAACAGAGTCGTAAGAATTACTGGAAGACAAAAACGGCTATAATTCGGAAACAAATCTCATATCGGGCATATATGTTCATACAAACTTTTTTTCTTATTTTAGCGTACTGAATCTATCCCCGAAGTTATGCCCACATTTTCGAAAACACTTTCTATGTAATAATAATATGTATTACATTAACGGGAATATTTCATAACAGTGGTATAGTTTTAAATGTAATTTTTATTTAGGCTATGTACAACACATACGTACAATACGTGACCCTTGCTTAAAACTATATTACGCTCGCCCGGTATGTATTTCCACTTAATCTTTTTCTCCCCGACATACTTGATTAGGTGTAATTGTGTTTCCATGCATACGTCGTTCTAACGCGTACATGTGTTCACCAGTGTGCTCTGTATGTAATGTGTATATATAAGTGGAAGTTCGTGTTCGTATATCGTGTGATATGTTACAAATTTTTAGGAACATTTCCCGTGGAACACTGCGAGCGATATTAGTAATAAGGTTGCAGCGAAACTACATGAAAACAATGCAGTTGTCAGCCGCTTCATTCTCAATCAGTATATTGATTAGACGATTATCGAAAAATGACACCAATATAGACGATTGTTAATTGGACAGATCCAAATATCACCACTGAAAAGCGCCAGGGAGAATAACGACTATTCATCAACGTTCACATAAGTCAAAACATTTTATTTCAAAGAGAATATCTTTTTTAATCGCTCTCGAAAAAGTCTTTTATACCTCGGAAAGTAAATCGAAAATAAATCGAACGTCTTGTATTCGTTCTGTTTCTGTTTAAAATTAGCAACAAAAGATGTATTTACAATAAAATAAACAAACATTTCTATAAATTTAATATTCGCTTTCTTTTTCTCAATGCAAACGCTATTGGAATACTTCGAAGACATCTCTTATCGTACTATCAAAATAATGATTAATTTTTTAACACACTGTTCTTATAGCTTATTCAGAAAATTATTACACCGTTCCTACTTTCGTGAGACAAATACACAAGTTCTTATGTAAAATTATTTAAAGTCCACAAGGAACCGTTATATCATATTTGACCGTGTACAAAAAGAACTCTGATAAAGTTGCGTAATTAAAACCCTGGGGCCTCTCAAATTTCAAACGCAAGACATTGTCATGTATCCTCGTCTTATCCTTTCATTCCGATTATTTAAAATTCTGGCCAACATAAGCACACAAATCAATACCTAATATTCCACTAAGGGTGGGTATGCTTACAGTTTTAAAAGGACATTGAAAAATCGCATATGCTAGAATATCTGTCGGTTACACTGTATACGCACCTCTTCTTTATTTACAGCCTCCTCCGTTAATGAAAGTGTTGTTTCGGATCGTTGTTAAGAAACTAATAAAAGATTGTGTGGACTGTGTGTATGTGTGTGCGCGCGTGCATGCATGCGTGCGTGCGTGTCGAGTTCTCCTTTCGTGTGCATATCCAATTGTTTCAGCTGTAAATATACTTCGCGTATATTATGTCGCCAAAAGAAAAGAAAAATATACCTTTAACGGCTAACTTTAAAGAAAAGTGTAATACGAAATAAAATGAACAATCAAGACAACACATGTTTCATTCGTATTTTAAAAAGATACGCGACGCATTTTTAATGCAATAAATTGCTCCAGTTACACAGCAATACGCCACTTCACTGTTACAAAAAGAACATCGATTCTACGAACCTGTGTTAGTTAATTTAAACAAACGAAAAGCTTGATCGAAATACATTGTACTCTGTACAGAACAATAGAAATCTGTGTACATAATTGTCTGTTTTAATAATTATAGTGTATGCGTGAATACGTGTATTTAGTATGATATACATATCATCTACAGTGCTGGACAAAAGTATTGGCACAGGATGATTGTAACGATACAAACACTTATAACAATTAAACAAATCGATATAAAAAAAACATTTTTAACATATTCATTTTTTATCTATCTTTGTTTATTATATAATAAGAACTAATAATATAAATAAAGTAATATCCAAAATAATAAAAATGCTTGAGCATTTTAAGGCAGACAAAAGTATTGGCACAGAATAGTATAATGTGTCGTCATCTTTTTCAGTAATTCGCGATCGTCATTTGGAAATAACGGTAGAGGATCCCCCGTTAGTCATTTGTTATAATGCTCGATCATTTAAGCTTGAGATTTCAGTTGTTAACAAGCAGAATTAAAATAGAATAACAACGACTAGAAAAGTAAAAACAACAGCTGAAGAAAGAAAAGCCATATTAAATTTACATCATATGGATAAATTTTACAGTGATATTGCAAAAGTTGTAAAAAGAAGTCGGTTTACTGTTTGTTCTGCTATAAAACGGTTTAAAAATAAGGCAAATGTTGAGAATTAGATAAGAAATGGTCGTCCTCCCACAAGAGAAAAATTATAAATATAGTAAAGAAAAATCTGAAACTTAATTCATCTGAAATTGCATTTATGATTAAAGATGAGTGTCAAAACTAAATAAGTACCAAAACTGTACGTAGAACATTAAAAGATGCTGGTTAGTCTGTATGTGTTGCACGAAAACTGCCTTGCATCAACAAAATAAACCGGAAAAGAAGAAAAGGATTTGCAAAATAATTTATTAAGGACACCGATTTTTTGGACAACATTATATTTTCCGACGAAAGCAAATTCATTTTTAAATCAGATGAAAGAGTATTGGTGTGGAAAAAGGTCAGCACAGAGATGGATCAATGTGATCTACATGCTACAATTGCATTTTTACTTCGTTTTGTAAGAAAATGTTTAATTTTCTATGGCTTTATTATTTTATACAATATCTAAGAAGAAAACATTCGTAGAGGTTTATCTAGAATCGGATTAACACAGTTTTTTGCACTGTTTAGTGTTTCTAATTACGTTTGCGAAAGGTATTATATTAGTTAAGGGTTGAAAATTGTTTCATATCATCTTTTAATACATTGAACGCTAAAACATCTAATATAAACTCTGTATTTAATATAAACTCTTTGAAAAATTTGTCAAAAAGTAGAGGTTTATCGCCAATTGAAGTGTTTTCCCGAAAATGTGGTAGAATTTCATACTACTGTAAAACATGGATGTGGGGGTTTAATGTTATGGGGGTGTATAGCGACATTGGGCGTAGAACTTGTGATTATCGATGGAATTATGGATGAACGTGTATATTTAAATATATTAAAAGAAATCTTTCGAAAAATGTCCAAAAACTAAATCTTCCCAGGAATTTTTATTTCCAACAGGATCGAGATCCTAAACTTATAACGTAGATTGTTCACTAATGGATAGTGTACAACACTGCGCATACTTTAACACTAAGTTTACCGACTTTTCTCGTACAAAATACTTGTCAAATTGATGAGTGAACGAAAACCCAAATTTTTCCTGAAAATATCGATTTATTCAATTTATAAACAAGTTACTTATAAATTTCGATATATTATCGTATCGTTTTATTAACGAAAGTCAGAAAAGATTGCTGGAAAGTAATAGCAATAGTTTCTGTAATTTTACTCGTAAAATTCGAAATGCGTCAAACTGACGTGTCCCGTAAATCTAATGTTAAACACACTCCCGAAATCCGGATATGTAGCCGATTGAGCACGTAGGGAACTGAAAAAAGCGAATTTGAAAAAAGAACCAGGAAACAATATTACAAATGAAATTGAATTAAAAAAGGTTCTTTCGCAGAAGTGGAACAATATTGAATCTGAATTCACAAAAAGTATAGTCCATTCGATGCCCTGAAGACTAAAAGAAGTCCTTAAAAGGAAAGTACTACCAATAAAATATTAAGACTCGGTTTTAATTAGTTAAAGGTGGTATTACTTCTCCCTGCCAATACTCTTGTCCGCTTATAAAATGCTCAACATATTTTTGCTTTTATTTTGTGTATTACATTATTTATATCATTGGTTTTGGTTATGTAATAAACTGGAATAGATATTAAATGAATATGTTAAAGAATGTTGTCATTAAATCAATTTGTTTAGCAATTATAAGTGTTTGTATCGTAGCAATCATGTTGTGCCAATACTTTTGTCCAGCACTGTACGTGTTATGTATAGTGCCGCATGTGACTAATACTCTCTTACCGATAAATATCAAATTATATTAACAAAGTTAGTTGACCAAAATATCGTGTTAACATTACGACGAAACGTCAGGTGATATCTCCTTAATTCGAACGGAATAATCAAGATTGACTTCCTATCCATAATATTAAGAAACGAATAGTCTATGGTAAGACGTTGAATAATAACACGACGCTCTTTCGTGTCTGTTGGAAATACGACTTGTCGTTTTTCTGTGAAAAAATGCCTCGAAATTCGCAATAACTTGATTTTCGTTTCTCACTATCTTCTTAAGTGTACTTCGTAGCAACCGGGAACAACGTTCTCTTTTTCTCCTTTTGAAAACATATTTTAACGATGCTAAGTTGTCTGAACGAAGATACGCAGTCAAATATATTTTTCGTAAAACCGTCGTATGATTCACTCTTGTATGTATACAATTATGTTTGGTACTGCAGCATTGGTGCGGCGAGGTTAGGATGATGAGCTGTATTCATTCTCAGAGCGGAAATGCTCTTGTTGTACCACTCGTCCTCGGCTGACATTCCTGAAACAAAACGGTTCATTGTTTTATTCACTTGGATTTTCAATTATTTCTACCATTAATGTCATTCCTATCGATTTTCTCAAAATAAACGTAATACTTTCTCTAAATTTTTATGTTCATCACAAGAACATTTCTACTGATTACGGAATTTTCTTGAATATTTTCAAAAATTGCGCGAATATTTATATTCCTTTTTCATGAAATTGACTCTAAACATTTATAGAAATGTGTATAAATTATTTGTATTAAGAAAGTTTATTAACAAACCGAGTTATAAGAAGTTTCAAATACGTTTTACATTCACTGTACCTATGCACTTTTTAATTTCTTCCTATGAAATTGAAAATCTTTAAATTTATCTTGAAATTAGAGTATTTAGTAATATTGTTAATTAAGAATATACAGATAAATTTGTAAGACAAAGATAAGCGCATACATACGTATATCTAAATTTGTTGCTCACTGTAAAATGTTACACAATTAATATGTTATATAATTATAGTTGTTGAGATTCTCTGCGTAACAGGTAGGGTTGCGGATGGAATACAACTAATGAGATACAGTACAGGATGTTAGTTCTTTTATTAATTATATGAAAATTAATTTTACAAAATTGGGTATGATCTAATCTTCAAAAGAAAAAAAGACGAAACATCAATCATCCTACTATGTTTGTTTCTTATTAAATATTACAGGAATACATGTATAGTTTATGGAGAAATTTCTTTAAGCATAACATTCATCTAAGGTATATTTGTAAAAATAAGCAGCTTCCAAAAAGGAAAGCTTTTAAAGAAGATAAAAACAGGAATATTCTTTGAATCATCCCTTTAGAAAAAATTTCCTCTTTTACTACAAAATACTTCTTCAATTTTTTTTACGGCCAATGTTAAAATACTGAAATAATACCTTATAAATGTTCTCTTTTATCATTTAATTCTGTTTTCAGAAGAGTCTCCAGAAAATAAAGAAATTGTGCAACTAATTTCCTGAAATATTTATTTTATCTACTAAGAAAAATACTACAAGACATTGTTTCGTTGTATATTTCTTGGTAATATGAGTAAAATATTTGGAACTTAACTTATTCTTGCGAAAGTACTGTTAAAAAAAGTGTTATCTAAGAAATTATGCAACAATAATACTAGGAACTTGTGAGATTCGTTCAATCTTACCACTTTTGCACATCCACACTTCTGCAAGACTTTAAAGTTTGACATTGTACCCCGAAACAATTTTTGTTCTTATACATTGTATCTTACTATATATACTTAATGCTTAATAAATTAATGCAGCAAGTTGCCTGAATGAATTAATGTTTAATCAGGGTTTTCTAGAAATCTTTATAAGTAGGTAGACATATAATATGATTCATACAACATTTGAAATACAAACAATCTATAATTAGGGTTATATTATGTAAGAATAATTACTATTGCAATCTTTAAGTTTTCTTTAGGAATACTACATCTATATCGTAAATTCTTTAAATACATAGATGTGTATTTTAAATGTAATTTAAGAAAAGCATTATAGATATTTGAAGGAGCTACTTGAAAATGTGTTTTGCACGATATTTTAACCAACAATCAGTATATGTACATTTGATTTCAATGTTTTATATATGTATATTGCAAATTATCCAAGTGAATCTACATTTGAAGGATTTTACTATTTTAATATTTTATAATATTTTAATCTTTTTGTACCTGTAAGTCGAAATTTGACTAATACTTTATAGATATTAAATTTTAATTAGAAAATTCTAATTTCAATTCGACTTCCAAATAATATATAGCACATGAAACATTGTACCTTTAATAATATGCGGCAAGTTTAATTTTTTCTTTTTCCATTAAGTAATATATTATAATTAATAAAATATATTTCTCAAAATTGAAATTTCGAGGTGGTCAATATTTTTCATAATATGATGTATTCTTTTTTTTAAATAAAGCATTATAAATCGTATTATGGAAAACTCGGTGACCTATATTTTTATAGCTTTCAAATGAACCTTTATATAGTGGCTTACACTGAAAATCGTCCACTACTTTTCTTGCTCTAATTTTGTTTGCAGAATGTAATATATAGATATGTAACACATATAACTTCTGCAGATACGTTCTACGTACATTATTTCATCATTATGTGTATACATTATGTAAAAAAAGTATCTGGAATTTCTCATTTGAAAGTACCGTGGTGTATGTATTGAAAAAATTTTTTGTAGGTAAGTAGGCATCACTGTACTTATTGTTAGTTGTGATGCTGAGTTCGATCCCGATCTATCAACCAGTGTGTTTACAGCAGCTGTTTGTGTCAGTCGATCTTAAGTGCGTTCTGCGATTTTTACAAAAGAAAAAGCTGTCGAGCAAAGAATATCTTCAACTTTGCGTTTCTAACGAAATTTCTTGTGTCGAAGCGTTAAAAATGTTACAAGAAGCGTATGGTGAGTCGTGTATCTCAAAAACGCAAGCGTATGAATGATGTAAAGCTTTTAAAGAGGGCCAAGAAGAAGTTCAGGATTTGCCGCAATCTGGCCGTCCGTCAACAGCTTCGACTGACGAAGAAATCGAAAAACTCGAGAAAATGGCTATCGAAAATCGTCGCTTGAGTGTTAGAAAGGTGGCTCATGAAGTGGATATATCTCACATGTCGGTGCATAGCATTTTGACTGAAGTTTTGGGTATGAGACGCTTCGCTGTATCACTTGTTCCGAAAGAGCTGAATTTCTTGCAAAAAGAGCATCGAAAAGTGGTTGCTGAAGACATGGTTTCGCGAGCTTCTAGTGACACTACCTTCATAAAACACATCATAACTGGTGATGGAAACATGGATTTATGAGTACGACGTGCAAACAAGTCAACAATCTTTGGAATATTGCGTCAAAAACAAGCTAAAACTCAAAAAACCGCGTCAAAGTCGCTCAAAAATCAAGGTGGTGTTATTCATTCGGAATTCCTTCCGGATGGACAAGTGGTCAATAAAGAATATTATTTGAACGTCATGAGGCGTTTGCGTGAAACTATTCGTCGAAAAGGGTCAGATTCGTGGAAATACAATTCTTGGATTTTGTATCACGATAATGCTCCGTCGCACATATCGATCTTGGTATGCAAATTTTTCTCAGAAACTCAACAAATATAATCGATTAAAAACCGTATTCACCAGATATGACCCCGTGTGACTTTTTCTTATCTCCTAAACTCAAATTACCAGTTCGGGGAAGGCGTTTTGAGTCGATTGAAACTATAAAAGAGAATTCGCAGAAGGAGCTGAAGGCTATACATTCTTCAGTGTTTGAAAAATGTTTTGAAGACGGGGAGAAGCATTGGCATATCTGTATTGCTTCAGATAGGGCCTATTTTGAAGGCGACAAAATAAATTTTGACGAATAAATAAGTAGTTTGTGTTTTATTTACAAATTCCGGGTACTTTTGTTATACCATGTATATAAACAATAATCGATAATTTGCTACAAAATCAATTAAAATGAATGTTTTTAGTAACATCTAGGAAAATTAGGTCATGCTAAAAATCGCTCAGCTGTAACATTCGGAGATTTCCTAGACTAAAAAATATATTGTCAATTGTTTTTTGGTATTATCGTCTTTATTAAACATCAGATTACGTCACAGTGCTTATTTAAAGCGTTTTTAATCAAATGGAAAATAGAAAAGAAACAAACAACAATAGAAATGCAGAAAATTATAATATTTCATTATAATTAGGGAAAATCCCAAAGAAATTGCTGGAATTGTCAATAAAAGTAAGATTACGATACAACATATTTTGAACTGATACAAAAATGAAGGACGTATTCTAACTAAACAAAAGAAAAAGTAATCGAAAAATCTTGAGCGATTATGATGAAAGATATATTTTAAATAAAGCGTGTTTCACTGTATTCACTTGCTGCATTTCTTATTATCGTAGTTGATGATCAAGGTTGCTGTAAAGTATAGACTCTTATATTGCTCAGTTTACTATAATGTACATATCTGACTACGATTCTGAAAGAGTACGTTTAAAATGTTTCTAATTGAAAGAACAATTGGAATATTATTAATCTAATTTTTTAGCTATGGATGACGAGATAACTCGTCATTCTTTCAATAATGCGTAGAACTAATCAGTTAACATTTAACGAGAAATTATTCAGTATTAATTGTACTGTTATGCTTTTATCAAATGTAAAATACACCATATTCACATTTACAGAAACTGAAATAATCAAACTACTTACCATTTTAATAAATTTTTAATTATAAACTGTAGAGATTCAATTTTTATTCGTAACGTGAACCCAGTTAACAGGCTAAGGAGGATAAAATATCTTTACTGTATGTTAATTGTTACCTCGTCATTTGTTTACAGTATTATTTATAGTGTTACATAGAAAATAATATGTCTAGATTAGTATATTCACTGTTCGTTAATTATGAGAATAAACGGTAAAGGTATTTTAGGCGTAAAATTATGCAGAATATTTGAAATTTGAATTAAAATTAGAATACTTCGTAATTATTCTAATATAAAACACTAAACATCAGATTAGGAGAAAATACTTGACTGAAGTGTTGGAAAAATATCTCGATAAAAATGTCTGGAATAAATAATATATTCAACTCGTGAAGCTTGTTTTTCAATATTTTGTTTGAACAAATATAATTTTCGCAATAGCACTTTCAACTGTATATTTGTTATATTTCTTTTATAAATAATCTTTTTCATGTACAATTTCTTTAAACGTAAATAGGCGTCAAAACAGAATACTTGTATGAAAAATACTCCTTGGCACTAAAAATTGCTATTTTAACAGTTTCGTATAAACAAGTAAACACAATTATAAAATGTATACATATATGTTCTTTAATCTTCAGAAGAAGTTTAACAGTTACTTATAAATACGTGTTTAATTTAACCTAAAGGAAAAAAAGAAAAGAAAGGTCGATATCCATCCATCCTTTCCCGTCGGAAACAGCTCGATGAATGAAACTAAATTTCTTTTCTCTTAGAAAAGCAATCCAGTGAGTCGATTTAACGACTTTTCCAGGAGGTTCATCATTGCTGATAATTGGCCGATTTGCTATCGTATTAAAACGTTAAATCGTTCCAAGAACCAGAGATACTAGTCGAAGTCGTACGTTGAACGAAGACTTGAGAAGACGAATACCAACAGACAGGCAATTCGTGAATAATCTTGATTCGATTTAAAAGCGATATTCCATCTTGCACCGGAAATGGTGTAAGACGGCGCTGGAGCGGAAATGGAGAGAACATCTTGGACTGAACGAAGGAACGTTTCTACCGACGTCCGATTCCCGTCATTTCCGGTCCAGCATTTTACGAAATCATTTAATAATCTTGGACCAACGCCTGAAATAACTATATAGGAAATACTGCAGGGACGTTCCTATTTTTTCACGAAAAATCTATCTGTTTCGAAGTACACCCGTCTCTCAATTTACGCGGAGTATCCGTTCCACGTGGATTCGTTTTGCGCGAATGAAAATGACGTAAATAAATTCTCTCAGTAGAAAAGAAAATATATTGGAAATAAAAGCTAGTATACAGAAATTTTAGAAATACATATTTATTTCAAATAGGTTAAAAAAACAAAACAAAAAATAATGACGTTTCAGAAAAGTAAATTTTATTCGATGTCACTATCCCTATTGTAATTTAAAAAAATCAACCTCTTTCTTTCAATTGGCACAAACTTTCATTTTCATCACTTGAAATAGTTGGAAATTCAACATCATTTTCATTGTTAATGTGAATCTTTTCGGACGAATTATTCTTAATTTCTCCTTTAACTAAGTTTTCATTTTGCTGATATTTGCTATAACATTTTGTTAAATCTTGTCGAAATTTTAAGGCTCGTTGAATGTTTGGATTATTGTATATAATGACACTTTCCAATTTTTTGGTTAAATCAAAAGCTTTATAAAGAGATTTTCTGTAGTGAATGAATCTGTTTCTTCGCAGTCACTGTTACATTTGTCATTAGGTTGGGTTTCAGATATGATATGAATGAAGTCAGTATCGGTTAATTCACGATCTACTAGTAAATCATTAACGTTACACTCATTTAAATTGCCAAACCCTTATTTTTCAAACCTTTGCAATAAAATAATAATACTGGAACAGCACTGACGCGTTTCAACATCGCCGAATAATTTACTGTATACACTTGTTACTTTTGAAACTTCTAGGGAAATATACTTTCTGGCCGTGTAAATTAAGATCGCGCATAAAAACTACCGCGTATAATCCACCGCGTAAAAAAAGTGTGCGAAAATTGATGGAGGGGTGTATTGCGAATCATTGTAACGAAATTTACAACAGATACTGTGAACTAAGGGAGCATTAGCAGGTTTTTTTAACATTTTCTTATATAATATAAAAATTCACATTTTTACATTTGCTGTAGGTATCCTATTATAACGTTGCAGCTTTTGTGATTGTACTGCAAGTGTGAAAATGCATAAAATTTTTGTCCTGTTTCTTCTGTGATACATGTTAATTATTTGCCAATTATTTGATGTAAAATTGACACATCATATAAATAGCATTAACAACTAAAGTTTTACTAATGTGAAGTTACATTGACACTTAAATTTGTTTCTTTTTATGTTCAATGCACTTCCTTTCATATTTTTTTTCTTTCGGACGATTAATGTATTTTTATGATGTTCAACAGTGGTTTTGTAATCTACTTTTGATAACTGGAGTACAAAGTACGTTAGCATTTTACTTTTAAGTAGAAATATATTTTTACATGTTTGCAAGCTTCCTTATTAAACAAAAATTATATTCAAAATTAATAAATATATATTTCTATATTTCTAAATTATCGAAATGATGTTAGATAAAATTTGATAAAATCGTAGTGTAACTTAGGGAAATAGTAAATCCAGATAAAGTTCTTATATAAGTGCAATAATTCTGTACCTCAGAGTTAGACAAACTCAATTCCATTTTTTTTTTTTTTCAGCATTGAGTTATAAGTGTGTATCATTTTACTGCTCTATTTTTTACTTTATTAGAGACATAGGGAGTTACTCACGCTATAATCAAATAAAACAGAAATTTAAATTAACCCTGCTATGGTTATTGAATCTTTTTCGATTTATCACGTTTTTCTTATATCCATAAGAACGTTCTGTCATTATTAAAAAAAAGTATAATGTAATTATTATTTTATTCTTTAAGTCATTAACTATTTCTGGCTTGTTAGTAATAGATTAGACTTTTAAGAAGACCCCACAAGAAAGATCTAAAGGTGTTAAATCGTATGATTTTGGAGGAAAATTAAAATTAAAATTTCGCGATATTACACATTAACGAAATTTCGATCTCAAAGATTGAACGTTTTCTCGAGTTGTGTGACACGTAGCAACTTCTTACAATTAGTGGACATAGACATCAGACACAACAATGTCTGATTCAATATTCTGACCATAAGAAGTCATTTAACGTTGACTGGTATCGCTCAGCATTCACAATGAAAATAATAGATTTTTTATTTATTCTTCAATAATCTATCTGTCGAAACTACGACATTGTAAATGATCTCTTTCTTTTAATACCTAGGTTAATTGAATTTTGTATGCATGTAAATGCACGATAAATCTTTATGCAAAATCCTCCGTACAGAGTTATAAAATATGCCCAATTCTTGCAAACGATAGTTCATTTTCAATACTTTCACCTCCAGTTGCAATGTTTTTATTTGTGCGTATAGTTTTTGGTCTTCCACTCTTTGATTTATGAATAACACAACCAGCTTCTTTGAATTTTTTCACTAATATTCGAATCGAAAATTGATCGGGCTAATTATTCACACAAAAAAAAAAAATACAAATTTTGCGATAGGAATGTTTCAAAGACCGCTTATTTTCATAATAAATTTGAACAATGCAAATGTATTGTTGCAATATGTACCTGTCCGTGATTAAATTTGTACTATCTTCCACTAAAACAAACTGGTTTATTTGAAAAGTCATAACGTGTAAACATTTTACAATGCTGATATCTAGGTGTCGTATTTGAATGACTCTATACTACATGTTTACTGTCTCAGTTCGCATGGGCGTGTTTGTAACGAGAATTGTTACACGTTTTGAGTTCTTTTTGACCGTAAACGAGGTATTATCGACAAACAAAAATCAATCGTGTGTCAAATGTTACAAAATAGTGAATAATGGTAAAGTTGAAAGACTAAAATGACTGAAAGACTTCTACTGATGCCAGAAAGGTGAATTATTATAAGGCAAAATAATAATATGTGATACGGCGCATAAAATTTATTGTCACTACAGAGGTGCAATGTAATATTTTCTGAGACAGTATCGATATTTCTTTCCTTGCGGTTTCTTCCGTTTTTTATCAACAAAGTCTTTTACAACAAAAGCAGCGAAAGAAAGTATGGAAGATATTACTGGCGGAAGCTGTTGCATCGATATCATCAGTTGTATATGATTTTAGATCTTGCAAGAAGGAGTGGAATGCCGCATTTGTTATAAAATTGATAGCCAAGGTATATTAAGATGTCAAAAATGGTCCAAATTTATAGGTAAACAATATTATTACCAAATATGTAAAACGTGTTATAAATAAACAATTTGAATACCATATATTGTTTTTCTACAATAAAAGATATTACGAAAGACAACAATATATTTCTATATCGACTTGGACCTCTCGTTACGTTGCAAAATTAAAAATATGAATTTTCTACTTATTTCGGTCGTTTCCGAAAATTTTATAAGTTAAATCGAGGACTGTAGCAGGGTTAACATAAATACAATGCTCTAATGTCTCTTGGTTCTGCTGTAAAATTACAATACAGGACTTGAATCAGTCTGGCTCTCAGATACAGAATTATCTTAAATTAACGTAATTAAAGTTTGCATAAACTTACCCATTGCATCTTGTCTCATACCAGTAACTGCGGACATGTTCGAGGCAGAATGAGACATAGAAAATGGCTGAGTCATACTTGGATAAGACGTGGTACCCATCTGCAAACACAGATTTAATTTCAGCACTTTGTTATGTAACGTTAAAAAGTATTACGTTAAATAGCATCGAATTCTACTGATACGTACAATCTATTAACCCTTTGCGCTCCGAGTATTTTCTTATGCGATCAATTTGTCAATTTCAACATACTTGCGCAACGAAAACTTTGAATGAAAAGTTTCGTTTTCGGAAAACAAAAAAATTACAGACATTCCTGAATGTTTTTACTTTTTTTTTATTTCGTCAATTTGCTTTATTTCCGTGCAAGTGAAATTTAAACGCAGTTATGCTTAGTATTATGTCTCGCAAAGGGTTAAATATGCACCTAGTAAAATAGTTATACAGCGAATTTTATTACATAAAATACTAAGTTAGTATATACGTTAGTATAATAAGTACAGTATCTATAGAATGAAAATTAGCCTAATTGCAAACATTGTTAGTATTTACTTATAATTGAAAAAGAAACTAAGAATTCTGTTTAGAATTCTGCATTTGATAGATGTCAATCTCCATTACGATCTATCTCGAGACGAAAAAGATCTTCGAATTCATGTTTATATCATTTTATTCTAAGAATTAATGATTGTACAATTTTAAAAATTATCCAGCTATTCCTGTTACATTCTGTGTAGACTATTCTCTTTTTGATTCATTTGTAATTACATATTCTTTGTTTAAATACTATGTTAAATGAAATAACGTTATACAGTGACTCCCATTAATATTCGGACATCCTTTAGAACAGAATAACTTTTTTTAAATTACCTAATCCAGCGTCGACTTAATTTTCGTGATCAATAAAGCAAGGAATTCTTAATTAATATTATTACTGTTTCGTATATGAAACAAATTATTTACTACATTAGTACTATAATTTAGTAAACATATTTCTGTTATTATATCGTATTGTATTTACTTTTACTTTGAATTTATCCTATTAATTTGTTAAAAATGTAAACGTCAACTTAAATACAGACGCATTATTAAACATTTGCTATTTATAAATCTAACGAAGAAGCTTTTTGGTTTGTGAAAATTTCAAAAAGCGACATAATTTACATTTTTCTTCTAACGTAAACAGTTGAACATTGATAAATTCGTTCTGCAGACAAAGTGTCTACATAATTCAATTCTACATGACATGTGAGATATGATTTTAACGTGATAATATTAATATATTTGGCGACTTATAGATAAAAGGTACCATGTTAGGAGCAATGTTAGAATTCACGAATAAATTATGTTATGAAAATTGAAATTTATTGTTAAACAGCTATAGCCAACCAATTGTTGTACAGCAACAATTACAACTAACTGGATAGATAACGGATGAAAAAGATTCGAGGAAATGTTAGCAAATAATTTCATCAGAGAATTCCAAACGTGACTTCGAAGATCGATTAAGGGGATCTCGAGGCTTTTTTACTGGCAAACCGATGCGCTCGACGAATTATTGGCTTAATTAAACCGGTAGGCATTCGGTAATCCGTCCGACCCAACTAATCAGTCGAAATGCAATTTAGCTACATCGACCGATAGCGATGCGCCGGACGTACGCTCAGGTGCACTTCAATTTAATACCTCGGTTAAAATCATTAACGAGAAACGCATCGAAATTATTCGTAGGAATACGAATGGAACCCAATTCAAACCTACCGACGTAACTTGCACCGGCAAATGTTTTCTTTATTTCTTCCTTTTTATTTATTTTTTTATTTTTATTCTTTACATAACACAATAATTTCAGGTTAGAAAACACAATACAGTAGATTCCCGTATAATGCGGTTAACCAGTTAACTGCGGATTACGACTTAACTCGTCATTGATTCAATAATACTCCGAACACATCAATAGTTTATGTATTAATGAATTACACATTCTTTGATTGCACTGTTATGTCTATATTAACCAGTTAACTGTGATTGACGAGTATATTCGTCATGGAGAAGTGGCATGATTTTGTGTATTGACGGGTATACTCGTCATGCGTATAAAGTAGTGACCATTGGCTATTTAAATTGTAACTTTTAAGAAAAACAAAACATATTCTTAAATTTCAAGATGTTTAGAATATTTTGAGGTCATGCAGGAATAAAACAAACAAATAAAAAATATAAATAATTTGATATGAACTCATGCGTCCCCGTATGCACCGGTTGAAACAGCTTACCAGTTCGCATAACGAATTTATTTATGTGCGATGATAACGTTTCTTAAATGTTAGCCTAAAAGGGGCAAAGGCAAAAGTCAGAAAGTTGATTTATAAATTCTTACTTTTATATGTATAATATTTAATTTTTATTGCGTTTTTAGTTTAATATGTATGTAATATATGTTTATGTTAACCAAATAAGTAAATATTAGTAATAAAATTTTCAATTTTATAAAATAAACCCATCTTTTTGATCTAATATCTTACCAGCGCAACTTACTCTGTGATTGACGAGTATACTCGTCATGGCTCGATTCTGGCGACACAAAACGGTGCGCGCTCTCAAACGAGGGCGCCACAGTTAACTGGTTAAATATAAAACACACCCTATTAATTTTTGTAAAAACCAAAATAACATAATTACTTATCATTTTTTTTTTAATTTTTAATTGTCAACTGTAGAGGTTCGATACTTGTTCGAGGAGGCGAGCGCAGTTTAATATGTTACGCGCTCTATGAATTCGCGTTATAGGAAATCGTGCTATACGAGAATTATTTTTACATAACGCGTATAATCTAAAATAAAAATTTTCAAACGATTATTGCTATACCAAGTTTTATTTTCTATGTTTTATCAAATAGGATAGTATTTTAAAAACAAATGGCACATATATACAGTTGATTAAAATATGTATATATATATTATTAGCGTATGTAAAAAAAACTACAAAGTTTATTTCGAATTCTAAATTTGATAGATGTTGTCAATTTACATTACGATTTATCTCGAAAAAAAAAAGATTTTTGAATCCATGTTTATATCATCTTATTCTCAGAATTAATTGTACACTTTTATACATTATCCAATTATTTTTACTACATTCTATATAGACTAACTCTTTGCGATTCTTTGTAGAATTACATTGTCTTTGTTTAAATGCTGTGTCAAATGAAATAACGTTATACAGTGACTCTCATTAATATTGAAACACTTTTGAAAACAAAATAACTTTTTTTAAAATTGAACTAAACGAACTGATTTCTCGTGCGAAATGAGAAGGATTAGTTTATCAGATGATGATTGTATAACTCGAAGAGCTGTAAAAAGATGTAATTGTGTCACTTTGAAAGTATAAACTGACATAATTATTATATATTCCATTCAATCTAGTACTGTTATCAATTTATCGTAAAAAAACAGCAAATTCTAAATCGTTAATAAAATCACAGCATCTTGCGTATCAAAATTTAAATTCGATGGTTTTATAATACCATACAATTTATTGTAAAGAAAACTAGAAAAAATATGATTTTTTGTTAGATTTATAATAATATTACAATAACATTAATACAAGGAATAGAATGATACAAGAAGAAGAAATGAAAACTAATAAATCTTTCGTATAGATAATACTTGCCTGAGGGTAGCGGTTTATTCCATTTATGCTATTATGAGGATGAGGATATGGTTGATAACCTCTACTAGCGCCAGGATAAATATTCCTCATCATTGCACCTTGACAAGCTGGTATAGGTGTGAGTGCCTTTTGCAGCTGTTTTTCTTGCTTCCGATACTTCGCTCTTCTATTTTGAAACCAAACCTATTGGCAAAAAGAAAGTAGAATTTAAAAATGGTTCCATTTTTTTTTTTGTATCCCTTTGTATTTCTTTGGGTCATAGTGACCTGATAAAAAACTATGTTTTTGAGAATTCCTACGTCGCAAAACATTTTTGGATCCTAATTCGATCATGAAGAAGGTTCACATTCGATATTTTTTTCGGTTTTCACGTACTTTTAATAAACAATAAATACTGCGAGTAAAAGACATCTGTATTATAAGATAAGCAATATAGTGGTAATACTTTATAATCTGCACATTATAAATAATTATTTTCACCACAAGCTTCTACGATGTAAGGCAACAGTAACTTAGAAAAATAAAATAAGTCGTTAATTATAAAATATTTCTGCAAGAATTAGTATTATTTACCTGTTATTATTTATACAAAATACTTTTACCATCAATTGGTTTACTCGACAAATTCATGCTGGTTTTCAGGTAAATAAGTAAATTTCATAATTCAAAGCAAGTACTTTAT
This sequence comes from Anthophora plumipes, assembly GCA_951804975.1. Lineage (NCBI taxonomy): Eukaryota > Metazoa > Arthropoda > Insecta > Hymenoptera > Apidae > Anthophora > Anthophora plumipes. Next base: position 10,678,855 of record OX638120.1, read on the forward strand.
TTTATAAGATATGTATTTTTTAATTTTCCAATTTTTCCGTTGCCTTTCAAGAAATTTGATGATTTCACTTTGTCGAAAGCTTTTCTTCTTTTATTTTCTTTAATCAGTTAACTGCGTTCGACGTGTATACACGTCAATCCGAAACTTTATTTCGGCGTAGTAATTCTATATTGTACTTGTGTAAAATATAGAATTTCCATTTACTACAGAAACTCGAAATTTCAGTAGAAAATATTAGAAATGTCATTTGATGGTATATTTCCTTTATATTATCAACAACACTGCCATATATTTTATAAAACAACATTATTATTGGTATTCTTCGTACAGTGTATTACTTTGTACAAATTGAGTTGATTATTTTGTATGGTAGTTTGCTTTGAAAAATACCACACTGAAATCAGCTGAATTTCTTAAAATTATTCTTTTTCTTTCATTTTTCTTGTTTATGAATTTTGTTATTTTTCGACAGTTTTTAGGTTTTTAACAGAAGTAACCTTTTCAACGATGAATTGTCAATTGTTTTAGCTTTTTTAATGTACATTAACTGATTCTTCAACACGCTTAACCTTCAATTTTAAGTTTTAAAGCCCTAAAATTAACGCTAGAGCCTTTTCATCTTTAGGTGTCCATGGCGCCTGATTTTTTTCTGTCGACATACATTCTCCACTGTAAAACCATAATTCGTTACAAATAAGAACGATTCTCATTTGTGCTTTCCACGATTCGTAATTCGTGTCGTTTAATTTTTCTATATGATACGCCGAAGAGATCGCGGCCATATTCTTCAATGGTTTCTTATCCACGGTTTGTTATTAACGAATTTTTATCTATGTTATACTATTCACTTTAATTTGGACGCGTTTCTGGGTTCGTAACCTGTTAGATATGTTTATATAAGTAAATAGTAAAATGTAATTATTATAGATAGACAATGTTTCTATCAATGGGGCAATGTTTCGACTCACGACGCGTATTAAGAGGGTGTACAACATCGTCGGCTTCAAAAATTCGAAATTTTTGCTTTGTCTTTTTTTTAACATTTTGTGTAGAATATCATAGTAAAAGTATTTTTAGATATTCTAAAATATAGTTATAATGCCCCTAACGACTGCATGTTATGTCAAACAAAAAGGGTCAATGTAAGACTTCTGATGGGGAAAGATTTCGGTTGATTTCTTGTCATTAAACATGACTTTTTACGTTTACTTATTGAAATAATTTTAGAACTATTTTAGCGTATATTTTTACGTAAAATAATAACGAGAGCGTCAATTCTATAATATGAATAAAACTTCAAAGACATCATTTTGTGGCAAAAGAATAGTCGACATAGCGACATTTATAGGTGCTAGTGTTTTTAACAATGGCTACAAAAATATTTTATTAATGATGAAACTTATGGATTTAAAGATTGGTAATAGCGCGTACAACATTTGTAACAAGTAAATTCGAAAAAAGCGCGACAGCAGTTAAAGAAAACTAAAAGACAAGCACCTGACGAATTTTTAGAAACAGAAGGGCCACTTTATGGCCCTGGAATTGCAGATTAAGGGTAATTTTGTAAAACTATTCTTTTATTTTAGAGAAAGATTAATTTAAAACTTCAAACGCGTTTTTCTCGAAACTGTGTTTTCCGAACTTGCACCCAGCAAATTTCCGAAACTTTTCATTTATACACCTTGAAATTTCTACACATCATTTTCCATAAAATAATCTACAATGTAGCATTGATATCTTAATTTATGACATCTTAATTTGTTAAAGTTTTATGAATGTATAAAGTTGATTTTTATCAGCGAAATAAAATTGTATTATATATGTTTAACAAATCGTCATTTTCTTATTTTGCAAGATTATTGAAAAATCATATACGTTACATTGGAGATAATCTATTTTTGTTTAAGTTGGCTCAAAAGTTTTTTATTTTTTATATTCCAGACATATTTAACGCTGGGTATAAGCGAACAAGGTTTCGCTGAATATGAAATTAATTAATGTTGTACAACTTTACCATTTTGTACTTTTACACTGTAAAATAGAACTAAGATGTTACTTAACGATCTTTGTAAAAATCTTGGTTTTTTATTAAATATTTATAAGCGAAAAGAAAATGTGAGATTCACCCGTTTTTTTTTAGGCTTCCAGGATTACACACCCCCTTGAGGAAGGGCACACGAGAAGAGAGCCACTGACAATGAGAAACGGGAAAAACAAAACACGCACAATCTGCCTTTCATACCACCATAAGGGCGCATCGATCATGCCGTTTATCAAGGCTAATTTCCAACAAATTTCTTTTGCAACAGCGTACCGAGATTGTTGGTCAATTGTATCTAAAAGTGTTCAAAGTGCGAAGACATTAACCCTTCGAGTGCTATGGACACATTATGCGTCTAGCAAAAATTATCGTCATGGACTATCGATATACACTCCCGTCCATAAATCATCGGACACTTGTGCTTCTTGAGCAAAATGATTATTAGCATGCAAATACAATTTGTTGTTGCGAATTTATAATATATTTTGTTATTTTTATCTATTTTACGGTTATATCTGAATGCTAAGTTAAAAATGCACATGTATAACATGAATAAATGTTAAGAAAAAGAAGTATTTATTAAATATAGTTCGAATTCTATACGATGTTATTCTGTATACACATTTGGTTTACTTCGACAGTTCAAAATTAATTAAAGAACATATCTGTAGCTTCATTAAGTGTTTATAAACAATTTAAGAAGGGTTTTTTACTAAATTGAGACTAATATGGTGCTGAGAAATTGCATCATTCAATCTTCTTCATTTTTAGTTCGACAGTTCCTATGATCCCAATAAATACTTCTAGAAAAGAATTATTTATTTAAAAATGTTCAGTTACTGGTTACTGTTGCAAAAAAAGAGTGTACTGTTTGAGAAATTGCGGTAAAAAGTAGAATTTCGAAGTCCGCATTCTAATTTTAGTAAGTGTCCGGTGACTTATGGACGGGACTGTATATATGCGTTTCCCAAGTTTGAATATATAGATTCGTTGTAATTTACTTTTGAATTGCATGATTTTTAAAACTTCTTATTACTTTCCTTAAACAAGTGATACGTGTTGAGGAAAAGAAAAATGTTTCATTCAGTTTAATGGAAATAAAGGTTGAAAACGGTAACTTAATCACATATCAATCAATACTGCCTGTACGTGAAAAGGAATCCCGTCCACATACAGCGTTCGCTTTCAAAGTACTCCGCATTCAAAGGGTTCAATTGTCAGAGAACTAAGTTTAAAGGTACTCGAATATTTATTATTTCGACAGTTCCATTTCTTCGAAGCGAATCGTTTAAATACAAACATTCCCGGGGAGCATTTATTTTTCATTAACGGTCCGTGAAACTTTTCTGTGGTCGTGGAGCTTTTCCGGGGCTCCCTCAGGTAGAGTAGTTTACCTATCGCCATTTTGCATCGGGCAATTTCCATTGTTTTGCGGGATTAGTAAACCCATATTGGGGATTGCCTGAACCGCCACCAGCGACACCCCGGTATGCACACCGAATCCCCAAACCTCCGCCAATCCCTGTACCCTCCCCTCTCTCTAGCATCCACCCTATGATTCCAGCCCATCGCAACCTCCTTCCTCCACCCCCGTCCATCTTCCTTTCCCCTCTCTTCTTCATAGCTCTCCCGATTCCCTACCCAACCGCCCCTCTTTCCAAGCAACCCGCAGAAAGAGAAAAGCCTCCCCTGGTTGGGATCGACTTGTTTCCACCCTTGTAGTGATGTTACCGGTGCCTTCTGATTGGCCAATGCCACGACTGTGACGTCACTCCAAGCTTCCTCATTGGCCAACACGTTTTATTGACATTTCTACTATGCACCCTCTCTCTCCCCACCATCTCTCCCTCTCGGGCTCTGTCTGTCCCGCTCTATCTCTCTCGGTATGCTTTCTTGCTTCCTGTACTTTCTCCATCCTTTTCCGTGCTACATCTCCGTTACCCGGTTTTTCTCGGACTTATTCTTCGTCTAATTCTGCCATCCCCCTTGTTTCCCTTTTCTATCTATTTCTCCACACGTTTGTGTCTCTCTTTCCTTCTCTCTGTGAAAGTATGGCGCTACGAAGTGTTCCTCGCGAAATATCCGCACCGATGCTTTCATGTCCGGAAGGGAGAATAATACGAGGGGGAAGTGAAAAAAATATGCGCGAAAACTGTAGGAGATAGGAAAAGGAGAACAAACTGTGAAGTAAAAATGAACAAAGAACTGTAGAAATTTACCGGACTATAAAGATGTGGAAAGTTGGTTTCAGGAAGGAATGCAGGTTTGATTGATCATAATATAATCTCCTCCTCGTACCCCACCGTTTTCCGAACTGGTGCCTACGAATCGGATTATATAGACTTGCGTCCAAGAGAGCGAAAGGTACGCGGAGAACAAGGTGAATTGAGAGCAAACAATCCGATGAACTTCAAAGTGAATATGACAGAAGTGTTGGTGTGTTAATTGATAACGTGAGATCCAATTTTCACAGTTTTCGTAATATATCTGCGAAAGTATTTGATGAGATTCTCCCGATTAATATTTTATCGGCCGCTCCTATCACGCAAAATCCTGGACTTGCCGCCGGTATTTTTCTCGAATTTGCGATGTTTCATATGTTAAACGGTATGTTTGAAGACACAAGACTCGAACAAATTTAAAAAACAGAAGGACTAAACGTATACTTGACTACCTTCGATGTTTAAATTTGCATTTTAATACTCGTTATTTACGTAAAAATCAAACAATCGATTTGTCTTTTATTTTTTTCGTTATGTGAACGAAGTCACGAATACATTGAAGTATTAGTAGTATTAATTCAAAGAGGATGCTATACAAATGCTCTGGTATTTTATTTTAAACAAATTTGCCGGAGCCGTGTATTCTGTGAGTTTCTGTGTCTTCCCATAAGCTATCCGTTCCAATTTTGTTTCGTGAATACGAATGGGAATAAACTGTCCTTGAAAATAGTAACATAAGATCCTCTTACGATATTTCTCTTATTTCTGCTTTACACTTAAATTGATCTTGTTACATTCTATTTTTGTTTTATTGTGTAAATAAATAATCTTATTATCCAACTAGCACGCCTACATCTTTCACTTTAACCCATTCGAGATGAAGAATTATTTTGAAGACGATCTCCAAAAGCGAAACTATTTTTAACAGGATCGTATATTGTTCAATTATAGTACGCAGAATACAAAATATTTTATACTTAATATCTATTGAAAAAACGAAAAGAACTTTCCGGACAATCTTATATAATGTAATATACATTGCAGAGCAGAACTATAGCACCAATAATATTTTCAATAATTTTGAATTTTACGAAAATAATTAAAAAAAACCAATTGAACATGTGAAAGAGCATTGTAAATAATCGACTTTAGATGAAAATCAGTGAACTTTTCTATGTATAATATCGAGATGTAATCAAAGATCGTTTTAAAGTCGGTACAAAACAATAGCACCGGTTTTGTTCTTGACAAACTTCAAGGCCCTCTGTTGTAATATTTTTAGCGAGCACAAAGTTTTTTAGTTAATTTATACAATGTCACGCGGTAATTTCTTTAATGAAAAAGAAGAAGATGCAATTTTAGCATGCGAAGAACACGAGTAATAAGAATTAGCAAGTAAGCTCGGACGATCTCTTAAAGTTGTATTGGACTTTTTACACGATTGTACCAAGTATGAGAAAAATAAAAAAAAAAAGAGGACCTGAAAGGAATTTATCCCCTCATACTGAATGACAAATTGTTAAAATTGCGAATAATATATGGAAAAAGTTGCGAGGAAATTGTAAAGGAGTTTGGCCTCGGTGTTTCTTGTTGGATCGTTTCGCCATGTTCTTCACCATAATCCAAATATTGGAAGTGAAAGAAATGATTTATGCACCTACATAAAACGCAAAAATATAGTCAGTCTTGAATACTGACGTATACGTACCTGAAAACATGAGTAGAAATTGGAATAAATACGTTGATGATTATAAATGTGCACCAGTTAGATATTTCGTTCTAAACAAATGTTATTTTTGCACTTTCTTCGTAACATATATTAGGTTGTTCGGAAATAAATTGCAGTTTTCCATTGTGTCGTATCTGGAGTGTTTGTATATCATAGGTTTTTAATTTATCTTTATTATGCTATATACCATTTTAAAGTGATATATATCATTATAGACATTATTCTATCAGTTATGAGTTACGCTTTTGTTTTCCGTGTTTATTTGTTCTAAGTACAATCTAAAAACGTGACGATGGAAAAGAAACAAATTCGTACCTTATTCTTTATGACTTTTAATTGGGATATAAAGGAGCAGAAACTTCTCGTATTATTAATCTTGTGTTTGGTGAAGGTACAATTAGTGAACGTACAGTGTAACGTTGGTTTAAATTGTTTCGTAAAGGTGACGAAAGTCTTGAAGGTAAAGAAGGTCGGGAACGACCTACCGTTATTGATAATGACGTTTTGAAAAAATTTGTTAAAGACGACCAGCGTACAATTCTGCGAGAACTTGCACAGAAAGTAGGTGTAAGCGAAACAATAGTATCTAATCACTTGAGAGAAATTGAAAAAGTGAAAAAGCTTAATAACTGAATGAACTACATAAAAGGCAGAAAGATTGTCTTGACGAAATTTGCTCTGTACTGTTCAAACGTAATAAAAGTGAGCCACTTCTTTATGGAATTGTAACGCTAAATAAGAAGTAGATTCTGTATGATAATCGTCGGTGTTCGGCACAATGATTAGGTCACAATGAAACTCCAAAACACTTCCCAAAGCTAAAGTTGCACCAAAAAGGAAATTATAGTGATAGTTTGATGGTCAGCAGAAGGTATTAAAAATTAAAATTTCATTATAATTTTTTAAATGTAAATAAAACTATTACGGCAGAAAAATATTGTCATAAGTTAGATGCAATGCACAAAAAATTATGCGTTATGCAACCAAGTTTGGTAAATCGAATGGGTCCGATCCTTTTACGTGATAACGCTCGATGGCACGTATCACATTTAATGGTTCAAGAGATAAATGAATTGGGATATGAGACATTTTCCTTCCCCTCCTTATTCACCCGATTTTTCGCTAACAGATTATCATTTTTTGTTTTGTTTAAACATTAGGGCAATTTCTTACAGCAGAAAATCTTTCGCAATAACGACGACATTATAAATACTTTTAAGGAATTATCGAATCGAGAAATTCTGATTTCTATTCCAGTGGAATAAATGGCCTTACAGCATGTTGGAAAAAGTGTATAGAATGTAACGGAAGTTATTTTAACTAAATAAATTCATTTCAAGCAAAACTACATTAGTTTCGGATACTATGTGCAAAAACCACAATTTATTTCCGAACAACCGAATACTTTCTTTCTAATCCCTTACACGATATTACTAATAGTAGTAATATTAGTGATACTAGTAATATTTAGAAATTATTACTTAGGGCTTCAAAACCCTTGAAAATTATAGTGGTGCTATAGTAATGCTCTGCAGTGTATGATAACGGTTACATTGTACATCGATTTATGTATATAACTATGGACAACAGATAAAGGGACTATGTTAATAATTTCGAAAAGAGGAATATATGCATGTATGTACATCTGTGTCTATGTGTGTACATCATTTTAAACTGCACATATGGAAATCACGGAACAAGCGAAGCACCACGCATAACCAATTGCGAATAGCATTTGAATTCAGGGCACGCGAGCCGATTTGTGCTTGCACAAAAGATACTTGTATCCTGTACAATTTGAATTTACATGTCACACTGAGTCTCATTAGTTTCACATCGAAGTTTTCGTCGTTAAGAAGGAAAGCTGTCGTTAACACTAGATTTACGGGATCTGTCAATTTGACGGATACAGAATTTTACGAGCAAAACTGTGGAAACTATTGCTATTATTTTCCAGAAATCTTTTCTGACTTCTATCATTGGAACGATACGAAAATATTAGGTTGGTGGGTATGAAATATATTTTTATTACACGCAAACATTTGTCTCCTTGTTTCTGTTATGTTTTTGTTTATGACATAACAGCATTCGAAGTTTTATTGTCCATCATCGAGGTGATATTTTCCCAAATCAAGTTTCTTCAAAATAGTTCATTTTTAGCACTTATTTTGAATACTCTACAAAGTTGATTTTCCTACAATTTTATTACACGAATTTAAACCCAGCAATAACTTTTGAAATAATAGTTTTGAGATATTTTAGTATTTTTCTATAAAATTTGAAAAACTGCATCGGCTAGTATATCTAAAGCAAATGTAATTGCACTTTTCAGATGTAGCGGTGTAATTTTGTAAGAAATCGCAGTGCACAATGATAGAGTTTGTTAAACAATATAACATATAAAAATTTTCCTCTGCAATATTTTTCAATACTCGATAGAAACAAAGTTATAGTCATTTATTAGGTTCACTTTGCATACGATGAAATATACTATACATCTAAGAAAAGACATTTTCCTCCTTTTCGACTTCGCTTTCATGTTCCACAAAAGGTACTATTACGAAACATATACTTTTTTCGGGCGTATTACGTATCAAAAAGTACAGCGGATCTTTTATTCCTTTTTGAGCCTCGATTTTTACTTATGGCGATGTATTACTCTATATAGGTAATAGAGCCTCAATCTAAAAGTCAAAGTTCAAAGTATTTGAGTATGCATCCGCTGCAAATTGTATTATCCTGAAAATAGGGCTGCATTTCACTTTATATGCACCCATTAATGTACCTATACCTGTGCAAATAGAACAAATCTCGAGTCAATAAAAACGATAGGTCTAATTATTATAAAACACTGTCAAATGTATGCATTGATATTAGGTTGTCCGGAAAGTTCGTGCTGATTTTCGATAGGCAGTATTTTAATATATTACGATATATAAAGTTATATGAAAACTCGAAGTTCGCATATATTACGAAAAATGATTGTTTCACGTGTCTTTTGAAAATCTATTCGTTACAAGTTTCTTCTCAGTGTTACACTGTCTTGAAGATGGAAGGAATAGAGTACACTTGTGATACTGACTACTTTCCCTTTAACGAAAAGGGAAAAATACTGGTAAAACATCAAATGAGATATGCAATATTTAAAGAGGCGATCATCTGTCTGTCAGAAAGAATTGTTCGCAAAATCTAAAAATCGGAATTTCGATCTTAAAGAAAATGAAGAAACGAAGTTTTTGGTTAGATGATATTTTTTAATTGCTATAAAAATGACGAAAACTTGTAGAACTCAAAAATACATACCTTATGGAAGAAAAACGAATTATGCTAAGCTTTCAAGTATGAAATTGGCTTACTCACTTAAAAATCGGCAGGAATTTTCCGGACAACCCTTTAATATGCATCGATGAAAAGCTTGTCAATATCTTTTAAAACGAGTTAGAAAAGGACTGGAATTTGTTTTCGGTAGTGACAATTATATTTGTTCATTTATTTGAAAAACATCAAGATATCATTCAACACGTTAAACGCCACGCCAATTTCGGTCGACAGTTACGAAAATTTTGCAAACAGTGTTACAATAGATTTAATGAAAAAAGTTGTAATCTTTGTAACGTCTGAAAAAGAAAGTCGCATCTTTGTTTAAACTGTTTTAATAAAACCCACTGATGAACGATAAGGTATTGTTTTCTAAATTTGATGTTGCTGATCTTGAAGTATCAACGCTGCCTAAACGAAAAATTTAACGTCGGTCCGCAGGGACCGGTGTGGCGCTTAACGTGTTAAACAAAAGCGTTTAAAGCATTAAGTTAAAATTGAAATAACAGAATCTCGGGAAAACTCTCGACAAAAATCTAAGAATTAAGTAAATAAGAAACAGATTAAAAAAGTTTTCAACAGCACGCAATAACAAACTAAAGATACATCCTAACGAACTGGCTCAGAATCTGACACAAACTTCAAGAGTTAGAAGATCGAGGCGAATGAAGTCGTATTTACTAAAATAAGAAATAAGGAAATGGGTTGGAAACACTATTGAATATTATCCACATACACATACGATATCCACGTTATCAAATTTGCTGGTTGATTCAACGAAGCTAGTTGTAAATGTAATACAGAGTTGTCTACATCGCACTAGTCTTCCAAATCATACGTCATTGACGTTTTTGTTATTAATGAATATGAAAAATATCTACTACTAAAAATATGAAACAAATGTAACCTATTTTATACAGGCTATATAAATATTTAAGAAAGTCAGGTACGCTTCATGTAACTTGTGACTAATATACTTCAGCTAATTACACTGTCCGGCAAATTTTAATCTTCAGAAAAATCTGCAATATCCGGAAGCAGAATTGCTTTATCGCCCTCAGTTTTTGAAAAATACGTGTTTTCGTAAAAATACACGATTTTGGGCAAAAATGAAGTATTACTACGAAGGAGATATATGTATATACATATGTATGTATGTATATGAGACAAAATTGAGCATAGTTTATTTGAAATAATACAAGAAGTAATCATTTCAAATACTTTATTACTTCTATTTTAGGAATAACATAAGGAAACAACAGTTTTTACGTACTTACCCTTCAATAATGCGTATCCTGAACTTGAATACGTGAAGCACAATACGGAAATCTGCATTTCTGATACAATTGACGATGTTGACATAATACAGTAACAAATTATTGAATAAATAAAAAATTCGGTCGAATAAAAAGTACAATGAAAAATTATTTCATTTAAAGTTCAAATAATGAAATCTAGAGAAAACTCATTTGTATGTTCAAATAAATTCATGATTATTTCAAATAACATGTAGCTAAATAAAAGATGCAACTGCTTATGAATTTCTTCTTTTTTTATTTTTTTTTATAAATATGCTTTATTTTAACGTAAATAAGACTAGAATTTTACATTTTATAATTCATTCTGATGCGATACCTTTGGAAACATTCTCCAATGTGCATTTTTGGTTTATTTGGACAAGTATGGCAATCTTCGTTCGTCTACCGTCTTTCTTTTTCTTGTCTTTTAAAACATACAGTGCAATCCATTTTTCGATCTTCTCTCATAATCACTTATGATGTTTTCAGATAATAAAATATTTCAATTATCTTTGAATACTTTGAAATACGTCTTCACTTTCACTCAGCTTTAAATTCTCATCGTAACATTCTCCTTTCTGCATGTCTTTATCGATAAAAATAGAGTTACAAAATAAACTAATCTTAAAATTACAGAAGAGGTACGTTATAAGTACGAGAGCTGTTCAATAAGTTCGTGGAAAAATAAAAAAAACATAGTTTTTTGGATAAAATCTACTTTATTTCTCAACTTAGTAGCCTTTCACTTCGATACACTTAGTGTAGCGATTTTCTACGTTCTTTAGCTTATCCATATAGTACGATTTATCCGACTATGCAAAAATAAGCGTTTGTTTCATCGATCTCTTTATCATTTGATCCAAGACTCTTTCTTGCAAGCCATTTTTTTATATTCGGGAACAAAAGATAGTCCTAGAACTTAAAGTCTGGAAAATAGAGGGGATGAGGAACAATTTCAAAGCATAATTCTAACAATTTTGCTGCCGCAATTGCAGAAGTGTATGGTGCTACGTTGTCGTAGTGGAAAAGGACTCTTTTTCTCGCCAAATATGATTATTCCTCCTTTATTTTATCGTTTAAACGTTGCAGTTAACATGCATAATTCTCGTCAGTTACTGTTTTGCCCTTTTCCAAAACAATCAAGGACAATCCCAGAAAACAGTTGCCATAACCAGTTTTGGCCTTCTTCAATACACTTTCCCTGGATTTAACCTACTGTTTGGACTATTCTTTTGTTTCAAAATGGTTGCAGCGAATCCATGTTTCGTCAAAGTAATAAAACGTCTTAACGTCCTAACGTTTCGTTGAACAACTTCAAATTATGTTTAGAAGCGAGCTCTTGTTCATATTTTTGGTCAGTTGTGAATAAACGCAGCACATCTGGAAACGATTTTTTCGCTTGCAAATGTTCGTGCAGAATATTATATACGCGGTCATTTCAAATGTTCACAACTGTAGTAATTTCTCGTACCTTCAATCTCCGATCGTTCATCGCCATATTGTGGACTTTTTCAATCATTTCTGAAGTTGTAACCTGAACTGGACGTCCACGCTGGACGCTCACTTGTACTCATTCGATCACATCAAAGTTCACCAAACTACTTATAAATATTTCCAATCGAAGGTACTGGTTCGCCACAATGTTTGTCAACCTTGAGTTTAGTTTCCGCAACTGTTTTACCTTTTAAAAAGTAACGTTTAATAACAAGATTTAGAAAAGTCGGTCGCGTTAAATCGCTAACCAAAAAAGGAATAACTAACGCAGCTGTTTGAAACTTTGTATAAAATTCCCCAAGTGTTCCTATATGCTAAAAATAACGTCAAAAACATACTAGTGGTGTTATTTCTTGACTTTGCACGGGCTTATCGAATAAATAGCTAACACCGATGATAATACAGCATTTTAAGCTTAATTATGTTAATTACAAATGTCTCCGTGGCGGAGCCAACGGAGCGTTAAGGGTTAAATAATGCTCATACATGATGTGAGATAGCAATTAATTGAAATATGTTACAGCTAACTTGTTTATAAATTAAAATTATATAAAATAAAAATGAAAGCTTAGGGAGATCTGTAAAATCTATAAACTGAAGAATGTATGCTTCGTATACATATGCTTGTATATATACACATATACATTAGAGCAGACTTCCGGTGAGATTCAGTAGAAGTGGATGATTCTTTTTATTTGCAACTCCTTTGGAGGAGCTTTTTGCGAACATACTTACGCGCGTCCCTTAAGGCGCGCACCCTGTAAGAACTGAAAAGCTAAGAGTTCGTAATTCAATAACTATGCTCTCTTCAACCCTCCCCTTCTCTTTCCAACTAAGTACTTACTTCCTCTCATAGAAAGAGATAACACAAGAAGATGGGACTATACTTCTCTCTATCTCTGTTTCTCTCTTTGTTTTCCTCTCTTCTGAGAAGGCTAGCTCAAAATGTTTGCTACTTCAAGGTCTACGACTGAGGAAACTATTCTTCTATATGTCTACGAGAATACTTTGCACTCTAATAGCTAACCCGTGTACATAAGTACATACAGACGTAGAAAATGGATCCGAGGATAATGGATTGCTTTCTGTAGGAAGATATAGATCCTACTTTCTCCGCATTCGTCTTTCTTTCTTGATATCGCTTTTCTTTTGTGAATCAGCTTTGCCGGTAGGGCAAACGAAATGAGGTCGAGTTGATATCGTGCATGGAACTTCTTTTTATATAAACAGAAATGTTAATAAATTGTTATTCAACATTTCGGTGGGGAATATTGTACATATTGGGTTGTTCGAAAAATTCGTAGCGTTTATGACAGATGATATTAGCAATGCTCTTGGTGATTGACGTTCCTTATTAATGTTATTATGTGTCAATGTAACCTTCAATTCCATAGTCTCAGACATCACTTAAATGAAACGGTAATAAAACTGTTTAATATTTTGTGCATGTAAGAATAGAAAGAAAATGGAGAACAGGAAGTTTTCGCATTTCAAAAACAGTCATTTTTTATTTGGAAGATGCGAAACGCTTTAGCCATTCGTTTATTCCACTGACAACGACAAAATAAAACTATTGATTCAAAATAATCTACAATTCACTACTAAAAACATCGTTAAGATATTGAAAATATTAAACAGTATTGTATTGGGTGTATGCAAAAGTTTTAGTCCTTTTTTTTTTTCAATTTTGTTTTAAATTTTAAAATCACTGTCGTTAAAACGGCAAAACTAGTATTTACACGTATGCTGGTGTAAAATACCTTCACCAAGAGCGAAACAAATTAAATGAATTGCTTGAGCAACGTTTCTTCTTTGCTGGAATTCTTACCAAATGCAGTGTCGAATATACATTCCCTTCCAAATGATTATTAGAATGTAAATACAAAGTTCTGTCGCGAGTTCATTCTGTATTTTATTATATTGATCTATTTTACAGTTATATATGGATGCGAAGTTAAAAATATACCTGTATAACGTGAATAAATGTTAAGAAAAAGAAGTATTTGTTAAATATAGCTTCAATCCTATACGATGTTATTCTTTATGCATATTTGGTAGGCTTCGACAGTTTAAAATTAACTGATGAACATATATGCAACATCATGAAGTGTTTATAAACAATTTAAGAAGGGGTTTTCACTAAACAGAGGCAAACAGGGAAACGGCGTCGTTCGATCTTCTTCATTTTTAGTTCGACACTCCGTATGATCACAATTAATACTTCTAGAAAAGAATTATCTATTAAAAAATGTTCCAGTACCGGTTACTGTAGCAAAAGAAAAATATACTATTTGAGAAGTTGCGGTAAAAACTACAATTTCGAAGGCGGGATCCTAATTTCGTTAGGATTAAGTGTACTGCGACCTACTCGCTGTTGTTTTGTGAGATTGACATCAATCAATCTTGCTCATTGTTGTTTTGTGAGATTATTTTCATCAATCGATCACGAAATTAGCGTTATCAGATAGATCAGTACTAACCAAACATTTGCACAAAAAGGCGGGAAGTTATATCGATTAAAAATAATTATACACGAACGCTTGAAGAAAAGACTAAAACTTTTGTGTACACCTAATATATAAACAATTTAGATACAGTAGCCGTTGTGACATGTAGTTGCCGCATTACTTGAAGGAGAAAACTTTAACGGATCGGGTTTCTTATGCGAATCTCTGTTAAAGCATAACGAAGATTATCCGTTTTTCAGGTAAATATCAGGGATGAAAACTGGATTTTATATAACAATGTTGTACGAAAGCGATTTTGGAAAATGACAGAAGAATCAGTATTAATCAGGCCAAAAGATAGATTGCATCCGAAGAAAGTTTTAATCAGTATATGGAGAGATCGGAAGGGAATTATTTACTTTAATCAAAGTAATAGTTTGAAAAAGTAGATTTTATTCGATTTAAAGATGTAAAATAAATTCAAGGACAATTTTATTCGATAGATTGAAATACAAGTTTCCCTTGAAAACTTTTACAATCAATATTACAAATTCTCAATGAATTATGAGTTAGAGATGAAGAAATGCATTATATTCTTTTATGTATGGTCTAATTATGTTATATATTCAGTTGGCAACCAAGTTCGCGAGTTTCACATTTCTTGAAACAGAATTATTTGTTAAAATTAAAAAAAAAAATAACAGTTTTCAATCAAAGTAAGCACCATTCAAATAAATAATCTTTTGGCATAGTTTTGACAGTTTTCTGATTCCTCGTCGTTAGAATTCGAGCGGTTTTTGGAGCAAAATACACAAAGAAGTGTGTTATAATTGCGTCGACTTTGAAGAAATGTTCGTTTGAAACGATGTGTGGGCTGTATAGTAGGTAAATTAGTCGTTCTCAGGCTAATTCTTCGATTTTTCATAGCATTCGACGTGTAATATCTGCGTATAAGAGCTGATGCAATAAACTTTTCCGCATTTTTGTCTGAACGCGGTCAAGCTTCAATTCTATCGATCATTTTCAACCAACTTCCAGTAATAAGTGTATTACAATAAAAAAAGAAGTTACAAAAGATGAAGTCGCGAGTTTAATTGTGAATCTAACAAGTCAATGACAAAACAAGGAATATATTAACAATTTTTATTCCTTCCGTCAATTTTTCTCACATCCTCTCGCAACTACTTGTTAGATAGGAAGTCAATTTTCTCGTAAAACACCCAGTAGATAGGCTTCGATAGGAAGTCGAATCGAAATAAAAAGGTCGAATGAAAACTCAGCTAACTCAATATCGGGGACTCGGATTCACCTTTCTTTTTCCTCGACGTAATGGGATTTCTTGTGCGGTGATTCAAGAATTATTCTCTTACTATGATGCTACCCTTTTTCACTATTGTCATCGCCACGATTGTTGTTGCTGCTTTTTTGAACGAAATGCTTATTTTAGGAAGCGAATTTTAAGCATATTTTAAATGCAATGTTAAATTATAATTTGTAAGACGTACAATAGGAATATTGTTTTATGGTTTCTTACGCTGCACGAGCACAAAATACGATTGCATATTAAAACTAAAGGTAATTACTCATAATTTGTGCAAACTCATAAGTTGAAGATGTTGATGATAAATCTCGTACGTCTTTAAATATTTAAGTAAAATAAAAACACTTTTTCTACCCATTTATTAGAAAAAATAATAGTAATTCGTTCTGGTAAAAAGTGATTGTTAAATTTTTATTTAATTTACCTTCTTTTCTTTCAGAAATCATATCAGATCGCTCGGAAAGTTCGTAACAAAATTTAGAAAAAAATCAAACGTTCGTAATCGTTTTTTCTAATTGAGATATTGAAAGAAACCAAATGGTATTTTACTTGTCCGTTGAAGATGAATCTAACGCAATCGTGAAATTATTTCTAAGATGAAGGAAAGGTGGATATAATTCGAAGGATATTTTCTGCAGTGTAGCGTAAATGTTGAATTTTTCGTGGGAACGCTTCACCGTAGAAAATATAGTTTGACTTATATCCGGCCTTGTTCGTCTTTGGAATAATTTGATAAGGTGCGCTCAATTTGTCTTCAAATAACGAATGTAGTTTTATTTGAAACAGCATCGGTATTGCAGTATCTCTTTGAAAAATATTAGTGAACATTGTTATTTGAAACAATAAATGTATGCATTACAAAATAATACAATGAAAATACTAAATTAACACACACACGGGTGAATAATATAAAAAACGTTTTTAAATTTGAAATTTTGAAAACATCGGAAAATACAAAAATAAATATTAAGTTACTTTTTTTTTTATAAGATCAGAAATATTCACTTTTCCATAAAAAGATCTACAATTTACAAATAACGAATAATCGTGCTTCTCATAAATTTAATGATCTCTTTGTGTTGTGTGTTTTGAACACTTTTTATACCTATTTACATAGAGTGGACAGCGAAATTATTCATACACCCATGTAAATCTAATATAAACTGTTCGTGTTCATCCAAATGCAAACTCGTTACGTTAATTGTGAAACTACACCTATTCTTAATGTATTTATCACAAATAGCCAAATACAAAAGCTACACTGATAGAATATTATCATTTATTTTCGTAAAGCAGGACAGTAACACATATTCATACATTGATATATTCACAAGATTAAAATACGAAAACTAATGTACGATGAATTTTAATATTTCGTAGTTAGACCTTCAGCTTTGATAACTGCTTAAAATCTTTTGAGCATTGACTTCATTAACTTTCCAATATATCTTTGGTCAATTTTGCTCCATTTTTCGTTCAATTTGATTCCGAGGTCCTGTTCGTTTTTTATATCATATTTTCTGATTTGAAGTTCCAGGAATCAATTTTTGAAGAAGTCTTTTTTTGTAATATATTTTTTCACTTATTATTATAATAAACTAGACATATTAAACCTTAAAAAGTAATAGAAGCTTCAATTCTAATAGTCTGTCTGGGTGAGATCATTTCTTGTATAATTCGATGCATTCTTTACACATAGAATGACAGTATTTTCGACATATCGATGGATTACATTTTATGCATGTATTTTGAGTCTTGCGATTCTTATTTTTTGGACACGCAGAGCACCTTTGAGCTATTTTAGCTCGTTTTGGTGGTGCTTTTCGAGGAGTTTCTCCAAAATGTTCATGAAATCGTTTACGTAAGTCTCAGGATAGTCTCTGATTATCTTTTCTGTTTGTTCTGTTTTCTTTTTTTTTTTTTTTTTTTTTTTACTAACGATAGTCTCAATTTCTTAATCAAGACAAATAAGTTATCGCGGCACGAAACGATAGCGTCGCAACTCCAGCTACTTAAGAAACCAAACCGATTGCAGATACTTTGAAACAAAAATACAATAGTTTTAAAATCGCTGGGGTTAGTTTTAAAACACCACCTGGTTCACGAATGGTTAAACAGAGGTTGGAAAGATAAGAAAAAGATAAGGACATAAGGTGTAGGAGACACGGTTCCCTTCGTACGGTTTTCCTTTTCTTTTCCCTCATCTTCTTACCCCTGGTCTCGCAATGGAGGAAGAACCTCGGCAAGGCCGAGACGTTTCAGATCTATCTAGGGTGGAGAAAATTCAATTTAAAATGGCGGCTCAGATATAATGGCAGCCTCCGGTACAGCACCACCCAACCACCCTTCCTCCCCAACTCATCTCAACTTTGCTACCGCCGTACCATACCTATTTCTCTTTCATCCGAGAACACCCTGTTTGTGTGTCGCCATCTTTCAAGATACAAAATGCCGTAACTAGTGTGAAAGCTTTTAAAGAAACCTGTGACGTAGAATAGTGAAATAAAATAGAAATACATATTTTTTAATATATTTATTCGAGAATGTTTATAAATCTTGACGGTTTTTAAACAATTTAACTCTTCTACTACCAAACCAGCTGATACGTTGGTTCAGTTTGTTCACAATTTAATTAAATAACTTGCTACATTTGAATGCAGTGGAAAGCATATAATTATTAGGTCATCCTATAAATAAGGACGTTTTAGAAGCCTAGTTTTTCGACGAAAATAATCGTTAACCCTCTATAACCCGGTTTTTCTTTGTTTATCAGAAGAAAAATTGCGATTGATATAGTTATTCTTTCACATTTTAATAAGAGAAGGAAAACTTAACAATTATTGTAAGAAAATTAATTATTATTACTGTAATAGCACAACAATATAATGCAATAGTGTAACAATAAATAAATAGAATGTGAGCTATAAAATGTATTTGATATATAAATTAATTCAGTGTCTTTTTACATAAAGTCCGGACAAAATCGACTAAAAGTCGCCATATTTTTTCAGAGAAGCACTTCTTCAGTTACTCGATAAATGGAGAAAGATAATCCAAAACAATGGAAGGTATTCTGTACATTAAAATTGTATTTGATATTTTGTAAATAAACATTGAATTTTGTAAAAAAACAAAAAGCACCAAATTAATTTGCACGCCTAACAGATACATCGTACGTACATATGTAACTTCCAAGTCACGTGGTGTCATAGAGGGTTAATTGATAATATGCTGACAATTTTTCAAGCAACGTTTGAATACCTTTATCGAAAGAATTCTTATGTTTTACATTAATAAACTGTTCCAATGTAAATTTTATCCCATCTGTATTTTCGAAGCTTTTGCCATTTCAAAAGTTTTGTGATACACTATAAATGGTAATCCGACGATACTAAACCAGAAGAATATATTTTTATACTTTTCTACTGTTATTTCTCGCATGATCTAAGATAAGAAGCGACGTTACTTGTGGGATGACCTCATAAATTGTATTTTGTGTCATTTGAATTTGAGGAGAACAAATAGTAAAAGGAGGATGGTGAAAAAATAGCAACCTTCAGGTACCTAAAATTCTAATAATACATCATTCCGTAAGTCCCAAGGCATTGTAAAAGTACAACCATTTATGGGAAAGTTGAGAAAGATGTAGATGAATTTGACGGTGCCCCAAAAGGTGTATTGGAATTTTTTGACTTCAAATGATCAATAACTTCGACACGAATGTAATAAATGTAAAAGTTCAAATAATATTTTATAAAGAAAAGCCGATATTTATGTAGCATGTAAAATCATATTACCCAAATTGCTAATAAATAACGGTAAAATACGACAAATTAAGGTAAGATATTATGGTGCAGATATTCCATGAAATATGCTTGTGATTATACTATAATTTAATTCAAAAATAAGATTGAATGTGTTGTTATTATATTTCATCTACATCTTTTTTTACAAATTTCTCTCTTTCCTGTAAAGGGTCTAGCATGGGTAAAACCAGTAATTTTTTTACTGGTTTTCACTCCAAGGGGTTGTTTGCAAAAATCACCCCAAAAATTAATTATTTGTTTTCTACATTTAATAACTTATTTATAATTTTGAAAAAAATATCTTAGGTAAAACTACTCTGCAGCTGTTTTTATATTTTTCCCCATCTAAATATCTTAAGTAATAACTGAGAAAATAAATAAAATAATTTAGGGATTTTACACCCATATTACTACTAAACGAAGGGGTAGAGATTTGAAATTTTACAAAACGGTTTTTCACAAATAACAGCAATTATTTATACTAAATGCAATCATAGTGGTCTTGTATATGGTATTGTATTTTATATATTATATAATGCCATCGAATATGCTTTAAAATAAAGCAGTGAGTACTAGATCATCTTCCATACTTTTCGTTTCATTTTAATTCAAAATTTTATCACTTTTATTGGATGATCCTATACTTACATGTATACGGGAGCTCTGAAGGGCAATGAAAGAAAAGATCAGAGACATGAATAAGAATTTTCATGAGAATGATTCCGAGAGTGACGCGCGCGGTTGTGTGTGTAAGGGGGGAGGGCAGGAAAAAGAATTTGCTATGGAATGGAATTATTATATAGCTGTAAGTAGTATATAAAGAAAAAACAGAATGTTATAGGGTTAGTTGGTAAATTGCGAATTGTTGGTGATTGATAGTAAATATCGTGCAAAAAATATGTGTATTGTAAGCAGTCGTAGGACGTCACTCGTCGGTGAAGACTGAATAATTACAGTAATGATAATTCGTATCTCACATTTAATATTTTAAATCATATTTTATCAATGAAAAATAAAGAAAAAATATTATTCAACGTAAAGTGATGATTATTAAGTAATATATTTCTAATGAATAATTCAGTTGATAATAAATTTTTAGTTCTTTTCATGTTCCTTCGTAAGTTTCATGAACCCATACATTTTTCGCAAGTTTGGACAATTTTTCTTTTTGTTATACATAAATAGCAACTAGATCTCTTAATTTCTTTTTATTTTGTTTCAGACGGATCTCAGGGATATTGTGTTGTTCCTGAATACTACATAATGTGCGTTTTTGATTTTTATTACGTATCTGTTCTGATCTAATTAAATGTGGTTTTATCAATTCTTCGGTTAATTTAAAAAAAAAATGTATTTCGACGATTCGTTCGATTTTTATTCTAGTTAGAATACATTTTAGTAAATGTTATATATGAAGTAATGGCACAGATGTCTAATAAAATCGTAGAAAAAATAAATGGCCACCTGTTTGTCCTACGTTTTTGTGGAATAATTTCGTACCATCTGATCCATCAAATCTGTGCCATTTTTGTGGTATAATATCCGGTTTATTTTGCGAATTTGAATTAATTTCAGTATCGTGGTACATACTGGATAATAAAATTCTAGATTTCGCTTTTTTGGATACAAATGAAACTACTGTATTTTTTATTTTATTTTAGTACGATTCTGTAGAGTAAATACACTGTTTTCTCAAAAGCTTCGATGAATAAGAAAGATTATGTAGTTTTAAGAAACGAATGAAATAAATTATGAAACGTCAAAATCAAGTTTACATTACCCTACGTAAAACAGCCATTTTTTTCTTTCTTATTTTCTTTTAACTTAAACAAAGATAATGTTGCACAGAAGTCTAATTCGAGAAGTGTGTAGATTGTAATGGTTCTTATTTCGATTAATAATATTTAATATTAAACAAGTTACGTTCATTTAAAGTTACCGCTAAAAATCGGATGTTTCATATGTTACAATCTAATATTAACACAGGTTAATAAAATTGCAGCCCTTTTTTTTTAGTATGATTTCGCCATCTCTTCCTACTTATATAATAATGTTTCTGATGCTATTTAATTAATTTTTAATATATTAAAATATACTCTTTTTAATATTGTTGTTAACATAATTATTATAAATTAATTAATTTTTAATTATTAATTTTTTTTTATATTTATATATTAATTTTTAAATACCTAATATTTATTGAATATATTTTTAGTTACTTTTTAATTTTTAAATACTAGGTACATACAAGTACGTTTCTTTGTTTTTATGTAAATCAGAGTTTCAATTTAATAATAAAATTATCTTGCACGCTATTCTTCATATGTTACATTCCTATTAAATAAAATAAAGAATGTGAGATATATGCCATGTATGTTTTTAAACCGTTAATTACTAAATAAATTTAAATATTTGAAGTATGTTTCCAAGTGCAACAACAGAATGCGATGATTTTCAAAGAACTTCTATTATAGAATACTCACGTAAAATCGAAATTCTTCTATTAAGAAAAATAGCTTTATAATACGATTTACTGATTATGTAATTATTTTCTTTAAATAAGACTTTTCAAGTGGCCCTTTTCATAGTGTAATCATATAAGGAAAGTTTTTATTACTCGTCGCAATCGAGTGTGATCGATCGCTCGAGTTTCATCAGATATATTTCGTTTTAACGATACATGGAATTAAAGAAGTACTATTTTAGAAAATTAATTAAATAATTCATATAACTATTCTTTTCTGTAAAAATGTTTTATAAAATATCACGTTTCTGAGAAATTATTTATCTATTTGCTACTTCTCCAACGAGAATACCACAAGTGGAAATCGATAAAGAGAAAAGGTGTATTTATCTAATCGAAAAACGTTGAACGAAAGAATTAGTTGATGCGACCGTTGCACAGACGCGGCGGTTCAAAGTTAACGACGCAAAATGACATTGAAGACTGGCGAATACTTTCGCATTTAAGGCTGAAATGAACGCGTTCGAAAGTCTCGGCCGCATTGGTGAAGCCACTTCCTGCCTGGACACTTTGTGCATGGATTATAACCAACGAGTAAAAGCAAACCGCGTTTTACTTGGCATCGCAGTTTAACAGGGTTAAGTCGCCGCGGTTCCTGGGCTTTTAACTCAAACAACACCATCCTGCATTATATATCAAAAGAGCGAAACGCACTGGCGACTGTTTTAATATGTACCGCTCAGGATTCGGGGACCAGCGCCGGTTCTGCACCACGTAACGCGAATTCTCTACCTAGCTACAGTTCTGTCCATCCTTTAACGTCGTCAAAAACCGCACTACTACCCTCGAGTCTGTTGCGTTTCATCTTTCCACTGATGATATCCTCTCAATTAAACCGAATGCTCTCCTTATTTTCTTCTGCAATATTTAGACACGAATGATTCACGTTCTTTGTTAATCCTTTGACTGTTATAGATACACATGTATATACGTCTGTCTGAAGCTATCGACGTGGACTATGGACACATGTATGCGTTCTATCCTATCGTCGATTTTTAAGACAAACATATGTCTTTACATTTCATAGCAACGAGAATAAATGAAATTCTGTTTACACAGTCTATTTAAAAAGTTCTCAGATTCACATTATAGAGAACACCTTCTAATGGCGACATCTTTGTTTCAAGGCAAAATCTAGTTATTACATAATGTCCTTTCATTTATCAACTTCATTTAACCTTAAAGTATTTAATCGTTTGTCTGTAGAGCACATTTGAAGTTTGGTAATTCTTTTTCGTTGTCACTGTTAGTGCGATGGAACAAAGAGCTGCGATACAGTTTTGCTTTTTAAGTGGAAGACGTCCTAAGAAACTACACTAAACGATGCAAAATGCATATGATAGTGAATGTCTTGGTTGTATGCAAGTGTTTCAGTGATATTCGCGCCTTTAAGAATGATCGTAAGACACCTGAATTCAAAAGCGAAGACAACGTTGATTACATTTTTTGATTCACGAGGAATTGTCCACAGTGGTTTCGCGGACAAACCGTCAACGGGGAATTTTATCGCAACGTAATAGATCGTCTTCTGAAGCGGATTCAACGAATCTGACCAGAATTGAAATGGTCAATGGTTTCTGTTGCACGACAACGTTTCGTCTCATACGTGAATAACTGTGTCTACATTTTTGATTAAAAAGTCGGTTATGATTCTAACATATCCCCCCTATTCGCTGGATCTGGCTGTCACAGACTTTTTCCTATTTCTAAAACTGAAATTAACCATGAAAAGAAGCTCGTTTTGAGGATGCGGAAGCTATCAAGAGTAAAGTAGCAACGACTTCGAAGAGTACTCCAGAAAAGGAATTTTTCAGATATTTATGACAACTGCATGAAAATAAGAAACAGTATATTAATAAAAGAAGAGACTATGAAGAGTACCGCAAAATAAAACGATGTCTACCTATAAAACTTTTTAGCAGAAAGCATTAGTCCGGAAACTTTTTTAACGCACCGTGTATGCGTTCGGCTACTGTTCCTATCTTATACATCCGATGAAAACAAAAATCACGAATTTTTGTAACAAACGTATATCTTTACATTGCATAGCAACGAAAATAAATGGAATTCTTTATATCGTCCTCTCACCCTTTGTTTCTGAAGAAGCTATTTTTTCCGACGTCAAACGGCTGTGATTGTTGCGGTAGCATATCATAATATTTCATTACCGGTTTATGTAATTTGTTATATTATTTTCTATTACTGTGGAAACCTTAAAAATATCGAGCAGTTTTGAAGAACTTGTTTTAAGAGTCAATAGTGAAGTAAATGAAGTGTTAGATTCGAGCGAGCATTGTAACAATGAAGTTAGAGAGAATGTGTCGATAAGCTACCATATGTTTTTAAGACATTAATATTTTTTAACGAACAGTATATATACGAAAAAACTGACGATGTTTCATTTCAATTTGGCGTAGGTAAAGAATTAAAATAGTAACTTAATTATACGTTGGCATAATCGATCAGTATGATGACAATGTTCACGCTACGCGAAAAAGTATTCCGTACACGCAGGGCGTTTAAAGATTGAAGTACTTCGCAGTCAAAGGGTTAATGCGCCCGAGCTCATTTCAGAGATTACTTTAATCCCTTGCCCTATAACAGCGAGTTAGACTCATGGCACTGATTCTGACTGAGATTCTATAAAAACATTTATATGATATTAGTAACAAACCTTAATTGTAATTCTAACTTTCCTTTTAATTTATAAGACCAAAGATTGTCAATTGTAATTAATCTATAATACATTAGCATTTCGTACGTAAAATGGTATTAAAACAATAAGTAACTGATGCTTAGATGTATAGTCAAGGAAATAAAAGCATAAGTTAAGGAGTTAATTTTAATCAAGTTGTAGGTTAAGCTCTGCTTAGCCCACGATACTTTTTTCATTTGTCCCCAAAATGAAGTTGCCAGATTCAATTTATTTAAATAAATAAAAATAAAAAAAACTAACAGACAGCGTTGGTGTTCTAATTTATGTTGCAGTAAAAAGAATCTGTCGATTAAAGTTAGCATGATAGAGTGAAAAAGTACTGTGGACAGGTAGGCTAGGGTATTATAACGAAAAACGCCTCCGTGAATACAATTCTCCACTGTTATTTATTTCACTCTGTGACGATTCGCATACAGACGGTTTCGTGGCGCGTGTCGCTGTGTTCTCTAGTGTAACTTTTTGTTCAATCCTCCTACTTCTGCTTTTTAAGTCCTTCGTCAGAAAAAAGGGAAAAGGTATAGAAGGAGAGGCAATCATAGAAAAGAAGAGAGAAAATCGAGAAGTAGGGGAAAGCGTAGAAGTCGTGGAAAAATTCGGAGAATGAAAGACAGCAGAAAAGAGTCATAAAAAGTAGGGAAAGTGAAGAGGTTTGCGAGAGCCTAAATGTGGACACTAACCAGGTCCAGGCCAGGCCCTGGAGCAAGCGTGGAAATTGTAGAAAATGCAAAGGATGGGAATAAGAAGGAATAGAAATAGGATATGCAGTGGCGTATGCGGTGCTATGACCGCCACAGTACTGTATCATAATTTGTATTATTATAGGTTGGTGCATATGAAATGTTTTTTGAAATTAAACTTTAATCGCATTGTGTTTCTTCAAGAAAGGATGTACTTAATTAAAATAACTTCAACGAGATTCTATATACACCGAACAGCGGAAGTATTCATACACCCATATAAATAATAAATAAGTACTAATATAAACAGTTTATGTTCATCCAAACGCAAACTTATTAAGTTACTTGTGAAACTGCATCTATTTTTAATGTATTTGTTATCAATATCCAAATATACAAAAACTGCAGTGGTAAAATTTAATTAAGAAAGAACAGTGATGTCTTCTTCATGTATTTATAATTGGTCTGAATAAAGAACTCGCGAATTGATTCCTGTAGGTTTCTGTGGCTAAAGATAGCTCACAATATTTATTTTGAAATATCAGACTTGTGATTCTTTATTATTTGAAATAATAAATGTATACATTACAAAATCATACAATGAAAATACTAAATTAACATACACGCGGAGGAATCATATAAAAAACGTTCTTAAATTCGAAATTTTGAGAAAATTGGAAAATACAAAAGTAAATATTAATTTACCTTTTTTATAAATTCAAAAATATTTACTTTTCCCTAAAGAGATATACGATTTACAAGTAATGAATAATTATGCTTCTCATATACTTAATGATCGTCTTTATGTTGTCTTTTTGAACACCTTTTATACCTCTTTACATACAGTGGACAGCAAAAGTATTCATACACCCATATAAATGTAATATAAACAAGTGTTGTACAAGAATCATTACTCTCTAATGTACCCAAGCTGTTAAAAACACCGCCACAGTCTCCTAATCTGAATGTTATAGAGTATTTATGGAGAAAGTTTAAAATTAGATTGAAAAATTAAATAATAAACAGACGGTAAAGTAAAAATTCACGATATATGGGAAAATATTTGAGTATCTGGTATAAATAAATCATTTTAACACATTGCACTCTGGCTCCACATTTTTGCGGAATTTTCAGCCTATCGGCATTCAGAAATGTCTAACTTTGTTAGTCGTATTTTAGTTATAAGTGCATACTTTTTTTTTTTAAGTACATTCAGTAGAAATGTAGTATATTCTTTTGAAAACTATACTATGTATATACGATTTTGTGAAAATGTATACAATTCTTGATATATTTTCTTTGAAACATCCATTCTCTGTAAACATGTAATGTGACCACTGGTACTCAGACTTTCAGCTAGTCGATATTTAACCGGTGTTCAATATGTTAACACTTTACCGACCGGAAGCCTATTAATCGACTTTTTGCTGCCAACGCAACAAATTAATTAACCCTCGCCTAGTCAATGCCGGGTCACTTTTGACCCACGTCTTACTTACCCTATAATAAGAAAAAGTGAACGATATCGTAAAGCCCTGTTGGAAATGTCGATTGAAAATTTTTAAAGCTGTAAGAATAAGCGCGATAGTAAAACTCGAGCCAGTATTGAATAGAATAAGCCGGTCGTTAAAGTGTTAATATGTGTACACTCAAGTTTGTGTCAGCAAAATATCAGAATTTATTTATTTTCAGTTGAATCTAAGCAAATAGTTAATATTATTAAAAAATTTTTTATTAATTGTTGACTGAGCTATACGAATAAATATATATCGCGTTTTTAGATTCAAATTTGTATGTCTTTACCCATTGTTTCACCAATTTTCACCGCTAACATGAGCGTACGCTCAATTTTCTGTGTATTTTAATGTATCTAACGTCAAATTCAACTAAATTTTATTTCCACTATTGTGAAAGGAAAGGCGTCTGTTTACATTGCTGCGAATAGAGATAACAGAATATTTAGATAATAGAACATTCGAATAATGTTAAAAATATTTTCTTCGAAACGTTGTTTCTAAATATTGTTGAAAGTTCTTACTGGTTAAACATTCCTATATATTCCTTTGTTGGAAAATAAATGATAAATAACTAAGGACCTTGTGCATGTTGTAATTGCTATTATTTAATAATAACAACTCGATGTGTGTGATTTACTCTTTCTGTCGATATTGTGAATTTTGTAGACATCAAAAAGTTCCGTCGAAACGCCTTCGTACTCTTTGATTGATTTTACAACCCTCGAAAGACACGGGTCTTGGATCGACATTTGCGCGCGTAATTTCATTTCATCACCCCACATGCGTCTTTGATTCAATTATAGTATGAGTCATGGTCGAAAAAATTGATGTAGAAAATACATGTATAAATTTCAGCGATAGGCTTGTGAAGCAGGTTGCGAAACTTTGCAACCTATGAAAACGAATTTAAAAGGAACAAATGCTTCGCTAATTTTTCCATGATAACCTCCATCTATATACAAATATTCGGAAAAAAGATACTCTATTATAGAATACTATGTACTCGGTTAAGATAAAAATGATCTCGCTTTTATTATGAATTTTCATATGATCTAATATTTTAATATTCTTATATATCAAATTTTTATAATATCAACATTTGATAAATTATTGTACTAATTGATAATGATAAAACTTTGTCATCACTTTGCACCCATACAAATGATACTTTAGACGAGAATCGTATATGTCAAGAAGCTTATTGTTTTTTTTCTAATTTCTTGATAAAAAAATGTAACACCCACCTGAATTCTAGCCTCGTTCAATTTGGTGGACCTCGCTAATTCCTCTCTGCAGTATATATCTGGATAATGAGATTTTGCGAATGCCGATTCCAATTCTGCCAGCTGCTCCTGCGAAACAATTGGAAGGCCGTAGTAAAGCTGATCTGAACTACCAACAGGAAATTTGAGCGCTATACGAAAGGTCCCGGATCGAGGGAATCGAAATGACGTTATCGAAAAAAACTGGAACGGCTTTAGTCGAAAGTAATCCCGCTATCGAGAATTGTAACAATAGACGCGGATTCCTTGCGAAAACTATCCAACGTGAGATGATTGAAAATTTCTTTAGAAATACTTGGTTTATGAAAACACGGACGAATTCAAGAAACTGTGACAATGTCGATGTGCCATATTCCTATAGGAGAAAGTTAAATATTTAAGAAAGTGACAAATTAACACGTTATGTGCCACGCCAGTCTCTGCAGACCGACGCCAGACTTTTCGTTTAGGCGGCCTTAATTCTCGAAAAATGAACAGTTTCAGATTTAGAAAATAATTCTTTATCATTCATCAATGGGTTCCGTTAAAACAGTTTAAATAAAGATACGGCCTGTCCTTCTGCAGGCGTTATAAAGTTACTAGTTTCTTCGTTAAATTTATTGTAATATTCTCTGCAAAACTTTCGCAATTGAACGGCTAAACGAGAAGTCAAAATCGAAATCAATGTGACGCTTAACGTGTTAATTTTTATATGAAAAACAACGTATAAAGAAAATGATATTAATTAAAAAGTTACGACAGAATGTATTTATTCACATGCTTCATTTACAACAGAGGCTCCCAAAATTTTATCTAGGTGGGCCAAATTGTAGAAATTCCAAAATATTTGACGGGCGAAAAAGAGTGTTATATAAAAATACGTTGAAATCGATAAAAAGTTAGATATAAGGAAAAGATTTATACTAATTTTATAACATAATTGTTCTTTATTTATGACAATAATTACTTTTTATTACAAACTGTTTATAAACACATTTCAAAAATAACTAAATAATTTCAAATAAAAAAAAGAAGAATATAATAAATTCATCAATCGGAAGTGTATGACCTGTGCAGTTGTTGTTTTCTTTTAATAATGTCGTTGAGCTTTGATTCTAAGTCGATTGAATGTATTCTTAACACCGCTTTTAAATGTTCATCAGTTAATTTTGACCTTAATTTCGACTTATTAATATTCACATTGAAAAAGTTTTTTCGCATGTCTACATGTTTCCAAATAATGAAGACATTTGTTGAGCATGTGTGAGCAATTTTAGAAAATCCTGTGAAGATAATCCCTTTATAAAAATCGATTCAAAAATTGTTGCGATAACAAATCTTAGTTTCGACATTTTCCTGTAGTTAGATCCGTTCAAATTGCATATCTTCGGAAACATTTTGTGAATCGCAAGAAAATCAGAAAATAAATTCTTCCTCGTGATTCTTAAAATCGTTAAAACGTCTATCAAATTCTTCTAACAAATCTATATATAATAACAAGATAAAATTTAGTATTTTTTTAACTGAACAATTTTCCATTATAATATAATAAAATTTATTTTTTTTCTGTGAAAATCTAAATTATTTCTATGAATTCAAAATGGCGGATAATTTGACATCGCGGACCACATTTTTAGGGTTTGCCTGCCGCAATTGGTCTTCGGGCCATACTTTGCAAATTCCTGATTTACAGGATAACATTTTAACACGTTTCGTGCCGTGTAATACCATGTTATTATGCTGAAATTCACATTCAGACCGTTTTATACACTGCGGAGCATAACTATAGTACCACTGACATTTTCAACATTTTTGAACTTTAAGAAAATAATTAGAAGAAGCCAATTTTATAATCTGAAAGAGCATTGCAAATAATGGACATTAGATGAAAATCGTTGAAGCTTTCTATGTATAATGTCGAGATGTAATCAAAAATGGTTTTAGGATCTGTGCAAAACAATAACATCAGCTTCATTGTTAGCAAACTTCAAGGGTTTCTGTTGTAATATTTTTAGCGAACACAAGTTTTTTAGTTAATTTATACAATGCCGCTCGGTAAGTATTTTAATGAAAAAGAACAATGTGCAATTTTGACACATAAAGAACAAGCAAGAGGAATTAGCATGTGAGTTCAGACGATCTCTAATGTTGCATTAAACTTTTTACACGATCCTACTAATAATAAGTATAGGAAAAATAAGGAAAGTGGATCTCAAAAGAAATTACCTCCACGAATTGAACGGCAGATGGTTAAAATTGCAAATAACATATTGAAAAAATTGTGAAGGAATTGTGAAGCAACGTCGACTCAGCGTTTCTCATTGGACCTTTCAACATGTCCTTAAACGTAATTCAAATATTACAAGACAAAAGATGATGTACACTGCCGTTCATAAATATTAACACAGCTATTGTGGTCCAGTAGAAAATATTATCTGATTTATTTAAGTCATATTTTCTCACAAAAGTTGGTGCCATATATTAGTAAAAACATACATATGCACTTATACTTCGAGATTCTAAAACGAATAAGTCTTTTTTTTAGTATAATTTTAGGTTCATTTTAAAATCATTCTTTTTTAGGAGAGTTTTATAATATCTTTTATGCTTCAGATCATTTTATATTAAACTTGTAATGAGAATAAAGCCCGCTTTACATTTAGTAAGTAGATTTTAGTAAAATTCAGAAGATTCTAGTAAAATTGAGCAAAAATCAGTAAATTTAAATCGAAATGGGCAGGGTTTAAGGAATTTCAATAGATATTAGTAGAATACAGTAGATCCAATTAGAGTTTGGCAGGTTTCGGTAGATTTTAGTAGATTTTTGTTAATTTCAGCAGAATATAGTTGACTTCAATAGATATACTAGAAGGACGATTTGGAGATAGAATTCTCCAAATTTCAATAGGTTCTAGGACGTTTTATATGTGTCCTAATCCTTATGAACGGGAGTGTGTACATCTACATTTTTAAAACGTCAAATAATCAGTCTTGTATAGGCACGTGAACACATGAATGGAAATTGAAATAAACACGTTAATGCTCTAAATGTGCACTAGTTAGATATTTCGATTATTATTATATTTCGTTGTAAATAAATGTTATTTTTCCACTTTCTTCATTACATATCACTTCTTTATAATCCCCTTCACGTGATATTAGTAATATTCAAAAATCATTATTTAGAATTCCAAAACTCTTGAAAATTCTAGCGGTGCTATAGTTATTCTCTGCACTGTACTTTGAGTATAAACAGGCAGATACCCATCAAATATTTGATAATACTATCGAGTAATGCGTAATCGTGAATACTTTTGCGTTGAATACTATCCTGCTCTCTAAAAATAAATCATAATATTGTACCACTGTAGCTTTTACATTTGGCTATTTATAATAAATACATTAAGAATGAATGTACATTGCAGAGCAGAACTATAGCACCATTAATATTTTTAACATTTTTGAATTTTACGAAAATAATTAAAAGAAGCCAATCGTATCATATGAAAGAGCATTGTAAATAATGGACTTTAGATAAAAATCGTTGAATTTTTCTATGTATAATGTCGAGATGTAATCGAAAATCGTTTTAAGGTTGGTGTAAAATAATAACACCAGCTTCATTCTTAATAAACTTCAAGAGTTTCGGTTGTAGTATTTTTAAGCAAGCACAAAGATTTTTAGTTAATTTATACAATGTCACGCAGTAATTTCTTCAATGAAAAAGAAGAAGATGCAATTTTAGCATACAAAGAATTAGCACGTAAGCTCGGACGATCTCTTCAAGTTGTATTAGACTTTTTACGCGATTGTAATAAGTATGGGAAAAATAAAAAAAAGAGGACCTGAAAGGAAACCATCCCCTCAAACTGAACGACAAATTGTTCAAATTGCGAATAATATATTGCAAAAGTTGTGAAGAAATTGTAAAGGAATGGGGTTTCGGCGTTTCTTATTGGACCGTTCTACATGCCCTTAAACCTAATCTAAATATTACAAGAGAAAAAATGATTTTTGCAACTACATTAAACGCAAAAATATAGTCAACCTTGAATACACGCGTGAAAACATGAATAGAAATTGGAATAAATATGTTGACGCTATAAATGTGTACCAGTTAGATATTTCGTTCTAAATAAATGTTATTTTTGCACTTTCTTCATTACATATAATTTCTTTCAAACCGTTTGCACGATATTAATAATATTTAGGAATCATTACTTAGGACTTCAAAACTCTTGAAAATTATAGTGGTACTATAGTTATTTTCTGCAGTGTAGTTTCAGAAGTAATTTAACAAGTGTGCGTTTTAATGAACGTAAACAGTTTATAGTAGTACTTATTTATGATTTTTATGGGCGTACGAATACTTTCGTTGTTTACTGTATGTTCTTTGCAATTTCGACTAATTATAATTTTATTTCCAAATTCTTTTTACACATCATCCAGTAAACTAATTCCTTTAAGTTCTTATGAGAATTCAGTTCATTTGGTTCAATTTTAAAAAAGTGATTCTGTTTTGAAAGGTGTCCGAATATCAATGGGAGTCACTGCAACTCAAATAAAAGGTCGCGCAAAAACGGCTTGTCACGGAACGTGTTAACGAACTGTTTTGTTTACACAAAGTTTGAATTGTCAAATCTTCGTTCAAATTTTAAACTAAAATGAATGCTTACAAAATATATAATATAATATCTAAGCACGCAATATACTATGATTCAGTCACAATTTGTGTCAAGAAAACATTTTCAATCGAACCGAAAATTTTGAAATTTATGAAAGAAAAGAGATACATAAAAAAACAAAGAGTAATATTTTATTTTTAATAGCAAACCTGCGTAAAAGTAGTCCTATGTCGTCGTCGAGCAGGTGTTGGACAGCTGGCAGTGGTAGGGGTATGGCCAATGTGAGGACTCGAAGCACAGGGATCAGGTTTTAACTTTTTAAAAGCTCCTTCCGCACCTGGAATTGAAAAGAAACAATTCAATTAACTTCCATCACGTCGAGCAGCAAGTGTACAATACTAAAGGCCCGGTTTTAGATGAGCTATGTGACGTCGTTGCGATTTCGCGTTTGTATTTCTCGTCTAACGATACATTGTACCGTTAGAAATATACATACAATTACTTCCACTCGTATTCGTACACGATAGGGACATTTAGCATAACTAAAAAAAAAAAAGACACTTTTCTTAGCGATATTTTTTATTTATGTTTAGCAGAATTCATTGTTGCACTATCTTACATCTATTTGCAAAGTAGTTTTATTTTTGATTACTTAGAAATACGATAAATAGAAAAAGAACGTCACTATCACAGAAACAACATTTATACTATGACCAGATTCACACAGTCTTCAAAACAAAAATAGTATTTTGTCGATGATACTTTTACATTTTCTAAATAACGATAAACAAATAATTAGCATTGAACAGAAGTTTTATAAGTCTGGACATAATTCCATGTAGGAAATATATGCTGTCCATAGCGTAATTAAAAAATAACTACAATTTACTAATCTCACATCTATTTATAAAGCAGTTTTATTTTTCGTTACTTAGAAATACAATAAATAGAAAGAGAACGTTGCTATCCATAAAAATTATCAGCTGTATTCGTATAACCAAGAAACGAACAATAATATGAATCATAGAGAATGTTTATACTATATCGAGGATTTTTCATATATTGTACGCTAAATAAAAAAATAATCGGCAATTATTCTTTTGTCTAAACAAAATAGTAATCGATAGCATTCCGTACATTAACAGGCAAAATGGGTAGAAAAGGTACAAAAACATCAATTGTGTTAAGAAAACTGATTATAAGTCATCGTGAGAATATAAAAAGTTTACAACAACTTAGTTACATATTGTTAAACAAAGCTGGTGTACTATTCCGGACGTTATAAAAAGATATAAAGCTGAAAATAGAGTAGGAAATAAAATTTGAAATCTTAATAGAAAATCACTAACAGATCGTGACGAACGAACAATTTTAAAAGAGATAAAGATAAAATTCTAAAATTAGTATCCCGAAAATTGTATCAAAGTTAGAAAATCAAACGGGGGAAAAAAGTTAGTAACGAAATATTTCGTCATATTATATAAAAATATGGATATAATAATTCTAAATTGAATTTCTACGAAGACGAAAAATATTAAGAAGAAATCTTATTAGATTTTACTATTATTATTTATGATATATTATAGATTAATTCAATTTAATTAATTTAATATTAGAGGACCACACTTTATATTCGTTTTTGTCTTCAGAAATTGATTCTCCAGAGTTGAAAAATATTTTCGGTTTATATTTTTACGATTCCCGATTGAATTCTTTCATGAGTATAATATTAACATGTAAACATTAGGAAGAGATCTTATTAGATCTGTTTTATTATTTACTATATACTGTAAATTAATTGAACTGCTGTTTGAATATCTTCTTACCATCAAAAATTTATTTTCTACATTACACGTATGCTTGGTTAATTTATTACGGTTACCTATTGAATTAGTGTCCCGAAAATTGTATCAAAGTTAAAAAATCAAGCAGGGAAAAAAATTAGTAACGAAACAGTTCATCGTGTTATAAGAAAATATGGATATAATAGAAGAATTACCAGGAAGAAGCCATACATTAATGAATTAAATAGACGAAAACGTTTACAATTTGCAAATGAATACCTGAAATGGACGTATGAAACTTGAAAACGTGTAACTTTTTGTGACAAGTCTAAATTTAATGTCTTTCAATCTGACGGTCGACAAATCTCCAGCTTACAGTGAAACACGGGGATGGGAATGTTATGGTGTGGGGGTGTTTTTCAAACAGCTATTTCGAATATTTTCGAGGAATTGGTTTCAGAAATGGCACAAAAGCAGTAAGAGGATCCTTGGATGAAGTGCATCGAAATTGAGAGAGATTATGTTAAAAAATAAAAGCAATTTGAAACTGTAAATGATATTATATTATTTCATATTAAAGGCGTGAACTTTTCAAATGACCCTCGTATAAATGATAAAATCTAGATGCTCTACCGACAGAAAACATATTGTTCAAGAAACCAATACTACAAAATTGGGAACATGTTTAGGTTTATTATATTTTAGTGGTGCTTTTAAACCAGGTCATGAAGATTTAGCCTTATTGTTCGCAACTGATGGAACAGATGGATAGTGATAGTTTAATGTGTTTAAAAGTTACATATTTTGTACGAAATATATCTCTTTTCGTTGTTCGAATATATGGGAATAATTATATATTGGCTTCACTTTTATTTGCAATTTTCCTTGCTGCCTAAACTGTTATTATAGAACAGAGTCAGTTTGACCCGCGCGGTACCAGTTATGCACATAGCTTCACTGTACCAATTACGGGTTAATAAATAAAAAAAAAAAAAACGGAGCGACATATGCCGAAAAATTAGTGGAAAATATGCCTGAACGTTGTCAAACCGTAATTGACAGTGGAGGAGATTGAACCAACTATTAAGTGAACGCGTTATAGTATTTTATATGTACTTTCGATCTATATGTAGCTTTTTTAATGAGAGATACATTTTCATGAAAATATCGCTGGTACACTCTTGTGTGACAGAGTGCAAGTATTACTTTATCCTTCATATCTGTGAAACCTAATGTACAGATTTTCGTTTGTTCCAATCGTTGTAAAATAATATAAAATGTATAAAATTAAACACATTCGAGGATCTAAAAGAAGCATTTATTCAACATTTTGCATAAAATATTGCAACAATTCTTTAAAGGTGGAATCCAAATATTATTAGAAATATGGAATAGAACCTTAGGAAATAATGAGTATTGTTGATTAAAAAACCAAATAGGTTCCTATTTTGAACGTTTTAAGCCTGTTACAAATATCAATCTGAATCGTGAAAATTTGTCTACTTTAGACGAAGAGATAGTTCTTTTTCTTAATTTTAAAATTAGTTAATTTCGTTTAGCTTTTCTTTATGCTTTATAACAAATTCGATTAGACAAGTTGCATTTAACTGCTCAAGAAAACATGTTTAAAAAAGTGCGAAAAAGGAATTTTTATTGTTGTCAATCTATAATCGACAACGGAGGAGATTGGACGCATTATTAAGTAAGAGCGTACTAATGTTTTAGATGTACTTTCAATCCATATCAAACTTTTTACAAACACATTCATTTTTGTAGAGATATCGCTGATACGTTCTTGTTGGACAGACACATCTCGATTTCTTTTTATTTAACACTGTATTGGAATAGTGAATACTCGAGATTAACATGCGCAGGGACTAAAAGGTCGTACGGGACGAGGTAAAGGAGCTGTTCGGATTTAAGGAACAGTTGACACGAGGCGACACCTCGCCATAGAAGTCTACGTTCGTCTTGGTTGTTTCACGGTATCGGCTTTATGAACGAACATACGAACGTACGGTCGGGGTAACGGTGGCGAGCGAAGTCCCTCGCACTATGCTAACTTGGTTAGGGCGTTAATGACCTAATCATGTTACATGCTGATTCAATGTTCAAGGATGAATGCTGTCCACTTTACATACCTTGCCCCGTTACCCGGTGAACAGTGAAACTCGGTCAAGTTCAACGAGAAGACGGGGGATCCCTTATGATCCATTTCTTAACTAAAGCCTTGTTTCATTATTTCATATGTATGTATGTTCGCTTGACTAATGGTAACGATTATACGAGATCATAGTGATATGCTTAATACGAAGAACATTTATGTGCAATTAGATATATACTAGGAATGTTTCCTATTTATTCTCTTGTTAGATGAATTCCACAATCTTTTGCAAGGTAACCAAAGTGTCCACATGAATTTGATGCTAAAGGTATACATTAGGATGGTGATTTTTGTATTTGATCTTTGTGATCGTTTGTATTTGTTCACTATCGATAAGTTCATCCTTATCTGTAAACAGTATAGTAGTTTTATTATTTCTTCAGTTACGTAGAGCATATTATTTTTTTCAACTAGCTATTACTAATTGTATCGATGTCAAGTAAATTATTTGTGTGACTAATAGTAAATAAATATTATACATTTTCAATAGCCGGATAACTGTAAATGTTTATAATAATACTAGAATGTTATTTCAATGACGTTATACTAGTTACACGAATCACGTGTCTTGTAGCAGGTAATCCTCCTGACACTTGCTGCGCATCATGGGATTATCATTTAATTTTATGTTCCTTTTCTTTCTAGTTCTTTTCTTTCTAAATCTTTGAATCTTTCTAGTTTCCATGTATATTTAAAATTATATCAAGAATAAATACATAAAGAAAGCAAAATCTTCACTTTCGTTTCTTGCTTTTTCTAAGGAATTCAAGAGTTAACAACCCTTTAACAGCATTTAAACCAAAATAACTGTTTTAAAATTGAATCAAACGAACTGAGTTCTCGTGAGACGTTAGAAGGATTAGTTTACTGGATAATGCATCAAAAATATATTGAAAAAACTGTAATTAGTCGGTATTGCAAAGAACACAGTAGAAGTCTCTTTTTATAACTCTTTTATCTGAGCTTCTAATGAAAATTTAAAAGATATATTTCGTAAATTTATGTTCGTTAGGGACAGGCATTGAGAGATGTAAGTAAGAATCTTTCGATTTATCACAATTACAGGCAAAAAGTCGTGAAAGACTTCGATTTTTGCCATTTTTAATCGTTTGCAGCTCATAGCAGCGTTAACCGATTTCAACGAAATTTTCAGCGTGTGTATAATTGACATAAATCTACAAAATGAGGCTTTTAAATTTTCATTATCGATTCAAATAAAAAAAAATTGTAAAAGATGACCGTCGCTATTTTCTTCGTAATTCGGACAGATTGGAATTATTTTCAAAACTGTTTGTCCGCGTCATTTGGTAAACTAATTCTTCTAATTTCTCACGAGAACACAGTTCGTTTGGTCCAATTTTAAGAAAGTTATTTTGTTTTAAAGGGTGTCCGAATATCAATGGGAGTCATTGTAATTGTTTTTACATGGTTTTTTCTTAACATGTATTTATTCATTGCACGGTTTATTTTCTTAACACGTTTTTACTTATTTTTATCTACAATACAACTTGGAAGAGATTTTAGAGCTCGTGTGGCTTGTTACAGGAATGATTAAAAGAAAAAGGAAAACATGTGTCGTCAGAATTGACACAAAACGATTAGACAGAGAATACTTCAAGAGACAAAAGTGATTTTTTACCAGCAGTAAAGAACCATATTCCTTGTAATATAATAGAAATTGATGATGAACAAAATGTTGACTTTTATAACTATATTCTTTTGGTTTTTCTTAATGCAGTATCTTATCTTTCGTGTGTTTATTAAATAAATTGTTGTTATAGAATGCAGTTCTACATTTTAAATTATTTCTCCAAGCTTTTTGTTTTAGAAGCAGCGTTAACCGATTTCGATGAAATTTTCAATCATGTGTATAATTGACGTAAATCTATAAAATGTACTTTTTAAACTTTCATTACGTGCTCAGATAAAAAAGTTGGAAAGAGTGACCGTGACTATTTTCTTCTTATTTTTTCAAAACTGTTTGTACGCATCATTTAGTAAATTAATCATTTTAACTTCTCATAAGAACACAATTCGTTTGGTCTAATTTAAAAAACGTTATTCTATTTTAAAGGGTGTCCGAATATCAATGAAAGTCACTGTAAATATTATGCTTGAAATTATAAATATTTAATGCGGCTATTGCAATTGAAAAACCCAGGAAAATATAATTGTCTTTTTTTATAAATTTGATGAAAGTCTGACGTATTTCTTATATGTTTACGATATTTTCAACAAAATCTTCGAAAAATTGAAATAGTAGGGGAAAATAGAAGTAATTCTAATTGCTGCGACTGTATCCTGCCATCTGGTCAGAATATATTCCTTTGAAAATAATTGCGGACAGCTTTAACGAAGTAAAACATCGTGATCCTCCCATGACAAATGACACGATCTATAGGATTACCAATAATGCAGATTCCTATAACCTTCACAGCTGTCTGCCGTTAGCATCTGCCGTCAAATTCTAGTTAGCATCAATAGTACTGCCTGTGCTTGGAACTCTGGTGACAAATTTTTCGTCTAATTTTAAGGCCATTCGTAAAAATTGTCCCTGGAATACTTGATAATGTAGAAATGAGACATTATCACACCACTAATATAAACATCTCTAGTTATTAAGAATTTCTTTCTCCTTGGTGTTATCAAAAATATTGCGATGATCAATTCCATGGCAATCAAATAAATCTATACTAAGCGACTCATACTAATATTCACATGATGACGTCCGTCAGATCAAAATATGTTACATTTTCTTTCATCTGTGCAAACAGCTTTATTCTAAAAATCTTTGCCAGCATTGACGCATTTTTTAGCGAACTCTAAACGTTTGCGTCTATTCTGCTTATTTATTAAGGGCTTCTTCCTGGCTATCCTACTTTTCAATCCTGCTTCGTATAAAACCCTACGGACCGTATCCAAACTTATAAATTTATTAAATCTTTTTTGTAATTGTGCAGCTAATTTAACTGTACTACATCTAGATATTATCGATCTTCGTTGAGCACTATTCTTTGTTCCCGCACAATCTTTTAGATTGGCCACTTCTTCTTGAATTCACTGTAGTATTTTTCTTTTTAAATCTGTTGAGAATATATTTCACTGCTAGCAAAACTCTTGTTCATAATTTTGTTAGTTTCTTCTCCCCCCCCCCCCATCCTCTCTCAATAATCGTTGCTCTCGCTTTATGGCTCAGTTTAGCAAGCTTCTGTTCCAATGCTTAAATATTACTGTTTAGATAATTTGAAATATGCTCACATTCAACTATTTTCTTATTCAGTTGTTTTCAGATTCAATTATTTTGAGTACAGAAAGAGGTATTTCCTCGAAAACTTACTGCTTTGAATTTTTTGAAAATAAACTTGTTACTGTCCTGCTTTTTTCAAATTAATCATAATATTGTACCGCTATAGCTTTCGTATTTGGTTATTTGTAATAAATACATTAAGAACAGGTGAAGTTTCACAAATAACTTAACAAGTTTGCGTTTAGATGAATATGAGCAGTTTATGTTAGGTTTATAGAGGTGTATTGTGTTGTATTATATGTAACATATGTAATACTTTTGCTGTCCACTGTATGTAAATGGGTATAAAAGGTGTTCAAAAACACGACATTAAGAGATCATTAAGTCTATGAGAAGTATAATTATTCATTACTTGTAAATCGTATATCTCCTTATGGAAAAGTAAATATTTCTAAACTTATAGAAAAAGGTAAATTAATATTTATTTTTGTATTTTATTAATTATCTCAAAATTTCAAATTTAAAAATGTTTTTGACGTTATTCCCTCGCATGTGTGTTAATTTAGTATTTTCATTGTATGATTTTGTAATGTATACATTTATCGTTTC
This sequence comes from Anthophora plumipes, assembly GCA_951804975.1. NCBI lineage: Eukaryota > Metazoa > Arthropoda > Insecta > Hymenoptera > Apidae > Anthophora > Anthophora plumipes. The sequence continues at coordinate 10,719,656 of OX638120.1, forward strand.
AAATAACAAGGTACACTAATATTTTTCAAAGAGATACTGCAATACCGATGCTGTTTAAAATAAAACTACATTTGTTTACACAGTCTATTCAAAACTTTACCGAACTCACATTATAGAACACCTTCTAATGGCGACATCTTTGTTTCAAGGCAAAATCTAGTTATTACATAATGTCCTTTTATTTATCAACTTCGTTTAACCTTAAAGTATTTAATCGTTTGTCTGTAGAGCATATTTGAAGTTTGGTAATTCTTTTTCGTTGTCACTGTTAGTGCGATGGAACAAAGAGCTGCGATACAGTTTTGCTGTTTAAGTGGAAGAAGTCCTAAGAAACTACACTAAACGATGCAAAATGCATATGATAGTGAATGTCTTGGTTGTATGCAAGTGTTTCAGTGATATTCGCGCCTTTAAGAATGATCGTAAGACACCTGAACTCAAAAGCGAAGACAACGTTGATTACATTTTTTGATTCACGAGGAATTGTCCACAGTGGTTTCGCGGACAAACCGTCAACGGGGAATTTTATCGCAACGTAATAGATCGTCTTCTGAAGCGGATTCAACGAATCTGACCAGAATTGAAATGGTCAATGGTTTCTATTGTACGACAACGTTTCGTCTCATACGTGAATAACTGTGTCTACATTTTTGATTAAAAAGTCGGTTATGATTCTAACATATCCCCCCTATTCGCTGGATCTGGCTGTCACAGACTTTTTCCTATTTCTAAAACTGAAATTAACCATGAAAAGAAGCTCGTTTTGAGGATACGGAAGCTGGCAAGAGTAAAGTAGCAACGACTTCGAAGAGTACTCCAGAAAACGAATTTTTCAGATATTTATGACAACTGCATGAAAATAAGAAACAGTGTATTAATAAAGGAAGAGACTATGAAGAGTACCGCAAAATAAAATGATGTCTACCTATAAAACTTTTTAGCAGAAAGCATTAGTCCGGGAACTTTTTTAACGCACTATGTATATGTATATCTACTACTTTGATATAACTAGATTTTCGTAAGATGCTAGAAAAATTGCCTCAATTACCAATTATTTACACTTGAAACATTTCAGTTGAAGAAGAAGAATCTTAGTAAAGAGGAAAGAAACTTTATCAGTTAGATAGAACTGACGTTTCATAAGTTTGTTCAAGTAGTAATATTAAATCCGTCCTTTTAAAAACGGCGACGGAAGGCGTCGTTTGTAGCAGAGAAATTCCGCGGGGCTCACATTTAAAAAGGGTCTGAGGAATCGCGTGGAAGACCATCGGTTGAATACTTTTAATGCCGAGGAGAACACAGAGAGTTAACGGCATTAATTTTTCTCTTCCCGTTTTCTCTCTTTCTCCACTTCTCTTCCCCTTATATTTTCCCCTCTTTCCTCGCTTAGCTCAACATTGCAGAGTTTTTCATTTGCATTAGAATACTACAGTAGTCTCATCTCGTTTCCGTAAAGTCTAACCTTGAATGAGAAAAAAAAGAAAGAGGAAACAAAACGTTGGATGCTTCCCGGTTAAATTGGACCCATAGCGCGAAATTCATTATTGAATAATAAGATTTACGGAAATGTAATAGAATTTCTTCGCGTGACCTGTTGAACATCGTATTTTTTTAATACTGCGCCAAGGTTAGGATAAAAGGTTTGTATTTTACATTCGTATTGACACGAGAATGAATGAACAGCCTATTTCGTGAAAATTCAAAATAGCCAATTTTGCTTATGTTGTAAATTTCAATTATACTTTAATTCAGAGTAAGTTTGACTTTTGAAACCGTTAGATAATTTTGAAATGTGTTCTTCTGTTTGAGTTTGTCTGTACAATTTTTCCATGTAATGCAAATCTATGAAAAGAATACTAAAAATAATTATTTGTAAAAACAGCGAAGAAGAGTTTATACATGCAAAATTCAATTACACGTTTTTTTAAAAGAATGCCTAGATTAACTTGGAAATTGTAGACAAGAGTAATAAAGTTGAAACTTAACGTCTACGTGTTCAAAATGTTGCTTTACATGTAACATTTCTAATATTTTCTAAAGCTGTAAAATTAAATGAAAGTACCTGCTAAATACCTACGTATTCCATTAATCTAAATTTATTGTTAATACGGTAAGATTCAAGTTGGAAATTCAAAACATCATAAGCTCATTATAAATATTTTAATAAAACATACACTGGCTTTATTCAAATTCTACTATCTTTTATACTCCTTTTATAATGAAGAATCTGCAAAATTGTTATGAATGATATTTTTAGATTAGGCTTCAGTATAATTAAATATTTATTTCTCTGCAAAATGTACAATCTGTATGAAGACGTGGAATTAATAAATAGAATAAAAGATCCCCATAAGTTTCACTTTTTACACGCTTTTAACATATTACCATTAGAAAGTACTTCACGTATTACCATTAAAATACTTTTAAATTATTTGTGTGAGTAATAGTAAATAAATATTACACATTTTCAATAGCCGGTTAATTGTAAATGTTTGTAATAATACTAGAATGTTATTTCAGTGACGTTATACTGAGTAATCACTTGTTTTGTAAAAGTAGGCAATCTTCCTGATACTTACCGCGCATTCATAGGATTATCATTTAGTTTTGTGTGTTTTGATATTAGTAATTTTCTTATGATTAATTGCAAATGCAGTGTCCTACATCAAACTATGACCAAACGATGATTTTGCTTATTTGCAAATGCTGTTTATAGAAGAAACCTGATTTTTCTACTTTTCCTGATGATTTGAAATAAATATTATTAGTACGATTTTCAAAAAATATTGAAATACAATTGACATTATTTCATTCTCCCTTTATTTCGTAATACGTTTCTTTTTCAATTTTGTAAATATCATTTTTACTTCTTTTTATGATTTTTTTCTCAAACCTTAATAAATTACGTCAAGTTGGTTCGATATTCTTAGTTCAGGTACAATTCTTTCGGTCGGCACTAAAAGGGTTAAAGTATCTTTACTATTTTATCCAAAATATGAATCTACATAAAAAATCTGGCAACCTACTGATTACATATCAATTTTATGTTATAATTAAAATAAATAGTTGAGAAAAATTGTAAGCACATATTCAGTTTTTCAGAAAATGATACAAAAGTTTCCGGAAGAGACATCGAAGCACATATCAACGCTATGCAAATTTTTTACATTTTTGCGTAACTGAAACAAATCTGATTCTATATTTTGTAAAATCTCCAATGGTGTACTTTTCTCTTATTAATAGCGTTTTCTCCAAACGCTTGGTTTGTATTTTGCGTGGCTTTTAGAGCATTATTCCTAAGTTTAAAGTCGTACAACAGAATTGTAAGAAAATCAACAGAATTCATCCTTGTAGAATGCTCAAATGCTAAAAATAAATGATTTTGAGAAAATCTTGATAATAGACAATAAAACTTCGAAAGAGATTATAACATAACCAAAAGCGTAACACAAGCAGGAAGACAAACGTTTTCTCGTAATAAAAATATATTTCATATGCACCAGCCTAATAAAAGGATTAATGTCATTTCAAACTGGATTTTTTAAACGACGTATAGAATATGTTTCTCCATAGAATGATAGAGCTATGATGAATTCGACTCATATTTTATGTAATTCTACTGGAAAATACAAGCACAAGAAATGTAAATGAACATTTCATTCGATAAAGTAACGTATGTACCTTGCATACTTCTTCATCCTTTGTTAACATTTTTTATAATATTCAATAAAACTACTTTTGCGCGAATTATCATTTTCTCGCGTGTTGCTACTCACGATTGAAAAATATGGAACCTGTTAACTAAGTAAAAAAGTCATTGTGAATCTGTAGAAAGGGGAACGAGAGATAGAGTAACATTCGTTGTTTCCGTCAAATGGAACACACTTCAGCGACGAGATTTGACACGCGTCTATATCCAACAATTCGAACCAACCCCATTAGCACACCCTTGGTGCTAAGCTCTCTTAAACCCCACGAGCACATAATAATAGCATATAGAACAGGTATCACCATATGGTCTAGTCCTCGCTCCCTATTGTCAACACCTTAACCGATCATATTGTCGACGTGTACATGTGTACTTCAAGTTCAACAAGCGAAAAATTCATCTATATCGAAATGACGCGTTGCCCATTTTCAACGCAGACTCATCCTAGCGATATAAATTTCTTTTATTAGCAATTTATCAATCTGCTTATAGTGATTTGCTACTTATTTAACTTGAAGCTCTGCCACAATCGTGTATTAGGGGTACCGGAAAGTAATGTTGTTTTCCATGACTTTTGTCTTTCTCGCTTCCTAAATTGACTTCACGCACGTCAGATTGCAATTATTTTTGCTTGAACATAATCTAGAATCTCGTGTTTATAAGCAGTGTATTAATCAAATCGATTCATCAACGCGTGAATAAAAATGAGTTCCGATAAAGTACTGGATGAACTTATTCGACCTTTTATGCTTTATGAATTTCTCAAAGGTAACAATGCAAAAGTGACAGTTAGAAACATCAACGATGTTTATCCGTAAATTTTTAATATTTGAAAATGCTAACATTGTTTACTAAAATTTCGGAAAGATGGTTTTAATCTGAAAGATGGTCCGTGATCTGACGGACTTTTAATAATTGATAATGGCGATTTAAGAGCTATAATTGAAGAAGATCCATGTTTAATGATTGCTCAGATTGCGGAGAAACCAAGAACGCCTTAAACAAATTGGAAAAATTTAGCGATACGGAAGGCGGGTCTCACATCTTCTCACTGAATAAAACAAAGCAATGAGAGTTGCAGTATGCAACTCCTTGCTTGTAAAACAAACAGCCGAACCGTTTTTTCATCGCTTAATTAGGATAGGGGACAAAAAGTGGGTTCTTTAGAATAATCCCAAAACGAAAAACCAATAGCTGTTCGCAAATGAACCAGCCAGAGATACTCCAAGATCAAATATTCATGGAAGAAAGCTGCTTCTTTCTGTATGATGAAATATCTACGGTGTGATCCATTTTGAATTATTAAGCCGGGGAGAAATAGTGAATGCAATCACGTATTGCGAGCAATTAACACGATTAAGCAGCGCAATGATCTTAAAACATCCTGCTCTTGCCAATAGAAAAGGATACTACAATATGACAATGCGAGACCTCATACTGTTAGGATCATAAAAAAAAAACAAATTAAGGAACTTGATTGGCAAACTGTGACACATTCACCATATTCGTCGGATCTAGCACCAAGAGATTTCCACATTTTCCGATTTAGAGGACACAATATTCAATAATTATAAAGACTTAAAAAATCAATTGTCTGAATTTTTTAAGGAGAAATCTACGGATTTTTATAAAAACGGAATATAACAGTTACTCTCTTGGTGGCAAAGAGATGTTGAAAAGGGTGGCTATTATTTAATTAAGTGATTTCTTTATGTACACTTTGAAACTTCTAATAAAGCTTATTAAGAAAAAACGACATTACTTTCCAATATTAGTTCAACTATGATATATTTGAAGTGTATTCGAGGTTTATTTAGAGTAGATATAACACACCCTCAGTGACTATGAACTTTTATCGTTTTTTTAAGGTATACAGAGTTTTGGTTGTTTGAAGACGTGTGAATAACCAATGTGAGCACTCACAAAATTTATCGACAGTCTCTTAACACATTGTACGCCGGTTACATATCGGCAGCTGAGAAAACCTGAGTGTTGGTAGTCACATTGCTTATTTATGGGGAATGGTTACTCGAAAGAAAGTATATTAAAAAGTTTATACATTTTCACAAAAGAATATATAGTATATTTTTGTTGAACATTCGCCAGATACGTTTCAACAAAAATCAAACATCCGTCAAAACCGAAAAGTTGGAAATCCCGCAATAATACGAGACTGGTGTAGAAAGTGTTAGGAAACTAAATTGCGTGAAACTTTATATTTCTAGCTTGGGTTAGTTCAATTATTCGATGTTAAAATTTGAAATGTTTTGAACGGAATGTGTCGACAATTCACAATCTGAGTACCAATATTTTAGCTTTAGTTACAGATATGTAATAACTTAACCTGGACTAATTTTCTAAAGAAACGCTCTTTCCATAAATGTCTACAAAATAAAATTGTATTTATTATTAATAAATATAAGAATAATGGAATATTAAGGTTTCAATTTGACGCTGCATTTGCATATGAGTAAGTTTGAAAAAAATAAGATTCGATTTCGTAAACGTTGTTCTGTGAAACGCGCTTTTCAAAAACATAAAGGAATTTCGGAAAAGTTGAAAAGAAAATCAAGTTTGACATGATCTACGCCGCACAGTGCCATACAGGCATTATTGACAACACTGTCACTTTGTTATCTTCTGTATTCTTCGAAAAAGTTTGAAATATAAAGCATTTCAATTTATCTCTGCATTTTTCGTTTCCTTCTGTAGTTCTAGAATGTAACTACAATTTGTTATAAAAATATCTAAACAATTATCAACTCTTAATATATCATTTAAAGATGTAACTTTTTCTAAAAGTTATTCACATAGCTGATTTTTCATTCCAAAGCATACAACTTTATCTTTTAAACTGCTTCTTCATAGTTAATAGTTTTCGAAATATTTTAGAAGACACGTTTCTCATCTTTGCTTTAAAGATCATTTTCAAACTCAAGAAGTAAAAAATAGTCAATAAACTAAATATATATGTGTATATATATATATATATACCTTTATATATATATAACTTTTTTTTTAAATTGAACCAAATGAACAGACTTCTTACAAGAAGTCTTCTGTAAGAAGTCTGTTCATTTGGTTCAATTTAAAAAAAAAGTTATTTTGTTTTAAAAGGTGTCTGAATATTAATGAGAGTCACTGTAAGTAAATACATAAAAAGATTTGGAGTCACCTACCAGTTTTCATCAATATTAAATCTGTTACTAATTCTTTATACGAGGGCTGTTCAATAAATCCATGCAAAGTCTGAGATCGTTGATGCATATCAAGATTATTTTTAATTTATGGCAACTCCTGAAGGATCACATACCAAATTTTAGTCAGAGCGATCTATTATTCTATGTTTGACGTTTGTTTGAATCGATTACGTCTGGTAATTGCCGAAAAATTGATGAAAGAGAATTTCGTATGATGATTAAACATTACTTTTTGAAGCGCAGAATGCCCCAGGAAACTAAAAATAAACTTAACAAACATTATGGTAAATCTGCGCCTTCGATTAGAACAAATTATAAGTGGTTTGGTCATTTTCAAAGTGGCCATATGAGCACAAATGATGCTAAACGTCCTGGACGCTCTGTTGAGGTTGCAACTCCAGAAATCGTTGAAAAAATCCGCGGTATGGTAATGGATGACAGCAGAACGAAGTTATGGGCATCTCGAATGACCGCGTACATAATATTTTGTATGAACATTTGCAAATGTAAAAGTTGTACGCAAGATGGGCAGCTGATTATTTCTTTATATTTATATTCTTCACAGCTGATCAAAAATGTAATCGAGTGGAGCGTTGCAAGGACAGTTTGAAGCTATTTCAAAGGAATCCACAGGAATTTTTGCATGGTTTTATAACAGTGGATGAAACGTGGATCCACCACTACCAGCCTGAAACCAAGGAATAGTCAAAGCAATGAGTTTCAGTCGAGGAATCTATATTGAAGAAGGCGAAGATCATTCCTTCAGCAAGAAAGGTTATGACCACTGTCTTCGTAGCATAATCTGCATAGATTTCTTGAAGAAGAGTAAAACGATCACTGGAGTGTATTGTGTGTCTTTTCTGGACCGTTTAAATAATAAAATTAAGAAAAAACGATCACACTTGGTGAAAGAAAGTTCTTTTTCATCACGATAACGCACCAACTCACACTTCTGCAATTGTGGTCGCAAAATTGTTGAAATTAAGATACCAAATCCTACCGCATCCTCCCTATTCTCCATATTTACCACCCTCAGATTACTATATGTCCGCAAACATGAAAAAATAGTTGGCAGAAAAGAAATTTTTGTCAAACGAGCAGGTGATTTACGAAACAACCGCCTATTTTGCAAATCCTACTATATGGAGGATATTATCAAATTGAATCATCGTTGGACTAAGCATATAAAGCTCAAAGGAGACTATATTGAAAAATAAAAAGGCTTTGTTCTGAAAAAATTACGTTTTCTTTACTTTCCACAGGCTTATTTTACAGCCCTTGTATTAGACACGTCGACCATGTCTTATTTGTCCATATTTCATTATTCTCTTTCGGATTATACCCCGTCTCTTCAGTAACACTGTGTATCAAATATTAGATTGTCAGGAAAGTTTGTGCCGATTTTCGATAAGTAGTATTTCAATATATTATAACGTATAAAGTTAGGGGTACCTGAAAGTAGTGTTTTTTCGTGACGTTTATCTTTGTTCGCATCTCAACCTGATTTTATGCACATCAAATTACATTTGTTTCTGCATGCACATAACTTAGATTTTCATGATTATGAACAATTCATTATTCCGAACAATTCAGCAACGCGTGAAGGAAAACAAGTTCTGATAAGAAACTAGAAGAATATTTTCAACGTTGTGTGGCTTTATGAATTTCGCAAAAATAACAATACAAAAGTGACAACAAGGAACATTAACGATATTTATCTACAAATTTGGAATATTGGAAAATGTTAATGTTGGTTTTTGAAGTTCTAGAAGGGCGATTTTAATCTGAAAAATAATTTAAGATCTGGCAAATCATCAATGCTTAGTAATAGCGATTTGAAGATTATAATTGAAAAAAATCTATGTTATACGATTGCACAAATTACGGAGAAGGTTAGTGCATCTTTGTCCACAATCTAAGAACGTCTTGAAACAATTGGAAAGATTTTGCGATACGGAAGGTGGGTCCTGCAATTTCTTACTGAAGGCAACAAAAGTGATATTATTTATTGTATGCAATTCCTTGCTCGTAAGGTACAGCCGAGCTGTTTTCAATCGCTTAATTGCGAAGGACGAAAAGTGGTTTCTTTATAAATAATCCCACTAAGAAAAACCGATCTTTGTAACATTATTTAGAGAGAAAAGTATTCAGAAATGACGAAGACTTAAAAAATCGATTGTTCGAATTAATTTAGGAATTTTTATAAAAGCAAGATGCAACAATTACTTTCCAGGTGGCAAAAAGTTGTTTTTAAATAGTAGATATTATTCAATTAATTCATTTTCTTATGTACACTACTGCTTAAAAGTATCCGGACACTTCTTTCTTCTCTAAAAGATATAATGTAAATTAGTAGGAAAAGTATTTAGAATCATTTTATCTTTTGTAATTGTTAGAAATTATCATAGAAACAATGAGAAAATTTATAGGAAGATTATCGCGATTAGTGCAAGCTGTGCCTAATCTCAGCCTAAGGTTAGTAACTAACATAACATAATCACAGTGGATACGCCCATAAAAGTCGCAGTTAATTTTATTATAGCATCAGTAAGTTTCCAAATAAGTAATATTTAATTTAAACCATCATTCATTCCATAGGAAAGTAATGAAGATTGATTTCAGTTAGTACTTCAGATATCTAAGTAACATTTATACGTTGTTATTGCTTATTTCGTAAGTGTCCGGATACTTTTAAGCGGTAGTGTATGTTTCAAAAGTTTCAATAAAACTTACTAAGAAAAAACGATATTACTTTCCGGTATCTCTAATATATGAAAACACGAAGTTCACATATATTCCGAAAGATTATTGTTTCACGTGCCTTTTGAAAGTCTATTCGTTACAATTCCTAGTTGCTTCTCAGTGTTACACTCTCTTGAAAATGGAAAGAAATAAAGTACACTTGTGATACTGAGTACTTTCCTTTTAACGAAAAAGGAAAAATACTAGTAAAACATCAAATGAGATATGCAATATTTAAAGAGGCGGGCGTCTGTGAGTAAAAATTGTTCACAAAAGGTTGACAAAATCTGCAAATCGGAATTTCGATCTTAAAGAAAACGAAGAAACGAAGTTTCTGGTAAGATGAAATCTTTCGATTACTAGAAAAACGACGAAAAATTGTAGAACTCAAAAGTACATACCTTATAGAATACAAACAAAATGAAGTATGCTAAGCTTTGAAGTACAGTCTGTACCACAAGAGCGTAGATGCGATATCTCTGTGAAAATTCGTTTTTTCTGTAAAAAATCGTATACAGATAGAAAGTGAATTTAAAAGATTAATACACGTTTAATTAATAATGCGTTTAATCTACATCATTAGGGATTATTGTTTGATAACGTCTACGTATACTTTCAATTAACTCTTCGACGTATGAGACAAGTAGAGACCTCCGTATTTTTCGAATACGACGAACTAATACTATTAGTGTTAAAATACGTTTTTCCTGCAGTTTATGCTTCATGGTAGATCACATACTTTCAATCGGATTTGCATCAGGGGACTATGTTAATCAGTCCAATATGCTGATACAATTTCTTACTTTCCACTCGATGCAAACACGGCATCGATGTTTGGAATCGTTGTATTTTCGATGTGTCCACCGGTCCAAGTAATGTTTCAATGTTAGAATACCAATATTTATACACCTTTTGCCAAAAGAAAACTTATTTTTTACACAAAGAAAGTGTTGGATTCTTTGAAAAACAACCAGAGTATCACTTTATCTTTCCTTTTTGTAATAACCTGCTTTGAACCTTGACCAGGAAGATCATTGAAACACTGCGTTTCTTTATATTGTTGCACCCACATATTAACGCTTGTAAGAAATTTATGCAGATATTTTTTTGCACCTCTAATACTCATTTTTGGTTCTTCCGAGCGATGACACAGAAAGACCACTTTAAGACGTTTGGCGTACACGGACAGGTCTGTATTTGTCAGTGACAAAAACGATACTAAGAGATTTCAGGGTAACGCGTATCGAAGGAGATTGTAAATGTTTATGTTAACACAATCTCTATCTCATTGGATATGAAATTTCTCAAATATCACGTCCACGCTCTTGTGATACTGACTGTATGAAATTGGCTTATTCACTTAAAAATCACGACTTTTCCAGACAACTCAGTAATTTTGAAATCCGCAGGAGTTTCGACGAAAGAAAAATCAAAGTAAATGAAAAAAGGAAGAGGTTCAGAGATACTTACCAACGGTAGAAGTAGCTCCAACGCTGCTCCTTCCGGGCGTCGCGGCGGGTGTCGGCGGGCTAGCTTCGAGGCCTTGATGAACCCCGTAAAGACTAAAATCTTGCTCGTTCGAACTGGTGCTGCTACACTTCCTCTTCTCCTGATTGTGATTCAAATGAAAGCTCTCGTTCTCGACAAGACCGACGCCAAGCAAGCCAAGGTTCGGCCTTAACTCGTCCATCAGCTTGCCTTGACCGCAGTTCGCAGCTGCTGCTGCAGAAAAGTTCAGCTGCCTGCTGAAAATTGCAGGGAAAATGTTGAACTGCTGATGATCGAGGCTCAGGGCGGTTGTCGACAACGATGAACCGCCGCCACCGCCGCCGCCGACGGAGGTGCCCCCGACGGAACCGACGCCGCCTGCACCGGGACCCCCGGTACTTCCAGACAGGTCGTTAGCCAGGATGATGCCGGGGTGACCTTGTAGAGGTCTCTCGATCCGAATGCACTATAACGTTCTTCTACGACCTACCAAGACATCCTCCGTTCCTCCCCTTCTAGAGGAACTACGATCAATTCGATTCTGTCGCGGATCTGTCCTCGAATTCGGCCGAGAATCAACCGGTTAACTGCGTTGCTTTTCCAATTACTTCTCTTTGCTTGATCCTACAACGCGATCGCGTTGCATCAACTTGGTTTAAGTCAGAGCAGCGATATTCACATCTGACAAATCTAAAATTGTTTTATTTGTACCTAGCTTGTGTACGTTTTTGATGTTTCTTTGTCACTGTAACAAATTTCGATTAAACCCGGATTTGATACTTCCAATGCGAATTCGTGTCTTGAAAAGCGATGTCTTAATATTTGAATTGTCAGTTTCGGCGATGCTACGGTGTGTGTTTATTTATTTGACATTTCGTTCGATTAATTCAGTACGTAAAACTACACGCGTGTATATAGTAACACGTCGATTATTTTGTTTAACGAACTACTGCGACGTCTATTTAGAAACAGGAATTGAAAGATACATGATCTATTATAAAGTATACCTCTCGAAAGGTTTGCGTAAACTTCCTTAGATACGTATGCTATTCTCTTAGTAACTTGGAATTTTAAAAACAGTTATTTCCGTTTACACATATTCAAAATGTTCACTTCATTAGCACAATATCGACGACACTATTACCGAAAACTAATCTTGCTGTTTCAAACAAGTTCCGTTATGTTGTTTGGCCGCAGATTCCTTCAATGTTCTTGCAACTGTTTCGCGGGCTAATTTTCACAAATCTTTCGTTTCTGAAGTTACGACATGTAAAGATAGCCGAGAGCCTCGTTTTCTCCGTAAAGTTGTCGAGATAATGCACTTTAAAACAAATTTCACGTTTCAAACTGGTATCCGAAATCTGATATTTCGTCAATGTTCGTCTTCTTCTCGAAAATATCGGATCACTATCCTCCGTCGTCTTCTTCTAGCTCCTGGTTCGGAATAATTGCAGACACACGGGAAAAATCCTCCCCGATTGCGAACAACCGCGTCCTTTTTTCAATTTCGATCCTTAATGGCGACTTTCTGTCGAGGCGCTCGATTCAAGTTTACTTGAAACAGATCTGAGACTTTCAACTTCGAGTACCAACGGATATTCTCAGAGAATCCAGCAATCAGCCGATCGGAAGATAAACAAGGACGGGAGAGCGACAAAAGGGCGTAAGAAACATTCCGTTTTCTCAGTAACGTACGAAGAAATGCACGTGGACGTCGCGACGAGTAGCAGTAGAAGGAGGAAGAAGAGGGAAGCGCGGCTGGTTAATCGTAAGCGGACGTTACCGCTACCGTGGCCTCGATTCGAAATTCAAATCTGATTATCTCGTCGATGCAATTAGGTGGGCTGGAACTGGTGAGTAACAGGGGACGGGGAAGGGGGTAAGTATCGCGAAAATTGAAATATCGAAATAATCGTGGAGAAATGGCGCGTGCTCGATCGAAACTGCGCGAGAAGATTTGCGAGCGTCGCAGGGACAACGATAACGAGCACGAAGAGGAAGACGAGAACGAGAACGAGAACGAGAACGAGAACGAGGACGAGGACGAGGACGAAGAGACAAGGACGAGGATGAGGTAGAAGCGTCCACGATGACTCGCGCCCTTCCTTCGTATCGTGGTACGTAACGCGTTACGTGGAGGAAAAAGCCGAAACGATAGGAGAGTCGGCCCTGTTAGAGGGGCGACCGCTCGCCGTGAGTTCTTGTGGGATTCTGTCTGCGAAATGCAGTTATCCCAGTGACTTCGCGGGGGGATAGAGAACGTTTAGAGGGGTTGCTAGTATGGTAGGGGGTTGTTGGCTGTAACCAGCGCTCCCTTTCACCCCTGTGCTCGCTTGGGCAACCGAAAGCACGAGGCTCTCGGTTGCTTTACCCTATTGGATGAACGAACGATGCGTTACCCGGACAACCACCAATCCTGGCACGTTTGCTGCTATTCGTTTTACCCCTACTCACTCGCCAACATGGCGGAGCTACCAATAAAAATTCCTCTGGAAAATAGCCTGCGAGCGATTTTCTTTCCACCTTGCTATTCTAGCTTTTCCAACCACTCACACAAACGAATGGCCAATGTACGCGTTACCGCTACTACCGGTTCGCTTGGGACGTTCCTTTCTACCAGTCTCGTTCTTCTTCTCTACCCTCGTACTCCTCGTTCTCTTCCTTGCCTCCTTCTCTCTATTTCTGTCTCTTTACCGACACTGTCTTACCAACTCTTCGTGTTACACTATTTCCTTCTTTCTTTTTATTTTTAGCGAGCCAGTTTTTCCTTTTTATTATGCCACAGCAGATATGTAGTTTGTTCTCATCTTTTTTTTTTTTCTCCAGTTTTCGGTATTTGATTGTAACCTACACCCACGTCTCGAACAACTACATGTACGAGTCGAACAACTCTCTCTCTACTTTCTATGGCCACGCCGCGTTTCTCTGCGAGCTGCGTTTGCTGTGAACTCGAAACGAATAGAATAGGTTTCCCAACGAATTTTCACCCGTCTTTGTGTCCTGCGCACAGTTTTTCGGTGATTTGTAATTCCGCGAACAGGTCCGGCCTTTCTCGAAATCTGCGTACTATCCACTAACGTTTCCCTCTTTTTGTCTTTTCTCCCCTTTCGTTCTCTGTTCTTCCGTTATTGCGAATAAGATTGTTATCACTGATTTTCATTACTTCGCGTTACTATTGGGTCGTCCGAAAAATTCATGCTGATTTTTAATTGAATAAGCCAATTTCATACTTCAAAGCTTAAGATAAGGTATGTATTTTTGAGTTCTACAATTTTTCGTCGTTTTTATAGCAATTAAAAAATGTCATCTTACCAAAAACTTCGTTTCTTCATTTTCTATAAGATCGAAATTCCGATTTGTAGATTTTGTCAATTTTTTGCAAACAATTCTTTCCGACAGACAGACGATCGCCTCTTTAAATATTGCATATCTCATTTGATGTTTTACCAGTATTTTTCCCTTTTCGTTAAAAGGAAAGTACTCAGTATCACAAGTGTACTCTATTTCCTTCTACCTTCAAGACATTGTAACACTGAGAAGAAGCTAGTAGTTGTAACGAATAGATTTTTAAAAGACACGTGAAACAATAATCTTTCGTAATATATGCGAACTTCGTGTTTTCATATAACTTTATATATCGTAATATATTCAAATACTGCTTATCGAAAATCAGCACGAACTTTCCGGACAATCTAATATGTATTTTTCCGTGTCAGACTTTCTATTGTACTTATGTTAGTGGTATTAAGTTATAAAATATTCAAATTCCTTTCTGGACAATGACTTCTATCACCTATTCGAAGTGTCTTCGACATAAGAAGTCGGTTTTTCTTATTATGATTTTCATCTTAAACATCGGTACCTAAGTGTTTGGAATACCACTTTCTTTCTTTACGCTTTACACCTATTTTTGAATGTAATGCACGTCTACATTACGTTAAAATGATTTATTTGATAAATGCCTTGCTTTGTAACAACAAGTCAGACTCGTACCGCAGATATTCGTCAGAATACGACAAAAATAGTTATATCAATAAAACAAATATAAATAAAAAGAACGAGTTTAAGTTGGTCCGCGTAATACATCGTTAATTCCTCGACTTATTTCTTCTGTTGACTATATTTTTAAAAGTTACTTATCACTGTTTTAGTGGTGTATTAGATAAGAAAACTAATGTATTATAACTGAATCAGATTTGGCCATTCTTCATTCGTTCAACTTTTTCTTCGGTTTTTATCTATCTTTACGTACTCCTGATGTTTGTCCATTAAAACGTAAGATATTTTGTTGAATACAGAACTTGGAATTACAGTGCGTTTTTCGGTTAAGATATTTTGATTTAACAATAGTTTATGATGACAAATAGGAATATCGGTTTCAAATTATTGTTGAAACACAAGTTATTCAACAATTGCACGTTTCTGTAGTAGCACAAAATATTGAGTACATATTTATCCAATAATAAAAAGAAATTGATTCTCTTTTTCATATTTAAATATACATATAATATTTATTCTAGATTCAGAAAAACCATTTTTTTTTAAATATTTATAAAATATTTATTTTATGTCACGGACAAATATTTATTTCCTGGTATAAAATAAATATTAATTTAATATTGGAAACGAAATATATTTTTTCAAGTGAAAAATAAATATTCATTTAATTTAATATTAGAAAAAAATGTTTTTCCGAATGTACAAAAAATATTTAGTTTATGTTAGATATGAAATATTTATTTGTACCCTCTTTTCAATATATCAATTGAAATATTGATTGAAAATTATGGATTGCGAATCACTGCGTGACGAAATAATAATCGATAATTGACCGTTTACGTATTGCAATCAAATATTTGTATTTATTTAAAAAATATGCTGTATGTTTCTAAATATATGTAAAATAGAAGTATTTAGAAAAATATATTTGTATTCTCTTTTTTTGTTGATAATGTACTATGATTAGTACTTCACTAGAAAAAAGGATTTTCACTATTAGTTAAAACATTATTTTTGTAATAAAATTTTATCTCTTCTGATTAATTATATCTTATTTGTTATGATTTGAATCATTTATAAACTTGAAAAGCAATACTCGTAACAACAAAACTATTATATATGGCTCATTGAGAAAATACGTTATCCAGTAATCGATAAGTCCTCGAGTTCCAAGCCAGCCGACACTAATGAAAACTTCTAAGGTCGAAAAATTGTTTAAGGAAGTAGTAGTAGTAGTAGTAGTAGTATACAATAAAGCAACAAGAGAAAAGTTTGTATGGTGATGTTTCCCCATAGACGACGCGTCGTGCAATTTCGAACGTTTTAATCCTTTTTTTTACTTTTTTTTTAGATCTGAAACATTTATTCAATATTATTTAAATATTCGATTCATATTTTTCAAATATTATTTTCACATTTTTTTAATATCTACCTTACATTTTTTAAATACGTATGTTATATTCTATGAATATTTAGTTTATATTTTCTAAATATTTATTTTACATTTAATGTTAAAAAGTGTAGCTTAAAAAATATTTTACCAACGTTTTGTACTACCAGAGATTTCACACATTGAAATAATGTTCAAACTTAGTGAAATGTTTTGTGTTACTAAGGATTTCACACATTGGAAAAATGTTCAAGCTTAGTGAAAGTACACAGACATTTAATGGTTTTGAAATAAAATTATTCGTGCTTGTTCGTTTTTCACCCCAGGAGATGCTCTCAGATTATCGTAATTTCAGCCTCGAGATTTTCCCTTTCTCCATCGTGATATAGAAGGATTCACGTTCTCAGACGTGTCTGTGTCGAAGGTGGTTCCTCGTTCTTCGACGAACCCCCATGAAACCCTTCGATTCGTCTACTTGACGCCCTCTTCGTTCGACCCTCCTTTGAAACGATGCGAGAGGATTTCCTTGCTCGGGGCTGAGTTCAGGAAGGCATGCAACCAAATAGTACAGGGAAGCGTTGCTATAAAGAAGTAACATAAAGTTTTCAGCTCTTCAACGCCATAAAACTTCTTCGAAGTTTCGTTAAAAAGAAAAAAAAAATGATTGGTCATCATTTTCGTTGCAACAGCAAAAATCACTTTGTTTATTACGTTACCTGTATTTAGGTCACACGTTGAAATCATATGGTTATTTCACAAACATGAGAAATAGAAATTTTCATAGGAAATTCGGTGAATGTGTACATATATATGTAAATAAATTATATTTCATTGTGTCTACTGTTAAATGTAACAAAATATTATATCAGATTATTTCAAAGGTAATTATAATCGTACACACATTGAAGTAAAAGTACAGAGGTAAAAAAATTGTATTCAGTTACAATTACTATTAGTAGACTTAAAATTTTTATTGCAAATTCCTATTTTTAAGAATATAGTAAGAAAAATAGAACTTCGATAGAAAATTATTTCACCCATCCATGTATTATAAAAAGCACTATAATTCGGATGTTTTGTATATATTTTTCATATTACGTGCATCCTCTGCAATTCTCCACTTTTATGTTTCTTAAAAATCCATTTAAAGTCTGCAATCCAACTGTTAGTTTTAGGAAAGGTAAGGAATGAGAATAAATATGTTCATTTCACATACGCTAAAGTTAATTTTAAATGAACATTAAGTTCAATCATCTTGCTTTTTAACATTTTTAAAAAATAGTAAAATTAATACGGTTTCAAATTTATTGGTAAATGTATAATACAGTGCTGGACAAAAGTATTAGCACAGCATGATTCTTACGATACAAATATTTATAACTACTAAACGAATTGATTTAAAGAAAAAGTTTACCATATTCATTTATTATCTATCCTAGTTTATTACATAACGAGAACCAATGATATAAATGAAGTTATACTAAATATATTACTTGAGCATTTGATAGGTGGACAAAAGTATTTACACAGAATAGAATAAACAATGTATCGTCATCTTTTTCGACAATTTCAGATCGTCATTTAAAAATAACGATAAGAGATCATCCGTTAATAATTTGTTATGATGCTCGATCATTTAAGCTTGAGATTTCGATCGTTAACAAGCAAAGAATTAAAATAGAATAACCATAACTATAAAAGTAAAAGAAACAACAAATGATACTAAATTTACATCATATAGATAAAGCTTACTGTGAAATTGCAAAAGTTGTAAAAAGAAGTCGTCTTACTGATCGTTCTGTCATAAAACGGTTTAAAAGTGAAGTAAATGTTAAGAATCAGATAACAAATGGTCGCCCTTCCAAACTGACAATTCGGGGAAAAAGAAAAATCATAATATAGTGAAAAAAAATTCGAAAACTTAATTCGTCTGGAATTGCATCTATGATTAAAGATGAGTGTCAAAACCAAATAAGTACCAAAACTGTACGTAGAACGTTAAAAGATGTTGATTTGTCTGCACGTGTTGCACGCGAAAAGTCTAACATCAACAAAATAAACCGAGAAAAGAAAAGAATTTGCAAAAGAATTTATCACGAAGGACACTGATTTTTGGGACAAAATTATATTTTTTGACAAAAGCAAATTCAAGATTTTTAAATCAGATGGAAGAGTATTGGTGTGAAGAAATTCCAACACAGAGATGGATCAATGAAATTTGCATGCTATAGTGAAACATGGAGGTGATGGTTTTAATAGTGTGGGGTTGTATGGTGACATCGAGTGTAGGAGAATTTGTGTTTATCGATGGCATTATAGATAAACATGTATATTTAAATATATTAAAAGGAAATCTTTTCAACACCAAAAATTAAATCTTTCCAGGAATTTTTATTTCCAACAGGATCGAGATCCTGAGTATATGGTGTATATTGTTCGCCAATAGATGTGTACCACCACAAAGTCCGGATATGAATCCGATTAAGTACGTGTGTATCGAACTTGAAAAAAGAATCAGGAAACACAATATTACAAATAAAATTGAATTAAAACAAGGTTCTTCTGCAAGAGTGGAACGATATTTAGTCTGAATTCACAAAAATGTAATCCATTCAATACCCCAAAAGGTTAAAAGAAGTCCTTAAAAGGAAAGGAAAATTTCTATGGATTATAGAATTTTCTTGGGCGTTTTCAAAAATTAATATCCAGGTTCCTTTTTTATGAAAGTTATTCTAAACATTTATAGAAATAGAATTATTTGTATTAAGAACGTTTATTAATAAACCGAGTTATATGAAGTTTCCTTTGGAATTCTTTGCTGTTCGAATACTTTTTACACCCACCGAATCTGTGTTTTTGCTTAAACTAATTGAAGTCCTACTTCTCTAAGGAATATTCTACTTTGGTTTCTAATAGATAAACCATTTGCCCATTCAGGATGTTTCAATTGCTGTGCTATATAGATTAGCAAACCTCTTGAGATAACTTGCTACTTCTTTATTCTTTTCACACACTGTGAAACTTTGTAAATCAAAATACAAAACTAAAATCAAGAGAAATTTAAAATAATAGTTTGAGAATAAAAGAAATATACACGTCGTTCGATTCTGAAATCACATTGAATTCTAATGCTAAATGTAGTTCTTAGAAAATCATTTAGAGACTCAATTGCAACGTACTCGGGTCCGAACAGACCCAGGCGCCGGCATGTTAGAGTTGACGTTGCGGTACACTACAGTCCCTGGCCATCGAATTAGGACCACTACAAATTTTAAGCATTTTTCGCGTTTTCCGTAAAATTAAAAGGCTTGTTGAAATTGTAATGATATAATTTATTAACTACTAACATAATACGCTACTACTGTACATAATATTGTTAACACATGTTAATATCTTGTATTTCCACCCTTTGCTTTGATGACAGCTTGTATCCTTTCCGGCATGCTCCGTATACATTGCTTGATCATATGCTTTATATCTTCATTATTTTCCCAAATATCTGTCATTTTTCTTTTCAACTGTGACAATGTGGTGTTTGGAGATTCATAAACTATTTTTTTAAGTAGGCTCCAGACATTTTCTATAGCATTCATGTCGGGAGAATTTAATTATTACCACGATAGTAACAAATCAATTGTTATATATACATCATTATCAACGTATTTAGTAATAATTTGAATGACCTAAGACAATTTTCCATATATGACATACTGTTATAGGCATAAAAGTGAAATTTCCGTACGTGGTCCTAATTCGATGGCCAGGGACTGTATTTCGTTTTTAGTATGAAAATTGGTTTCGTTGTATCAACCTGTCCCAGTCTTCACTATAGCGAACAGTTACTCAACATGCCCTTTACAACATATTCGAAGATTATTCAAATTTTTTCCCGTTACAATTATCACTATTCTAAACATTCCAACGGAGAAGAATCACCTTGAATTTCTTGAGAAACGAAAGAATGGTCGAGCCACCCCGCTTGCTCGCTGTTTCTTTCGATTCGAATCGTTTCGGCGTCTTTTAGAGGCACGTTCAGCTTCTAACCGCTCTAACATAAACAATTGACTCGGTTGCAACGTACTCAGGTCTAAATGGACGCATACGCCGCCGTATATATTACCCTAATTACCCCAATTCTTGATTGTATTAAAAATTTCAACCTATGCTTTATTTATCTAGAAAACAAAGTTCTCGGTCTTGCTCCAGTGGACTAGAATTCAGAGGAAAAGCTAGTGTCAATTGAAGAAACTTCAATTTCAGTGATAGGAACGTTGACGGTGAGGTAGGACAAGTAGGTTTGAGTGAATAAATTATCGAAAGCATAAAGAAAACCTCAATGGGGACGGTTTTGGCGTGGAATTGGCCAACTTTTCACACTATTGTCCACTCGCAAGATTTAGACTATTGTCAACGAAATTACAGCTTTTAACAACGGCGACGTGCGCACTGGGCGTTTTATTTTCGAGGTGTAATTCAAAGGGAATAAAATTGCTGCCCTTCGTTGTGATATCAAATCTTTTGTAGGTCGTTAACAAAAAGCGTGCTGACGTTACACGTTTTAGACGTCCAATGAATGACGAATTCAGCTCTGTCAATAAGTTTTCCGGGAATTTTCATTATCGAACAAAATTTGACGCGGCAAAACAGAGTATGCAGAGTTATGGTTAAAATATTCAACATAACTATGTAACTGCATTATATTACGCTGATACAATACACGGCTCGTATGCATAACAATCCTGTTAAATCGAACGAAACATCGGTGTAAGCTCTTTAAATATATGAAAACCCTTTTTATAATACATATCAATAATCTATATATATATATATAGAGGATTCAATTTGCCAAAATACTTTTTACGCATCATCTGGTAAACTTCTTCATCTGGTATCCTTTTAGCTTCTCACGAAACCTCAGTTCATTTGGTTCAATTTTGTAAAAGTTATTTTGTTTTTAAAGGAGTCCAAATATTAATAGAAGTCACTGTATGTATCGATGATGATAATAAATAGAGGAATAAATGTAACATTTGCGAGAAACGTGTATGCAACGTACATTCGACGAACAAAATTATTTGTAAGAACTGCAATAATTTATAATAAACATTGTTATTTATAATTGTACATTTGTTTATATTATTTAAAAAGTTAGAAATGACAATTGTAAATGTCTAAGAAACTCGTGAAATAAATTACGATAACAATAAGTACCTTGTGCCAACGCAAATCGTAACAATTATTACGGGTCAGAACTGACCCAAGTACCGCCTTCCATTTAGTTGACCGAATCATCCATTTTCCGAGGGTTAAATGATTCAGCGTGAGTCCAACGATTAAATAAATTTCTGTCACAACAATTACCGCTTTTGAGAAACGAGACTTTGAAAATTAAGGATTAATTTTCTTAAACACTTAACTAATACTTTATGCTTAGAACGGTTGTCGTACTAAGTAGACGTTTCAAATGACTTGTTTCAGATGAGAACTTACCAATGCTTTTACAATCGCTGACTTAGCTTTCTATTTATAGTATATACCAGATTGATGCTATAATATTATGGTATTTTTTATCTTTTTAAATATCAGATACCGAAACTTCAACTATATGACAACTGTAATCGTATAAGCATGTATTAATTTCAATTTAATAAAAATAAACATATTCGTAACATCGAAGGAGATGCAGAATTTCTACCATGTAAAAAAACTGTTAAATCAAATAGAAATATTAAAATTTTTCATTAATTCTTTGAATTTTACGGTAAAACAAAATAAAAACTTTCGATTTTTTTTTTTTTTTTAAGTTCATTTAAGCAACTTTCCAATACTTCGATATTTTCGGTCATTATCTTCGTATTGTGACGTATACTTTTTCCGCAATTTCGAATAATAAATAGTTGCAACAGTAATTTTAATGAAAATTTCACATATTTCATTCTTCTTTTAAGAATATGAGACATTACAATAACTATTATAATTATTCGTAAGTTGCACGATAGATCTATCGGTTACAAAAGTATTAATTGCCAATTTCTATCAGACCAGTGATACGACAAGGTGCTTGTGTTGAAACTGAATATTAATTAATACTAGATCTAGAGAACTCGTCAATTTGACGCATTTTAGATTTCACGAGCGAAATTACAGAAACAATTGCTATTATTTTCCAGCAACTTTTTCTCACTTTTAGTAATGAAGCGATACGAAAATATATACGAATTGGTAAGTAAGTTAACAATATACACTGCAGAGTATAACTATAGCACTACTATAATTTTCAAGAGTTTTGAAAACTCTGCTTCCAAAAAGTGCAATTACATTTACTTTAGATATACTAACCTATAATAATTTGACTTTTAACATTTTATTATATTTATCGGAGTTAAGTTGATCTCATTTTAATTTCCAATAAAATTACATTGCTTTAAGACAAAAAAAGCAGAAGAACATAATGAGCATTATGAGATTTGATATTGATATGACCCGGTACTGGCGACGAATCCGTGCTCAACTGAGTGAGTCGGTCGTTAATGAGCGGCAACTTCAATCATGAGTGGTAGATAAAGCGTTAAAATAAACAAGTGAAGTTTATCTCTTGAATATGTTTAACACTAGGTTTACGAGCTTCTCTTGAGTGAACGAGAAACCGAATTTTTTCTTCAAAATATCGATTTATTAGAGACAACTTAATTGTGTATAGTGTAAACGAAGAGGACAACAGGGTTAAAACAATTTAAAAAAATTATACAGCTTTCCTTTGCAAGCGTTACAAAGACCACAATCTTCTCCTCTTCAATTTCTTGTAACACTCTTTGCAAAATTTTCATTGACTGAACTGCTGAATGAATAGTCGACAAAAATCAACGTGGCGTTTAATCTATTAATTTTATCTTTCGAGGAAAATGTGGAAAATCTATCTCTGGTCGAAATAGTGATAAAAATAGCTATAAAATAATAATTACAACGATAATACTGTTGACATAATGATAACAAAATAATAAGAATAAGCTGGAAATTTATTAATCTAATATTACTTGTTTCATCGTTGCAATGAAATCACATTGTGGAATCGGGGCCTCTATACCCAACTACGGAAATAAAAGCGAGGAAAAATACGTGCTGCATCAAATTTTTCCTCAGCTCCTATAATATCGGATGTCTTAGTAATCATGGCAGAAACAACGACCAGAGAAAGGATGATTTCATATCAAAAAATAAATTAATATTACGAAATAAAGTTTAACAGTATTTCTTAGTCCTGTCAACTATTCTCATCCATTCTTTATCACACTTCTTATCTTACGACCTTATTATTCTAAGTACCATAGCTCGAGAGAAAGAGAAAAAGAGAATACGCCATCCCTTTGCTTTTGCTTTACGCTAATCCTCATTCTAAGCCTTCTTTTTAAGCAAATAATTAATAAGAATGAAAATTATACTCGCAAATTGGAAATCGGTTCTTTCGAACCGATATGTGTCGAGACTCATATGTGAGAATTTTATTCTTCAATTTCAAAACGAACACCATCGTCTTCCCAGTTCTACCATAATTTCTAGTTTCTTACTGACCTTGATGTTCAGAACAACTTCCATGTGGCTTTCTATGTAACGTCAAAAAATTTGTACATGGTCACTGTTTCGCTGATCTAATTTACAAGGGGTAGATCATTCAGATCAGATCAGATCTTACAGATTGGAGAGCCGACTTCACAGTCTACATGGACCATATGCAGCTTGTACTTCACAAGGGTGCTCTGAGCACCCTATTTAATCGGCGAGGTTCAAAAGCAAAGCTAGGAACTTGTACGTCGTTCCAAACAGTATTTTTTCTCTTGAAGAAATTACAATTCTCCGTTAAAGACGAAACAAAATGGAGAAAAGGAAACGTTCGGAGTGCAAATTTGGTATTTTGAAGAAGTGTAAAAAATATTGTCGATCATTGATAGAAATCGTGCATCAGTTGAAGCAACCATTCTTTGTCCATATATGAGCCTTTTTTTTTGTAAAACGATGTAAGTCCATTTTTGGAAAAAATGAGTTAATGGTAGTTTTAATCAGATATAAATATCCTTTTTTATATTTATAATCACACAGTCAATGGTGTACAATTTCCTCATAAATTAATCGAAAATAAACTGTAAAATATCATTGCAGGAATGTTTTTGTTGAAAGTAGAATAAGTCCATTCGTAACAATAATAATTGAAACAACATTCTAATCACATTAATTATTAATTATTACGACTTTAGTCTGCGCTATCCTTAAGCGGATAATTGTTAATGGTTTAAAAACATAACGTCATGAACAAGATAACTGTGTCATCGCTCAGATGAAATGATGACAGGTCATTTTACTCATTTCGTTTAGTCTTTCGTAAGCTTCAAGCGATTGGTTTGTGTTTCTTAAACTAATGGATTTTAACGTACTATTTGATATTATGGTTATCAAAGCAGAGAATGAATTAGTTTTAGGTAAATCATATTTCATAACTTATTACAATGAGTTCTGACACCTATAAAAGAAACAATAATATCTGAATTTGGTTTGATAGTGATGTTGGTAAGTAATAGTAATGAATTTTTTCGCGGGAATATTTTACTTTTCTTTTTTTTATTACGTTTACTGGGATAAGACCCATGAATAGTAGTAAAACAAGAGAAATTTTTGATTCAGATGAAAAAAACAGTTTAAGCAATATAACAAGACAGAAATATAGAGATACGATGAGTTTACTGCCTTACATCCTATTCACCCTAAATACTTCAGTATGCTAAGTGTAAAGAAGAAATAAGATTGAAATATGAATAAGTTTATTATTATTAGTTATCCTAACGAAGTAATTTACTTTTTATACTTGTTCATTTATAAATTCATTATAATATAACTGAAATTATTACTCAATAAACTCTATTATTTGTTTACCTACACGTTTTCATTTTAATTACTATGTTTTACATTAGAAAATACATTTCAGAAAAACCAACTTCAATTAAAATATAAATTTAAAAATACTATTGTTTATATTTTTCATAATATGTTGTTATTGAAAGTAGTATAAGTCCATTTGTAGTTAAAAAATCGTTTATTTTCTCTAACATTTTTATTAATTATTGTTGCATAATACAATTTAACAAATTTATAGTTTTAAAAACATTACCAGAATTGATTAACGTTTGCCAATATTTTTAAGTTGATCTGCATGCAAACCCTTAAATATCTCAATGTATATATAAATGATCTTATACACTTTCAAAAACAACAGCTCATACATGAAATCCACCTACTCGTTTACACGTGTGAGGTATGCACGTCGATAGATCTATTCTTTTCAAAAACCTATGCAGAGTATTCTTGCAAAACCGTGCTTTACAAAGTTTCAACTGTCCTTTAAATACTATTAGGTTGGTGCATATGAAATGTATTTTTATTACACGCAAACGTTTGTCTCCCTGTTTGTGTTATGCTTTTGCTTATGACATAACATGTTCTGAAATTTTATCGTCTATTATCAAGATGATATTTTGCCAAAAGAAGATTTTCCAAAATTGTTTATTTTTAACATTTATTTTGCATATTTTGCAACGGTGAATTTTGTTTATTTTCCTACAATTTTGTTATACAAATTAAAATTGAACAATAGTGCTGTAAAAGCCACGCGAAGTGTAAACCAAGCGTTTGGGGAACACACTATTAACAAGAGAAAAGTAAAACGTCGGTTTAAAAAATTTCGTTCTGGAAACTTTTTTTTTCGAAATGAGCCGGATGGAAGACCTGAGACGTTTATGGATAATAATATTTCGAAGTCATTGATGAAAATTAATCTATGTTTGTCATCAAGGGAATTTGCTATGAGAATGGAAAATTGTGTTTACTTGAAATAATTTACTACGAATCAGAAAATTCTAATTATTTGAAACAGTTTATTAAAAGAATCAGAAAACTATAATTACTTGAAGCAGGATTAGAAAATTATAATTACTTAAAACAATATACTAAAAGAATCAGAAAACTAGATTTACTCGAAACAATTTTCTAACAAAAATCAGAAAATTGTAGGATAAAAAAATTCATATCTGACAAAGAAAAAGTTACGATAAAAAAAAAAAGAACAATATTCCAAATTACTCACTTTCAATATGGTTATTCTTAAATCGTGTGCTGTACGACTGTGTCGATCGTTCGTTTGTCAACGTTGTAATAGTCTCGGAGAGAAGTGTAATAATTGAAAGAAATTCTATACTATTGCTGACAAGGCATCAGGTTTGTTCGTGGCTAGTGTGACAGATTTCGACCACGCCCTGTCGGTATGGTGTGCACCCCCTTTTCAGAATACTCCTGCACCCCCGATCGGTGCATCGAAAATTCACTGGCTTTGATCTGCACGCAGTGCCTCTTCTGGGATCGTATGTGTCATCTTCGTTTAGACGAATACCGGTCAAAGACGTTCGAACAACTATCCCTTAATTTTCAAAAGAAATACAAATTCTTCTATCATCAAATATTCCGTTTTCAGAATTATTTTTTTTCGAGATAGCGACATGTATACATTTAATAAAGTTTGCTTTTGATCGCACCTTTAAATCGACGTAGAACGTTTATAAATGATCAAATATCTAAAATCATCCTCGTATCATTCGTTCAAATTCTTCGTACTCATTCCCTTTGCTGTCCGTAAAAGTAAACAAAAAATATATACTACAATAATATTTAAAACTTACTTATAATGGAAATCACCTCTCCAAAAATGATTAAAGTTTGCAATTCAATGTAACACTTCACATGTGGACAATTTTATATCTAACTCCAAACAAAGTACAAATTACCTTTTATTAAGTATGAACCATAATAAACAAAGCTTGTCTACTACTAAAGCATGATGGCGTGTATAATGTATGTATGTACGTGTACAGTGACCCTCATTAATACTCGGACACCCTTTGAAACAGAATAACTTTTTTAAAATTAGTCCAAATAAATTTGATAACCTCGTGAGAAGTTAGAAGGATTAGTTTATTAAATAACGCTCACAACAGTTTTGAAAAAATAACAAGAAAATAGTAACGGTAACTTTTTACAGCTATCTCGTTTGAACACGTAATGAAAGTTTAAAAAGTACATTTTGTAGATTTATGTCAATTATAAACATGTTGAAAGTTCTGTCGAAATCTGTTAACGCGGCTTTTAAAATTTGTGTTAAATTAAAACCAAAAAAAAATTGGAAAAACAATTTAAAATATAGAACTGTATTCTATAACAACAATTTATTTAATAAACACACGAAAGATAAGATACTGCATTAAGAAAAACCAAAAGAATATAGTTATAAAAGTCAACATTTTGTTCATCATCAATTTTTATTATATTATAAGGAATACGGTTCTTTACTGCTGGTAAAAAATCACTTTTGTAGCTTGAAGTATTCTCTGTCTAATCGTTTTGTGTCAATTCTGACGACACATGTTTTCCTTTCTCTTTTAATCATTCCTGTAACAAGCCACACGAGCTCTAAAATCTCTTCCAAGTTGTATTGTAGATAAAAATAAGTAAAAACGTATTAAGAAAATAAACCGTGCAATGAATAAATACATGTTAAGAAAAAACCGTGTAAAAACAATTACAATGACTCCCATTGATATTCGGACACTATTTAAAACAAAATAACTTTCTTAAAATTGGACCAAACGAACTGTGTTCTCGTGAGAAATTAGAAGAATTAGTTTACCAAATGACGCGGACAAACAGTTTTGAAAATAATTCCAATCTGTCCGAATTACGAAGAAAATAGCGACGGTCATCTTTTACAATTTTTTTTTATTTGAATCGACAATGAAAATTTAAAAGCCACATTTTGTAGATTTATGTCAATTATACACACGCTGAAAATTTCGTTGAAATCGGTTAACGCTGCTATGAGCTGCAAATGATTAAAAATGGCAAAAATCGAAGTCTTTCACGACTTTTTGCCTGTAATTGTGATAAATCGAAAGATTCTTACTTACATCTCTCAATGCCTGTCCCTAACAAACACAAATCTACGAAATATATTTTTTAAATTTTCATTAGAAGCTCAGATAAAAGAGTTATAAAAAGAGACTTCTACTGTGTTCTTTACAATGCTGACTAATTACAGTTTTTTCAATATATTTTTGATGCATTATCCAGTAAACTAATCCTTCTAACGTCTCACGAGAACTCAGTTCGTTTGGTTCAATTTTAAAAAGGTTATTCTGGTTTAAATACTGTTAAAGGGTTGTCAACCCTTGAATTCCTTAGAAAAAGGAAGAAACGAAAGTGAAGATTTTGCTTTCTTTATATATTTATTCTTGATATAATTTTAAATATACATGGAAACTAGTATTATCTAGGAAGACGTTGAAATCTATAAGAGCAGTTGCTAGTGGACGATGTAAGAGATAAGTTTATAATTTTTATAACTTCGAACTTTCCAAAAAATCCATTGAGTTTCATTTAGGTAATTATTCGAAAAAGATAGAGGTATTTAAAAGGAAGTTCCAATTCAATTAACAGATGATGTTTTAAAAATGCACACAATTTTGTTTATATTTGACATATTTACAAATGTTTACAATGCGCGGATTGGTAAAGAAGAATGATAAAAATTTAATAACAAAATAATAAATTTTTCTCTATAATTAAATCCGAAGTATGCAACGAAACAAATAGAAGCTATATATGTGCATATTATGTACTGTATAATAAATGAAAGTGATTATTGCAAGCTTATTGTGAACTACTAATGCAACTTTTTAGAATTTTCGTTAAATATTTTGCATTACTCGTTATATAGTATTTGAAGAAATTTCTTAAAAATCTGTAGCAATTTAAGAAAATGAAATATATAATAATTATATCAGTTATCACAACTGAAATGAAAAAATTTCCTGTTAAGTGGCAGCAGGTTGTTGACAGTGAAGGAAAATATATATCATTTTTATAAATAATAAAATGTGTTTCATTTGCATTGTTTCAGCTTTTCACAAAAATTCACAAATTATGAACTAATAATTTATGCACGATATACATATAAAAGTTAAATTGTGACTAATTTCCCGTGGAAACGTAACATGACACTGTAACACATTAACCAAAAATACTCAAAATTCTCTGTGAGAATTGATTGTAATTAATTCAATAAATGAAACAAAAATTTTACGCTTTTCTAAATATTGTAACAAGAACAGTTCGTTGTTATATTGTAATGTTTTGCATTAAGTACATTGGAAAACGAATAAAATTCATGCAAATATAAATATAAATGAGTTTATTGTTGACATTGATATACTATAACTGTATAAATATATTGTATGGAATGAAATAATGTTTCCCCGCATTCTGAATAAAATTCGTTACGACTGTTAGATATACACTCCCATTCATAAGTATTAGGATATCTGAATATGAAATATACTGAAATAGAATTTTGAGAAAGAATTTTAGAAAATTCTATCGATACCTATTGAAATCTACTAGAATCTACTAAAATCTAATTGAAGCCTCTTTAAGTCTACCGATATCGATTTAAATCTACTGGAATGTGTTAAATTTCACTAAAATTTTTTGTATTCCATGAACGTTTACTGAAATCTGTTACAATCTACTTAATGAATCCACAATTAATGAGTCTACAATCTGCTTATTGTCGTTCAATTTTAGAAAGATTATTTTATTTTAAAAGGTGTCCGAATATTAATGAGAGTCACTGTGTATACAATACATAAAGATTCTGAAGCATTTTAAGAAACATAAATTATACATGAATGTAAAAATAGCCTTTAACCAATAATATTTACTGTAAATAAAAATAATTGTCTTTTTTTTTCTTTTCAGACGTAATTTCGGTAAAACTTGTACAATATAAAGTCTAATGTCTTTGTTACCTTAGTCGTTACACGAAGATTGTCCAGTTTATATGAACCAACGGTTAATTGAACAATTTTTTGCAACGCATGTGTCCTTTTTATTATGTCTGCGTTAACAGTTACTATTTTTCGAAAAATGTAGGCGTGTTTCAGATTCTATCTTCTTAATTGGCCTATTCAAGTTACGAGCAATATTTTGACGCGGTTTTATCGATGACACGTGCGGGGAACAAATTGGCATGCACGTGCCTCTTGACTCGCTGACTTTTCGATAATAGGTACCTTTATTCAATTTAAACGTTCCTTTAAGTGTTAAAATATGCCACACGTTCCATTGCTAAAGGTATAATGAGTGCATTACCGATATTCCTTTCAACCATCGTAAAATATTACTCAATCGGAATATGTTAACCGAAAAACGCACTGTAATTCCAAGTTGTGTATTAAACAAGATGTCCTATGTTTTAACGAACAAACTTCAGCAGCACGTAAAGATAGACAAAAATCAAAGAAACAGTTCATACGAAAATACATGTTCATTAATCCTTTGTTTCTACATTGCAGAAATGTGAAATTCTTCGCGACTATGAAGCGGCGTTATTCAAAGATCAAAACGAAACAAATGCTCGTAGGTTTGCAAAGTAAAAGGAATGTTTTCATCTATCAGAAATAAATTTCATTCGTATATACATAATTAGCTCAACAAATTCTCGAAGTTAAAACTATTTTACTTTTAATATTTGTTTATTCTCTTTTCAATCTTCAGCAATTATTTCTAATCCTTTATAAAAAGATATTCGAGTGTCCGGCATTCGAAATAAGAGACTAGATTATTCCCTGATTTATAAAAATGACATAACTATTTCTTGAAAATAAAGTGAAAATAAATGTGGCATGTTTATATAAACCTTTCTTTTTTTCAACTGTTTCTACATGCCGCAAAAAATTTTCTGTTTAAAACTTGTGGCACCCTGCATATATTGTATAATACGTATACTCCTGTGCACTAATTGTAAGTATTAGAATAGGTGTTATATTAGTACAGAAAATATTATATCAGTAAAATTATATAGGGTTTTCGCACGAATAATTTATCGTATTTTTGTCGTAAATCGTAGATCTATGGGAAAAATAAAAGAGAACAAAATTTCATAATTGTTTATGCACAATACGATGGCTTGAATAAATTTTTCGGATTTGTAATAGTTTCATGTCATTACGATACCAAGAGGTTCTATAAATTGGTAGTTATAATTTTTTCTTTTTCTGTTACATGAAAACGATTGCCCCAGACAAATTCAAAGACGTATAACAATGTTTAACCAGTTAACTGTGGCGATCTTTTTGGAAAGTGCGCACCAGTGTATGTTACTGCACTGCTTACGAGTTAGCTCTCAGGAAATAATGAATTTTTATTTTATTTGCTTGTTTCATTTCGTCTTGACCTCTAAACATTTTAAACATATTAAAATTTACGAATATAATTTAGTTTTCGCCAAAATTACCATTTAAATATCAAATTGTAACAAAATTTTACGCATGACGGATATAGTCGTCATGACACAAAATTCTGCCACATCTCCATGACGGATATAGTCGTCAAACACATTTAACTGGTTAATGTAACATAATTAAACGACACACTATTAAGAACTTATTTTTATACAAACGTCATAAATAGAAATAGATACTTAAAAATTTTATCGTACGTACTTTTTGTACTATGAAGTTGTAGACGTTCTTTTAATAATTTGTAACAACTATTTAGGTTTATTTTACATTTAACAAATGTTCTAATACTTATGAACGGGAATGTATGTAATACAAAATATCGAACAATACCGTTTTCTTAGATAAAATAATACTTAAACAACCTTTAAATTATTTTGCTTTAAACGAATACGAAGCTTTAGATAAATAATTCATTCTTCATTTTTCATTTTAATTGTATCGACTTATTTCTATTTCTTAACCCTTTCGCTGCGGCAGATTTCAGTAGAAAGATGTTCAATTTTCAGTTGTAAAATTTGTTAAATTGTCTTAGAAAGTTTAAAAGTTAATAATCTTTAAATTTGGAAAAATGTAATATTTGTTTCGTTAAATTAAAATGTAAGTGGACAATATATAAAATTCAGGAGGAAAGACGGTAACAGAAGAGTAGGGCCTTTCCAAAACGCCTATAGATGCCAACAGTAGTCGAAGGGTTAATAAATAAAAATATTCTAAAGAAAGAAATAAAGGTATTCTATAAAAACAGGAATTACGTATTAATTTTATAGTGTATTTAATATACATATTGTCTAACATTCAAAAAATTTGTAAAGTATATAATCTAATGAAAAAGCTTTGGTAGGAAGAAATCATTGTTTGAGTAACACTAGGTTTACGGGAGTTTTTTTTTTGAGTAAATGAGAAACCTAATTTCTTCTTCAACAAATCGGTTTATTAGAGATAACTTAATTGCATATTGTTAACTTACTTACAAATTCGGATATATTTTCGGATCATTCCATTGATAAAAGTGTGGAAAAGTTTTTGGAATATGATAGCAATTGTTTCGGTAATTTCGCTTGTGAAATGCCAAATGCGTTAAATTGACGTATCCCTTAAACCTAGTGTTAACTACGATATGTTATAGTGATGCAATATTGTTATTCTTGTAACTTGACAATGATAATATTCATTTCCAATCATTTCTTCTAGTACATATTTCCGAATAATTGTATTAAATATGTAAATTTTCTATTTTATTATTATTTGTTTGTATAACTATTTATTTCTTATTTCTTTTCTTGAAAATTTAAAAAGTTGATAACCAATTGCCTTGTGATATTAACGTTCGAAAATTCTAGCTGAGTGTTAACTTACAGTAATAAACACGAAACAGTAAAATTTCGTCAAAATTGCAGGTATTTATTTGAAAAATGTAAATCTTTCATAGGACGAAAGTATTATATAAAAATTAGTGAAAAAGTAGCGATGTTAATTGGGGTCTTAGCGTAGCTTTAAAAAAAATTTTTCAATTCATTATTTTAATTAATATTGAATTTCTAATTTTCATAAACAATGTCGCGTTTGTAGTTTTATGAACAATAACGTTGGTAATAGAAAATACTTCAATTTCGACGAGTGTAAACTAATTAGTATGAGCATTTCAAATATCTTTATCCGTTTTGACAATAAGAAAAAGGAAGAAAAATGTTCTACGTTCGGTAAGTCAATATTATAATATGTAATAATATTTTTAAATATAATTACACACTTTCGTTAATTTGATATAGCTTAGGAAAGAAACAAATAAAAGTACACAGAGTGTCTCACAAGTGTCGTTTGATGTAACTATTGGACGATAGGCGACAGGATAAAAATGTGAGGAAAGTTTTTGGAGTGAGAAGGAAAATTTTTACCTTGAATTTTTTAAAATCATACTCTAAGGTCATTTCATGTTTTTCAAATGGAATGTTATATTTTTTGTTTAAGTTTTAATTGTATTAAATATGTAAATTTTCTGTTTTATTATTACTCATTTCTATAATTATTTATTTGTTACTTCTTTTTTTGAAAATTTGAAAAGTTGGTAACTGATTGTCTTGTTACATTAACGATTGAAAATTGTAGCTGAGTGTTAGCATACAGTAAAAAACAGAAACCTGTAAAATTTCATCAAAATTGGGAGTATTCGTTTGAAAAATGTAAATCTTTCGTAATACGGAAGTATCGTAAGAAAATTTCTCCTAAATTACATAAAACAATATATGTAACAGTTTGTGCCGTAAATCAACTTAAAGTTCATTTCGAGATCAAATGGATGTATTAAGCGAGTCAACGAATCGAAATTTTATTCATATCGCGTTAGAGATAATTAACAAACATCTAAAATAATAAATCTTTTACCAACAACTATTTAGATCTTAAAGCTAAACTTACCACACGCGGTCAAATGACCGTTCTTAAAATTTCGTTTAGAATTTTCTGCATACGACGTTATTGTATCGTCATTTAACTTCACGGCTTTTCTTACGTTATACATACAATACCTTTTTTAATATTCACTTTTTTTTTATTGTTTATTTTCAAAAAAAAAAAAATTGTAGTCTGTTTTGCCTACCGCGGAGCAGCCTTTGTCCGCTTGAACGATTTATATTCTTTGCACAAGTTGGCCTTTGTCTTCTATTATGTTATCTACAACGTAAAGATAACCGTGGCTTCAGCTTAGCTGTCTTCTCGTTACGTTTAGTAAAATCTTGTGACCCAAACAGAGAAGATCAAAATGTAAAAATTACAAAGAGCATATTTGCCAGTCTATTAGTATTTTGCATTTCAATTATATTACTATTCTACCATTATTTTATATATTACATGTTATAGGTGAAAATAATAGCTTTGTAATTTCCTTCGATAAATCCCAAATGCGTCCTGTAAACCTAGTGTTAAGAAAAGATAAATGGATAATGCAACTAAATTACAGTAGATTCTCGTATAACGCGAATTCTTACAATGCGAATTTCTATAACACGCTGAAGATTTTGCGACTACAGTTCCTCCTACAACTCGCTGAATGACAAAATGCAAGAACTTTTCGCGTTTAAAATTTAAATTCGATTCAATTGAGCATTGCACTTATTTTTTCCCAAACACATGATAAATTTGTTTATTTCCTTTGTTAACATTCTAGGAAATAGAAAAGATTTTATTACATAGATTAATAATGTGCTTTTTTAAAGTCCTAAAGCATAGACAATAAAAGTTGGCATAGCAATAACCATTCCAAACATGTTACTTTAAATTATTCGAATTATAGGAGAAAATTCTCGTACAGCACGATTTCCTATAATGCGAATTCTAACAACGCTTAACATACACTGCAGAGCATAACTATAACACCACTACAATTTTCAAAAGTTCTGAAGTCCTAAGTAATGCTTTCTAAATATTACTAATGATACTAATATTATTAATATTACTAATATTGTGCAAGGGGTTAGAAGGAAATTACATGTAACGAAAAAAGTGCAAAAATAACATTTATTTGCAACGAAATACAAGAATAAACGAAATATTTAACTAGTGCACATTTATAGTATCAACGTATTTATATCAATTTCTACTCGTGCTTTCACGCGCATTTTCAAGACTGACTATATTTTTGCATTTTAGAAGTATAGGTGCAAAAATCATTTTTTTTCTTGCGAGGCCACATTCTTTTATAATTTTTACACAACTTTTTCGATATATTATTCGCAATTCTAACAATTTGTCGTTCAGTTTAAAGAGACAACTTCTTTTCAGGAGCTCTTTTTCTTATTTTTTCTATACTTGATACAGTCGCGTAAAAGTCCAATGCAACTTTAAGAGATCGTCCGAGCTTACGTGCTAATTATCATTGCTCGTGTTCTTTATATGCTAAAATTGCACCTTGTTCTTTTTTATTAAAGTAGTTATCGCGTGTCATTGTATAAATTAACTAAAAAAACTTTGTGCTTTCTAAAAATATTACAACATGAAACCTTTGAAGTTTTTTAAAACTTTGACGACCGATCGGAGTGATTTCCCCGTTTCACGAAAAAAATAGATACACTTGATATATTTGGAAATTTTGTCGTGTACCATTTCATAAAGTCTGTTTGAAACTTAGTCTGTAAATTGACGAATTTTCTATTTTTCAGCGTTCAATTTCTAAATGATGTTCGCGAAAAATTCGCGCGGTCGGTAATGTGTTAAGAATGAAGCTGGTGCTATTGTTTTGCACCGACCTTAAAACAACCTTTAATTATATCTCGTCATTATACATAGAAAAATTCACCGATTTTCATCTAAAGTCTATTATTTACAATCTTCTTTTACACGTTCAATTCGCTTCTTTTAATTATTTTCATAAAATTCAAAAATGTTCAAAGTATTGGTGGTGCTATAGTTCTATAATTAAAATACTGTACTATCTGAGAAAACAAAAAAAAAATTGGTACAACAATAATCAGTTTAAAAATGTTACTGTAGATCAGGGGTTTCCAATGTGTAGCCTTCAAACCCTCGAAATGCGGCCTGCGATGGCAGAACATCCGCGATTTTGAATTTATAGAAGTAATTTACATTTTTACAAAAAGATAAATAAATTTTATCATATTATAATTAAAAATTGTTCAGTTATAGAAATACTAAATTTTATATGTAATATATCTTGTTATTACACATAGATTTGTTAGAAGAATTTGATAAACGTTTTAACGATTTTAAGAATCACGCGGAAGAATTTACTTTATCTCCTGATTCATTTTTTTGCCATCCATAAAATGTTTCCGAAAATATGCAATTTGAACTGATCAAATTACAGGAACATGTCGAAGCGAAGAATTCTTATCGCAACAATTCCTTCACTGATTTTTACAAAGGATTATCTTCACAGGATTTTCCAAAATTGCGCAAACATACTCAACAAATGTTTCCCTTATTCGGAAGCATTTATACATGCGGAAGAACTTTCTTAGTCATGAGTAAATTCAAATTGAGGTCAAAATGAATTGATGAAAATTTAAAAGCGATGTTAAGAATACGTTCAACTAACTTAGAACCAAGGCTCAATGATATTATTAAAAAAAAAACAATAACTGCATAAGTATTAATATATTATATAAATTATAATATAATTTTATATATTAATTATATATTATATTAATTATATAGATTATAATTAAATATAATATCATATTGATGAATTTATTACTTTTTCTTTTTTCATTTGAAATTATTTAGTTATTTTTGTTCAATTATTTTTGAAATGTGTTAAATAAACAGTTTGTAATAAAAAGTAATTATTGTTGTAAACAAAGAACGATTGTTTTATAAAATTTGTATAAATCTTTCCCTTATGTCTAACTTTTTATCGATTTCAACGTATTTTTCCATAACACACTTTTTATCGCCCGCCAAATATTTTGGAATTTACAATTTGGCCCATCTAGGTAAAACTTTGGAAACCCCTGCCTTAAATAAAGGCAACATCAGACAAACAGTGAAACATAACGTGATGGTGTGGGAGCCCATGGCTGCAAGTGATGTAAGAAATTTGCAAATTATAAACACTATAATAGACAAGCCTGTCTATTTGAATATTTTAAAAGACAACATGAAACAAAATGTCGGCAAGCCTGGTCCTTCAAGTCGTTTCTATTTTCAACAAGACAACGACCTTAAACACAAATCACGACTAGTGAGGAAATGATTCTTTTGAAACACCTCCACAGTTTCAAAATATTAATCCTATAGAGTATTTGTGGGAAGAGTTTAGTCGAAGAATATAAAAACACCGAATAATATATTTTAATGTAAGAATGGGGAAAGTTAAATAACTTAATAACAAATAATTTAATTAATTCTATGCCTAAACGCTTAGAAGCAATCGTAAAATTAAAAGGGTATCCAACCAAATATTAATTCCTTAATTTATTTCGGTTTTCAACATAAAATAACAGGTGTATAAATACTTTTTTCCCACTATTTTTTGTAACGCCTACAAATTTTACTTATTACCTTGTAAATACTTCTTTATTGCTTAATAAAACATATATTATTCGGTAACTGTAATCATTCTGTACATTTTGACGTAAAAAAATCTTGATTTCATTCTGTCTTTGTAAAACAATTCCAGATCGATATGGAATACCTTACGATGTATGAATCCTTTTTTCGGTCACCGATATTTTCCAGTTGTACCACCATCTTGGTAACCGACTCATGTGCAAACAGCATGACAAAGAAAGTCAATATGGCTTAACAATTGAAGCAAGAAATAACATTCGTCGTCTTACCGAATCTATCACTTTACATCGATAACTCTACATTTAGTGAATAGAATAAGCTTATTAGATATTAACAGAAAAGTTTTTATTGTATCACAGAAAGACAGTGCTTTTCTCGACATTTGTATTATACATTATTCAAGATGCATGTAACCTATCTTAATTCTAATTCTTGTACAGTCTTCTTCGTTCTACACGAAAGTCGTTTCACCGAAAAAAAAAATAGTGGATAGAAAAATTCGATGGATAAAGATGGATAAAGAAGTTTGAGTAAAACGAGTGCGCAATCCAGCAGAAAAAAAGCAAAGGTCGAAGCGTATTTGACGAAAAATCATTTTTCGAAGAATATCGTGAAATTCTAACAGCGAGACGAAGAAGCAATTCCACGGAAGGTCCGATTCGATCTCTCGATCTTGAACGGTTCCTGTCCTTAGTTTTCCTTTCCTCCGACCCTCTTTTCCCATCATCATTCTCCAGCTTCGGTTCCCCTTTCTCGCTTCCGCGCTTTCTTTTTTACTCTCTCGCGTGTTTTGCCAAGAGCCCTCATGGATGGAAGCGTCACGTACTGCTCTGAAACAAAAACGTAGCGACGTCAAATGCGATTACGAGAGCTGCGAGAGCAACTCCAGAACGCGGATGCTGCGCTAGGTTAGGTGGAGAACGCGGCGTAGGAGGGTGTGGAGGGTTACTAGAAAGGTTGGACCAGAAAAACGAGGGGTGCAGAACGACACGGGAAAAAGAAAGAGAGACGCAGAAAAGAGAGTTCGCTCAGAGCTGAATCTACACGGCAGAGCAGAACTATAGCACCACTAATATTTTGAACATTTTTGAATTTTACGAAAATAATTAAAAGACACCAATTGTATAATGCGAAAGAACATTGTAAATAATCGACTTTAGATGAAAATCGTTGTATTTTTCTACTTAGAATGCCGAGATATAATCGAAAATCGTTTTAAGATCGTTGCAAAAAAATAACCTCTTATCACTTCATCTGAGCAATAACATCGTTATTTTGTTCATGATGTTATGTTTTTAAACCATTAGCTATTATCCGCTGTATTTAAGTCGTAATAATTAATAATTAACGCGATTAGAAAGTTGTTTCCATTATCATTATTACGAATGGACTTATTCCAATTTCAACAAAAACTTTCCTGTGATAACATTTTACAGTTCAACTTTTTTTCAGTAATTTATGAAGATATTGTACACCATTGACTGTGTGATTATAAATATAAAAAGAGGATATCTATATCTGACTAAAACTACCATTAACTCATTTTTTCCAAAAATGGACTTATTCCATTTTAAAAAATATCTTTGTATTGTACATTTATAGAAATAAAAAAATTCTTCGTTTCTTTGTTTCTTAGAAATTTATTTATTTTTCCGGACGACAGACTGTTGCAGTGGCATATAATATTGGGTTGTCCAGGAAATTCGTGCCGATTTTTAAATAAATGTGCCAATTCTATACCTACTTCAAAGCGCTAAATGTTATTTGTTTTATAAAATATGTATTTTATAGTTCTACAATTTTTCCTTGTCTTTTCAGCAATTTGAAAAATTCCATTTTGCCAAAAACTTTCTTCCTTTATTCTTTGTAAATGAAATTCTCATCTTTAGATTTTTTTAACTGTTTGCGAACAATTTTTTCCGATAAGCTACCACCTTTTTGAACATTGCATACCTCATTTGATGTTTTTGTTGGATTGTTACTAATAACAATGCGTAGCTAGAAAGCAAAAATGAATTGTATTATGAATGACAAACACTGCTTCTCTTAATGATAGGCCTGCAACTGTTTGTAGCCAAGGCCCTTCCGGGTTTTGGCTCTCACTTGTTTGATAAACAATAGAGGAAAAAAAAAAAATCTGTCGAGCCGTCCTTCCACGCCGTGAATGTATAATAAAGTAAAAAGTCTTCTAAGAGAAACACAGTCTCTCATTTTTTTTATTATAACCTTTCCCAAGTCGTTAAAGGACACCAATAGTTTTACTAGTACTTTTCCCTTTTTGTTAAAAGAAAAGTGTTCAATGTCAAAAGTGTGCGCTATTTCATGCGCTTTCATCTTCAAGATAGTATAACACCGAGAAGAACCTGGTAATTGTAACGAATAGACTTTTAAAAATCACGTGAGAAAATAATCTTTCAGAATATATGTTTTCATCTAATTTTATTTCTTATAATATATTCAAATATTATTTATCGAAAAACGGCACAAACATTCCGGTAAACCTAATATTTCACTTGCAGTCTGTACAATTTGTTACGTTACTTTTTATCACTGTAAAACCTTAAAAATGTCGGTGAAGAACTTGTTGTAAGAGACTATAGTGAACTAAACGAAGAGAGTCAGATTTGAGCGATGATTGTAACGATCAAATTGGAAGATTGACATACTTAAATGAACAATATATCTCCAAAAGAAAATGAAACTGTTACGTTTCAATTTGGCCTAGACAAAGAATTAGAATAGTAATTTAGTTACATATTGTATAATCGATCTGTATGGAAAAAGCTCGCGCAACGTGAAAAAGTATTCCGTCCACATAGAGCGTTTAAGTCTCAAGTACTATGCAGTGGAAGGGTTGAAATCACATTGCTCGTTCTATTCTTCACTTTTGCAAATATCTATCATATAAATTACACATTGTTTACGATACGAAAAATACATACAATCTACGTTTTATCAAAGGTACATTTAAATTCTCTTCTCGCATAACTTGCACAACATACCAGAGAATATCGTTCAAAATGGAATTTCGTTCACTTCCATCGAGTTACTCTCGCAGAAGGCGGGCGAAACGCTGAAGATTCCAAGAGGGAGGAAAACAGAAGATAGAAGGCTAGGGTTCCGAAACTCCAACATCCAGGTCTGGGTTCGCTGGATGGCAGAGGGGTGGCTCGATAGGGAGGAAGCAGGAGGGACGGTGGACGCTTATCAGGGGTGGAGAATTGTCGTGGAGGCGGGGGTGGTTGTGTTCGGGGTTGACTCTGCGAGGGTTCGGCCCGAATGTGTGCCTCCGCGTGTCTGTACCCGCTTGCGTCAGTGCGTGCGTGCTTTACGCGCGCGCGTGCATGCGTGCGTGCGTGCGTACGTGCGTGCATGCGTGCGTATACGAAAAATCGATCGGTTCGTTCGTTCGGTCGCGAGAGAGTCACGGGCAGCTATGATTCCTAGGCTTGTAAATGCGATAGTCATCGTCGAGGCGAGAGAAACGCTCAGTTGGGTTTGCGCGAAGCTTTGTCGTGACCGAAAATGAGATGTAACGAGGATATGCATACACAACACCGATGGATCTACTACGGTAACGCTGCAGTAGAATTTTGTGGAATTTAAAAAAGGAAAAGCCTATTTAGCGCTTTTATAAATAAACATATTCTCGTTTGCAAATACTGGATATCGTACAACGAGAGACTGATAATTCTTTCTACACTGCGAAGCAGAACTAAAGCATATACTAATATTTTTACTATTTTTGAATTTTACGAAAATAACTAAAACAAGCGAATTGTATAATATGAAAGAGCATTGTAAATAATGGACATTAGATTAAAATCGTTGAATTTTTCTATGTATAATGTCGAGATGTAATTGAAAATCATTTTAAGGTTGGTGCAAAACAATAGCACCAGCTTCGTTCTTAACAAACGTCAACGGCTTCTGTTGTAATATCTTTAGCGAGCACAAAGTTTTTTTTTAGTTCCTTCAATGAAAAGGAACAGAATGAAATGTTAGCATAGAAAGAATACAAGCAATGAGAATTAACACGTAAGCTCGGACGATCTCTTAAAGTTGTGACTTGGACATTTTACGTGATTGTACTAGGGTATGGGAAAAATAAGAAAAAGAGGACCTGAAAAGAAGCTATCCTCTCGAACTGAACGGAAAATTGTTCAAATTACTAATAATATATTGAAAAAGTTGTGAAGAAATTGTAAAAGAATGTGGCCCCGGTATTTCTTATGGAACCGTTCCGCCATATCCTCAAACGTAATCAAATATTGCAAGAGAAACAAATGATTTCTGCACCTACACGAAACGCAAAAATATAATCAGTTTTGAAAACGCACGTGAAAACATAAGTAGAAGTTGGAATAAATACGTTGATGCTATAAATATGCATCAGTTAGCTATTTCTTTCTAAATAAATGTTATTTTTGCATTTTTTTCGTTACATATCATTTCTTTCTAACCCCTTATACGATATTAGTAATATTAGTGACATTAGTAATATTTAGAAATCATTGCTTAGGACTTTAAAACTCTTGAAAATTGTAGTGGTGCTATAGTTATGCCTTGCAGTGTATCTTTTCTTTTTATTATGCATTACACACGTGGTGTAATACAAATATTCTGAAGAGCCAATTACATAGACGATGCGCTATCATCTTATTTGTACGAAAAATGTTTACAATTTTCCTCATTAGAAATGGTCAAAGCAAACGAAAAATATTGTTTCGCTTTTGGAGATCGTCTACAAAATAATTTTTCGTCTCGAATGTAGTTAACTGTCTCTAAAATGGTAATAACGTGGTATACACATCGACTACTGTTACGAAAAAGTATGTTTGCGTTGTCTGTTATACAATTTCGGTTGTTTTACAAAGGTTTGTTAAATTTCAGCTGGTTATTACGCGACAAATTTTGCAAAATATAATTACACCTGAGTATAGAATGCGTGTAAAGGCATCTGTAGATGATATGCTACTACGTTTACAAACAAAACAATGGGGACATTATTCCCAGAAATATTCTACATGAGAATATTACATTCTTCTCAACAATTAATGCAATAATAGCAATAGTTTACAGAAAAGAACAAACGAGGTGGAAAACTAACGAGAATAAAATAAATTGAAATATTAATTTGATTTTTTTATAATAGATAAAAGAAGTATTTCAGATATTGAAATTTTGATTAAAAAACATGGTTCAATTAATTTCCAATGCAAAAGGTTAAAAAGCATTTTACATGAGAATATTACATTCTTCTCGACGGTTGATGAAATAATAGTGATAGTTTAAAGAAAAGAAAAAGAAAATGGAAAACTAAGGAGAATAAAATAAACTGAAAAATTAATTACATTTTCTTGTAATAGATAAAAGAGGAATTTGAGATATTGAAAGTTTGATAAAAAGAATGTATATAGAAGAAAG
This sequence comes from Anthophora plumipes, assembly GCA_951804975.1. Classification (NCBI taxonomy): domain Eukaryota; kingdom Metazoa; phylum Arthropoda; class Insecta; order Hymenoptera; family Apidae; genus Anthophora; species Anthophora plumipes. The sequence goes on from OX638120.1 coordinate 10,763,027, forward strand.
GAAGTTGTTTCTAAAACGACAATAAATTGTCACAAGTATCGTTCAATTAATTTCCAACGCAAGAGATTAAAAAACATTTTGCATGAAAATATTATATTCTTTTCAATAGTTAATCAAATAATAGTAATAGTTTAAAGAAAAGGAAAAAAGTTGAGAAACTAAACCAGAATCAAATAAACTGAAAAAATTAATTACATTTTCCTATAATATATGAAAGAAAAATTCTAGATATTGAAAATTTGATAAAAAGAATGTAGAAGAAAGGAAGTTGTTTTTAAGACGACACCCGTTAGAATTAATATTTCAACGTTAGCGGCGAGGCGATGGTCGCCAAGCCTCCATTAAAAAGTTGTTAAACACAGCCTGACGGCGCCCCGCGGCAAATTGGAACCCCATCATAAGTCTTCCTTGTATATAATGTACATGGCTGTTAGAGCAAGCCATCTACAAGATAGCGATATCAAAGTAATTAAGTATTCGATAAAGATATTTTGGTCGACCTTATGGATGAAACTGATATTAATCAATGCTTGTGTACGTATGTACAATATAATAAAAACTTCAATTTCGACAAAATTTACGATAAAGGATTATCTAAAAAAAAAAAAAATGTTTTCACTATTCGTTTCAAGACAAATTATATTCCTTTATCTAATAACGCAATCCTTTTATTAAACATTTTTCTCTCAGTTTCGTTGATGATAATATAAAATAGTACAATATTAAATTTGTTTAATATTCGATTATCAATTGTTATACGGCAAAAAAAACTGTTTCGAGATGATTGAAGATAAAAATATTCTGTTTTATTTTATATTCCATTATGAATAAATAGATAAAAACCCGCGAACACTTTATAAAGATTGGTTTTCCTTGTTTGAGAAATTAGAATGCATTATTTTATTTTTACAAGCACAACGAGAACTTTGACAATAAAATATAAATTCATAGGATTTTATAGAATTATAATTACAATTATGAAATATCTATTTGTTTCGTTAGAAAGGTATAAAAAAAAGAACGATTAATAGCAGGCAAATAAATTTTATTTGACTGGACGAAAATATTGTTTTCGTTTAGTCTCAAGTTGTTCGAACATTATAAATTCTAATTTAATCTAGAATTGAATTTCAACTCTGGTAGAGCAGTACAGTATTAATTATATTTTATTTAATTCAATGCGAATTGTGCTTTAATATCCCGAATAAAATGGATCTATTAACTGTAATAATAGTCTGGTCGTTTAGCGCGGTGTTCTTAATAGAATTCCATGTTTACCGGTAAATTATTCTTTGATACTCCGAGAGCGTATAAAAGAAACAAGAAATGCTTTTTACAGTTTAGCGTCTCGAGGACACGATAAATTTGTTTGACATTTTCCTTCCATATCTCTCGTCTTTCCTGCTGCTGCTTTTTCGAGAAAAAAGCTCTCGAACAAGTTCAACGTTTTCTACGTAACGCTGACTGGAAACTCTTGGCCGAAGCAACGAGAGGTTCAAAATAAGAGAAAAGCGCAGCGTAAAAAGCATCGGAGTGGGTAGGGGTTTCAGAGAGAGGATGGTTTAAAAGTACGTGGAATGGAAAAGGTGTGTAAAGGACATACGCAGACACTGTTGTAAAATATAAAACTACATAGATAAGACCGTATAGAAATCGGTTTATTGTTTAAAGAAAAATATCAACTACCTTCCGAAAAAATAAATAAATAAATAAATAAATTGTTTTCTCTTTTTTATTCACTTATTTACGGTCGTATCAACTTTTTTAAATTATTAACGACCACTTCAGTTATACATTAGTGCACAACATACTATATTACAATGTGTGTTTACAATCCACATAATTGACTTAAATATATGGAGTACTTATATAGCTAGGGTAGATTGACGCAGTTAATAGGTATTTCATCTTTATAAGCAGATATCTTATAGTTTTTTTAAAAGATTAATCAGTTCTAAGTAACTAGTTATATTTTTTACATATTTTCTGTCATTCAGGCTAGTTTTGATATCTGAAGGTAGTTTTGTTGATTCTTTCATAATTTTTGTGACTAAGCATCCTTGCATTACATGTTTTACTGTTAATATCTTGTTACAGTTATTGCATTTTGGTGTGTCCGTTTTAATTATTAGGTGACTGTGAGTCAATTTCGTACATTCTATTCTTAACCTAGCTAGGATTTGATTCTTTCTTGACAATGAAAAAGCTGCATTTTTATCATAGACGTTTCCGCTTATTTTATGAAGTTTGGTATTTTTGTCATTGAGCCACTAGTGATTCCACTTATAATTGATTATTCTGAAAAAGAATTTCTGAGCCTCTTGTAATGGAATCGATGCTTCCTTTCAATTAATGTTTGTTTCTTTTGAAATGGTTGTCGTTTGGTCGTTTTGTAAATTATTCATTACTTTTAATTTTACATTGCTATGCTTAAGTAGTTCATGTTGTTATATGAGTTAGAGATTTCGTTAACAATGTTAGAATCTGGCGTAGTTATGAAATAAGAGGGATTAGGGCTGATTTCTAAGTTTTCTACAGTTACTACTAACGAATACAAATAGCTCGATTTCTTTGAAACTTTTGAGTTTAAGAAAATGTAGTTCGTTTTTGTGTCATTTACTATTGCTGTCCCGATAATTGAATTGTTATTGTCTACTTTGATGTCGGTATGGATACGTATTGAGATTGACTTGTCCTCATTTGAATTATTTATGTTAATTACTAGTTGGGAAAGTAGAGGCGATGGCCTTTCATTTATTTGAGGGCGATTTGTATTTAACATTTTCAGGATGTTCTCAAATCTAATTGATAACGTGATATGATTTTATCGTTCCGTTACTACGTATAATGCAAACGGTAACCGAGAAAAATTTCGTAATCGATTAAAAATGGAAGGTACCGGAAACTATTCGTGCGGTTTTTCTGTCAATGATAAACTTAAATCATTTTCTTGCAATATTATTTCACAATATCTGATAAACAAGATTGGTATTAGTGGAAGATTTTATTTATTCGAATAATCACTGAAGCTTTTTCTAAACTCGTAAATATTCAACTAGCATTGATAAATGTGAAAAATGTATTTCTTTTTCACGACAAAGCACGGGCATATATTGCTTCTTCGATCGGTCAAAGATAAAGGAAGTCGAATGGATAGTTTTACTATATCTTTCTTATAGTCCAGACTTGTTTCCTTGTAATTCATCACTTATTTTTATCAATATCACTCATTTTTGCAAATAAGCATTTTAAAAATGATACCAAGATCAACACAGCAATTAATTTACTTTTTCAAGTAAAACTCAAGACTTTTGTTCTACTGAAATTTATCAGCTTATACAGTATTAAAAGAAAGTTATAGAAATAAATGGTAGCTATTTTGTTAAATATAATTATTTTTCAATAAAGTTCCAATCACTAGAATGCTCTATTATAAATTTGCACGAAATTTTTCCGGTACCTAATAGAGCTGCAGTGAGTGAAAAAGTACTCGTACAGCGAATAATTCCAAAGGAAACTTTGTATAACTCGGTTTATTAATAAACTTTCTTAATACAAATAATTTATTATTATTTAGAAAAAGAAAATACGGAAACGTAATATTTCTTCGAAAGAAACTTTGAAAGGTGCGATAAAAGAAGAGTGGTACAAAATTACAGCAGACTGAAAGTTGATTAATTCAATGCCAAGGAGGTGTAAATTTATTATACAGTCGAAAAGAAATCGTTGAAAATATTAATTCCTTCTTTATGTTTGAAAAAGAACTGTACGACTACTTTTTGCACGGCTACTTCTACCGACTATGGAATTTTCTTGAATATTTTCAATATTTATGCGAATGTCTAGGTTCTTTTTTTATGAAATTTATTATAAACATTTATAGATATGTGCATTAAGAAAATGTACTAATAAACCGAGTTATACGAAGGTTCTTTTGGAATTATTCATCGTACGAATACTCTTTACACTCATTGTATTAGGTTGGTGTAAGTGAAACGTCGTTTTCTTAACAATTGAAATTTGCGAGTTGATATTTTATATTAAATTCTGTTTCATCATACATTCTTTACACAATAGTCAAGAAGAAGGAATTTGCTATAATACATATATAGTAAACAATAAAAGACTTGTTAACCATTGTTTAGATATTATTCTTTGACGTGATGATTTATGAGAATATTCGTGTAATTTTTGTTCATATAAGTTTAAACTTGAAAAAGCTGCCATGGAGCGTGCTAAAAAATGTTAAGACACTTGAACGTTGGTGAACAAAATTCAAGATTGGTGACTTTTTATTCGAAAATGAGTCAAAGGGAAGACCAGATAGGACAATGGACAGTAACATTTCAATAAAAATTATTGAAAACATTTCACAAGAAAGAAAAACTTTCTCCAATAATCTACCATTTGTACAAACACTCGCACAATTTTTTAACAGATAAATTATTCGGATAAGAAAATGCTGCAAAAGCAGCATTCGTAGGAGTTTCAAATTCAAACACTGAGAATTTATATGAATTTTAAATAATAAATGTAGTTTCTGGGAAATGTATATCAAATCACGTGGAAGTTACTTTAATTAAACATATCCTTTCTTGAAGAAACACAATATATTTGAAGTTTAATTTCAAAAAGCGATATTTCATATGCACCAACCTAATCATATATCGTTTCAAAAGCAATTGCGGAACAGCAAACAAGAAAAGACAATACTAGAATAAAACAAGTGCCTAGATGAAACTGAGATTAAAAAAGCATCGCGCAATATCCGATGTTTTCGAAGCAATTGTTTCAACTGATAATTTCTAAAACTGGTGTTATAATAAATGTGTGTTTTACATACAGGATGCAAAAGGTGTTTATAATTGAACCGTTGTTTTTGAAAGTAGTGTAAGTCCATTTATTCATACATTAAGATATTTAAGGGTTTGAATATAATCAATTCGGGTAACGTTTTTAAAACTATAAACTTGTTAAATTTTATTATGCAATAATAATTAATAAAAATGTTAAAGAAACTAACCGATTTTTCAAGTACAAATGGACTTATACCACTATCAATAAGAACATATTCTGAAAAATATAAACAATAACAATTTTAAATTTATATTTTAACGAAAAGTTGATTTTTCTGAAATGTATTTTGTAATGTAAAAAATAGTAATTAAAATGAAGACATGTAGGTGAACAAATAATCGAGTTTATTGAGAAATAATTTCAGTTATATTATAATGAATTTATAAATAAACAAGTATGAAAAGTAAATTACTTCGTTAGGATAACTAATAATAACAAACTTATTCATATTTTAATCTTATTTCTCCTTTACACTTAGCATAGTGAAGTATTTAGGGTGAATAGGATGTAAGACAGTAAACTCATCATATCTCTATATTTCTTTCTTCTTATAGGTTTTGAAATTGTGTATAGTGGTAACATAGTAACTTTGCCTTTTTGTAATAATTTTGCTTTTTAGTTGTTTCAATTATTATTATTACGAATGGACTTATTCCACTTTCAACAAAAATATTCCTGCGATAACATTTTACAGTTCAACTTTTTTTGTTTAATTTATTAGAATATTGTACATTATTGACTGTGTGATTATAAATATAAAAAGAGGATATCAATATCTAATTAAAACTACCATTAACTCATTTATTCCAAAAATGGACTTATACCACTTTAAAAAAAAAAGAACAGGTTCAATTGTTTCATTCGTTTAATTATTTTACTATTGAAATTATAATAAAAGTAAGGAAAATCGTACGATATAATTGTTTATGTAAAAATATGATTTTCCAAATTATGTAGAATAATTATTATCGAATTTGTTTTCAGCCAAGAAATATTCATCGTTTTATAAATGACAGAAAATCCATTCCATTATTCAATAATCCATTATTGGTTCGGGTCGTGCAATGCTCATATTTAAATATTATTCATTTGGTATAAAACTTATCTAATCAATGAACCCTCTACCATTTTTTTCTATGATTTCCTAACGTCTGCTGGGTAGCATAAATATTACATCGTAGCAAAAGCTTTCAATTTATTCATTAATTTGGATCTAGGTTCTTAAGCGAATGAAATAGGTAGAATGAAATATCGAAACCAAATTGTAACATTTCTTGTCGTATCATTAACACTAGAACTACCGACGATTAATGTATACTTAGTTCTACCACACCAATCAAAGTGACTAGTTATTTATAAAATACGTTATGCAATGGAGATAACCTTTATTCGTTTATTTTTTAATTTTTATATAATATTATATGTATTTATACTACTTAAAAGTACACTGTTTTCATACTTAACAATGATAAATTTATTATTAGCTAAGATAGTTCTTGCAAATGAAGGTAGAGACCATTTTGGATACGCATTTCCCGCAAATGTATTTTTTGCATTTTTCGCAGGTATTATTGGTTTTATTAATTTTGCAATGTCCAATTTGACATCATCTATGTTTTTCTGAATTGCGTGTCGTATTTGCCGATATTCTATCTAACGTTCGTTTTTCTTGTGATTCTCTAGCAAGCTCTCCAACTAATTGAAACAAATCGTGACATAAATTGAAATATAAAATAAAATTACGATTATCAGTTATAAACAGATTTGTTTATATTGTTGCCTATTTGGAGCCGCAATTGATGACAATGGTACTACAAAATATTGTACATCTTACTTGGGTATACTATACCAGTCAAAATGACTGGTTGCGGTATATCCAGGTATAGTATGTACAGTCCCGTCCATAAGTCACCGGACAGTTACTAAAATTAGAATGCGGACTTCGAAATTCTACTTTTTACCATAATTTCTCAAACAGTACACTCTTTTCATGCAACAGTAACCAGTAACTGAACATTTTTAAATAAATAATTCTTTTGTAGAAGTATTTATTGGGATCATAGGAACTGTCGAACTAAAAATGAAGAAGATTGAATGATGCAATTTCTCAGCACCATGTTAGTCTCTATTTAGTAAAAAACCCTTCTTAAATTGTTTATAAACACTTAATGAAGCTACAGATATGTTCTTTAGTTAATTTTGAACTGTCGAAGTAAACCAAATGTGTATACAGAATAACATCGTATAGAATTGGAGCTGTATTTAATAAATACTTCTTTTTCTTAACATTTATTCATGTTATATATGTGAATTTTTAACTTAGCATTCAGATATAACCGTAAAATAGATAAAAATAACAAAATATATTATAAATTCGCAACAGCAAATTGTATTTGCATGCTAATAATCATTTTGCTCAAGAAGCACAAATATCCGATGATTTATGGACGGGAGTGTATATAACTTTGAAAAGGATGCGGAGGAGGAGAAAACAAATTGATAAATTTAATTCTTTGAATATTGCAGTAAAAATCATGCGAAAATTTCCAAAATGCAAAATTATAACTTTGAGTAAATTTTAAATGGAAATTTAAAACCAGTCATTTTAACTGGTTTGGTAGTTCAAGTATTAAAAGTATAATATAATACTATTGTGCATTGTTGTGGTGTGAAACAACTACTTTCCTTAACGCAAGTAATGGGTACTTTCTTTCTATTGTTGCTTTTAAATTATTCAACTGGCTACAATATTTTTCGCTATTAGTTCTTTCATTTCATGGAAAAAGAAAGTCACTAAATAAATTACAAAAAAAGTTCTAACGTTAGTCTTAGTATACATCGCTTAAAAACAAATTTATGCAAATTGTTAAATAATGCAATATTCCCAGAGGAATACCCCATTTTATTTAAAAAAAACCCTGATTATTCTTAAATAATCACGAATCGCCCACGATCTCATGTACCAATGTGTAAGAAGCTACAATAATTGGGAAAACAATTTCTTTCCTTTTCGTAAATTCATAACTTTAAAACCTTTGTATCGAATAAATTTTTTCAATGTTTCCATCTTGAAAGTTTAGGACACGTAGCCACAAAGGGATTAACGCGCTTTATCCTATAGTTGCTTATCGCTCGGCAGGTTGATTATAAACGTTGTCTGGGCGAACTTTCCCGAAGATTGGTGGTTATCCTTTGAAAGATTATTTTCAGACTCAGCGGTTTTTGTCGCATACAATAACCAAAAGATCGGGGCTCGTAAGAACGAAAAAATAAAAAAAAGGGAACGGAAGGAGTCCAAAGACCACAGCAAGTCAAAAAACCGCGATGTGGTATTACCAATTCTTTTCCCAACATGCATCCCTCTCTTTATGTACGCAAGCAAGGTGGATGGGGTCAGCTTTCAGGGTAACGCGGTTAAGGAAATATTTAAAAAATAATTTTTGCACTTACCTCGATGCCACAAGCTGGATAGAGAGGTGACCCGTAAATTCAGTCGAAGGAGGATGGAGAAAAGGGAGCGAACCTTTACAGAATAGGCCGCCCTTGCCCTAACATTAATCGTTTACGTTCAAAAAGGTAAACCTTGTAGGATCGCAACAAGACCATGCTGCATATATGTAAACAATATTAACGTTTCAAATTAGAGAATATACGACTGGATAAAAATAAACATTAAACAAATATACAACTTCTGCTATTGTAATCAACAACAGCAAACTTTTCAATGTTATGAACTAACTTGAAGTAGGAAGAGTTGTCAAATTCATACTACTTGCAGTTATAATAATTCATGTTTTGAATATATAACTTCATTCTATTAACACGCTACTGACTGCGCACATTTTTCGCTAGCATTTTTAACATTGAATAACTCGTAACCCAAAAATATGCTTTCCTCAAGTTTCCGTACAGAGAGACAATTACAGCCTGGTTACTGTAAAACACAGCGAATTCTCTTGTTAATTGGCTGGAAAGTAGTGTCCTCAAACATATCACGGCGATAACGCCACAACACGATTGATAGCAATGCCTTCAGATTAACTAACGCTGTATTAACCCCTTCCGCTACGCGAGGATAGTGCAGCACGTGGGCCCAAACAAACAGCGCAATCAAAACAAATCCAAGCTATCAACGTATTCGCTCACGAAACTTGCCGTTTTTATAAATAACGAGCACGGATAGATGATGGGTGAATAAAAAACATTTACACATAAATCCAAATCGTTTGTATTTAATACTGAGGATACACTGCAAGGCATAACTATAGCACCACTACAATTTTCAAGAGCTTTGAAGTCTTAAGTAATGATTTCTAAATATTACTAATGTCACTAATGTTATTAATATCGTATAAGGGGTTAGAAAGAAATTATATGTAACGAAGAAAATGCAAAAATAACATTTATTTAGAAAGAAATAGCTAACTGGTGTATATTTATAGCATTAACGTATTTATTCCAACTTCTACTTATGTTTTCACGTGCGTTTTCAAAACTGATTATATTTTTGCGTTTCGTTTGCAATGTTTAATTACGTTTGAGGACATGGCGGAATGGTTCAATAAGAAATACCGGGGCCACATTCTTTTACAATTTCTTCACAACTTTTTCAATATATTATTCGCAATTTGAACAATTTGCCATTTAGTTCGAAGGAATAACTTCTTTTCAGGTCCTCTTTTTCTTATTTTTTCCATATTTAGTACAATCACGTAAAATATCCAAGTCACAACTTTAAGAGATCGTCCGAGCTTACGTGCTAATTCTCATTGCTTGTATTCTTTATATGATAAAATTGCACCTTGTTCTTTTTCATTAAAGTAGTTGCCGTGTGATATTGTATAAATGAACTAAAAAATTTTGTGCTCGCTAAAAGTATTACAACAGAAACCCTTGACGTTTGGTAAGAATGAAGCTGTTGCTATTGTTTTGTACCGACCTTATAACGACTTTCGATTACTCGATATTACGCATAGAAAAATTCAACGATTTTCATTTGAAGTCCATTATTTACAATGCTCTTTCATATTATACAATTGGCTTCTTTTAATTATTTTCGTAAAATTCAAAAATGTTAAAAATATTAGCCGTGCTATAGTTCTGCTCCGCAGTATATCTTTGTTCATACGTAAAAGAATTGTTAAAGGATTTGGTGACTGTGAGAATGAAAAGGGAACTCAGTACAATAACTCCCAAAGAGTTGAACAAGTTGAACAATGTTGAACCAAAAAAGGTCTATCACAATGATGTATAAGGCCAAGTTTACACCCTTGCAAAGTTCTCTATATATAGTAAGATTATTAAAGAATTTTGTGTTTCGAGTTACTTTTGGAAAATGAAATCATTAATCGTACATGTTGCGAACTGCGGTAATCACTGTATTGTAAGAAATGGTTTTATAACGCGGATGCCAATCTTTTATCTTTGAACGCCTTCTTCCTTAGAACAAGTTTGAACAGCAATGCTCTTTTACATTATATAATTGACTTCTTTTAGTTATTTTCGTAAAGTTCAAAAATATTAAAAATATTAGTGGTGCTATAGTTCTGCTTTGCAGTGTATAAAAATTACATAAAGCATATTAGAAAAGTCAGTATCTTGCATAGAGAATTATTAAGCTGAGTATTTCGTATACAATTATCTCAAGTATCTTCAAGATCTTTATAACCCTGTCTACAATTCTCAGTTCAACGATTACAATTAAGGTCTTTGTTGGTTTCAAAACGGTCCGAATATATGAAAGTCGTATTTTTAATTTTATAATGTAACAAGAGAACCAAGAAAATAAGAGTTGTATCTTTTATAATTTCATTTATTGTAGAATAGATAGTATATCGTGCTTAAATAATTTATTTATAACAAGTTTTAGACGAATGGTAATGTAGGAACCGAGGAAACATTTATGAGGCCAAGCAACGAACCTCCGTACCGACATGCCGAGGCTCTACACCCACAGCTAAGGCGCCCTCTTAATTCCCTCACTGTTATTGCTCCTTTTAAATGATACTGAGTCCTTGATCCTACAGTAACAATGATTTTTACATATAAATTTTGAATATTTCTTATACCTTAATGTGCTTTTATTATCATTCTTATCAAAAAAATGACATCTACTCTTTTATTTAATAAAGCATATGCAGCTGATAATGTCGATGCAACAATTTCTGTCTAATTGGTAATATTTTCCTACAGCTCTTTCGTTCGTGGACGGTACTATCACTGTGAAAACTTTATTAATAAAATAGAAAAAAGTAATGATAATCTCCCTGAAAGTGTCATATTGCATTTCTACAACGATAAAGGAATTTGTGCGCCATACTAGAATTATGATTTTGGCATTAATAGAAGTATTTATTCTAATCATTTTGTGTTAATTATCTTCTCTTCCAACCTTATCATCGCTTACTGTTTTGTAATACTTAATCAGGATTGATTTTTGTTCTTTTATTATACCTCGTTTACGTTGGGTCAGAAAAAACAGGAAGACTTAATCTATAACAATTTTTGATCATCGGCGCGCTATGAATCAGTAGGGAATGCAAACGATCTTGATCGAGTAGAAATAAAAATCTTGTAACGGTAGCAAGAGCTGTACTTCGCCCGAAGAATGTGTTGCTTTCAATTTGGTGAGACTGGAAGGGCGTTATTTACTACATAGTTACTTCCGGAAGGGCGAACGATTAACAGTGAGACATATTGCACTCAACTTGGAAAACTGAAGGAAGCAATCGTGACAAAATGTCCAGAATTAGTGAACAGACATGGCGTCATGTTCCATCAGGACAACACGAGACCAGGCGTTTCCTTACCCGTCCGAATGAAACTTTTAGGGCTTAATTGGGATGTTCTACCACATCCTCTGTACTCTCCAGACCTTTCACCATCGGTCTATTGCTTGTTCTTTTCCCTAAAAATTTTCTTCGCTATAGAAAGTACACATCACTTAATAAAAGAAAAACCGGCCTCGAAGAATATTTGAACAGTAAGCCAAGGGAATTTTGCAAAACTGGCATTACGAGGCTTCCGCAGAGATGGTAAAATATGGTAGAACAGAACGGATCGTATATTGTTCAAATATAATACACAGAACGCAAAATATCTGATATCTGCTTAAAAAACGAAAACAACTTTCCATACAGTCTAATAATAAACATGCAACATATATAACTTCTGCAAATACGTTCTACGTACGTTACTTTATCATTATATATACAAAATTATCATAAGAGAATAACAGCGTAGAGAGATACAACAGATTGCACGTATTAAAAATAAAATTTTCCTCATATACTGAAATTGCATGAAACTTAATAATGTAAGACTACTTAGAATCAACGCGTACTTCGTATTCTTTGTACGACTAGAACTTGACGAATTGTTTTGGGTACGTTGGCCCTACCTGTTGACCTGACTCGGCGAATAAAGCATTGTACTGGTTGTACAAGTAAAATCCCGCGATTTCACGTGGTTTTTTATCAAGCAGAAATCAGGTCGCGCACATTTCGTAAAAGTATTTCGTCAGTTAACTAGATTTTTTTCTTTCATTTCGTGGCAGCCGCTCAATCGAGGCGTGTCACATTCTGACGCATGAAAATGGCCCAAAGGGATGCGCCAGCCATGATCGATGCTCCATCTGATCGGAGACTACCGAAACTGCCCGTCAAATAATATATTCATAGCTTCCGGATGGTTGAACACGACTCTCGAAATCCCCCGCCCCTACCATCGCCATAACCGCCCACCTCTACACCACCTCCACCCCCAAGTACCCAACCATTCCGCATATCATCCTGCGTTGCATCCGCACACGCAAATCGCCTGTCAAATAATTATCGAAAATATACGGTTGAACAACTTAGTTCTTTCTCTTCTTTTTTCTATCTCATTCTCACGCTATTTTCTGTATACCAGTGAAAATTAAAACTACTATTACATTAACCCTTTAACAGTTTATCCCGTAACAGTCACAAAAGCGTCGAGTACCGAACAGTTTAGATCGAGAGAGATTTTTAGGAAGAAAGTAAGAAAGGAACGAAATATTATTTTTAGAACTGTGATGTAGCGTTATGTACTTTGTGCTTCAAAAATTATCGCGCATAACGTAGTTATTAAAAAGGCACGTGTAGAATATACATTTCGTTTACCGCAATGCATGATTTTTTAGAGTGTTAAAGGGTTAAAGCGATAAATCTTGCGCGATTACTGACAAAATTATCTCTGTAGAGAAGTAATTTCTTCAATGAGGTAATTTTCTTCCTTAAAATATAGTATCATGAAAGAAATTTTGATGTCTTGTATCTCATTTTGTTTTGTTTTTCTTTTTCATTTGATTGTACAAGATGTACATTTATTTGTAAAACTTTAATCGATGATAACATACAGTGGCCTAAAACAGTATTCATACACCATAACGTATTCGACGTCAATCTGGAATTATTTTACAATGGCAGGAAGAAATCGAGATATTTTTACGTCAAAATGTACAAAATGATCATAGCTTTCGAATGATATATATTTTATTAAGAAATAAAGAAGTATTTACAAGGTAACAAGTAAACTTTGTAAGTGTTATAAAAAATACTGAGAAAATTAGATTTGTCATATTCACTTCACCAAATGCAATCATGGTGGTCATTTTTATGATATTGTATTTCATGTATAATGCAATTGTATATACTTTAAAATGAAGCTACGTATACTAGATTATCTTCCCTACTTTTCGCTTTATTTCAATTTAAAGTTCTACTGCTCTTATTGGAAAACCTTATGGAAGGCTTTGTGCACCAGGAATCACTAGAAACGCTTATAAAATTATACGAATGTGCCAATCGGTGATTAAGGCAAAAGGTGAGCATCATTAATCGATGAACATCATTTAAACGAAAACCAACAAATAGTTTGTAAAATGTGAAACATTGTATTAGGTGTATAAATGAATAATCCAAATTTTTCCGTGAATCCTAAAGTTTATTTAAAAAAAAAGTGCAGCAAGTTGTTCAATAAATGTGTTGAAAACAGTAAAAATGAATAATATTTTTACCACAACGGTATGCAATAATTGTTAAGTTGTTTAATTCAAAATAATTTCATTTAATTAATTTATAAGTGTAATGAATTTACTTGAAATCGATAAGACAAAAGTGCTGTGATTATTGTAACTTCATATGGTCGTGTAAAAAATGCGTATATTAATAAAAGTTAATTTTTATAATATAAAGAAAGTATTTTTTTCGTAGAATATGTCACTAATACTGTAAAAGTAAATTTAGGAAAATATGTTAGGTGTACAAATGAATAATCCAAAATTTTCCGTGAATCCTAGTTTATTTTAAAAAAAAGTGCAACAAGCTGTTCAATAAAGATATTCACCATTGCTTTGTATAACTTTAAGCCATCTACTAGATGCAACTGATGAATTTCATTATGAAAAAATTGAATGTCTTTAGACAAAATCCAATTGTCAAGCTATTTTTGAATTTCATCCACTGATTGGATGTGGGTACACCGAATAAGGTATGTTACATCGATCGGAAAAAGTAGAAATCTGAAGAAGCAATGTCTGGTGAATACGCCGGAAGCTGCAAAACATTTCAACCAATACTCATTATAAAATCTTTTGTTGCTGAAGCAATATGTGGAATAGCATTTTCATGCAGCAATTCCACAGGACGTTCTCCTTTACCGGCGTACGGACGTTTTCGTTCCAATTCTTGACTCAAGCGGACTAATTATCGTTGATAGCAATCCTCAGTAACGGTTTCACCGGATTTAAAAAATTTATAATAAATTATATTTTTAATATCCCGCCAAATGCTGAGTAGAATCTTCTTTCCAAAGCGAGTGGACTTTGCGACTGGTGTTGCTCTATTACCTGCATTTACCCACGTTTTTCTGCATTTTGGATTGTCATAGCATATCCATTTTCCATCGCCACTAACGATTTTCCGTAAGAAAGATTTCCTACGCTGCTTATCGAGTAGAGAAAGACACTGTATCACGCACTGATTTTTGTTGGCTTCAATGAGTTTCCCATTTTCCTTTTCCTTGGATGTTTCCCATCTCATTTAACCGTTTTGAAATGTTTGCTGTGTTACTCCCACCTGTTCTGCTAGTTCTTTTTGTGTTCCTGTTGAACTCTTGGCAAGCTCTAAATCATTGTTGTCGCACTTCCGAGAGCTTCCAGGCCGTGGTTTGTCAATCACTGGTTTTAAATTATTTAAACCAAAATACATACACATCGTATGATACTACACCTTCATCAAGAATAGAATAAATCGATTCACATGCTCTTTTAGCATTGCTTTCTTGTTGGAATTAGTAGAGAATATAATGTTGAAATTGCAACTTATCTGTCGCCATCGTGAACTTTATTGAATGGAATATTTGTCGAAGTTACATTTTGTTTTACGCCAAGCTAATTGCCATTTGTAGCAGCTACATGTCAGCACTAATAAATAGCAAAAAAGTGAAACAATCAACTGGTTTTAAAATCAATGTTTTAGCTGTTATAAAAAAATTTGAATTATTCATTTGTACATCTAATATATTAGTCCAAATTATAAAAACACTGTTTAAAGCAATCTGGTTTAATAAATACTTTACCTACCGGTTTGAACATCTTATTCTTTGAAATTGTAAATGCGCTCGGATAGTTATGGTAGTGTACATAATCCATGGGGTAGATACCTTCCGAACGACTTTTTAAATCTGTAATTAACTTCGTCCTGACATTTAATTAAGCTTTAAATGGCATTATGTTCAAACTAGCAAGCACGTTCCAAGCGGATTCCAAATCTTTCGTGGAAGTAATCTGGAAAGTTATAGAGAAACACGAAAACTTAATACCTGAGTTTCCACCTAGGATATTTCTAGCACACGAGTTCAAAAAATAGCACAGAGAAAGACCAAAACTGTTGTTCCATTTTACAGTTACATCACTTCAACTTCTTTTTATTAATTCAGTTTTCTAAATATTTAAAATCAAAATAGTGGTGTACCTTGTATTTTAATCAATACCAGTTTTAAGCTTATTGTATAATATTTTGAAACAATATCCTAACTCAGTGCGAAGATGCTTTGTTTTCGGGTTAATTAGCATCAGGTAAAAGAATAAAATAGTAAAGAATATCAATTTAAATATAATATACTTAAAACATTTAAATATAAACATAATATAATTAAAAAATATTAAAATTTTGTGTTGTTTTGCTTAGAATATAAATTTAAAATTAGTGCATTCATTATTTATTTGTATTTAATTACGAAATTAACTTAAAAATATTTACGTGAAACAGTAGTGTATAATTTTAATAACAGCAGACATTATTAGAAGCGAATTTTGTGTTCCCCTTTTAAGTTAACCCTCTGTAACCCGATTTTTCTGTGTTTATGGGAAGAAAAATTACAGTTGATTATAATTTCACATTGTGAAAAAATGTTGAGGAACAAAAATTAATAAATAATACAAAGAAGACGACTGGTAATAATGTTATAATACAACGATGCAATAGTATAATAATGAACAAATAAAGTGAGACGTATAAGATATGGATAAATGGATATGTAGCTTTCAAGTCACGCGATGCTATAGAAGGTTAATTCCAATTATAATCGCATTAAAATTTCATTTGATTAGTCTCAAAATTATGTTACGTTTACTCTAACGATTCTGTTTACAGCGAAATTCTGTGTATTTCTAAATATTTTTTATCACTTGATGTAACATTAAAAATTATGGAATAAATTTTACTTGCTTATGTACAATTTTTGCATTATAAAAACAAGTATATAAAGTTATTGTGTCACTCAAACCTTTACATAAAAGATATTCTTCTTATGGTAACATAAATTTGCCTACTTTTTGTTACCAAGTTACACAGAATTTCGAGTACTGATCTAAAGAGAGTATTATAATGTTAGTGTAGAGTGCTAACTGATCTAAAAAAAGAATTTTATTCTTATTTACTCAAATAATATTGGCTCATTTATCTGTATTATCCAAATTTTTCTTCTTAAAAACTTTTTCAAATGTTGCTATGAACGACTGTACAAATTTCGACAAAATGAATAACAATCATCGAAGAAATTTGATTAAATTGCTACCTCCACAATGTTTCAAAGCAATATAAAATGTCTAATAACATAAAATAAAACATTTGATACCAACTGTAGTAAAGAATCGCTTATAACAAAACAGTATCATAGTGCACTGAAATTTTTAAATATATGATTAGAATTAAGTAGCATTCTCGTAAAGTGTCTAGCAGGAGAAGCATGAGTAAAACGGCCCCCAGATCATTTTTGTTGGTGGTTAAACAATGCTTTTTACCTGAAAAACTATTCTGCAAACTTTCAGATCTCTATCCCTTCATTTAAGGGTAATACAAGGATAAAACCGCTAAATTATTTTATTTATTTTCTCAGTTATTACTTAAGATATTTAAATGAGAAAAATATGTAAAAGAGTTACAGATCAGCTTTACTTGAGATATTTTTTCAGAATTATAGATCAATTATTAAGGGTAGAAAAAAATAATTAATCTCTTGAGGGCAATGTCTGCAGACCTTTAAGAGGCCACTTTTTTCAGAATCATAAATTAAGGGTAGAAAAAATACATAAAAGAGCTACAGACTAGCTTTACCTGAAATATTTTTTTCAAACTTATAAATCAATTATTAAAAGTAAGAAATATATATAAAAGAGCTACAGACTAGCTTTACCTGAGATATTTTTTTTCAGAATCATAAATTAATTATTAAGGCTACAAAAAAAATATAATTGATTTTTTGGGGGTGGTTTTTTTTTAGAGTGACTACTTTAAAAAGAAATCACAAATAATGCTTCGGTATCGAATTGTTACATGCAAAAGTTTCAAGTTGGTTAGGTAGGTGAAACTTTGTTAAATAATTTAAAGAATACTACGAATATGTAGAGTTTTTTTAAGAAAACGAGTACTTGCTGCAAGGCTAAATACGTATCATTTAAGTGCAACTAGGAAAGGTCAATCGCAGTCTATTTGGAAAATCAAAGTGTGAATGATGAGTATCTAGTATTAATTATTTATGAGAGGCCAGGCAAAAAAGTGAGTCGTGGAACGCGATATAAGAATGATCAGCGGGATTTTGGAAATCAAAAGTGATAGCGAAAAAAATTAAATTTCGTAGATTTAATTTTTGTTGAATGGCAAAGGAAAGCTAATTGAATTAAAAGTTAAAATTTTGTTGTCATCGAAATATCTGAAGTAATAACTGAAAAAATAAATAAAACAGTTTAGGGATTTTATGTGAGAAAAGCGTAAATAGCAAAAATAAGTAAATAAAGAATGTTTATAACATTAATTATGTTACATTTAACAACTATACACTTTAGAATATGAGTATAATAAAAAATTTGGAAGATTTCTCTTTATATTGATCGAAGTTATAAAATAATCGCAAATATAATTAGAAATTTCATTTTGTTCACAATTTTTTCGATTTCTCTTAGACATTTATTTTTTTTTTGTACAATCTAATCACGATCTCTCTCTCTCTCCCTCCCTCTTTCTCTCTCTGTTTCTCTCTCCCTCTCTGGAATAATCGTTGCTTTCGCTTTATAGCTCATTTTAGCAAGTTTCTCTTCCAATGTTCAAATATTACTGATCACATAATTTGAAATGTGCACATATTCAACTGTTTTCAGATTCAATTATTTTGAGTACAGATAGCGGTATTTCCCCGAAAACGTACATATGTATATGAATACTTTTGCGTTGCGTTACTGTCCTGCTTAATCAAAATAAATCATAAAATTATGTCATTGTAGCTTTCGTATTTGATTATTTGTAACAAATACATTAAGAGCAGATGTAGTATCACAAATAATATAACAAGTTTGCGTTTGGATGAACATGAATAGTATATATTAGATTTATGTTAGTGTATGAATACTTTTGCTGTCCACCGTATATAAATAGGTATAAAAAGTGTTCAAAAAAGTAACATAAAGATATCATTAAGTCCATAAGAAGTATAATTATTCACTATTTATAAATCGTATATCTCCTTGTGGAAAAGTAAATATTTCGGAACTTATAAGAAAAGCTAAATTAATATTTATTTTTGTATTTTTCAATTTTTTCAAAATTTCAAATTTAAAAACGTTTTTTATGTTATTCCCTGTATATGTTAATTTAGTATTTTTGTTGTATAATTTTGCAACGTATACATTTATTGTTTCTTTAACCACAGAAACCTGCAGGAATCAATTCACGAATTCTTTATTCAGACCAATTATGAATACATGAAGAAGATATCAATGTTCTTTCCTACTTAAATTTTACCACTGTAGCTTTTATATTTGGCTATTTGTAATAAATACATTAAGAACAGATGTAGTTTCACAAATAACACAACAAGTTTGCGTTTGAACGGATATAAACAGTTTATATGAGTAATTATTTATGATTTATATGGATATACGAATACTTTTGCCGTCCACTGTATTACGACATTTGAAAAATAAATTTAAAGGAAAGTGCTGAAAAATTGGGTATTGTAAATACATTTCAATACTATCGGGACAATGACAGCAATCCTAAGACAATGGTTACCGTATAATTGTCCTCAAGTTATCGAAACTCCACCTCAGAGTCCGAATTGAAACGTAATTGAAAATGTACGGCATGAATTGGAAGTTAGAATTCGACAGCATCACATTAGCAATAAACAAGACTTAAAAAATACATTGTTGACAGAATGGACGAAAGTTTCAAGCTATTATACGGAAAATCTAGTAAAATCGATATGTAATAGGTTAAAGGTGCAGAAAATAGTAGAAGACAGTAAAAAAAAAAATACTAAATATATTTTTCTTTTTAAGTTAACATTATGTATATGTTTTGCAAATACACGTATAAATATCGTTAAAAGTTAAATGTACTATAAGTATATGTAGACAGCATAAATGTACTTAAACGCAATTCTGCACGTTATTTATATCAAGTTAGTAACTTTTTATATTGTACATTATATATATGAGCCGTTTATTTTGAAAGTGGACTAAGTCCATTTATCTTCAAATCGAGATATTTAAGGGTTTGCGTTTCAATGAATTTAAAAATATACGTATAGGATACTAATGAGTCATACTGCTTAAATGTATCTAAGGGTGTTAAATTTATAGTTCCTATTAAAATAGTGGCAATTATTAAGTGAATAATATGCGTTTTCTTATCAAGAATGGAGTTAGGCCACTTTCAAAATGAACGGCTCATATATTATTGAAATAATTAAAATAATCGAAATTTCAAATTGATACATGTTTACAGAATATTTTGTCTTTTTTAACAATTCAAGCATTAAAATTTTATCGACAATAGTTTTGTGTAACATTTGTCAAGAAATAATTCCTAATCTAAGCAAAGAAGTTTATTTATAAATACATTATTAAACGAACAGTTAAAAACACAGTCTATTTATATATGATCGATAAATTTTTCAACTTTTTAATAAATTATAAATACTATTTGTTTAATTAAAAATTTATTTTAATTGAAATTTTAATTGAAAATTTCCAGCGATTATACGGAAAATCTAGTAAAACCAATGTGTAATAGATTAAAGTCTGCTAAAAATAGTAGACAACCAACAAAATACTAAATTTTCATATTTTTTTAAGTTGACATTTAAGTTTTATGAATAAAAACAGATGGACGACTTTTAGCTTGACTATCCTTACTGTATGTACTACCATTATGTTACTGTCTCTTTCTTATTATTCCACAAACTTTTCTATTATTCAGTTATATTTTGTAATAATAAATAAAGAATATTTCCATTGACCATAAACGACTTTTATTGGTATTTAGTGGATTTCATGAAAGCAGATATGTAAGTGAGAGTAGTGGTCCATTTTCAATGTGAGCCACTGTAGACAAAATTTACTGCTTTGACGCATGGAAAGCAGAGAATCAATTGATTCCACGCGATAAAATCCACTCCGAAACATATCATCAATCGAACCTTAGACTGTCATCAAACTCACTTGCACGTTTAAAGAGAGCAAATTAATAAAGGAGCTCTTTTTACGTGACCCCACTTTTCTGGGGCACGTGCCCATGAACATCGGTATTTCGGGATACGTTAATACCTCACTATCCAGACGGATAGAGAGAGAACAGAGCGAAACATCCACTCCTGTACATTGTTTGCGGCTTGGAATCAATAAAAGCATAGCTTTAGGCGACGGTGGTCACCATGGCAACCAGAGACCCATCCGTGTACGCCTCTCTCTCTCTCTCTCTCTCTCTTTCTCTCTCTTCCTTTCCCGCGCGCACTGTTCCATCTCTGTCCTCCTCTTCTTGCAATTCCTCTTCCTCTTTCACTCCCGCGGTTTCCCTCGACATGCATACCATCTATTCTCTTTCGTTCTCTTTTCCTGGTTCATGGACATTGCTTCCCTTTCTCTTTGTTTTATTTTTATATCTCAGCCACCTTTATTTCGTCAACCTTCCATTTTCTCTTCTCTTCAATTCCTTTCTTCCTTGGACATGCATACATTTCTAATTCTCAGTTTTTTTCTTTGAGTATCTTCACGTATATACTTATTTCTCCCTAGTACACCTAATTTCTCTATACTCCCTTACCATTTTTCGCATTTTCCGATCTATTCTGCCGAATCTCTGTTCCATTCGTATCTTTCTACCTTTTCAGCCCATATTTTCTACCCCTGTTCTGTGCACAGAGGTGCAATGTATATACAATGTGCTCTATTTTTTGGACTCCTGTTCAACTACACTACAGAGCATAACTATAGCATCACTACAATTGTCAAGAGTTTTGAAGTCCAAAGTAATGATTTCTAAATATTACTAGTATCACCGATACAGCGGATTCCGGTTAATTGTGACATCGATTAAGCGGGTCTGCCGTTTATTTGGGACAAATACTGAAGAACGGAAACAAAAACTATTGTTTCCACTACGCTTATATGGGGCATATCGCCGTTTTATTAGGACAGTTTACGCTCGTATACTTTACAATTGGAGATACAGTATAAAATAGCGATACTGATTGGAAATATAGATACTTCTGAGCAAAATCTGGTGACTAATTAGGACTAAAACAATATTTTCTGTAAAATGGAAATGAAAAATACATCATTTGTGCGTTCGATGCCTGTGCCGATTTCGTCCATTTGCAGAGTCAAAAAAAAGAGCACCAAGTTACACTCGATAAATTTCTGAGAAAATAATTATATACATCCACATATTACATAATGTATTTATTTGTACATTACAAAATATATGTGATTATTTACATATTTTTAATTATTTATTAATGTTATTTTATTACTTATTGTTAGCTTTGTTTGCATGCTTAAACACATATTTGTATTCAAGACCGAATATTACATCCTTTTTTTCAATCAACCGTTTCTGGCTTCATTTTTTACGTTGTTCAAATTTTGCATGTTGAAAATCGCTTTTTTGGGACAGCCACTTAATTGTGAGAAATTAGTTCGGTCCCAACGTGTCCCGATTAACCGAAGTCCAATATATTAGTAATATTACTAATATCGTGCATGGGATTAGAAAGAAATTATATGTAATGACGAAAGTGTAAAAATAACATTTATTTAGAATGTAATATCTAATTAGTGCACATTTATAGCATCAACGTATTTATTTCAATTTCTACTCATGTTTTCACGCGCGTATTCAAGGCTGACTATATTGTTACGTTTTGTGTACGTGCAGAAATCATTTTATTATAATATAATATTTGGATTATGCTTAAGGACATGTCGAACGGTCCAATAAGAAACGGCGAGACCACATTCCTTTACAATATCTTCACAATTTTTTCAATATATTATTCGCAATTTTAATAATTTGTCGTTCAGTTCCAAGAGGCAACATTTTTTCAGGTCCTCTTTTGCTTATTTTTCCCATACTTAGTACAATCACGTAAAATGTTCAAGTTACAACTTTAAGAGATCGTCCGAGCTTACATGTTAATTCTCATTGCTTGTGTTCTTTATATGCTAAAATTTCACCTTGTTCTTTTTCATTAAAGTAGTTGCCACGTGATATTATATAAATGAACTAAAAAATTTTGTGCTCGCTAAAAATATTACAACAGAAACCCTTGATGTTTGTTAAGAATGAAGCTGTTGCTATTGTTTTGCACCGACCTTAAAACGATTTTCGATTACTCGATATTACACATAGAAAAATTCAACGATTTTCATTTAAATTCCATTATTTACAATGCTCTTTCATATTATTTTTCTCTATCAATTGATTTCTTTTAATTATTTTTATAAAATTCAAAAATGTTCAAAATGTTAGTGGTGCTATAGTTCTGCTCTGCAGTGTACACTCCCGTTCATGAATATTAAGATACCTGATAATAAAGCATACTGAAATCTACTGAGTTTTAGAAAATTCTATCGACATCTATTGAAATGTACTAATCTCTGCTGAAATCTATCAAAATCTACCGAAATCTGTCGAATTCTATTTAAATCTACTGTATTCGACTAATATCTATTAAAATTTTTTGAAACTTACCGATTTTGATTTAAATCTATTGACGTTTGCTAAATTTTACTAAAATCTTCTAAATTCTACAAACGTCTACTGAATTCTACTAAAATTTACTTAATGAATTTGAACCAAGCCTTATTGTCGTTACAAGTATAATATAATATTATCTGGAGCATAAAAAGTATTACAAAATTATTCTAAAAAAGAATGATTCTAAAATGAACCTAAAATTATACTAAAAAAAATTATTCATTCTAGAATCTTGAAGTATAAGTGCATATGTATATTTTTACTAATATATGGCATTGACATTGGTGAGAAAATGTGATTTAAATCAGATAATACCTTTTCCTCAACCATAAAGGGTGTCCTAATACTTATGACCGGCAGTGTACATGCGTAGGTCTATATTATAGTTCTTTTTTTTTTGTTTCCCCCCTTTTTAATTGGTCCCTTTGTTCTTGAAATTCACTTAAACGTGTTTCTCTGTACTGTTCCGTTGAAATTTTACTTTCCAATAATTGCCTTTCAAAGTTATATCGTTGCGCTTTAATCTAATTTTCGAAATGTAGATTTTGCAAATTGTATCCTAGGAGAACAACATTTTATAAAAATCTGCCCAATGCAATTGGAAATAGGAGTGCTAGATATTACCTTTTGTTTACTAAATGACACTTTTTGTTAACATTTACTGCGAGCACTTGTACCATATTATTTTTTTTATACATGTTACCAATAAATTTACAATGTCCAAATTTCACCTGGAAAAACTGACAAATTCAGCTCTGATTTTCGAAAACTCGAAAGAAGCGTAAAATTTTAAATAGCTACCAGTTACAAATAATAGATCTATTAAAATTGGTGTCTCTTAAATTGGTACACACTAAATTTAATCACTAAAATGCCTGATCGTAAACAATTGTTAATTTCGAAACGAAGTATTATTTATTATTATATAAATTATATACATTTGCTCATAAAATTGAGCATACACTCATGTTAATAATGAAAATTAGCAGAAGAATAGATAAAAAAATAAGTATTTAAATGTGAAAATGCAATATATTATTATTCGTATAATTTAGAGAAGATTTAGTAAAAACAGTTTTTAAATAACATTAACTATTTGTTTATATTTAACTGAAAATGTAAAAAAACTAATATTTTACTGACGCAAAATTGAGCGTATACGCGAAAATGTTGTTTAAAAAATGTATTTTATAAAAATTATGTAATGGTAGTAGCTTGAAGATGTCTAAGTAATATTATAAGAGTGACTATACATTATTTATAAATGTTAAATTTATGATTGAAAAATATGAACAGATTACGATCTTATACACTTTTTCTGAGTATATAATATATTTACCATCGTAAAACAAAACTTACTTTCATAAATATTTGAATATACCTCTTTTCTCCAATTTTTATATTACATCAACTAATTTGCCATTTTTCTTTTTTCTAGCGCACAGCTTTAATGGAACTGGCTTTTTAACTACGTATCGAGTATATGAAATAAAAAGATACCGATGTTTAGGATGCGAATTAAAACGTCCGCATCCGAGAAAAATTAACGTCCTTAAACAAGAGTATTTCTTTTTTAATAACAAAATTTCTAATTACATTTTCGATTGTTTATAACTTCGATTAATATAAACAAAAGTCTCCCAAATTTGTAATTTTACAAATATTCTACAGTGTATCATTGCTAACTATAACATAATTAATGAAATAAACATTCTTTATTTATTTTTCGCTATTTACGCTTTTCTTTTGCATTTACTTAAATTAATTTTCATAATTTGAAAGTTAGAATACAAACCGAATCAAGCTTGTCTACACAAAGTGGTATAGGAGAAGGATCGTTCATTCAAATAGGAAATAAGTAATTTTTTTGTAAAAATAAGTCGAAAATATTGTTACTACATTATTTCATTACAGATTGTATTTATCTATATTTTACCATATATATTAATATTTATAGTCACCGATAGTGAAGTTGATAACTAATTTGAGAAATTAGATAAACAAAAACACATTATAATTTGTTTGTACTTCTTTAATTTACTAAGCAGTTTTATCAAACATTTTATCTTACATTCTCGACTTATTTTGGCACCTTTAGAATTACAGTAACTCTCATCAATATTCAAACATCATTTGTAACAAAGAACTTTTTTTTAATTTCTGCTTACATTCTATACAGCGGTATATGCACGTTTTCAAACGACAACGACATACTTTCTACACACAAATGTATCAAAAATTCACAAAGCTATTTCAAAAATATTGTAAACTGGACGAGAGATATTAAATTAAAATAAACTCAACAAAGTGCTCACATATGACCATTTACGTTCAATCGGAAACCAACTTCTAGAATCTGCTTCCAAAATACAGAACTCATCTAAACAGAATCCGTTAAATATCTTAGCCTCCATCTTAGATAGCAAATTAAATTGGAAAAACATATAAATGAAAAAATCAAGGAAATAAAAATAACTAGGAAAAGTATGTGCTGGCACACAGTAAGACGATCCAAATTAACATACAAATAACAAACTTCTTGTCTACAAAACTGTAATGAAACCAATATAGACATACGGACTGTTTCAAGAGCTGTCTTAAATGCATCGTGGTTTGTGAGAAATAACGATATCAAGGAAACTCTAGGGCTCCATATGGTAGCAGAGAAGAAACCAGACGATATTCGAAAGCAAATCAACAAAGAATAGCCAAACATGTAAATTACGTGTTGCAATTCACTGTTATGATCTTCCTAAAAAAAATACCCATCTGATCTTACCAACCAAACTTAACAAACGATGTATAACAGCTAAGCTTTCTCCAACCAAAGGTATCCAGACACTTACGAAGTTTGCAATAGTAACGCATAAATGTTACTTACATATCTAAAGTAGTAACTGAAATCAATCTTCCTTACTTTCCCATGTTTTAAATTAAAAATGACTTATTTGAAAACTTACTGATATTATAATAAAATCAAATACAAATTTCATCTTCCACTGTGATTATGTTATGTTAGGTACTAACCTTAGGCTGAGATTAGCTTGTACTAATCGTGATAATCTTTCTATAAATTTTCTTACTGTTTCTATGATAATTTCTAGCAATTACAAAAGATAAAATGATTCTAAATACTTTTTCTACTAAATTACACTATATTGTTTAGAGAAGAAAGAAGTGTCCGGATACTTTTGAGCGATGGTGTACAAAGTATGTACTGAGCAGTGAGTGTAAAAAGTATTCGTACAACGAATAATTCCAAAGGAAACCTTGTATGTTTTGTTTTATTAATATACTTTCTTAATACAAATAATTTATACACATTTCTATGAATGTTTAGAATAAATTTCATAAAAAAAGAACCTAGATATTCGCATAATTTTTGAAAATATTCAAGAAAACATTCCATAATCCGTAGAAATAGCCGCGTAAAAAGTATTCGATTATACATATATTATTATATATATATATAATAATTAATATATTTATAATAGCTCCAGGACTCTCGATACATTTATCGAAATTCCCAAGTTGATTTTTGGTTTACTTTATTTTTCTTCCACTTTCTTTTATTTTTATTACTGTAACACAGTGCCCATCGTGAAACTATAGACGCTACAATGTATCATCTAAGTACGCACGTAAGCCAACGAGTACGACCGTCCGTCCTCAGATGCGGGGTGATCATAAAACAAATGACTCGTGCTGCGCGGTCAGCGCTGATTGGTACGACCTCGCTAACCAGAAACGGTATGCATAAAAAGGACTGTAATCGGCAGGAAAGACGGACGAAATTTCCGCAGGTTTTTTGCAACTTTTTCTGCATGAGTCTTATCGTCCTGCATGGTTTAATACCAACTTAGTCAATTAATTATAACTAACGTCTTTTTTCGTTTAGTACATTAAGAGGATCTGCTTCAGGTGGCACTCTACTATTTCTAGGTGAAGAAAAAATAAAAAAAAAAAAAAGGAAAGGTGGACGAATTTTCGACAAGAAAGTCAGACAATCTTTGGCATATCAACTAAGCGAAACCTGCTTCCGGGGCCACCCTGTGCTCTGGAACGTTCTTTCCCTTTTTGATACCGAGCTAACAACAACATCCTCAATCGCCAGGATTGCTTCCGGGGCCAACCCTGCGCACTGGAACAATTTTTGCGAGATCAGGAAAGTTTAACGTAGTTCAACTAAACCTACTTTACGCTGATTCGTTGAGTCCTTGCCGTTTTGGGTGACGGCTTGCCGAACCACCACATCCCGTACAGATCTCCGCCGACTGTACGCTACATTACTTATATTTTCTCTTCACTTACATTGATACAATAAATGCAATTATTTTGCATATACGAAATAGGAACATTTACAAAAGGAATAAAAAAAAATGTACATGCTCCAATGTTGTAATGATATACAAGGCGACTTCAGGAAAAGCATTTATACTTACAAACGTATCACATCTATATTATTTATTTTCAACAATAATATGTGAACATTGCAAATAAACAGAAAATAAATTAAAATCTTTCAAGATAAAGCCCCACAATTTTCAAAATCCTTCTTCCATTTCGAAATACTACTTTGAAAACTGATTGCACCTATCGAACGAACAATTTCATTTTCATATACGCTCGACTTTAACACTTATTGGTCGTATATCACCTCTGAAGTGACATGACAACTTTTAAAATGCTATTTAACAGGAATTATTAGAAGTAATCGAAAATTTTTACCAAAACGAAAATAAAGAAATCCACTTTTGCAATAAAAAGAAGTTATTACATTCCGTTCTAGAAAATATAATTTGTTAGCTCTATCATGGAAAGAAAAAAGAATTATTACCATGCTAGAATTATTACCATACTGCATCAACGATAACTATATCGAAAATTACACGAGGCGGGGATCAGTTACAAATTGAAAAACCTCAAGTTGTATTGAATTATAATAGATTCATGGAAGGCGTGAATTGCGCAGATAATTATGGATCTATGTATTGTTTTCTAAGAAAATCTCTCAAATGGTGGCGACAACTTTCTTTTTGGGGTCTTGAAGTATGCTACCTAAATTCTTATATTCTATATAAAATGGACTGTAAACATAGCAACATTAAATCACTTAAAATTAAAAAATTCTTTTAAATTTAAAATTTTAAATCGCTTAAAATTTATTCGACAAGTAGTTATGTCACTAGTTGGCGATTTCCGTGAAGGCGAAATTTCAAGGTACGGAAGGCCATCCACCTTTGATATTGAAGATAGATTATATGCATATCTTGCAACCTCATTTCCAAAACAAGCATAACGACTGCATAGTATATTCCAATCGAAAGTTACCTGGAGGAAGAAAGTCTACTGTATATTTCCGTGAAACTTGTACAAGGAAACCATTACTTCATGTGGGAGAATGTTTTAAAAAATATAAATAAGATCAACAGCTTAAAGATTAAACGTTAAAATAATATGTAAACACCTAAAGTTTCAATATAAATCCTTTTGTACATAAAAATTTCTTTTTAAATTAAGTAATCTTAGTAAACCTTCCTTTATAATAAAAACTGAAATGAAACTCCGACCTAGTGGCAAGTAAAGTATAAAATGGGTTATGGCGTCCGATAAGGGTAAACCCTTTGATTACTGTTGGCATCTATCGGCGTTCTGGAAATTTGGCTCGTACCTTTTGAAAATTTGGAAATTTAACTGAATTTTATTTTTTGCGCGCTTCCATTCTAATTTAACGAAATAAATTTTACATTTTTACAAATTTGGGAATTATTAATTTTTTAATTCTCGAAAACAATTTGACAACTGAAAATTGAACATTTATCTTTCTACCGAAACCTGCCGTAGTGGAAAGATTCAATAAAACAGAATATTTATTGTTTACTATTTGAAGAAATGTTTTGCTCAGTTCTATCGTCACTCGGCCACCCTGTATAGAACACCTTTAAACTCGCCATTGAGTTTATTAAGGCAATTCCGTTGTCGTTTCAAATTTCCGTTAATGCGATTAATGATAATGGATTGTCGGTGAACCTAAATAGAACTAAACGACTATTGAATTAATCTTATTTAGATCTCATTGCTTTACTGCTTAATTTTTAATGTAAAAATTGATCTCATTTACATTTCGGGGAATGCATTCACTTATAAATATTATTCAAACAAAATGCAAGCGAAACATGGACAAAGGGTCTTAAAAACATAAGTTTATAATATTTTTGTTTACTTAATTTAGTCCGTTAACAATTTTTAATAGAATAAACAAATGCGAATATGAAATTGCAAAATTGTCACAGCTTACTCTGTCAAAAACTGCATATAGCTGATAGCTATCAGCTATATATTTAGCTACAACAAACTATATAAAATTATATCTTTAATTAAATAAATGCAATTAAATATTAAAATTTACAAAATTAATTATGTAGCTATGTTTGAAATTTAAAATAACAAATATAATTAATTTTGTAAATTGTAATAAATTTTATTTGATTGTATTCATTTAATTATATTTATATAGTTGCATTGTTTCTATAAACTACTGCTTCTTATGCCTTTATTTTACATTGCCTTTCTACCTACCTTGTATCGTAATAAAAAGCACTTTAAACAAGTTTCTAAATAATAAAAAACAATTTTCCAGCGAGATATGAACGTTTGTACTACCTTATTGTTAGAATTTCAAGAGATATTAATAAAACATAAAGAAACAATTAATAAGAAGCATCTACACTTTCATTTTCAACCAATCTTCTATTCTCGATGAATTTCGACGTGGCTTGCAATTTTATGAAAAAGAATGAACCGTTATAGAAAACTAGGGTATAATACAATTTATCTAACGAAGTGCAGGCTGCGTAACATAAAATATATCGAATTTCTGTTAGAAATATTTTTCACAGCTTATTTTACTTTTTGTACTAACATATTTATGTAACTTTAAATTATATAAAATTATATGTATACTATTTACATAATTTACAATATAAATAACAATTACATAATTCATATAACTTTGTTAAATAGATATGAATTTAAAGAAGAATTTCAACGTTTAATTAAATACAAAAGAAAAGAAATGTGACAAATATATTTTAACAGTATCTATACAACTCGTGATAAATAGTTTCTGATTAGATACACTAATAGAAAATTTATTAAAAGCATTCATGTTATGGAAAACAAGGAGGGGCTTAGCGGAAAGCTAAAACTTTCATTTATTTTATGAAAGAGAAGCAAAAGAAAGCAAGAAAATGTTACATGGAAAGAAGTTTCCGATCTGATTTGTTAATTTTAATTTATGAGGAAATTGCTTTAAGTATTGATATTTTGTTATATCCCCATGTACACCTGCAACTCTCCTTTTAATACGTTGTTTGGCATTGAATTAATAAGATTTTTACAATAGGCGAATGAAATTTCTTTCCGCAATAATCGTATAATTTGTCAAAGTCCTTTATTCTGTGATACTCTGTCTACTTTCTAATTTAAAACAGAAAATTTTTAATTTAAAAACAAGCTATGATAAGCTTTATTAAATTGAAACTATTCAATTACAAATTATTCGATTCATAACTAAAATACTGAGTTAATCTGTTTCAAATTAAATAAATGTCTCACAATTTTCATCGGAGAAAATGAATTGTAATTTAAACATGCAGATTAATTTTATTTAACTGAAAAAATGTAGCTATTCTTGTTAACTATTTAACCCCTCAAGAAATCATACGTTACTCGAAATAAGTTTCGTACATAAATATAAAAATTAATATTTCTTATTTTTAAATCTTTAAAAATATTTATTATGAACTTCAATACTCTAGAAATGTGATAAACAAAGCAATAAGGACGAAATTAACAAATTGAAGATAAGATTAATGATAAAAAGACAATTGAAGATAAAAATTACACGTTACTCGAAAAATATTTCATACATAAATGTAATAATTAATTCTTTCTCTTATTTTTAAACCTTTAACAGAACTCATTATTAATTTCGATAGTCTAAAAGTTTAATAGACAAAGAAAAAAAAAACGAAATTACTAAATTGAAAATAAATACTGATGTGTTATATGTGTCCCAAAAATCCTACTTTCAAACTCACTGGCTGTCCATTTAATTTTTGAAGGATTCTTTAAACAAAAGTTAGGAAAGTATAATTATGGCAAAGAGGAACGAACGAAAGGCAAATTTGTTGAAATTTTTTTCAACCTTGCTACATCAAACGTTGAATTTTCTTCTCAAATTACATGTGGTATCCAAATATATAATTTTCGAATATTAAAACACGTTTTCGTATTTTAAAATGATATGCAACTCATCGATTTTCATACAAATAATGTTTGATTAATTTTAAAAATATAAATCCTCGGTGTCTCGAGACTTTTTGTCAATTTGTAAAATTTCAAAAACAAATTGACCCGCTCTATGGAAGAGCAGTTTTGAGCAACTCTTGTAATACGCAAACTCCACGTGGAACGTCGATAAATGTCACGCGCTTCATAGAAGAAGAAACCGAGTCGAAAACACTGTCAGAAGGATCGACCGAGAAAAATCGAACGAAAGTTCGACCTACATTTGCCGATCAATAATTGACCCAACCGATTGTCCTCGTCGAATCCAGGTAAACAACGCATTCTGCTTATTAATTTGGTCACGCGTATCGAATTCGCACAAATCTAGTTGAATAGGAAATTCCGGCTTCATTTCGATTCAAGGTTAGGTTAGGCTAACCTAATCTGAGTTAAAATAGGGGTAGTTTCCAGCTCCCTCGGTTCGAAATTATCCCTCGATAGTCATGGATGCTGAACGGGAGAAGAGCGGGCTGTTCGAAAATATATCTGCCGAACTAGCATTCCATTTCATTCAAAGATACTATGTAATTTGTATTAATTGAAAGAATGAAAACTTAACGTGCAAAACTTTTTTCTAATACTTATTTTTAACGTTTCGATTCTCTAAAAATTCTATAAGAAAGAATTTGTAAAAAATTAATCTACTTAACTGTATAATTTATATTTGTAACTATGTGCGACAATAATATGTCACTAAAAAAATAAAATTATAGAGTATCGTTTATGTAAATTAACACTTCAAAAAAGAAAAAGTAGCAGTTTTATATAACGTTAAGAACTTATATTTCTATAGAACTGCTTAAATTTTCGAAAATATATGCAATTCTATTCTTTCCAATGGTAACTGTTCTAAATGTTTATTATAATTCTAAGAACAACCTAACCAATGTTTTATCAATATTATAATACAGTAATACAATTATAGAAAAAATATTTTTTAAATATTTCATTGGCAACACCAATATTTTAATTTCTACACTGATTCTAAAAAGTATTCTTACAGCGAATAATTCCAAAGGAAACTTCGTACAACTCGATTTATTAATAAACTTTCTTATTACAAATAATTTATACACTTATCTATAAATGTGTACGATACATTTCATAAAAAAAGAACCTTGATATACGCATTATTTCTGAAAATATTCTAGGAAATTCTGTAATCGGCAGAAATAGCCGCGTAAAAAGTATTCGTACAGCTCTTGCTTAGGATTACAGTATATACTGTAAACAAAAGGCAGTTATCTCTGGACTCCGTATAACAATGCCAGTATATTCGAAAACGTTGTCACAATCAATAGCGTTCAAAATCAAACAGTATTAACAACTGTTAAAAGGAGAACGGGTCGAAAAAGCGTAGAAACTACCGTGGAAGGGAAGAAAATAATCATAAACTTGCATAATCAATGTAAAAGCTTTTCAGAAATTTCTTGAATCGTAGAATTCCACGATCTACGATTCAAAGCATAATTAATCGATATGGATCGTGTTAAACAGTGCAAAACAATACTAGAAGCGGAGTCCACGAAAACTTAATCGGTACACCGAACGAATTCGTGGCTGTATAATTAAACAAAGAAAAAACTAAATAAAGTGCGTGCAAAATCAATAATTGTATAATGATACTTAATTTATATTGGTTTCTGTTGGTACTTATTTATGATTTATGTGGGTGTATGAATACTTTTGCTGACCACTATGTGTAAAAAGGTAGAAAAGGTATTCAAAAACGCAACATATAGAGATTATTAATTCCATGAGAAGTATAATTATTCATTACTTGTAAATCGTATATCTCCTTATGGAAAAGTAAATATTTCGGAACTTATAAAAACAGGTAAATTAATATTTATTTTTGTGTTTTCCAATTTTTTCAAAATTTTAAATTTAAAAACGTTTTTTATGTTATTCCCTGTGTGTGTTAATTTAGTATTTTTGTTGTATAATTTTGCAACGTATACATTTATTGTTTCTTTAACCACAGAAACCTGCAGGAATCAATTCACGAATTCTTTATACAGGCCAATTATGAATACATGAAGAAGATATCAATGTTCTTTCCTACTTAAATTTTACCACTGTAGCTTTTATATTTGGCTATTTGTAATAAATACAGTAAGAACAGATGTAGTTTCACAAATAACATAACAAGTTTGCGTTTGAACGGATATAAACAGTGTATGTGAGTAATTATTTATGATTTATATGGATATACGAATACTTTTGCCGTCCACTGTATTTCGACATTTGAAAAATAAATTTAAAGGAAAGTACTAAAAAATTGGGTATTGTAAATGCATTTCAATACTATCGGGACAATGACAGCAATCCTAAGACAATGGTTACCGTATAATTGTCCTCAAGTTATCGAAACTCCACCTCAGAGTCCGAATTTAAACGTAATTGGAAATGTACAGCACGAATTAGAAATTAGAATTCGACAGCATCACATTAGCAATAAACAAGGTTTAAAAAATACATTGCTGACAGAATGGAGGAAAATTTCAAGCTATTATACGGAAAATCTAGTAAGATCGATGTGTAATAGATTAAAAGCTGCAGAAAATACTAGACAGTCAACAAAATACTAAATTTACTTTTTTTTCTAAGTTAACATTTAAGTTTTATGAATAAAAAGAGATGGACAACTTTTAGCATGACTATCCCTACTGTATATACTGTTATTATGTTACTATCTCTTTCTTATTATTCCACAAACTTTTCTATTCTTCAGTTCTATTCTATAATAACGAATAAAGAACAATTCCATTCGCTATAAACGACTTTTATTGATATTTAGTAGACTTTATAAAAGCAGATAGGCAAGTGAAAGTAGTGGATGATGTTCAGTGTGAGCTACACTGTATATAGTATAGTTTTATCTGAGATTTTCTAATGTACTACGGAAAAAATCTGAAGCGGCCGCAGGTCCCTTGTAAAGCGACACAGGTACATATGGGCTCTTTCAGTGAATGGACCAAATGATATAAATTATTTATAGATTTCGACACCGAAGCGGGGAGAGGGAATCGAGGGTGTTCTGTTCCAACTGGGGTATGTACCCGGGGGGTCCACTTGCATCGAAAACCCCTTGAGGGCCCCTCAACATATGCATTTTCACTCGACCGCCGTAAGCCTATAGAAAATTGATTCCGAAGTACCCTGGATTCCTGTCAGTCTCGCATGTCTTTTAACACCTATCTTCGTTTGTTCTGTACACAAATTTGAGTATTCAATTTCAGATCAAACACAGCTAGAATCAACACATCCGTTTGCTCTTCCTTTTCTACCGACACCTTTTCGAATGACTTTACTCTCGTTCGCAAATATAACAATAAATATATCAAATATTGTAACTTATACACTTGAAACGATTTTTTATAGTATTTACATCGTCAAATAAATTTGTACAACGATCATCCTTCAATTTTGTTCACATATTGTTGAATGTTTGATTTAGAAAAACTTGAGAAATATATGGAAAGAGCAGTACAAGTACAACGAGTTTTGATAAATGTACATTAAATGCAAATTACAATAGCTTCAAGGAATTTGCATTTACTTTACTTACACCTCCAAGGATTAGAATATCCTCAAAAGTAACTAGCTTTTTTTATGAAACTCGTATATGAAATAGTTTTTGAAAAAACTATTCAATATGCATTTTTTTCGTATGTAAACTTTCATAATGAAGGCTTTTTTAACTCCTTAACAAATAACAACATTGTTGTAATAAATTTAAAAGTTAGAATTGAAAATCTAATTTTTTTATTTGCCTGAAAATTATTGAATTAAAAAAATGCATAAATTACATATTTTTAACAACTAATTCAGTTGAAACTTTTTTAAACAATTATTTTACGTTTATAATACATTTTTCTTCATTTTTGTCACAAAATATTAACTCATTTTTATATTTTATCTACATACTATATAAACTATAGACAAAAAACGAAATATATGTAAATTGGAATTTTGATTTAACAAACTGATGACAGAAATGATCACATTCGTAATTTTCTTATATTTTACGCAAAATGTGTGCATATTTTTGGCATATTTGCTGAGTAGGCATATTTGCTGATAAAAATCATGAAATTTGTTAAAATTTATGACGCATTAGGTAATTATATTGTCAAATAGAAGATTTCAGTTAACTCACTTCGCAAGGAACAAGAAAACTACTATCTTTTAAAAAATATATGCGAATGTTCTCTATTTAATGACTAAAGATGAAGACGCATATTGCTTGGGAAGAAAATAAATAAAAACTAGCTTTTTGAAAATATAAGGAACAAGGAAGCTAATATCTTTGAAGAAATACACACGAATATTTTCTATTTCATAACTAAAGATGGAGACACATATTGTTCGGAAAAAACAATAAATAAAAACAAACTTTTCAAAACATTTTATACATACATCTACGTACACCAAAAGTAAGCAACACTTCCACATTTTGTAAATGAAATTATTTAATATACAGTGACACAAGTTCAATTATTCTAACTAAATTAGGGATGTTTATACACTTAAAATACGTTGAAATATGCAAATAACTATGTCAAATATGAGAATATAGTACACGAATGCTACATATTGAAATATGTAACAAGTGTATCGAAAATACACGATAATAATAATATCGTTTATTAATTATGATTATATAATTTAAATTACAAGAAAGTAAAGCATTTACCCCTTCCGCTACGGCAGACTTTAATATGTAACGTGCATAGTGAAAGATAAATATTCAATTCTTAGTCGCGAGATTTGTCAAATTGTTTCAAAAGGTTTCAAAATTTAAAGTTTGTCTTGGTAATTAAAACGGAAGTGAGCAAAGGATGAAATTAAGAATTAAATTCCGATAATAGAGCGGTAACAGAAGAGTACGAGAAAATCTCGAAAGCGCCACTAGGCGCCAGCAGTAATGAAAGGGTTAATAAAATAACGTTTACCAGTTAATAGTAGTTTGTATATAGAATATAATCGCATGAATGATCGAAGCGTATGAAAATTTCGCCGTATACATTGCTTTCATACATACAGTGACTCCCATTAATATTCAGACACCTTTCAAAACAAAATAACTTTTTTTAAATTTAATCAAATGAATTGAGTTTTCGTGAGAACTTAGAAAAATTAGTTTACTAAATTAAGTATAAAAATATTTTTGGGAACATTTCAATTGGCCGTAATTACAAAGAAAATAGTAAGGCTTGGATAAAAGAAGTTGGAAAAAATGACTTTCACTATTTTCTTTGTAATTTCGACCACGTGCAATTTTTTCAAAATTGTTCTGTACATATCATCTCGTAAACTAATCCTTCCAACTCATCAGAAAGATTCAAGTCAGTTGGTTTAATTTAAAAAAAGTTATTTTATTTCAAAGAGTGTCTGAATATTAATGGGTGTCACTGAACGTCTGTAAAAACAAATATTATAATTCTTAGTTTTATCGAAATTTTTTATTCCCGATTGCAGCAAACTGGTACAAAATTTCAGTAAATAATATCGAATTTAAAAAATACATATAACAAACGTAAATGAAGTATGTAACATACTTTTGCACATATGTTTAATCCTTTCGCTACGGCAAATTTCAATACTTAGTGTGTGTTGCGAAAGGTAGATATTTTCGATTTTCAGTCTCAAAAGTTTCAAAATTTAAAGTTTCTCTCGATAGTTAAAATGGAAGTGCGCGAAGGATTAAATTAAGGTGAAAGGGCGGTAACAGTAAGGAAAGGATTAAAAAAGTATATAGAAAATATACAATACAAATAGTAAATATTACTATTATTTATTATATTCCTTATCTTTCAGCTTAGGATAATATCCAGCTACATCTTTTCTATTTACGATATTTTATAGCTAACTTACCCTGCTAATCTGAATTTTTATTATAGTATATTACTTATTTTATATTAACTATCCTATATTGATTATCTTTCTAAAATACGATCTTATACCTATTTGTTTATCTACTTTCAAATTATAACATTTTAATTTCACTATTGCATCTCTTCTTTGGTCTAATTGTCTTTCATTTCTCTTCTCGTTTTTCTTTCTTTTCCTCTTTCTCATTTCTTCTATAAAGATTTGATGTACTTTAAAAACTAAACAAATTTTGATGTAGGTTCCACTTTGTTATAACTTTTCGATGAAGGTACGCATTTGCATGAACATCCGCGGTCTAATTATAAAATTATTACAACATTAGTGGTTTTTACTGTTTAATCAGAGAGTATTATTAATCACTTATATTAATAAGACCATGTCTATTAATGAATCACAGTTTGCTTCTCAGAGACTACACTGCAGAGCATAACTATAACACCACTACAATTTTCAAGAGCTTTGTAGACTTAAGTAATGATTTCTAAATATTGCTAATATCACTAATATTACTAATATTACTAATATCGTGCAAAGGGTTAGAAAGAAATTACGTGTAATGAAGGAAGTGCAAAAGTAACATTTATTTAGAACGAAATACACGTGTCCCTCTATTTACACGAATTGTCCGTTCCACGTGAATTTTTTTACGCAGATAAAAATTGCGTGAAGAAAATCACAGGTAAGAAAAATTTATAGGTTGTAAAAGTAAGAATCTGTCCAAAAAAAAAGAAAAGAAAAATAAAATCCATAAAAGTCAGAGTTATGTAATTAACACGTTCAAATAAAAGTTTGCGTCTCTCCGATATGTAATAAATATATCAAAAATAAATAATAAATATAATAAAATATATTTTCTGGCCGCGTAAAATCAAATCGCGTAAATTAATACGGCACATAAAAAATATTACGCAAATAGAGGGAAAATTTGCCGCCTAAAAAGAAACTCACGTAAAGAAAGTGCTATGGTTGTCCTATGGTTTAAGTTTCAATGGCATTTTAAAGTACAGATAGTGACACGGAATATTGATTTTGGTTTTCTAAAATATCATCAATCTTTTTATTAATCTATGAGATTTAAATTGTTTTTATAGCTTATTGTTTTTCTTACCATGTTCTTTTTCATACAAGCAAACTGTATTCGCGCAATTTTTATCCGTGTAAACAAAAAAATCAACACGGAAGGATCAATCCGCGTAAATGGAGGGATGGGCGTACATAGAAAAATTCAAGGATTTTCATCTAAAGTCCATTATTTACAATGCTCTTTCACATTATACAATTGACTTCTTTTAATTATTATCGTAAAATTTGAAAAAATTAAAAATATTAGTGGTGCTACATTTCTGCTCTGCTGTGTATACGCAGTTGATTGAAAAAAGAAATATTATTAATGTATGTAAAAAATCTTTTATTTCATTGAAATTTAATAAAAGTGTAATTACGTATTTTTTATTTTATTATTATGTCTTTTAAGAAAACAATGTAATGCTGAACTAAAACAGATTTAAATCTTAAATGCAGGTAATCCCTGTGTTTTATTCTTTGCCGCGTTGAACGAAAAACCGCGTAGATTTCGAAAAAAAAAAATACAGATTTCATAGTATTTTGAACGATCACGAAGTTCTTGACGAGTGATGTGTAGCAAATTTGAAAACGGGCCCAGTGTAGTGCACTGTGCACCCCTTCCCCAGGGGTCCAATCTAAATCAATGGGCTTGTGGGTAATCGCATAATAATTACTAGGACCCCCTCTACCGCCCATCTGTCGCTAGCCAAGGGGTGTTCAACCCCCTACAAGTGGCAGTAGGCAATGCTACAGCAACGTAGGCGATCAACGTATCTCAGCAGGTCCTATTGTCATTGGGCACTGTAAGAAATGTCGTGCAGTGTCGTTTACCAGCTTCCTTCGTATTCTTTTAAATCGTCATGTCTGAGTTTTATATACAGTCGATGAAAAAAGTCTCCGTATATCGAAAATTTACTCAATGTTGTATATTTCTAACGGAGAAAGTAAGAAATAAATAATTTTTACATTATTATATTCAGGAATACAACATATTCGCAAACATTTGTCGTGTTCCTTTGATAAATATGACAACAAAATTGGTATAATATTAAATGAAAAGTACCAGAGGTTTCATATTACCAGTTCTTGAATAAATAGCTGTTGAGATGTAGCAATGAAGACATTAAGTCGATGACAACAGTATTTGGCAAAATATTTTTAGAAGCTACCACAAATTTTATTTTCGATATCGGAAAAATTTAATCGTACATTACTGGCATGCTTGAAATAATCACAATTTGGGTTTTCATGCGATTCCACCATGTATAAATGTTGCTGTAAAATAAAACAATTATCGTCGTAGACAGATCTTTCATTTTTTTCGGATAATTCAATGTTTCTTTCGTCTTACTCTCTCTTCTAAACATAAATTGTATAATCTTTACCGATTACAAAATGTTTAAAGGTTTTTAACACGATAATGCAATTATAAATTTGAAACAGATTTCATTATTATATAAAAAAGATTATATATGTATATGTACATACTTTTTTATGTATTTATTACCTTCGAAATTGTATAGATACCTCTGGGATTATAAGGAAGCTCATATATCGGATAATTTTGAGCAATTTCACTAATCACAAATTTCTAATCACTAATTTTCAAAGTTAATCACTAATAATTTTAATAATCACGAATTTTTTACATTAATTGTCAGTGTTTTACTTTTATAATTTCTTGAATTCTTTTTTTGTTCCATTCAAACAATATTTTAGATTTCAACTATTCTTTAGTTTGAATAGTATATTTTTTCAATTTTCTTTTAATTTCACTCTATAGATGTTCAATAGGTGTATTAAGTTGCTTCGAGACATTATATAATATCTATTCCTTCAATTTCTTTGCCGTGTGTGTAGAATCCTTCGTTTATTAAAAGATAAACGATTAAAAAGATATAACCCCTTAAATCTAGTAAACAGATTCATTATTTAAATCTAATATTATTGCAAATATAACGGTGATCGTATACAAGTTTTTATATACAAATATAATGATCTAATGTAACCGCTATAAATTACGTTACACGCCGTAATACAATGTTTACGTCTTTACTTATAATTGATTATAAATACTTTAAATCAATAAAAAAAAGGTACTTATGAAAGGAACACGACAAAAGTTTATGAATAGGTCATGTATTGGTATACAGGATGAGTTTACACAAATGTTAAATAACTGTGCCATATAAATTTACTCCTAAACTATTTGTTATATGAAAAATTTTTCAAATAAAAGTTATTTGGTATCAAGCGGGCCACGGAACGTAATAATTAATTTTTTGATAGCCCGCTTTTTTATCGAGATATGAAGGTCACCTTGAATGTTTGTATCTTTGTGTAATATACATCTGACTTTGTGGTTTGAAAAAATACTGAATGATAAGTAAAAAACCGTAAATTATGTCGAACTAACAAATTAGTTTAATAGTATTTAATTTATATTAATTGTATAACTTAAATTAATAATAATTAATGCATTAGTTTTATAAATAAAATTAAAATTTATAATAATTTAAAAAATATAGATTTACAGCTATTACCTAGAGTATGTAATTCATTTTGTGGCACGACGCATACAAAGTAAACAGAAGTGCAACGTATATTTTGTTTTCTTAAGTAAATAA
Organism: Anthophora plumipes; assembly: GCA_951804975.1. Taxonomy (NCBI): domain Eukaryota; kingdom Metazoa; phylum Arthropoda; class Insecta; order Hymenoptera; family Apidae; genus Anthophora; species Anthophora plumipes. Next base: position 10,804,386 of record OX638120.1, read on the forward strand.
TGTTTTTTTCTATTTCAGAATTAGAAGCAGAATTATATTTTTCTTTTTAATTAATGTAATCTTTTATTCAAAATTGTATTTTAACATCACTCTGAATTATTAAGTCCACTAAATTATGATAGGAAGAAAAGTATTAAAGATATAAAGCAAACAATGCTTTCAATAATAAAATTTTTATCAAAAGATAATTCCTTTATTTCTTGAATTAAGGTAATTCTATAATTCTTGAATTATCTTTTAATGAAAATTTTATTATTAAAGGCACTGTTTACATTATATCTTTGATACTTCTCCTCCTATTATAATTTAGTACAATTAATAATTCAGAGTGATATTAAAATAAATACAAACATTTTGTGTTTAAATTTCTGCATTTGAATGCACAAAAGGAGAATATTAATTTATTTGAAATTCTTTATACATAACACAGTGTAACAAAAAAGTTTCATTGAATTGTTTCAGACGAACAAATGATAGCCACACTTCTGATTGGTTTCTACATTGGATTTTCTGATGGTTTACGAGGACCTCATCATCCAAATAGTGCCGTTTCTCATCATCATTATTCTCCACAAAAAGGTGTTAAAATAACGCAAGATGCAGAACTACTTCAGGATGCAACGTTAGTTAATCCTTAACTCATTACTTCAGTATCATAATTTTCTTTGAGTATACGTCAAGTCTTTCATTTTATTCATTGGTACAATCATTTTAAACTTTCAACAGGAAATTATTATAATTAATTTGTCAGAAAAGCTGTATTTAATAATTTGCTCTTTTTGGTTTTTCTGTTTTATTATTTAAAAGTTTCTTCGTACATTTTTGTCGTGTACTCGCGTTGGTTTGTGGTGTATTGCAAACTTGGATCACGAGAGAAGATCGGATACTCTTTAACGAGGTCTTTGAAACGGGCACGAAGTACCTTATCTCAAACGTTACAATATAAAAAAAACTTTGTTAATCGTTCAGTTTTCGGATTGATCGAATACTTGATTATTTCTCGGTTGAACAAGACTGATTGGAAAGTTAGAAGAGGACATGGATCTGAGTTACTGAAGGCGGAGTTAAATTTTGAAGGTAAAAAAGTGGGAGAATATAGAAAATCGATTATTGATCGTAGGATGTTTCTTAAGTAAATGAAGAGGGTGAAAGTGGTAGTAGAAGGATGAGATAGCCGAGTTTTGGGAAGTTCCGGAAAAAAATGAAATCGGACATGAAAGAACGAAAGTACTTCAATAATTAGAAAGTCGTAACAATGGAGGGTAAAACCGAGTTCTAGAAATGTCGTTTGGTTTAGTTTACCGAGGGTACGTGTTTTTAATCGTTCCGGCTAATCCTATGGATCCTTCAGGCCCGTTTTACAACTTCTTTGAAATATAAATTAATTAAGAAAAAGAAATGTTTGGTACGGAACAATTTTTTTATATTAATTGAATGAATCAGTCAAAAAAAATCTCTGTACACCGCAACTTTGTTTTTAGTATCATAAAGAAAGAAACAATTTTAACCCTTTGCACTCGAAGTTTTTTTTCATTCATATTACCAGCAACTCGAAGCAATTTTAGTGAAAAGATCATATTTACATGTAAGTTAATGATATACGCATTAAAAGAAATGTCATCGTTGTATGTTATTATTTTTTAAATTGTTTATGAATACAAATGTTATGATATATAAAAAAAGAAAAAATTATAAAATTATTACATTTTGTTTTCGTCCTTATGTTAAAAACTGAAAATTATTTGCATTGTCTCCGTAGCGGAGCCCTCAAGTGCAAAGGGTTAATATTTTCTAATATCGAAGAAACGTCATAGAAAACTCCGAAAAACAATTGAAATAATATAGATCATGTTGGAGAGATATTAACGCGATAGTTTGTAGTGGATACACAGGATGTCACCTAAGAGGGACTACTTAAAATTGACGAGATCCACCCTGTATATTTATGTACAAAAAGAATCACCTTCTTTCCTCTGATACAAATACAATAAATCTAACGACATAATAAAAGATTAGGCTTGATTTTATATACAGCTACTGTATTTTTATTTTTACATGTTACACAACGTGATCGAAGTATACAACAGAAATTATTTTTATCGTAAAATATTTTGCAAACCATATACATATATATAAAATATATTTGTGAATATTTAATGCGACTAAAAATTTAAAATGTGAGTATATAATTGCAGGCATCTAAAGGAAGACATAGGATCATTGGCAGAACAGTTGGACTTTTTGAATATGACCGAACCGGAAATTGAATTCCACTACTTTAAGTACGTCTATACAATTAATGAAATCTATACTATTAATACGTACACAAAGTAATACCATTTACAACGCATAATTTTACATAATTTTTTCAATGAAGTTATACACAACTCTTAAAGAAGCTTATACATATATAAGAAATTACATAAAACTTATAAGGAAGTTTTGTATCATTTACATGTTTCGATACGCGTTGCATCATTGTATTTATTAGCATTTCTTGTTGATAATTCTAGATAAAATCACATGAAATGGTTTTACGCTTTTAACTATATCTTAATTTTATTCGTGTGTTCTGTTTATTAATCAATTGTTTCTTTATTTACGTATTAACTTTCGAAATTCTATTTATATATTAAAGTATTTATTAAGTAATGAATTTCTCTGTGTTGTTTATGACAATTTTTACTGAAAATGCAGAAACAATTTTGTTTCATTAATATTTTATAAAATTATCTGAAATTTTTCGCGTGGTGTTATTTGAATATTTATTAGATGTTATGCAAAAGTAGAGAAAATTGCGTTTGATCTAAAAAGAATAATATTAGGTTGTAACATATGAAATGTCCGATTCTGTTATATCAATATTTCGAACCTTATTTTTTCAGTAAATATTTAATGTCTTTGAAGATATTTTAAATACAACCTCAAGCGTAGACTTCCTTTCGTTAGATTCAGTCTTTATTTGCTTCGTTTGCGTGCTATCTCTACTTTTAATCGTCTTGCTTTCTACCATGAACCAACGTGATTGTCGCATACCTTGTTTATACGAGTGGAAAAGTGGTCAGAACGCAGCAACAGCTGCTCGAAATATAAATTCTGCATTCGATAATAACACGGTTAGCCAACGTACAGTGTGTCGATGATTCCAAAACCTCGAAACTGCTTATTGAAGCAAATGGAAGACCGGAGTCTTCTATAATCGATGATCAGTTGCAGCTTTCTATTGAAGCAAATACGCAACAAACAGTTAGAGATTTGGCCCGACAAAATCAATATAAGTGTCATGACGATTTCACGTCACTTGAAATCGATTGGCAAAGTGAAAAATTGAACAAGTGAGTGCCACGTGAACTTTACGAACGGCAGAAGCTCCAAAGTCAAGACCCTAGTGCTGGACAAAAATATTAGCACAGTATGATTGCTATGATACAAATACTTATAACTACTAAACAAATTGATTTAAAGATAAAGTATTTTAACATATTCGTTTATTACCTATCCTAGTTTATTACATAATAAGAACAAATAATATAAACAAAGTAATGCACAAAATAATATTAAACATATGTTACTTCAGCATTTTATAGACGGACAAAAGCACTTAGCACTAAATGTAATAAATAATGTATCGCGTATTTTTCAACAATTCCCGATCATCATTTGGAAATAAGAGTAGGGGTCCCCCGTTAGACCTTTATTACCATGCTCGATCATTTAACCCTCTGTAGGCTCGTGTAACTTTCAAGTCATATATGATACTATATCGACATTTTGTTAAATAATTCATTTTTTTCCACACCATGGCATGTACATGGCTTGTTGTATAATGTAACCTTAGCAATCAATAACATTCTTGATAACGGTTATCAGCTCTAACCTGAGATATCAGATTAAATGCTTTTGCAAGTTTTCTGCAGATAAAAGCTGAAGGAATAACCTTGTGCAATTGTTATTATTTTTTCTTCTATTGGTGTTTGCTAAATAGGAAAAGGCGTACATAGTAGCTTTTAGTTTGTATATCAATAATATCTTATTTATTTACAATCATTCAACAATCATTTTGTTACTATTTTCATATGATACAGTTTTGTGATTTTCAAGACACAGTAAGCTATAATAGTAGTTTGGTGTATTTGTAATAACGCCTGTGTTTTGTTTGTTTTTTAGTTTTATATATCAGAGGCTTGAAATATGAATAGAAAATCATATAAAAATAAAAAAGCAATAAGAATAAAAAGCATTAGCGGCAATAGGTCCGAAGATTCTTTATTGAGATGTTGCAAAAAGCTAGGGTACAAAGGGGTTTCAAAAATAAAATATTTGAAATGCAACGTATATCTATGTTTAACGCCAAGCGTAAACCTTTTTATAGAATTTCATACTTAGCTTCTATACACGCAACTTTAAATGTTGTAAGCTGTTGTTACTTCAAAGTTACAAAACGTATTCATTATAATAAAACCGTTGAAACTGTTAAATTTATTGCTAATCTATATTTATAGGTTGATATTTGTTGATTTTAAGTTACATACATCTTTTTATAGTTGCGAAAAAGAATTGACACATAGAGGGTTAAAAAAGTTACGTTCATTTAAGATTACCACACAAAATCGTACATTTCATATGTTGCAATCTAATATAATCGGACATAGGTGTATTTCTGATGAAAAAATAAATCGGAAGTATAGAATAATGACTTTCAGTTTACGGCTTCGTTACCAAGAAAATTTTGGTTTGAAAATTCTTCACGTGCACGTCCACTTGCCACGTTTTCGTTAGTATTTTGACAATTGGTATCGCGCGCGATTTTTATAACGTAATCGCGTACTACCTATCATCCGGCAAATTAATATTAGGTAATTGATTCAATGTTATCCTGAACGATGGACTTGTATAGGATCTTCCAATAAGAGCGATAGAACTTTGAATTTAAATGAAAAGAAGAATACGGAAGATAATCTATTATTCATTGCTTTATCTTAAAGTACATTCAATGACATTATACATGAAATGTCAATATCATATAAATTACTACTATAGTACAAAATATTGCTCTTTTCGTACGACATTTATCATAATTTACCGTTTAAAATTTGAGAAAAATTAAATATTAATTGATGAAAAATTGCTGACAATACTAACAGTGATAGAGCTGCTTAAGTTCGTTAAATACATTCTTTAGAAACAAATATGATGAATTTACTATAACATTCTTACAAATTTATTTCGCATGATAATTTTGCGTGGTATTTAATAATTACTTAAAACATATGAATGTATTATTAAATTAAAAAATAACAACACAATTTAATAAGTTCAGGAATGAAACATAATATTTATTAATAATGCTCTTTAGTATGGTATTTGATAACAAAACATATAATACACGATACAGGATAATATTTGATAAAAGCATGAAAAAGTACATGGTAAAACTATAGGATCTTCCAATAAGAGCGATAGAAATTTGAACTGAAATGAAAGGAAAAGTAAGGAAGATAATGTAATACTCATTGCTTTATTTTAAAGTTTATTCGATGGCATTATACAAGAAATAGAATATCATATAAATGACTGCCACGATTGCGACAAATAATTTGCTGTGTTAATCGTAGAGTTCACGATATCGACAATAATGCGAAATTGGACGGATTAGAAATTCTTTATGCGATTCAGCATACACTTCACGAAAACAAACTCGCCGGAACTGAGCGTGATAATATAAGTGAAGATACGAGAACTATGGATTATGAAGATGATTTACCTTGGATCGTAGGTATGTACATTAGTTACTTGTAATATAATCCGCTATAAATATAGGCGGGGCCAATTCTGTTCATCCGTCATGTAATTTTCTCCTCCGAGGAGCTTTTCAGTTTCACTTTTAGAGTCAATTTAAACGATGCAACTTTTTCATCTAATCGGTAATAAAGTTCACATGTTCTGTATTTTCACCACATCGTTTAATCCCTACAACATATCCATTCATCAATCCAACATAATTTAATTGAGACATGAAAATGTCATTGGAACCCAATTGATATCTCTATCTTTCACAATAGGACGGACCAATGTCTTCCGTTTCTCCTTTTTTTATGACAACAGCAATACCAAATCATAATGAAAAACGTTATAACGTCCGTTTTATCAGACTATAAATAGCTGAACATTCAAATGAGCAAAGGAAGTAGGTAAAAATACGCATGAAAATTGAAATTTTTATGAAGATACGCATGTACGGTGTTAATTAATGCGTTGACTGCCACGGAGACCTCTCGTGACCAACACACAGTGGGTCATTTCCACAAAATAGGTGGAATTAACCCGAAAATTTTCATGTCATGAAATAACTTAAAATTAGGGCTATTCGTAAGCTTATGAGATGAGCTCAACGAGACACAGACGTCAATCTGCTTCGACCATTCGCATAATATTATGCCGCATCGTATGCCAGCAGAAATTCAGTCTCATTGCTTTCTGTCGCATCGTGTATGATGAACTTGTTTTCCTCTATACTTTCATAAAACTTAAACAAAAAATATAACATTCCGTTTGAAAAACGTGAAATGACCTTAGAGTATGATTTTAAAAAATTCAAGGTAAAAATTTTCCTTCTCACTCCAAGAACTTTCCTCACATTTTTATCCTGTCGTCTATCGTCCAATAGTTACATCAAACGACACTTATAAGACACTCTGTGTACTTTTATTTGTTTCTTTCCTAAGCTATATCAAATTAACGAAAGTGTGTAATTATATTTAAAAATATTATTACATATTATAATATTGACTTACCGAACGTAGAACATTTTTCTTCCTTTTTTTTATCGTCAAAACGGATAAAGATATTTGATATGCTCATACTAATTAGTTTACACTCATCGAAATTGAAGCATTTTCTATTACCAACGTTATTGTTCATAAAACTACAAACGCGAAATTGCTTATGAAAATTAGAAATTCAATATTAACACTAGGTTTACGGGCTTTTCTTGCGTGAACCAGGAATCGAATTTTTTAATCCAGAAATCGATTCGTTAGAGACAACATAATTGTATATTACTAACGTATTTACAAATTCGGATATATTTTCGTATCATTCCATAAATAAAAGTGAGAAAAAGTTGCTGGGAAATAATAGCAATTGTTTTTGTAATTTCTCTCGTGAAATCTCAAATCCGTCAAATTGACGTGTCCCATAAACCTAGTGTTAATTAAAAGAATGAATTGAAAATTCTTTTTTAAAGCTACGCTAAGACCCCATTTAACATAGCTACTTTTTCACTAATTTTTGTATAATACTTTCGTCCTATGAAAGATTTACATTTTTCAAATAAATACCTGCAATTTTGACGAAATTTTACTGTTTCGTGTTTATTACTGTAAGTTAACACTCAGCTAGAATTTTCGATCGTTAATATCACAAGGCAATTGGTTATCAACTTTTTAAATTTTCAAGAAAAGAAATAAGAAATAAATAGTTATACAAACAAATAATAATAAAATAGAAAATTTACATATTTAATACAATTATTCAGAAATATGTACTAGAAGAAATGATCGGAAATGAATATTATTATTGTCAAGTTACAAGAATAACAATATTGCATCACTATAACATATCGTAGTTAACACTAGGTTTAAGGGACACGTCAATTTGGCATATTTGGCATTTCACAAACGAAATTACCGAAACAATTGCTATCATTTTCCAAAAACTTTTCTACACTTTTAACAATGGAATGATCCGAAAATATATCCAAGTTTGTAAGTAAGTTAACAATATGCAATGAAGTTGTCTCTGATAAATCGATTTCTTAAAGGAAAAATTCGGTTTCTTGTTCACTCAGAAAAAGCCCGTAAACCTAGTATTAACGTTGATTCGATATAACGCGGTTCTTTCCTTAAAAAGTTAGGTCACACGTTCCCCTATCCCTATTTACCTTGAGTTACCCTGTTTAACACTGTTTCGTTTAGCGCTTTTTCTTCTAGGAACGCATCGTGAACGTTAAACGAGGTCTTACTGTTATTCTTACATTTATTTATCGATAAATTGCAAAATTTCAGTAGATTTCATTAAATAATTATCACTTAAAATGTACAATTACAAGAAAATGTATAATATGAATAAAAATACAAAACATATGGTAAACAAAAGAAAGGTAATCGTTATCTTTTTATTGTGAAGAACTGGTAGACAGAGTGCTAAAGGAAGACGATTTAGATCACGATGGATACCTTGAATACATCGAGTATGTAATTGGAAGACAAAGGGATCACATTGCTCAAGCAAAGAGGGCCTACAAACCGAATATCCGGAAATAAGATTTTATTCAATCTAAACAACCTCCGATCGATGGAATGTATTTTAAAAATCTATGTAACACAAATTTGTATTGAAAACATGTGTAAAAACGTTTCTTTCATTCTTATTTTATGAATTTTATTTAAAATAATTTCTTCTATCGAAATGTATAAAAACAAAAAGTATAATTTTTAATACAAACCGATTTTAATCTGCGAGGCACTGCATTATTTATTTTACATGTATAGTGTTTTTTTTTTTTTTATACTAATATGGATTCATCGAAGTAATTTGCATCAAGATAATTCACGCAAATCTTCAAATTGCTCTAGCTTTACTGTTAAGAAAACTTTTTCACTGTGTACAATTCGTCAAGCCGTGTATATACTATTCTGTTTTAAACAGAGATTTCAAATCGATATACTATCGAAAATACGAAATAAATAGTAGTATTTTTTCGTTTTTTTTTTTTTGCTGTAGACATAATATATTAAGATTAAGACATGTTTTTCTTTTTCAATAAAGCAGTAAAACAATAAAAATATATTTGCCAACTACTAACTCATAAATTTACAGTTTTATTATTCCTAGGTATTAATATATAATATATAATATATAATAATTAATATATATAAGAATAATTCCAAAGGAAACTTCGATTTACTAATAAATTTTGTTTAGATTTACTAATACAAATAATTTATACACATTTCTATAAATGTTGAGAATAAATTTCATAGAAAAAGGAACCCAGATATTCGCGTAATTTTTGAAAATATTCAAGAAAATTCCATAATCTTTTAAACAGCCGCTTAAAAAGTATTCGTACAGTTGTTCTTTTTCGAACATGAAGAAGAAATTAAGATTTTGTACGATTTCCTTTCAACCGTATAATGGCTCCACACCTCCTTCACATTGAATTACTCAACTTTTAAATTACGTCTGTTGTAATTTTCTATCACTCTTCTCTTATCGCAATTTTTAAAGTTTCTTTCGAAGATATACTATGTTTATATATATATATTCTAAATAATCTTACAAGTGCTGGATAGGATGTCCGGTGACTGTGGAGGGGTTTTCATATACGAAAGGATATTATATAGACTCTATATCCTAGTATTATAAGCAACGTGCTTAGGATCATTGCCCTGCACGAAGACAAAATTATTTGTGATTACCATTCTTTCTGCACTGGCATGAAAGTGTTATATTTCTACCCTTTTTCAAATACGATTTTAGAACTTTTTCCGGTAAAAGGAAATGCGTTATACATATATTTTCTTCCACGTCACACAGTACTCAGAACTTAATTCTAAATTTATCAGGCTTATTAGCCATATACTCTAAAAATGGACATCGACACTTTATGGGATATAATTGTTCATCTATGCCAGGGGTTTCCAAAGTTTTACCTAGATGGGCCAAATTGTAAATTCCAAAATATTTGGCAGGCGAAAAAAAAAGTATCATGAAAAAATATATTGAAATCGATAAATGTTAGACATAAGGGAAAGATTTATATACTAATTTTATAACTTTATCTATGACAATAATTACTTTTTATTACAAACTGTTTGTTAACACATTTCAGAAATAATTAAACAATAATAATTAAATCATTTCAAATGAAAAAAGAAAAAAATAATAGATTCGGCAATATGAAGTGTGCAGTTGTTTTCTTTTAATAATATCATTAAGCCTTGGTTCTAAGTCCGTTGAATGTATTCTTAACAACGCTTTTAAATGATCATCAGTTAATTTTAATCTCAATTTGGAAGTACTCATGATTGAGAAAGTTTTTTCGCATGTATAAATGCTTCCAAATAATGAAAACGTTTGTTGAACGTGTTTTCGGAATTTTAGAAAATCCTGTAAAGATAATCCTTTGTAAAAATCAGTAAAGGAATTGTTGCGATAAAAATTCTTCGCTTCTACATTTTTCTCTAATTCGATAAATTCGAATTGCATATTTTCAGAAACATTTTTTGGATCGCAAGAAAATGGATCAGAAAGTAAAGTAAGCTCTTCCTCGTAATTCTTAGAATCATTAAAACGTTTATTAAATTCTTCAAACAAATTCTGTTCTTATTAAATTCTTCTAACAAATTCTGTTTTTATCAAGTTCTTTTAACAAATCCGTATAATAACAAAATATATTACATACAAAATTTAGTATTTTTTTAACTGAACAATTTTTAATTATATGAAAATTTATTTATTTTTTTGTAAAAATCTAAATTATCTCTATAAATTGGAGATCGCGGATGATCTGATATCGTAGACCGCATTTCTAGAATTTGCGGGCCGCACTTTGGGAACCCTTGATTTATACAGAAGTTACTACCTGTAAAATATAACAGGACGAACAATTTGTTTCAGACTTCTGATGCTAAAGTAAATTTGTCATTTCTTAACCGCATCGAACGTCTTATTTTCATGTAAATTCTTAAAAATTTCAGTATTTCTAGGAATCTATCTCTAGGCATTGTACTAGAAAAAAACAGGTGATGCCCATTTGTTTGCCCATAGTTTTGCTATTTCTAAAAATGCTTCAAATTCTGCTAAAGACAACGACCATGAGTCGTTATTCAATTGCCTAGGGGCTCTAGCCATAGTGCATTTTATTATAAATTTACATATTATGTCATCAATGAAATACAGTTGCCTGAAACAAATGACTGTGTCTGTGATATAGCAGAGCGTATACAACTATAAGCAATTAGAATTGAATCAAATGCCGCTAATATAAGTGGAAAAATGTCTATGGTCACCATGACCACACTCACGGTGTTACGGTAGTTTAGACCATAATTCCGTATGGAATACACACAGAAATACAAAATTTTCTGTGGACAATGTTTGAAGTAAAATGTTAAAAGTCACGGAGTACCAATATCCTACAATAAAAAATACCAAAATTATGAAGAAAGAAACGGTAAAAATGGTCAAAATGACCGACCACATCTGGGGCCCTAGTGTTAAGAGTATAACCAGCCAATAAAATTTGAAAAGCTTTCATTTCGTTAAAATAATATTTTTATTAAAAATTTTGATTTTGTTGATTGTTAACTATAATAAACTTTAGAATACAATTTAAAAATTTTGAAACATTTTACTACATTCCTGTGAGTGAGTGAGTGAGTGAGTGTGGGTGCGTGTGTGTGTGAGAGGGAGAGTTTTCTCAACTCAAACAATTAAATACACCTAATCATAAATTATAAACATAGTATTGAGTCTGCGGGCACTTAGCGAAGACGCTGTTTGTAAAAAGTTTGTACAAATGTTATTGAACTTAAAAATCATCAAACTTATTTTACGAGTAGTGGAATTCAAGAAAATGTACCAGGTAGTTGTATAGAAATTGTGGAAAATATTGTTTTTGCTGTCTTAAGCAAAGATAATGATACCGAAAGTGTGGTAAAATTTGATACTTCTTGATTTACACAATATTTCTGAATTGAAAATCTAGTGTTAACACTTTGACGTCCGCACGTGCGATAGAAAATCTTTTGTCTGCCGCCGGTATGTCTCGCGTAGATTCTACTATCTGTTACCAACCTTTTTCGCACGATTGTTCATATTGTAATTACAATGTACCGTATCAGGGCATGAAAATTTTAATAATTCTTACTTGATCCTATCACCCGATTTACACGAAATTTCGAGGATCTGCATAAATAGATGTAAGCTCTTTTATTACAAATATTTCTACGTGACACCAACGTGGTATCACCGGTATTTCTTCGATAGCTTTGCATGCAACACCAACGTGGTATCACCGGACGACATAATGTTAACAATTTTATTCCTCCATCGCCTACTTCATTTTTAGTCTATGTCTGATGAAACGTGCAAAACTGTAAACATCGCGTTACATTCCTATTTTTGTAAAATATTCCGTACCTTGCAAATGTAAATGAAAATGAGATGTTACAGATTGTTAATTCTGTAATTGTTACTACTATCTTCGTTTCTATGAGACAAGCAACGTGTGTATACACTTTTGCTCGTTATTATACATTATCCTTTAGAAAAGCATTTGTACATTTAATTTCAGATATACAAACGAAAAGAGTTGGTAAATTAAGAAACCTAAAAATAACCCTTTGTATTCCACTGGCACCGCTACATAGACATTTATAACATAGAGCGTAATTCAATTCAAATTTTCTTCTTACTGAAATAAAACAAATTAAGGAAATATGTGAAAATAAAGAAACATGTATCATTTTTTTCTTTCAAAACGGATCTTTTGATTTTCAACAGTTTTATTGCAAAAGTGTGTTGAAGTTGATCGATCGTATGAAAAAAATACTCCGAGCGCAAAGGATTAAAAATATATCAGCATAATGAAAAAAGTATAACTATTTATAATTCAGCGTTCATTATAATCGTACAGATCCATTTTTGATTTAGAAAATTGCAATTATACGTACTTTTTCATGGTATAGAAAGATTTATAAAGCATTTTCTATAATTGAGATAAAAGTATTTAAGTTATGACCTAATTTCAGACATCACAATGTAATATAAATACATGTTCAAAAACAATAAAAAATTGTATTACAAACAGATATACGTAATGTATTAATGCATATTTCTTCTATATACGAATACAAATTTTATTAATACACGATATCTTCAGGGACCTGAATGTTTCAAAATTTGTTTCATTAAACTTTTGCGGTAATCATTATTCTAACACACATAAAGGATTCTCCGTTACAATAAGACATTTTTCCCAAAGGTCCTTGGCTATCTGTATCTAGAAAACATAAATAATTATATTACACTGTTAAATTGGTATAATATTCAAATGCTGTTTTACTTACTTTATTTTCCTCACCATCAACTGGCAAGTCTTCTACACGTATAAACTCAGGATATCGTAATATTATTTCTTGTATTGCAGGTACAAATTCTTTGCTAACATCTAAAAATTGCGGTTCAAATTCGTGATATTCCTTCGAATTTTCGGTAGAATAATACATCCTAAACATCCCATCCTCTTCAATTAACCTATAAATAATAAATATTGTATATTTTAAAATAGTAATTTTACTTTAGTATTAAGCTTCATAATATTACAATGTAGTCAGAAATTTATAATATTAAAGTTGAAATTTTAAAGTTAATTTATTATACAATATTAATTTTCTACAATACAATTATCATTTTAATAATAACATTGTACATAATATTATGAAGTATTGTTTAACAACAAATGTATACAGTTACTTCTACTCGTATTCGTACACCATACGGACATTTAGCATGAATTAAAAAAAGAAACTTTTCTTAAGGATATTTATCATTTATGATCAGCAGAATTCATTATTACATTATCTTACATCTATTGATTTTTAATTATTTATACACTTTAGGATATCAGATCTAATTTATAAGAATTCCCAAATTAGTTTATTGTTAGTATCCTAAAGTATAAATAATTCAATTATCAGTAATCTTATTGAATTTTAATTATTTGTACACTTTAAAATAATAAATCTAAATTTAAGAATTTATAATTTATTTATTGTTAGTATTCTACAGTATAAATAATTGACTTATCAATTATCTTATTAATTAGATTACTATAGATTATTTGAAGTAATAAGACGCAAGGTTTACCAACCAAAGTATTAATTCGTCGAATTTTATTACTTTTACTAGTGGAAATATGTTTTTTCCTTTATATATGAATACGGCTGAGAAATGATTTTCATAGATAATGACGTTCTTTTTCTATTTACTGTATTTCCAAGTAATGAAATATAAAGTTGTTTTGTAAATGGATGTAAAATAGTGTAATAATGAATTCTGCTGAAGATAAATAACAAATATCTCTAAGAAAAGTGTTTCTTTTTATGTATGCTAAATGTCCATATGGTGCATGAATACGAGTGGGAGTAATTGTAATTATTTCATATTCTTCCTTATTGCCATACCTTATACAATGAGACCTTAATAATCGAATTCTTGTGTCAGGTTCTATCTCTACCCTATTTTCAACAATTCCATTTGCAGTCATCTTTTCACCGTCTTGGACAGAAGAACATTCCTGTTCAGTATCCGATAGAACAGGTGGTAAGAAGTCGTGTATATGATTCTTTGCCATTAAATCTGCAGCTTTATCTATATCAATATAGTCTATTAATTTACTGAATAAATCTTTGACTTTTTCCTTGAATTCAGTTTTGGCACTATTCTGAATTCCAGAATACACATAACCATTGTATCTTAAATAATCAATAGGCAATCCTTGCCGAAATTCGCTATTTGTTTCTATAGCATTCTTTAACGCTTCTGGAAGTAACTTCTCTAAAATATCACCCCAACTATTCTTTTGATAGACACTCAGAGTAACATGAAGGCTATGCGTATCATCGATAGTTTCACCTTGATGTATCGTTCCTCGTGGAAAATACAGCAAATCACCAGCATTTAAAACTGTATCTAATATAGGTTCACCAATCTCAGATTGCACAAAATTATCCGAAGAATATCTCGGCAGGTATTCATTTTCACTTCGTGGCTTGTAAAGTCTCCATCTCTTTTTACCTTCAATTTGTAGTATAAAAGCCTCGATGTCATCGTAATGCGGTGCAAAACCTTGACTATTAGGAGGTGTTAGATAAGAATTTGCACCGACGAAGCAGCCAAAAAATTCTTGAAGCGTAGCTAAAAGTAGCAAATAAGTTTTGTTAATATCAGTAGTACGATTTTATTAGGTTCTTAAGTTGTTTAGAGAATTTAAGCGCTGCTATCGCAAAATAAAATGTTACCATTTAACGAATGTAATTTTGGTATATACGTTTGTGGATTTAACATTCTAACAGAACAACCATTCATGTAGTAGTCCCAAACAACACTTGGAATTGCACGACCACAAGGATTATATGTTTTCCTTTCGCCATTTTCATACGAAGTGATATCGATATTTTTTGTAAATACAATATAAGATTCTCTTAGTATCTTATCCAACATTGGAGTAGACATGAGCAACTTATAGTACTTGGGAAAATTCCTCTTTATCTGAACAGGAGTTTTTTCCCAATTTTGTCTAGAAGAAGAAATTACATACATAAAAATATATAACGAATAGTATACAGTGTTGGACAAAAGTATTGGCACAGTATACCAACATTTATAACTACTGAAAAAATTGTTTATATCAATGGATCTGTATTTAGAATATCTTACTTAGTTATATACAGAAACAGAACAAAATTAATAAAGTAGGGAATATATAACTAATAAAAATGTGTTTTATAACCATATACACACAGTGCTGGACAAAAATATCAGCACAGCATGATTGCTATGATACAAATACTTGTAACTACTAAACAATGACAGAACAAAACACAAACACCTGATAGGACGAACAGTAAAACGAATTCTTTTGCAATTTCATTGTAAGATCTATCCATGTTATGTATATTTAATATTACTTTCCTTGTTATTTCTTTCATTTTTCTAGTCATTGTTTTTATAATTTAATTGTTTGCTTGTTAACAACTGAAATCTCTAACTGAAATGAATGAGCATTACAAATAACTAACAGAGGATTTATTAGTTATTTCCAAATGACAATTGAGAATTGTTGAAAAAGACGATACATTGTTTATTCTATTCTGTGCCAATACTTTTGTCCACCTATGAAATGCTCAAGTAACATATTTTTCCTATTATTTTAGGTATAACTTTATTTATAATATTGGCTCTTGTTGCGTAATAAATTAGGATAGATAATAAACGAATATGTTAAAAAACTTTTTTCTTTGAATCAATTTGTTTGGTAGTTACAAGTATTTGTATCATAATGCTTTTGTCCAACATTGCACATGATTCATTGAAATAAAGTTATTCCAAACTTACTTAAAAAAGTCTTCCACTTTCATGGGATGTATTAACCATTCGAACATCAAGTAACTTGTTTTCAAAGGATTCTCGTGAGTCTCTTCAATCGTGTCACAATTAGTGTATGTAGTCTCTTGAATAACTCTTTTTGGTAATTTTTTAGTTTTAACCTGAGTTTTGTCTTTTTGTCTAATTTGCTTCATTTTTGCAACGCCCAAATTTACTGTCAACAGGGAGCTCTTTAATTTTGTCTTTGATTCAGTTCCTTTTGAGCTCGAAATTAAGGTTACCTTTTCACCATTTTTATTGTGTATTTGCTTCTGAATTGACTTACTTTTCTTAGAAGTCTTGGACGTCACTTTCTTATTCATGTTTTGAATTTTATTTGTGGAAACTTTACTTTTTTCTTGAATATTCTTCTGCACAGGTGTTTGCTTTACATTTTCCTGTGTTTCCAGCTTTGTGCTATTCTTCGAAACTACCTTTTTTTCAGGAGAAATATGCTTTCTTTTTAACTTCTTTGAATTTGATGATAATTCTGCATTCTTACGTTTCATAGCATGCATTGCAAATGCAGATACTGGTTCGTGACATTTAAGCATCTATAAAAATATAACGGTACACAAACCTTATCATAACAGACAATCTTAAATAATGCATTGAAAAGAAATTAGTAATATTAACTTATTATTACGATACAAAGTTGAATCTTGTGTATAAATTGAACAATAGTTTATAAATTTTTAGTAAATAGCGTAACCGGTAAATAACAGAATAACCTAACCTAGGTTATATTTAAATTTTTTTTACAATGTAGTAATAAAATATAATTTTTTAACATTACCGTACAACATGTAACTGCATAAAGTTTATAGTTGTAACTCAATTAAATTTAAGAATTAATATTACTGTTATTATAAAACCTTTTAAATTCAATTTACGACTGTCACAACACGTGCTTTCAATTCTATGTCATTACTCGAAGTAGTAAACATTATCTTAAATATTTATAGTTAAAGATTGATATTCATCTATATTCTATGTAAAGAATGACAGTTAAATTTAGCGAAAACAAATATTAAAACAATCAATTATTATTTAATTATTTTATCAATTATTATATTTTTATCTAGAAAATCGCTAACATATAGTGCTAGACAAAAGTATTGGCACAGTATGATTGTTACGATACAAATACTTGTAACTATTAAACAAATTAATCGAAAAACAAAATTTTATAACATTCATTTATTATCTATTCTAGTTCATTACATAACAAGAACCAATAATATAAATAAAGTTATATCCAAAATAGCAAAAATGTTACTTGAGCATTTTATAGGCGGACAAAAGTATTGGCACAGAGTAATAATGACACTTATAACTAATTAAAACAGAGTCTTAATATTTTGTTTGTAGTCTTTTCCTATCAAGGACTTCTTTCAATCCTCGTAGCATTGAATGGATTATATTTTTTGTAAATTCAGACTCAATATTGTTCCGCTCCTGCAGAAGAACTTTTTTTAATTCAATTTTACTTGTAATGTTATGTTTCCTGGTTCTTTTTTCAAGTTCCTTCCACACGTGTACAAGCGGATTCATACTCGGACTTTGGGATGGTGTGTTTAAAGTATGCGCAGGGTTGAATACTATCCATTGATGAACAGTATATGCCATATGCTCAGGATCTCGATCCTGTTGAAAATAAAAATTCCTAGGAAGTTTTAATTTATGAACACTTTTCAAATGATTTTCTTTTAATATATTTAAATATACATGTTTATTTATAATGCCATCGATAAACACAAATTCTCTTATACCCGATGTCACCATACACCTCTATACCTCCATACACCTCCATATTTCACAGTAGCATGCAGATTGCATCAATTCATCTTTGCGTCCGTGGTAAATTCTTATCTTTTCTCGGTTTATTTTGTTGATGTAAGACTTTTCACGTGCAATACATGCAAACAAATCAGCACTTTTAACGTTCTACGTACAGTTTTGGTATTTATTTGCTTTTGATACTCGTTTCTTATCGTAAATGCAATTCCAGACGAATTAAGTTTTCGAATTTTTCTTTACTATATTTATAATTTTTCTTTTATATCGAATTGTCAGTTCGGGAGGGCGACCATTTTTTATCTGATTCTCATCGTTTGCTTTACTTTTAAGCTGTTCTATGGCAGAACGAACAGTAAAACAACTTCTTTTTACTACTAACTTTTGCAATTTCACCGTAAGATTTATCCATGCTATGTAAGTTTAGTATCATTTTCCTTTCTTCAATTGTTGTTTCTTTTACATTTCTAGTCATTGTTATTCTATTTCAATTGTTTGTTTGTTAACGACCGAAATCTCAAGCTTAAATAATCGAGCATCATAACAAATAACTAACGGGGGATCCCCTACCGTTATTTCCAAATGACGATCGGGAATTGTCGAAAAAGATGACAATACATTGTTTATTCTATTCTGTGCCAATACTTTTGTCCGCCTATAAATTGCTGAAGTAATATATTTTTCTTATTATTTCAGGTATAACTTTATTTGTATTATTGGTTCTTGTTATGCAATAAACTAGGCTAGATAATAAATGAATATGTTAAAAAACTGTTCCTTTAAATCAATTTGTTTAGTAGTTATAAGTATTTGTATTATAGCACTCACAAAATTGAACGTGCACTCATATTAGTGGCGAAAATTGGCGAGAGGGTGGGAAAAAACATACACACTTGAGTCGAAAAACGCGATACATATTTGTTCCTATAGTTTAGTGGACAATTAGTAAAAAAGATTTTAATTGTGTCAACTATTTGCTTAAATTTAACTAAAAATAAAAAAATTTGATATTGTACTGACAAAATTTGGCGTACACATATTCACCCACCGCGAGCCAAATAAATAGAAGTCACATTCCGAACCATGTGGGATTAATTTTACCTCGACCATTATCCACCTATAAATACATTTGAATAAAAACGCACTTTAAAATCGTGTTTCGCCGATTTTATAATAGGATCAGATCCAAATAAAACAAAAATTTATGTTTGAAAAATGCATGATTTATTTTTAAAAACATAATAATTCAACTTTTGACTAACTGAAAATCGAAACTGTTTTTGGAAACAATTTAAAACAAATTATTTTTTTAATACAATCTATCTCTCAATTTTGTGGAGTTTTCGTTCCACGTGGATTCGTTTTACGCGAATGAAAATCATGTACATAAATAAAGTCTGAGTACAAAAGAAAAATATATTGGAAATAAAGGCCTAGTATATAGCTTTAGAAAACTAACACAAACGTATCATTTTCATCGCTTGAAATATTTGGAAGTTCGACATTATTCTCATTGTTAGTGTGAATTTTTTCGGATTTGTTCTCAATCTTTTCGAAATTTTAAGGCTCGTTGAATATTTGGATCAGTATATGTAATGGCACTTTCCAGTTTTTTGGTTAATTCAAGAGCTTTACAAAAATTTTCTGCAGTGAAAGAATCTGTTTCTTCGTAGTCACCGTTACATTCATCATTAAGTTGGGTTTCAGATATGATATGAATTAAGTCAATATCGGTTAATTCACGATCTACTAGTAAATCATTAATGTAACACTCATTTACATTGCCAAACCTTTCTTTTTCAAACCTTTATGATAAAGTAATAATACTGGATATTCCTTCTTCGGTTGTCGGAACAGTATTGCCTTTTAAAATTTCTAGGGAAATATATTTTCTGACCGTATAAATTAAGATCGCGCATAAAAACTACCGCGTAAATTGCGTTATAATTTACCGCATAAAAAAACTGCTACGTAAATTAAGAGAGGGCAGTATTATGAATTGTAATAAGTAAGTCGGGATTTTAAACTTGATAAATATCAGGTTTATTTCCCTTTGGTAGAACCGCACGCTCTACCTAAACGAAAATAAGCACATTTCTCAAATGTGCCGACGTATCGTGAGTTTTCCTCACAATTTTAATTCAAATACAAGTACAAACACAACCAGTATAAGTTGTATGTGCCATTGTATTTGGCAATACTCTGTATACCCATATCCATAATAATTTTTGAAGTCTGGCTTTAGTGCTTGATTACTCTGTAACTTTCGGTAGATAGATATATTATAACAAATGCTATCATAAAGCGAGAAGAAGACGCCGCATAGTGTTGAAATATATCACTATAATAAGGTTTGTTACACATAAATATACTCTGAATGACCTACTTTGTCACAATGACAACAAATATTTATGACTTCAAATAAAATACTTTTATGTATATTGGCTCGCACTGAAAATCGTTCACTACTTTCACTTACCTGTCCGCTTTCATAAAATCCACTAAATATAAGTAAAAGTCATTTATAGTCACTGGAAATATTCTTTATTTGTTATTATATCATAGAATATAACTGAAAAATAGAAAAATTTGTGGAATAATAAGAAAGAAACAGTAACATAATGTTAATACATATAGTAAGGATAGTCACACTAAAAGTCGTTTATTTATTTTTATTTATAAAACTTAAATGTTAACTTAATAAAATATGTAAATTTAATATTTTGTTGATTGTCTACTATTTTCTGCAGCTTTTAACATACTACATATCGATTTTACGTTTCAATTACGTTTAAATCCATGATGTGTGGACAATTATACAGTAACCATTGTCTTACGATTGCTGTCATTGTCCTGGTAGTATCGAAATGCATTTACAATACTCAATTTTTCAGCACTCTTTTTTAAACTTCTTTTAAAAATGTCCAAATATATCCATTTATCCATAATTCCTTCGATAAAACTGTTTAGTTTTAAAACAGTGTAGTTTGCCTGCACCCACAGCAGACATTCATCCTCAAACGATAAGAGAACCTTTCTTCAGCGTAGGAAGGATATTTTTTATCTTCAATTCAGCATTAGACTTTCTCCAAATTACATTGTCCAACAAATATGAACCTTCAGAAAAATCTGCAGTATCAATTGAGTTATTTTTGGAGAATTTCTCGTCTAAAACAGGAATCCGAAAGCAGAATTGCTTTATCATTTTCAGTTTCTGAAGAATATGTGTTTTTATCTAAACCAAGCAATTATGGACTGTGACATTCTTTCAATTATTCCTGGAGTGGTAAATGAAAAACCAGATAAAATTTGTGGAAACAAGGTTAAACAATTCGTTTCAAGCGGTACTAAAACGTTTTTTGCAAAATTTGACTTAGTTGATAAATTTTCACAAATCCATCCTACAACTTGTAAATTAAAATTATCTTCATAAATTAAAATTAATTATTTAATTAAATTTAATTATCTTCATAAATTAAAATTAATGAATAAAGTGTTTTGGTATTAAAGAATTCAAAATCATTCCGATACATATTCTAGATGGTTTCTTCTTAACAGCAGAAACCATTCTACAGAATTCGATACTGTGTAACAAATTTGCATTAGATAAAGAACTTTCCGTAAACGTGCGAAAGTATTGCGCAGGCTGTTTTTTAAACTTTGACGGTCATTTAATCCATTCAAAACCACAAAATTTAATAACTGTATACGCTAATGTACTCAAGATACTTTCTTCTATCTTTTAAGATTAAATTGAACTTCCTAGTGTTTTGAGTTTTAAGTTTTAAGTTTTCGAGTTTTTTCATAATACTTTATTTTTCCCCAAAATCAGGTGTTTTTACAAAAATCCATAGTTTTCAAAAATCCATAGTTTTCAAAAACCGTGAGAAAGCAATTCCGCTTTCGGATTCGTGTTTGGGACGAGAAACTCTCCAAGAATCACTCAATAGATGTTGCAGATTTTTCTGAAGATCCAAATTTGTTGGACAGTGTAATCATTTACAATCTGGTAAACGTAATCTTTGTGTTCTTTATTTTTGGTAAATCATTTATTATACTCCTCCGTTAATTTAATACCCCCCTTAACCGTATCATTAATTACTCGTACTTTATTCATTAATTCTAACGGTAGAATAAAACTTGTATTTTCGAACCAAGTTGTAGGATCGGTTTGTAAAAATTGATCAACTAACTCAGATTTTGCAAAGAACGTTTTAGCACCGTTTGAAACGAATTGTTCAATTTTGTTTTCAAAAATTTTATGTATTTTGTCATCTACCACTCCAGGAATAATTAAAAGAATATCACAGTCCATAATTGCTTGTTTTAGACAAAAACACATATTTTTCAAAATTGAAGGTGATAGAGCAATTCTGTTTCCACACCGGTGTTCGACATGAATCGTACTTTTCTGTTTTCTGACTTGATAAGAAACCAATGCAGCAAATTGTCCGTAATTTTCATTTTCTTTCGGATCGTTCGTTAAATAGTTTCTCGATGGAAGATGAAATACGAATTTGTTCATAAAAAAGCAATTGAAATTCGGTTGTTGATCAGCCTTTGCGCGATACTATATATTCCTGTTTTAAAAATTCTGTTTCTACTTTACAATTACTATATTAAAATAAAAAAGGTAACACAATAATACTTTTATGAATCTATATTTAAATATCTTTATTTAGTTATTAAGAGATAAAATTGTAAGATCATAAATGATCTTTCTATCGCTACCTTACAACATACTAACATATAGACAAAAAGAATTAAACTAACATTTTTAATATAACAGAAATATATTAAAGAAAAAGAAAAAAAAGAAAGAAGAAAATAAGAAGTGTGATGATAAATTGAAATTCGTCTTATTCAACACAATATTTAATTTACAATCTGAAGAAAATTAACGAACTAATTTAGAAACGAAATATGTGTAAAGAATTAAATTTAATTGCGCCCCAATATACAACGTTAAGATTATCAATATTGAAAATTATTTGTTAGATATTTATAAATATATTCTATATTATATGTAGGTATTTATGCATGTACGTGTATATAGATATAGATGTAGGGATGTTTATATCTTACGATTAATAAATAACATTTTTTTCCCGGCATTTTGATAAGACTTTTTAACAGATAAATTTAAGTATATACTTTCAGTGTGCAACCGATGGTAAACTAGCAACACGTCTCTTAACAAGTATCTATTTACCTAAATATAAGCGCTTTATTATTATCAGTCGCATTTCAACGTCTTCTCACAATGAATTTCTCATAACTCTAGCGCATTATCCTTAAGGTGACCATCCCCCATCGTAGAGTAACAAACCATAATCCTTTTTACGAAAATTTTAATCTTATCTAACTCTGACCGTCTCTCATTTTTTCGAAGAACTTCAAATACCAAGAATTTCCAAGATGTAAAGCACTAACTTTAACGAAATAAGGTTCAAATTAATTTAGGTAGAAAAATAAAAACAGTATTACCAGAGTAAAATCAGAGAAAGAAAATGTGACAAAGTTAAAGTACAAAGAATTAATTTCAAATTGTTTATTAGTGCTAGAATCCATGTCATAATACAGCTATTTCATATTATACGTATCCGAACCCCCTACAATTCTACGTAACTTGTGTGTCTGACAAAATATAACCATAGAAGAATTCTCCCAAAAAATTATCTGTCAAATCCA
The DNA here is from genome assembly GCA_951804975.1 of Anthophora plumipes. Taxonomy (NCBI): domain Eukaryota; kingdom Metazoa; phylum Arthropoda; class Insecta; order Hymenoptera; family Apidae; genus Anthophora; species Anthophora plumipes. Next base: position 10,828,089 of record OX638120.1, read on the forward strand.
AAGAAAAACTATGATAGAAATATGTAAAAGAGACACATGTGAAAACATGAAAGTACAAATGCTTCCTTTTTGAGTTACCACGTTTAAAAGTTATGGACACAATAGAAGAAATGTTCGATGATAATCTTCTTGAAATCTCTCTCCTTCGAAGTTTCTTACAGAAAAATATCTAGGGAGAATTAAAAATAGTTTTCTGTAGGGCTCAATTGTACCATTCGAAAATTGTTTAATAGATTCGAAGATTCACAAACATTTCTCTCTATTTATACTCCGTATATGCACAACTTGAGAGATCTAGAACTAGAAAAAGAAGCATTTGAATGATGTTTACATAAACGTTTAATCTTACTGTTAATTAACGTACGCTGTTAAAATTTAGCTGAATACGCGACGAACATTATCGGTATATCATTTTTTTCCTTAATTCCATTATTCATCCGTAATACTATCGTATATACGAAAGAAGTTTCTTCTATTTTATTAATAATTACGTTTTACGATAATTACGTGGAGTTGTATATTTAAAAACACTTGTCGCACAAACAGAAATTCTCTTTGAAGTCTCTGCTTTGAAAGATTGGATTGTAGAGGGCTAACGAGATGCGTTTGTTACATTATATATAATAATATGCAACTCACGACACGTCACATACATTATTATATAGAAATCTGAATACGTAAATAGTTGTATTGTGCAAAGTGTAAATTTTATTGTACGTGAAGGCTGGATGTCCAACTACGAAACCTAGAAAATGGTCACCTGAATTTTTACGAATTTCTCCTTTTCATAATATATTTGATATTACACGTTTCTTTCGCTCTCGCTCTTAACTCTCGTTCTTCCTTTCTCTCTCACTTCACACTATTTTTATTACGATGTTCTCTCTCTCTCTCGCTTTCTCTCCCGCACTCTTTCACTCTTTAAAATTTGGAAAATCTTTTTTTTTTTACTCGCATTTAATAAATTCGAACTTATTATTTGCCACGTCAAACACGCGCAGATAAAGCGCCAGGCACTTGTAGATATAAGGAAGATTTATACAATGTGTTTTCTTTCTTTTTTCTTCTATCCGGTGGGATATTTCATTGTTTGAATTTCATTGTTCACAATTTGTAGGACGGACGACGTTGTTCGAATGATAGCAAAATTATTCCGATGGAGGAATTGTTGTTTCTCTATTTGAAATGATTTCTACGAAACGAATAAATCAGCTTCGTATTTTATATCGCGTTGGCTTTACGAACGAACATTTATTTGAAGATAAATTAAAGCATCGCCGACCGCACGAATTTTTCGCGAAAATTGACGTTGAAAAATATAACATTGAAATATTAACTGAAATATGTTTAGTACTCTGAACTTGGATGATTTTCATTCTTTAACACGTTCTCTGCCACGTGTACCATTTTCGGTACAAGCTGAGACTCATTTCTACGCCAAATGATGTTTTTCTCGTGAAAAGGAAAGGACTACCAACGAAATATTAAGTCTTTGTTTTAATTAGTTGCAAGCGTCATTATTCCTGTGTATCAATACTTTAATCCCCCTATAAAATTCTCAAGAAATATATTTTTTCTATTATTTTGTGTACCACTTTATTTATATTACTGATTCATATTATATGTAACAAGCTAGGATAGATAATAAAGAAATATGTTGAAAAATATTGCCTTTAAATCAATTTTGGTAGATATAAGTATTTGTATCATAGCAATTATACTATGCCGATACTTTTGTCCAGCACTGTATGTCAAGTATCCCTTCTCAGCTTATTAAAACGATGGTGCTCTAATACTTATTCGTTATAAACTGAAGTTTCGGAGTCATTCTTAAAGAATAAAGGCACTAGCCTTGTTTGCACATTGTTTACATCTTTTTTTTTTTTTTTTAATACGAAACATTCTTAAAAATCGCGTCAACTTCCTTTCTGCAGCGACTGTATGTGTACGGTGTCTCTTGAAGAGACACTTAAGACGATTGTCTCTTGCTTTTGCTATAATTTGCCGCCTATTTCTCAAACACCTTCATTGTAGACCAAAAACAATAGAACTTGCTACTTCTTTAACGAAGGTTTTCATCCAATTTTACATATAATAGTAGCAACAAACATAACAATTGGTAAACAGTGCAAAATATTCGCTGATAACTATAATAAGGAATGTCTACTTAAAGTAGAGCATCGGAGTTTTGAAAATACTATAGAAGCTCATACTGCTTTCGTATAATGGACAAAATCGCTCGACAAAAGGTGTTTGAAGAAGAAGAAGGATTATTTTGTAATGCTGGAATAGCAGAATGATTCTGTAAATCAAATATTCAACTGTAAATACTCACAAAACGTTATTAAAAATAATGGAACAGAAAAAATAGGCAAATTTGGCAAATATATTAACAGATTGAACGCAGCAATATTAAAGAATATTTTAATTCCCCAGTTACCTTCTTTTCTTTTTGTAATTTGCTGGAAATAACATAAAATAATCGTATATTACGGTTTTGTATCTATTTCATGCAACTAAGTACCCTTAAAATTTGGCCTAAATCAAGTAAAAATAAAACCTCATATAATAGGTACTATAGATTGCTATAGTACCATATAGTTGAAATTCTACCGCTCCAACTATATAGACCTGTTTACCAGGCCACACATTTCCATTAGCTATAAACATTTCATTCAGATATGAATCAAGAATGTACCACGCGACCTGAAAGAAAAATCTGCGCGAAGCAAATATGATTCACGCAGCGCATTGAACAAATGTGGTGTAAATCGTGTTTCATTCATACAGCAGTCGACGTGTTAAACCTTATAGCGTGTACCGTTTTAAGTACACGTGGCGTGTTAACAACACTTCGTTAAATGCAGCTTGGCAGAGAACGTGTTAAACAATGAAAGAATAAGGTTTAGTAACTTGAGATTGAGATAAACGATTTAGACGAGGGTCATTTGAAAAGTTCGCGACTTAGACGTTTGAATTTTATTTACGATTAATTTATAATAATTAATTCATATTTATCTTAAAGTTGCAATTACTTTATACATATTTTTTACGTTTTATATTGATCTGTTGCATAATTTATCGGAAAGATTAATTTAAGGAAGAGCTGTCGTGAAATGGATATCGCGATATTGAGTATCGCGTCGTTATTAAGTTTGTAAAATCGCTGATTTTAAGTTCGACTTGTTTCCTCGTTCTGCCTATTCTCCAGATTTAGCTTCTCTCAGACATTCATGTATTTCTAAAACTGAAAAGATTCCTTGGTAGTCGACGATTTTCATCAGATGATAAAACTGACAGCTGCGGTAAACAGCAACAGGATGAAGTACATTAAAGTTGAAGGAGATTATGTTGAAAATAGTAACAATTTAAGGATCCAAATAGTACGTTTTCATTTCAAAGCCGCGAACTTTTCAAATGACCCATGTACATCTTTAATACTTCGTCGATGTGTAAATATTCGTCAATTGTAATATAAAGTGTAATCGAACGTAATATTAATAATTAAATTTAAACTGCGATTGTTTAAATTTAAAAATGAGAAAAAATATTTTTCTGAATTACTTTTACTATAAGTTTCTGTTAAAGAAATCCATCTCACTTTTCTATTAACAAACTTAATTGTAATAATAACCGTAAAGCACTGATCATTGATTCAACAGCAAATTTGGCAAATCTGGTATAGAATGAAAGTCGTCCGAGAGACTTCCTACAAACAGCAAACGTATCTTCTAATTGAAAATTCACATTGTTAAAATGACGAAGTTGCATAAACCTTTCCTTACAGTAATTAAAGTGTTCGAGCTCGCTGATACGAAGGGGTTAAAGAGAGCTCGTGCTTTAACATACAGCAAACACAATAGAAGGTGTTGCAAACATCCTCTGAGATCACTGATGAAGAAAAGCGCGTGTAGACAGGAAATCAGAGTACGCTCGACAAGAAATTACACAAGTTAACTTAGCCTATAAAGCGTTACTTTAACAGTGGGCTAATTATTATTATTATTATCATCATCATCATCATTAACGCTCATTTGTTAGTCGATGTCTCCCTTATCTCAATATGCTTATTCGTGCAGTATTAATTGATAGGTACAACACATTCGCATTTTCGAAACGGAATTAACTAAACAGCCCTACAGTTATGATATTATACCACAAAGCCTGGATTAATAAGATTCATTGGGAACGCCATCACCGATTCTCTTCGAAGTTCTGACATTCTTAAAGCTGACATTTTTTTGACAACTATTTCCTTAAGCGCTTTCGGCACGTGTACGTTTAGTGCTTAAGTGAAGTAAAACTTATGCTACGATAAATTCTTGACGCTCTCGCAAAGAAATGTTTCTTTCTCTCTCATGCTAGCAGAACAACTAACGGATAGTGGTAGAAATTCCATTGGAATAGTAAACAAAAACCATTTGTAAAAATATCGTGAAATTTCTTTATGTATCACATAGAAACTATTGAATCTGCTTTTTTTCCTCTCTTTTTCCCTTTATCTGTATAAATACATAGTAACGAACGTGGGTATTGACGCACGCAACATTTCATTAATAAATTATTCAAGAAAAAGGAAAAGTATCACTTTTGCAAGTCTATGGATTAAATGTAGAAGCTGTGAGCGTTAAATGTTGTAAAGTAAATATTTCACGAGATGTTCTCTTTGGAAATAAAAGTACCAGTGGCATGTATAAAACAAAATACACTTTTCCCTCAATTTACGCGGAAAATTATAACACGATTTAGGCGGTAGTTTTTATGCACGATCTTAATTTACACAACCAGTAAATATACTTTCCTAGAAGTTATAAAAGTAACAAGTGTAGACAGTAACTTACTCGGCGATATTGAAACACGTCAGTGTTGTATGAGAAAAGTACATTACATTGTGCTAGTTATCATACATGTATTTGCATAAAAAAACCTCGATAAGGCTTAAAATTTCGACAAGATTTAGTGAAATGTTGTAGCGAATATCAACAAATTTATGAAAACTTAGTTAAAGAAAAGATCCAGAATAAATCATGCGAAAAAATTCACATTAACAATGAAAATAAATGTCGAATTTTCAAATATTTCAAGCGATGAAAATATGTTTGTGCGGATGAAAAAGAAAAAGTTGATTGTTTCGAATTACAGTAGCGATAGTAACATCGAATAAAATTTACTTTTGTTTTTTGAAACGTCGTTATTTCTTTCGTTAAGCTATTTCAAACGAATATGTATTTCTAAAACTTATATGTACTAGCTTTTATTTCCAACATTTGTTCTTTTATACTGACAGACTTTATTTACGCGATTTTCATTCGCATAAAACGAATTCACATGGAACGGATATTCCGTGTAAATTGCGGGACGGGTGTATAATCTTTTGAACTGAACGAATTCCAACTCAATTCTTACTGGTTATGGTTAAACGATCAATTTATCAAAAATATGAAAAGAAATGCAAAAAGTGAGACTGAGAAAAGAACAAAACGGAAGTTCAGCTGGTACTCCAAGAGTATCGCACTGTAATAAAAAGAGGAATTAAACGGTTAATCAAATAGGAAAATGTTTCACGATACTGGGTCAATTTTGACCCAGTTTATTTCTCTTTTGGACTACGTGTTTAAAGTGGATGCGTAAATTGTTCAGGATATATATAAGTTGTAAGAAGTTTTACTATTTTTTTCGCGATTCCAACCAATTACAATTTTTTCCATATTTTGTGTTCACATTATCTAGTAAACTATTCCTTTTAAACTCCTCAAAAAAGAAACTCACACCATTTGATTGAATTTGGAAACATTTCTACTGCTTTAAAGGGTGCCCAAATAATTAATGGGAATCATTGTATGATACTTCTACAATGAAAAGTTGCCTGTTCCAATACCTCTGTTTATCACTCTATATACATAAGTTTCGATTCTCCGGGAAGCTTATTATATTTTCAATTATTTGCACTTCCTAGAAGTCGACCAATATCCGTTTAACATTGACAGATCCGTATTAAAATTCTTAATACATTTTCATTTATTTTACTTTAAGCCTAAAGATAGAACTGATCTGAAAATCATAATATTGCAACGTCAAGGTCTTTGGTGGCGCTTTGCGAGTCACTTACAAACACTAAAAAAACAAAGGATTGCAATTTACCTAGAAAATTTTGTGCAGAGAAGGTTATTAAAATGTGGAATTGATGATGAATTAATATTAATACTGTAAAATCATTTAATAGACATTCAATTGTATCCAGTATATTCATGATTTTATCGAAATCGATCCGCTTAATCTTTATCAATTAAGCTTACCGATATGAACGCCACTTAAAAACACTGACGCCTACGATCTTCCGGAAACAATAGACATCTTTATTTCTTTTCAAAGATGAGGCAACTTATTAATTACGAAAATTGATAATTTACAAATATAATTATAATTACAATGTAACACCTGTAAAGCTTTTCGAAATACAAGACTATTTATCGTCATTTTACACCTGGAATTGTTGCATAATTCATATGTATACTTTGCACGCAGCATTTGATTAACAAATGCAAATCGCTTCATCTTCACATATGCATATATACGTATACATTATGTATACATATACATACATGCATGCATACATATAGTGGCGAATATATACTTGTGAACACTTTCACGAACATTATCATGAAAACCGTATTAGGTTTACAAAATTTGTATTTGGTGCGTTGAAAGTGTTACTTATGAAACGCTTTCCTGGATATTTCTGTTTCTCCAAACTAAATACATCCGGAGGTAAATGGAATTTCTTTCGTTTTCTTACGGCACATCGGCGGACGTAGACTTACGAACAGATGAAACAAGCGGTTCTTATCTGTCTATTATTATTTTGCACTTCAAGTCTATTATTATTCTACTATTATATTATATACAGTGGATTCCGGTTAATTGGGACGCCAGTTAAGCGGGATTGCCGTTTATTTGAGACAAATACTGAAGAACGGAAACAAAAACTATTGTTTCCACTACGCTTATATGAGGCATATCGCCGTTTTATTAGGACAGTTTACGCTCGTATTGTTAACAATTGGAGATACAGTAGAGCTCGTTATGTAATAGTGATACTGATTGGAAATACAGATACTTCTGAGCAAGATCTGGTGACTAATCAGGTAGCCAGAAAATGTATTTTTAAACAAAGACAATATTTTCTGCAAAATGGAAACGAAGCATACCCCATTTCTGTGTTCGATGTCTGGGCCGATTTCGTCCATTTGCAGAGAAATTTCCGAAGAAATAATTATAATAAATAATTAATATAAATAATTATAATTAATGTATTTATTTATATATTACATAATATATATGTTTATATTTACTTATTTTTGATTACTTATCGTTAGCTTTGTTTGCGTGCTTAAATACACATTTGTATTCAAGACTTCATATTACATACGTATTTCAATAAATCGTTTTTGGCTTCATTTTTTACGTTCTTCAGATTTTGCCTGTTGAAAATCGCTTTTTTGGGACAACCACTTAATTGAGACAAATTAATCCAATCCCAATGTGTCCCAATTGACCGGGATACACTGTATTACGTGTTTATAAGTACCATTTTCAAAAAAGTGAACAAATTAACAATACTTTGCAGTGAATTTTACATTTGATCTTTTTCCCAAGTTTTGTTCCAGTTTGACCTACATTTTTATATTGTAGTTTTTATTTTACCATTTATACAGGGTGTCCCGTTTAAGTGAGTACAGCAGGATATCTCGGAAGGAGTTGTAGTTATTAAAAATGTATTCGTACAAAAGTTGTTTGGTAGGACGGGCTACATCATGTAGCAATAGTTGTTTTCTTGTGGGTGGAGTAGTAGAGGAGATCTGAAGGTCGATCTAATTTTCTTAAATGGAATGCTATATTTTTTTCTTCAGAAAGTAACAGCTGGCACCAAGACAAATCCAAAGAGGTGCTACAGTAAATCGTTAACTTATGTTTACGTTCTGCATCGGCTGATGGCAGACAGCTAGCAGAACTGCAGAACGTAAACATAAGCCAACGATTTACCTTTATCGAACTCAGAATACCTCTTTGGATTTGTCTTAGTGCTTGCTGTTACTTTCTGAAAAAAAAAATATGGCATTCCATTTAAGAAAATTAGATCGACCTTCAGATCTCCTCTACTACTCCACCCACAAGAAAACAACTATTACTACATGATGTAGCCCGTCCTACCAAACAACTTTTGTACGAACACATTTTTAATAACTACAACTCCTTCCGAGATATCCTGCTGTACTCACTTAAACGGGACACCCTGTATATTCATCCCAAAAACGTTAAGACATTCGAAGAATATCAAATTATTAGAAAACATAAATAATATTGACAAAGATTGTTTTTGAAGATAACCAGGAAATTTCTAATATCGAACATGATGCAGAGGAAAATAATTATGATTTATTTGACGAGTCAGTCTCTGAAGTGCGAAAAATATGTGTGTGAGAGATGTGCAATCAAGAGTCCTATAATTTGTAAATAATGTGTTGAAAAAGAATAAAATAAACATTATTTGTTTTTACATATAAGAAAATATTTTGTTCGCTATCTAATTGTTCACAATCTTCGCTCTATATTAAGAAATATGTCTTTAATAAGATATTGTAAAGATTAGAAAACTAACATTATTTGTTCAAAGTGCAAGAAAAATTTGTGTGTGGAAAATGTGCATTTGAGAACCCTACAATTTGTAAAAACTGCGGTGGACAAGAATAAGATACACATTTTTTATTTCTAAATAAAAGAAATTATATCTTTCATTTTTCGTCCTCTGTTCATGTTTACAAATGAAATGAAAAAATTTAATTTCATTTGTCATTATGTAAAAGTTCTTTTATTCATTACACCCATCCCTCCATTTACGCGGTAATATTTTATACGCAGTCAGGTAGGTTCGGTTTTCTATAAACTTTCACTGAATTTATAACATCAGAGAGACGCAAATGCTTACTTAAACGTATCAATTACATAACTCGGACTTTTTTTTTCATCCCTTGTCCTATGATTTAACTTTCGACAGCACTCTGAACCACAGTACAGATTCTGACACCAAATAAAATTTATTTTGGTTTTCTGAAATATTTCTTTTTATTAACCTATACGATTTAAATGTTTTTTTTATAATTCATACCTGTTTTTTTTTTACCATGTTTTTTTTCACACAAGCAGACTCTATTTACACGATCTTTATCCGCATAAAAAAAATCAACTCGGAACGGTGAATCCGCGTAAATGGAAGGATGGGTGTATTTAAGTCAGTATCAAATTGACTATTATCTGTATTAAATAATAGAAAAGCATAACTTTTTTTAAAGTCCGGTCACGATAGAAATAGGTATACATAAATCGTCGGTGTTAAGTGTTAAAACGCAGCTGTAGACATTCATAATGAAATATTATTAAATGTGGAGCAAGTAATAAGTGTAAGAACGATTTAACATCGTTTAAATGAATTTAACTTGAAGAGAATAGCTCAAAAGAAACTTTTAATATCAGAAGAGGATCTAAGCGCCTGACTTGAATTTGCAAGAACTTCATCGATGAAATCCTCCAAAGTTGTGTTTACCGACAGAAGCAAGTTTAACCGATTTGGTTCTACTGACAAATCCTATGTGAGCCACAAATCTGATGAAGAATTTAATAAAAATTGTACAAAAGCAACCGTGAAATGTAGCGGCGGATCTGCACTTGTTTGAGGCTTATGAGCATAAATGGTACATCGAATTACAGGAATTATAGATCGTTTTGTTCATTTAGATATAATACAAGATATGTTTCTATTTGTTAAAGACAAAATGCCTAACAATTGGATTTACCAGGCGAATAACGTACAAGAATTTTTGGAAAAAGAAAAAACTTTTAACCCTTTGTACTCCACAGGCGTCGCCATGGCGACATTTATAACATGAACAATTATTTCATACGTCTTATTTTTATTAAAATAAAGCAAATTGACGAAATAAATAGAAATATATAAAATCATAAGCATGTATCATTTTTTCGTTTCAAAATAGAACTTTTCGTTCTCAAAAGTTTCTTTGCAAAAGTGTGCTGAAGTTGATAATCAATTATGTAAAAAAAAATACTGGGAGTACAAAGGGTTAAATATTACGAAATGGCCTGCTCAGTTCTTAGATCTCGATCGAACAGAGATGCCGCGGATTGATGTCGATCGTAAAATAAAATGTCAGAAACCATAAAATATTCAAGATCCGTTTAAAACAATCGAAGAAGCTTTTGGTTCGTTTAATTAATTCTACGCCACGACGTTGTGCCGAAGTCGTCAAAAATAATGACAGAGCTACGAAATATTAGTCTAATAATATTAAATATTATTCAGGCCCTCGAAAACAGCAATGAACCAATAAAATCTGTCGAAAATTATGTTCATAAGCGTGTATGAAACTTCTAACAAGAAGTGATGTTAATCTATTTTTTCTTTTTGTATTTGCTATTAATTTATAATCAAATATGTTATACGTATCCGCAGAACATTGCGTTATTTATACTTAACATATAAAAGCATTGGATCGAAAAATGTAGCAAAAGATTGAAAGTGACTATGTTCGTAAGTATATAGCCGCCACTGTATGTATATGTGTGTATGCATACATAATGTATATATAATATAGGTATACAAATATAAACTATTTGCCTTATTTTAAAATGTCTGGGACTCATGGTAGGAAGTAAACTTCTGCTTTCTGGATAGACCCGGTTATTTTATTACACACTAAGTAAACTCCATTTTTCATAAACCCGTTTCTTTAAAGGTTTTTTTTTTCTCTTTAAATTGCCTCATGGATTCTTTTTTTAATGTTTTAGGCACAAGTTTGCATGTCGCTGGTGTTCGTTTATCGTGTGTGTTATCAAAAACTGAATGTTCAATCGACTCTTTTTTTTTTTCTTTCTCAATTCAAACTGTTTGCATCGGATTAAAAAGGATCACTGAATATATATATAAACTAATATATGTATATATATATATATATATATATATATATATATATATATATATATATATATTAGTTTGTATATATACAAACTAATACCATAATCGATTGTGGTTAAACTGAAAGTTACGAAAGTTTTTTTGTAAGAATTACAAAAATTACCCACCGAGCATTAATCACTAAATGGGGAAAATGATTTTTATGGATAAGTTACTGTGAGGTATATTTACAAATGGAGGCTAGAGTTCTTAATCGGGCACAGGAAAATATCAAAGATATCGTCGTAAACTTTTTAAGAAAGAACGACAATGACGCTTCTATTCTTTATCTTTCAATTTTGGTATTTACTTGCGCACCGATTCTACAGGATGTTGAACGAAAGGTTCTACCAAATGTTAAAAACACGAAGTGCTCATTGAAATGAACAAAAAATGTTCGATAAACGTGCATTTAAAAATTGTTTATTTCAAAGTAATAAAAAGTTCCTTTAAATATTAACGTTTGCAACAAATATGCACCATTTTTTTAAACGGAAAATCAAGCAATTTTCGTGAAAAATTGTGTACGTTAAAAATCATAACCTTTCTTTTATTTTGTTAAAATGATAACTTTTTCAATCGTTTCACATTGTAAAATTAAGAAATAAAATTTCTCGTAACTTTGAAACAAATGTTTCAAACGCACGGTTTATCAAACCGTTTTTTGTTTATTTCAACGACTATCGTATCACGAAATAATCTTAAAATTTGGTAAAACCATTTTTGAACACCCTATATGCTGTCTTTTTTACAGCACTTCGATTCACTTAAATCTAATAGATCTGTATGGCCTCATTACGATCCAAGTAGATTCGTAATTCACTAATAATTAAACTCTTCACGTTCGACATTTTGGTTCTTTCACACCCTTAGTAACGCGAATAATAATTTCTTTTTTTTTTATCTTCTCGTTGATTGAGACTTGCCATCATTTCTTCTAATTTGTATACCGATTTTTACTACTTGTATACACTTCATCCGCTGCCTTCGATTATTTGGAACTGATTTGATCACTGAACTATCGCTGCGAACGTTCAAAGATCGTACTCCAACCTTTACATATATGCTCAAATCATATTTACCCGGTCTAATCTGTCGCAAAGTCAGAAACCAGGTAGGTATTCAAGTTACAATTGTGTGTGGTATCCTACCGTTAGACTTAAATTTACAACTAGAATAAATATTATCGATAGAGTAAGGTCCTTTTCATACTTTCCGAGATAATTATTAACATTATATCACTTGTAAATCTAAAATTAGAACCATTAATACACAAAGTTTCGCAAACTTCGAGAGCTAAACTTGTACCATTTCTCAAAAAGCAAGTTTTCAAAAATTAAAAAAAAATTTAATTCTTTTACTAAAAACTACTCGAGTGTTGAAATTTCAATTTAGATATCTTTCTGCGAATTGAATCCTCCTGGATTAAATCAAATTTCGTAGAACTCAATTGAATTAAAAACTTTTAACACTTTGCTGACCGATCTCCCCGTTTCACGAAAAGAGGAGATTGCATAAATTCGTCTATTTCGAACGCTGGCACACTTTTAAAAAGTGCTACGTTGTTTAATATATTTTTATTTCATTTCAACGTTTATCCAAACAAATGACTTCGATTTGTGTAGGTGACGTGAAATATATTAACCCTTTGACTGCGGAGTAGTTGAAACTTAAACGCTCTGTGATCATACAATGTGTAACTAAATTACTAGTTTAATTCTTTACCTATGCCAAATTGAAATGTAACAAATTCATTCTTTCGGAAGTATATTGTTCGTTTAAAAATACTAATCTTCCAACTTCATTGTTACAATCCTCGCTCAAATTTGACTCTCTTTGTCTAATTCACCGTCTCTTAGAACAAATTCTTCAAAACTTCTCGACAATTTTAAGCTTTCACTGTATATTAAAAATAATATAACAAATTACACACACCGCGAAAGAAATATTATGACACGCTACTGCAACAATTACAACTGTCTGTCATCTGAAGAAATAAATAACTCTCTAAGAAATGAAAAATAAGTGTTCGATATAAACAGAAAAATTAGATTTTAGTGAAAACTAAAATATATTCGTAAATTTTAAGATGTTTTGAATATTTGGAGGTCAAGACGAAATAAAACGAACAAATAAAAAAATATAAACAATTATTATGAAAAAAAACTGTATATAGTGTGAACAAAGTGTTCTCTTGTTTAAATTTACATTTTTATTTCCAAAAACTCTAAAAGAAAATTATTTAAAAAATTATAATTTTTATCCTGAATGAAATTAAACAACTTTATCTCAAAAAAATCTCTTTTTCACACATTCGTCACCTCAGGACAATTACCAAAAAGCACTGTCAGTGATAAAATTAAAAAATAAAACTATCATTTCATTACAACTTAATTCCATATTATAACAGCCACACATACTCTGTGTTTGACGAATATACTCGTCATCGCTTACTGTTTGCGACAGATTTTAGGTACCCACTTTTCAAAGAGGTCACAACAGTTAACTGGTTAAAAGTTGATGACTTTTCTTTTCATCCGAAGTGTAAGACAAATGATTGCCGAACGCATATATACGTCCATAATTCACATCGATAGACAGACGCATATATGCGTCCATAGTCCACATCGATAGACAGACGCATATATGCGTCCGGTAGCAGTCAAAGGATTAAATAATCATTATTTTATTATTTCAAGTTACTTGCATACTTCATGAGTGCTTAAACGTAAGTATGTTACTAGCGAGATAATATTCCTAAGCGATAATTACCAATATTGATGACACTTTGGCATATAGTAGGCCTCAAAGAAATATTTTACAGATACACTCGTCCCTCAATTTACGCGGCAATTTCTTTTTTGCGCGGCAAATTATAACACAATTTAGGCGGTAGTTTTTATGCACGATCTTAATTTACACAACCAGTAAATATACTTTCTTAGAAGTTATAAAAGTAACAAGTGTAGACAGTAACTTACTCGGCGATATTGAAACACGTCAGTGTTGTATGAGAAAAGTACATTACATTGTGCTAGTTATCATACATGTATTTGCATAAAAAAACCTCGATAAGGCTTAAAATTTCGACAAGATTTAGTGAAATGTTGTAACGAATATCAGCAAATTTATGAAAACTTAGTTAAAGAAAAGATCCAGAACAAATCATGCGAAAAAATTCACATTAACAATGAAAATAAATGTCGAATTTTCAAATATTTCAAGCGATGAAAATATGTTTGTGCGGGTGAAAAAGAAAAAGTTGATTGTTTCGAATTACAATAGCGATAGTAACATCGAATAAAATTTACTTTTGTTTTTTTGAAACGTCGTTATTTCTTTCGTTAAGCTATTTCAAACAAATATGTATTTCTAAAACTTATATGTACTAGCTTTTATTTCCAACATTTGTTCTTTTGTACTGACAGACTTTATTTACGCGATTTTCAATCGCATAAAACGAATCCACATGGAACGGATACTCCATGTAAATTGTGGGGCGAGTGTATTCTCTTTTTTATCGGCAATCGTCCACAAAAATCGCCTCAAAATTAAAAATAGTAAATATATTTCAATATCTCGAACATGATTAAAAACCGAAGAATGGTGTATATATCAACAAATTTGATACTTTTCAACGTTTAATTGCAAACGTCGCTGCGAAAGATGTGTGCGGTTGGCAAAGTGTTAATAAAGTTTACTTGAAACGGGTATAATAACGTAGTATTTAATCGCTGTTAACACATTAAGCGGCACATTGATTTTGAACGACTTCTCGTTTAACTGTTCAGTTCTTAAAAGTTTCGCAAAGAAAGTTACAATAAATTTAACGAAGAAAGTGGTAACTTTGTAACGTCTGCAGAGAAAAGTTGTATCTTTGTTTAAATATGTTTTTAGTGAAATAAGGAATTAATAAATGATAATGAATTATTTTCTAAATTTAAAGCTGTTCATTTTTTTAGAATTAACGCCGCCTAAACAAAAAGTCTAGTGTCGGCGTGACGCTTAACACGTTAATACTATTTCACTAAATAAAAGTAAGAGCTGTAATTAAAAAATGATACACGTGTTATAAAGCAAGAAAACGATTGAAAACTTCGCCAGTGTATTAACGATTCTAAACAATGCACAATAAACGATTTTGCCTCTACATTGTGGTTGTTTGCGAAGCTCTTAATCATAAGCATTATGTCAGTTAAGATTATTGTTCCATTTACACGTAGATCACGAACGAAAGAATTCTCTTCGAATAAAAATCCCAGGACCTTAAGATTTACATTATGTAACAAATAAAACGTAACTTATCCTAATAATGTCACATTATATTTCTGATCTATTTTTGCAATTACTAAATTACACCTATTCTAGATTTATCTCGATCATTATTTGCATCGATAGGGCTTCGTTAATCAAGCCCAGATCTAATGCCATATAGATTCAACTTAAAAGTAGTTTTTATATTCTGCCTGAAGAGATGTTTCATATTTTTAAACACCAGATAAAAGGTAAGTGTATTCATCGTTTACCTTCGTCGAAATATTTGTCAATTGTGTGGTTGATATGAATAAGGTACTACCACAGTTCAAGCTACACCATAATTCTTGTTCCACATGCAAAGAATGTCAAGTGAAACTGAAATAAATCAATTAGAACATGCATCCCTGGAGCTTTGATTAATAATAGTAAATTCTTCAAAGTAATATACTACTACACTCTTAACACATTAAATGCCACGATAATTTTACATAGTTTGCCCGTAGCGCCAACATGAATTTACGGCATATCGCATAATATTTAAGCATAGATATTATATATATAAATAAAACTCTTTTTATATATTCTATCGTTGCATCAATTTCTTTACACCACTGTAGTAACGATGATAATATAAAAATTTACTCGAATTATAGGTTTCTAGTAATCTTGGCTTTGCCGGTCACCGGTGACCCCCATGGCGCTACGAACAAACTCGATGCCGGTCATCGGTGACCCCCCATGGCATTCAACGTATTAAGCAGTAATAATTCAATGATATAAAATCATTATATCTAACTATAAAGAACAATTTTTGAATCGTATGTGATTGTAATTTTCAAGTGGTTTCACTAGTCACGTGAAAAATTCTAATTTGTTTTTTGTTCAGGCCAATGTTCCTCTGTTTCTTTTTTAAGTTTCTTAAACAATCCCGAAAAATGACATTAGATTTAGACTCATTGAAATTCTCATGCCGTACAAAAGATATTATTTAGCAAACGTGGCACCGTGTGTTTTACAGCGCTAAACACATTACATAACACTGTGTTTCGTCAACTCGCCGCCACGAACTTTGGATTTTATTACAGATTCTTAACTTACTTTGGCCATTGACTCGGAGACCTCGACGATAAACATTTACAAATTCTTTTTATATTCACTTGCATCTCCCTAGAGCGACAATTCATTGCTTGATGTGGCCAAGTTTTTTAATGCTTATGATAAATACGATAGACACGACAGATATACTTGTAAAGAATCATAGTCTCGTGAGCGTAATAACAAATATGCTTGATGATGTTCGCTGCAATCGGAAAATTGATACGCGCCCCGCTGGACACGATACATTTCTGGGTCGCATACGTTGCGTCCGATGACAGCGAACCGTGTTAAGCATGGAAAATAATATATGCCAATATTTTATAGTCGCATGATTTTTATACGTCTAAAATTTTTGTACAAAAAAGTAGTTGATTCAAAATGATAACTACACAGAAACAACAAGATAACAGCGATTTCTATAATCGTGAATTTATAGTTGTAATCGTGCTATTTTTTTTTCTTTTTGTATCCTACAAATGCTAGAGATAATTGAATCTCTAAAAAAAAAAAAAATAAGCGTAATATGTACCGCAGGTGTGATTTGTTTCTTAAATTGTTCGTTCGTGTGGTCTTTATTGCGAAACAACCCATCAGTCAAAGCTGCGTCAATCTAAAACATGATTAACTAAAAGCACCTCTTTTTAAAACCTACTCGCTAGAATCTTTCGAAAATCTGTCCAAAACCTAGTCGACGATATACAAGTATAATTAAATAAGACAAAAAAAAAAAGAAAAAAGAAATGAGGCTTAATATAAAATTGCTCGACCTATCTTTCAGGTATTGGAACAGACTTTGTTTGATTATAAAAGTAAGCAAGAAAAATTGACCACTCAAGAAGATTGTCTAGCATTTAAGTAGTCTAGAAATATCCACGTGTACGATATGATGATTATCATTTTTGTGGTATTAGTTGCATGTGTATAAAGAAAAAGTTCAAAAGAAGAATTATGCAAAGTACATGACCCGTTTTGTGTTTGCATGAACTGTGATAGCTCTTGCCATTGCACCTGGTGTTCTGTCTTCACTGCAGCCAGATTGATGAGATCCTTCCCCACTGAAATGCACAGATTAAAGAAAATATTAAAAATGTATATGCAAATTAATTAGAAGTATAATTGATAAATGAAATATTTGTAATTATGTTTACTATTGTAATTATTTAAAGAGATAATTTGAAATATGAATTGAAGCAAAACCATAATTTCATTTTCCTAGTATAATATCATTACATTATAATAGATCCTTAAATGTTATATGAGGTCTTCCAACAAAAGTGATAGAACTTTGAATTGAAATGAAAGGAAAAGTACGGAAGATAATCTACGACTTGATTGATGTGGCAGACAGAGTCAAAGAAAATTGGATTTGTCGTGTTCACTCCACCAAACGCAATCGTGGGGGTCATATATATGATATTGTATTTCACGTATAACGCCATCGATTGTACTTTAAAATAAAGTAGCGAGTACTAGATTATCTTTCGTACTTTTCAGTATATCAGTATATTATCATATGATCAGAAATATAGAATACATTTTTTTCAACTGAAGCTCAATATTGGAGAAAATCAAATTTAAAAGTTGTACTAAGACTGCGTGTACTGTTCGTTAAGGCGTAACTCCTTTTTTCACAAACAATTGCAAACAATTCAGAAATACTGTGTACTCATGAAATTAAGAACTATCAAATTTTACCAAACTTTCGGAATCATTATATTTGCCCAAGACAGCAAAAACAATATTTTGCACAATTTCTATAACAACTACCTGCTACATTTTCTTGAATCTCGCTACTCGTAAAATAAGTTTATCGATCTTTAAGTTCAATAACATTTGTACAAACTTTTTACAAACAGCGTCTTCACTAAATGCACGCAGACTCAATACTATGTTTATCATTTATGATTAATTCTTTAAACTCGGAAAACATTCCCTCTCTCTCACAGGAATATAGTAAAATGTTTAAAAGTGTTAAAATTGTGTCCTAAAAATTATTATTGTTAACAATCAATAAACTCAACATTTTTTAATAAAAATATTTTAACGAAATTAAAGCTTTTTCAAATTTTATTGGCTGGTTATACCCTTAACACTAGGGTCCCAGATGTGGTCATTTTGACCATTTTTACCGTTTCTTTCTTCATAATTTTGGTATTTTTTATTGTAGGATATTGGTACTCCGTGACTTTTAACATTTTACTTGAAACATTGTCCACAGAAAATTTTGTATTTCTGTGTGTATTCCATACGGAATTATGGTCTAAACTACCGTAACACCGTGAGTGTGGTCATGGTGACCATAGACATTTTTCCACTTATATTAGCGGCATTTGATTCAATTCTAATTGCTTATAGTTGTATACGCTCCGCTATATCACAGACACAGTCATTTGTTTCAGGCAACTGTATTTCATTGATGACATAATATGTAAATTTATAAGAAAATGCACTGTGGCTAGAGCACCTAGGCAATTGAATAACGACTCATGGTCGTTGTCTTTAGCAGAATTTGAAGCATTTTTAGAAATAGCAAAACTATGGGCAAGCAAATGGGCACCACCTGCTTTTTCTAGTACAATGCCTAGAGATAGATTCCTAGAAATACTGAAATTTTTAAGAATTTACATGAAAATAAGACGTTCGATGCGGTTGAAAAATGACAAATTTACTTTAGCATCAGAAGTCTGAAACAAATTGTTCGTCCTGTTATATTTTACAGGTAGTAACTTCTGCATAAATCAAGGGTTCCCAAAGTGCGGCCAGCAAACTCTAGAAATGCGGTCTACGATATCAGATCATCCGCGATCTCCAATTTATAGAGATAATTTAGATTTTTACAAAAAAATAAATAAATTTTCATATAATTAAAAATTATTCAGTTAAAAAAATACTAAATCTTATATATAACATATTTTGTTATTATATATAGCTTTATTAGAAGAATTTGATAAACGTTTTAACGATTTTAAAAATCACGAGGAAGAATTTGTTTTCTGATCCATGTTTTTGCGATCCACAAAATGTTTTCGAAGATATGCAATCCGAACTGATCGAATTACAGGAAAATGTGTAAGTCAAGAACTCTTATCGCAACAATTCCTTAATTGATTTTTATAAACAATTATCTTCACAGGATTCTTCGAAATTGCGCGAACATGCTCAACAAATATTTTCATTATTTGGAAGCACTTATATATGTGAAGAAACTTTCTCAAATATGAGTATTAAGTCCAAATTGAGATGAAAATAAGGCTCGATGATATTATTAAAAGAAAATAACTGCACAAGTCACGCACTTCAGGTTGATGAATTTACTATTTTTTTTTTATTTGTAATTATTTAGTTTTTTTTTGTTTAATTATTTTTGAAATATGTTAATAAACAGTTTGTAATAAAAAGTAATTATTGTCATAAATAAAGAACGATTATGTTATAAAATTAGTATAAATCTTTGTCTTATGTCTAACTTTTTATCGATTTCAATGTATTTTTCCATAACTTCTTTTTTCGCCCACCAAATATTTTAGAATTTATAAAATTTTGAGAACCGAAATGTTAAGCGTTTGAAAAATCTTTTGAAGACGGGGAGAAGCATTGGCGTACATATATTGCTTCAGATGGAGCCTATTTTTTAAGCGATAAGATAAATACTGATGAACAAATAAATAGTTTGTGTTTCATTTACAAATTTCGAGTACTTTTTGTTACACAATCTACACAGTCTATTCAAAAAAATTCCCAGACTTATAGAACAATTTCTAATGGCGACATCTTTGTTTTAAGGCTAAATCTAGTTATTAATAATGTCCTTTTATTTATCAACTTCATTTAACCTCAAAATATTTAATCGTTTGTCTGTAGAGCACATTTGAAATTTGGTAATTCTTTTTCGTTGTCACTGCTAGCGCGAAGGAACAAAGAGCTGTGATACAGTTTTGTTTTTTAAGTGAAAGAAGTCGTAAGAAAATAAAATATATGATACAAAATACATATGATAGTGACTGTCGTGGTTGTATGTAAGTATTTCAGTGATATTTGCACCTTTAACCCCTTGCCTTACAATGACGAGTCACACTCGTAGTGTAGATTATGATCAAGATGTGGGAAAAGAAAAATGATATGCCTATTAAATTTGTACTTTTGCACAAATCTCAGCTCAAATTTAAGACCGAGGATCGCCAAATACAAATCATTTATAATATCCTGACTTTGTTTCATATAAAGGTGCTTTGGAACAATGAATAGCTGAGGTTAACATACGTAATGCCTAAGAAATCGTAAGGCAAGGGGTTAAGAATGGTCAGATGGTAAGACACTTAAAATAAAAAATGAAGACAATGTTGATTGCATTTCATGATTCACGAGGAATTGTCCACAGTAAGTTCGCGGACAAACTGTCAATGAGGACTTTTACTGCAACGTAATAGATCGTCTTCTGAAGCGGATTCAACGAGTCCGACCAGAATTGTACCAGTCCGGTCAATCGTTTCTGTTGCACAACAACGCTTCGTCTCACACGTGAATAACTGGGTTGATTGACAAAATGAATTTTTGATTAGAAAATCGGTTACGATTCTAACATACTCTCTCTATTCGCTGGATCTGGTTCCCGCGGACTCTTTCCTATTTCCAAAACTGAAATTACCCATGAAAAAAAGCTTGTTTTAAGGAAACGGAAGCTATCAAAAATAAAGTAACAACGACTTCGAAGGGTATTCCAAAAAACGAATTTTTCACGAATTTTTCCCGACGATTGCATGAAAATAACGAACGTATTAACAAAGGAGGAAACTATGTAGAGTACTGAAAAATAAAATTATGTCCACCTATAAAACTTTTTAGCAGAATGCATTAGTCTGGGAACTTTTTGAACGCACTGTGTATATCAGAACCCAACGCTTGGGGTACCCGGGTACTTCGATTTTTCAACAAGCGTAAACATTTCGATTATCCACATAAGTGTTAAAATCGGTTATCCACATAAGTGAAATTACAAATATATAAAATTTCACTTACCTATCATGCTCTTTTTCTACCAAGTGATACCTGGCTCGGAATGCTACGAGATGAGCATAATATGCTGGTGCAGGTATACTAACAGATCTTGTGCACCTGACATACGTATGACATAATTGGTAAGTGAGGGATTGCAACTCGTCACTTTCAAAGTGATTATCATCCCAAAGTACATGATAATGTGATGGTCGAGATGTGCCCTATAATATCAATAAATACCATATGTAATATATAAAAAACAACGCAAATATACAATTAAGGCGTTTTAGGTTTACCTGAATACCTTGATGACTACATAAATAAAAGTCAAATTCAGTTGGATGCGTTATGCAAACGTCAACTGTTGTACCTGCTGGTATATTTCCACTTTTGCCACTTTGATCTCTCTTCTCGGCACAGAATAAGCGAGTATGATGTCGCTTCTGTACTACGACAAATGTTATTCCAGGTCTGTACTCGGCTTCAAGTTTAATACAAGCCTCTCGAATAGCAGTTAATTCATGTTGCAAAACATGTAGAAACTGGCCTTCCGAGACACCGTCCCGATAAAGAATTATCCTGAGCGGTTTATACCCACCGGTACTTTTATAAAACATAAGAAGAAGTTCCCTTGAAAAGAAAAAAATAGGTCGTAGTTACTATCTAAAGGTAATGTATATATTAACCCTTTGCACTCCGAACGTTCTCTTTTCACGTCATCGATTTCAGCACACTTTTGCAATGGAACTTTTGAAAAGAAAAAATTTTATTTTCAAACAAAAACATGATAGTTGAAAAAATTTAGTTAATTTGCTTTATTTAAAAATAAATCAGACTTGCATGAAGTAACGGTTCATGTTATAAATGTCGCCATAGCGGTATGCGCTCCTCTATGGAGTGCAAAGGGTTAAAAATTCTGTGTGCAAATCTTTTTGTTCACATATGAAAAACAGCTATTTCAATCTACAAATAGCTTAATCCGGTAGTCTTACACATTGAATTAAAAAAAAAAAACAAAAAACAAAAAGAAAAAAGCACGAAAATGATACATTTTGAAACATTTTAAGGGCAATTTTAATTACTACGTTCAATAACTCAATCACTAATATTTTTTTTAATAAGTTCTACCTTGTTTTCAATTTAGCATAAACAAAGGAGTATAAGGAAGTCTTTCCAATTACATCTTATATTATTTTATAATAGAACACATTTTTATACTGTTTTATTAACAGCATTCCATTTAAAAAAATAGAGAAATATCCTCTATGCCTCTACCTTCGTAAAAAATGTATCACAATGTGCCTCCCTCCCCCATACTGTGCCTGTTTTGTATATAACATTTTTTCATATTATTACAAATAACGGCAATATTCAAGATGGACATAGTTACTGCCCCACCCTGTATAGAGAAATATAAAATAAACCAAATTAAGACTTGATAATTAATCAGCTAATTGTAGAAGACGAGTTAACTCGTCATTGATTAGCCTATACTTGGAAAATAATAGTTTATTTACTGAGGAATTATTCGGTGCATTGTTATGCCTGTGTTAAACGTAACGATACATCCTATTCATATTTGTAAATATTACAATTTAAAAAAAAAGAATTATAACAGAAGCATGTTATGATTTTTTTTTTATACAAGGTATACATAATTGGAATTGTAGAATGTCGCTGGTTTAACTGCACTTCTTGCCAGTTGATATATACGACATTTTCTTTATGACAAAGAATGTAAGTAATTTTGTCGCGTTTTTTAACTCCTATTGTAATCAAATGACTCAAATTTGGTTGTTACGTCGCGTGTATGAAATACTTCATGATAATACATGTGCTTATAATTTAAATATTAAACGGATTGAATATGGAAAATCCAGCGTGTAATGTATGAGGCATAATGTATCACGACTTTTCAATTTTATTTAAATGCATACACGTAATCTTGAGGTCATTGTTGAGTTTGGTCTCCATCATTTGTTTAGAAGATAATATAATTCAATAAAAATATTTACTTTGTACGACGTTTTCTATATAATTTTATGAATATTTTATGTATTAGGTTGAAACATGAAATATCCGATTCTGTTGTAGGAATACTTCAAACCATATTTTTTCAGTAAATATTTATATCTTTGGAGATGTTTTAAATACAACCTCAAGAGTAGATTTTCTTTTATTAGATTCAGTCTTTACTTGTTTTGTTTATGTTGCTATCCTTGGTTTTAATCGACTTGCTTTCTACCATGAATCAACGTGATTTTCACGTACTTTTTTTATACGAGTGGAAAAGTGATCATAACACAGCAATAGCTGCTCGAAATATAAATGCAGCATTCAATAATAACACGGTTATCCAACGTACAGTGTGTTAATGGTTCCAAAAATTCGAAACCGGAAATGAAAGCCTTGTTATTGAAGCACCTGGAAGATTAGAGCCTTCCATGAACGATGATCAGTTACAGCTTTCTATCGAAGCAAATACGCGACAAACAGTTAGAGATTTGGCTGAAGAATTTGGTGTAAGTGGCATGACGATTTCACATCACTTGAAATCGATTGGCAATGTGAAAAACACTGGACAAGGAGGTGTCACATAAACTTAACGGACGGCAGAAGCTCCAACGTCAAGACATATAGTTACTCTCATTCATATTCCTACATCATACGGACATTTAGCATAAATTAAAGAAGAAAAATCGCCAAATAGATTTATTATATCTCATATGCCTTATTCATTTTTAACTATTTATACACTTTAGAATACTAAATCTAAATTTAGGAATTTATAATTTATTTATGGTTAGTATTCTAAAGCACAATTTGAATATCAATTACCTTATTCATTAGATTACTATAGATTACTTGAAGTAATAAGACGCAAGGGTTACCAAGCAAAGTATTAATGCATCGAATTTTATTACTTTTACTAGTCGAAATATGTTTTCTCCTTCATGTACGAGTACGGCTGAGAAATGGTTTATATGGATAGTGACGTTCTTTTTCTATTTACTGTATTTCCAAACAATGAAAATTGAAACTGTTTTGTAAATAGATGTAAGATAATGTAACAATGAATTCTGCTGAACATAAATAATAAATATCCCTAAGAAAAGTGTTTTTTTCTTTTTAGTTATGCTAAATTTCCGTATAGTGAATACAAGTGGGAGTAACTGTATGAAATTTGCTGTTAATTCGAAATTATAGGCAATCGCTTTTGGATCGTATTGTCACTTACGATGAAAAATAGATATACAACAATAGACGATGTTTTGCCCAATGGTTGAATGCAAATGAAGCCCCATGACATATGTCAAAGCCAACCTTGCATCCAAGGAAGATAATCACAGTTTGGTGGTCACTGATTGGTGTGATCCACTGTAATTTCTTAAGGCCGCGTGAAATAATCACAACGGAGAAGTGTTATGCCAAAATTGAAGCAACGCATCAGGAATTGCGAGTAAAACAACCGACATTGGTCAACCGAAAAGTGCCAATTCCACAAATAACAGTGCAAAAGCTAAATAGTTTAAAATGTGAAACTCTGCCTCGTCCACTATATTCATCCGGCCTATCGCCTACTGTTTATCATTATTTCAAACATCTAACCCATTTCCTCGGCGAGAAAATGTTTACGAATCGAGAAACTGTCAAACATGCCTTCGAACAATTTATCGTCACCTTTATCGGAATTCCGAATTTTTATACAAATGGAATTAAGAAACTTCTGATTAATTGGAAAAAATGCGTGGATTGTAATGGTTCTTATTATAATAAAATTTAACATTAAAAAAGTGATATTCGTTTAAAGTTTCTGTTAAAAATCAGACGTTTCATATGTTACAACCTAATACATATTATACTGTAATCCATATTTCACATTTTATAAACAGTTATTTAATTTTTTTTCACAGGACTCAAAACTTAAATATACACCCATCTCTCCATTTGCGCGGATTGACCGTTCCGCGTCGATTTTTTTTACGCGAATAAAAATCGCGTGAATAGAGTCTGTTTGTATGAAAAAAAACATGGTAAGAAAAACATTTAAATGGCATAGGTTAATAAAAAAAATAATGGTATTTCAAAAAACCGAAAATAAATATTCGGTGATAGAATCGGTATTGTAATTCAAAGTGCCATCGAAACTTAAATCGTAAAAGGGGGGTGTAAAAGAAAACCAAAAGAGGTTCGAGTTATGTAATTAGTACGTTTAAATAAAAATTTGTGTCTCTCTGATATGTAATAAATTCAATGAAAGTTTATACAAAACTGAACCTACCTGACCACGTAAAATGAGATTGCGTATAAAAAGTACTGTATAAACGGAGAGATGGGTGTACTAGACTTTTTTTACACTAAACACATTAATTTTTGATATTACAGTTTAACAGTAATTTACTTACCTCACCATTGAACTAAGCTCTTGAATAATTTCTTGTCTATGTTGTTGAACTCTAACAGTAGCTGCGTATCGAGATGGATGAGCATCCATACTTGCGACTACAGCAGCTATGCTAGGTTTTTTATTATCTCCAGCTGGAGGATGAGTTACATCAGCCCCAAAGAATATAACAGGCTCGTCAAACACCTTCGGTCTAATAGTGGGTACTAAAATACTATTAATACCACCTAATTTTACATTTATTTTTAGACATAAATTGGACAATGTTTGCGGTGATGTTTTATTCACATTTTTTGCTTGTACACATTGTGTTGCCATGCCCAATAACGTGTCTCCTACTCTTTTGACTTCAGCTGTAAGTAAATAAATAAAATGTAGAATGTACGCAGAATGTCTTTTTTTTTTTAACACTTCACACTTTAAAATATCAGGTTGGAACAAGTTCGTAACGTTTTCTAAACTAAACTTAAAGAAAATTTATATACTCATACATAATTTTATTCAACTATGTATTTGACATTTTGATCTACTACTTTTTGTCATCTGTATGGTAAACTTTAGAATTCCATCCTCTCAGAATTTTGCATCTTTATAAGCGATGAATTGGTCTATGTGGTTCCTGCAAGACTTCTAGAGAATCAAATTTTTTTCCATTAAGAACATTGTGTAGGGGACGGAATAGGTGGAGTGCAGATGGTGCTATGTCAGGTAAATATGACAGATGAGGAAGAACATCCCTGCAAAGCTGCAACAACTTCTGTCGAGTCTGTACTTAGACATGAGGCCTAGTGTTATGTTGAAAGACGACGTCCATCCGATTAGCCAATCCTGCTCGTTTTTCATTGATAGCTACCTTTAAGTGGTCCATTTGAGAGCAATATGTATTTGAATTTATCGTCTTGTTGTACGGTAAGAGCTCGTAGTACAAAACCTCTTTCCAATCTCGCCAGATGCACAACGTCACCTTTTTCGTATAGTAATTCATCCCGTTTTCCACATGATCTTTTTCGTTCCACATTATTATACAGGATCCATTTCTAGTCACCTATGATCAATCATTTTAACACTTTGACGTCGGGCATTTATGCTGGCTGACTGAGAGAAAACGCGGACGAAAAATTAAGTACGATCATATTATTACTAGAGCTGCAAAAGAGACAAATTCAATACGGTACTTGTATTATATGTGAGTACGTTCCAAACTAGAATACGCATGCCAAATCTGGTCGCCCCATTATAAATACCAAACATACAGTCTCGAACGAGTTCAGCACAGAGTTGTACGTTGACAACATCCCGACATTTAGGATGCACTATGAAATTAGAAGACCATGACTACACAATAATAGAGTCTCGGCTGAATATATGTCCGCTTGGACGTCGTCGTGTAAAACCGGATCCCGTCTGGTGTTACAAACTTTTACATGACATGATTGCATTTTCTTTAATGAATATAGTAATACCCAGGTTGTTTGCCAGGAGACAATACAGTCTTAACCGTCGGGAGTTTCACTACACTGTACACGGTCTCTTCAACTATCTAAACCGCATTATAATTAATGTTAGTAAATTCTGCGATTAGTTAGATTTCTTCTCTACGTATGCCGCATTTTTTCCGAATTTGAAAAATAAATTAAATTCTCTAACTCAGGCTAAATAATCTATTTTATTTTAGTTTATAAGTTCTTCTTCGTCTTTAATTTACACGCTATTTTACTGTTTTATAGTTTAAAGATATTATTTTTGTAACAATTCTATAGTACTAATTGTGTATAAGGGGAAACCCGTTAAAATATTAGAGGCGGCATATAAGAGGAGACGGCATCGTGGTATGGGCCGCAATCGGGTACTACAGAAAAACCGATATAAAATTTATTGACACCAAATGAATGCTTCTAAATACATAGAAATACTAGAAAAACAATTAACACGATATGCCAACACCATTGAATGTGAAAATTATATTTTTCAACATGACAATGCCGCTGTACATACAGCGAAATGTGTAAAAAAGTTTTTTGAAGATCACACAGTATACAGGTTTTACCATGGCCTGCGAGAGGTTTCCAGATTTAAATATAGTAGAAAAATTGTGGAGTATGTTAGCATGTGGTGTATATAGAAACAAGAAACAGTTTTCGGCGGTGGAAGACTTAAAAACTCGTATTGAAGTATAATAGGTCAAACTAAATTAAGATCAAATAAAAAATTTATATAAATCGATACCATAACGATTAATCGAAACTATAAACAATAAAGGTGGCACAATAAATAGAACACATTACTAATAAAGTAGAACACATAAGTCCTTGTGATCTTAATCCTTAGTCATAAGTAGAACACATTACTAATAAATAGAAAAAATTTGTTTTCGTTAATTTTTACCCATTTTTTCTTGCTTAAAATATACATTGATATGTATATTTATATCATTTAAATCTCATAGATTTATACCGCTATAGAAATCTATATATCTTAGTTGATTCTTCGTGTTAACAATGAAAACTTTCACGAAAAAATTAGTATTAATAGAATACTAGCTAAAATGGCAAGTGTTTTATAGTTTTGTCGCCGAGTGTACTTCTCAAAGTATTTTCCTGCGTGAAGTGGTATACAAGAAACCTTGCAAATGTAACATGCTTCGTTCCGCTTTTTCATGCTCAACACACACCTGACATTGTCATTGTCAGCTTTTTTTCTCTCCCTTTCCTATAACTTTTTGTAATGTATGTTTTTTCATATCTGTAGAGTTTCTCCCAGAAAGTTCGAATTTTGTAGGTTGTTTGCTATTTGTGTCTAA
This sequence comes from Anthophora plumipes, assembly GCA_951804975.1. Lineage (NCBI taxonomy): Eukaryota > Metazoa > Arthropoda > Insecta > Hymenoptera > Apidae > Anthophora > Anthophora plumipes. Next base: position 10,856,670 of record OX638120.1, read on the forward strand.
ATTTACTAATATACTAACTTGTATCTGTATTCTAAACCGATGGTCCACGAAAAAACATATTTACACGTGTCCCGTGTACAACCAACAATTCACAAGAAACGTATTTTTACATATCCTGACGTCAAAGTGTTAAGAATGAATCATTTTCATAGCGTTTCAGCAGTAAGTCGCTTATGTAAATGCGATCCATTTAGTTTCCCTCGGTTAAGTCGTGTGACACCCTCACATCGTAGCGACTTACAAATCTAAGCGCCTCCAAACACTTTTTAACAGTTGTGTGAGATATGTGGAATATCTGTGCAATGCTGCGTATCGTTTGACGTGGATTATTTTCAATCAGTATTTTGATTTGGTCATTATCGGCGACTGATGACCTACCCGGAACGTTCTCGGTCTTCCAGATCAAGTTTGCCACTTTTGAAGGGAGCAAATCATTTCCAAACTGTACTTTCAGCTACAACACCTTCTTCATAAACGGCAGAAATCTTCCTGGCTGTATGTGCAGCGTTCTTTCCTTTTCGGAAATAAAAAACCATCAGATGTCGAAAATGCAGCTTATCTTCCTCCATTTTTGCTCTTATATTAAACACCGGTAAAATTGACTAATCGAAAAATAAATTACACAGAAAGACATGTTGAAACATAATCTTTCTGAATATGGAAAGAAGTATTTTGTTTCAACCACGCATGGAACAAATACATGCTTCCAACTCCATCCGTTGAAGAATGCTACGAACTTTCTTTCCAACCCAATATAAAATATAGAATTACCATATACAGGCGTTTTTCCAGGTAGTATAACACAAACAAGTTGCAGCGATGAAAATGTTGCTTTCAAATATCTAAACATGGGTTCCACTTGATCGGGCCCAGTAGCGTATTTACAAAAACATGGTTGCCCGATAATTGGCATCCCAGCATCGTTACTTATTCTTTGTAATTGTGCTATAAAATTACGTATTGCGTCATCCCGCACAGTTCTTTGTGGTGCGAAGCAAGCAATTGCCCATACTCTGATTTCTACACCTGTGAAGAATTGCTTGCCACGCATATCCCAAACACCAGCATTAGGAATAGCCTGCTGCTTCGTCTTTAGTAAACGAGAATGAAAAAAAAAATATATATCATTGAATATTCCATAATATGTATATATGTACATACATTTCAAAGCAGAATAAGTAAACAAGAAAGATGCACCAGTATTTTTATACAATCCATGCAATCATTGTTTCTTTATTCTATTTCTATTTTGTATAGAAGCTAGGTAAACATTACCTTATATGAATACAAATAAAAATTGGTAAAAACTACAAGAATAAATTGAAATAACCAAGAAGTAACTTAATTTCTTTACTATATGGATTAGAGCTGATAGCATCAGGCTGTAGCTAGTGATATTGGACTGTGCGTGTAATGCAAATTATGTCAACAAAAGATTAAACTTTAATTCATAGAATGATATAATTATATTACAAAATGATTAACTGTATTGTTTAAATTTTATTGAACTTGGAGAAAGGTGAGGAGAGCGAAAAGTATAGTATAAGATTAGCAGAGATTAAAAATTATATCCGGCAGTAAGAAAATGAGACAGAAGCAGTTCTAAAAAAAAGAAAAACGAAAGTATGAAGTAAGCTAGAACAGTAGAAAACAAACATTTTGAGGAAATTTCTGAGATAGAGGAAAAATGAAGGAAATAAGGCATACAGTGACCGAAAAAAGTATTCATACACCGTAAGATATTCGACATCAATCTGAAATTATTTTACAAAAGCAGAAAAAAATCAAGATCTTTTTACGTGAAAATGTACAAAATGATCACAACTTTCAAATGATATATATTTTATTAAGCAATAAAGAAGTATTTACAAAGTAACAAGTAACATTTGTAAATGTTACGAAAAATACTGAGAAAAAAGTATTCGTACACCTGTTATTTTATTTAGAAAAGCGAAATAAATAAAAAATTAATATTTGAATGAGTACCCTTTCGATTTTACAATTGCTTCTAAACGTTTAGGTATAGAATTAATTAACAGGTTGAATACCACGCTAATTTTACATGCGTTGCCCGTGGCGCCAACATGAATTTACGGCACATCGCAATATGAACGCATAATATTTAAGTATACACATTATACATACAAATAAAACTATTTTTATGCGTTCTGTCGTTGCATTAATTTCTTCACACCATTGTAGTAACGATGACAATATTAAATTTACTCGAATTATGGGTTTCTAGTAATCTTGGCTTCGCCGGTCAACGATGACCTTATAGCGCTACGAACAAACTTAGTACCGGTCACCGGTGACCCCCATGGCATTCAACGTGTTAAAAAACGATTCCATAGAAGAAAGAATACAAGAAAAGAGGGTAGAGAAGTAAACCAGCATCATACCTCGAGAAAACGGTAAATAATATGGTACAAGAACCAAAGAAGCAAATATACGACAGGAAAGAAACAGAGAAGATCATAAAAATATTGAGAAAAAGGAAGAAGGCGACAAAAAAAATGAAGCAGAAAACTCAAAGTTGGAGACATCAAAAAGAAAAGTGGAAAAAAGAAAGAAGGTAGAAGAGAAACACAAAAGGAAAATCAAAGATTAAGGAAAGTTGGAAGAAGTTTACAGGAAATTGGAAAGCAAAGACAAAAAAAAGGAGAAGAAAGACTAGAAAAAGTAAAGAGTATCGAAAGAAGAAACAATATAGTCATAAAAGGACTAAGAGTGACAAGTGAGGAAGGTAAGGGAAGTAATAAAACGTTTCATAGAATAAAAATTATGAATAAAGGATAGAGTGAAAGATATAGAGGTAAGAAGAGGAACATAGTTAAATGCAGCTGTAACACAAATAAAGGATTAGGAAATGAAACAAAATATAATGGTAAAGAAAGAGTAGAATAAAAACAAGTTAAGAAAAACAACTGACCATGACTTGATGAAAGAAAAGAAAAATTCAACAAATATTAACACGTTCACTGTGATACGGGCCCCGTAATGTACCTTCATCCTCTACGGCTTGTTTTTCATTAAACCTTCGCTACATGCAAAACTCATATTTCCATCATTTTTCCATTACTTTAACCGCGATAAGTACTAATTATGTCTTTGTAGGGTAAAATAACATAATATAGCAAAAAATCGTACGGAGCTAATAAGTACGGAACTAATACCGTACCGCCAAAAATACAGTAACGAGCAAAAGTAATACGCACGCTGCTTGTCTCATAAAAATGAAGATAGTACTACAAATTCTTGAACTGATCGATCAGGATTGGGTGACTGTAATTACAAGATAAATGTAATTAACAATCTGTAACAGTTTATTTTCATTTGTAACGCAACCGTTTTTTAAACAAAATTGTATGATGACCCCCCGTAATCTCAGGTAGTACCGTGAGGGCTCGTGCACCCCAAAAAACTTACAAAAAGACTTGAGTCACCCTGATTGGTTGGCTCTAGCCTTCCTTAACCCATTGCCGCACACTTTTAGTTTTAAAATCGTGCCCAAAAACGCAGTTTTTTTTTAATTGTTTGTTACTGCAATAAGGAATTGAGCGTCAGTTATGTTTGGAAGTGGAAATTATCAAATTTTACCACAGTTTTTCCAGGAAAACTCCCGGCGGCTCTAATCGTAATTTGTTTATCATTACTTTTTTTCTGTACTCAGAACAAATGATGACTATGACCGTCGTGAAAACTATAGTCATTTTTGTTCAATGTATTACTGAAGAATAAACAAATAAATGCATTAGTACAGTCTGTACTAATAATGTTTCTTGTTTTTTATTAATGAAAGTATGCAGGACAGCTATAGCTGTAATTTACCAACAGAAAATGGACGGCTATAACCGTCGTTTGCGGCAATGGGTTAAACGCTATAAAAGAAGGCTTTTCGCCATGCAAAATCAATCCTTTCGGGTCCAGCACCTCCAAAACCAGGCGTTGGAAATTATCTTGAATCTGTCAATGGATCATTCCACCTTAAACATCCACAACAGGACCAAAGTTACTTATATTAATGTATTAACTCTTATCGGTCGTATGTCATTTCTGAAGTGACATGGCAACCTTTGAAATGCTATTTAACAAGAATTATTAGAAGTATTTTTGCCGAAAAAATTAAGAAATCCACTATTGCAATACAAAAAAGTTATTATATTCCATTCCAGAAAAAATAATTGGTTAGCTCTATCATGGAAAGGTAAAAGAATTATTACCATGCTTAGTAGTACGAATTATAATAAATTCATGAGAGGCGTGGATCGCGCAGATCATTATGTATCTATGTATTGTTTTCTAAAAGAATTGCTCAAATGTTGGCGAAAACTTTCTTTTTTGGGGTTTTGAAGTTTGCTACCTAAATTCTTATATTTTATATAAGATTAACTGTAAACATAACAACATTAAACCACTATCCCGCTTAAAATTTATTCGACAAGTAGTTATGTCACTAGTTGACGATTTCCGTAAAGGCGAAATTTCAAGGTACAGATGGCCATCCATCTCTAACACTAAAGACAGTTTAAACGGAAAACTGCATATCTTGCAACCTCATTCCCAAAACAAGTATAACGACAGCATTGTATGTTCTAATCGAAAGTTACCTGGAGGAAGAAAAACTATTATATATTTCTGTAAAATTTGTACAAGGAAAACATTCCTTCATGTAGGAGAATGTTTCAAAAAATATCACACTTTAAAAAGATATAAATAAGAGTAATAGCTTAAAGATTAAAACTTAAAGTAATATGTAAACACCTGAAGTTTAAATATAAATACTTTTATACACAAAAATTTCTTTTTAAATCAAGTAATCTTAGTTAACTTTTCATTTTAATAAATGATGAAATAAAATTCCGACCCAGTGACAAGTAAAGTACAAAATGCTAACGTCCGATAAGGGTTAATCAAATACAAAATTGCAGGATACTTATTGGAAGGACATCCAACCCGGCTGATTAGGGACACTGCCTTGTTCAAACCCCATCTTCTCCCTTACGACCTCAAGGTACCATTGGACTTCGCCAAAGACAAGACTGCTTGAGAGTGGATTTTGATTTTGTGATTTTTTGATTTTATTTTGCTTTGATTTAAGGTTTACTCTCCTCCCTCCCCTCTCCCCATTCCGCCTAATGCGTTCACCTCCATTATCACGTTAACACTGACTTACAGGTTCTTGCTTGCTGCTTTCCCTAAAACTTCTCAGGATACCTTCATGACTCTCCGCATGAAAGTTATGGTTATTCACCCATAGGCGCTCCCTCCCTTTATTTTTTCTACTCCTCTCACGCTTTTTTTGATTCGTAGGTTTTTGAAAATTTTCCTGCACGATTTTCATCTTCATGCATGATCGGGACACCAACTCACTTAGAATATATGAGTTGTTATTTTTTTAAAGTGGTATATGTCCATTTTTGGAAAAATGAGTTAATGGTAGTTTTAGTCACATATAGATATCCTCTTTTTATATTTATAATCACACAGTTAATAATGTACAATATTGTCATAAATTAATCAAAAAAAGTTGAACTGTAAAATGTTATCGCAGGAATCTTTTTGTTGAAAGTGGAATAAGTCCATTCGTAACAATGAAAATTAGTTTCCTTCTATATGGAACAAAGCGAGATTTTGTTTCAACCAAATCCTTAGAAGAGGCAATATCAAACAAAAACAAAACATCGGCGGAGAAATTATACATTGACTGAAGATATGCTGGATGAGGTTTAAAAGGGATGAACGGCGCAAAATTTTCTACAAAATCTCTATGGAAGAAAATGCGGAATTTAAAGTTCTTAATTAATTTAAAAAACGAAGAAAACCTAAAAATTTTAATAAAATTACTATATTACCACTGTACAACTTCAAAACTATCAACTTATTAAATTTTATTATGCAATAATATGCAATAATAGTGAAGTTGTACACTGTACAACTTCAAGACCTATAACAAGAGAGAAGTATAGAGATATGATAGTTTACTGCCTTACATACCTTCTATTCATCATAAATACTATCACTATGCCAAGTATAAAAACGAAATAAGATTGAAATACAAATAAATTTGTTATTATTAGTTATCTTAACGAAGTAATTTACTTTTCATACTTGTTTTTTTTATAACTTCATTATAATATGACTGAAATTATCTCTTAATAAACTTAATAAACTCAAAAAATCATTCGTTTACTTACATGTCTCCATTTTAATTATTACTTTTTACATTAAAAAATACATTTCAGAAAAACCAACTTCAAATAAAATATAAATTTAAAATTGTTATTGTTTATATTTTTCATAATATGTTATTATTGAAAGTGGTATATGTCCATTTGTAGCTAAAAAACCGTTCATTTTCTTTAACATTTTCATTGATTATTATTACATAATAAAATTTAACAAGTTTATAGTTTTAAAAATATTACCCGAATTGATTAACGTTTACCAATATTTTCAAGTCGATTGAAACGCAAACCCTTCAATATCTCAATGTATGAATAAATTCACTTACACCACTTTTAAAAACAACGGTTCATATAACGTCCCTTATATTTTTCATCGCATAAGAAGAATTTACTCTAGGGGACTCTACGTAATCTTCAGGCGGAATATTCTTAAAAAAAAAAATCAGTCCATTCAGGAAATCCTAACTATTACTACACAAGCATACATCGAGCAGTAATCTCCTTCGCAGGTTGCAGACGACACTCATTGTTCTTGCAAACAGTTAATATCTTCATAAAGTTACTATCTTCATTTTTATGAGACAAACAGTGTATGTATACACTTTTGCTGTATATACATCTTACTGTATGTACAGGATATCTCTTTTATCTGAATATAGTGAAATGTATTTTAAGGAAATGGTTTTACAAAAAAGATATATTAACAAAAGTTGTTTGGTAGAGAGGATGATGTTAAGTAGTATAAATACTTCTTTTGTACCTGTTGTGGTGGGGAATATTTCAAAGTGTAATGCGTCTACTTAATGAACCCCACGTTGGGCGCTAACTTGTAACGCATCTATTTACTCGAGTCCTACGTTAGACACCAATTGTAACGCGTACTTCTACTCGACCTTTAACAATGAAATGTCTACCTGACTGACGCACGAGCAAAGATTTTTAGGAGCAGGGTAGAGCGAGGATGTTTAACTCGATCCACTTGAATCGGAATAGCTGTTTGTCAAGTTTTGTCGAAGTCAAACGTGGGAAGGTTGTCGGTAGGAGACTTGTGAAGCACTAGGGTCAGAATGGCTATGATCCTTCTGCCCAGATTTGTCGTAGTCAGAGGGGTAGTGTTTTAGAATTTCCTTGCTATGCATGGGTCAGGATAGCTATGATCCGTCTGCCAAGGGTATTCGAGTCGAAAGACTGCTTTTGCAAAAAAAAGAAAAAAAAACTCGCTCTTTTATACCTAAGTTCATATCCTTGCTCGCCCAATCAACGGCAAGGCAAGTGTTTTATGACTCTTCGTATCTGCCTCGCCACAGGAAAAGTACATTTATTGGTTATTTTATAAACTATATGTGCTACAAAAATTAATTTAATTTTTTTTTAAATGGAATGTTATCTCTTTTTATACATAATACGATAGTCAAAAAGCATCTTTGAAAAGTTTTACAAAACGCTTGGAAAGATATACTCAAATAACAATAAACAAATTAGTCGATAGAATCCCGAGATTAATTGTAACACTGAAAAGATGCAAAGGCTCGTTCTTTCATGAAAAAGCTGTTTAAAATTGTTTTTGTATTACTATTCTCAATAAAGGCATAATAATAATGTTGTAATTCCTTGTATTATGCTATAATACGTCAACCTATGATTAGATATTAAAGAGTATATAACATTGTAATCCCATTTTCATTAATTCACGAATCGTTCACAAATCACACGACTTATCTCCAACAGATTTTCACTTATTTAAGCATCTCGAATTCTTTTTATGCAATAAACACTTTCAAAATGAAAACAGCCTTAAAACTGCCATAACAGAGTTTATTGATTCCAAAGATAAGAACTTCTTTAAGACATTGATATGTTAAAATATCGTTGTGGACAGCATGTCGAAATAAATGGATTTTATTTTGATTAAATACACCTATACTGAAAAGAGATATGGACTTTTCAATATTCATATAAAAACCCGACATTTCATGTGTGCCACCCTACTATTGGAAGACCAGTATTGGAAGTCCAGTACGAGGCCTAATTATCCCGCCACGAAAAATAGGAAAGTCCTCGAAAAAAAAAAAACCGCCACAGTGGATGTGTTAACACATACACTTTCCCGTGCATCTTATGTGATACGTATACTCTTCCTTAGTATAAAAAAAAAAATTAATAAAAATAAAAATAAAAATAAAACAAGTATAATCATTTCTCATTCAGGTGGAAAAATCTTGCCACTCTATTGACATTTTAAAATTTACTATCTTATAACTAAAAAAAAGCAACTACAATGAAGCAACGACGGTATACTGTATAGAAACTATGGAAATTAAAAGAAAGAGCAGAAGTGAAAAGGATACAAGCAAAATACATAAAGTAGGTATTAAGACTCGACGGTGTATGCTTGGAATATAGATGTTAGCCAACATGAAGATGTATAGTACTGAAGGAGACAAAAAGGGAGAAAATTAGAATTAGAATTTGACAAAAAGCAGTTAGATATGAGGATGAGGTAAAAGGGTGAAGGCAGACAGAAAGTTCAGTGTGTAAGGAGTGCATAAGAGAGAAAGAAAACACACAAAATGCTACTACTAAAGAGACAAAAAGTTATTTAGATAGGAACAACAGATGCGGTCAATAGGCAATAAACCAAGTTAGGAAAGTACATAATAGAAATGTTAGACAATAGAAATAAAAATGTACAAAAGTAGAGACAATACAATAGAACAGTAAAGTCAAAATATAACAATAGATATGAAAAGATAATAATTAAGGAACTTGTGCAATATTTGAAAAAAGAAGAGAGTTAGGAAAAAGTCAAAGCGGGAGACAAAAACGATGTGTGAGTATTTGGAAAAGTAGAATAGGTATTGGAAAAAAACATAAAGAAGAAGATACAAGTTACGGAAAATGGGCGATGGAACCGTAGAATAACTGATGAGAGATTACAGAGAGAGAATGAGAAAGGGGTTGGGAGGGGGGAGAGGGAGAGAGAGTAGAAAACGTATTAACCAAGAGAAGAGATGCGAAAAGTGGGCGAAAATAGAAAAGAAAAGGAAAGATTTAAGTCAAAAGTGACGAAGGAGTGAACGAGATGGTGAGAGTATGACTTAGACAAGACAAACTGATTTGTAACAAAGTCCATTTCAAAAGCCATTGAGGCTGAAATAAAGAAATGTATCTATTCATTAAAGTTTTATTAACTGTATAAAAATAATTTGTTTTCATTACAGTAACAGTCCATATACCCAAATCAACCAGGTCTAGAGTCCATGCATTCATTTGGTAACTGTACTTTTTATTACACATATATACATACATTACATCCTACTTAATCAATCCTTTCGCACACCTATAAAACTGTTGATACCAACAAATATTTCAAATGAAAGTTGAATGGTTTCGAAGTACGTATAATTTAATATAAATAGCTTTTTTATTGGTGGTTGCGTAGAGAATATATGATAGTTAAGTTTTCTTTTTTTTTTTTAATGGTATATATATTTTTGGCAGATTATCATTCCCTGCAGAGAAATACTATGTCACTTGCAGCAAAGAGCTATTTATCTAGGAAATATTTTAATTTGAATATCGCACAGTGCTTGTATGGATACTTGTAAACAAATGTTAGTACGATAAGGCATTTTCAAATGATTAATCGTTTAGTACTTCCTTATTTCACGATTCAGTGCAAATCTAGCTATCTCGAAATTTACTTCTAAGACTATTAAAATGGTAGATTGCACGTCGAATGAAATCATTGACACGATTTTAACACGTCGAATGCTACGCTAATTTTACATGGGTTGCCCGTATCGCCAACATGAATTTACGACACATAGTACTATGAACACATATTTCAGCTTACATGTTATACAGGGTGTCTCATAACTCCTGTAACATCCGGAAATGGGAGGTACCTGAGGTGATTCTGAACAACTTTTTCCTATACCAAAATATTGGTTGAAGCTTCGTTTTTGAGTTATTAACAAAAAATACTGGCCAATCAGAGCGCCTAGGGAGCGCGTGCTTAATCGCGTAAGCGTGGCTTTTATTCACGAGCGCTCGGTCGGATTTCCGACAAACACACTGGCACAGCATGGGTATCGCGACAAATGTTATATCGTCTTAAATTAAGAATAATGTGAAATTATTCGTTGTCCGAAAGAAATAAAATGTTTTATCACTTATGAAAAAAAGGTTTTCTTTTTTTTTAACAGCACGCTTTCAGGTGAATAAATTATGTTTTAAGAAAAACGATTTCGATAACTAATATTTAAAAAAGCTAATTACACTTAACGTCCACGCAATAACCTGCTTCGACGAAAGTGGATCAATGGTACTGGGTCATTATGCCGATCCCGATCTTTTTAGGCAATCCTCAACAGCTAATGTAACGACTAGGTCTGTGAACTCACTTTGGTGTGTCTAGTCTTTCTTTACTATCGAGGCCCATAGTGACGAAAACCATGCAACCGTCCTGAGTGAAGTGGGTTTACCGACCTTGCCGTAACATCAGCTGTTAAAGATTGCCTATATATATAAATATAAAATTATTTTTACATGTTTACTTCCGACCTGGTTTTTTTTTTTAATCCCTCTCCTACTGACTGACTTTGAGCTAATGAAGAAAAGAAGGTCGATTGCTCTGAATTACAGTACAGATTCTGACACCAAATAAAACTTATTTTGGTTTTCTGAAATATCATTATCTTTTTATTAACCTATGCAATTTAAATGTTTTTCTTACCATCTTTTTTTCATACAAGCAAACTTTACGCGATTTTTATCCATCTAAAAAAAAAAAATCAACGTGACACGGTGAATCCGCTTATCGGAGGGATGGGTATATGTGTCCATAGTCCATGTCGATAATTATCGTTGGACACATATGCATCCATAGCACTCAAAGGGTAAAAAAAAAAAAACGAAAAGAACTTTCCGAACAACCTGATATAAAAGTGTTCTACATGTCGGTAGGCAGTTGTAATTTATTTGTAATCGATTGAAATCGTTTGTTGAAGTACAGTTATTTAATGAATATTGCACATTTTATTGCATATATTTTACTTTGTAAAAAAAAATGATAATAGCAAAAAGTTTTAGCACGTGCATCTGTGAATTAGTTGCCAGCGCAAGTGGTTCAATTGAAATATTCCCTGGGTTAATTACTTTTTGTTGCAAGTCTAGTTTTTAGTTTATTCTCTGTTTTTTTATTAATGCATTCAAAGATATATGATTCCATTTAACCAGTTAGCTGTTTTTGACAAGTACACTCGTAATGAAAAAATGACAATATTCGGTGTTGTGACGAGTATGCTCGTCATGTGTAAAAAGTGGTTACAATTTGCTGTTTAGATTGCAATTTTAGTTGAAATTAAAATATATTTGTAAATTTTAACACATCTTAAGCGGGAAACGTCTAAACTCGTTTCATGCATATTATTATTAAAGCGCGGGAGCCGACAAAACTCTGTTTTTGCGAATTATTGGTGAGGTGCAGAAAACGTGTAAATATGGGCGTTAGGGGAATAATTATTACGCATCATCTATTGCTAGATGTTGTACTATGTATGTAGGTACCTGCCGATTTTTAGAATTTGGGACAGAAAGGAAACGATAGTCATAAAAAAATAGCGGTAAATTTTATGTCTCAAATGTGGATTTTGTATATACAATGTATATTTTCTTTATGCATTTCTCCAGTACCTCCGAGATTTTCGTCGCGACGCCTCCCTTTTACGTTCCTGTGTTTATTCTGTTTTTATAAATGTTTTATTATTCAAAAATTATTGAATATTTCTTACCAAATACCTAACTATCGTGTATTATTATTCGAAGTTTTTTTTTAACTTCTTTTTACAGTAAATCCCTAAAAATGAACCATGATAGAATAGAATGTAATGATGAAGAATTGTGTGTAGATAGTTTGCCAAATTATTCCTGCGAGAGCGAGCTTACCGATGATGATTCTAGTGACGAAGAAGTTATACGACGTCCTAGAACTTTTTTCCGACGAACAATTTCAAGCAGTTCTGATTCAAGCCCGGATTCGGATGATTTTGATTCTGAAGAAGAATGGTCGTCAGCAGACAATTCACCAATCTTTGAGGAGTTTTTAGATCGTTCAGGAATAAATACAGAAAACGTTCCGGATAGTGTAGCGGATGCTGTAGCTTTATTTATTGAGGATGATCTTTTTACATTCCTTGCACAAGAGTCAAATAGATATTATTACCAAATGTTGATAAATTCAAAACTCCCAAGAAAGCCCTCAAATGAAAAGACATTACAATACAAGACATGAAGAAATTTTGGGGGATTATTCTTCTTATGGGACAAGTACGTAAGGACTGAAGAAAGAAATATTGGAGCACGGATCCGTGTATAGAAAGGCCAATTTTTCCAAAAACAATGACAAGAGACAGATTTCGTCAATTATGGAAGGCCTGGCACTTCAATAATAGTGAAGACTTGGATGGTGGATCAGATAGGCTTTTGAAAGTCAGGCCACTGTTGAATTACTTTCTTCCCCAGTTTATAAATGTTTACAAACCTATTCAGTAGCTGTCTTTAGATGAAGGCATAATACTTCGGAGGGGGAGATTATTCTTCAGAGTTTATAATGCAAGGAAGATCATAAAATACGGAATTCTCGTTCGTATAGTGTGCGAAGGTAATACAGGCTACATATGTAATTTCGAAATATATTGTGCTCAAGGAAAGCGATTGTTAGAAACAATTCAAATGGTTGTATCACCTTATACAGACTTAGTGGCGCCATCTCTACATAGTTAACTATTACAATAGCGTGGAAAATAGTGAAATGCTGTTACAAATTAAAATTAGAATTTGTAGCACTATCCGAAAAAATAGAGGACTTCCGGATTGCCTAAAAGCCATTTCACCGAAAACGGGAGAAATGTGCTTCAGAAGAAAACGAGACATTTTAGTACAAGTGTGGCAATCAAAGAAAATAGTGTCTCTAATATCTACAATACATTCATCTCAAATCAAAGAGATAAAACCTAACCTAAATAAAAAATAAAAAATAAAACCTAACGCCCTGATTAACTACAATAGGTACATGAACAACCAAATGGACAAAAAAAGTTGCTATGTACCTTATTAATTGCGCATTATTCAACTCATTTGTTGTTTATAATTCCGCGAAGGAGAAGAAAATAAAATATAAAAATTTTTTGAAAGACAGCGGTCCATTGGCTGACTGATGAAATTCCACCAGAAGTTGTTCAAGATCCAAAAGAACCAATACCATCAACATTCGGTATTAGAAAAAAAGTAACAAAGTCCAATCCTCCAGGGAGACTCTCCATGAACATGAAGAAACATACATTAAAACCCATCGTGGGAAACTGGAAAAAAGAAAAATATTTTGCGAAGACGTCGTACGCAGTGAAATGCCGCATATGTGTAAATTTTGCGGTGTACCGTTGCACAAAAGAAAGTGCTTTGAAAGATATCACACTTTAAAACATTATTTAAATTGAGAAAGTGTTTTAATTTTTTTAATTTTCAATCTTTACCTTCAACAATATAATTTTGTTGGAAACAAATTATTTAAAGTGAATAAAGAAATTATTTTTTAAAAAGAAACAAAGTTTTATTAAAAAGTAACCCATAATCCAAAAGTAATAGCTATTTTATGCAAAAGTAATTTTGCGCACGAATTGCAAAAAATCACCCGCTATATGGTGAGAGTTTGACGAGAAAACACCCGCTTACGATGTATTAAGCTGTTTTGAATATTTGGAGGCCAAGACGAAATAAAATGAACAAATAAAAAAAAATATAAATAATTATTATGAAAAAACTGTAGATTGTGTGAACAAAGTAGTTGTTCTTTCCTTTGTAAATGTTTTCTTTTTTTTTTTTGGTAGTCATCACTGCAGCTGCGACCGCTCGACCACCATAAAATTAACTATCTCTTTTCTAAGTAATTGATTTTTCATGACTTTTTTCTTTCATATGCAAACTATATATGTTCAAGTTGAGTAAATAAATAAAGATAGAAAATAGAAGAAAATTATTATTTAAAAAATTATGATTTTTACCACAAATGAAATTAAACAACTTTATCTCAAACAAATCTCTTTTTCACACATTCATCACCTCAAGACAATTACCAAAAAGCCCTGTTAATGATAAAATTAAAAAATAAAACAGTCATTTCATTACAACTTAATTCTATATTATAACAGCCCCACATACTCTGTATTTGACAAGTATGCTAGTCATCGCTTACTTTTTGTTACATGTTTTAGATACACACTTTTCAAAGAGGTCGCAACAGTTAACTGGTTAAAAGAAACGAAGTTGACATCCATATGTCTTTTACATTCCACCTATAAAACACTACTTACGTTAAATGATGTACCCCCCGAAACCATTCAACTTTTAATTGGAACGTTGTGTTGTATCATCAGTAGTTTCAAAGGGACTGATATAAACGGGATATATATTTGTATGTATGTATGTATACATGTATATACATATACATACATGGTCATCTATTAGGTGTTTGCAAAAGTTTCCGTCGCTTTTCTTCCTTTCTCTTCCAACCAAATTAATTTATTTGAGACATAGGGTTTGCACAATATTTTCCCTTGCTTTCCATAACCTTCCTCTGTCTTATGTTAACAAGTTGAAACCAAGATTATCGGCGCTGTCATTTGTAAAAAAAATACAACTGGTCCAGAAAGCAATGCAGTCCGATTTCAAAACAATCGACGGAAACTTTTGCAAACACCTAATACTTACTGAGAACCCGTGCCCGTGGAAGCAGATAAAAATGGCAACATTGTTACAAGTATTCTCGCTTAATACTAATACTTCGATTATACGTTGATACACCTGAGATTTACAAGTTCTTGCTAAAAGTGTAAACCCTTGTGTTCACTAGCAAGTAACTTGCGACATCTTTTGTGAGACCGATGCGTAAAAGTGTGTACATTTGTCTGTAAATATTGATGTAACTCCCGACAATAATTCGGGAAAGTGATCTCTGAACTTACTCGACAAATGTTGGGAGTGTCTAGATTATTTAGAGTATGAATTGCTGAAAGAAAAAATCATAAATTTAGTTCTGTTTTTTCTGTCTATAAAAATGTCATCTCAGCCTGGAAAAATTCCCAATTATGGCTAATACCTTCGATTTCATCGCTACTGTGTTTCATTTCAAATTTTCTCCGTTCCCAATGAAATTGTGTACGTAAATTATTTAATTTACAGTAATTTCACCTTAATCGGTAATTAAATTCGATAAAAACTTTTTGGCACATTCTGTTTTTTTTTTTTTTTTTTTTTGTTTTGTTGCAGTAGTATTTGCTGTTTATATCTAAAAAATCCGGACAAATCTCCTACTGCTAAATTCATTTAAATGTTTCTTCCTTTATCTAGCGTCTTTTCTCCGTTATCTTTGGTATATGAATTTGCGGCAAACATTTTGGACGTAGTTGGAAACTGGGGGGGGGGGGGGGGGATTTGCTATCCAACACAAAGAAATTAAGTGTTCACACTACAAATCGTTTCACTCTCCCAGAACAGCCGCCGGAAGTGAATTCAATTTACCGATAGTTATTTCAGATGTGTTTCCACATATTACAAGATTTACTCTTACAAAAAAATGTAAATTACACGCCAGTGGACACGCAACTTAATGTTGTGTTGATATTAACAGAAGATATAGTATAAATACAAAAATAATATTATGAGAGTTGTAGAAGTATACTACATCCATCCCTCCTTAATTTTGAAATTAATAAAAATGTAATATTTGTTTCATTAAATTAGAATGGAAGTGCGGAAAGAATAAAATTCAAGCAAAAGGGCGATAACAAAAGTGTCCTGCTTTTTGAAAATAAATCATAATATTTCATCGCTGTAGCTTTCGTATTTGGCTATTTGTAATAAATACATCAAGAATAGATGTAGTTCCACAAGTAACTTAACAAGTTTGTGTTTGGATGAACAAACACTTTATATTATATTTATATGGGTGTATGAATACTTTTGCTGTCCACTGTATGTAAAGAGGTATAAAAGGTGTTCAAAAAGACAACATAAAGAGGATTATTAAGTATATGAGAAGCATAATTATTCATTACTTGTAAATCGTATATCTCTTTATGGAAAAGTAAATATTTCTGAACTTATAAAAAAGATAAATTAATATTTACTTTTGTATTTTCCAATTTTCTCAAAATTTCGAATTTAAGAACGTTTTTTATGTTATTCTTCCGCGTGTGTGTTAATTTAATATTTTCATTGTATGATTTTGTAATCTATACATTTATTATTTCAAATAATAAGGAATCATAAGTCTGATATTTCAAAACAAATATTGTAATCTACCTTCAGTCACAGAAACCTGCAGGAATCAATTCACGAATTCTTTACTCAGGCCAATTATGAATACATGAAGAAGATATCAATGTTCTTTTCTAATTAAATTTTACCATTGTAACTTTTGTATTTGGCTATTTGTAATAAATACATTAAGAATAGATATAGTTTCACAAGTAACTTAATAAGGTTGCGTTTGGATGAATATAAACAGTTTATATTAGTACTTATTTATGATTTATATGGATGTATGGATATATTTGCTGCCCACCGTAGGGAAGAAATCGATAATCATTTTACTCTTGATAAAGACGAACGAGTATTGCTCGTGTTTTTACTCGATCGTTATTTTTTTCCCTCCTCTGTTGAAGTCATAAATATCGTACGTGTGTATTTGACTAAACTACAGATATTAACCCTTCGCGCTCCACGTATTTTATATGACCGATTTATCAACTCTAATACATTTCTACAATGAAACTTTGGAAAATCAAAATCTTCAATTTGAAGAGAAAAAATACACTTTCACGAATTTGTTTACTTTTATTTATTTTATTAATTTGCCTTATTTCAATAGAAATAAAATTTGAATTGAGTTATGACTCGTATTTTGAATGTTTCTGCAGTAGCGTCAGTGGAGTGCAAAGGGTTAAGACTGACAAGGAATGTTCGCGAACGATCCGGCTTCGATTTTGATGAAACTTTGTACACTTATAAAGCAGTCAAAAATAATCGACACGTATTTTTTTTTAGCTGCGGTAACTCGAGTTTAAGGGGTGAAACCACCCTTTGAAGTTTTGGCTCGAAACGGCTATCTCGAAAACGGAAAGACATACGAAAAAATTGTTAATGGGCGAGGTTAATGGTTTCTTATGTACAATAATATGGTGTTAAAAAATTTAACAAAATACAGTTTGTTTATAACAAAAAAAATTTGTTAACTTAATTTTTCATTTTATTGAAATTTTCATGATAAAAAATGACGAGCATTTTATTCCAAATCCATTAGTATATAACATTTTAAAATTGCCTCTTACAGTTTTGCAGATTTTGATGATTTACATCTTGCGCGCACATCCACTATGGGAGTGGCCGTTCTAACTTTGATTTTAATGAAGCATTGTAGGCTTGCACTAAATTATACAGTATACACTATACAATTATACAGATTAAGATGCACTTATTATTCTCATGACATACTTGCTTTAATATGCAAATTGAACAAATAAATATTGTAATTTCTGTCGCTCGCCTATCATGCAGTTTGCGCACATTATCTAAATCTTCACTGAAAGCATTCTGTGTAATCTGCACAATAAAAATACTTGCCAAGTGAGATTAATATGTGCATCTTTATCTCTGTTGTTATTAACATTCTTTAAAACCGAGACGATTTTTGTAATAAACATGATAAAACGGGTACATTGTAATGGAGTTCATACTTTTTGATAACGTGACATATTGTAAAGTTAATTAAATTGATTGCCCTTGTCGTGTGAATAATAATAGTTGTTGGTAAACAAGCGGGAGAACTTGGAGATATATATATCCGTCACGCGAAATCCGAAAGAATGCTTCGTAAGTGGGCTTTACAAGTTGAACAGGGTGGCACAAAAAAGGAAAAGATAAAACGTATTGAAGAGTATACATTTAATAAATTTATGGAAGCTCGGCAGTTAAGAGTAATTGTGCATGAAGTAGATCTACGGCGATGGGCTTTACAAGCGAGAGATATAGAAAATTTACAAACATTTAAAGCCGGACATACTTGGCTACATACTTTTAAAAAGACGTTTAGATTGGTGTCCAGAAAAATTACCAGATTTGTAACCACAAATATGGTAAATCGAGAAGACGATATTCATTTGCAATGCAGCGCATTCGTGAATGAAGTAAAAGCATATATAGCCCGAAATGAACCACTCAATGTTTACAATTCCGATCAAAGTGGTTTTAATTTGGAATTACATTTAGGGCGCACTTTGGCTGAAGAAGGTATAAAAATCGTAGGAGGTGTTCAATCAGTGTCATCCACCACTCATAGTTACACCATCCAGCCAACCATTTCAGCTGATGGACAATTACTGTCACCATTATTTATTATACTCAAAGAGAGTACAGGATATTTCGGACCGATTGTGGAACAACATTTATTTCGCCCTGACAATGTATATCTTGCAGCTTCAAAGACAGGAAAATTAACTACGGACCATTTCAAGACTTGGTTAAGAGAGATTTACTTCGCAAATACTGGGACCACAACAGTTCTAATTCTTGATTCCTGGAGTGGTCACTGTAAGAAGACAGTGAAAGAAGTTACTCCCGAGGGTAAAAACGTAAAACTTTTTATAATACCAAAAGGTGGAACAAAGTATGTTCAACCACTGGATGTTTACGGTTTTCGCACTTGGAAAAATTTCGTCCGCCGATTTTCCGATATAGTTCTCATTTTAAATCGCGACATTAATCTCCACGCTAGGAATAAGATAATCAAACTTCAATCTCTGGTCCACAATCAATTTTCATCGCCAAGGTTCCAAAATTTTATTAAATACTCCTGGTATAAATCCGGATATATAGATGAAAAACCAAATGCATTCCAGAATCCTCTTGAGTACCGCTATTCTGTTGAAAATGAACCAAAATGCCATATTTGCGGTGACATGGCAATAATTAAATGCGCATGGTGTAAGAAATCTTTATGTCTCAAACATTTGTTCGACGAGTACCACTATTGTCGAAACTACATAGAATAATTGCTATATACACTGTATGTATTTATAATTTATAAATCGCTCCACCTTTGCCACGGTGTCATAGGTGAGTAATAAAAACAATTAATCTTTTCATTGCTGTTAAGAAACTTGTTACTGTCATTGTTACTTGTTACTGTATAATTTAGTGCAAGCCTACAATGCTTCATTAAAATCAAAGTTAGAACGGCCACTCCCATAGTGGATGTGCACGCAAGATGTAAATCATCAAAATCTGCAAAACTGTAAGAGGCAATTTTAAAATGTTATATACTAATGGATTTGGAATAAAATGCTCGTCATTTTTTATCATGAAAATTTCAATAAAATGAAAAATTAAGTTAACAAATTTTTTTTGTTATAAACAAACTGTATTTTGTTAAATTTTTTAACACCATATTATTGTACATAAGAAACCATTAACCTCGCCCATTAACAATTTTTTCGTATGTCTTTCCGTTTTCGAGATAGCCGTTTCGAGCCAAAACTTCAAAGGGTGGTTTCACCCCTTAAACTCGAGTTACCGCAGCTAAAAAAAAGTACGTGTCGATTATTTTTGGCTGCTTTATAAGTGTACAAAGTTTCATCAAAATCGAAGCCGGACCGTTCGCGAACATTACTTGTGAGTGTTGATACATTTTGTACTCAGATTTATTCACGAGATTTCCGCGTTCAAACTACGTGCGCCATTAATGAACACCGTTAGTAAGACATATTGTTAATGCTTGTAGTGTATTTAATTTTAAATTGAATTTTGTAATGTATATAATGCTTGTAAGAATACAAGTAATTAAATTGTAATTACACAATTACATTGCAAGTAAGTAAATTAAATTACATGAAAAAACGCACACGAGTGGATGAGTTTCGATCAGGCGAAAATTACGAACAATACTTGCTCGCCTGCATTGGTAATAAAATGATTATCTTGTTCTTCTTCATTCATTGTGGCAAAGGGCTTAGCAGAGTAAGGATGAGTAAACGGTTCCCAGGCCAATTTTTATTTTTGTGTTTACTAAATAATGCTTTTTGCCTGAAAAACCATTCTGCAAAATTTCAGATCTCTACCCATTCTAATCTAACCATACATTTTCGTTCTTCATCTAAATATTGTAAGTAATAACTGAGAAAGTAAATAAAATAATTCAGGGGTTTTACCTCTATATTATATTTAAGGGCAACCTTAAATGAAGAGGAAGAGGTCTGAAATTGTGCATAATGGTTTTCCAAGCAAAGAACGTTATTTAGTAAACAATAAAAATAAAGATTGACCTGGAGACTGTTTACTCATGCTTACTCTGCTAGGCCTTTTGAAGTCCTCTGGTAGTAGTCAAGAGCACTTTGTGTCCTCTACTAATATCTACACCTAAAGTATAATAAATAATTATTAATCGAATATAGCTTTATTGAATCATTGGTAATTAAATTATTTACACCTTGGGATACTAACAATAAACTAATTTGCGAATTTTTATATTTAAATTTAGTATAACACTTTTAGTAGCAGCTCATAGATGACAGTTGTATCGATATATATAATTGCAATAATGAAAATCTTCGTAGCGTTGTTGCCATTCTTATCTGTTCCCGCGCGCGCGCGCGCGGATTCTGAATTAAGTGCAAGTATAACCTTGTATGTGTGTGTATATATATTTATTTACTAATTTATTTATTTATTTGTTTCAAGTAGAAGAAGTTAAGGCTAAATGTATTATCATTTCAAGTGAAACAGAACTTCTTTTACGTGAAATCATATTTTTCAAGATTCTTGTTTTTAAATAGAAAACATACAAATATGAAAAAGAAATGTACATCTCTTAATTCAATAAAAATTTCAAGATGAACAATGAGCGCAAAAAATTTAATTTATACTTTTCCTCTCAAGTCAGAAAAATTATGATACAATTAGTAACTCTATGTTATGCAGTGCCACAAAAACATATGCCTACCAAGGATAATACAACAGCCTCTGCAAATGTGTGATTTGGCTAGACCTGACTGATTGAGTTGGAAGTTTCTCACCTGTCCACTGAGGGAACTTACGCGCCCTCCGTACTGTAGTTTAGGTGGAGGTAGAACACGACCCCTAACTTCCATCATATTGTTTGATATTGTCAGACCAAATTCTTGAACATATGCATCGTTATTAAAATCAGCCCTTCTAACTAAGTTGTTTATTTCTCGTTCACGATCTGGAGCAGAACGAGCTGTAGCTTTTATCATAGTAGAGGTTTGCATGTCAGTCAATTTCTTGATGCAACGTTGTCCAGCGACAATATTACAAACCTGAAAATTTATATATATATATAAATAATAAATAATATACACACACACACACACACGCACGCACACCTGGGATTATCGTAAAAAATTAAATAGATTAGATTAAAAATTAAAAGTTACATATAGAATGAAGATATATTAGGTTCTTTAAAATTACAAAACAAATTGCTTTTAACTAAAATATTCAAATAAGTTTATTACAAATTAAAGCTTTATCTTACATTAATATTTTTCTCACATTTCTTAACTTTTTATTCTAGCTTCCACATGTATTTTCAATTTAAAAATAAAATATTAAGTTGTAACAAATGCAATGTCCGATTTTTAGCGCTAACTTTAATGAACATCACATTTTTAATATTAAATTTTGTGAATTAAAATAAGAAACATTACAATCCACACATTTTTTTCAATTAGTCAGAATTAGACATTAGACATTACAAATAAATTAATTCACTCTATGCCAAATAGATTACTTGAAGTAATAAGACACAAAGGTTACCAAATAAAGTGTTAGTTCATTGAATTTTATTACTTTTACTAGTCGAAATATGTTTTCTCCTTTATGTACAAATACGGCTGAGAGATGCATTTTATGGATAATGACATTCTTTTTCTATTTATTGTATTTCTAAATAATAAAAAGTAAAACTGCTGTATAAATAGATGTAAGATAGTGTAACAATGAATTCTACTGAACATAAATAAAAAAAAAATTCGAATACGAGACATCGTAGGAATACGAATGGGAGTAACTGTATGTCTTGACATTAGAGTTTCTGCCATCCGTTAAATTCATGTGACACCCCTATGTCCGGTGTTTTTCACTTTGCCAATCGATTTCAAGTGACGTAAAATCGTCATGCCACTTACACCAAATTCTTGAGCCAAATCTCCAACTGTTTGTCGCGTATTTGCTTCAATAGAAAGCTGTAACTGATCATCGTTCATGGAAGGCTCTGATCTTCCAGGTGCTTCAATAACAAGGCTTTCATTTCCGGTTTCGAATTTTTGGAACCATTAACACACTGTACGTTGGCTAACCGTGTTATTATTGAATGCAGCATTTATATTTCGTGCAGCTATTGCTGCGTTATGACCACTTTTCCACTCGTATAAAAAAGGTATGCGACAATCACGTTGGTTCATGGTAGAAAGCAAGACGATTAAAAGTAGGGATAGCACGCAAACGAAGCAAATAAAGACTGAATCTAACGAAAGGAAGTCTACACTTGAGGTTGTATTTAAAACGTCTCTAAAGACGTAAATATTTACTGACAAAATAAGGTTTAAAATATCGATACAACAGAATCGGACATTTCATATGTTACAATACCTAATATTATTCTTTTTAGATCAAATCCAATTTTGTCTACCTTTGTATAACTTCTAATAAATATTCAAATAACACCAAGCGAAAAATTTCAGATAATTTTTTTAAAAATTTAATGAAATAAAGTTGTTCCTGCATTTTTAGCAAAAATTGTCATAAACAACACAGAGAAAGATTGTTAAATTCATTGCTTAATAAATACTTTAATGTATAAATAGAATTTCAAATGTTAGTACTTAAATAAACAGAACACATGAACAAAATTAAAATATAGTTAAAAACGCAAAAAGCATTTCATGTGATTGGATCTAGAATTATCAACAAACGCGATGCGTTTGGATTCTTTTATCCCTAATTTAAATGTTCATTTATACAATCTCTAACATATATAAACAAAAAGATTATAGTTTTCCAATTTAAAAAAGTTAAACAATCTTGGTTATTTAAAATATACTACAAATGTCTTAAATTAATTTACTTAATTGTATTGATTATAAAAGAAAATTTCTCGTCTTTGTAACATAACATTTACCAGAGATTTTATATCTTATAATAACATAAACATTTTATATAATTATAAATTCTTATGAGTTTTAGTGAAAATGAACTTTCTAATTTCTTTGCATTTATAAGGGATTTATATAATTTATTTAAAATTTCTTGATTCTTTTCATAAATTTGAAATGTTCTTGACCGGAAGCCTATTAATCGGCTTTTAACTGCCAGCGCAACAAATTAATTAATTACTCTATAATAAGAGAATGTGAACGATATATTAAGCCCTCTCGCGAATTTTATTAAAAATATTTAGAGCTTTAAGAATAAGCGCGATAGCAAAAACCGAGCCTGTATTGAATTGAATGAGGCGTCTTAAATTACATACGCTTTACAGATGTTTAGAAATGAATTATACATGGAAGATAGTAGACTCAACAAACCTCAAGTGGTAAATATGTGTGCTTATGTTCTTGTCCAACTTGAAGACATGGAAGATACGGATGACGTAATTTCATTTTATATTTGTCTAAGAAATATTTTGCAACTGTGCATTCAACTGTTTGTCCATTTTCTAATTGTAACGGGAATCTAAAATTTTTAATGAATATCACATAAACTTAAATTAACATTGCAAAAGCTTCTCATGTATACTTACGATTGCATTTGGGCAGGTTTACGAGTAACATTACACACTCTGTATTTCCGTCTCATAGTTCCACAGTGAGTAATTTCAATCTTAAGTCCTTTAATTTCTTTGGTAAATTTAACTCGTTGAGAATCTGTCAAGGGTCTCTTTTGGTCACCTATATCTCTAATGTCTAATACTTCACACATGAATTCTATGACAGGTTGTGCTTTATAAAATGCAGTTGCAGAGACTATAATGTAAATCATTAAAAACATGTGAAATCAATGTAAGTTACATCTTCATATCCTAGTATGTTTTGTATTTACCATCAATATTTAACATCATTTTCCATTGCGATGGCCTAACCGACTGATGAAAACCAAACCAAACTTCTCTGCCACCACCTAACGGATGATAGTATCCATCTGGTGTACTAAAGAATGATCTACCTACTGGAGTATATGTCATAGATGGTAAATGCCTCATTACAACATCTAAAGCAAGTATAGCATCATATGGAATTTGTCTTGTACGTCCTTCTAAAGCTTCTTCCAAAGCAAACAATGAAACTTGTGCCAGCCACTTTATTACCACTCTAAAAACTCTGTCTTTACCCTCACCAGGCAGTGTTACCTAGAAAGATACATGGTGAGAAAAATAAATTCAAATAAAATCATGAAATTTTTGTTATTTATTCTACTTACCTCTAATTCTATTTTTTCAGTACCAATAGGCAAGGGATCCCTTGTATATAAATTATTTCTACCATCAAATACAGGCTTAAGAGTTCCAAATATTTTACTATATGCATGAACCATTGTTTCTATTATTTCCCTATTAACTTTACGAGGACATTTATCTGGTTGAATATTAATATCATAATGATGCACATAACCACGTGGCATTGTAACTTGGAAGTGATTAGCTCTTAAAACAATTGGTCTGCCTTCACGTCCTATATTTGGTCTCCGTGGACATGAAAACACTGCATAAATATATTCTTATTTTAAATATATATACAGACGTTGATTTCTATCTTAAAATCTATTCAGTTGTGTAATTTAAAATATAACAGCATTGAAACATGACATTGCACTTTCTGTAATTTCAAGATGGGATATAAACACAAAAATTACTCCAATTTCTTTCATTTGATTACACTCCCAGATAAAAAGGTAGCACTCTCGTACTATCTTTAATTTCTTGTATTAAGATTATGCCAGCGTAAAAACTCCGAGTTATATGTAAAACGTACCTTCTACGAGTATGTAGACATAACATAGATTGACTTTGCTTCAACGAGTTCTTTTAGTTGGAAGAGAAACATATGATCCGACGCAGATAAAATGATAGCACACTTAAACTATGTTTGCGTTTCATGAACTTGCACTGAGTTATTACATTCAATTTATGTCTAGATCTTTGTTATAACGCCATCCTTATAAAATGTCATGGCAAAAAGCTAAGTAAAAGCGAAATTGACACAATTTTAGCTCTGAGGAAACAAAAGTTGTCTACACTTATTAAAATTGCAAAAGAAGTTAATCGCAGTCGAAAAGTCACATATAATTTGCTGAAAGATGCAAGTGCATATGGAAAGAAGAAAAATACAAGATCTGAACGAGATACACGAGAATAATACATGCTGCTTCCAATTCTTGTACCACTGCAAAGAAGATCGCTAAGAAAGCTGGAGTAAAAGCAATCATACAAAATCTTCGTCGTGTACTCCAGTCTAGCAACATTATAAATCGGATTAGAATAGTGGCGAAACCTTCGTTAAACGCAAGACATAAGGAGGCACATTTATTATTTGCAAGAAAACATATATTTTGGACAAAGATTTGGGGAAAAATAATCCTTATAGATGACAAGAGGTTCAACCTTGATGGCTCAGACTTATTACTTATAATGACTATGTAATCTATATATTATGTTATTGTAATTATTTTTATTAGAGGATTAATAGTTTTATTTTTTTATTTTATTAGGATAATAAATGTATCGGTATTAAATTATTTTTGTAAATTGTAATTTAATAAACTGTAATTTTATAGATAATTATTTTTATATTTAATTGAAAATTTTAATAATTTTATCTATTCTTTGGATGAGTTTCAAATAAGAAAAATTAATTTAATATTGATTTTTTTTTATTCTAATATAATTTTATTATTTATAATTATTTTAAGATTAATTATTGTAAGATATAAAATGAGATATTCTAAACAAAAAAGTTGTTCGTCAATTTAAAAATAAATAATTTAATTTATTAATGTCAATAAAGTTTGTTAATCTTATAAAGATAAAATTTTACATGTATTTGTTTATTTATTATTATTATTATTATTACCAACTCCTTTAAATATTTGATGAAATTTTGGTTCTATATGAGGAATTTTTTTGATAATTCAAATTTTATCTGGATTATTTTTATCCATACATTATTGTCCTAATATTGATTATTCTTTTAATAGAATTATTCATATCACAAAAGATGTAAATTCAGGACGATTCATTTGTGGAGCTTCTTTTTATTTTATTATAATATACGTTCATATTAGACAAAGTATCTATTATCACGATTATTATCGTGATATTCGTAAACAACCACTAACAAAAATTCAACGTCAAATGCATGGAGGTGGAGTAATGGTACAGGCTGATGTCGAATATAAAAGAAAACCAGAAATTTAGTTTATTCAGGGTACAATAAATAGTGTCCGTTATCTCGAATTCATAAAAAAATAAAATTTATACATATGCAGAATGCATTGCTATTACCCATATACATATATTCCAGCAAAATAATGCTACAGTACATACTGCTAAAATTGTTAAGGAATATTTTTTTAAGGAGAATATTTCCACTCTTCAGTGGCCGGCGTGCTCACGCGACATTAATATCATCCAAAATTGCTGGGCAATGCTTTCGCAAATAGTGTATGCTGAAGGCAGACAATTTTCAAATATAAATGAGTTAAAAACTTGCATTACAACCAAATGAGAAAAGGGTCTAGCAGGCTAAGGGGGTCAAAAGTGCCCTCCAACCGATTTGGTGGTGCGATGCATCATTCGATAATTTACTAAAAGAAAACATGTGAAACCAAGTTTCAACTCTCTAGCTCGACCGTGGGGGTAGTTACAGGGTAAATTCAAATTATCTGTTTTTGGACTATTTAGTGACAAGCAAAACTTCTGAAAAAAATCTAACATATTACACACGTGAAGGCACATCTTAGGAAATTTTTTCCGATTTTTTCGTTGCAAATCCTAATTGTAAAAAATAAAAAACTTAAAAAAATGTGGTAATCTTTTGAAAAAAAGCGCTTTTTTTATATTTTTTTAATAGTAGCATATTAGCATGATTATCATCCTCAATTTTTTTCATATTTTTTGGAAGGGTGCGCCGTTGTCAAAAAAATTGAAAACCGATATTTTAATTACTTTAGGTATAATTATTTACCTAAAAGGATGGTGAAAGTTGTAGAAAACAAATTGAGTTCTACACATTATCAGAAATATATAGTTTCATACATATATTGTTATAAGAAATATCTACACTTTTGTTATATGAAACATAGTTGTTATATGAAATATGTATCTTTATTTTTCAAGTGTGCTATCATTTTGTCTGCGTCGGATTATATGTTTCTCTTCCAACTAAGAGAAGTAAAGTAAAAGTTACTCATTGAAGTAAAGTCAATTTATGTTATGTTTGCATACTCATAGAAGGTACATTTTATATACAACTCGGAGTTTTTACGGTGGCATAATCTTAAAACGAGAAACTGAAGATAGCATATGCGTGCTATCTTTTTGTCTGGGAGTGTAAATAAGAAAACTATACATTTACATTATATTTCAAAATGCATCTAATTTCATAATATAAATCAAATAAAGTTCTATTGTACTTATATTATACTTATTTCATTTCAATAACTCTTAATCACTTAAATAACTAAAAGTGTGATAATAATTTTCATTGATGTATCTGTTTTAGTTCTATAATTTATGAAACATACATGAAAAGAAACAAAATTCGTATAACACTGTTTCTTGTTAGTAGTTGACAATATCTCCTTCAGTATCAGGAAACATGAAAAATTACTTGTACAAATTTATTGGGTCGAGTCATAAATAAATTCCCCCTTTTTTTCAATAGAATGTACTCTACAGAGGACTTTAATGTAATATATATTTGCCAACATATAGATAACTTATCTTTCAGACAATTTGACAATACTCCCTGCATAAAATTCTGATGAATTTAAATTAAAAAATTTCTGGACCTGATCATCATCATCTTTAAAGTGCTTTACATTTTGAGTACTCTGTAATACTCAGCAATTATAGTTTATTGGTGCCACGTTTAGTAAGTATGATGGATGATGCAAAAATATAGATAGAACATTGTCATGCAATAAGATGACCTTTTTTCCAGTAACAAATACAGGAGGATATTTTCGATGTTTTGCCTAAAGCTACTCTAAGTATTGAACACATACATTTGATAACGATTCGAAATAGATACTTCCTTAGTAATCTCTCTATACATATAACAAAATTTCTCTTCCATGTACACTAATTAAAACTGCTGATGCATGTCAACCCATTGTTTTCTTCGAACAATATTTTCATGCTGAAGAAAAAGAAGAGCAGCTAATAATCTTTTTCCAGCTTTACTTCATTCACTTAAGATCACCAGGAATCTAAACTCTCAGCCTGAACATCTCCCTTAATTTTTAAAAGTGACGATTGATGAATAATTAGGATGTGTCCAGTTCCTCTGTTTCTTATTTACTCAAGTCATGCCTATACATTCGGTTACATCAAGATTTTTAAAACGTCGTCACCCAAGTCTAAAATGCACCCAAAACCTAAACTTTAGTTCATTTTTTAAGAAAAAGTTTGTAGAATAGAATTTTGTTAACCACTTCCAAAATGGCTGTATCTGTAATCGTTCAATTGTCATATAATTTTTACTGCTGCACTGTTATTAGTAAATTTATACTTCAACAGCATAACGTGGAATACATCCACTTTTAAATTCATTTCAGACGCTTCAAAAACAAAGTTTAAATTGCAATCTTGTCATCTGAGTTGTTGAGACTGCAAAATGTTTCTCTAATAACCACTAATAAAATTTAGGTGACACAGCATATAATTGGGCATTCTTGAAATTACAATTACACCTATTCTGAATTAAAACCCGTTTATGACTCAACCCAACATATTGTATTAATTGAAAGCGAAATTATCATAAAATAATCAGATCTTAATAATTGTCAACTCAATGCTACACAAAAAAAATGAGTGCAAATTAAAATCAACACTAGATGTACATTAATATTTTTTTCTACCATTTTACATACATTCGCGTCGGTATTTATATCGACGCGTTTCTACTTTAAGAATTCCTAACATTGTTTTCCTAAAGTGGGCTCTTTTGTCAATGTTTTGAATACTCTAGTATAGTTTACATTATTTGTAAGTGTTATCTCAGTTCTCTACAAAGTGTCGAGGTGAAAACATTGTGTGAAAGTAAATAACAGTAAAATTTGCAAATTACTGACAAACTTTGACCAGTCGGAAGGTAAATTGATACAAACCAATTTCTATTTTATAAGTAGAGATTTATAGTTATTACTGTATTCTTTTTATTATTTTAGTTTATTTGGTACTTTATAATATATTTCTATCTGTAATATTTGTATGGGTTACTAGCAGTATCTCTAAAACGAGAAAATTATATCAGTCAGAACAATTAAAAATATGTGAGAAGAATAAAAGGGAAACCTTTGCAACGAATTGCATCAGAGTTTTCTATATCAAAAGAAGGTGTAAAAAACAATGTGTGCAAAGATGCATAACACTGGTAAACTCAAAAATGCACTAAGAACAGATAGAAAGAGAAAAACAATTCCTCATCAAGACCGTTAAAAAAAACCTGCTTATTAATACAGAAGAAATTAAAGAACAATTTTCATTACCAATATCCATAACACAAAACGAAAAAGATTTTTATGGTCGTGTATCGAGGAAGAAACTATGCATTTCAAGAGTGAATGCTCAAAAGCATTTGAACTTTGCTAACGAGCATTATAACAAACCCGTCATTTTAGAAATCAATCGTTTAGAGTGACAAATCAAAATTTGAGCTGCAATCAAATAAAAGAAGAAAATACGTCTGATGAAAGAAGAATGAAGCTTTTAAACAAAAATTAATAGCACCTACTGTCAAAGACGGCTCCGTTATGATATGGCGTTTTAATAACATCCATATGAGAAATTTAAGAATCATTGAAGGAAAATTGACTGCAGTCAAATACATAAAATTGTTACAGGACAATTTGTTTCCTCTGAAGAAAAATTTGGAAATAATGGGACGTTTATGTTTCAACAGGAAAATGATTAGAAACACACAGCGAGAATTGTTACAAAATTTATGCAAGATAACAACATATCCAACTGTCTTGGTTATTACAAAATCCCGGTTTATACCCAATAGAACATTTGTGGGATGAACTGGAAAGAAACAGAATCAAAAGATCGATATGCAAAACTACAATTTATAAAAGCATTAAAAAACAGATGGACAGAAATTACTCTAGACATTTTGAAAAAACTACTAAATAGTATGCCTAATCGGTTACCAGAAGCAACAAAGCAAAAAAGGGTACCACACCTCTTACTAATTACATTTCTATTTCAAATTTTATTACAGTTTATAATAATAATATTTAATATTAACCCAGCATCAACTTAATTTTCATGATCAATAAAGCAAGGAATTCTTAATTAATTTTATTATTATTTCGTATATAAAACAAATTATTTACTACAGTAGTACTATAAGGACTTAATAAACATATTATTATTGTTAAATCATATTGTATTCACTTTTACTATGAATTTATCCTATCAATTTATTCAAAATATAAACATCAACTTAACACGTTGACTGCTGTATGAATCAAATATGATTCACACCACATTTATTCAATGTGCTGTGTGAATCATATTTGCTTCCCATAAAGATTTTCCTTTCAGGCTATATGGTTCACCCATAATTCATATCTGAATGAAATGCTTATAGATAATGGAAATGTGTGGCAGGTAAACAGATTTATAGTTAGCATGGTAAAATTTCAACTATATGATACTACAGGTTGCTTATTATAAGGGTTTTACTTTTACCTGATTTAGACTAAATTTTAAGGGTACTAGTGTATTCGCGCTTAAAAAATCTACTTAGTTACATAAAATAGATACAAAATCGTAATATATGATTATTTTGTCATTTCCAATAAATTAATAAAAAAAAAAAAGAAAAGAAAGAAAGAAGGTTACTAGAAAATCAAAATTCTTTTTTAACATTACGGTGTTCAATGTGTTAAATACCGACGCGTCTGTATACTGTAAATGCAAAATTTGTGGATCAGTTTAAAATATCTTACTTGGCAGTTCAGGAGGTTGAGGAGGAGTGTGTGTTTGTTGTGTGGAAACAAGCCCCAGAGAACTGGGAGCCACAACACTGCTCCCAGTTGCTCCAGGTGTTCCAACAGAAGAACTTGTTGTGGGTCCAGGTGGGGGAGCTAAAAACAAAACGGTACAAATTAGCAATGTTAATACAATTCATTTAATTCTTGTAATTATAAGAAATACGTAACGAAATAATTGAAATATACAGATGTAATACATATTCTTCAAAATATGTACACTAAACCACACAATTGGTATACTATAACTGTTAAAAATTTTTGCTATAACTGCATAACAAATTTATGATAATTAATATACATAGAAATAAATAAAAATTTATAGTATTTTCTTTATATCATTCTAATAAGATTTTATGTATTTGAAACATAATATATACTAAATGGATAACTTTACATTTCCTTTATAAATTACCCATGGTATTAATACGTCTTATTAAAATTATCTTCCTATCTTTATTATAGTTAAATTTAAACATTTTGATATCATATTTTGTATGTTACCAATGTTCAAAATAGCCATTAACATATTAAATGCCACTTTGATTTCAATCAGCTTCTCATTTAGCTGTTCAGTTTCAAAAGTTTTTAAAAGACTGTTACAATAAATTTAACGAAGAAAGTGGTAACTTTATAACACCAGCAGAGGAAAGTTGTATCTTTGTTTAAATTGTTTTAACAAAACCCATTAATGAATGATAAGGAATTATTTTATAAATTTGAAGCTGTTCATTTTTCAAGAACTAATGCACCTAA
Organism: Anthophora plumipes; assembly: GCA_951804975.1. NCBI lineage: Eukaryota > Metazoa > Arthropoda > Insecta > Hymenoptera > Apidae > Anthophora > Anthophora plumipes. The sequence goes on from OX638120.1 coordinate 10,888,964, forward strand.
CCGAAAAGCTTAGCGTCGGTCCATAGGGACTGGTATGGCACTTAACATGTTATTAATACATTACAATAATAAACAAAATTTTGTTCATGAAAATTAACAGATATGTGATATAACATCAATTGTAATATTATATAGTTTATTAACAAGTTTCATATATGCACATATGTATGCATAAGTGTGAAATATTTAATCAAATATATGTAATAATAATGTATATATTAGTGATAAAATGCATGTAACTGTAATGAATGATATTTTTAAAAAGGGACTATATTACTATTTACTTGATAATTTCTTACTATTAATATAATATTTATATACTTCATAATTCAATATTATTTCTTCCACAATTTTTGAAATATGAATTAATGCATTAGATGGTGAATTGTTCCATTCATTATGCATGTAACTACAATTTAAAAATACAATATTTATTAAGAGGAAAGCATAAATAAACATGATTTATGAATGTTTTGTAAGTTAATGAAATCCAAACTTTTAACATAGCATAGTAAAGAGTTTCAACAACTTTAACATATTTGACATGTTTATCTATTACTTTGTTCATTTTAAGAGAAAAACTTTAAAGACTTAAATTCTGACTTAGAACTAACGTGTTAAAAATAACGCGTTAAATCTACTATATGTAACAACAAACATTGGTTTAGATGCATATATATGTATGTATGTACTCATACGTTATCCGTGCATTGACGGATCAGAACGACGACACATTGTGCCTGTTGAACGAGGTTCATTCGAGGTCATTTTTCAAATTTTCCTCGATTCGTTAAACTTCAATTTATCGTTACGAGTGAATTTCATTAGCGTATATGTTGATCAAGAGAATTTTAATTACAATAAAGTAATCAAAAGAGACTAAGGAGTCAGACTACTAAAGCAATGAAATCTTGTTCATTGCTTAGGCAAATATAGAAGGGTCTGTTTTGGATTATTTTAAAATACTATGAAGAAATATAAACAGGCTGAATTACTCACGCTGTCCTACGGGATACATTTTTGCAGCTGACGATAAAAAAGACCAGATAACCACTAATAAATAAGTAAAAAATTTAACACAAAACCCACTGACCACACAACACACTTCTCCACAATACACACTGCGAACGAGACTGCCTTCTGCAATGGCTGCCACCAACTTGATTCCAATTGATCTTATCTTAACCAATCAGCGTATAATTAATAAAACAGTGGTTAATAGTTCTTAGCCGTTCATCGTTTTTTCACAAGTTACTCGAATTTGTCATTTTTCAATGGAATTACGGATTACAAGTATTAGAAAAACATGTATATCAATTGAGAGAAAAATTATAAAACATCAATGATACATACGTTGTTAGTAATATTTCTGACATGATAGTTTCGTAACAATTCGAAATTACTACATATCAAAATACCTTACGCGTAAACAATAAATATAAAGTATCTCTTTTTGCAGTTTGATTTATTTCAATATTTCACTTTTGTTTATAACTAGTTATAATTTGGTGACTGATAAGTTTTTATTTACATTGGCAGCACTGGAATAGTAACTATTTCCCTAGAATTGTGATACGCGTTATACGCGATTGCGTGCTCGATTTCCGAAATGTCGATTCCTTTTAATGGAACCCGTACTCGCTCACACGGAGTAATAAGTGCAATTATAAAGCACTTGAAATCTGTAACCTTAAAACCGGTAAAATCAATAAACATAAAATTTGATCCCTTTCATAATGCTTTGGAAACAAGGTTAGTTCAATAAAGTTCTATTTGTTATATGCATTTTATTAATATTCAGTTAAACTCTTCCTACGTTCAAATTTATAATAATCAATGCACGTTCTATTGTTAGCCAGAAAAATCCTTTTGTTCATAAATTTTCTACCAATCTTATGTAGTACATCTTTTAAGCAAAATACTATTTTTATAATATTACGAAATATAAATGTTCCTTTAGTTTTAAAATATTAAATATAATATTATTTTAACGAATAATTACATTTGAAATCGTGAACAGTTTTTCGATAAATAACGATTGTATCTTGCTTATCGAGAGAGGTTTGGTTAGTACCTAATTACGTCAGCATTACGTACGCATGTGCAATATGAAACTTCTAATAACTAGCAGAAGACATACGCGTCAGTATTTTTAGAAAACTCCAATCATTAATATCATAGTAATACAACGAAACTGTAATATCGATATTAAAGTAAATTGTTCAGTATTTACATTAAATGTGACGAACGCGTAACATAATTTCGTAGTGTGAACAACTAAAAAGGTATAATTGAATTTCTATACGCGATTATACAAAATGCTTAACACTAGAACCCCGGGAATTTGGTTCTACTTAGAACCATGATAGCAATCATTCTGAATGTATGCTATTTTCCTGATTTTATATATATTTTTAGCAAACATTATTATTTGATATTGGGTTGATAATTTATATTCAACAACTTTCTTATTAATTTATAACTAACAGTTTATATCTAATCTGTTTTATTTAAAATTTAAAAGGTACACACGAAATGAATATTTTCGACACATTTGATCAAGTATCTTTATATCATATTTTGTAGTATTATAAAAAGCAACAGCTTCTGCCAATTTCTTTGCGTGATTTTGATCTACACTCACATTGGTATGCATAATACTCAGAATTAGAACATTTTTATTGCGTTTACCTTGATATACTATGTGTATTTCACCAAATTCATTTTTCAAAATTGTAGTGATATTTTTATACTTTTAGGAATTTCTCTTTAGAAATACTCTTAGGAATTTCTCTTCTAATACAATTAATTGTTCCTACAAGACTTGTGCTTCCAGCTTTTTATTTCATCATCAGTTTATTAGATGTAAACAGATTGTACATAGGTATATATCTACTCTTTTTTAAATACAGTTTCATAAGGATCATAACTACGTGCTTGGGAACAAAATCATGCTTTAACCACAAATCACTTTTTCTGATAAAAGGAAATGTGTTACACATGTATTTTGTTTCCTTCTCACACAGTACCCAGAATTTCAAATTTATCAGGCTTATTAGCCATGTACTGATACAATTGTTCATTTATGCAAAAGTTAGTACCTGGAATATAAGAGAATGAACAATTTTCGATAGTTCTGTTCCAGACTTCTGATGCTAAACTAAATGTCATTTTTCAACTGCACTGATCATGTTGTTCTCATGTCAAGTCTTAAATATTTCAGTATTTTTATAAATCTATCTCTAGGCATTATACTAGAAAAAATAGGCTGTTTAGCAGAGTGTATGCAGCTATAAATAACTATAATATAAGCAGAAAAATGTCTATGGTCATTATGAACATTGTCTATGTAGTTTAGGTCATAATTCCATATGGAATACACATAGAAATAGAAAATTTTCTGTGGATAATGTTTAAAGGAAAATATGAGAAGTCATCAAGTATCAATGTCCTAAAATAAAAAATACGAAAATAATGAAAAAAGAAAAAGTAAAAATGGTCAAAATGACTGCATCCAGGATTCTAGTGTTAAAAAGCTTCATGTAGTGTTTATTATAGTAATAGTTACTAAAATTTCCTGATACCTTTTGTTTCATTAATACTTATTTCTATTTTATAAATTAATCGAGATTTACTGTTACAGTCATATTTCACTAGTAAGTGCTTCAAAAAGACTCAATCCTATTGATACCTGATTCTAATTGATACTGCAATATAAAACTATTTTATCTACTTTAATTACTTACAGAATATTAAAATTATTGTAATAGAAAGAATACGAAATTCTGTATAGTATAAAATTAGTTAGCCTAGGAATTTAATGAAAAAATTATTACAAAATATATTCATTTTTATTAGAAGTAATATTTATTTTTTTAATCTTCGTTAATTTTTATTTTAGTTGTTATTTTTCATTAATTGCAAAAGTAGAAACTTACCACTACATTGTCCACATCCATATGCTTTGCCAAGCATGGAAACTGCTGTAGTTATACGAAGACTACTTAAGTCCGGCATTTGAAGCGGTAGTTGTTCCATTTGTGCCATTTTTTTTTTTTTTTCTGAAAATATTACGAACAAGTAAAAAATAATGCAAGAATTGTCGACATTCAAATGTATAAAGAAGCTGTTGCGTTGTGTTCAAATATATTGCATTGATATAACTATAAATGTAAAATCAATTTTAAGATTAAACACGCATCGACAAACAAAAGTTATGTTATAATAAACATATGCGTCCCATATTTACAGAGATTTCTTGTTTCACATTACAACTCCAAATATTATCGCCACAAATCCACGTTGCATTATAAAACCACAAATTGCTAGCGATCTCTCTGAACCAGTAATTACGTTCAATTTATGTGAGTATTATAGTATTTTTTTTCTATTTACAAAGTATTTAGCAATTATTTATATATGTATATATATGTTCGATTATAAGGTGATAAATATGCGTGAAGTAGTAATATTAATAACTTTATTACACTTTAAAAGTAAACGAACTAAATTCAGTGATTAAAGTTGTAATTGAAATATTTCAAAAAAGCTTATTTAACACAAATTTTGATGTTATATTTTTGCATTTCTATCTTTTAGTATCAGGTAAGAAGGTTGTATGCAAAGCTACACACTTGACATCTCTGAATATATTGGAACTTTACAACAAACACATCACGCCCTTGTCCTCGTCTGAAACTACAAGTGGAACAGAAATTGAAGAAAAGAAGGCAAAGAGAAAAAAGGGGAGAATTATAATTAAACCAGGAAGCAAACATAGAGGAGTATTTTTATAAGTTTATTGGCAATTTGATTATTTGCTTATGTTCCAATAAGTTTCGAGATTTTAGAGAAACAGTTAAATAGAAATATAAATATAATTTAAAAAAATAAAGTCTTTAGAGAATATATGTTGAAGTAAATTTTATCATTTATTTAAAACATTGTTCCAAGTTTTATCGTTTTCTTTATTTGTATAATATCGCAAAATTGAACCTACATTTGCAATTGATAAAGGACTTGGTAATAATAAAATTATGTTTTTATCGCTTTCAGCGTCTAATTATAAAATAGAAAAACCAATAGCTGGATAAAAATCTTGCGTAACTTTCAGTCTTACCATTATCCACATCTGTTTTGCAATTGTGCATACTAAATCTTACAAAGAATTGACCCTTTATTCCTCAAAATATAACGATTTTCATTGTCTCTGATTCAAATTTTGTAACATAAGAAAAAATACATATTTAAAATGGCAAGTCATACAGCAAATAGCAAAAATTACAATATGAAACTTATCGACACACTTTATAATCAGGTTCCTGCATTTACCGATGTATTTGACGAAGAAACTTGGTATATTTTTGTTGCTTGCTTTGTAGCAGGGACATTTTTAGTTGCATTTATTCTCTCAAGATTCATTACATTAAAACCTGTGGAATAAATTTAAAATATGCTTTTAAAAACTGCAATTTATGACCGTATCAGTGGAATGTTTAATTACATTCGATCAATTTTGTTAGCATTATGTTAGAGCAAAAAAAACTTTTCTGTACATTTCATATAATTGTGTAAATTTAGAACAATATAAAATTTGTATTATGACCATAATAAAACATTATCTTACAATGAATTAATTATCTATATAAATAATCGTATCTCATAATACTTTTAGTTTTTATTGATAATGCCATAACAATTACATTAATTTTTGTCATATAGCATTAATGCTTCACTAAATTTACTAATTTTGTATTTTGAATATAGAATCAAATAAATTGGCAACCATGTTGCAAGGCTTCCAACTTTTGTCATTCTTGTTCCATTGCATTTTCATTGTTCTGATAAACATTGCAAACTTTGTTTTCAATGTAACAGAAGTAACACAATATACAGAATGATAAAAACTTAATAAAATGTTATTGTGACCAGACATTGTGTATGACAATTAATTACAAACAATTCACCAATCATTGTAACATAGTATTATTATACAAATGCATTCTATGCTACTGATTTTATTTTATAATTACATACAATCTATGGTATCTAACACTTTGAACAACTTTATGTAGTTTTAATTACACCGAGTACATTTCTAATATGATTTATGTATATATCAATTTTCATTGCACGTTTATTACTCATTGATGCTTTATAATTTTAACGCATGTTAATGTTATTCAAACATGTTCTGTTTTCATATTGGAAATGTGTATTTTAATTTCGTAAATTGTCTATTTACATTATAATAAATTAACATGCTAAGTATTATTTATATAAGGTTATTTTAAAAGTTTATACGTGTTACAAGTGTCTTGTTTCAAGTTCAAGTCGCCTACTTCTTGTCTCCTCATCCTGTTCCTATCCCTTCCTCCCCCTCCCTTTTCAACCATACGATCTTCTACGTGGGCATTTCTTCATTCCCCCTACTTTTTATCTTTTTCTACTACCTTTCTTTCTTCGACTCATCGACCTTGTCTGTTTTTGAGTTTTGAATTTTCAATATAACTTTCTTACAAATATTCTCGAATCAAAAGTTTAGAAATGGTTATTGAATTTTTTGCAAAATTCTTTGGTATCGTTACAGAGTAATATTTCGTATGTTAAGTGTTCAAACGAAAAGCGTAAGTTACAAATTTTTGTCTGTCTATTACGTTTTTCCGTTGAAATTAATATAAACAACTATTCAATTTTTCAGGTGTTTTGTATTTCATGTATAAATCTCGCGAAATATGTCAATTGTACAATGAATGCACATAAAGTCGCGGAGTTATTAATATTAATTAAACGAATATAAAAATGATCTATCTTCTACTTTGTAGAACGTGAAAATACCTAAATCGCATTTGGAAAAATTTATAATAAAATTTGATACGCTAGTGAAGCAATTGGTTATGCAAAAGCGACGAAAAATTTAATAAAACTATTCATAAACAATTATATCATGTAAAACAGAATTTACTATAATTATAGTTATAATTTATTTGTATTTACAAACAAGTTGTGGTTTACTCAATTCTTTATCAATTTTAAGTTATTTTGAAATTAGTTCCAATTATTAAGATAAAAGTAGTCTTAACTTTTGAATAAATTTTTTACAATAAAAGTTTATTAATTTATTTATGAGTTTTAAAATTTCATTTTTTAAAATAAAATTTAACATTATAAAAATATTTTTACAACGTACAACACATACGTCTAAATTGCATGTACGATTAAGTACATAATATAAAAACTCACCTATTTTGCAGAGCTGTTATTCAAGTTATGATGAGCAAAATAGATAATCACTGTTATTAGATTCACACGTACATTGTCTCTTTTATACACAAACTTCACTGTAACGTCTGTGCATTAGCTGCGTAACAGTTGTTATTTTATATACAACACTGTAAACATATATCTTCCGTGATGAAAACTTTCATATGTGATTATAGTTACCTATACATATATATAAATAATACATGTTAACACAAAATTTATTGTCCTCATAGTTTGCGCGTATTTTCAGGACAATACTACGAATCAAGAGTATAAACGCGTATACAAGATCTGTGTCGAAAAACTATAGTGTATTTGAAGAAGTTTATATATGCGGCAAATGTCAATGGCAACAGGTTACAGTAATTTAAGGTAAAATTGTTTTTCTGTTAAAAAAAACATGAAACAAATCGGTCGATATAAATACATTAATATACCATTCTTAATTTTTTTACTTTATTCAAATTTTGTGAAATATTTTATAAACTTTTTATCAAATTCTACGTATTATTAATCTACTAAAAATCGTACGAACGGAAGGGTGATAAACTTGATATAAAATCACAAAGAAATGTAGTAAGACCAAAAATGTATTCATCTGATCAATGAATGTGATTTATTATTTATTTTTCGGAATATACGTGTACTTTATATAAGCGGTATATACAAGTTGCATTTTATATTTATACATAATAACGAATAAATAAGTAATTATTTTACAAATATATTTTTATATGATAGTGGAAAATTAAATAGTTGGCACCATTTTTATATCTGAAGCATCCATTGTATTGAAGGAAAAGATGCCACTGACTTTTTAACACAATCCTGTTTGTAATTTAATATATAACAATTTCATTCTGTTCATAAGAATAAAATTCTCAACGTACAACTTTATATTTATTAAAAAAAAAAAAACGTGAATTGTTTAGCTTTTTATGTATGTTGAAATGAATGGCACACGTATACACTATTCATAATCGCATATACCTAACATGTTGATACAGTTATATAGATATACTTTATTTTCATTACTACTAGGTAAATGAAAAAAATTAGGTCGTCGAATGAATGGCAGAGAAATGTTGCAAAAAAAGGTATTACCAATAAATTTCGTACAAACAGAATTTCCTTGAAACACACTTAAACATAATACGATCTGTTAAATTATTTGAACAAACTTCGACTGATAATAATTTTACTACTATCTAACCTTAACTGATTATTTCCATCAACTTCCAGTATATGCGCAAAATATTTGATGCGGTTTGTTGTGCGCGTTCCCTCTAAGAACGATAATTTATACGTAATTTAACTGCGAACAGAAACGAGAAACTGCGGAGGCAAACAGAATCGTAACGTATTGTAATCGAAAGCGCGAAATATATTTAATAATTTAATACTGCCAAAATTCTCAGAGATATCGCTGAATGACCATCGCCGCTTTCACTCGCGACGCGATCCTACCAGACACGATTTCAGTAGGAACGGAATGAAGCCGCCAAAAACGATCACCAAGTGTCAAGGTTGCCATTGTACACGAACATGCCGAATATATCGAGTGTGTGAGTATGTTGAGTACGTTCACATACATTCTAACTCTCTCCCATCACTTTTAGTAGGTGCTATCACAACAATAATATTATTACGAACTTGGAATTTATTTTATAATGACACTGATTTCAACATACGGTAACGTCCGTTGTAAAATAGTTCAGTGCACTTTTACATCTTACATGTAGAGAACACGAGACATTTTTTAATAAATTTACCGAGGAAACTTTTGACACAATATTCACTAACCCAGCGATCAACATCCGCGAGAAGAACCCCACTACTTGTTCGATTCACCAGTTATTGCGAATGCTCGTTTGGTCAGGATTGTAACAAGTAAATAGAATGAGGTATCATTGTCTTACGGACTTGTTTACAAACAATGAAAGCATTTTAACCTATTTATTTTCTATATATAGTTGGATTGTATATAGTGTATATCAATGGTAAATATATATACGAGAAAAATTCGACAATAATTTTTTTTTCTCTCATTATTTTAACGTAACATGTAAAAATATATTTTTTCCTTAAGTGAGAATCGATCATATAGTTTTTTAAATTACATAGAATTAATCGTAAGAATGATATAAATTTCTAGTTTTGATGGAAATTGCGTAATTGAAATATTATCGGCGAAAAGTTTTATTAATTGTAATGTTACAAATATATTTTACCGTGTTAATTTGTCATAAAATTCTGTACTCAGAATTTACGTAATTTAAACATCACAATTTTTATTCAAGTAGAAACGTTTTATTATTTGTTATATAAATAAAAATAAAAATCTGTACATCGGATGTAAAAGTACTTTTGAATGTGTGATTTCTCGTTTTGAGCCGATCCTGGATGATGTCATAATCGACAGACCAATGAGATACTCTGCAAATTAACTACACAAATGCATGACAACACCACAATCCTTTACCAATTTTTATAATGTAAAACGTAGTTTTATTAATATAAAATATTAATATAAAACTGTATTTTATATATTTGAAAAGAATAATAAGAAGTGTTGAGTTTATACGACAAGATTTTCCCTATGCATCAGTTTTTACGTGTCCGTGTAGTAGATGATACAATGATTGTTTAATTTTCTATATCGATTATTGGAGTTACCCAATAACATGTTTGTGCGTCGTGCACGCTGTTTCTCTATTGGTCAATTATATTACCGCGGTGAAATATCGACAAAAATGAAAATTTTAATCGCTTACAACTTGTAATTCATCGTATTGATCGTCGAAAAATATATTAAATTAAGGTGAATTAATATTTTACATTTTATATATTTTTTTAATCATCTGTTCATATTTGCTACGTTTTTATAATAGCCACGAGTCACTCATAAAATACTTTATCAAAAAACCGGTATACGTAAAAAGTATTTTGGAGGTTATAAATTTAAAAAATATTATATATAAATCACTAATTTATATTTTCAATAAATATATATACTTACATTTCAATTCATCGTAAATGTGACAAACTATTATTGTACTTTTAATATAAAGAAAAAAGAATTCGTTTGAATTGCATTGATACATGGAAATTGTAAAATACATTTAGGAAAAGGTAATTATATAGAGAAACTTTAACATGTTATAAAACTGAAGTTTATTATTTTCTCGTGGTTTCTGGATAATTTGTAATATATTTATTAATTCTTCATTATTGTACAAAGTCAGAATGCTTAATATTAAAAAAATTCGATATATTTACAGTTAGAAGGATATATGTCGATACTCTTATATTATAATAAAGTACATTATTCTTTAGAGAATTATTTATTACACGTAAATGATTATAATGTAATACATACTGTATACCTTCTAAATGAAAATATAGTGAAAATCAGACTTGTTAAATTTTATTCTTAATCTAAAGCCATTCCTTCATCATCATCGTCTTTCTTATCAGGGCTAGATGCTGGTGGTGTTTGTTTAGTAGTTTTGTCCTCTTGTCCTTGCTGCGTTTGTTCTTGGCCACTCTTAGCTTCAGACTCGAGAGCGGTGACGAATTCTTCAATGTTTCCATTGGCTGCAGCATTGACAGCATCCGAGCCCAAGCCAAATTGACGGATGACCTCTCCCGCCTGGCCTGACTGCAAAGCAGACCAGAACATTGATAGCGCCTGGGAGAACTGGGGAGACACTAGCGTGGTACACAGGTGATCTCCTGGTGGTAAGTGCGGGTTCATTGCACGCTCCAAGCTTTCCGTTGCAGAAATCGCCGCAGGGATGGCATTGGTTAGTTCAGTTGTTATGCCCCTCTGGCGCATCATAAGCTGTGCTGAAGGTGGCTGAAAACAACAAATAATCCCAGAGAAACTTCCCCAACTGCTCAGCAGAGCGAGAGTCTCCGACAGCCAGGAAAAGTTCATGTGGAAAAGAAGATTAAATAACGAAACGACCATATCCCTGTCCTTTGATTTTATAGTGTTAGTTTGTCACGCTACACTTTCTTTCAATTACTGATGATGCCAGTGACTCTATCAAATGACAAAAATTTACACAATATTATACAGGTGAAATATGAAATTCAAAACAATTGACACATATCATCGACTTGCTTATCATAATTTGTTTTCCAGTTATTTCATTATCAATGTTTCCAAACGAATTGTAAAGTGAACATGTAAATAATAAAATAAAGATTTTATTACAGATTAACGCTATGTAAGCAAATAATATTGCAATCAATTATTTTTCTGTTAAATGAATATAATATTCATTAAATAAATGTTACTTTTTTTTATAAAGAATTAAATATTAGAATTTTTATATACTAAAAACCATAAATTAATATATATATCATTTTTTATAAAAAATATCCACTAATATTCGATTTTGTATTTTATTAATTTACTGTATAAACAAATTTATAATAAAGCAGTCTTTTCACATAAAAATATACTTTGGAGTACTATTTAGAAAGGTTGCAATACTTTAAAGTTATTATACAACTGACTGTCATTCCAGGCACATTATCAAGAATGCCACTTTATTCCTGATATGATAACAGCTGTAAAGAAAGATATAATTAATAAAAAAGAAAGGCAGATAACATGCTAGAGTAAATTATTATTTGACACTAAATAAAATGTTACTGTACAAGATTAACATATATGAGACTATCTTTTCTAAACTATAGTGCAGTGTAGTTTTGTGTACTTGTGCTGCTTAATCTACATATTTGCAGTAGATGTGAAACTAACGATCCTAAAATCAAAGACAGGATTGCAGTTATAGGCTAATATAGAGAAAAATTTAGTATTAAAATGAAGATACGAGTTTCAATTAAAATTTGTTGTAGTAAAAATGAAGAATAATATGAATATAATAAACATAGTCTAGTATAATTTGCAAAGTGATTCAGTTTTGATTTATAAATGTTTATATTTCGCAAACTATGTTAATTGGAGATCTTGCTTTAAAAATATTAAAGGTGGGAGACATGTAAATGTTGTGTAAATTTATTTAGTAGGTACACATTCTTATTTGAAAGTCAGTTGGATTTTTTGAATGATTCATAACATGTATTATTTTATAAAATGATATAGCACAATAAAATATGTCCAACATAATTCTATTTAAAAAATATGAAAACACATTTCCCTTAGCATTCGTTATCTCCTAAAAGTAAGTTTTCGAATTCAATGCAGTTTCTAAAATATAAGCATCTATAGATCAAAATGAATAACACTATGTATATGTACATATTCCATATTGTTCAAAATTTTAAGAACATTAATATAATAATAGGCCATTTATGTACAGTAGAATTCGCTCAATTATAAACAATAATTTAATTACTAAAATAAATATTAGAAGCAATTAATTAATAGAAAACTCTCCTTATACAGAAAATCAAATTTCCCTAAATAGGTAACACTTAGTAAATATTTGTGTTGAAAGAAATAAAACAATTGTATGAGTATACTTAACACCAGGTTTACAGGACACGTAAATTTGACGTGTTTGGGATTTCATGAGCGAAATTACAGAAACAATTGCTATTATTTCCCAGCAACTTTTCCTTACGAAAATATATCCGAATTTGCAAGTTAACACTAAACAATTGCAACAGATGTATAATACAGAAACTTTGTCGTTTGAATTACACTACTTGTGCAACCTAGTCAACTTGGTTAGTATTTGTTAATTGTATAAAAGCATAAAGAATTACAATAGCAAATTTATTAAAAGCGTAATTGTACTGTATAGGAAAAAAATAGCGTTGGGTGCTGGAGAAGCAACATTAATTATCTTTGAAAATCTATAAAAGTACGTTAGAATAATCTGTAAATATTAATAATTATATCCAGCTATATATATTAAAATTTTTAATGAAGCATTTTTATAATAATATTAATAGAGAACTGAAAATTTTAAAGAAGTAATATATATATTAAATCAAATTACGAAAGGAAAAAAGATATTACCTGAATAACAGATTCTGCTCCTGCTGATGTTGGAATTTCAGATAAGAAGTTTTGAAGATCGCTAAGTTGTATTTTATTATTTGTGTTCGTTGTGACTCCAGGTGTTGATGTACCAGGTGTTCGTGTTGACGATTTATTGTCACCTAGATTAAAATTTATGTAAATTAATAATATATTGTATAAAAATGTATGTAACAAATATTCTTACCATTGGGTTTTGAAGAATCATTGGTAGTTGCTGGTGAAGACACCACTTGTGTCGTAGGTTTTGAAGCATTGGTAGTAACACGGGTTGACGCAGTTGTTGTAGAAGCTCTAGTACTTTGTACACCTTGAGGTCTATTCATCGTGCCTAACAAGGAACTTAAACCAATTTGTCCCACGCCGAAGAACTGCATTAACTGCTGTTGCGACATATTATTTAATAAATTTTGAAGTTCTCCTTCTAGGTTTGTACTGCCACTTCTCTGCGAGCCAGGAGTCGGTGGATTATTAAGAACTTCGTTAATTTTTCTACAATATTCTTCATCTTTGTCTGTTTTCAGATCCTACAAAAGTGTAAAGCATTAATTTATCATCAAATCTCATATTGAATACAAAATCAATGCCGTTTCAAAAATATGTATTTTAAATAATATACACTCCCAGGTAAAAAGATAGTACACACATGCTATCTTTAATTTCTCGTTTTAAGATTATGCTAGTGTGAAAACACTGAGTTATATGTAAAATGTATCTTCTATGAGTATGCAAACATAACATAAATTGAGAAATTTATAGAAGTATATATTTATGCTCTAATTTTTTTTTTTTTTTTTGAGAAAGTATTAAACTACAAAATTTTGAATTACTTTATGTTACTTGTGCATATTATGATACAACATTGAATAAAATAAAAAATAAACTTTAAATACAATTGAAAAAATAACACAAAAAATTAAAAATATATATATATATATATGTACACTTATTTGTAAGTATGTGACATTCTTTAATAAATTTATTAAAGAGTGCAAAGTAATAACAAATAATACAGTTGCGCTAAAATTTTAGTTTTTTTATATTATATGTTTAGGATACTTATGCATATAAACTTTTTAATTTAAATATATAAATAAAGTTTACTGTATCCTCTACAGTATAAATTATAAGAAATGCGAGTTTATATATAATTTGTTATAGTAGTAATATAAAAATTAATTTTACCTGTAACCAAATGAAAAATTTCTTATTTGACGACTTGAATCTTAAAAGATATACCCTTCCAGTTTTACATTGAGGAACATGTTTAAATTCGCAATCATCAGGAAAAATAATTAAATCCTATAGAAAAAGAGAACATATTTATAACATATTTATATAAACTTAAAAGATATAAATTTGACAAATAGTAAGATTTTGTGCGATTTTAAAACTTTAATAAATATAAAAAAATAGTATAGAAAAATTTGTACATCTTCGACGTATCCTGATACGCGATCTTTCCAACAGAAGTGCATCAATGAATCGTCAGATTGATAAACGTAAAGCTGGCCTTTTCGAATATCTGGATATACCATTTTCCCTTTCATGGTCATTTTTCCTGCTTTGAATTCAACTAAATTTTTCGGAGTGCCGCGGGAAGTATTGTTTCCAAAAAGTGCTGCTCCTGACATATCTGATTTTTTAAACACACCTTTTTGTTTTGATAAATATATATTAAATCCCAACACGCGGTTAACTTATGTTCCACAGTGCGCTGATGATACTGCACTTTAAAATGGCGTATTTAAAGACTTGCGATCGTATATAGAATCTTTTAACGTGTGCGCCACGTCGCGGTAAAATCGATAAGTATTCGTTGTGTATATCGCTCTGTTTTTATCGGTAGAGCGTAAATAGTCATAGATTAGTCAAATATAGACGAGAATCCCTCCATTTACGGGAATTGATCATTCCGCGTTAATTTTTTGTTTTATGTGGATACAAATGGTGTAAATAAAGTCTGCTTGTATGAAAAAAGAACATGGTAAAAAAGACAGATATAAGTTATAAAAACTTATAAATTACATAACTCGATAAAAAAATTAGGATATTTCAGAAAACCTGCTGTTCATTATGGCACGCGCTATCAAAACTTAAATCATAAGACAAAGGGTTAAAAAAATCCAAAAAAGGTCAAGGTTATGTAGGACGATGTAGGAATATAAAGGACGACGAGTACATCGAGACGAAGTGAAACAGAAGACTCCACAGCACTGGCGTAGCCTCTCAATTAATACTAAACCTACCAACGATTTATATTTACTTATTTCTACCGTGACCGGTCTTTTAAAAAAGTTATATTTGTTTATTATTTAATACAGAACAGGTACCTACAGCTCTTCGTGTGAATGCCGGATATATCTGGTGCTTAGTATGAAAGGGTTAACACAATTGAAAATAAAACTATATTAAAGCATGAAAAATGCAGTAAATTGACATTAAACTAAACTATACAAAAATATTAAAATAAAATCAAACAGTAATATATTCAGTACCAAAAAAAGTTCGCACGATTTTCTTTTAAATCCTGAAATTAGGAATGAATTCATGTTTTGCAAGTAAATCTCCAAATTTTTTTAAAGAAGGAATATATAAAGTTATAGAATGCTAGAAAATAGTTGTAGAAATAAATAGTGACTATTTGTCATACAAATAAAATTATTTTGTAAGACAGTTTTCTGGTATCTAATATGTCATATTCTAATCATCGAATCAGCGGTAATATACAGAGTGTCCCGTAACTAGTGTAACTCTCGAAAATGAGGGGTTACTGAGGTAACTCTGAACAACTTTTTCCTTTATCAAAATGTTGGTTGAAGTTTCGTTTTTTAATTATTAACGAAAAACACTGGCCAAACACTGGCCCGTAAAGCGCGCGCTCAATCACTAGAGCGTGGTTCTCAAGTTGAGAGTGAATTCACCGACCCAGCCGTAACATCAACTGTTGAAAATTGCCTGGAACGGTTAGGATTGGCACAAGAATCCAGTCTTAACGACCACTTCCATCGAAGCAGGTTAATTCGTAGACGAATGGGCAAGTTTAATTAGCTTTTTCTATCATTAATTATCCAAATCGTTTTTCTTAGAACAATTTATCCACCTGAAAACGTGCTGTTAAAAAAAAAAACATTTTTTCATAAGTAATAAAACGTTTTATTACTTTTTATTTGGATAACGAATAAAAGTATCGAACGCAGTTATTAAACGACTTATTAGTTTATTTGTTATTCATGGATAACGAATAATTCCACATTATTTTTAATTTAAAACGATGTAACATTTGCCGTGATACCCATGCTGTGCCAGTGTGTTTGTAGGGAACCCGATCGAGTGCTCGTGAATAAGAGCCACGCTTACGTGGATTGAGCGCGTGCTTTACGGGCTCTCTGATTGGCCAGTGCTTTTCGTTAATAATTCAAAACCCAAACTTCAACCAACATTTTAGTAAAGGAAAAAGTTGTTCAGTGTTACCTCAGTAACCACTCATTTCCGGGAGTTACACTAGTTACGGGATACCGTGCATATTACTTGAAAATTACCTTTTTTTTATTTGAAAATTTCAGTTAATCAGTAATTAAATCTGAAATTTTGCTATACTTAAAAATAATTTTGAAAAAGAACAACTTTTCTTTTAATGTATTTTTTATAAAAAAAAACAGTGTGATATCGTCTTGTATTATATGTATATATTCATAAATTGACAGTGACATTCATAGAGGTTAGAATAATATTTACCGCACGTATTAGGTACAGATTCGTACGTTATAAAATATTATGTACGTTAACTGTGATAGAATATTCAAAATTTGAAGAATGCAATAGCTACAATTTTTCAATCGCTTTTAACAATCGAGTTATAAAATGTTCAGTAATCTAAATTCATTCAAATCTGTCGTACAGGTTATTTTTGTTTTTCTATTCAAATTGTTCACAGGAAATTCCAATAGTATGATAGCTGCAATTCTTGGGTTAAAACACGAGCAAGAGGTATTTAATTTTTATAAATCTATTATAAGTTCTTTGGAAAAAGATATCTTCCCTTTGCATTTCGGATTCGCGGCCTTTTCTCGCAATCACTTGATAAAACAGGAAACATCTGTTATTGTTAGACAGTTACAATGCTGGACAAAAGTATTGATACAGAAAATACTCGTAACTATTAATCAAATTGATTTAACCTTTTAATTATTATTGGCACCTATAGGCATTTTGGATATTTGACTCATACACTTTTGTTACCACCCTTTCACCTGAATTTTATTCTCTCTGTACTTCCATTCTAATTTAACAAAACATATATTATATTTTTACGAATTTGAAAATTATGAATTTTTAAACTTACAAAACCAATTTGAGAAATTTTCCAGTTAAAAAATGAACATCTACCTTTCTCTTGAAATTTGCCATAGCGAAAGGGTTATAAACAATATTTTTTAACATATTCGTTTATTATCTATTCTAGTTTATTGTATAACAAAAATCAATAACATAAATGAAGTAATATACTGTTATATCCCGACGTTGGTTTTAACGACGATGTTGACGAATTAAATTTAAAGACATAATTCTCAACGATTTATACTTTCGACAGTTAAAATGCGCGTTAGTTTAATAACGGACCGGGAATACAATGTTTAATCTTTTTCTAATTTTCAATGTCAGTAGTTACTGGTTATTGCTCAGAAAAAGCTCTCTCACATTCTAAAACTATGATTTTTATGCCTTCGGCTCCATTCCTAAAGGGTCAGATCGTGGACCTTGTGCGGGGGTTGAGGATTGGGTGGGAGACCGAAGCCTCCAATCAAAATTAGGGTGTTGGCCAACGCCCGTTACCCATTTTCCGCATCGACAGAGTGAGGGGGCATGTTTGCGAACTCGTCACTGGATTTATGGAAAAACCCAGTATGAGGGGCCCGACAGCTTGCGCTGACCTGACTCGAGTCAGCGCGGGTTTATGATACGTCAATTGCTATTGAGACGCAGGAAGAAACTCCAAATCCTTTACCTTTGTTAGGGGTTTGAAGTGTTCCCGACAATAAGGAAAATTAAGCGAAAGAAACATTAAGACGCATATTGAAATTTTAATCTCAAAAATAGCGAAGAATCACGTCCGTATCATAAACCTGGTAGCGTTTAATTAGTAACTCGCTAATGGGCTCTAACATATACAAAATAATAGCAAAAATATGTTACTTGAGCATTTTATAGATGGATAAAATACACAGAGGAATAATGGCACTTGTAACTAATTAAAGCAGCATCTTAATAGTAGTCCTTTCCTTTTAAGGACTTCTTTTAGTATTCGGGGTATTGAAAGGACTACACTGTTTGTGAATTCAGGCTCAATGTTGTTCCACTCCTGCAAAAGAACTTTTTTTAATTCAATTTTATTTGTAATATTGTTTCTTGATTCTTTTTTCAAGTTGATTCCATACATGCTCAATCGGATTCATACAAACCCTTTTAAGACGAGGGAATATTCGTATTGTTGATCGAGGCTTTCAGAATGTAAAATCGTACTTAGAAGAGTCTGATTATAAAGTGTTCGTGTTAGCATTAAAAGCGAAACGTACTCCACTGTAGAGTCGAATGTTTTTTATCAAATTACGAAAGTTCACTGGATTGTCAAAAGAATTCAAGCATCATAGGGCAGAAGTACAAGCTTCTTCATCACCAAATGGACAATAAATTACTTCCAAAAGTCGGTCTATATTTTAAAATAACATGCTTTTCAAATAACACCTTTGGAAAACGTCTAAATTCAAATGAAGAATTCTTCAAGGAAATAGTAAGTAGAATGTCAATTCGACAAACACAGGCAAACATTTTAGCAATACAAGTTCAATCAAAATGTTGGAACAGACTCCTGTTTAAAATATTAGCTACCGATTTTCTCAATTTCCTCGAAGTGACAGAAAAAGACCTTAAAATTCCATTCACTAGATCTTATTGATTATGTCAAGCAATATCATATTTTGCAGAAATAATAGATGAAGAAAAGAATATTAGTATCGGGTGTTTAATAGAGAACAGTAATATTAAATTGCAAGTTAAATCACGCTATATCAATAGTGAAACATATAGATGTTATATGGAGTATATACCGTATTCAGTTGGATATTCAGGAGTGAAATGGTATTGCTGCTAATGCATAAATGGTAACTGGATCATCGAATGTTACTCACATATAGCTGCAATAATTTATTACATGGCAACAATTGGTAGACCTGCTGAAATATTGAGCAAAATATTTAATAAAGATAATACAATTCCTGTGATGATTGAAGACAGCGATGAAGATCGACGGAACTTATATTCAAAAATAACGCGAGAAAAAAAAAGAAAAGAAACATCTGAGAATGCAAAGCGTAGAGTAAGCATAGACTGTAATGTTATTGTTAACACTAGAACTACCACATCAGTGAAAATAACTGGTTTTACAATTTCATTTTAAAGTTCCTGCTTTGTGTTTCATTTTTTTTCCTCAGTGATGTAATGACTTTTGCAGCGTTAACTAAGAAAATAATATAACGAATTTTTTTTTTTTTTTTATTTATTTATTCAAAATCAAAATGATTTTGTATCATGGCTACTTATACCAATACCAGTGAAAATGACTGGTACTTGCGACAGTGTAAAAAGGTCCTACGGATAACCCACCCACAGTTATTAAATATAAGAGATTTTAAACCTAAACTAATACATTCGTTTAATGTAGAAAATGTTAAATAGTACCATAACTAACTCTTTGATTACGTTTTGGAAATTTGGCTCGTATTCTTCAGTTATCGCCCTTTCGCCTAAATTTTATTCTTTGCACAGTTGCATTTTAATGCAGTTTTTAATGCAAGTTTTTAATTCTCAAATATTCCAAAACAATTTGACAAATTTTACGGCTGAAAACTGTACATCTACCTTTCTACTGAAAACTGCTATAGCGAAAGGGTTAAAGAAGCCAATTATTTACATCAATTCCTCGTGCATTAAAAATGGATGTTTACAAAAAAAAAGTGTTCTTAATTATGAGAAAAATATACAATTTTTTCTTTCAATGTACAAATGTAATTAAATAAAAGTACTAATCAAACACTTATATATTATATTACTAATTTATATTTACCCCAGTTAAGCTAAATTCTGTTGTTAGTATGAATTTGTATTGTTACAGTTTCTACATTTTATATCAAGGAAATTTATTGTTTCAAATCAACATTTATTTTGTGTTTAATATTTTATTACATACATAATAAATAATATCGTAAAAATTTAACAAAATCTGTTTCTGAAACGAACGATTACCACATTATTTAATAAGCGATATATGTTAAAATATTTATGACAATTTTTTTAATATGAAATAAATACTGCTACAACCATACTTAAATTATAGGATTGCATTCATTAATTGCTAGTATACTATAAATATTTCAAATACAATATATTTCAATCGTGTATACCATATAAAATTAGTATATCGGATTTTGTAACGTAAAATTATTTATTAAATTTATCTTATTGCCTATACAATACAAATATACTGGTACCAGAACTGTATAATGTAAAATTTTATATGAAAATTGAATGTTAGGTGAGAAAATAATTAAGAAAAGAAAACAAGAGAAAGAACAACATAAGTATAATTTAATCACTCTTTTTATCACCATTCGATTTAAGACATTCAGTCTTAAGATGTTCATCGGTTAAGCGATCATATTCCTTAGCGAGGGATTCGGCTTGAGATTTTATAGCTTCTTTATCTTTCTTTTCTTTTATAAGTTGGTGTCCCAATTCTTCATTTTTCGCTTGTAAATGTTTAATCTGTTTTTTCAACTCTGATAGTACTTTATCGTGAGCTTCATTCGAATCATTCTCAGCACTTTCTCCAATTGTTTTCTGCGACAACAAGCTTTTTGCTGTTGTAGTCGCAGATTCTGCTTGACGCATAGCTGCATCGCTTTGTGCTAGTAGCGTGGCTTGTGCAGAAATTAAGGACACAAGACGCCGTATAACAAGACTTAAAAATAATGAGAAGCCAGATAGATAAAGGTTTCTTTGCGCCCGGAACAATTTCATATTACCTGTGTAAATTAATATCATATGTGAAAACTGTATTACTATCCAATTTTTTAAAGTAAGTAGAACACATTGTATTTGCAGCAAAATAATATGTACCTTGCATTTCGGCATCTAAATGAGCATGGTCTGTGTGTACCGCAATTGTAGAATACTTGCGTATCTCTCTAATAGCATCCAGTAGCAGTAAAATTAATATTACAAGCAGAACCAAGAAATAAAATGATGCTTGAGAGGCTAAGCTTTGTAGAAATCGAGACTTGAACAATTTCTGCCATTTAGTTGGAGGAATTATTGGCAAGATCAATAGTAATACTATAACAATTTCAAAATAGAGATATCCTGCAACTAAAGTCCACTGGAGGCTCATGTTTAGTTTTTGTTGTAAATCAAGTAAATACCTACAGAAATAACAACAAATATTATTAATATATTTTTCATGATAAATTTTGCTTAATAAAGAAATATTTTTAAACAAAACGAAGAGAATTCGAATTATTACAATAATAAACCTTTATCTTTTAATCATTTCTTTCTGTAAATGACAATTGTCAAAATATTTTCGCTATGCGAACAATAAATTGTGAAAAAAATTAAAAGCCAAAATAAGATATTGGAGATATATTGGATTTGCTTAAAGCAGTCTCCACTTTTTTCAAATGTATATATTTGAATATTTATATATTAATATATCTAAGAATGAAGTCGAGAATCCTGATATATACTGTAAGTTAATTAGTTGAATAAAACTTGGCTAGTAAGTATTATCTTAACTCGAATACATGGTTAAGGTTTAAAATTTATCGACGTGTTGATTTATAAAAGTTAGTTGTTTAATTATATGGTTTTATTAGAAATAGCATTGGATAGAAGTATATTACATACCGATATTTAGTATCCAGGCGCAGATAACGATGGTTCAAAGTACGTATAACCTCAGAAATTTTAAATATAACGTACGTGATGACGTCACATCGGTTTTTCGTTTTATGTAGGTAGGTACGTGCCCAAATTTACTCGTTATATTAATTCGATTAGCTCTCGAAATACAAGTTTAACTCTTACGAATGTCTCGAACTCTTTCCAATACAGAAGTTCGTTAGACAACAAAAAAAATTACTAAGTGCAGAATTTGAAAGTCACGTTTTAAATACGCATGCATTCTCATTCGCAATAGTAAAGAGTACAGTTAAAAAAATTGAATGAAAAAGCAACGTATGATTATTTTGATACAAGTGAATGTATCTCGAAATTGAAAAATTGTATTTTCGATTTTGGTAACTTTTTCATGCATTACATTGTCATTTTGCGAAAAATAAATTTCTTATTTACGGTGTATTATGATAGGCGAAGTATGATCGATCTGCTATTGCAAACGAGGTATGGAATATATCAATTACCTCGTGGGACTTTGATATCGTTACAGATCTTATGCAAAATACCTAACAGAGGTTTATTACAGAGATTAGCAAAATTACAATCACTATCGTGATTTCCCTTTATTTCACGACCGTGATCGTAATTTTTTTTACTTCAAGTGAATTTGCTTCATGTGTTTGTTAAATATGATTTGAAAATAAACTGTGTTACTATTTGTATTTTTAAAAATCCGTAGAAAAGAAAGAAATGATAAAAGTATGATTTGCTATAATTATACGGCATATATGTTACATAACATGAACATTTATAGAATAAATGATAATAAAGGAATCTGTAAATTCATGGTTGTGTATTTCTCCATTACATCCCCAACATTTAGTTTTAATGGCAATGCTAATTATTATACAATACAATTATATCAATGACTTGAGTCATGTACAAATTCTTTATATTGTTGTAATGTAGATTGGACACAACACAAAACAAATTAAAAGTTCAACTTTTTTAAGTTTCAGACTTACACTGTTCCTATAGTTACATTTTCCACCAATCAGAAAGGACCACCGAAAAATCACCGTGTTTGGGAACGAACGTGATTGAATCTCTCGAAATTCATAAATAGCATTTCACATCATTTTTATTCAACACAAACGGGATACAGTGGTGGACAAAAGTATTGGTACAGCATGATTCTTATGATACAAATACTTATACCTACTAAACAAATTAATTTAAAGACAAAATTTGTTAACATATTTGTTTATTATTTATTCTAGTTTATTGCATACTAGAATAATATTTCATTAAATATTTCATGCAGTAGCAGATATCCCCGACCTACTCACATACATTGTTCGGGAACATCGAGTGATGCCAAAGGTTTATGGTCCGTCGTAGAGTACGCTCTAGTTTTGACAAGGACCCAGCAGGAAGATTTACAAGGTCTTGCTGGTACGTTAAAAACGGAAAGTCTCGGTACTTGAGAGTTCTAACTTTGCGATGGTCAATAGCGAACAACGGGTTATCAACCATGTGGTAGCCACTCGGTAAAAACTTTTTTTGTACGGGAAAGGTTCATGTGGGAAAAAGAACCGCCAATTTTGAAGGTCCAGTCCTTCCGTTTTGCGCCCGTTTTTTTTTTTTTTGCTTCCACCTTAGGGCAACTTTCTTGCAATGGGTGGAAAGGGAAATCGTGGAAAAAAGCTCTGTCTACCAGCTCAGGGAAAAATCAGAAATCAACAAGACTCCAAGGGACAAATGTCGAGGAGATCGCGATCTGACTGTCGGACGCGATATTGTAAAGGTAGATATTTAATTAAAGCATCAGAAGGGACCGTCCCTTAATAGACACGTATCAAAAACAAATACAGTCCACTCAGAGTACTCGATCGGATGATCGGGGCGTCAGCGTGACATTCCTTCATACGGCATCGGCTTGCAAGCTTCGCACAAACCGGCAGACGCGAACACACATAAAAAGTCTTACTTAAAACACCTACAAATTCAACCACAGTAATCCGCTAATAAGCAACATAGAAAAGTATGACATACAAAATATTCCGCTTAAAATAAATCGCAACATTCCTAAATTACAAGGACCAGACCCGAACGTCGTCACGAAACTGGTGACAGCGGTCCGATTCGCGAAGTCCGTAGCATACTCGTTAACTTATTAATTAACTGCAACTGTAGTGCCTGTTAATTTTACATATAATTAAGATTAGGATAAAAGGAAGCGACGAGAGAGAAAGAGAGTTGATAAAGTTGACTGTAGCATCCCATATTGGTATAAAGGGGCCACATTTTTTCAGAAAAAAGGCAGAATTCCTGGAACCACTATTGAGTGTCGTAATAGAGACCGCCGAAGAGTGTATCCCGGATATTTTGCGTGCAGGATTTTTAGTTCCGTAATAAGAGAGAGAATGAAGATGTTGAACGGCAGTACCTAGCAAGTAGAACATGCTCGTATCGACGACTCGACGAATTGTATATCATTTGATCTGGTTTTTACGTTGGTATGGTAACGAAACCTTGCGATAGTTTATGACAAAAGAATCGCGAAATAAATGCATATGAAAATTCGAAAAGAATGGAAAATAATCGGTCAGTATTGTCGTTACATTCGGGAAGAATCTGCTCGACTTGTATATCGTACTGTACAAAGCATTTTATTCATTTTATTGTTGTATATTTTATTATTTGAAAACTAGCATTTTAGTTTGCGAAGAAATAGCTTTTAAATTAATTTATTAGATAGATATTAATTCCAAAAAAATACAAAAATGTTTCGTAGCAATAAAGAGAATGAAAGTGAAAATGAATTATTGTTTGATGATTTATCGGATGTACCAAATGACATTTCAAGTGAAAATTAACTTAGCAATAATAGCGACATTCCTGAAATAATTGATGTTATTAAAATTTATAAATGTTAATTAAGAAAGTGCTTATATGCATTGTATTAAGTTTATTGGCATGCTCCAAAATGTGCGGACTCTGGAAGCACGTTAAGTGAGTAGAATGCTGTAAACAATGAGTTAACCCTTATCACTCCAAGACGGATTAAATTAAATATTTTACTTGAAAATGACGGGAGATATTTCCACAGGTGCGATGTGCAGTATCGCTGGCTTATAGTGAACTAAACGCAATAATCATAACATTGCGAAGTTCTGGCAGTGACACTGCAGGCTGGAGTACAACGCTGGCTAAAGCTTGGTAGTATTACTGCCGGTTGGAGTGATAAGGATTAATATATTGGTGATCGCGCGTATTTTTTACGAACTACGTTTAGATAGGTGACGTTGAAAAAATATAAGATTTTCGCAATATACACTATATCTAACAATGTTCAAGATATTAGCTCAAATACTGTTAGGACAGCACGGTGACAATTTTATGATACGTGATTTTCATTTCAGTAAATCGTTATTTTTAACTTAACAGACCGGTCTGCAGCCAACATGTGGCACCTAGATTTTCTCAAATATTAAAGAATAAAAGCTATTGTTCAGTCGGTAAGGTAAGGTATCGTAAAATCACATCCAAAAAGATCTTCAAAAACAGATGTCATTAACGAGGCCACTCGGTACTTTACTTTCCGAGCGAGTTAGAGAGTCAGAGTTGACTTGACGGGATTTTCCCTCTTCTTACCAAATTTACGTCTATTTAGCAAGGATCAACTCTGTCACCCCCACTTTAAGGGCATTTCACGCTTCGGGCGTAATGGAAGGGGGTGATATAGGGCTGAACATTTCATAGTTTTAGGAATCTTCCTTTGCGTCCCTTCTTCAAAATTTGGAAGAATTGGAGAAGGGACGATACGATAAGAAGGCAGTTTTATGTTAAGGATGAGAGTTAGTATACGGACACTACAAGTCATACATCAAGAATTTTGATTCAGCGAAATTCATTCAGGCAATAGGAAACTTGATTCGCTAAGACTCAGTTAGACATTCCATACTCAGTCAGTTGTACATTTATTCAGTCAACAATTAAGTATCAACTCACTGTCAATAAAAAACCTGTAACGACCTATCAATCAGTAATCAGTTGAGATCTTGAGATCAATATAGACCTTTAGATGGTACCAAGTGCAATATTCGGAAGCACGCGGAAATTCAGTATCCAAGTACTTAACAAATATGTTTACTACTCTGAACATAGAGGAAAATTTTTATCCTTTGACTGTGGATAATTATCGATAAAAAATTTGTTAAATTTTTTCGAAACGTTAATTTTTTTTTGTGAACTACTAATATATCAAAATCAGTTGAAATAATAAAATAATTATTATCTAATATTTCATATCACTTACACAAATTTCATATTAATACTTATTTCAAATTTTTCATATTACTTACTTTAGTTAGTAAAATGATTGGTAAAATGTCGAAATAAAGTAAAAGTATGTCAAATAACAGCATTTTTTTTTTTTAAGTGTACTAACGCTCGAAACGAAAACGTTTATGCAATGGTACACTAGAAAATTCAGAAATATATGAAGTATACCCATTCTTTTCGTAATATGGGGAGTTCTCCTGGAGCGGTTGACAAAGTATTAATTTACTTGTATATGCGGGTAGGAAATGCAAAAGTTGTGTAGTTGTGGAAAGAAATTCTAAGTATTTCAGATAGTAGCTAATATTTATATATTTTCCATTTGTAAATGAAAACTTGACTTAACGTTTTATTAATTGAAACATCAAATTATATGCTACCATGTATTTATTGTTGGAACCCTCAGACTGTAACATACGGCCCTGAGTGCCGTAGTATCAATAGATGCCGATTCTTGAGAATTTAGTTTACGATCTCGTTATATCGTCGCCTTGACTATACCATATGAATACGCGTATGGTGTACTATTGTGACGTACATGGAGTACTATTATCGATGACAATAAGTTGATTAGTTAATAATCTCCTACTAATTAACAAGCACCAGTTCTGATTTCAAATTGCTCACTCTTCATATAAACAATATTACGTAACAGTATTAATTAATTAAAAATAAAAATGTTAGTTTGAAACGTATATTAAATAAGAATTGTTCTACTTATTTGTCAATACGATTATCAAATGCTTCGAACTTGTAAAAGTATTGGATAATTTTTAATTTCCTTCCCAACTATATATAGATACAATTATTATAATTACTTTTTAACACGACAGGTTTTAGCATGTACAAAGACGTAATCTTTTTTTTTTTTAATATTTATTGAACTTGTGAAAACTGATGTTACATGTTAGATTTAAATTAATTGTTTTCGTAAATATCTTTATATTACATAACTAAAATTTTAATCTTTCAATTCGCGAAGTGAGGCAAAATTAATTTATGTTGTGCATACCTTTACTGATTTAAAACAAATTTTATTTTTATATATAGTTCAAGTACCCGCGCATATATTGTGTGACGAAGTTTCAATCGTGCAGTGAATTGTATACTTGCTTTTAGGACTGTACTTCGTACATGTCTAATACATATGTAAATTGCGTCTCTTTTTGTTATTTTCATAACACCCTCAAACATTTTAGGCTAATAAAAATAATACGGTATTGTATTCTTCACATGTAGCCATTAATATTCTTTATAATAAGTTTAAAAGTAATAAATAAAACAGAGATTTGTTGACGTTAGTTTGAAAAATTTAAGTGTTGTAATAACCTTCTCGATACCTGAAAATGGTTATACAATTCTTATATTATTTACTATTGCTGCTGTCATGTATATTAATATTGTTTTTTTATTAATATTCAGTTGTTAGAACAAGAGGAAAATATAAAAATACTTATATATGTGCATGCTGTTATTAAAACTTAAAAAAGTAATAATAAAAAATGTGTTTTCTTTTTTAATAAAAAGTTGCATTGCTATACAAAAATCAGATAACTTTTTGATAATGAGTTTATAATAAGAAATGCAATTTCAAAGTTATTGCTAAAAATTTTGTATTGCTTATTTAGTTTGCAAGGGTGAAAGTGCATGGAATATCAATATTAATGAAATTGCAACGACGTAATATTTAAAAACCATTTTTTTTTTCACGTTTATTTCATGTGTTTTTACAGGTAACCAGTTACATTTCATTAAACTGTCGATGACAAAAATTCATATTATAAGTGGCAGTAAAATTGAAGAATAAGTAAGAGTTGCAGCTTTATTAGAAATAAATCTAAACAGCTGATATGGGTTCTGGGCAAAGTGCTCGTAGGCTTACTATCGATAATGAAGATATAAGTGTTGTAGGAATCTCAGATTCCGTTGTGGAACGATTAACTCAAATGCATGAGGAAGGTGCTAGTGAGTCAAAGAAAGTAAGATCTGTTACATCAACAGAACCATCTTCTACGACTGTTGAATCACCACAATTATCTCGTAGCGATGATATACCAGTGCATTCGGATAGTCCTATGTATTATCCGCAATTAACTTTAAGTGCTCTTATGATACATCAACAGAAAGAACAGGAACTTCGCACTCAAGATATGTATTGGCAAAAGCGCTTGCAGAATTTGGAAAAGAAACATGCAAAAATCAATGAAATTATTGATGCAGAATACAAAAAAGCTGCAGAACAATTATATACCAATGGTATGTATAAAGTTATTATTAAATATCTTAAAATATGAATAACATAGTTATATAAAAGCTGATTGTATATTAATTATCCTTAGTATTTAATTGCTGTGAGTACATTTTTTTGCTTTTAATTTGCAGTTTGTATGCTAGCATTTATATTTTCTTTCAAATTCACTATTTATTTGTATTTGAATATAAATATGTTATATTTAAAAATCTTATTTTGTGTTATCTGTAGTATCTATTTCATAAATGAAAAGAATACTAATTTTGATGAAATTTAGTTATGATAATTTTACACAGAATAGTAACGAATTTGCTAGACCAAAGTATTGGCACAGTATGATTGTTATGACACAAATATTTACAACTATTAAACAAATTGACTTAAAGACCAAATTTTAACACATTTCATTTATTATCTATCCAAGTTTATTGGATAACAAGAACCAATAATATAAGTAAAGTAATACACAAAATAATAACAAAAATATGTAACTTGAATATTTTATAGGTGGATAAAAGTATTGGTACAGAGGAATAATGACACTTCTTACTAATTAAAACAGTCTTAATATTTTATTGGTAGTCCTTTTCCTTTAACATTAGAACCCTGGAAATTTCATCCTACTTAGAACCCTGGTAGTGGTCATTGTAACTGTATGCTATTTTCCTGATTTTATATATATCTTTAGCAAACATTATTGTTTAATATTGATTTGTTAAGTTATATTCGACAACTTTCTTATTAGTTTACAACAAGTAGCTTATATATGTTTGTTTTATTTTAAATTCAAAGGAATCCATGAACTGAATATTTTCAATATTAACAGTGGTATGCATAGTACTCAGAATTAGAACATTTTTATTGCATTTACCCTGATATACTATGTGTTTCACCGAATTCATCAGTTTCACCTAGTGGAATTAATGTCACAACGATTGCAAGCAGTTATGGATCCAAAAGGTTGCGCAACAAAATATTACCTCTTTGTACTCCACTAGCGCGGTTACAGAGACATTCCGAATAAGGACCACAACTCCATTACAAGTTTTATTCATACTGAGATAAAACAAATTAACAAAAATAAATGAAAATAAAGAAATTCACAAACGTGCAATTATTTTCTTTCGAAAGACGGAACCTTTGATTTTCAAAAGTTTCATTGTAAAAGTTTATTGGAGTTGACGATCGGTCGTATTAAAAAAAAAAAAATACTCGAAGTGCAAAGAGTTCATTTTGTATAAATAAATCATTTTAATACGTGTACGCTCAATTTTGTGTTAATAAAATATCAGAATATTTTTATTTTTAGTTAAATCTATGCAAATAGGCAATATAATTAAAATTTTCTTTTATTAATTGTTGATAAATTAAATGATTACATATATGTCGCATTTTTAGGTTCAAGTGTGTAGGTTTTTATCCATTCTCTCGTCAATTTCTGTTACTAATATGAGTGTATGCTTAATTTTGTGAGTGATTGTATATAAATAAGTAGATGTAAAGATCCAAAGCTTTTAATACATATTACAACGTTTGTAAATGTTAATTTCACTTAGGTTATTATTTTTTTTTGCAGGTAAGGGAAGTGTAAATATTCAAGATACGGTCCAACCATGCAAAAGCAGTTCTGACAAAGTATACGAATGTTATCAAGTCAATCCTAAAGAAATTTTGAAGTGTTCTAATGTAGTCGAAGAATTTTATGATTGTGTAGATCAGCGACGTGCACGTGTGATTGCAGCACGCTGTTAATATATTGGAGTATTAAGTCATTAGTAGTTCAATCAAACTTGATGTTATTTACTAAAAAAAATTTCAGTTATTGGAAACAAATTATGTAATATATAATATATAAATGTAACTTATACATTCTACTTACAACATTGTATTACTAACAGTAAATAAAATTTTTATTATAGAAAAATGTTTAACCTGAACAGTGTGGTAAATATAATTGGTAAAAAAGGAGTTAATAAATTTTGAAAAAGGGAACAATAGTAGGACATATACACTCTTGTCCATAAGTATTAGAACATTTACGAAATTTAAGATAATCCTAAAATAAGTCATGAATTGTTTGAAAATTTTGAACATACCCTATTCTGGTTTATATTTTAGACTATCAGGATCATTTATGACTTTACTCGTACTAACTAACATTTACGCGTTGCCGGAGCTCTTATTATGCGAACTAACTGCTTGCGGCATACCATTTATCCGAACTTATAACAGTTGCAAACAAATTTACAGTATCTTAACAACGTGAAAGAACTTATAATTACGAAATCCTTAAATACACTATGTCAAATACAATTAATTAACGTATATGTTTTTTATTTTTTTAAATAATGTAAGAAAAATCAGGATAACGGTGGTGAGCGGTTGAATAAGAAATGAACATGGGTGGTTAAAAAGAGTGAAAGCTTGTATTTTGAACTATACTTCGCGAGTGCTGATACAATTCTGTCTTCCCTGAAAAATCCTAGTCAGGAGGACCCCCTTGACAATATGGTCTTTCTTAGCCTTGAGGTAGAACCATCCCTAGGAGGTGGAAACGCAGCGAAAGACTGCACATGACCCACTCAAGCCTTCGCGTTTTGGACTTTTCTAACAATAATGAAACATTTTATATCTTTCGGATAACGAATAAAAATATCGAACGCAGTTATTAAACGATTTATTAGTTTATTTGTTATTCATGAATAACGAATAATTTCACATTATTCTTAATTTAAAATGACAACATTTTCCGCAATACCTATGCTGTGCCAGTACGTGTGCCGGGAGCCCGACCGAGCGCCCGTGTATAAGAGCCGTGCATACGTGGTTGAGCCCGCGGTCTCTGGGCGCTGTGATTGGTCAGTGTTTTCCGTTAATAACTCGAAAACGAAGCTTCAAACAACATTTTGGTAAAGGAAAAGGTAGTTCAGAATCACCTCAGCTACCCCCGATTTCCGGATGTTACACTAGTTCTGGGATACCCTGTATAGGTATCATAAGAATCGTGGATCATTTTACATGGGACAACTGTTATTACGTGTTTGTGTTTACTCTAGAGATTTAGCAAAAAGTGAAATACTTCAGTATACAAGTTTGAAAACGGGTAAAGAATGTTTTAATGTTTGGTGTGACAATAAAATTACGTTTTCTTTGCTTATTCCATAACGTTTATTTATTTTTTTATTGTCATAAATTGAATATAATAATACGATATCTTTAGAATTCATAGGTTATGAAATTTTTTTCATGTTTTTGTTTCAATTCATTATTTTCCATAAGATTTTCCTCAAAAACTTGTAAATTTTATTAAGTATTATTGGAGTTGACTTGTATTATACTTTTCTATAGATAAATTTGACGTTTAATAAGTTGAGTTTAACTTTTTTCTGCACTAAAGTATATTTTCTGATTTTCTACACGTTTGTTGCGTGATATCATATACTCTCATGTAAAAGTTTTATAACATATTTTTATCAATTCGATATTTAGATGTACGTAAGAACAAGATTTTCAATTTTAAGTAGTTAAATTATGTACAATTATCAAAATAATAAGTTATCTAAGAAAATACAAATTACGATAATTAATAATTATATTCGTTTTAGATACGTATTATTAATAAAAATTGTGACAAAATAAACTACAGATCTTCTTATTGTCTTTGATATTTTCTGATAATAATTATTATATCGTTACATTCAAACACAAAATAATGTCAGTTACATGTAAAGGAAGAAAACGAAAAATTTTCCAAAAGGAAGAGCTTCACCTGCTTGATAAATCGGTAAATATATTTTAATTATTATGTATATTATATAATAATATACTTGTATGTAGTTTAAATTTAACAATGTTATAAATTAATATATGGGATAATTCTAAAAACAAAGACAAGATCTTTCAACATTCATTTCTTGGGTGCTTGTTTACTTAACATTTATCATCTTTTTCAAACAATAAAAACAATATGTATGTTTATTAGATTTCTAAAGTGTATAAATGTGCAAGTGCTATATAAACTATGAATAAGAGAAAAATCTAGGAGCATGCAGTTCTTTGATTAAATCAAGTAGAAATTTTGTGAAACTAGTAATACGTTACTTTACAGGTTTTATTGTACATAGAATTTAAATCTTCAATAGAATCTCAGTAGTTGCACTTTTGATACTTGTATGCGAACCTTGTCAGTTGCATT
This sequence comes from Anthophora plumipes, assembly GCA_951804975.1. NCBI lineage: Eukaryota > Metazoa > Arthropoda > Insecta > Hymenoptera > Apidae > Anthophora > Anthophora plumipes. The sequence continues at coordinate 10,921,991 of OX638120.1, forward strand.
TCGTCAACACACAGTGGGGATAGCTGTCTAGTTACATGTAAACATGGAACACACGATAGTGGAAGAAGCAAGGATTTTAGTATTACTGACATAGTAGAAGTGGGAGATTTCTTACAGCGGATTGGTTACCTTCACAGTTGAAGGACTTCGATACTTGCAGGTTTCTTCAGTCTCATTTTGTGCAACTAATGACGTTCTACTGTACTGTCTCAATGTGAGGGAGCAAGAAAATATATCAATTATTGTTGTGACCTCTTTGAAAAGTGTAAGCGATGACGAGTATACTTGTCAAACACAAAGTATGTGTGGTTGTTATGATATAGAACTAAGGTGTAATAAATGACTGCTTAATTTTTTAATTTTGTCACTGATAGGGCTTTTTGGTAACTGTCCTGAGGTGATGAATGTGTGAAAAAGAGATTTGTTTGAGATAAAGTTGTTTAATTTCTTTCGGATTAAAAATTATAATTTTTTAAATAATAATTTTCTTCTAGAATTTTTGGAAACAAAAATATATATTTAAACAAGAGAAGTCGCATTGTATGATAATTACTAACATCTATTTATTTACTTAACTTAAACATATATAGTGTAGGGAGTTTGGGAAGATGGAAGGGTTGAAGACTTCAAATAAAAATACAAATTGTCGGATGATCGTTTATCGGTTGCGTACTCTTAAACTCTTTGCTAACGGTCAGTCGCTCTTTCTTCCTATTTCCACTCTATCCATTTCTACTCTCCCTCCTGTTTCTACTCTATCTCCCCGCGTCCTGGTCTTCCCTTCTTAAAAGGGAAACCGTCCTGTCCCCTCTCCTCGACTTGGGAAAACCCCGAGGTGGCTCGCTTTGCCAAGCCTGGTTTTCCTCAAGTAAAAAGAGGGGTGAGAATGGTGTCCTTCGACCATCTAGACGCGCTACCTGGCCATCGTCCCGCTTGGCGTGGCCTTCGACCCCCTAAACGCTTAAAATGCCTACAATAGTTTGCATATAAAAGAAAAAGATTCACGAAAAACCAATTACTTAGAAAAGTGATTAGTTAGTTTAATCTGCTGTTGTGGAATGATATTGAGTAAAACAAGGTACAGTACATAACGGCACTTCGCAAGTCGATCACCAATATCTTGATTCTTTCCAAATATTATTTTTGTAACAATGTAGACATTATTGTATAGGATTACTTTTTGAAGATGTGCTTGGTATATAATCTGGAATATGTTTCCCGATTAGACGTGTAGCGATAGATTTAATTGGCTGAGTTCGTGTTGATTTTACAATCTGAATTGGATATGATGCAATTGTGTTTTCAAGTAACTCAAGAAGTAGTTTTTCGTTCTCCATGTTATAATACTCCCCTTATGTACAAATCGACCAAATTCAACGGCGTTTGATGCTACAATGTCTCTCGACAGCACGACCTTTCGATAGATACATACAGTGAGTCACAAAATTATTGGCACACGCAGGTAGTTAACGGAAATATGAAAAACAAGAAGATAATAAAAGAACTTTTAATACTTTTTAATGAAAAAACATAATATTTAGACTTTGAATTAATAAAAGTATTTAAGAAAACAACAATATTATGATTTATAGTTACGAAAAAACGAAGTGTAACAATTTCGTGCATTAAACTAGATCACAAAATTATTGGCACACGTAACGTATTCTTCGAAAAACAATTGAAAAACTTAAGAATTTTATTGTGATTAATATTTTGTGGGGTATCCTTTTTGTTTTATTACTTCTGCAAGTCTTTTCGGCATCGATTCTATTAATTTTTTTAAATAATCTTCTTCAATGTTGTACCATTCTTCTACAAGCTTATTTTGCAGATCTGTTTTATTAGTAATCGAATGTTTTCTTATTTTATCGTCAAGTCTATTCCACATCATCTCGATCGGGTTTAAGTCCGGTGACTGAGGTGGTGTATTTATAACTTTTGGGCAATTATACAGTAACCATTCTTGAACGAGTTTTGATTTGTGTTTTGGGTCGTTGTCTTGATAAAACTGAAACGTGTTCAAGATGCCCATTTTTTCAGCACTCTCTTTTAAATTACTTTTTAAAACGTTTAAGTATATCATCTTGTTCATTGTTTCAGTAATAAATTCTAATTTTCCTATACCATAATAGCTAATGCAACCCCACACCATAACATTGCCGCAACCGTGCTTAATCGTTGAACGAAGATTCTTGGGATGCATTTCTTCGTTTGGTTTTCTCCACACTTTTTGATAACCATCTGATCCCCAAACATTGAATTTGCTTTCGTCGCAAAATATTACGTTTCTCCAAAATTCAGTAGGCTCAGAAATATATTTTTTGGCGAATTCTAAGCGTTTTTTTCGGTTTATGGTATTCACATATGGTTTTTTTCTGGCTACGCGACCATTATATGAATTTTCTCGTAGCACTCTTCGGACTGTTTCATTCGAAACAGTTTTGTCAGAAAAATTTCGAAGAAGAGCATTAATTTTCGGTGCACTTATTTTCGGATCATCTTTGATTTTTCGAACAACAAATCGTTCTTCACGTGAATTTAACAACTTCTTCCTTCCTCTACCGGTCTTATTCTCTATTCTGCCTTCGTTTACAAATCGGTTAATAATATTTCTTACAGTTGTAAAGCTTTTATTTACGATGCTTCCAATCTCTCTATATGATTTTCCATTTTTCCAATGAAAAATTACTACGTTTCTTATCTCTAAAGTAGTTTCTTTTCCTTTTCCAACCATAATAGCACTCTGTTATGTATATTCTTTTATTAAATTCTACAAACTGTTTATTTCGATGTTAATTAAACGCTATAATGTCTTATACTGAGTCTCTGGATAGTAAAGAAAAACATAAAACGATCGAAACTGGGTAGTTCAATTGTTTTTCATAGAATATGTTACGTGTGCCAATAATTTTGTGATCTAGTTTAAGGCACAAAATTGTTACACTTCGTTTTTTCGTAACTATAAATCATAATATTGTTGTTTTCTTAAATACTTTTATTAATTCAAAGTCTAAATATTATGTGTTTTCATTAAAAAGTATTAAAAGTTCTTTTATTATCTTCTTGTTTTTCATATTTCCGTTAACTCCCTGCGTGTGCCAATAATTTTGTGACTCACTGTATATGACATGACACCAAAAAAAGCGCCTGTGCCGAAATACGATAAGGTTTCTGTCACCTATGAACATCGGGCAAGAACTTCTACAATCATCTAATATGACTCAGCCAGTGACGGCCGTTTAAGCTCTTGGCTTTCACCAATACATTGTTAGGACCTATTTCTAGCTGTATGAATTTTCATCATACATATAGGAAAAAATAACATAATGAATTGTTAAAAAGAAGAATATTTTTTATTGTACATTTCATTTGTTACACATATTACACAAAATCGTTTGACTTTTTGTGCAGTGATCGTTACATACATGACTTTGACATTTGTCACATACAGTTGTGTATCTGTTGTTGCTCTCTATGCAAAAACATCTAGCGCGCTATTGGCTTGCAACTCTTGGCGGTTTCAAAATCCCGTCGCTTTAATGGCATTTACAACATTTCTATTTAGGTCTGTCTGGTTGGATTCAAATTCTCTAGCTCGTTTGTCAATATTTGCATTAGTCAATTTTTTTTGCTAATTCGTCTAAAAAGTATTTCCTTTTCTTTTGAAATGACGTTTTATTTTGCCATGTCGGATATTTGGTGTACCAGATAACAAATGCATTATATGCTGCGATGTCCAAGTAATGCATGGATAGCGATAATGGCCACTTACGGGTACAACGTCTACACGAATACTCTTTCACGAGTTTATCCAGTACATCCACCCCACTTTTCGAAGAGTTGTAAAATTGTATTACTTTCGGTTTGAATTTTTCTTCTTATTTTTTCTTTTCAGTTTTTCGGTAAATAAAAATTCAGACGAATATTGTGATCGATGTTTCGTTTCGGTTAAGATTTTCGGAATATCGCGTTTATTTTTTCTCAAGGTTCCTACCAAAAACAGATTTCTTTCTAGCAAATATTCCCCTAAACCTAAGTCTGTAAAAAAATTATCTGTAGTTATAGAGCATCCCGAATTTTCCCAGAAGTCTACCATCTGTTTGACAACACGTTGCCCCTGCTGCTTTTCTGGATTATTTCCACGTTTTCTCTGGTATACCTTCATGTTACAACAGTGGAAGGTTTTAGAATCGCATAGCGTCCATATTTTGATCCCATATTTTCCAGACTTACTTGGCATGTACACTTTGAATGAGCAACGGCCGCGAAACGTGACTAGTTGCTCATTCACACAACCAATGTCTGATGCGTTGTAACAACTTTTGCAATTTTTGACAAAGGTGTCCGTAACGTGTGTAATTGGGGCCAATTTGTCGTCCGTCTTCCTTGCTTCACGTGTAGCCGTATCGTCGAAGCGAATATACCTTAGTATATCCGTAAATCTATCTCTAGACATTACAGCAGCATAAAATCTTCTTGAAAGTGCATCATTATCTTTCCACAAATCGCTTTTGCATTTTCGCGATTCTCTGAATCTCCCAATTAGTAGTAATAGTCCGAAAAATGCATCCATTTCTATGTGGTCTACTGGCTTCCATTTCTTGTTCGATGGCATGCTATCACTTGTTTTTTTATTTGTCCATGATACAAGATCGTCGATCATTTCTTCATTGATAAATAAATGGAAGCATTCATCTTCTGTTTTTGTATGTTCACTTTGTTCAGTAAGTGAACATTTGCGTGGAAGATTTTGCAATGTTATACTGTTCATTGGTGCAATACGTTGTCAATTACGTCCAGATACCACTACACTTTCTGCGGATTCTGGTATATCTTTTTCATCCGAATCAGAATTTTGTTCTTCAGGTTCAGCATCGCTGTTAGATGCATTTCCACCATCCGATGATTGTTCACAATTGTGAAGATCCTCTTCCTCAATCTCATCAATAAGAAATCGTTCATTTTTTTGAGATGTTGACATTTTGACATGTAAGATGAAATGAGCTGTACTCCATACACTTTCGACCTCGTTGTAATTCGACGCGAAAGGAGTGAACATTTAATTTGTAACACGAGTAAAAATAGTGACTATATGATAAAATACAAATACCAAGAAATAAAATAATGTAACGTAACGGTGCAGGGCGAATGATCGAGTAGCACGGTGTTCTACCGATCGTCGCTTGCGACTCTCCCCGCTTTCGCCGGTCTTTCCCGTTATATGCCCTTGTTCTTAGACAAGGACAGGGAGCAAGCCGCGCTACCAAAAAGCGCGGGCAGAAAAGCGCGCGTAAAAAAGAGCGCCAACTTTCTAGTGAAAGTTGACTATTCAGGGAAAAACCCTGATCCGTACGAATCTGGCTACTAGATGTGAGAACTGACCATAGCCAGACTCGCACGGCCTTGGCGGAGGGCAAACGAATTTTTATTGGCGTGGCTACAAACAAAAATAACAAAACAATAACAAAACAATAACAAAAATAACAAAAATAACGGAAACAATGAATAATAAACTAGTAAAAATATATAACCAAACTCTTGGCGCACGTCTTTTTCTCTCAAAGTGTTGTATACAACTAATTTGTCTCAAAGCGAGCGACGTTTTCCATTACAGAATTGTGGTGGTGGTAGTGTCTAAACTCTGGCGGTCTTTTTGTTACTAATACAGACAACTTCGTTACTGTGTGCGTTACCATTGTCAAGTTTCAAGCCGACGCAATGCGTTGCACGAGTCACGAATGACTCCGGCCTAGGAGGCGGAGGGTTAAATAACAAAATTATATTAATTTATTATGTATTCACTACTATTATCTATAACCTTCTCCCATCTTTCTGGCAGTTTATCAATTTCTTCCTTGTAAAATGTGGTTGGTTTGGATTGGAAGAAGTTTTCGACAGCCTGACTGACTTGCTCTTCAGAATTGAAGGTTTTTCCATTCAAAAAGTTTTGTAAGGAACAGAAAAGGTGGTAGTCTGTCGGGACAAGATCCGGGGAGTAAGGTGGATGTGGTAAAACAGATCATCTAAGCTCAAGAATTTTTTCCTGAATCACCCTTACTGTATGTGGTCGCGCATTGTCGTGTAAAAGAATGACGTTTTTGCGATTGACGAGTGCAGGACGCTTTTCATGGAGTTTCTCTTGCACTCTTTGCAACTGCTGAACGTATCTATCTGCAGTAATCGTTAAATTTGACTTCAACAACTCGTGGTGAATTATTCCTTGACAATCCCACCATACACACAATAAAATCTTTTTGCCATGGATGTTTGCTTTCGGATTTCGGAGAAAAGTATTTAATTTTAACAATAAATGATGTAGTTGAAATTAGAGGAATGTATATATTTACTCTATTATTCTTAGAGTTTGTAAACTTGCGTGTTCAAAAACATCGGGCCAAGTTACGACCAGGTATTCTGGTCATGTCTTTCTTTACACTGGGAGTGCTACTACAATGTTTCCATAGTTCGCAATAAGTCGTCTAACGAAGATTATGTCACCACACACGGCGATATAGCTACGCAAAGTTGTGAAACTTTTAGAAGATGGCAGGTCATCGCGTGAAATTTCAGCAATGAAATTCAGTTGTTAGCAATAGGTAAAACAACGGTGAACAATATCCTGAAGAAATTTAAGACTACAGGAAGTGTAGCCGATCGTCCACGAAGTGGTCAACCCCGAAAAACAACAGCCTGTGTCGACAAGCCAATTAGAAGAAAATCTGTGGTTGATGTTCGAAAAACTGCCGGCGTGATTGCTCAAGAATTACGTGATGAAAACCTTGCCAATGTGAGTCGTATCACAGTGCCCAGACGTTTGAGAGATGTTGGGCTTTTCGGACGAGTTGGTGTGAAGAAACATCTCATCTTCGCAAAAAATCAGAGAGCCAGATTGCAGTTTGCTAAGAATTATCAACGCTGAACTGTTCAAGATTGGAAAAAGGTGCTGTTCTCTGATGAATCAAAGTTTAAATTATTTGGAAGTGATAGAAAACAGTATGTTCGACGTCCTGTTGGCACCAGATACAATTCTAAATACCAAATACCAACAATGAAACACGGTGGTGGTGGAGTCATGGTCTGGGGAGCCTTTTCGCATGAAGGAGTGGGCCCATTAGTAGAAATTGAAGGTGTGATGGATCGCTTCGCGAATAAGGACATACTGGACAAACAAATGCTTCCTTTTGCCAAGGATAATATGCCTGATGAGATCCAATCTTTCAACATGATAGAGATCCAAAACACGGAAGATGGTCTGATCAATCTCCAGACTTAAACCCTATTGAGCATCTTTGGAATGAACTTGGTCGCCGAGTAGCCAACAAGAGACATTGGAATAAATGGGATTTATTCAAAACTTTAAGTGAAGAATGGAATAAAATCCCTCGAGACACAATCATTCATTTAATCGAGCCAATGCTACGTCGTTGCGCAGCAGTCATTATTTCTAAGGGCATGGCTACCAAATATTAAAGATTACTGTTGCCTTTTGTCAGTGATTCAATTGATTTCTGTGATTTGAAGAGACTTGAAGTACCTGGCCCGATATTTATGATCAGGCGTCTTTTGCTTTTTGTTAAATAAAAAATTTATTATATTTTGTTTTTAATCATTATCAACAATTATTTACAGTAAAATATATTATTTTATTTAAAGTTAAATTCTTTTTTTGTTCGAGCTTGGGAAATGGGTTCCGTACGAGTTGTTAGAAGCGAATCGTATCTAGCGAATGAATATTTGTGCTTCATTACGACAGCGGCAAATCTCTTGTTCATTTCTCGATCAGATTGTTACGGGTGATGAAAAATGGGTTTTATACAAGAATCCAAAGCATAAAAGACAATGGCTGTCAGCGGGTCAGAACCCAATACCATGTCCTAAAGCAGAACTTCATTCTCGAAAAATTGTATTAAGTGTATGATGGGATATTAGAGGTGTGATTCACTTTTTTAATAGAGTTTTTAAATCGAAATTAGACAATAACAGCTGATGTATACAGTCAACAGCTTGATCGATTACGCGCAGCTTTATGTGAAAAAAGACCGTGCATAGAAAAGGAGTTTTATTCCATCACGACAACGTTCGACCGCATACAGCAAAAACAACTTTACAAAAAGTTAAGAGCTATAATTGGGAACTTATGCCTTACCCACCATACTCACCGGACCTTGCACCAAGTGATTATCACTTATTTCGATCTTTGCCAAATTTTTTAACCGGTAAAAATTTCGACGATACAGAGCATTTCAAATTGGTAGTAACTCAGTTTTTTAATTCAAAATCACAAAAATTTTTCGAAAATAGGATCAAACGGTTGATTGAAAGATGGGAGGAAGTCATTGAAAATGATTGCCAACATATCAATGATTAAAGATAAATGCAAGTATTATTATTTTATAATTAAACTTAGCGTCAAAAAACGACACGACTTATGGGATGATCTGTTACAATGGTGGACACAACACGATAACATGGAGAACTGGTAAAACAAAACAGTAGACTAACGTCGTCGATCACATGGCGATCAGTAAAGCCTGTAGCGGTTATTGTAGAAAGGGACGCTTGGTCGCTAGGGACACTAACACGATTTGCCTGATAATATACTTTCTTTATTCACAGCCAACGAGTTGAACTAGACACACATATGCTATCTTTTTGGCTGGGAGTGTATTAGGCGATTTTGGGTGCTTTTTCCGTCCTGCAGCGCCTGGATCTGGGACGGGATATTTAGTTTCCCTGTAAGTTGTTGTTATGGTGTCTTCGGTCCGCTCCTTTTCTATATGCAGGGTGGTCTGCATTTCCAGAACTCTGCTCCGAATTTTCCATGGAAATAGCATAGTTCGTCGCTTCTGCTTCTGGACTTGGACCTCGACCTTCTAAAATTGGGAGTACGAGATCGTCTTCGGCCCCTATAATCCGAGCAGATTATCGACTCCAATTGAGTAATGCGTCTTGTCAGTTCCGCAATTTCTGCGGAAGCGGACGCGTATGGTCGGCTATCTTGGTGTGGTCGGCCATCTTCCTTTGAGTTTGGCGTCGCTTCTGTAATCGCCGCCATCTCAAACTGCGTTGATCTTTCCATGGTTTTATCGGCGAGTTTTGCGAGTTTTTCTAGTGGAGCCTCTTCCACAACGGCTAGAACCTCTTGGCCTCTTGTTGGGAGTTTTTGCAGCCACAGAGTGCGTAGGGCATTCTCTGAAACGTTCCTACCTGCTAGGAGCGCCATTTCCCGTAGTAGTTCAGAAGGCCTCTTATTTTGAAGTTCGACTCCCGATAAGAGACGTCTCAGTTGCATTTCCTCCGATGCGATTAGGCGTGTGATGAGGGCGTCTTTTATTTCTTTGTAAGAAGAGAATCGAAAGAAAGATGGAGAAATATTCAATTGGCTTTGCATTAGGATCAGGCGGATGTTGTGGACCAGGAATCTCCGTGAAATAATCCTTTTCATTCGAATACCGTGAATTCAAATCCAAAAATTCTTCAACAGATGCATTTTCGGTGTAATCTCCGTTTAGTTCATCATCGCTGCTCTCGCTAATAGACCGTACTCTCTTTTTAGGAATAATAATATCACTTCCGCTATCATTTTCGTTGTCACGAATTTGCACTTCATCATCAGTGCACGATTCCGAATCAGTTTCACTCCACATATTAGGCATTGTTCTCACCGTTATTTAACAGAAAAAAAGAAAGCAGATTTGAAATATTTAATATTATTAAAACAACTGGAAATCATATGCTCCGAAAACGCAATGAGCTTTACTGGAGGCATAACTTTTACTGATTCGAAGCAGCGTTATTGCGCTCTCCGCAGCTTTGGCATAACAAAAACGAAGCGCTATCGCGCTCTTCGCATTTTTGGCACAACATAAGAGGAGCGCGACAGCGCTCCTCAGCAGTTAAAAGGTTAACATGTAAAAATTTGGGAATGTGCTGCAGTTGAAACCTTTCCTGTCTATTTTTTATGAGGAGTCTCACCGTTTAGGCTTTTTGATGGACATCGATTTCGAAGATAGATTGCAGTCGAAATTGCTTCTGCCCAAAATTTTGGTGGGAGGTTAAATTGTAATAACATGCATCTAGCCATGTCTAATTGTAAGAGCGTTCTGTTTCGTCGCTCTGCTACTCCGTTCTGTTGAGGAGTGTACTCGACAGATAGTTGATGTTGAATGCCCTCCTTTTTCAGGAAATCTTCGAAATTGCGACTGCAATATTTCCTTCCATTGTCAGACCTCAGAACCTTTATCTTCCTTTCTGTTTGTTTCTCAACTTTGGACTTGAATTCCAGGAATTTGTCGAAAACTTCACTCCTTTCCTTCAGAAAATAGACTTCGCACCATTTGGATTTATTATCTATGACGGTAGCGAAATATCTCGACCCTCCAATCGATTCACACCTCATTGGTCCACAGATATCGGTATGAATCAAATCTTGAAGTTCCGTTGAATTAGAGCATGACGTAGGAAACGACATCTGTGACTGTTTCCTTTTTATGCAAATTTCGCATATTGGAAACTTCTCATCGTTTTTGCATTTAATTCCATAAACCTTTTCATATCGCACTAGATCTCTAAGATCGCGTTGGTTTAGATGTCCAGATTTGTAATGCCATTTCTGTAGTGCCGACATGCTTTCCTAAGCGGTTGCAACCTCTTCAGTATTTTCCTTTATGGAATAGAGATTTTTGTCTCTTTCTGCTGTCATAATTTTTGCTCCAGTCATCGGGTTCGAAACCGTTGCTTCATCCCTTCGGAATGTAACCTCCAATCCGTGATCAGTTATTTTTGAAACTGACAATAGATTCGTTTTGCTCTAATACTGCCCGTATTGCGACATTCGAGGTGTCCGTGTGCAGCGTCAATGCTGCGTTTTCCTTCGGATGGTGCAACAGGGAAACAGTGGCTATACTGTACTTTGCCTCTTCAAATGCCTTTTCGGATTCATCGTCCCAATTTACTGGCCTCTTGTCCTGCTTTTTGGCTCCCTTGAGATGCCTGTTTAGGGGGTCCAACCATTTAGCAGCTTTTGGGAGAAACCTGCGATAGAAACCAATTATACCAATAAATCTACGGAGTTCAGCTATAGTTTTTGGCTTTTGGTATTGTCTGAACTCGCTCGTCCAGCAGTGTGTTTGCCTTTGCTACTAATCTTACATCCTAACTATTCTATGTTGTTTTCTGCAAACTTACATTTAGCTATGTTTATGGTTAGTTCATTCGTACGTAGATGTTTTTCATGGGTCTCCATGTCCGGAGATGCCACGATTATGTCGTCCACATAGCTTTGACAAAAGTCTAATCCGCGCAAAACGGTGTCCATGAGCCTTTGGAAGGTTTGGGCAGCATTGCACAGTCCAAACGGCATGACCGTGAATTCGTATAATCCAAACGAAGTTATTATCGCGGTCTTTTCTGTCTTCCGGCGCTACCGGTACCTGATAATATGCTCGCGATAAATCTATTTTTGAAAAGATTGTACATACGTCAAATCTGTGTATCACATCATGGATGTGTGGTAGTGGATACTTGTTTGGCACGGTCATGCCATTTAAACGCTGGTAGTCCTCGCAAGATCTCCATTCCCTTGTTTTTTTCTTGACCATGTGCATTGGGCTTGCCCTTGGCTTCTGGAGGGTTGGATTAACCCTTCTTTCAGCATCCGCTGAAACTCTTCTTTTGCCGTTTTCAGTTTCGCTGGTGGCAGTCGGCGTGTCCTCTCTGCAATTGGTGGTCCTTTGGTTGTTATGTGATGGTATACATTTTGTCTCTTCATTTCGTGGTTTTGTGGTTTGGTAATGGCTGGAAATTCTTTCAACAGGGATTGGAGCTTGTTTGTGTGGTCTATTGTTGATATTGTAGGAAAGTTTTTGTTTGTTATTGTGCCAGTGCAGAATAGGTTTGTATATGAGTCTATTAGTCTGCGTCTATTTAAATCCACTAAAAGGTTATGCTGCCTTAGAAAATTTGCTCCAATTATGGCTCTCCCCACATCGGCGACCATGAATTGCCATGGAAATTGTCTTCTCAGGCCGAGTGAGACGGTTATATGTTTACTGCCATATGTGTTTATGACAGTGCCATTGGCTGCGTATAATTTGAAGTCAGTGGGTTTGATATGACGTCTGGTTCTGTTTGGAATTACGGATACATCTGCACCTGTATCTATTAGGAAAGGAATGCCGGTTTCTTTGTCAGTTATTATGAGGCGGTTCTGTTTTGTGTTGTCGTCTCTGACCGCCTCTACGTGAGACGACCTATTTAGTTTTCCGGATTGTTTCTTGCGTCCGATCCAGACCAGGTACAGGATTGCACACATTTGTACGACCTTTCTCGGAATCTTCTGTGGAAGAAACAATGCTCGTACTGTTCTTCGTTCGGGCTTCCATAGATTGATCTCTGCATGTTGTTTCTCCCGCGAGAGTGGCTTCGTTTTCTGAAAAACCGTCCTCGGCTGTGGCTTCTCGGTCTCCTGTTTAAATTGCGGACCAGGGTTTCAAGCTGTTCCATTTTTCTAGTAAAGGCTGCTGTTTGTACGTCTTGGCCTTGTGTCGCTGGGTATTCGCTCCCGCTTGACGTCTCTCTCGTGGTGTTCTCGGTTCCCATGCACCATCTACCAATTGCTCTAAAGCTGCCCCGATAGCCACATCTGATGCATCTGTGCGTAAGGCTAACGGCGCGCTTCCTCTTGGATGGTGTAACAGTGTAGCGGTGGCTACTTGCCTTTTAGTTTCTTCGAATGCCTTTTCAGATTCATCGTCCCAGCAAACCAGTCTCTTATCTTTCTTTTTCGCTCCTTTTAGGAACTTATGTAGAGGTGCCAACCAATCCGCTGCTCGTCGTAAGAACTTTCTGTAGAATCCAACTACACCTAGAAAACGACGTAATTCATTAATAGTTTTGGGTTTTGGATAATTTTGGATTGCCTTTACCCGTTCTTCCAACGGGGCGATCCCCTTACTATTTACCTCGTAACCTAGGTATTCTATGGAAGTTTTTGCAAAAATACACTTGGCTACGTTAATATTTAAATTATTTTGCTTAAGTCTACTAAATAAGATCCGCAAGTGTTCTTCATGCGATTCCATATCCGGGGATGCCACCATGATGTCGTCAACGTAGCAGTGGCAATAGTCTAAATCCCGGAGTATGGAATCCATGCGCCTCTGAAAGGTCTGTGCGGCGTTGCAGAGGCCGAATGGCATGACCGTGAATTCATACAACCCGAATGGCGTAATGACTGCGGTTTTTGGTATGTCTTCTGGAGCCACCGGAATATGGTGGTACGCCTTTGTCAGATCTATTACTGAAAATACCGAACATTTGTTGAATTGGTATGCCACATCATGAATGTGTGGCAACGGGTATTTGTTTGGTACGGTCACGCCATTCAACCTGCGATAATCACCGCACAGTCTCCATACGCCTGATTTTTTTGGAACCATATGTAGGCGACTGGCCTACTGGCTTTTGGACGGGCGGCAAATTCCATTTTTGAGCATTTGCTCAAACTCCGCCCGCGCCACTTTGTATTTATCGGGATGGAGTCGTCTTGCTCTCTCTGCGATCGGGGGGCCCCTTGTTTCTATATGGTGAAGTACATCGTGCTTGATGTTGTTCATGGAGGCTGGTCTTGTGATGTCTATGTATTCTTTCTCGTTTGAATAAAAACTACTACAATTAGCATATACTGTGAATATTTGACAAATAACGTGTGTTTTCGTTAGGAATTGATAAACAAAATTATACAATTGGAAGCGAAAAACAAGCAACTAAAAGCAATAATCAGCGAAGGAAACGTAAAATTAAAGGATAAAAATGTTGTTCATAAATCAAAAAAGCCATTTAATTTTTCAAAGTATGTAAAAATATCTAAATAATTGATGAAACTAAAACGTTACAATAAAACTGTTTACATATACATAAAATGTTTTAATTTTAGGTGCTTTAAAAGGCATATCCTTTTAAAATTCTATTATCTAGGATGGGATTATAATGGTTTTGTCGTACAAGAAAGCATTGATAATACAATAGAGCAACATTTATTTGCAGCATTAATAAAAAGTTGTTGTATAGAATCACGTGAAACTTCAAATTATCATAGGTGTGGCAGAACAGACAAAGGTGTCAGTTCTTTTTCACAAGTGATCTCCTTGGATGTAAGAAGCAGACTAAGTGCTGAGGATCAACATAAGTTGGAAGACGAACTTCCATATTGTAAAATATTAAATAGATTGCTTCCTTCTAACATAAGATGTATTGCATGGTGTCCAGTATCTAGTGATTTTTCAGCAAGATTTAATTGCAAATTTCGAACATACAAGTATTTCTTTCCAAGAGGAAATTTGAATATAGATGTTATGGACAAAGCTGTTAAATATACAATAGGAGAGCACGACTTCCGTAATATTTGTAAAATGGACGTTGCCAACGGCGTTACCAATTACATAAGAACAGTTATTGATGCAAAAGTATCTATCTATTGCAAGAATTTTAGAAATGTCCCAGGTAATTATCATTTTCCAATTAATTGTGGTTTGTAGTAGTACTAATATTATACAGGGTATCCCACGCACTAAAAACAAGTCGAATTTTTAACTCTACTGTACTCTTCGCTTAAAACTACACGTTTGTATTAGCAATCCCGATTTCACGTGTACTTAAAATATACGTGTACACGTGTAGTTAATATATCCGTATTTTAATCCGTGTACTTCTCAATACACAAGCACACGGGTACACGGATCATAATATCTATACGTGTATGCGTCTACTGAAGTTCACGAATACACGTTATCGAAATGTATAGTTCCACGTGTATTAACCCATACTCCATATTTTACTTTATAATTAAATATCAGAATATTTAGGTATGTAAATTGTTTGTAGCGGCCAGCTACAAGCCCATACTTGGCGCACAGATAATTAGCGTGGTTTATGACGTACGCGCTAGCAAAACTATTTTTGAGGAAACCGTTTTAAGCTGTTTTTATTACCGTTACTAACCGTTTACTTCTTCATTTACAGGTTACGATATGTGTCAATTGATTATAACAAGTCAAGCATTTTTGTGGCATCAGATCCGCTGTTTAATGGGTATCTTATTACTTGTTGGTCAAGGAAAAGAAGAGCCAGAAGTTATTTTGCAACTTTTGGATATTGTAAATTGTCCTCGTAAGCCACAATACAATTTAGCACATGAAATACCATTAAATCTTTGGTACTGTGAATACGAGGATAAGGAGTGGTACATAGATAAGAATGAATTATTAACTACAATCAAAATTCTGCAGAAGGATTGGTCTTTGAATACAATAAAGTATGTATAATACTTGTAAATTATGCATAGTATTTTATGTAATGTTCTTTTCATAAATAATTCCAAATGAAATAAATTAGAAGGTATTCTATTATAACTTATAATACTTATAGGAAATAAGTAATGGGTTTGATAATAATTACACATATTGTCTTTTCATTTTGTATATATTAATATAATAACAATTAGACACGAGATTAATAGAAATATACGCTTGGGTTATATATAATGTACTTACATGTACACTGCCGCTCGGAAGTATGTGGACATTTGCTTGTTTATAATGACTACCTAAAAAGAGGTATGAAATCTTTTTAACGAATTTTACACAATTTTATGTGTTTTATTTTGTACTGTTTTAAAAAACATATTTGCTCAATAATTCATTAAATATCTTACCAATAATTATAAAAAAATTATAGATTCTTCTCATCTGTGTATCTACCGTGTGCTTTTGTTACTGCTTCTACTAGTCTTGGCATACTGTCTGTTAATTTCTTTATTACTTCTGGATGGACATGTTTCCATTTCATTTCTAAAAGATTCCATAGATGTTGTTTGATTTTGGATGTGGTTTTCTGATTTGTCTATCTAAATAATCCCATAGTTTCTCTATGCGATTTAAGTCGTGAACTGAGGTCGCCGTTCCATTGTATTTACTTCAGAACTCTCCTGTAATTCTTGCAAGTAATTTGTACATACTCGTATTCTAGCCGTGTGTTTGGGATCGTTATCGTGCATAAATGTAAAATTGTTGCCAATTGTGCAGTGTCTGGATGGAATGGCATTGTCGCGAAGAATGTTCAAATACCTTTCTTTCTATTTTTAAGAAACTTCCAGGCTAATTACACTGTTCAACAAATTTTGACCTTTAGAAAATTTTGCAATATCCATTGCGTGTTCTCTATAAAGCTTCTCGGCCTAAACACGAATCCGAAAGCAGAATTTCTTTACCACCCTCAGTTTTTGCAAAATATGGGTTTTTGTAAAAACACTCGATTTTGGAAAAAATGAGGTATTACGTGAAAACCTAATACGCTAAGAAGTTCAATTTAGTCTTAAAAGATAGAGGAGAGAATCCTAAATACTTTAGTGTGTACAGTTATTAAATTTTGTGGTTTTGTATGGTTGCAAATGATCATCGAAGTTTACAAAAGAACCGATGTACGTATCTTCTGTACAATACTTTTGTATTTTTACGAAAAGTTCTTTATCTAGCGCAAATTTGCTACACGGTATCGGATTCTGTAGACATTTCTTAAGAAATATTGCGTAAATAAAAATCACGTAAATAAAGTCTGTCAGTAGAAAAGAAAAAAATATTGGATATATATATATATATATATATATATATATATATATATATATATATATATATATATATATATATATATATATATATATATATATATATATATATATATTACTATAAGTTTTAGAAATACATATTGTTTAGTCATCTTTATTTGTATTCATCGCATCTTTCAGACACGGGTCTGGAATTACTCGGTACTTCGCAGCAGTCGTAAAATCAAGCGTATTTATTTTTTTCATAAAATGAAGAAATCTCCACGTTTCGACGGCAATGTGTTAAGAAAAATCAGGTTAATAAGTTCTATAATATGCACCAAATTCTTGTTTCGTTAAAATGTATTAATTAACGGAGCTATACAAGTTTTTTTTCATTTCAGTCGCTACACAAATATTTCTTACATTTACTGTATAAAATTATTATCTATTACCAAAAGAATATATTTCTTGATACAACTATAAGACAATTTCAATTTTTACAGGTCAGTCATGATTGAAAGTATGCTGTCAGATTTGGAAGATTCAATGAACTGCAAAGACTTGAATTTTCAAAATGATTGTTTAATGCTTGGCGTACAATCCAGAGTATATCAATGTTTAATGCAACGAGTAACTTGCGGTCAGTATTTATATCCGTTAATGTTTTATTTCTGAATTCTTAAAGAGAGTAAATAATATTAAAAACGTAATATTTTTTTTTACAGAAAGTTTGGAAAAGAAAATTAAACATTATGAAAATAAACGAAAGAAAATAGGGTGATCTAATTGAATACGAATACTAATTGAGTACATTGCTGTTCATTTTCAAAAAGTTGCGTCAACAAATAAACGTTTTAACTTCATTAATGAATTCTTATTTTAGTTGTCTGTTATACACTTCTATTTTACGCAGTTCTATATGAAGCAGTATACGTAAAACGTGACAAATGGATGCTATAAAAAATATTAGCGATGTTAGAAAATGTTACTACACAAAATTGAAGTATTTTGAGGTGCATACTTGTTAATATTAGAGCGGTCGAACGCTGGCGGACAACTAAACTACGCACAGCGGAAAAGGCACGCACGCACGCACACAAAAAAAAAAAAAAGAACAACGACGTGTGCGCACATCGCGCACAGTCATCATGCATTGGGCCTTACATTTCCTTAACACTCCCCCCTCAATGCATGCTTGTTACAATCACTCTTTTAGAATCCTCCGCATATCCAAATTATCAATACAAAAATAATGTTTCGTCCTTTCAAGCGATTTTGTCATTATATCAGCAATAATATTCTCTGTAGACATATAGGACAAATCAAACATTCCTTCATGTAAAGCATCTCTCATAAAGTGATAGCGCAGATCTATGTGCTTTGATCTCGCATGGAACATACTATTGTTCGCTAACAATTGTGCGCTTTGATTATCGTTATACAGGGTGTCCCGGTTAAGTGAGTACAGCAGGATATCTCGGAAGGAATTGTAGTTATTAAAAATGTGTTCCTACAAAAGTTGTTTGGTAGGACGGGCTACATCATGTAGTAATAATTGTTTTCTTGTGGGTGGAGTAGTAGAGGAGATCTGAAGGTCAATCTAATTTTCTTAAATGGAATGCTATATTTTTTTCTTCAGAAAGTAACAGCTGGCACTAAGACAAATCCAAAGAGGTGCTATAATGTAGTATTCTGAGTTCGATAAAGGTAAATCGTTAGCTTATGTTTGCGTTGTGCATCGGCTGACGGCAGACAGCTAGCAACCGCTGCTGAGCAATGCCAATAATAGAAAGACAAAATCTTTGGTTTCAACAAGATGGAGCTCCTCCCCATTATGCTATAGCAGTTCGTAACTGGCTAAATATTAAATTCAAAAATAAATGGATTGGACGTGACGGACCAATTGCATGGCCTCCAAGGTCGTCAGATCTTTCTCCGTGTGATTTTTTTCTGTGGGGCTATTTAAAAGAAATAGTCTTTCAGACACCAGTAGAAAAGGTAAATGATTTACAAACAAGAATTACGACCGCATGCAGATCAATATCAGAGGAAATGTTAAAAAGTGTTGAGAAACAATTTTTAAAAAGATTACAAATATGTATTTCCAATGATGGTGAACATGTAGAAGGATAAAAAATTATTTAACTAGTAAGTGAAAATTGCAATTGATACCTTTATGGCTTTAGCAATAATCTTCAATCTCTGTTTATAATATCATAATTGCAGTAACTTGATACCGACGCATTCGACGCTGCTCATAAATCGTCAATATTAGAAATCTTTCAACTTTTCTTTTCCGAAAATATGGTTGAACATATTGTAAGAGAAAGCAATAATTATTATAGCACGAAAACTGTACGCAGTAGGCACTCACGATTGATGGCATGGAAAAATACATCGTTCAATGATAATTTCATTCAATGAAAAATTCAGCATTCAAAAATATATCGATTTTTTGCTCTGTCGATGTTAATGTCAAGAGTAAAGAAAGTGTCAAAAGAGGAATATTGGTCAACCGACGAATTATTACGAACGGAAAGTTTTCCAAGAATAATGACAAAAGACAGATATAAATCTCTATTACAAATGCTGCACTTTCACGACAACAATGAGACAATAAATCAAGATGTGCTAATAAAAATTCGGAGCATCATCGACATGCTGCGAAATTCTTTTTCAGGAGCATTTTACCCGTATAAGTATTTATGCATCGACGAAAGCTTGCTGCTTTTCAAAGGACAATGTTTCTTCAAGCAGTTTATACCTTCAAAACGAAGTAGATTTGGAATCAAGTTGTATGTTATCTGTGACTGTTATACTGGATATATCCAAGATTTTATTGTCTATTGTAGAGCGTGCACGGATATAACTAATAATAATCATTTAGCAGAAATTGGCAAATTAGGAAATACTGTCATGACGCTGATGGAACCATATTTAAATAAAGGTCATGTTTTGGTTACCGATAACTGGTACTCAAGCCCAGCATTATTTTCGCTCCTACATCATAATAAGACAAATGCATTTGGAACCGTGAAGAAAACCAGACGTGGAATGCCTAATATATCTAATACATTATGTAAAAGCGAAATTGCATTTCAGTCTATGGATAAACTATTAGCACTAAAATGGATGGACAAAAGAGAAGTGCTAATGTTATCAAGCTATCATTCTGCTGAATATATAGAAACAAAAAGAAATGATGTTAAAACGGGAACACCAATACTAAAATCAAGTGTCATAGTAGACTATAATCGCGTTATGGGAGCAGTCGATAAAACCGATATGATTTTAACCCTTTGCGGTCGGTGACTTTTTCGGCCAGCGAGGTGGCAGGTCGACGCGATTTTCGCGAATTTGTCGAGCGCAGTATACAGATAAAATAAAATAATCTTATACATAAATTATTCTAGGAAAACGTTATATTTTAACAATTTATTTATAATTACATCTTTAAGAATATAATATCGCAAACCTAATCTCTGTATTGTACTTTAGTGTGATAATTTACAAAACATTGTCCAAGATGCATTCTTGGTTTTTGTGGACATGTATCGCAGTAGGAACTCGTCTCGCGTCTTCCACCAGGTGTGTTTCGGTTTGAACAAACTTTGCAGTCTCTCTTTGCACCACTAAGCATTACGTGGATCTTTCCATTGAGCCGAATGTTATCCGAGTTGGAGGTCGATGTTGAAACTCTTCGCGGCTGCCGGAAATCTCCTTTCAACTGCTTCACTAATATTTTGCGAAATTGTAAATGATTCAGTGGCTGCTCGTTTCTCTGCTTTTTGACTAGCTTGTATAGAATATATGAATTGATTATGCAAATTTCTAGCCCCCAAAAAAATAGTTTGCGCCACCACTTCAATGATTTTCGCATGAAGCAGTATGTAGAGGCATAGTGATCGGCCACGTCAACGCCGCCCATGAATTTTGTGTAATTTATTACAGCATCGGGCTTTCTAACAACTGTTTCAACATTATGACGGAGTGTTCGTTTGACGTTATTCATTGCCGCATTATAAAAATTTGTGAATACCGTAACGATTCTTTTATCTTTCCACGCTAGAACTAAATTGTCATCTTTGCGGTAGGCTACCATCGACTTTCCTTTTGGAAGATGCTTTTTATTTTTAATTGCATCTGGCAACCCTTTTCTATTAGGTAAGATTGTCCCGGTCAAATGACATTTCAGTTTGCGTAATTCATTCGCCAAAATGTAGCTGGTGTAGTAACGGTCTGTAAACATATGATGCCCCTGCGCACCAGGAACTTTATTCAACAGCGTCGTGTATAAATGCAGTGGTATTCTTGTTGAAACCGGAAGGTCCGGTCTTATCAATGACTGTGTTGTCAGACTGCCATAGTACGGTAGAATTCCGCAAATATATCCCGTGCCAGAATCAGCCAATGTGTAAATGCGAATGCCCCATTTGGTCGGTTTCTTAGGGTTATAAGTAATAAATGAAACCCGTCCTTTGTATTTTACCACAGATTCATCGACACAAATCTCTTTGCCCGGTGTGAAATAATTCAGAAGTTTTGAATTTATGTATTCAAGGTAGCCAGTTATCAGTTGTAAACGTGTTCTGGGTTGGCTTTGTTGCGCTGAAAATATCTCTGCATGTAGCATCCAAAAAATTTGGGTAAACCGTTCTCTTGAAAATGTGTTTGGGTAAAACGGAATGTAGCTGGTAGCGTCCGTTGACCAATATTCTTTCAGATTAGCCGCTATCATTGTCCCCATATTTACTATAACTGCTATAAACGCCCAAAATTCTTCTTTTGTTATATTACGCCACGTGTGCCAAATTGATCGTGACGATAGCACCATTCCTTCTAACTTTCTTGAAGCATAGCGGTTTGTATCTGATACTACCTGATCCGCCAGCTCCTCGGTAAAGAACAACTTCAAAAAATCCAAAGGCTCTATGACATTTGCGGATACCCGTGGCCCTGCAGGTCTTTCGCCGGAAACGAAATTTATCCTGGGTGGTATTTCTGTTGATTCGTCACAAGGTGTCCATTCCGATTGATCCGGTTGTGAGGCATCGCTGTCACTATCGGAATCGCTGTCTATTACTCTGATCTTTCGATTCCTTACACCCAATACCACATCATCACTTTCATCACTGCTTTCGCATTCTTTATCACACATGCTCCTATGAATGCGATCAATTTCATCATGGAGTACTTCAAAACAGAAGTCATCGTCGCTGGAACTAAATTCACTTGTAATATCCATTTTTCTCGGGGTACGAACAAAACCACACGATATAAATTTTCTAGATACTTTCGCCGCGATCGTCCAGTTTCAAATGAGGTTGAAAACACACAGAGCTACAGTCCTAGAAGGATCTTTTACTAATATTATCTTATCTCCGTTAAGATTTGTAATTCGACACTTCATACAAAAGAATATCAATAGCAAAGGAACCTTTTCAAGCACCAATACTGCGTTCCTCCGCTTAGAGATAACGAAATCTAACATAAACACCGATTGTCGCCGCTCAGGCGACATCCGACCTGCGGCGCGAATCGCCGTGGCGCCCGAGCGGCGCCTTCCGACCGCAAAGGGTTAAGTTCCATTAATACTGTCCGTAAAACTCTGAAATAGTATAAGAAATTCTTCTTCCACATGCTGGACCTTTCGATTTACAATGCTTACATACTCTACAAAATTACGTCCAAAAAGAATATAACATTTGCGAAATTTCATTTGCGTCTCATTCGAGAAATTCTACTCAAATATCCAAATGAAAATATATGTAGCAATAAGTCTGGAGGACAAACTGCATCCAAAGATAATCTCTTACGACTGGTTTCAAGACATTTTCCATTCAAATATATCAATCCCACAGGAAAGCGGCAGTGGACCTAATGTAAATGCATGCGCCGTATGCACTCTCGCTGGCATCACTAAAGCCGTGGAGTTCTAATTGTGTCGTATTTTGTATAGCGGTTCGGCGCGGTACGGTGAAGTTATCTAATAAATGTAGTTCGTTTTTAATCTCCAGCCACGATTGTTTTATTGTCTGCGGAACGGGTTTGACCCAGCCAATAGCCGATTTCCACAATTGTCGCATAACAATCTTGGCTTTGATAATTACCGGCCCAAGCAAACCGAGGGGGTCGAACAATTGCACGATTTCTGATAGAAGTACTCTCTTGGTAATGCGAGATTGTTCTGGCGATAACTGTTTAAAAATATAACTAATCTGATCGTTTGCTGGATTCCAATAAACGCCTAATGTCTTTTTTGTTTGTGACGAATCCAGGCACAATGATCCCTGCTGGTTTCTAATTTGCAAATCCGCAATCAATCTTGCGTTATTGGAGGTCCATTATCGCAAATGGAAACCTCCCGCCCTACCTAATGCGATACATTGTTTTTTAAGCTCTAATGCAGCTTTAAAACTATCTGCTCCTGTAAGTAAATCGTCTATATAGAAATCTCTCATAAATATTTCTGCAGTTAGAGGGAATTTCTTTGCTTCATCTTTAGCTAATTGATTTAGAGAACGCGTGGCTAAGAATGGTGCCGGCGCGGTGCCATAAGTGACCGTATTCAATTCGTATGTTTTGATTGATTCAGCCATCGATTCCCGCCATAGAATTCGTTGATAGTTTCTATCGTCTGGATGAACTATAATTTGCCTAAACATTTTCTCTATGTCCGTTATGAGGACAAACGCATGCTGACGAAAACGAATAAGGATAGAGAACAACGTGTCTTGTATCGTAGGTCCAATTAATAACGTGTTATTCAACGATTGACCGGAACTGCTTTTCGCTGAGGCGTCGAATACTACTCTAACCTTTGTGGTCGAATTCGATTCTTTTACGACCGCGTGATGCTGTAAATAATACCCTACGCTACTCTGGTCGTCCTTTACCTCCGTTATGTGCCTCAATTCTAAATATTCTTTTAAAAATTCCGTGTATTGAGTTTTCAATTCTAAATTTGACTGAAGTTTATGCTCTAAACTATAAAATCGTTTTAAGGCTATCGTCCTGGAGTTGCCGAGAAGATCGCGTTTTTCATTAAATAGTAATCTAACTACATATCGTCTTTGCTCGTTACGCGTTGTATTTCGTGTAAAATGAGTTTCGCACTTTGTCTCTTCCGCGGATAAGAAACCCTTCTCTGGGATTACTTCTATCTCCCAAAAACGAGCGATTTGTGTATCGAGGGACGTGGCTATATGACAAACCTTACCTGCCCTGCCTTGCCTATTAGGTTTATGACTATCTATCTCGCCAGTGACTATCCATCCTACCTGTGTATTTTTCAAGATAACTGAGAGTTTGTCTAATTTAATTTGACCAGCTTCTAATAAGTCGTAGAACAGCGCATTACCAATGAGTGCGTCTATCTCCCCTGGTTTGTAGAAGTTCGGATCTGCCAATTCTTGGTATATCAAACTCGCTAAGATTGACCTGTCGCACTGGCAGCATACCAGTAATCGATGGTAGTCCAATGAATGTTATTTGAGCCTTAAATGGACCGGTTTGCGATCTTATGCTGGTTTTAACTAGATGTTTCGCGTTTGTATTAAGTTGCCCTAAGCCGGCGAACGAGAGATCTATTTGTTGTTTATTTAATTGCAACAACGTACTTTTGCACCTCCTCGATACACAGGAAAGGCCGTTTCCAAATCTTTCCACGACTTGTCTCTTTACACTCGAGTAATTCGATATCTCCACGCTTTTTGTGATCCTAGTCCACGGTACAAGTGTCCTGTAGCTTGGAAACCAGTGCCTATACCACGATCCGCGAATAGTGATGCTCCCGACGAATCTATATATTTAAGCCAACGGCCATACCACGCTGGTCTACCGGTTCTCGTCTGATCACCGAAGTCAAGCTGCGTTGGGCACGGTTAGTACTTAGATGGGGGTGACCGCTTGGGAACTCCGTGTGCTGTTGGCAAAAATCCTTTTTTGCTCCCTGTGGTCAATATTTCGGGACATTATGCGTCTGGTTACCCTCTATTAGTTGATTCGCCTTTCTTTTTCAATTCTGCGCTCTTCCGACCGTTTCTTCGTCCTCATCGTGTACTTAGCGTTGAACAACGTGCTCTTGCACCTCCTCGATACACAAGAAAAGCCGTTTCCAAATCTCTCCACGACTTGTCTCTTTACACTCGAGTAATTCGATATCTCCACGTCTCTTGTGATCCCAATCCACGGTACAAGTGTCCTGTAGCTTGGAAACCAGTGCCTATACCACGATCCGCGAATAGTGATGCTCCCAACGAATCTATATATTTAAGCCAACGGCCATACCACGCTGGTCTACCGGTTCTCGTCTGATCACCGAAGTCAAGCTGCGTTGGGCACGGTTAGTACTTAGATGGGTGACCGCTTGGGAACTCCGTGTGCTGTTGGCAAAAATCCTTTTTTGCTCCCTGTGGTCAATATTTCGGGACATTATGCGTCTGGTTATCCTCTATTAGTTGATTCGCCTTTCTTTTTCAATTCTGCGCTCTTCCGACCGTTTCTTCGTCCTCATCGTGTACTTAGCGTTGAACAACGTGCTCTTGCACCTCCTCGATACACAAGAAAGGCCGTTTCCAAATCTCTCCACGACTTGTCTCTTTACACTCGAGTAATTCGATATCTCCACGTCTCTTGTGATCCCAATCCACGGTACAAGTGTCCTGTAGCTTGGAAACCAGTGCCTATACCACGATCCGCGAATAGTGATGCTCCCGACGAATCTATATATTTAAGCCAACGGCCATACCACGCTGGTCTACCGGTTCTCGTCTGATCACCGAAGTCAAGCTGCGTTGGGCACGGTTAGTACTTAGATGGGTGACCGCTTGGGAACTCCGTGTGCTGTTGGCAAAAATCCTTTTTTGCTCCCTGTGGTCAATATTTCGGGACATTATGCGTCTGGTTACCCTCTATTAGTTGATTCGCCTTTCTTTTTGAATTCTGCGCTCTTCCGACCGTTTCTTCGTCCTCATCGTGTACTTAGCGTTGAACAACGTGCTCTTGCACCTCCTCGATACACAAGAAAGGCCGTTTCCAAATCTCTCCACGACTTGTCTCTTTACACTCGAGTAATTCGATATCTCCACGTCTCTTGTGATCCCAGTCCACGGTACAAGTGTCTTGCAGCTTGGAAACCAGTGCCTATACCACGATCCGCGAATAGTGATGCTCCCGACGAATCTATATATTTAAGCCAACGGCCATACCACGCTGGTCTACCGGTTCTCGTCTGATCACCGAAGTCAAGCTGCGTTGGGCACGGTTAGTACTTAGATGGGGGACCGCTTGGGAACTCCGTGTGCTGTTGGCAAAAATCCTTTTTTGCTCCCTGTGGTCAATATTTCGGGACATTATGCGTCTGGTTACCCTCTATTAGTTGATTCGCCTTTCTTTTTCAATTCTGCGCTCTTCCGACCGTTTCTTCGTCCTCATCGTGTACTTAGCGTTGAACAACGTGCTCTTGCACCTCCTCGATACACAAGAAAAGCCGTTTCCAAATCTCTCCACGACTTGTCTCTTTACACTCGAGTAATTCGATATCTCCACGTCTCTTGTGATCCCAGTCCACGGTACAAGTGTCTTGCAGCTTGGAAACCAGTGCCTATACCACGATCCGCGAATAGTGATGCTCCCGACGAATCTATATATTTAAGCCAACGGCCATACCACGCTGGTCTACCGGTTCTCGTCTGATCACCGAAGTCAAGCTGCGTTGGGCACGGTTAGTACTTAGATGGGTGACCGCTTGGGAACTCCGTGTGCTGTTGGCAAAAATCCTTTTTTGCTCCCTGTGGTCAATATTTCGGGACATTATGCGTCTGGTTACCCTCTATTAGTTGATTCGCCTTTCTTTTTCAATTCTGCGCTCTTCCGACCGTTTCTTCGTCCTCATCGTGTACTTAGCGTTGAACAACGTGCTCTTGCACCTCCTCGATACACAAGAAAAGCCGTTTCCAAATCTCTCCACGACTTGTCTCTTTACACTCGAGTAATTCGATATCTCCACGTCTCTTGTGATCCCAGTCCACGGTACAAGTGTCTTGCAGCTTGGAAACCAGTGCCTATACCACGATCCGCGAATAGTGATGCTCCCGACGAATCTATATATTTAAGCCAACGGCCATACCACGCTGGTCTACCGGTTCTCGTCTGATCACCGAAGTCAAGCTGCGTTGGGCACGGTTAGTACTTAGATGGGTGACCGCTTGGGAACTCCGTGTGCTGTTGGCAAAAATCCTTTTTTGCTCCCTGTGGTCAATATTTCGGGACATTATGCGTCTGGTTACCCTCTATTAGTTGATTCGCCTTTCTTTTTCAATTCTGCGCTCTTCCGACCGTTTCTTCGTCCTCATCGTGTACTTAGCGTTGAACAACGTGCTCTTGCACCTCCTCGATACACAAGAAAAGCCGTTTCCAAATCTCTCCACGACTTGTCTCTTTACACTCGAGTAATTCGATATCTCCACGTCTCTTGTGATCCCAGTCCACGGTACAAGTGTCTTGCAGCTTGGAAACCAGTGCCTATACCACGATCCGCGAATAGTGATGCTCCCGACGAATCTATATATTTAAGCCAACGGCCATACCACGCTGGTCTACCGGTTCTCGTCTGATCACCGAAGTCAAGCTGCGTTGGGCACGGTTAGTACTTAGATGGGTGACCGCTTGGGAACTCCGTGTGCTGTTGGCAAAAATCCTTTTTTGCTCCCTGTGGTCAATATTTCGGGACATTATGCGTCTGGTTACCCTCTATTAGTTGATTCGCCTTTCTTTTTCAATTCTGCGCTCTTCCGACCGTTTCTTCGTCCTCATCGTGTACTTAGCGTTGAACAACGTGCTCTTGCACCTCCTCGATACACAAGAAAAGCCGTTTCCAAATCTCTCCACGACTTGTCTCTTTACACTCGAGTAATTCGATATCTCCACGTCTCTTGTGATCCCAGTCCACGGTACAAGTGTCTTGCAGCTTGGAAACCAGTGCCTATACCACGATCCGCGAATAGTGATGCTCCCGACGAATCTATATATTTAAGCCAACGGCCATACCACGCTGGTCTACCGGTTCTCGTCTGATCACCGAAGTCAAGCTGCGTTGGGCACGGTTAGTACTTAGATGGGTGACCGCTTGGGAACTCCGTGTGCTGTTGGCAAAAATCCTTTTTTGCTCCCTGTGGTCAATATTTCGGGACATTATGCGTCTGGTTACCCTCTATTAGTTGATTCGCCTTTCTTTTTCAATTCTGCGCTCTTCCGACCGTTTCTTCGTCCTCATCGTGTACTTAGCGTTGAACAACGTGCTCTTGCACCTCCTCGATACACAAGAAAAGCCGTTTCCAAATCTCTCCACGACTTGTCTCTTTACACTCGAGTAATTCGATATCTCCACGTCTCTTGTGATCCCAGTCCACGGTACAAGTGTCTTGCAGCTTGGAAACCAGTGCCTATACCACGATCCGCGAATAGTGATGCTCCCGACGAATCTATATATTTAAGCCAACGGCCATACCACGCTGGTCTACCGGTTCTCGTCTGATCACCGAAGTCAAGCTGCGTTGGGCACGGTTAGTACTTAGATGGGTGACCGCTTGGGAACTCCGTGTGCTGTTGGCAAAAATCCTTTTTTGCTCCCTGTGGTCAATATTTCGGGACATTATGCGTCTGGTTACCCTCTATTAGTTGATTCGCCTTTCTTTTTCAATTCTGCGCTCTTCCGACCGTTTCTTCGTCCTCATCGTGTACTTAGCGTTGAACAACGTGCTCTTGCACCTCCTCGATACACAAGAAAGGCCGTTTCCAAATCTCTCCACGACTTGTCTCTTTACACTCGAGTAATTCGATATCTCCACGTCTCTTGTGATCCCAATCCACGGTACAAGTGTCCTGTAGCTTGGAAACCAGTGCCTATACCACGATCCGCGAATAGTGATGCTCCCGACGAATCTATATATTTAAGCCAACGGCCATACCACGCTGGTCTACCGGTTCTCGTCTGATCACCGAAGTCAAGCTGCGTTGGGCACGGTTAGTACTTAGATGGGGGACCGCTTGGGAACTCCGTGTGCTGTTGGCAAAAATCCTTTTTTGCTCCCTGTGGTCAATATTTCGGGACATTATGCGTCTGGTTACCCTCTATTAGTTGATTCGCCTTTCTTTTTCAATTCTGCGCTCTTCCGACCGTTTCTTCGTCCTCATCGTGTACTTAGCGTTGAACAACGTGCTCTTGCACCTCCTCGATACACAAGAAAAGCCGTTTCCAAATCTCTCCACGACTTGTCTCTTTACACTCGAGTAATTCGATATCTCCACGTCTCTTGTGATCCCAGTCCACGGTACAAGTGTCTTGCAGCTTGGAAACCAGTGCCTATACCACGATCCGCGAATAGTGATGCTCCCGACGAATCTATATATTTAAGCCAACGGCCATACCACGCTGGTCTACCGGTTCTCGTCTGATCACCGAAGTCAAGCTGCGTTGGGCACGGTTAGTACTTAGATGGGTGACCGCTTGGGAACTCCGTGTGCTGTTGGCAAAAATCCTTTTTTGCTCCCTGTGGTCAATATTTCGGGACATTATGCGTCTGGTTACCCTCTATTAGTTGATTCGCCTTTCTTTTTCAATTCTGCGCTCTTCCGACCGTTTCTTCGTCCTCATCGTGTACTTAGCGTTGAACAACGTGCTCTTGCACCTCCTCGATACACAAGAAAGGCCGTTTCCAAATCTCTCCACGACTTGTCTCTTTACACTCGAGTAATTCGATATCTCCACGTCTCTTGTGATCCCAATCCACGGTACAAGTGTCCTGTAGCTTGGAAACCAGTGCCTATACCACGATCCGCGAATAGTGATGCTCCCGACGAATCTATATATTTAAGCCAACGGCCATACCACGCTGGTCTACCGGTTCTCGTCTGATCACCGAAGTCAAGCTGCGTTGGGCACGGTTAGTACTTAGATGGGGGTGACCGCTTGGGAACTCCGTGTGCTGTTGGCAAAAATCCTTTTTTGCTCCCTGTGGTCAATATTTCGGGACATTATGCGTCTGGTTACCCTCTATTAGTTGATTCGCCTTTCTTTTTGAATTCTGCGCTCTTCCGACCGTTTCTTCGTCCTCATCGTGTACTTAGCGTTGAACAACGTGCTCTTGCACCTCCTCGATACACAAGAAAGGCCGTTTCCAAATCTCTCCACGACTTGTCTCTTTACACTCGAGTAATTCGATATCTCCACGTCTCTTGTGATCCCAGTCCACGGTACAAGTGTCTTGCAGCTTGGAAACCAGTGCCTATACCACGATCCGCGAATAGTGATGCTCCCGACGAATCTATATATTTAAGCCAACGGCCATACCACGCTGGTCTACCGGTTCTCGTCTGATCACCGAAGTCAAGCTGCGTTGGGCACGGTTAGTACTTAGATGGGGGACCGCTTGGGAACTCCGTGTGCTGTTGGCAAAAATCCTTTTTTGCTCCCTGTGGTCAATATTTCGGGACATTATGCGTCTGGTTACCCTCTATTAGTTGATTCGCCTTTCTTTTTCAATTCTGCGCTCTTCCGACCGTTTCTTCGTCCTCATCGTGTACTTAGCGTTGAACAACGTGCTCTTGCACCTCCTCGATACACAAGAAAAGCCGTTTCCAAATCTCTCCACGACTTGTCTCTTTACACTCGAGTAATTCGATATCTCCACGTCTCTTGTGATCCCAATCCACGGTACAAGTGTCCTGTAGCTTGGAAACCAGTGCCTATACCACGATCCGCGAATAGTGATGCTCCCGACGAATCTATATATTTAAGCCAACGGCCATACCACGCTGGTCTACCGGTTCTCGTCTGATCACCGAAGTCAAGCTGCGTTGGGCACGGTTAGTACTTAGATGGGTGACCGCTTGGGAACTCCGTGTGCTGTTGGCAAAAATCCTTTTTTGCTCCCTGTGGTCAATATTTCGGGACATTATGCGTCTGGTTACCCTCTATTAGTTGATTCGCCTTTCTTTTTCAATTCTGCGCTCTTCCGACCGTTTCTTCGTCCTCATCGTGTACTTAGCGTTGAACAACGTGCTCTTGCACCTCCTCGATACACAAGAAAAGCCGTTTCCAAATCTCTCCACGACTTGTCTCTTTACACTCGAGTAATTCGATATCTCCACGTCTCTTGTGATCCCAGTCCACGGTACAAGTGTCTTGCAGCTTGGAAACCAGTGCCTATACCACGATCCGCGAATAGTGATGCTCCCGACGAATCTATATATTTAAGCCAACGGCCATACCACGCTGGTCTACCGGTTCTCGTCTGATCACCGAAGTCAAGCTGCGTTGGGCACGGTTAGTACTTAGATGGGTGACCGCTTGGGAACTCCGTGTGCTGTTGGCAAAAATCCTTTTTTGCTCCCTGTGGTCAATATTTCGGGACATTATGCGTCTGGTTACCCTCTATTAGTTGATTCGCCTTTCTTTTTCAATTCTGCGCTCTTCCGACCGTTTCTTCGTCCTCATCGTGTACTTAGCGTTGAACAACGTGCTCTTGCACCTCCTCGATACACAAGAAAAGCCGTTTCCAAATCTCTCCACGACTTGTCTCTTTACACTCGAGTAATTCGATATCTCCACGTCTCTTGTGATCCCAGTCCACGGTACAAGTGTCTTGCAGCTTGGAAACCAGTGCCTATACCACGATCCGCGAATAGTGATGCTCCCGACGAATCTATATATTTAAGCCAACGGCCATACCACGCTGGTCTACCGGTTCTCGTCTGATCACCGAAGTCAAGCTGCGTTGGGCACGGTTAGTACTTAGATGGGTGACCGCTTGGGAACTCCGTGTGCTGTTGGCAAAAATCCTTTTTTGCTCCCTGTGGTCAATATTTCGGGACATTATGCGTCTGGTTACCCTCTATTAGTTGATTCGCCTTTCTTTTTCAATTCTGCGCTCTTCCGACCGTTTCTTCGTCCTCATCGTGTACTTAGCGTTGAACAACGTGCTCTTGCACCTCCTCGATACACAAGAAAAGCCGTTTCCAAATCTCTCCACGACTTGTCTCTTTACACTCGAGTAATTCGATATCTCCACGTCTCTTGTGATCCCAGTCCACGGTACAAGTGTCTTGCAGCTTGGAAACCAGTGCCTATACCACGATCCGCGAATAGTGATGCTCCCGACGAATCTATATATTTAAGCCAACGGCCATACCACGCTGGTCTACCGGTTCTCGTCTGATCACCGAAGTCAAGCTGCGTTGGGCACGGTTAGTACTTAGATGGGTGACCGCTTGGGAACTCCGTGTGCTGTTGGCAAAAATCCTTTTTTGCTCCCTGTGGTCAATATTTCGGGACATTATGCGTCTGGTTACCCTCTATTAGTTGATTCGCCTTTCTTTTTCAATTCTGCGCTCTTCCGACCGTTTCTTCGTCCTCATCGTGTACTTAGCGTTGAACAACGTGCTCTTGCACCTCCTCGATACACAAGAAAAGCCGTTTCCAAATCTCTCCACGACTTGTCTCTTTACACTCGAGTAATTCGATATCTCCACGTCTCTTGTGATCCCAGTCCACGGTACAAGTGTCTTGCAGCTTGGAAACCAGTGCCTATACCACGATCCGCGAATAGTGATGCTCCCGACGAATCTATATATTTAAGCCAACGGCCATACCACGCTGGTCTACCGGTTCTCGTCTGATCACCGAAGTCAAGCTGCGTTGGGCACGGTTAGTACTTAGATGGGTGACCGCTTGGGAACTCCGTGTGCTGTTGGCAAAAATCCTTTTTTGCTCCCTGTGGTCAATATTTCGGGACATTATGCGTCTGGTTACCCTCTATTAGTTGATTCGCCTTTCTTTTTCAATTCTGCGCTCTTCCGACCGTTTCTTCGTCCTCATCGTGTACTTAGCGTTGAACAACGTGCTCTTGCACCTCCTCGATACACAAGAAAGGCCGTTTCCAAATCTCTCCACGACTTGTCTCTTTACACTCGAGTAATTCGATATCTCCACGTCTCTTGTGATCCCAATCCACGGTACAAGTGTCCTGTAGCTTGGAAACCAGTGCCTATACCACGATCCGCGAATAGTGATGCTCCCGACGAATCTATATATTTAAGCCAACGGCCATACCACGCTGGTCTACCGGTTCTCGTCTGATCACCGAAGTCAAGCTGCGTTGGGCACGGTTAGTACTTAGATGGGGGACCGCTTGGGAACTCCGTGTGCTGTTGGCAAAAATCCTTTTTTGCTCCCTGTGGTCAATATTTCGGGACATTATGCGTCTGGTTACCCTCTATTAGTTGATTCGCCTTTCTTTTTCAATTCTGCGCTCTTCCGACCGTTTCTTCGTCCTCATCGTGTACTTAGCGTTGAACAACGTGCTCTTGCACCTCCTCGATACACAAGAAAAGCCGTTTCCAAATCTCTCCACGACTTGTCTCTTTACACTCGAGTAATTCGATATCTCCACGTCTCTTGTGATCCCAATCCACGGTACAAGTGTCCTGTAGCTTGGAAACCAGTGCCTATACCACGATCCGCGAATAGTGATGCTCCCGACGAATCTATATATTTAAGCCAACGGCCATACCACGCTGGTCTACCGGTTCTCGTCTGATCACCGAAGTCAAGCTGCGTTGGGCACGGTTAGTACTTAGATGGGTGACCGCTTGGGAACTCCGTGTGCTGTTGGCAAAAATCCTTTTTTGCTCCCTGTGGTCAATATTTCGGGACATTATGCGTCTGGTTACCCTCTATTAGTTGATTCGCCTTTCTTTTTGAATTCTGCGCTCTTCCGACCGTTTCTTCGTCCTCATCGTGTACTTAGCGTTGAACAACGTGCTCTTGCACCTCCTCGATACACAAGAAAGGCCGTTTCCAAATCTCTCCACGACTTGTCTCTTTACACTCGAGTAATTCGATATCTCCACGTCTCTTGTGATCCCAGTCCACGGTACAAGTGTCTTGCAGCTTGGAAACCAGTGCCTATACCACGATCCGCGAATAGTGATGCTCCCGACGAATCTATATATTTAAGCCAACGGCCATACCACGCTGGTCTACCGGTTCTCGTCTGATCACCGAAGTCAAGCTGCGTTGGGCACGGTTAGTACTTAGATGGGTGACCGCTTGGGAACTCCGTGTGCTGTTGGCAAAAATCCTTTTTTGCTCCCTGTGGTCAATATTTCGGGACATTATGCGTCTGGTTACCCTCTATTAGTTGATTCGCCTTTCTTTTTCAATTCTGCGCTCTTCCGACCGTTTCTTCGTCCTCATCGTGTACTTAGCGTTGAACAACGTGCTCTTGCACCTCCTCGATACACAAGAAAGGCCGTTTCCAAATCTCTCCACGACTTGTCTCTTTACACTCGAGTAATTCGATATCTCCACGTCTCTTGTGATCCCAGTCCACGGTACAAGTGTCTTGCAGCTTGGAAACCAGTGCCTATACCACGATCCGCGAATAGTGATGCTCCCGATGAATCTATATATTTAAGCCAACGGCCATACCACGCTGGTCTACCGGTTCTCGTCTGATCACCGAAGTCAAGCTGCGTTGGGCACGGTTAGTACTTAGATGGGTGACCGCTTGGGAACTCCGTGTGCTGTTGGCAAAAATCCTTTTTTGCTCCCTGTGGTCAATATTTCGGGACATTATGCGTCTGGTTACCCTCTATTAGTTGATTCGCCTTTCTTTTTGAATTCTGCGCTCTTCCGACCGTTTCTTCGTCCTCATCGTGTACTTAGCGTTGAACAACCTGCTCTTGCACCTCCTCGATACACAAGAAAGGCCGTTTCCAAATCTCTCCACGACTTGTCTCTTTACACTCGAGTAATTCGATATCTCCACGTCTCTTGTGATCCCAGTCCACGGTACAAGTGTCTTGCAGCTTGGAAACCAGTGCCTATACCACGATCCGCGAATAGTGATGCTCCCGACGAATCTATATATTTAAGCCAACGGCCATACCACGCTGGTCTACCGGTTCTCGTCTGATCACCGAAGTCAAGCTGCGTTGGGCACGGTTAGTACTTAGATGGGTGACCGCTTGGGAACTCCGTGTGCTGTTGGCAAAAATCCTTTTTTGCTCCCTGTGGTCAATATTTCGGGACATTATGCGTCTGGTTACCCTCTATTAGTTGATTCGCCTTTCTTTTTCAATTCTGCGCTCTTCCGACCGTTTCTTCGTCCTCATCGTGTACTTAGCGTTGAACAACGTGCTCTTGCACCTCCTCGATACACAAGAAAGGCCGTTTCCAAATCTCTCCACGACTTGTCTCTTTACACTCGAGTAATTCGATATCTCCACGTCTCTTGTGATCCCAGTCCACGGTACAAGTGTCTTGCAGCTTGGAAACCAGTGCCTATACCACGATCCGCGAATAGTGATGCTCCCGACGAATCTATATATTTAAGCCAACGGCCATACCACGCTGGTCTACCGGTTCTCGTCTGATCACCGAAGTCAAGCTGCGTTGGGCACGGTTAGTACTTAGATGGGTGACCGCTTGGGAACTCCGTGTGCTGTTGGCAAAAATCCTTTTTTGCTCCCTGTGGTCAATATTTCGGGACATTATGCGTCTGGTTACCCTCTATTAGTTGATTCGCCTTTCTTTTTGAATTCTGCGCTCTTCCGACCGTTTCTTCGTCCTCATCGTGTACTTAGCGTTGAACAACCTGCTCTTGCACCTCCTCGATACACAAGAAAGGCCGTTTCCAAATCTCTCCACGACTTGTCTCTTTACACTCGAGTAATTCGATATCTCCACGTCTCTTGTGATCCCAGTCCACGGTACAAGTGTCTTGCAGCTTGGAAACCAGTGCCTATACCACGATCCGCGAATAGTGATGCTCCCGACGAATCTATATATTTAAGCCAACGGCCATACCACGCTGGTCTACCGGTTCTCGTCTGATCACCGAAGTCAAGCTGCGTTGGGCACGGTTAGTACTTAGATGGGTGACCGCTTGGGAACTCCGTGTGCTGTTGGCAAAAATCCTTTTTTGCTCCCTGTGGTCAATATTTCGGGACATTATGCGTCTGGTTACCCTCTATTAGTTGATTCGCCTTTCTTTTTCAATTCTGCGCTCTTCCGACCGTTTCTTCGTCCTCATCGTGTACTTAGCGTTGAACAACGTGCTCTTGCACCTCCTCGATACACAAGAAAAGCCGTTTCCAAATCTCTCCACGACTTGTCTCTTTACACTCGAGTAATTCGATATCTCCACGTCTCTTGTGATCCCAATCCACGGTACAAGTGTCCTGTAGCTTGGAAACCAGTGCCTATACCACGATCCGCGAATAGTGATGCTCCCAACGAATCTATATATTTAAGCCAACGGCCATACCACGCTGGTCTACCGGTTCTCGTCTGATCACCGAAGTCAAGCTGCGTTGGGCACGGTTAGTACTTAGATGGGTGACCGCTTGGGAACTCCGTGTGCTGTTGGCAAAAATCCTTTTTTGCTCCCTGTGGTCAATATTTCGGGACATTATGCGTCTGGTTACCCTCTATTAGTTGATTCGCCTTTCTTTTTGAATTCTGCGCTCTTCCGACCGTTTCTTCGTCCTCATCGTGTACTTAGCGTTGAACAACGTGCTGTTGCACCTCCTCGATACACAAGAAAGGCCGTTTCCAAATCTCTCCACGACTTGTCTCTTTACACTCGAGTAATTCGATATCTCCACGTCTCTTGTGATCCCAGTCCACGGTACAAGTGTCTTGCAGCTTGGAAACCAGTGCCTATACCACGATCCGCGAATAGTGATGCTCCCGATGAATCTATATATTTAAGCCAACGGCCATACCACGCTGGTCTACCGGTTCTCGTCTGATCACCGAAGTCAAGCTGCGTTGGGCACGGTTAGTACTTAGATGGGTGACCGCTTGGGAACTCCGTGTGCTGTTGGCAAAAATCCTTTTTTGCTCCCTGTGGTCAATATTTCGGGACATTATGCGTCTGGTTACCCTCTATTAGTTGATTCGCCTTTCTTTTTCAATTCTGCGCTCTTCCGACCGTTTCTTCGTCCTCATCGTGTACTTAGCGTTGAACAACGTGCTCTTGCACCTCCTCGATACACAAGAAAAGCCGTTTCCAAATCTCTCCACGACTTGTCTCTTTACACTCGAGTAATTCGATATCTCCACGTCTCTTGTGATCCCAATCCACGGTACAAGTGTCCTGTAGCTTGGAAACCAGTGCCTATACCACGATCCGCGAATAGTGATGCTCCCAACGAATCTATATATTTAAGCCAACGGCCATACCACGCTGGTCTACCGGTTCTCGTCTGATCACCGAAGTCAAGCTGCGTTGGGCACGGTTAGTACTTAGATGGGTGACCGCTTGGGAACTCCGTGTGCTGTTGGCAAAAATCCTTTTTTGCTCCCTGTGGTCAATATTTCGGGACATTATGCGTCTGGTTACCCTCTATTAGTTGATTCGCCTTTCTTTTTGAATTCTGCGCTCTTCCGACCGTTTCTTCGTCCTCATCGTGTACTTAGCGTTGAACAACGTGCTCTTGCACCTCCTCGATACACAAGAAAGGCCGTTTCCAAATCTCTCCACGACTTGTCTCTTTACACTCGAGTAATTCGATATCTCCACGTCTCTTGTGATCCCAGTCCACGGTACAAGTGTCTTGCAGCTTGGAAACCAGTGCCTATACCACGATCCGCGAATAGTGATGCTCCCGATGAATCTATATATTTAAGCCAACGGCCATACCACGCTGGTCTACCGGTTCTCGTCTGATCACCGAAGTCAAGCTGCGTTGGGCACGGTTAGTACTTAGATGGGTGACCGCTTGGGAACTCCGTGTGCTGTTGGCAAAAATCCTTTTTTGCTCCCTGTGGTCAATATTTCGGGACATTATGCGTCTGGTTACCCTCTATTAGTTGATTCGCCTTTCTTTTTGAATTCTGCGCTCTTCCGACCGTTTCTTCGTCCTCATCGTGTACTTAGCGTTGAACAACGTGCTGTTGCACCTCCTCGATACACAAGAAAGGCCGTTTCCAAATCTCTCCACGACTTGTCTCTTTACACTCGAGTAATTCGATATCTCCACGTCTCTTGTGATCGCAGTCCACGGTACAAGTGTCTTGCAGCTTGGAAACCAGTGCCTATACCACGATCCGCGAATAGTGATGCTCCCGACGAATCTATATATTTAAGCCAACGGCCATACCACGCTGGTCTACCGGTTCTCGTCTGATCACCGAAGTCAAGCTGCGTTGGGCACGGTTAGTACTTAGATGGGTGACCGCTTGGGAACTCCGTGTGCTGTTGGCAAAAATCCTTTTTTGCTCCCTGTGGTCAATATTTCGGGACATTATGCGTCTGGTTACCCTCTATTAGTTGATTCGCCTTTCTTTTTCAATTCTGCGCTCTTCCGACCGTTTCTTCGTCCTCATCGTGTACTTAGCGTTGAACAACGTGCTCTTGCACCTCCTCGATACACAAGAAAAGCCGTTTCCAAATCTCTCCACGACTTGTCTCTTTACACTCGAGTAATTCGATATCTCCACGTCTCTTGTGATCCCAATCCACGGTACAAGTGTCCTGTAGCTTGGAAACCAGTGCCTATACCACGATCCGCGAATAGTGATGCTCCCAACGAATCTATATATTTAAGCCAACGGCCATACCACGCTGGTCTACCGGTTCTCGTCTGATCACCGAAGTCAAGCTGCGTTGGGCACGGTTAGTACTTAGATGGGTGACCGCTTGGGAACTCCGTGTGCTGTTGGCAAAAATCCTTTTTTCTGTGGTCAATATTTCGGGACATTATGCGTCTGGTTACCCTCTATTAGTTGATTCGCCTTTCTTTTTGAATTCTGCGCTCTTCCGACCGTTTCTTCGTCCTCATCGTGTACTTAGCGTTGAACAACGTGCTCTTGCACCTCCTCGATACACAAGAAAGGCCGTTTCCAAATCTCTCCACGACTTGTCTCTTTACACTCGAGTAATTCGATATCTCCACGTCTCTTGTGATCCCAGTCCACGGTACAAGTGTCTTGCAGCTTGGAAACCAGTGCCTATACCACGATCCGCGAATAGTGATGCTCCCGATGAATCTATATATTTAAGCCAACGGCCATACCACGCTGGTCTACCGGTTCTCGTCTGATCACCGAAGTCAAGCTGCGTTGGGCACGGTTAGTACTTAGATGGGTGACCGCTTGGGAACTCCGTGTGCTGTTGGCAAAAATCCTTTTTTGCTCCCTGTGGTCAATATTTCGGGACATTATGCGTCTGGTTACCCTCTATTAGTTGATTCGCCTTTCTTTTTCAATTCTGCGCTCTTCCGACCGTTTCTTCGTCCTCATCGTGTACTTAGCGTTGAACAACGTGCTGTTGCACCTCCTCGATACACAAGAAAGGCCGTTTCCAAATCTCTCCACGACTTGTCTCTTTACACTCGAGTAATTCGATATCTCCACGTCTCTTGTGATCGCAGTCCACGGTACAAGTGTCTTGCAGCTTGGAAACCAGTGCCTATACCACGATCCGCGAATAGTGATGCTCCCGACGAATCTATATATTTAAGCCAACGGCCATACCACGCTGGTCTACCGGTTCTCGTCTGATCACCGAAGTCAAGCTGCGTTGGGCACGGTTAGTACTTAGATGGGTGACCGCTTGGGAACTCCGTGTGCTGTTGGCAAAAATCCTTTTTTGCTCCCTGTGGTCAATATTTCGGGACATTATGCGTCTGGTTACCCTCTATTAGTTGATTCGCCTTTCTTTTTGAATTCTGCGCTCTTCCGACCGTTTCTTCGTCCTCATCGTGTACTTAGCGTTGAACAACGTGCTGTTGCACCTCCTCGATACACAAGAAAGGCCGTTTCCAAATCTCTCCACGACTTGTCTCTTTACACTCGAGTAATTCGATATCTCCACGTCTCTTGTGATCGCAGTCCACGGTACAAGTGTCTTGCAGCTTGGAAACCAGTGCCTATACCACGATCCGCGAATAGTGATGCTCCCGACGAATCTATATATTTAAGCCAACGGCCATACCACGCTGGTCTACCGGTTCTCGTCTGATCACCGAAGTCAAGCTGCGTTGGGCACGGTTAGTACTTAGATGGGTGACCGCTTGGGAACTCCGTGTGCTGTTGGCAAAAATCCTTTTTTGCTCCCTGTGGTCAATATTTCGGGACATTATGCGTCTGGTTACCCTCTATTAGTTGATTCGCCTTTCTTTTTGAATTCTGCGCTCTTCCGACCGTTTCTTCGTCCTCATCGTGTACTTAGCGTTGAACAACGTGCTGTTGCACCTCCTCGATACACAAGAAAGGCCGTTTCCAAATCTCTCCACGACTTGTCTCTTTACACTCGAGTAATTCGATATCTCCACGTCTCTTGTGATCGCAGTCCACGGTACAAGTGTCTTGCAGCTTGGAAACCAGTGCCTATACCACGATCCGCGAATAGTGATGCTCCCGACGAATCTATATATTTAAGCCAACGGCCATACCACGCTGGTCTACCGGTTCTCGTCTGATCACCGAAGTCAAGCTGCGTTGGGCACGGTTAGTACTTAGATGGGTGACCGCTTGGGAACTCCGTGTGCTGTTGGCAAAAATCCTTTTTTGCTCCCTGTGGTCAATATTTCGGGACATTATGCGTCTGGTTACCCTCTATTAGTTGATTCGCCTTTCTTTTTCAATTCTGCGCTCTTCCGACCGTTTCTTCGTCCTCATCGTGTACTTAGCGTTGAACAACGTGCTCTTGCACCTCCTCGATACACAAGAAAAGCCGTTTCCAAATCTCTCCACGACTTGTCTCTTTACACTCGAGTAATTCGATATCTCCACGTCTCTTGTGATCCCAGTCCACGGTACAAGTGTCTTGCAGCTTGGAAACCAGTGCCTATACCACGATCCGCGAATAGTGATGCTCCCGATGAATCTATATATTTAAGCCAACGGCCATACCACGCTGGTCTACCGGTTCTCGTCTGATCACCGAAGTCAAGCTGCGTTGGGCACGGTTAGTACTTAGATGGGTGACCGCTTGGGAACTCCGTGTGCTGTTGGCAAAAATCCTTTTTTGCTCCCTGTGGTCAATATTTCGGGACATTATGCGTCTGGTTACCCTCTATTAGTTGATTCGCCTTTCTTTTTCAATTCTGCGCTCTTCCGACCGTTTCTTCGTCCTCATCGTGTACTTAGCGTTGAACAACGTGCTGTTGCACCTCCTCGATACACAAGAAAGGCCGTTTCCAAATCTCTCCACGACTTGTCTCTTTACACTCGAGTAATTCGATATCTCCACGTCTCTTGTGATCGCAGTCCACGGTACAAGTGTCTTGCAGCTTGGAAACCAGTGCCTATACCACGATCCGCGAATAGTGATGCTCCCGACGAATCTATATATTTAAGCCAACGGCCATACCACGCTGGTCTACCGGTTCTCGTCTGATCACCGAAGTCAAGCTGCGTTGGGCACGGTTAGTACTTAGATGGGTGACCGCTTGGGAACTCCGTGTGCTGTTGGCAAAAATCCTTTTTTGCTCCCTGTGGTCAATATTTCGGGACATTATGCGTCTGGTTACCCTCTATTAGTTGATTCGCCTTTCTTTTTGAATTCTGCGCTCTTCCGACCGTTTCTTCGTCCTCATCGTGTACTTAGCGTTGAACAACGTGCTGTTGCACCTCCTCGATACACAAGAAAGGCCGTTTCCAAATCTCTCCACGACTTGTCTCTTTACACTCGAGTAATTCGATATCTCCACGTCTCTTGTGATCGCAGTCCACGGTACAAGTGTCTTGCAGCTTGGAAACCAGTGCCTATACCACGATCCGCGAATAGTGATGCTCCCGACGAATCTATATATTTAAGCCAACGGCCATACCACGCTGGTCTACCGGTTCTCGTCTGATCACCGAAGTCAAGCTGCGTTGGGCACGGTTAGTACTTAGATGGGTGACCGCTTGGGAACTCCGTGTGCTGTTGGCAAAAATCCTTTTTTGCTCCCTGTGGTCAATATTTCGGGACATTATGCGTCTGGTTACCCTCTATTAGTTGATTCGCCTTTCTTTTTCAATTCTGCGCTCTTCCGACCGTTTCTTCGTCCTCATCGTGTACTTAGCGTTGAACAACGTGCTCTTGCACCTCCTCGATACACAAGAAAAGCCGTTTCCA
The DNA here is from genome assembly GCA_951804975.1 of Anthophora plumipes. Classification (NCBI taxonomy): domain Eukaryota; kingdom Metazoa; phylum Arthropoda; class Insecta; order Hymenoptera; family Apidae; genus Anthophora; species Anthophora plumipes. The sequence continues at coordinate 10,963,730 of OX638120.1, forward strand.
AATCTCTCCACGACTTGTCTCTTTACACTCGAGTAATTCGATATCTCCACGTCTCTTGTGATCCCAATCCACGGTACAAGTGTCCTGTAGCTTGGAAACCAGTGCCTATACCACGATCCGCGAATAGTGATGCTCCCGACGAATCTATATGTTTAAGCCAACGGCCATACCACGCTGGTCTACCGGTTCTCGTCTGATCACCGAAGTCAAGCTGCGTTGGGCACGGTTAGTACTTAGATGGGTGACCGCTTGGGAACTCCGTGTGCTGTTGGCAAAAATCCTTTTTTGCTCCCTGTGGTCAATATTTCGAGGCATTATGCGTCTGGTTACTGCTTAAACGGGTTTCCCGTTTAGCCAATTAGGAAATGTAATTCCATCGAACGGGCCTAGAGAAGCTGGCTGGTGGCCTGGCGAAGCCACGAGGGGCGGTCTGCTGCGGGAATCGCGTAAGCGCAGTTAACAAAAGTATCATTAAGTCACATTGTATAAAGTAGTAATAAAATTCCTTTTTTAAACACATTCGCGTCTTTGCTAAACACGTCATATCATCACATCCCTCAACTGTATGTCCGAAGCGCAGTTAACAAAAGTATCATTAAGTCACATTGTATAAAGTAGTAATAAAATTCCTTTTTTAAACACATTCGCGTCTTTGCTAAACACGTCATATCATCACATCCCTCAACTGTATGTCCGATTCTGTCGCAACTGATACATTTACCTACGAATTTACGTAAACCATGTCTCGTATTATTGTTATCTCTTCAGTTCTCTTTCATTTGTTCCCGTGACCATTATTTTCTTTTGTAAATAACGCGTCGTTTTTATTCCGACTTTCGATAGATTTGTCTTTCACTTTGTCTCACTTCCTCTTCTTTCAACTTAATCTTTTGATTCTCGAATAACTCGAGTTATTCGTCGTGTGATACCATTACTACACTAAAACTTTCACGTACAAGCTGCATTATCGACAAAAGATCATCATAACTTTATACTAGCTTCTTCAAGCTGTTCGTCTACACTAGTGTCTCTTTCCATCCTCAAAACCTGCTGCGCAATGCCACCTTGCTAACAGGTCCATGGGATTCAAATATCTGTTTGAGACATTTCCAATCTTCACTTAACGTCTCTTTGCCTTTACTACACGATTGAGCTGATCATGTGTAATGCTTAGGTTTACTAAAGCTAAAGCTTTCGAGTTCCCCTTTAACCGTTTGAGTGCCAAGCGGCGCGATTGTGCTTCTCCTGTTCAGTGCCCAAAAGTGCCAGCTAATAGGTCTGTAGAATTAAACTAACTACACTTCTGAACTTTGTTAACGTGTGTCTTTACTGTTACCATTTATGGATGTTCAATTAAATTAAAATCCATGCTTTCGTAAGTTTCGAGCTGTTGTTAAAAAGAATTTTTTCATTTATTAAAAATACAAAGTAACGTAAACGAGAAACGGAAAGAAAAGACGAAAGAAGCCGCTTAGTATTCTTCGACTGAATTTTTACAAAGGTCCGTGACACTCAAACGGTTACTCATTCTTGTGCATTCTTACTTGTCCTAGCTTCACTGCCATCAACATACTGCCACAGGTCATTGAATACGAGAATGCTTTTTGTCTGTACCGTCCAGAACTCGTAATTATTCTCGTCCAATTTTTCTACACTTCCAAGACCGTTGGCGTAACTTCACTGATTTAGTACGGATTCACTTGCGCTGATCTGGTATCGTAATCTGTTAGATTACTGGTAGATATAAACACTGTTTCTTGTGTGTTTAATAATTTATGAAAGTTATTGGATGTAAAAGAAAGTACGCGTTACATCCGACGCGACACGCACGCAGCAAAAGCACGACGGCAACTACACTAGATACGTCGAAACGGCGAAAGAAAAGGAAAACAAAACAAATGTGAGACGAAGGAGGTGTGGACGGTTCACGTATATACAGGGTGTCCCAGAACTAGTGTAACATCCGGAAATGGGGGGTAGCTGAGGTGATTCTGAACAACCTTTTCCTTTACCAAAATGTTGTTTGAAGCTTTGTTTTCGAGTTATTAACGAAAAACACTGACCAATCACAGCGCCCAGAGACCGCGGGCTCAACCACGTATGCACGGCTTTTATACACGGGCGCTCGGTCGGGCTCCCGGCACACGTACTGGCACAGCATAGGTATCGCGAAAAATGTTATGTCATTTTAAATTAAGAATAATGTGAAATTATTCGTTATTCATGAATAACAAATAAACTAATAAGTCGTTTAATAACTGCGTTCGTTATTCGAAAGAAATAAAGCGTTTTATTATTTATGAAAAAAATTTTTTTTAGCAGCACATTTTCAGGTGAATAAATTGTTTTAAGAAAAACGATTTGTATAACTAATGCTAGAAAAAAATAATTGAACTTACCCATTTGTCCACGAAATAGCTTGCTTCGACGAAAATAGGTCGGTAAGGCTGGATCCTCGTGTCGATCCTGACCTATCCAACAATTTTCAACAGCCGATGTTCTGGCTGAGTCGATGAACTCACTTCGCCGCACGATCGATATTTTTCGGTGACTTCTTAGAAGCTGTCGATTTTGATTTTTCTCCGTGCCTTCGGCGCGGTTCTCTGGCGAAAAGCTGCCGTGCTTGGTGCTTGTTCGCCGGAATGATTTATTATTAAACTAATTGTAACATCCACAGTTTTATAACTATTAATTTCAAAAAATTTAGAATTGAATACACGCTAATGTGGCTTATAAATTTGAATGGTATATCATCCATATTGACGAACGTGATAATAACTCTGTTCGATACTTTTATTCGTTATTCGAAAGGAATAAAATGTTTTATTATTGTTAGAAAAGTCCAAAAAGCGAAGGCTTGAGTGGGCCATGTGCAGTCTTTCGCTGCGTTTCCACCTCCTAGGGATAGTTCTGCCTCAAGGCTAAGAAAGTCCATATTGTCAAGGGGGTCCTTCTGACTAGGATTTTTCAGGGAAGACAGAATTGTATCAGCACTCGCGAAGTATAGTTCAAAACACAAGCTTTCACTCTTTTTAACCACCCACTTTCATTTCTTATTCAAACGTTCATCACCGTTATCCTGATTTTCCTTACATTATTTACGAAAAAAATGTTTTTTTCTTTTAACAGCACATTTTCAAATAGATAAAATATGCTGTGAAATAAAACGATTTCGATAGCTAATGCTAGGAAAAAATAATTAAACTCGCCCATTCGTTCACGGGTACGTTTTGTGCCATTCTGACGGCACTCTTAGTGTTCGTCTCACTACTTTCAAACCACCACTTGCTTTTTCAGCGACTTTCCTCGCTTACTTTGTAAGCCCTTATACGCGCACACACACACACACACGCGCACACACACACACACGCTCACTTATTCACACCCGAATCCGGCGATCCTCAAATGTTTCCGACTTATCTGTTTTGACTCTTGCCGGCGCAACGTTTTGCACCGTCGGTTTATTTGATGTTTATTTGAAACTGTTTGGAATTTCTCATGGCAGTACAATAAGCATTTCTTTTCCGTTGTATTGTAACTATTCCCCTTCCTTACCAAACGTCCACCTAGGATCCACAAAACGCTTAAGCTCTCAGATTTATTTTGCTAACTGAACGAGCAACATGCCGCGTACGAACGCAGAGTACTACGAAATGTTTTTAAGTTTTTTAAATAATGTAAGGAAAATCAGGATAACGGTGGTGAACGTTTGAATAAGAAATGAAAGTGGGTGGTTAAAAAGAGTGAAAGCTTGTGTTTTGAACTATACTTCGCGAGTGCTGATACAATTCTGTCTTCCCTGAAAAATCCTAGTCAGGAGGACCCCCTTGACAATATGGTCTTTCTTAGCCTTGAGGCAGAACCATCCCTAGGATGTGGAAACGCAGCGAAAGTCTGCACATGGCCCACTCAAGCCTTCGCTATTTGGACTTTTCTAACAATAATAAAACATTTTATTCCTTTCGAATAACGAATAAAAGTATCGCACAGAGTTCTTATCACGTTCGTGAATGTGGATGATACACCATTCAAATTTATAAGCCACATTATCGTATATTCATTTCTAAATTTTTTGAAATTAATAGTTATAAAACTGTGGATGTTACAATTAGTTTAATAATAAATCATTCCGGCGAACAAGCACCAAGCACGGTAGCCTTTCGCCAAAGAACCGCGCTGAAGGCACGGAGACAAATCAAAATCGACAGTTTTTAAGAAGTCACCGAAAAATATCGATCGTGCGGCGAAGTGAGTTCATCGACTCGGCCAGAACATCGGCTGTTGAGAATTGTTGGATAGGTCAGGATCGACACGAGGATCCAGCCTTACCGACCTACTTTCGTCGAAGCAAGCTATTTCGTGGACGAATGGGTAAGTTCAATTATTTTTTTCTAGCATTAGTTATACAAATCGTTTTTCTTAAAACAATTTATTCACCTAAAAATGTGCTGTTAAAAAAAAATTGTTTTCATAAATAACAAAACGTTTTATTTCTTTCGGATAACGAATAAAAGTAGCGAACGCAGTTATTAAACGACTTATTAGTTTATTTGTTATTCATGAATAACGAATAATTTCACATTATTCTTAATTTAAAATGACATAACATTTTCCGCGATACCTATGCTGTGCCAATACGTGTGCCGGGAGCCCGACCGAGCGCCCGTGTATAAAAGCCGTGCATACGTGGTTGAGCCCGCGGTCTCTGGGCGCTGTGATTGGTCAGTGTTTTTCGTTAATAACTCGAAAACGAAGCTTCAAACAACATTTTGGTAAAGGAAAAGGTTGTTCAGAATCACCTCAGCTACCCCCCATTTCCGGATGTTACACTAGTTCTGGGACACCCTGTATATGTAGTTCTTAAAGTATATCGTAGAAGGCATAGTAAACCGTTGAACTTTTTTACACAATCGATATTTCGGAACATGGGATATAAAGTCTTCTAATGTTTATCTGATTTGTGGTATTAATTGTCATACCTTTATTTCTATCCTTATTTTTTAATAAAATTTTTAACTCACGTATTTCATTCTGCGCACTGATGAAACTTGAGCCATTTAACTTGAGCCATTCACAGTATAATTTGCAACATTGTTCTTAACATGATACTGTTGCATTCCGCGGAACTCGTTTCCTAGCGTTCGACTTATTATATTTAATAATTACACGGTAGAAGAGCTAACGGGATTTAGGCGAAAGAACTAAGCAGCGTTGTACAATCGATTATTTATTGAAAGTCCAGTGACGTTCGTTACGCGAAGACTGCTAAACACATCCTTTTTAAAGGAAAATGGTTCGTAGGATATGGATTTGGTAGGTAGGAGAGTAGTTGTCACTTTGAGCTCAGGAGTCAGTGAAAGTTGATGTAATGCAGTCTAGGTTTAGTGATGAGTAATATCAAAGGATAATGTGGATGTCTAGGTTCAAGGGTAAGTAATGTTAAAGAATGATGTGGATTGTTTGCTGTTTAGAAAATGAGAGGCCGGATGACTTAAAACTAATAGATGTGTTAAGTGTAGTGATACATAACTTAATACAAACCATTAGATCTTCAGCTTTTGAAGTTCCTTATGATATAAAATGGTATTTTAAGTTTTTGCCCTATCCTATATGTATACTTATTGTTGGTAATTATCCTATGTAATTTATAACCAAAAATCTAAAACTTTACTTCCAATTATAGTAGACTCCTGTATAAAGCGATGAATATAGTAAACCCTCCTATAACACGGCTTCCGTATAATGTGAAACAAAAACTGCCAGGTTATGATGTTATTGCTTAAGAATAGTGTTTAATCTTTTGTTTTGAATACGAGTAACGACCAAGTATTTAGCTATAAATTGGTAATATATCTTCGACTAAATTCTTCATTCTATATTTGTACTGAGTTAATACATCTTGAACGATGTAAATCTGGAAGATGTAACTCGGAGCTCCACTGTACTGTCTTTTGTTTTGATTATTATACATAATTTCTCAGCAAAACCACAAGTAAGAAATCGATGCGCGATGATACGAACCAACTATTAATTGAGCGTCTCCGATTTATGAAGTCAGTAACGTGTTTAGAGCTGCAATGCAAATGGGTTAATAATGGACAATAAATCATAATGCGCAATTAGTATTAATAAAATTTTATTTAGTATTGATATACATTGGACATTAAGTATATATGTATATATGTATATATATATTTATTTATTTATTTATTTATAATCAATTATTTACAGGAGTCACGTTTTTCGCATAATTAATTAAGATAGAATTATTACAATAAACTATAAAGTAAATCAAACAACAATGAACCAGACGCGAGTATCTGACGTGGTTCGTTCCGCGAAACCATGTACACGATTTTTACGAGTCTGATGGCAAGACGTCTTTTAACGATTTGAGCTGACTACATATCATGCACGTTCCCCACATGGATGCTCTGTACACACGTATCGTATTCGACTTTTACCTTTATTAGGTATGGCACTTGACGCATCCGTCCGCGTCTCACGATGTCCGAGTTCGATTCTTAATTTTCTATCGAACGCGAGATTTTTGTGCGTGTAAATATTTTTCTAAATCAGACGCGTGTTCTATTCACGCTGATACGTCGTCTGAGCGACATTTTGAAATTTCACGTTTCTTTCTAAATAGTACGGTAAGAAAGATTACTTTCGTTCATTGCTAATGATGTTTAAATCGTTTCTGGACTCACGGGTAACGCAACAGACTCGAAGGATTTTGGAAACTGAATTTTTGGTGGCCCTACTAACTCATTTATCAGAGGCCAGTTTCGTTCTCCTTCCTGTTATTTATATATTACGACGATTGATGTTATTGTAGATCATTATCTATGCATCACATGATTTTAGAATGTTGAATAAATGCAGATGCCGATAGCCACGTTTCTCATTTATCTTTCGACTATCTGTATGAGGATGTCTTCAACATTTTTCTTTTTCTGGATCAACGATTTCTTCGAACAAATGTTTAGAATTCTTAGAAATCGTTATCCCATCCGGATATATCGTCTGGTGGTGGTGGATCAGAATCCGGTGGATATTCGTCAAAGTTCGCTGTATCGGTAGCATTTTGCACTCGTGGTAAGATTGGAGGTTCAAGGGTTCTTGCTCTTAAGCCCTCCCAGTTAAAACCATCGAACCATCTACGAAGAGAAAAGAACAGTAATTTTATAATTATTTAATGTACTTAATTAAATAGTTTATATATTTGATATACTTACTTGTGTTTCTGTATTTCGCTAATGCCACCTTTTTGGTAACCAAGACGCTCTGCTGGATTATCCCTTGAAACAAATGAATGAATAAAGTAAAAATTGTCATATGGTTGTACTGTCTAACTTATTAGGTGTAGAAAATAAATTCTTTCTGATTTTTGGATACAATCAAAGTGTGATTTAAAAGGAATGAAAGTAGATCGATAATCGACATAATTTTCATTATTGACCATGATTTCTTGTCATTTTTCTGCCAACCTGCAAACACCATCGCGAGATTTTCATTTTGAATAGCTATACTGATTATGTGAATCTAGTCAGATAGAATTGATTTCTACACCTAATAGAAATAAAGAAATCGAGTTCAGTTAAAATTTAATGTGCACTTTATTAATCCCTTGCCTTACAGTCGAGTCACACTCGCAGTGTATGTAGATCATGATCCAGATGTGGCAAAAGAAAGATTATATGCCCTATTAAATTTATACTTTTGCGCAAATTTAAGACTGAGGATCGACAAATACAAATCATTTATAATATCCTACCTTTTTTTTTTTTTTTTATATAAAGGTGCATTGGAACAGTGAATAGCTGAGATTAATATTCGCATTGCTTAATAAATCGTAAGGCAAGGGGTTAAACAATGAATTACTAATTTACTTGGAATCTACTGAACATTTTAAACATGTTATTGAAGAGTAATGTGTTAGGTAATATTTTATACTTTAATGTATCTATACTTTTGCAATGTTTTTGAAAAATGAGTATCAACAAAATTTTAAACATGATAATTGTTGAAACAATATATTGTTACGAAGCAATTCAATTTGAATTAATAGTTTTTATTTTCTCCAAATTAGGTTCTGGTTATATGAATTTTAATTACCTGCATAGTTTTTTAATCAATGCTGTCGCATTTCGTGTGATAGACCTTGGAAATTCTATCGCGTCTATTCCTTTTAGAATAATATTATAAGTTTTCATTGGATCGCCGCCAGTAAACGGCGGTGTGCCCGTAAGAAGCTCGAACATAAGCACACCGAGAGACCAATAATCAGCACTGATATCGTGTCCTTTATTTAAAATAACTTCCGGTGCAACGTATTCAGGTGTGCCGCAGAAGGTCCACGTTTTTCTTCCGTGATCCAAACGTTTGGCAAAACCAAAATCGACGAGTTTTACGTATCTGAAAAGATAGCGTTACAGACTTTTTTTATTTTATACACATAGTACTTATTATTGAATCGTCAGAAGTAGCAACATCAATACCATAGAAATTATACTTCAAAACAGAATAACTTTTTTAAAATTGGACCAAATGACGAATATTTTTGAGAAGTTGGAAGGATTTGTTTACTAGACAACGTGTACAAAAATTTGTGAAAATATTACAATTGGTCGGATTTGCGAAGAAAACAGTAAAGATGATCGCTTTTTATAACTTTTTTATTTGAATCTATAATGAAAATTTAGAGAAAGATATTTTGTAGATTTATGTTAGTTAAATACATGCTGAAAATTTCATCGAAACCGATAAATGCAGAAACAAACGGCAGGCATCGAAAGACGTAAGAACTTTTCAGTTGTAGATCGAAAGTCTTTAACCGTTTGCAGCTCATACCGATTTCGTAGAAATTTTCAGCATGTATATAACTTGTACAAACACACAAAATGTATTTTTTAAATTTTCATTACAAGCTTAGATTTATAAAATTAAAAAAACAAACTACACTATTTTCTTCATGATTCCGAATAATTGTGATTTTTTAAAAATTTTTTGTATATATCATTTAGTTAATTAATTCTTCTAACTTCTCAAAAAAAAAAAATGAACCTCAAATCGTTTGGTTCAATTTAAAAAAAGTTATTCTGCTTTAAAGGGTATTCGAATACTGCTGTAACAGACTGTATAGGGAAATATTGTAATACTTATGCTTTAGGGTTGTTTTCAGCCTAAACCTAACTCGAAAAAGGGCCAAAAAATGATTGTATCTACAAAACTGCGAAGTTTAAAAAAAAAAAAAAATGGGAATTTTCGGGTTACCAAAGTTCCTTTGTTAGGCTATATATTTTGATCAAATCTTATTGGTCCATCTACGTTAAAAATTTCCTTACCCTTGGCTATCGAGTAACAAATTTTCCGGCTTGAGATCTCTATATATGATGTTCCTAGAATGAAGATAGTCGAAAGCTTCTACGACGCAAGCTGTGTAAAATCGTGTGGTACTATCGTCGAAATGCCCTTTGTCCCTAAGCACAGTCCAGAGCTCGCCACCGAGGCAAGCTTCCATTAACATATAAAGGTATTTCCTATCTTTGAACGTTTTGAACAGCTTCACAACAAAATCGCAATCAGCTTCGCCCATGATTCTCTTCTCTGACATGATATGTTGTTGCTGTCGCGTCTCGACAATCTGGGCTTTCTTCATTTGTTTCAAAGCGAAGGATCTCGTGTTGTCACCAGCTATTTGGACTAATTCGACTCTTCCGAAACCGCCCACACCAAGTGTGGCTAATGGTCGAAGATCTTGCAGCCTCAGATCTCTGAATTCCTCGTTCAATCTGCGGAAAAACATTCATTCAATAGTAAAAGTTTGTATATTTTTTATTTCCTATCGTAAGCTAATACTAAACTATCGTTTACGCTACATACAAATTTGAACAATTCTGTGTTGATATTAAAAGGAACAATAATGATCCACAAACAAGTTCGCTCGCAGCAAGTTAATTTATTTTACTAGTAAGGAATTAACAACTATATTTAATCCAGAAAATGATCTATCTAAAAGATCTAAGTAACAAAATAATTATTTTTCTACATATAAAACATTGACACTTGAATATAGCTGTATAAAAATTTCTGTAATAGCATCTTGATTTGGAATTTTAAGCATAAGAAATTGTGTTAAATTTTGCATTTACATTTCCAATATATTTATGCAAACTGTATTTAAAATAAAAGAATAAAGAGAAGATATATTATGTGTAAAAATAAATTCTTTCCGACTAGAGTTACCTAATTAACCCTTTGATTACTGCAGGCGCCTATAGGCGCTTTTGAAATTAACGCGTCCTCTGTTTACTACTTTTATCGTAGTTTAATTTTTAATTTTATCCTTTGCACACTTCCGTTCTAATTATCGAAACAAACTTTAAATTTTGAAACCTTTGGAAATAAATTAAATAAATTTATCAAATTTAACAAATTTCACGACTAAGAATTAAACATTTACCTTTCGCTATGCACGTTGCGTACTAAAATCTGCCGTAGTGAAAGGGTTAAATACAGTTATTCCAATCGAAATATTCGCGATGGTATTTGCAAGCTGACAGAAAAATGGCAGAACAATAATAATGGAAATTATTTGTCATCAGCAATAATGGAAATTATTTCGATGATTGATCTGCTTTCATTTATTTTAAATAAACTTTTAATTATATTCAAACATCGAAAAGAATTTAGATGGAGTAAGAAAAATGATAAAGTAACTAAGGGATGTATTTTATCTCTGAATAGTCTCTGACGTCTAATTACCTTCAGTTTCACTATAGCTACAATTTAATTCAAATAATATTCTCAGAATTTTACCTTCATCAATGCTACAGTAAAGGAAATTATACCAACTAAGAAAAAATAAGTTCTATTATTTGATTTTCAGCAGGTATCTCTGTATCGAAGATTATATTATGGTGTTCAATATCTTAACACTTTACCGAACTGTCAGCTTATCGATAGAGAGTATATTATTCAGTTTCTTGCTGTCACAGTAAGAAATTACTTAATTATCCCATAATAAGAAAAAGTGAACGATGTAATAAGCACATTCCTGAATTTTTATTTTAAATTTGTTGAGCTGCAAGAGTAAACCCTTATAGTTGCAGCCAATAAAATTGCACCTCTTAAACACACAGTTACCACAGTTAAATTAACTCTAAAAACACAGCTTGTCCAATATGTAGGTACATTATAAATTATTTTAACGCGCTCTTCTAATAGTTTTCCACAATTTTATGCAAATTGGATTGTATTAAGATGTGTATCCATTTATTGCATCGTTGCGTATTCTTAAAAAATTGGTACACTCGATGTACAATAGATGCAAAGCAGTTATTAACACTAGCCAATCGCGCATGTTTCGCAAAAAATCCGAAATCATTTTCAATTGACAGACTCAAAGATCATATAAATATGATTCTAACGAATATATCATATGTGGTGATAATGATACCGTATTACATGTATTTTATGCAAACTATAAGTTACAAATAAATTATATAATTTAAACATGAAATAAAAAATATGTAACATAATTTAGAATGTTTTACAGTTTATATAAAATGTAGGATTAAAAATAAATTTTATAATTTAGCATTTTTTTAATGTATGGTAATGATCGAAACAGATAAGTTTATATAGTAGTGCATTACAATATTTGCAAATATATCGCGTATAGCCACTTTTTCTTTTTCTACATTTCCGGTGAGGATATTTCTTTTTGCCAACTGTTAGAATCAGTACAAGTTGTGTTTTTTTAAATCTTTTATTTAGCGATTTCCTTTAAAATGTGGATATCTTCCCATACAGTTGGTAATGTGTTAATATTCGCGGAGGTAACTACAAAGTACTAAATCATCTCAAAAATAACATTTAGAATAGCCAATAATTTAAAGATGGAAAATTCTTGTTTGTTTCTGCATGCAATCGTTCTCGAAATTTGTACAAAGTGTTTTCTTTGATAGAAATCGAAGCTCTAATGCCTGATGATGGTACAGACGATTAATGTTTGTGTAATTATTAAATCAAAATCATTCATATTTTTAAAGTGGTGCAATTTTCATGGCGACTGTATATTTCGCGCGGAATAACAAAAACCAAGTCGGTATTTATAACGGATCTGCTCCCAAATTAACCGGTCGGGATTGCGTAGTAAGCTGAACGACGAACGGTCGGTAAAGTGTTCTTATGATACACAAACATGATACCATGCTTTCGAATTGCATTTATGCCGCACTGAAAGCATTAACACGATTGTTGATTTTTGATGTGATATTTATTTTCCTTTTTTTTTTTTTATTTATCCTCGACACGCATGCGAGGTTCTATTCTAAAAAACGCAGCATTAATGCAAATTGGACATTAAGAAAAAAAAAAAGAAAGAAAAAGCGAAACGTTAACTTAATTGCCGGTTCATTAGCATGGTTGTACCGTAAACGCGAAACTTACTTTGTGATCGTACGCTCTATTCTCCCATCCTAGTGGTAAGCGTGAAACATAACACACATACACGCATATAGAGCAGGATTTTAAACAGACGGTTCACGATCATGGTTAGGAACGGTGTATAATTAACGCTGATGAGGATTAACGCGGTTATTTATTATAACGCCGCGGTTTTATCGGTGCAGAAATAGAATTTACCTAATCTTAAATTCGTACGGGAAAAATACTCACCTTCTACGTTCCACGAGCTCGTCTTTGTACCGTGTACGAATTTCGTCCAGGGACGAGATTAGTTGATTAAACGTTTCACGGTCTATCACCAAGCAACTTACTCCTTCCGGATCGTCAGCGATTATGTTAGCTGTCCTGAGATCATCTCTGTGAAAATAGCATTTTGGCTTGATCAGTTATGCAAAAAATTTCGGTTACAATGATAAAGAGAATAGTTTTTGAAATGGAATAGCTAGGCAGTTTTAGATTTCTTAAGGAAATTTGAATTAAATCGAAAATTTAACTGTAACGCTTAGCTATTCAAACGTAGTGGTAATTTGAAATATTCTTTCAGTTTCTATATTTAATGGAAATCATTTTTTTGGTTATAAAATAATACTAACTAGTATTAAAATTTAATATAGAATGGTAGCAAAATGTGTGCAAATTAAGCATTGATTTAGTGAAAATGCAATTTCATAATCCTACGGATGTCACGGTTAATTTAATAGATACATGCAAAATGTTTCTGTAGTTATTTTTATATAGTTACATCGAAAATCTTGCTCATTATATATAATAATCTAGTCAACGTGCACGAATAAAAAAATAAAGAAAATGTTCCATTATGCATTCAAAACGACTCGTCTTTCAAAATTTAACGTTGCGAGAAATTTTTCTATCTTGAGCATAGTGATGGTGTTTGATATTATAGCTAGTTTATGTTAAAAGCACAATTGTTTATTTTGTATTTCTTTTCCATCATCATGTCACAAGGTAATGTTTATACTTTATTCAATAATTATAAATTGCATCTATTTTAATAGAATTAAACATTTTTCTTATATTCGTACAGTTTTGCCTTTGCAAAAAGTACCATTGCAGTATAGATTTTGAATTACTATGTATTTAAAATATACTATGACCCAATAAGGAATTTTCAAGTATATTTGAAGATAGACGTTTATCTTATGATTTTATCTTAAGTTTTCAAAATACACTCTTATTTTGAAAGAAAAAAAAATACAAAACCCATGATACAGAACAAAATAATTACCCTTGGAGTGCTTTTTCACCGAAGAAATCGCCTTTGCCTAACGTCCTGATATACTTCTCTTCTGGAGTGTCAGGTTGTTTTATCGTCACGCGCACCTGCCCTCTGCTTATTATGAAAAATGTGTCTCCTCTTGCTCCTTGTCTGATTATGTAATCCCCATTGTTGTAAAACGTCTACAAAAAGATATGTACGGTACAGATACATGTAAATATTTGAATACAGTATAGAATAACGAAGGGAATCATGAAAATGTTGAATTTTACCTCTTCCAGCACGTCTGATATTTTGATTAAGGTCTCCTCAGGCAAATTCTTGAAGATAGGAACGCTGAAACAAAAGAATCCTCGTTATTCGTCGATGAACTAACTTCACGAAATTTTAGAGAGTAAAGTTTGTTATTTAATGCTACGAAAGACGCGCAAAGTTTTTTTGGAACGATAAAATGACGAAGATGTTCAAAAAGTTTAGATATGATGAACAATTTTTTTGTTTACTTTGAAATGTTTGAATTGATGGTTTCAGTTTGTTCGCGATTAATCAGACTTACTTCGTAGTACTTTACGAAGAGAGCATAAGAAAGTAAGATTTCGTAACGAGAAGCTGGTATAGTAATTCATCTTGACTATTATTTACACAGCTGGCTTTCTTAGTAAGCGTAGGCTAGTTATCTATCAATTTAGCTTGGTTTATTGTTTTCTTTAAAAACCATTCTCAGTGATTATGCCATACCGTGGATACAATTAGATTTTGTTTCATTTCAGAATCATAGTGGATAATAGAGCTTAAAATTTCATATACATTCAGCAACGAAATTTTGAGGTTTAGTAAGTTTTAAATTTTCTTTTTTGTATACAGTTTTCTAATGTTTCAGCAAAGTGTAATTTTACATTTGTTATAAAATATATTCAATTAACGTTTAAGAGTCTTTTTTAAATTTTTCTTGAAGATTTTACAATAAGTCTCTGGAAAAATTTAGGAGCTGCTTGTTTTTATAAATTAGATGTAAAGTCGTCTGTTTGTATTTGCTTGAAGATTAATTTCTTCTGTAATTATCCATTGTTACGTATTTTAGATAAAAAAGTGTACTCGATTTCGTACTAAATAAGTCAATCTAGTAACTAATTAAAACAGAGTTTTTGTAACATACGCAAGGAAAACAAAAATAAACATACATATTTGACAACATAGTTATTTAAAAATGTATCTTCGAAAGATTTTTTATTCCATATTCCATAATCACTCATAAACTTATCTTTAGAAGATTTTTTTATTCTGTATCCATAGTCACTCAAAAACTTCGGAAGAAATTGTTGCTCTACATAAAATAAATCAATTCTGTTTTGTACATAGTGCTGCATAAAATTATCATAGTACACTTTTATCTCGTCAAACTTATTTGACGCAATAAAATGGTATTTTATCTTATCTAGGAGATTCTTATGATTTATATCAACAAGTATATTTAGTGTATTAGTGGTGTACCTTGCAATTAGTGCAATATCTACAAATGTGTGATAATAATTTAAGAACAGCTGAATAATTAGAACTTTTATTTTTCTGAATGAACGAACGTTCATTGTTACTTCTGTTACAATAACTAGTTACTTCTTGATATTAATGTAAAAAAAAAATAAGAGTAAAACGTTTATCGTTGTTGCAAAGTATTCATAAAATATTGATCACGTTAATTTACCAATTACGATAACAGTAAGGGGATTAAACTTTCTATTAAAATTTGTTCAACTTTCATATTATAAACTTCGTTTGTTTAAACTCGTGTAATAGAAAATATTTTATTACATTAATACGTGACACTATCACGTGACCTCGTATTCTGGCCGCGTGGGTCACCGATGGCTCATATTATTGCACTCATTATACAGGATGTCCCATTTTAACTTGGCGAAATATCTCGAAAATTGAGCTTTATGAAATCAAACGTTTTAAACAAAAGTTAGTAGGTTCAGAGGGGAACATTTAACTTAAATCTTGTCTTGTTATTGAGCCAAGGCAGTTCAGCTATATCATGGTTAGTTTTTCTTCTTTTTGTTAAATGAAAACCGATATTTTTTTTATAACGGATGTTGATTATATGACAAAAATTAAATACTTCTTGTTTTCATTGATTTTTCAATTTGGTCTTTTGTTTTTTTGTGTATTTCACTGTGTGAGTTAAAATGGGACACTTTGTATTTTATTTCTCAATAGCAGTATGCCAGCTGGTGAATTGAAAATGTGAATCACATGGTCCACTATGTTAAAATGAGACAGACTGTATATATTTCGTAATAGTAGTACGTCACTTAGTAAATTGAAAATGTGGATTCCGTGGGTCACGGATGACCCATAGTATGATTATGCATTGGTTAAATAATATTATGAAACATTTCATGGCAACGGTTCTTCTTATTACAAAATTACCAAATGAGAAATCCAACGTGACCCACCGATGGCCCACGTGACACTACGTGTTAACAGTTTCCACTGCTATCACAAAATGTTCACAAACATCTACTTTAAGAACAAACTGATTGGCTTATCAAAGCTGAAGCTTTCATTATCAGAACTATTGTTGAAAAGTAACAGCGACGACGATGATGATAATAATACGATTTTATTATACGGCAATAATACGCATGCTGTGTGTAAAATTTAACCTTCTTACAGGGATTTAATTCTAGCAAACGAATATAGATCGTAAGGAGAAAGCATTTAAAATTTGTTACTTTCAACAGTCATTATTTCTTAACTAGTATGACAAAATACTATGATAATTTTCGTAATTCAGAAATTAGGATCGATTTAAAGGATCGAAGTTGACATAATTTTTTATATAGTATTATAATCAATTATTGTAACATTATATTCAATCCTATAAGAGCAAATTGTTTACTATTTAAATTAATGTTCAGCGATTTAACCTTCGGTTGACGGTGTCTACATATATAAATAGGAAACTGAATCTAGTAATCATTTGTTTAGTACGGGTGGATGCTGATATTCGTTTTTTTTTTCTATTTTCTACATTCATTTTTTGTTTATATTGGATCGTTTGGAAAGTTTGTAGCGAAATTTGGATAACATTAAAGTTTAGTGTATTTCTGAAAAATAAATATTTTATTCCATAATATATGCGTCACTTCCATCGATTACTTTTCATCATCTATTAAGTAGCTCTATAATATTTTTCTTAAAAAGCTTTTGATTCTTTTTCAGCGATAAGTTGCTCTAAATAGTTTTTGCAAGTCTCTAATGTACTAAATATTTTTCCATGGAAAAAATTTGGTACGGATTGAAATAAATGATAATCGGAGAGTGCTATGTTCGATTAGTAGGATGGGTTAGGTAAAAGATCCTAATCAAAGTTTAATCATTTTTGTCGTGTTTACATTGAAACTAGCCTTATTCTATTCGAAAACGATATCTTTCCTTTTGATCAATTCTGGCAGTTTTTCTTTCAGTTTTCCATACAACTGATTCAACTGGGAGCAACATTTATGCAAATTAAGAATTTATTTACTTCCTAAAAGTTCGTTGTAAATAATTCCCTTCCAGTCCCATCCTATACCGATTAAAATTTCTTTCGGGTGCAATTCATCTTTTGGTGTAGCTAATATTTGGTCTAACTTTGTAAGATAGCTTTCCTACAACATTGTTATATAAAATCTATTTTTCATCTTTTGTAATTATTTGCTTCAAAAACGTATGTTTTTTATTACGCATTAACAAACAGTCGCATACAAAATTTCGATCCGTCAAATCATGGTGCAACCACACGTTAAAATGGCTGACGTATCCAAATTGTTTCAAATGTTCATATACCGTACTGTTTGATATTTTCAAAATCTTAGCAATGTCGGCAGTAGTCTATATGGGTTATTTAGAATTAACGCTTTTATTTCGTCGTTATCAATAACGGATGGGCGACCAAAGCATTTCGCATCTTCCAAACAAAAATTACTGGTTTTTGAAATGTGAAAATCGTTTTTAAACTATACTATCTCCAATAACAACATGTCTGTAAACCACACAGATCTGTTTGTCTCAATTGTATTTTCTACTTTTAATATAGTAGTAAAACATTAAGTGTCGAAAATGTACTTTTCTGTTCTCAATTTTCTTTCTATTCTTACATGTACAAAATATTAAGCAGTTTATTGCCTTTTTCTTTAAACGATATCTCAAACAATAGATTTTAAAATTATATTGACACATAATAATATTAATGACAAATGTTAATTACCAAGAGCATTACTAATACCATATGTCATAAACGCTACGAATTTTCCGAACAATCTAATATAAAGAAGTATAGACATGCCTTCTTCAAGAATGAATTAAGTAAAGATCTCTTTTCATAAAAGGTAAAATAATAAACTTGTATTATTGTCTCTGTATCTCTATAATTTTCTGTTTATCTTAACTTTAAATATAAGTCAATCGTTATCGAATGTTTATTCATCGATTTATAAGAATTCATGAATTTTTTCATCGGTAAAAATGTTAACGTGGCGATTGTACAGTTATCGAACGGAAGTCAGTTTACCTCTTTAAGAAGTCCGTATATTCTGCCTGCCTCGAAAGGCCAGTTCTCATCATAATGGTTTGGAAGCATTGTCGGTCGATGGCCCATAGCTGGCAATCGGTAGCTGCTGTTATCGTTGCTGTTCTCTTACAGTTGTAAAGAATTGCCAGCTCACCCAGCACCTTCCCTGGAGCCAGTGTGCTCAAATACTTGCCATCACGTGACACTTCCACTTTACCCTCTGTAAACGTAATCAAAATAATTGGCTCGTAAGTTTACTGGTTATTATTCGATATTTAAAAAATCTTACTAATAATTGACACTGAAGTTTGTTGGATATTATTCAACATTATGCTCTGTAAACTTAATTAAATAATTGTCGATAAAGTGACGGTAATTAGAAAATACGAGTTAGAAAGATGTAATATTACATTCATTTTTATTTCGTTTTAAACATTTAGAGATGTTGAATATTAGATTTAGAAATATTGTTGTTTAATTCTTCTGCACGCTTCGAATATAGAAAAATTATTAGGAATTTCAATTTGGTATTAGTGGAATTTCATTTTTAATTTCTGAATACATTTAGTGGTTAAATAATCGCTGGTAGAGAGTATATGTTGTTGTCTGTAGTTTTTTATCTGATGATGAGACCACGTGCTCGTTTGTGGTCATCAGAAATAAATTAGACATTTTTTCGTGAAAATTGATAAAGTACCTTGAAGTCTTAAAGAGAAATATCTGAAGGATAATGGAAGCTGAATGAAAAAATTTGTTAGTCGGGAAATGAATATTTGTGATTAATGTTGTTTTATTTTATATAATTTTTTTATATACAGTTGAATACATACATATTTACATTATCTGTATGGGTATTTTAATTAATTTATTTAATGCTGTTGAAGTCCATTGTTAAATCGTTTTGTATTAACAATTATCAATAAAATAATTGTAATTAACTTTTTCATTATAGTCTTAGCAAGTATAGTCTTTTTTTTCATAAAGAAGCCTGCCACGTATGTACATTTCGCATAAAGAGTGAAATGTGTGATTAAATAATGTTATACACAAATGTTACACTGTTGAATGGAAAAAATATAAAAACCGTAACTTTTTAATACGTAATTAATACAATACAGATTAGTATCAAAAGATTCATTAGAGATATCACAAAATTAATCATGATCTAAGCATCTAGAGCCTAAAAGACCGTTTTTCATATATTTGTAGGAAATTTAAAACACAAAAAGTACATAATGAAAAAAAAACGAAATATTCAAATTATAGTGCTTTTTATAACACTTGATAGATGAAATAATTTTTTACCGAAATTATACCTTGTTTACTATATTCTCAAAAATATGAATATGTATAAAAATCTACAGTCTACTCATTACATGAATACCTATAGTCGGCGTTAGAAGTGAAAGGGTTAAATTAAATTGCATTTAATAATTTAAAAAGCGAATAGAAAGAATGAAGGTATTTTTTGTTTATTTTCTATGAGAATACTATTATATATACTCGATGTCAGTGTTCCATATTTAAGTATTTGTTCCATATTAGGTATAATTTATGTTCTTTCAATATTAGTTCAATACTGAAAATTGTCCCATAACGTCAAAAATATAAAATTGTTCTTAACTCATCTGCAACCGCAATTTGCAATACAAAAAAGTGAAAAATATGCCCTTATTATAAAAATTTTTTTATAAAATCTAAGTACATTAATATTTCAGTGATTTTCGAAGAATGAAACGAAGAAGAAAGTTCGTATATGTACATATATGTGTATATGTGTGTATATATATATTTTTGACTTTTTTTTTGGTTAGAAAATATGATCACTATGTATCTATGCATCATGTGTCGATTATTTCATGATAAGAATCTAGTGCTCTCTAATAAAAAGAAAAAGGAACCGAAAAATGAATGTAACTGAAAATATATATATACGTTCTGGTGATAATGGTCAGGGTTAAATTAAATATTAAATAACCAGGGTTAGATACAAGTTAGTTAGTTATTTAAATACAAGTTAGTTAGATTAGAAGACGAATGTCTTGGTGTATATAAAATGTACATATATTCATACATATAAATAGTTCATGGTGTATATACATTTAATGTACATACGTGTAAAATACATTTAATTGAATACAATGTATAATATTTTTTGTTCAAAATGACTTTTCAAACACGTTGGAAAGTTTGTCGGTTTAGATCTTGAACACTCTGTGTACGCTAATTGTGCAAATGGGTTAAATTGAGCGTAAACAGGTTTTTATGACTGCATAATCATAAAAATCTTTTATCCGTTTGCTATTGATTTTTTAAGAATGAAATTCGAAAAAAATAAAATAAAATAGTGTTCCATATGTGGCTACTGTCCTCTATCAATGAAAACTAAATCAAAGTAAAGAAAATGTTTTATTGAAAATTTATGTCGAAAATAAATTCTACTTTAATATTGCAACTGTCGTGACCTCGTGGAAAATTAGATTAACAATTTTGATCGGTTGCAGATAAAAGGTTGTTCACCACTGCTTTAGAAGATATTTCGTAATGTACCCAAGGAAGAATTTCGATTAATGGCCACAAGCTGTTCTCCGCAAGCTGTTCTCTCTACAACATTTCGCAGCACTCATAGTCAGTTTGTACCAAGCTAGACGATTGACTAAATTATGCACATCAAGGCTTGAGAGAGAGAGAGACTTTTTGTACCGGGGTTAATGTTACCATCTGGCTTAAGTCGTTACTGTGAAATCGATTATTTCATCATTCAAGTAACACCGTGCCGTTTGTTACGCACCGATGGAACTTGCCCGATTACGTACGCGTTACACAGCTATAGTACGTCTTTCCAATCGTATTAATCGAGTTACAGGTCCAACAAGTCGCGAAGTCGAAGGACAACTGACATTTCGACTACTACACACGAGCAATTATAGGTCAGCATGGTTGTTCGTCGTCGTTTGTATCTAACGACGTCGCGAATAGTTTAATTGCAACGTGGCATTTATCATGAGCCGTCTTCGGGGAAAGGTTATTTTCAGAAACAGTGTATTTTCCTTCTTCTCGTATACAACATTAACTGTTCAGTCCTAAAGATAAAATAATTGGCCAAAAGAAACGGATTAGGCACAAAATTGTTTTACGAACGCATTGCTCGAAGACCCATCCAGATACCACGCATGTTAGGCTTAAAAGAAGAGGACGAGCTTGACTCTATAGTATAACGTTAGTTATAGTATAAGATTATATCAGAACAATATATTCAGTCGAACTTTTGCCGAAACACGGCTTGCACCACGGCTTACACCTAATCCCTTGCACTATGATTTGAGTCGTGACCATGTGTTCCATAATCGATAACAAAAGTCACTCACACGTTGCCTCGTGTAATTCTCATTTACGTTTGGTCAAATCTATTTACTATGAGCCTGACTCGCGTGTCTTATATTTGAACCGATAAACATACTACGAGCTTCACTCGTGGTTTCTATGTTTGCCCCGAATTCCTTACCACGAATCTAACACGACATTATAGTCCAAAAGGGTAATTATTTTACAAGTACCTTACTTGAAGGTCTATACACTCGTACATCATATGTGCTAAGCTTAAAAGAAGAGAACCAGCACGACCTTATTGGAAAACATTTATCGACCAAACAATACTACACTTTTTACCAGGAACATAGAAACACTAATCAGGAGACAAGCTTTTTTAGAACTCGTATACCTAATCAAAAACACACACAACATTTATAAAACATCTGACAGACACAACATTGGGGCATTAACGCTATAGGATACATCTCGACTTCGAGTTATACACATATATTTACTTATATAGTACATTCCATACATAGTATGCAGTTAGAAACATACATGCAATTACACACTGTATATATCCAATTGCGATATATATTTAATTTAAGTGTTAAATATTGCATATTTCGAAACCGGTGTGATACATAGAGTCCACTTCCAAACCGTCGCAACTTTGAAAGACTTCACCCTGCATATAGGTACAGTTCGAAGCCTCTGTTATTTTATCGTCGCGAAATCAAAACGTCGATGCTGTGCCGTGAATTTCCTACTATCGCGTCACCATAGATGTTCAAGTTTCTACGCGATGACTGTCATTGTGAGTTATGAGTGACCTTGTGTATCCTACCGGTTGTGCCTGATAATATCGAAGGACTATCACCACAGTTTTAGACAGTTTTCAACTGGGAAACTATATTTATTTTTACTTTCAAATATATCGAAGGATCGTTTTCTAAAAGATTACTTTTGCAAGACATCCGTGGATTTCCACTGGAACAAACGTGCAAATTTCAAAGTGAATAGAACATTCATTCACCGGATAGGTCATCCTATATTCAAATTTATTTCCTTCTGAGCTCTCTAATTTCGAAATTCTGTAGGTAGTATACCTATTCCTCCGAATACGCGTCGAATTGACGGGTCAACTAACGTGTCACAACTTAAGAAAACATTCAGTTTTTGCGATTGAAATTTCGTCCACGTGTAATTTCACGAAATGTAGATTTTAATTGGCCCCTAAAATCATGCGTTTTTACACTATTAGATTTTTTGTGGGTTTTTTTTTTTAAAGTCAAGTTTATGCTAACAAACCAGAAACAATTAATGATCTAAAGAACAACATTCGTGTTGCAATTCGTGAAATAACTCCATCAACGTGTCGAAAAGCGATTAAAAGTTTTGATAATCGAATTGATGTCTGCAAACGTAGCCCTGGTGCACAATTTGAATGATATTCTGTTTCACTTATAATTGCAATATATATTTGTAATATTTTCAATAAAAGAACCACTTGAAAATATTCCAAATAGTTTGTTTTATTAAAAAAAAAAAAAAAAAAAAAAAAAAAAAAGCAGGTGTATAAATTGAATGACCCTATGCATTAGCGTCGAATATTCTCTGTTTCAATACGGTGAATAAAAAGGTCCAATAAAAAGAATTCAAGATATTATGTACGATTTTTATTTGGTAATCGTCAGTCTAACATTGAAACAGAAGTTAGTGGAAAACTACAAATTTGAAAAACATACAATGCTTCTTTTGTCACATTGATCATAATTTGCATTATGAGTGTCATCCATCATTATATGGTAAGGGTTTAAAAAAAAAAGGATGAATTACATAATACAACCCTCGAGTCGTTTACTGTCGGTAACAGTGATATAAATAGCCTAATCGGAAGAATAAGAACATAAGCGAAATCGAGTACAATACACAGGTTTGCGGTAAGCTAATAGAAAACTGCACAGGTACCGGATGCTTTTATGAATAGGCTCATTGTGAGCCAAGGGATTGGGCCTGAGATAACCGCATATACGCTCATTACATCCGGTCCACATGGATGTCGACACGTTGAAAAATGTTAATTACTATAACCAAGAGAACAATCCTTGCATCATGGTACAACGTCGGTCTTCTCGAATCTGACAGCCGCCAAATTTTTGATAATTCGAGCTTCTAAACTATTCACCTAATCTTCGTCGGAATAAATCATTCTGTATCCAATACGACAATTCGTTTTTTCCATCCCCTGTGATTATTCGTTGTTTAAAAATTAAGAGACTGTGGAGGAAAACGGGATACTTCTGACCATTTCTTCATCCTTAAAATAAAAAATACGTGACTTTCACCTTTTCGACAGATTTTCACGTTTACTGTCCACTTCACAAAGCTTTGAGAAGAATTTCCTCTCATAATGAAATTTAGATCGCAAAAATTAAATTCTTCCTTGAGTTATGTAACATCAATACTGTTATCCTGGAAATAGACATCAGACACATCAATTTTGACAGTAAAATATCATTCAACATTGATTGGTATCGCTCAGCATTTAAATTAACAGCGTTTCCAGCATCATCTTCAAAGAAAAATGGTCGAATGATTCCATTTGTTCAGAATGCACACTAAACAGTCACTTTTTGTGGATGTAGAGATTTTTCATGAATAACATAAAGATTTTCATCACCCCAGATACGAAAATTTTTCTTATTAACAAATTTATCCATTGTGAAATGAGCTTTATCATTAAACAAGATTTTGCTTGAAAACAATGGAACAAAGAACACTTATTTTCATAATAAGTAACTGCGTTGCTGTAATGTATATTTGTCCATAGTTAAAATTGTACTATCTTTTCCTGAAACAAAAAGGCTTAAGTGATTTGAAAAGATGTGACGTGTAAACATCATACAGTGCTGACATCTAGGCATGTGGATGACCCTTTATATAGCGACTAAAAACATCGTATAGGAAGGGATTAATACTGGAAAGTGGACAACTGTAGCGTTGATGGAACGCCGGAACTACTTTCGTAATTGTTAATTTCGTTATTTTTGAAAGAATTATCATCCAAGTAAGAGAGTGTGCATTTGTATAAGTGCACTGCTGTCTGTAGGACGCAAAATAAGTAATGAATTCATAATTAAGGGGTAGATCATCTTGAGATGTTTGAAAATAGGTAAAGTTTGAGAATTTTTTTCATAGGTAACTATTAAGTAAAAAGTTTTCTTTTCGAAGAATATAAATGTAACTTCTGGATATTTTTCCAATTTAAAAAAAAAAGTAAAAGTGCTGTAAAATGGAAGAGTTGTTTGCTAACTGTGAAACCTCTGTCAGAACATCAGTTACTGGCTGCCACTGCCGGCAAGGATTGAAATGTCCAAAATAAAAAATTCTTTTTGGTTTAGCAATAAAAATATATTACCTACAATGCAGCATTTTGTTTTCTTGACATTTCGAATTATTCAATTTTTTAGAAACGTTTAAATTTGATTCTTTTTTTGGCAATAAAAGGATTTTTTTCTTGGACTTATTATCATTTCTGTAATAAATGTAATTTCTAAGAAACCGTACGGCACATTATAGTTAATTTTGATTTATAGTTTATTTATAAATCAAAAAGAATTGTTTATTTTATATATACGAAGTAAAGTATTACAATTCAATTTCGATTTAAATACTAATTATAAAAATTAATATACGAAATATATGTAATAATTTAATATAATCATGTTAAATATTTTAAATATCATTCATATAGAAGAAAGATATGATTACTAATACTACAAAGTTACAAAAATATTTATATTTATTTTAAAGTTTAAATGTTTTATACATTAAATGATTAGAATAACTAATTTCATAATTTCAATATCAAAAATGGAGAATATTAAAGATATTAGATAAAATGGAATAGGAAAATATTTCAATTCAAACATAGATGGTTAAATGATCGAATTTTAAAATTTCCTATAAAACATCACCGAATTATTTATATTAAATTATCACGTATTATTTATGAAACTCATCTAATTAAATCTCACTGAAAACCGATCTCACATAAGCACTACGTTCGAAAGTAGTAAGTGTATGATGAATTACAGACGCGAGTGCAAATTTATCTTTAATTCCAATTTACTTGTAAGTGTCTGGTGATTTATTGACTGGAGAAAGTGCAATACGAGTACATCGGAGAAAATCTGCGAATTGATTAACGAATAGCACGCTGTCCACGCATAACGATGTTCCAAGAAACGATACTCATTCGTGACAATGCTCTCTCTGTAAATGAATTGGTCTCATCCCGCTCGTTAGATCCGCGTTTTCTTTTCCTGGAATAGCGCGAATCTCCGCAGAAATAACTTCAGGAAAGGAAGATAATTGTTAAATGAAAACGATTAACCAATCGTAGCAACCATAAATATTTATTGCGAGAAGTAATAATCGGTTGATTCGATGAAACTTCAGGTTGAAATATCACCAATATTGTCTACGGGGTGTGTGAAAGTCCTATTAAATGTTATTTGTTATTTTTATAGACGTTGTAAATGATTATTTCCTAGATCATAGTGTCTGCATTTTCTCCTCGTAATTATGTTCGTGATTGGCAAGAAATTCCAATTATCAACTAACAACAAACTGTTAATGTACAGGACAGTACTAAAGCCAATTTGAATATAAACCTGCCAACAATAGAGCACAGTTTCTGATTTTAATATTAAAATAATAAAAAGGTGGCAACAAAAAAATGTTAAAAGCTATTACGAAAGCTAATTGGTACATTCCAAATTGCCAAATCAACAAGGAAATCAGTATCCCTGCAGTAAAGGAGGAATTCGTACAATTCAGTAAAAAATATTAATTCTGACTACAGTCCCATCCCAATAGAATTGTATTAAATCTGTTGGATACCTCCGAACAACAAGAAAGATTAAGAGGACGTCGTTTGCTTCAACTTCCACTTAGATTTAGAAAGCTAGTTGTGTGATACACCAGTGAGCGTATTTTACACACACACACAATATATCTTTGATGAAATATATTTAAATAATTGGAGGCTAAGATATAAATATGTATACCTATATTAACCACTTGCGCTATAAAGACGTGCTACACACGTCAAGATGTTTTTGTTTCAAAGTCGTTAACGATGTGCTGTACACGTCCATAGGCAGTTGTAATTGATCTTTAATCGATCCAAATTGTTTGTCGAAGTACAGTATAATTAGTGAATATTGCACTTTTTAATGTTTATGTTTTATTTTGTAGGAAAATAGTAATGGCAAAAGTTTTGACACGCGCATCTGTGAATTAATTGATAGCGCAAGTGGTTAAATTGAAAGGGTTAAATTGGACTAGTACTATCTATAAGTTTTGGGATATATAGCAAAATATTAATACTCTATAAGTAGAATGTATAATGTTTTTTCATTTATGCATTCATACTATTATTTATATGCTCGTAAATTAAAAATGCGAGAAAGAACTATAAACGTATTCATTCTCATCTAATTTATAAAATCGCCATAGACTGTACTAAGAAAAATTTTATTTTAAAATAAAATTTAAAAGGAAAAATTTCATTTTAAAAATTTAAAAAGAAAAATTATGTTCTTCTTTCAAATAGTAAATATACTTGGCTCCCCGATTTACACGTTATTTTTGTGTATACATGATTTTGCTTTCACACGGTTTTCAAAATAACGGATTCTCAGAAATAAAAACTGTTAAAAATGAAAATGTATGCTATGTATATATTTGTATATACAGTCATTTTTTAATATCGTTCGTGTAGTACCAATCAAAAATTCAGTTCGTGCAACAGAAAAGCATATTATTAGAAACTGTCACCTAAAATTTGTATCGAATTGGATGAAAATACATTGAATTCTTCTAATCAAAAAGAAAAGTATAGTATCGAGAAAAGACGCGTTTGAAGTTTTGCAACAAGTTATCAGTAAAATGACGTTGAAATTCTTTTAACTTCTCAAAGGGCATCTGCTCCAGGACTATCGGTTAGGTTCGTAAAAATGGCGCGAATACGTGGATGCTTCGTCTTTTAAAGTTCAACAAGCTCGCAAAATGTACTTATTTAATACGTAACTCATTCTACCACTCGGTATATCGTGTATCTGTCGCGGAGGCGTGCACTTCTCGATTAAACGAGGCCACACAACTGCTTCTTCTAGCGCAGGATCATTTCACCATGTCTTTCGAGAAATATTTATATTTATAACTGATGCAGCGTAATATAGAACGCCGAAAGCGATCTGGTTTAGCGATGAAAACGTGATATTTCGCGATAGGAGTATGAAGTAAACGAGTAAGTAAAAAAAAAAGGATCTTCGCTTATCTTGAAATTCACTTTCAGATTAATTTCACGATTTTCTGTTTCAAGGAAATTGCGTAACTTCGTTGATATTTTTAACTTGCTTCTTGATTCTTACAAAAAAGTATAATTAGATAGTTGTTATGTTAATGGATGAATAAAATAATATTAGAAAACCGTCGAATTGCATCAGAAGTGATAACTAAATAAACAGCAACTAATTAAAGAAACTTGCATCATGACATAGGAATAAAAGCAAACTGCAGAAAAGATATTGAAAGTATGTCGATACATAATATAGTTGCAAAGCATGACATGACAAAATGTTGATATATACTTTTTTTTCTTAATGTTAAATAATTTATAGTTTTTGTAATAACGTTGGTTTCGTTTTAAGCGTATTTTCAATTCCATTTTTTGTTCACACTTCAAACAAGTGATACACAATTTCGAAGTAATCACAATAATTTGATTACCTATTGTATATTTAACGTCTCGAAAATGCTTTCCAAAAAGTTTTACGTCGAAAATTGAGCAAATGCGAAAATCATAATTATTCAAAAAAAGTTAACCTTTTGCACTTGAAATTTGGCACTAACAAAGTTTGGCATTCTACTCGAAGTGTGTCTTTCGTGCATATCAACAATATTCTACACTATAGAACCAAAATATTGTAATTTGGAGTTAGATTTAAATTGCCTGTAATTTCACGTAAAACGAAGAAAAAAAGTAATTGCTGATTGCTTTAAAAAGTACCATATACTTGAAAATTAGGAATAATTTACAATAAAAATTTTCATTTATATTCGTATTCATATTATAATGATATTAAAGCGATATTAAAAAAAACACTGTCTTTTAAATTTTATTTATAAAGTTTGCTTTTAAATGTATCATATTACATAGCCATAAAGAGCCAAACAGGTTCAACGGAAAAGGTTTAAAATTTTTATGATAAAAACTATATCTTGGGTTTGATATAGCTGCCATTTTGTCAAAATATATTTTCGTTTGCATTATTTTGGCAAGGAAGATGAAAACACTCATATGAATTATTTTATCCTTGATTTTTCCGTTTATTTTACGTGAATAGGTGCTTACATCAACGTGAATTATGGCAGCTATTTAGAATTATATTATGGGAAATATGTAATAATTGTATTTTCCTGAAACCTGATCAAACGTGGATGAAAGAGTTCATTAAGAAATGTGCTAAAATGAAGTCATAACACTTTCAAGGAATTCACAATTAAAACCCCCATTAAAACAATAAACTTTCAGTGAACTAAACTAGTAATTTTGTAAAACAAGAAAACAATATTTTCCCACTATCAACACGTTAAAGTACATTAAAAAATATCCTACAATAAAGTCATAATACTTCTAAAAAAGTTCACAACTGAAACAATAAACTAAAACAATGTATTTTCACTGACATTGTAAAATAAAAGACAAGAAAAATATTTTCTCGTTGTCTACATATTAAAAGTAAATTTAAAAATGTTCTGTGAAGTCATGTAGATGAAAAAATTCAAATCCCTCGCTTTACAATAATGTCATAATTTCTTATCTTAAAAATCACCTAAAAATAACATCTCGAAGCGCGAATACCTCATTAATATTTCTTCATCTCGATGGTGATAGAAAATAATTCTGAACCACGTCGATGTATGTTTGAGCATACAAAAATATCTAATTCTGTACAATATTATGACAATCTTTATACCTCACTATGTGACATCCACTTAAAATTCCACTACGAGAAATGTGTAATAACTTAAAACGCAACTAATATAATTACGTAAAAATTACATTGCATTTTCCTGAAGCGTGACCAAAGGTGAGTAAAAATTCTCAAACCCCTTGCTTTACAATTGTGTAATAAATTCTTATCCTAAAAATCGTCTGGAAATAAACGTCTCGAAATGGGAATATTCCTCGTTGGTGATACAAAACAATTCGAATGTGAATACAAACGTCGATGCACATTCGACGTGAATTCGGTACAATATTACCACAATTTTTCTACCTATCCGTCTAATGTGAAAAAGTAAATTAACAGCAGCTTCGCGACAAATGTTCACACCATGAACATGAAAGAAGAAGGGTCCAACGAAATGGTTTAAGGATCGCGGGACGAAACGAAACGAAACCATAGTGTTTCGTTATGCAAGGCGTCGCTTCTCATTTCTATTTCTCTTCTGACTACGATTTACGTCGATAGTTCGTCAGTATGTAGATATTTTCGTCGAGAAAGGGTTAAGAGAAGGGGATAGTCCACGGCCGTATTGTCCCGTGAACGTTGCTTTCACTTCCTCGCGTGCACATATATACGTATCCTGTCAAGAACGCGCTGTACAAAGAGACTTACGAACCGGTTTCGAACCGATGCGATTCTCCAGGATGGCTGGCATTCTTGAATCCTTCCGCAGACTTTGCAAATCTATCATCTCGAGCTAAATTTGGGTCAGCGTGGAGAACCGTGCAGTTAAATATGCACACGGGATCGCTGTATGAGAGGAAGATAAAGCGAGAATTGTTGAACTCCTTGCAATTATTCTTCGTTTAGCTGTGACAGCTTTTTTTTCTCTCTTTTTTTTTTGTTAAGCATCTCGAGACTCTTCGAAGTGCTACGTTTCGATTTGCACTGCTGTTCATAAGTATTAGGACATCCATTACGTTCGTACAGGAAGTGTGGAGAACATCGAATTTCGTCCGTTCTCCGATTTGCTGTAAAAAAATCTCTGCAAATCGAAATATAAACTTCCTACGAATGGAATTACTTTCTCTAAGTTTAGATCCGTTTACTTTACTACTGTAACTTGAGTTCGGAGAAGCTTAACCTCTGCAAGTCGAAGTTTACCTTTGTTAGTTCAAGTTTTATCACTGTTATCTCTAAAACTCTAAGTAACATACCCCGCCATTCCTCAGATCGCTGTTTAATATTGATAATGGTATAACTCAACAGATTAATTTTGCACGAAAGCAATTTAGTATTTGTATCTCACTAATTGTTCAATACTGATCATATGTAGATTTTAATGGGATATAGTAGATTCCAGTATATTCTGCTGAAATTCGGTAAGTTTCAGTAGATTTTAGTAAAATTTAGTAGATTTCAGTGAATTTTAGTAACATTTTGTAGATTTCGAGCGATTTTAGTAGAATTCAGTAGATTTTCGCGAATCTTAGCAGGTTTCGACAGATTTTCGTAAATTTCAGTAGATTTTAGTATAATTTACTAGATT
This sequence comes from Anthophora plumipes, assembly GCA_951804975.1. NCBI lineage: Eukaryota > Metazoa > Arthropoda > Insecta > Hymenoptera > Apidae > Anthophora > Anthophora plumipes. The sequence continues at coordinate 10,994,881 of OX638120.1, forward strand.
CCGTTAGAGTTCGCCAGAATTCTGTAGAATTCAGAAGATTTTCGTAAGTTTTAAAAGATTTCAATAGATATTAGTAGAGGTCAGTAACTTTCAATAGAATTCAATAGTAAATTTTAGTACAATTGTGAGGTTTTACCAAAATTCAGTAGATTTCCGTAAGCTTTAGAAGATTTCAACAGATATTAGTAGAATATAGTAGATTTTAATAAAATTTAGCAGATTTTAATAGATTCCAGTAGAATTCATTGGATTTCAATAAATTTCAATATGGCTCACGTTCAATAAGTATCCTAATACGTATGATCGAGAGTATAGTATATGTAGATGTCGATAGTACACGTATTCTACGACAAATTAAATAGTTATTTTCCTCATCTGGCACATATGGGCAGAGAAATTTGCAAGTTGAAAATTATACCGGATGTTATTTCAATTTCCTGACATTGCTATAATTCAATATTCAAGATTGATGGAATATATAGGAGCTATAACGGTAGATTGAACTCTCCAATTATTTTCTTTGTATATTAAAAAAGTAAGAACATCTGCTATCTGACAATTTTACATCCAATGTAATGTTATAGAAGCAGTACTATCAGAAAAAGAGACAATATCACGCGCAAACGTTTTGTAAGCATTTTGTTCAAAAAGAGATATTATCTGGTTTATAATAAATACACTAAATCGTTCAAATAGGTTAGTAAATAATTAAATTATAATTAGATAACAATCAATGGAAGTTTACAACAAATGACCAAATAAAAAAGTATATAAAGAAACCCATTTATTTGGCAGATCATATTTGTGATTCCAGCTGTGCACTATGATTTCAGTAATTTTTTAAATAACTGTGTCAAGAAAAAGTGGAAAAGAGATATGTTCTCGAAAATGTACGATTACCGATGACTAAAATATTTTATTTTTATTTTATTTTAACTTTCCTATCTGCAAACATTGATAAATTTCAGTACTATCAATGTATTATTTTTAATATTTAATATGCGTTAATATACACATAAAACATAGCAATATGAAAACTTAGAATCGGTATCATACTCTAACTCTATATTTATTGTTTAAAGTATAATACTGCAGTTCCAATAGTGATTCCTTCTTTTTGTACTTTAGTCATTTAAAAAAGGAATAAGAGATAATAAATTTCATGTGATTTTACGAATAATTTCTATACAAACCAAACTACAGTGAAATTCAAGAGAAAAGAACTGATAATAATTAACAAATTAATAATTGAACACACTACGGCTATACATAAGTACATTTTAAACAAAACATTCCCACCATACTATGAATTCTGTTAGCAAAATTTAATCACAAATATATTCTATTAAACTGCAAAAGCTACAGAAAATACTATACACTTTACAACAATAAAGAAATATTTAGAACAGAAAAAACCTCAAGAAAGCAATACTACTTATCCGTAGAATAAACTTTTATTGTGAAATACAGAATAACCGCCAATTATGGTCGCTAATAAGCAAAAGATGTCAATGCGAAAATTATATTAAATAATTGTATTTTACTTTATTAAATTGTAATAAAAATATTGTAGTGAATTGTATTAAAAAGAAAAAAAATACAGTAAAAAGTTGATTTAGAGAATCAAAGAAATGAATAGGAAAATATCTGCAATCTACATGAACAAAATATATCATATACTTATATAAAATACTTATTGAAATTCTTAAATTAATATTTCCAATTTTGACGTTCCAAATTTACACCAAAATTTTGAGAAGCGTAGTAATTTATAAAATTTTAACGTAATTTATTTTGACCTGTTCCTTCGTTTAAAATACAAAAGGAGCTTGTACTGCTTGCAAAATTAACAAAATCGCTGAACAATAGATTTTCGAAGAAGAAGGAATATTTATGGTGCTGTAGTAACAATTCTTAATTGATTTTGTAAAATCAATTAAGAATCCTAAAAACTTTAAACGCGCTTTTATCAAAACTAAATTTTACAAACTGGCGCCAAAAACAATTTCGAACAAAGTTCATTTTATTCGTTGTATATTTCTCTAGGGACTGAACAAACAATTTTATCTTATTAATTATTCACAACAATTTTCTCATTCATATATAAAGTAAAATTTATCTAAAGAAAAAAGTTAACTTTACTTAACAAACGCTACAATTCTCGTAATTTTTAATTTTTTGTTTAAATTATATTCAATCCCAGCGTAAACTGTCTATCTTTAATAAGAAACTTTTTCTATTGCAATCAGGTACTATGTAGAACGCCACTAGAAGTTGCATTGTCGAAAACGTTGCCAAAATATGCAAAAATAATTAGAATAATGAAAAGAGATGGAAACAAACAAATTTTTTCTGCAAATCAAAAGTACTTTCTTCCATCGTAAACAGAATTTAATTCAATAAATTCAATAACAAAATAAATTCAAAATTTAATTCAAAATAAATATCACGTGTACTCTTAGAAATGATACTTCATCGTCCCTTCCTAATTTTTGAAATATCATCAGAATCTTCAATTTTCTCTAAAATAAATAAATATACTAAAATTGATTGCATCGTTAGTGAACACTTTCTGTTTCCGCTTCGAAGTCCGTTCCCACAGTGAAGCTGGTAACGGAGAAAACGAGAGACCCCGTGCACTTGAAGGTTAAATGTTCAGACACGACGAAGGCACGCGTTTCGATAAAAATCCTTCGCGTGACGGATGCTCGAGAAAGTTATTTCCTCGTAAACTATAAATAAGAATAGGCAGTAATCGTTCCGAAGGACAAGGTTTCGTCTGCCGCTTTCGAACTGCATGAAATTTCACCAGTATATTTGCTACTGCTCATTAATATTCAACATCTTAAAGAACAATTGCAAAAGAAATATTTAACACTAAGTTTACGGGTTTCTCTTCAGAGACCCGAATTTTTCTTCAAAAACTCGATTTATTTAGTTCAGAAACAAGTTAATTATGTACTCTGTTAACTTTGTTGCATCGCAACGTTAACCTGATGAAATCTTCAGTCTGGCGGATTATCGTTGTAAAATTAGTTAATCGTATTTAACCATCAAACTAAGAGTACCATACCTATACCCCCCGTAAAGAGACCGAGAGTGAAACTAGTTTATTATTAAGCAAACCTGAGGATCTTCCGGTTCCCAAAAACGTAATGTAATTTTTAACAACACCTTTCCTTGGAAGAACTGATACTTCACTCCCAAAACTTGGACTTACCCCGCACACAGTAAGCTAACCAATAGTAAAAATAACTTAGCCTACAAAAGTTAAAATGCAAAGCTTCCAAAAAACATTGTTACCAGTATTTTCACAAAAAACGTTCGTTAGAATTACACATCACTTTAGTCAAATATCTTAGTCTAACCAATCTTCGTTAGCAGTTGTATAAATTCTTTTATACAATTTTAACCAGTTTCGACTTTGTTCACTAAATTTCACATCGAGTATATCACGAAGCGTGAAATGTGTCGCGTAACGGTTCGGCAATTAAATACGAGCGTTGCCATATATTTTCGTATCATTTTATTAACCTTTTGCACTCTGAGTATTTTTTAATGCAGCAATTCCAGCTCACTTTTGCAGTGAAGCCTTCGAAAGTCTACAGTTTCCTCTTCAGAAGAAGGAAATGAATTACCTTTACGAATTTATTTATTTGTATTATGTTATGGTGCATGTTAGGAAGTGTCACCATAACAGTGCCATTGTGTAGTGCAAAGTGTAAATAAAAGTTGCCAAAAATTGCTAGAAAATAATAACCATAGTTTCTGTAATTTTGTTTGTGAAATCCTCTATCTATCAAATTTATGAGTCCTATAAATCTAGTGTTAAATGAATGCCGAAAAGGCAAGTTATAATTCTACTTAGATATTCTACTTAGTTTATAACTTTTATTTAGTTAATTTTGTATGCAATGTAAGTTACAATTAGAAAAACTATACATGGACGAATGATATTTTGCAGCCACATTTTCTGATATACCTATTATAATATATCATTAAATTTCCCTTTTTGTGCATCAATTATTAATTTCTGCGAGTGTTATATTGTTTTCTATTAACACGCTGTCGACTGAGAGCTTACAAATTTGACACTGTAAAATATAAATTTGTCTATTTACACTATTACTCTGCTTCTAATAATTTTGGAGACATTAAACCAAGTACATGTATAATATACTCAATTTCGAGGGCGGTTTGTATTCTTTGATTGTGAATGATTGCTAATGAAGAAAAAACAGTATGTGACAAATATTTTTTTGAGAACTGCCATATAACAAAGTTTCGTAAAAATAAATGACTTACAAGGGACATCACTCAAACTTTACACGCCGATTTCGATGAAACTTTTGTATATTGTAGAACTTGAAAAAATATTTGACACGTATTTTTTTTTTATGTGCGAATATCCACTCTAAAGAGGTGAAAACTGCCCTTAAATTGGGGTAGAAAAAGCAATTTTTGCAAATATCTCGGAAACTATTAGCCGTAATAATATTTTAGATTTTAGCACGTACCGTATACGTGGCGAAATTTGCCAAATTGTTTTCAAACGTGTACAAATTTCAAGTGTTTAAATGTCTGAAAATTAGAATCTTGTTTCGTAAAATTAATATGGAAGTGCGCAAAGGATAAAATTCAGGATTAAATTAAAGCAAAAAGGCGGTGACAGAAGAATACAAAGTAAACTTTCAAACCGCCTAAGGCAACCGTAATGAACCAGTTAATAAGTCACATCAGCTACCGTTACTACTTCTTAATTTTCTATTCTCAAGTCAATTAATTTACTAGAACTAACTAGATATCTATATATAATCGAATGTAATTAAAATATTTAATTAAAAATTACAATCGAAATGGAAGAAAATGTAAGTGACAATAAAATGAAAATTAGATTGAAAATTAGATTGAAAATTAAATTGAAAAATAAGTTGCAAATGAAAATAAAAAAGAAAAAGGAACGAAAGATGATACACTGGCGGTGAATGCGGTTTCATTTGTATTTTAATATTTCTGACATAATTGAAACAGAGCTGTATCATTAACCATATGATTGAAATATTATTAGAGCAATAACGGAACGTCGAATTAGCATACAGAAGGCAGAAAGTAAAATGTTGGGAATTTCGCAAATGGGAAGGAGATTGAAAATCTAGGAACGCGTGAGCCATTGGTATTGTGCGTAATGTAATACAGTAACGCAATAGTACACTAATGCTTGAATAAGAACTTATTCATTTACATAAGTTGCTCCACAGTATCTTGTAATCAAGGTTCCCCCTTTAATTCTAATTTGCAATGCGATTCGCAATCTCGTCTAAATTTAAATCGAAATATTGCTCACAGTGTGTAAGTACGTATTCCTAACTTAACGTGAATGCAAAATAGGGTTATTCATGCGTTGAATTTGCAAATTGTATAATATACATGCACGTTGAAATTTTACGAAATTAATGAAAATCCTCTATCGATTATTACATACGAAGATAATTTCAAATAAAACAGTATGATATCTAGTGATGCTGAATTCGAATGTCTGAAGAAGAAAGAATAAATTAGATAAAAAATTATGTGAAATTATAAAATGAAATTCTGGAAGTAGAATGTTAAATTAGAAAGTAAAACTGAATTACAGTTGCTGAATCAAGTTAAATATTGTATATATTTTTATCAATACCATTTTCTTTGGTAATTTCTACCAGGATTTGCAAATCAAACACGATATTACGTATACCGGATGACGGTTTACTAATTCAATTGAATATTATTCCTAAAATAAATGAAAAAACAGGATTCTTCTTTTTTTTCACTTGTTTATTGAATCATGCCAAATTATAATGAATCAGGCGTGGAAGATAGTAAAAATCTTCTACAGAAAATCTATAAAAAAATGTGAGAGCAGTTCGACTAATAGTGTCTAAGATAAAAATTTACCTAACCATTTTCATACAAATGGGTCAAAATTGACAAATTCAAAAATCCGTATTTTTTAACCCATAAACTTTCAACGATTGCTAACGCAACATTTCAATAGCAATTTTCTCAGCAAACTTTCATCGACTATTTTGTTTCCTTATGTTGCAATTATAAATAAAGTTTGCAAAACTTGCTTAATATTTTTTTGTCACTATTTCTTCTTCCACCTAGATTCAATAACGTTTCCAAAACTTTAAAGAAATTGAAGCATTTATAACACGAAGATAAGCCTATTTTTCTTAAATCGTGAAAACATTTTTATGCGTCACATTTGTGCAGTGACCTTCCATGTAGTGTCTTTATAATGCATTTTTTATATTTCTTGGCAATTTAGTAGTAATTCCTTGGTGGCCGAAAGTTGTGTAAACGCAACATTTTGTTATAAAAAAAATGAGCGATCTAACAAATTTCTTGACAGCAATTATATTTTTTCTTATACATTTTTCTAAGGAATAAATAATTACATGTATAAAAATTAACTTATTTCTCCACTTGAGACTTAATGGGTCAAAGAAATTCGAAACCAGTTAAATGATGACTTAAACCCGCTCATAATTTGGCGCGTACTAAATTATATTTCATTTGGAATAAAACCCCTGATGTCGATGTTAAAAAAGTGATCAATTTGGCGTAAAATCATATAGTATCGTTTATTAAATGGCCGCCTCAGGCTTAATCGCAAATTCAAGCTCTTTTTATAGGGTTTTGCATGATATTATCACATAAAAACGTGTCAAGTGCAATGAAGTTCATGTAACAACATGAGGAACTTGAAAATGAGCAGCTTGCCTATTCTGTGCAATACACGATAAAGTTTGGAAAGTCAGCATAATTACGTGATTAACGGAATAACGTAATCCGGTCACGAATCATGGATTACGAAAGAAAAAGGCCATAAAATTCCATAGGGTCTCGGTCTACATATGTGACATTTGTGATGACATTTATACGTAACTCGCGAAATGTTATACAATTGCGGACGATCATTGAAAGCTAGAAGGGACTGATTTAGAATACCAGAGTAATCTAAAATTGCAATTTGCAAAATCTTCTGTTTGCGAATTTTAGAAAAAATTATGTTTGTATGTGAATTTTGTAAAAAATTTTGTTCGAAGTAAGAGGATAACTTGTTCAAAGCAGAAACAGAATTTTAACAATGATAAATTTGGATGTTTGGATAAAAATTCACTTAATTTGCATAAAACTATAGATATATATAAAATAAATACATGATTATAATTTATTGTCTATCATTAGAATAATAGAAATTCTAAAAAATACGAAATTTATTATCCTCAGAATAAGTAATGATTAATTTAAATTATTTTAATTTCCCGTAGTGTTACAAAATTCTTTGATATATATAAAAATATAATTATACGAATATATGAGATCAAATTTTGCAGATTTGTAAATATCTATGAATATACTATATATGTATATTCTTCAGGTGCTTATTATGATAGGCAGATTACAACTTCAAACGCGTTTGTTCATTAACGACGTTTCATGGGAAATATCTTACAACTTTCTTCAATTACACTCTATACTCTGGATAAGCAACTATCAGAAAGTTGAATTGCTGAGGTACTTCTACAGATCAGACACTTTCAATTGTCTTACTGCTTCGTGTACTAAACACATTCGAAAAACAAGTCCATTCAGATTACAGGATAGTTTTGAAAAATTATAAGAGCACAAAGAATCAGAAATAAAACTACAAAGTCAATTTGCATTGGAAAATGAATTTACAAAGAAAACGCGTAAATTCGAAGTTTTTAGTAGTTATCAATTTTTAATTTCTTTCACTTTTATCTGAAGGTTAAAAAGTATCAATTGAATCTTATATTATTCTGACTAAAAAAATTTAATATTACTCTTATTATAATCTCCAAGCTGACATCTGTCAGAATATGCCAAAATGAATTTTTAGGCGACGAAACTATATTTCATCAATTTTATAATTAATGTACTGACCACGTTCCCAATTTTATGTCGCTAATTTTACGTATTTAAACAAAACCTAAACTCGAACAAAAAACTCTGAATGACCTTGCAAACTAAAAAACAAAATATTTTCACATTATCTATACATTAAAAGTTCATTAAAAAATGTCGTACGATGGAGTTATGATACTTCATAAAAGAATGATCTCTCACTGACTTCGCAAAATAAAAAAAATATTTTCTCACTATACATTTGCAAAATAAGAAAAAGATATTTTCTCACTATATACATTGAAAGTTCATTAAAAACTGTCCTACGATGAAGTCACAATATTTCCAAAGAATTTACAACCACAAACGTGTAAGATAATAATTTAAAAACAAAGGAAAGACGAACTACAATCCACGTGTTTTCATATTTCAGCTTCATGGAAAAATTCGAGTAGGTATGTATATACTACAATGGCTCCCATTAATATTCGGACATCTTTTAAAACAGGATAACTTTTTAAAAATTGGACCAAACGAATTGAATTCTCGTGAGAAGTTGGAAAGATTAGTTTACTAAGTGACGTGTAAAAACATTTTTCAAAATATTCCAATTGATCGGAATTACGAAGGAAACAGAACCTATAATGAAAATTTGAAAATATATTTTGTAAATTTATGTCAATTATATTTGTATGCTGAAAATTTCATCGAAATCGTTGAACATTACCATGAGCTACAAATCGAAGTTTTCCACGACTTTCGGTCTGATACTGCAATAAATCGAAAGATTTTTACATCTTTTAATACCTGTTCCTTGTTTCTGCATCAAGAAATTTTCAACATGTATATAACTAACATAAATAAGCAAAACACATTTTTTACATTTTCATTACATACTCAAATAAAAGAGCAATAAAAAGCGATCTTTACTATTTTCTTTGCAATTCCTACCAGTTACAATTTTTTCCAATACTTTTTCACACATTATTGAATCAACTAATCCAAACTACACAAAACAACTCACGTTATTTGATCCAATTAAAAAAAAAAATTATTCTGCTATAAATCACTGTATATTTCGCGTGCGTATAGAATCTTACTTACGAATGCACGCACATCGTAGAAAGTAGCGATTTAACCGCTTTTTATCATTTCAATTAGCCATGCATTCAGCTAGCGAAACAAGAGCACAACTTTCTATTGAAATTACGCAAGATACTGTGTAGTTGCGGGCAGTCCTAAAGAGTGTTTGTTTGGTCGCGTCGATTCAATCGGAAATGTAACACTGGACACCAAAGACAAGATTTGAAAATTACACGTCGAATCGAGTCTCTTCAACGTCTTCAAAGGCAAGAAGAGCACGTCTATCATTACTCCTGAGCTTGTAATAAAAAGATCCGACATCTGATTCATCGCTCGTTTTGTAAACGTTACGGCAAGCTATGCTACACGCTTTGATTGTCGACTAGCAGAAGTTTCAACAGACGGGTCGTTTTTATACCGTTTCGCGGCTGATTTCCTCGCCTTTCAGACGAGATACCGTTTTTGTCCTATTAAACAGAATGTGCTACCCAATATCTAGAATCTATAGTAGTGGCTATAGATATTGCACCACTTCGAAAATATGAAAGTTCCTGGCTTAATAGTCACACGAACGGTAATCGTCTGTGTCATCGGGTATTAGAGGTTTGATTTACATTAAAGAAAACAATTTATTACCGTTAATCTACAAATAATTCGAAATAATATCCTTACAAAATTTGTAAATGATATGTACACTTTTGTGTACAAAGTTCAACTGCGAATACATGCAGAAATGAATAAAAATTTGCCAACTTTAAACATTATTGGCTATTCTAAATGTTATTTCTCAGATGACTTAGTACTTTATAGTTACCTCTGTGAATCTTAATAACTGCTTTGCATCCATTGTGCATCGTGTGTACTAATTTTTTAAGAATACGCAACGATGTAATAAATGGATACACATTTTAATACAACATCATTCGCGTCAAATTACGAAAAACTGTTAGTAAACGGCGTTAAAATAATTCATAATGTCAAGTTTGACAAACTGTATTTTTAAAGAGTGATGTAATTTCATTGGTCGCTACTATATCTAGATACTGGGTGTTAACTTCCGTGCAATTGCATTTTACGTCACGAAGCAGTCGTTTGAACGTTCAGGTATATAAACGCAGATGCTTGAAAAACCTCGAACGTGAACAAAAGAGACCACCCGCTATACTTGACCCGGCATAGACCTCAAACGAGAGAAACTAACTGAATAAAGAAGAAGATATTCCTCTTTGAAGTTTGTCTGGTTTATACCTGTACATACATATAATAACGAAGGCAAGACACGAGATTTATACTGGGTGCTCCCAATGCTATTGTTACAGATAATGAAATCGACTTGAAAAATAAACATCTTTATTAGTAATTGATGTTACTTGATCATTTCATGGGTAATTATTAGACTGTGGATTCTGTATGCAAATTCGTATGTTTGAGAATATAGTAAAAAAATAAAAGTAGAATTTTGGTAGAAAATTCAGCTATCAAAAATTATAAAAATATATAATTTGCATATTTTGTATGTTTTTTTATATTACATGCATTCCGTGAAATTTTGCATCTTTAAATGCATAAAAATTTCCCTATAAATGCATAAAAGTCTGTAGTCTAGTAATTACATAGGGTGTTCAGATATTTATTATCCGGCGTTTTCCTCGTAAATTTTATGAGGAAGAAATGAAAGCGGAAAAAGTAGTATCGTTTTCTGTAAACATCACAATGGCGTATGTAATTTTTCTGTATTTGCGATATTCTTTTTAGGAACGAAGGTGACCTCCATTTTTTGTAAACGGAATTATGTATATTCTTTTGTACCAAATCCGGACCGACAAACCGGGATTCCACGCCTATAGGCAACGCGCTCTTTTGAATTTTCTCGCTGTCTCTCGCTTTTTTCGATGGGTTTGGAGACCACAATTCAACAAAATATATTCGTTTCTTCGTACAGTTATTGCATAGTGGAATACATGTACACTTGCTGAAAAAAGTTAAGAAACAAAGCATTTGCTCGATAAGTATTTAACATATGTTTTGTTTCCTCATTTTTATATGCTATTAAATGAACAAAATACGAAATAATAGTTTTCTAAATATAAGTGCATAAAGTTAATATGACTAAAATTAAATGAGACAAAAGTTAAAAAACATTTATTTTACAATGAGTATAGTTGAATATAAAAGAGGAAATTTTCATTAGAGCATCAACAACATGTCGGAAATCCCTTGGATCGTATTACTGCTTGACATTTTAACAGCATTGACTATTAATTTTATGTAAAGTTCTATCACTATTTCGGATTACATTTTTCTTATTTATTGTATTAATTCGTCCTTATTATTACACACATGTATTTAACCCTTTCGCTACTGCAGATTTTAGTACATAATGTGTATGGTAAGCAGTAGATGTTCAATTCTTAGTCATGTTATTTGTCAAATAGTTTTCAAATATATACAAATTTAACAATTTAAAGTTTGTTTCGGTAATTGAAACGGAAGTGCGCAAAGGAAAAAAAAATTGAAGATTAAATTTGGGTGAAAGGGCAGTAACAGAAGAGCATGAGCAAATCTTGAAAACGCCCATAGGCGCCATGAGTAATGAAAGGGTTAAGTATTTTCGCTCCATATTTTAAATTATTAACTTTGACGTTCCACCATGTTGAATAGTTGCAAGTAAACTAATTACAAATCTCTTGTTGCAATGTTCGTTTTCATTCCTATAACTGTTCAAACGTTTTTGTCTCTCCAAAATGTTACCGTTATATGAACTTTCATTTATTGCAAATTACCAAATATAATTAACTTTCGTTCTTGCATGTATATTACTTTAAATATTTGTGTATAACATAAGACACATACTTAAATATACTTAATAATACAGAAAATATCATTACTTTTGTTTCTATATTGCAAATCAAGCCGATAGTAAGAAATATATTGTATTTTATTTAAATCGTGGAGAAACTTTTGCCGTTAGCTCAACTCTTGCTCCAATATATACAAGTTAAACATAAGGCAACAAATATATTTTTTAATAACTTTCTTTAGTATACATTCTTGCAGATCATTAAATTCTTTGTTGTAATTACTCTTTTTTCACAACACCAAAAGAAATATGTAAAATTAAATCAAACACGAAGAACGCTGTCGTTCGAAAACTTTTATCTACAGCTATGTGTATATACATTTATGAGTGTGTTAATTATAAATATATTTTGTTACGCCGATATGAAGTTGACGTTTCGACTGAAGGTGCTCCCTCGAGTCATCGCTATCGATATATTATTGGCGGGTAGTTTCGCTAACGACACGGAAATGTTTAAAAGGAGTCGCTGTTCGATCGCCGAACGGAACGGTCGTGTCTGCAGCGTGATTCTTAACCCTTTCGATACGGCTCTATCCTCCGCCAATATGCTTTCTCTGTATGCATACTTGAATCGCGAATACTCGATGAGCTACTTTACAAATTTGTTTCGACACGAAAGTACACATCACTCTGACAAAGAACGAAATAGTTACGAAATAAAAGGTATCTGTCGTTGTGAAGATAATAAGCTATGCTATAGTTTCAACTAAAGTTGTGAATCAATGTGAAATTTTAACCAGTGACTATAGTCATCAGTAGGATAGAGCGAACGTATGATGATGGATGACTATAGTCACCAGTAGTATCGAAAGGGTTAATAAACTGTTGTTATAAAAATAGTGTTGTCAATTCGATAAGAATGCCGAAACAGTCCGCATCGAAGCGCAACAATATTAATAAATATATTCGAAGAACAAATATATTTCACTATACAATAATTCTACGAACCAAGAAGTGACTGAACCACGCGATAGACTGAAATACAGCTAAATGTCCTTGACTAGAAAGAGATCTGCTCAGGCTATAGTAAGCGATCGACAGAGTGAAGTATATATGCTAGTGTATCGAGTGGAGGGATTTTTAAACAATACACCATGTGTGCAACACGCGGCAGACTGCCTAGCATGACGACATAACAGGACAAAGAGTTTACGCCTCGCATACGATACCCTCACGAGAGGTTTTATTCGAAAGTCGCGTAACTGAACTCCCGTTTACTTGGTCTAGCGGTCTGTTATCGTCGACCCGGCCTGGCGACGATCTCGTTTCTTCGGCACATAGAAACGACCAGGCGGCTGTCTCGACGCAAAAGAAAAAAATTCATGGTTCGAGCGCTAACCGGTAACTTTTACGTCATTGCTCGTACGAATCTCGATTAGCCAGTTTGCGAAAGCGGATCATCCTCCTCGTTTCTTTTCCCTTCGCGTCTGTCCATTTTCTTCTTGGTTCCACTTGTCTCACTCATCTATATTGGGTCAACGTATCTGTATGTCTTTTTTTTTTTTATAGAAACGACATCATTAGCAGTTGACGACGGCTGGAGTCTGTTGTCAAGGTTAAGTTTTTCAACGTTGCTTGTTATGCTTTCTTTTTAACGGTGTGATAGGCTTGGTTTGTGGGTTAGTGGTAAAATGTTTAGAGGAAGTCGAACGTGATGAAGGATGGAAAAGATGGAAGGTTAGGGAGGAATAGTTTCGTAAAGTAGATAAAATATTGAGATATAACGATATGACGATGTGTGGGTAAGTATTTCACTATAGTTGAATCCGTGGATTTCACTTTTTACTCGGTGCAAGTTTTATTTCGTCGTACGAATAATATATCGTTTTGGGTGGGGTTTTTTGGTACGCCAAAGAATACGATATAAAAGACAGTATTTTAATATATTTGATAGAAGTTTACGAATTATACAGAGACCGACTTAAAGTTCTAATTTATATCCTATATAAAACTTAAGTTCTAAAGTTGGAGAGGTTGATGATTTGAGAATACAATTGGTTTAGGCTGATTTGTAATAACCTAACCAAACTGAAGCAATAACCAAAAAATCTCGTTTGGAGTAGTCAAAAATCAAAAAAATGCTCATTACTTTTTACGATTACAAGGAGATTATCCATAAAGAATTCGTTCCAAGTGGTATAACGGCTAATGCTGAGTATTGTCAGTAATAAGCGTTTGGTAGGACGTATTAGTCGTGTTCGCCTTTAATATCGTATATACCTTCTCATCGTTCGTCAATTGTTACTAATTTTTTGACCAAAAAGCAAATTTTTTTCTTCAACATCCCTCCTATTCACTCAAATTAGCTCCCTGTGATTGTTTTCTATTCCCTAAGCTGCGTTTGGAAATGAAATAAAATGGTTTCTCATCAATTGAAACATTCAACGGTCAACGATGAGCAATCTCAACACCACTCTACTCAGTAACATAAAAAAGTCATTTGATGCACTTTTTGAACGTGCAAATCGTTGTATTTCTGCTGATGGAGAATATTTAGAACAAATAAAATGATTTTTATCAAGATTTTTTAACTCTTTTTGCTTTTAGGACAGAGAGTGCATTAATATCCCGATATTTATTCAGGATTTATACTGAACTTATCCAGGAGTTCTACTCGTGACATTCATGTTTGGTCCGAAGTTGTGACCACGAGTGTGACTCGTGATATTCATGCTAGATCCAAAATCTAACCACAAGTCAGGTTCGTCAAAGTACGGCAAGGGATTAAACACATCGTTGATGGGTGACGCGAATGGGCGTCTTTCATTTTTCAAACGTTATTAACGGAAGACTCGAATCGACGTTTCTTAAAAGTATAAGGAGAGCCTTGTACCTTGTCAGAATGATTACCTGGCAATATACGTTAGCACACTTTAGAGCTAATTATTGGTAAAGGACAAAAAAGAAATGTCCATGTCGAAAATATCGCGTGCTTACTGTAAACAAAAGACGGGGAGAAACGTAATATATTTGCAAATCCTGTTTGATACCTCTCCATAAGGGAACATATTTTCATGACTACAATATTATCATTAGCTGTATTTGTCGATTTTAAATAAAAAATTCTGGTTAATGGAACATTTCTTATTTTTCATCTACTCCAAAAATGTGCGAGAATTGAGATAAGATCCATTTCATAGTATATCTTCAAGAATGTGTTAGGCGTCAGGTTAAGTTGCAGTTCATATTTGAAACGTGTTTAGTAAAACGAAAGCTAGGAAACGGGCGAACAATAAAAGTACCGAAAACTTGTAATATTTTATTATAATCAAGGGAAGTTCCACAGAGAAATTACAGAGATGGTAAATGAAAATTCAAGCTATGGTACAATATATCCTTAACAAACAAATATACACAATACTTAAAAAATGCATTAGTAACGTAATGGACGAAAATTTCAAGCGATTGTAGGAAGAACCTCGTGTAATAGTTAAATTAACCGTGGAAAATAGTAGAGGAGATTCAACAAAGTATTAAGTTTACATAATCTTTAAATTGATATTTAAGTTTCATAAATAAAAAGACAAATCGACTACTTTTACCATAAATTGTCTTACGTTTAAGTCATATTTAAAATAAAAAACAAAAAATATTTCTACATTGATTAATGAACGTCTTTTATTTGTTTTATTATATTTTACAAAGGCGAATAAGCGAGCTAGAAGAATGAACGAGTTTCAATCTGAGCCACTGTGTATAAAAAGGTACATATTTTAGAATAATCGAAGTTACTGGTATTTAATTCAAATCGAATTGTTGTTATAAATTATTCAATACAAAGAAGCGATGTTTTACAGTTGGAACTTCACTTTTCAAATTATTTTCACGTTCTTCGCTTTCACATACTTGGAGATGCAAATTTTTCATTGATTTACTTAAACTTTTCCTCTTGGAGCATGTAGTGACAGAGCATAACACTTTCTTCATTTGTAACTTGACAATGTTTGCCTTTCGTTTGTTTCATGATCTTGTGAATATCTATTTGTGATATTTGCAACTTGAGAAATTTAGAAAGTCTGGGTTTAATAGTAATCAATGATCGATAGAAACTCTTGTTACGAGAAGTATATAGTATAGTCGGTAGAATCGATATATGTATATATGTACATAGTGTGGTTATAAATTGAAGCATTAAGTGGCGTTACTATTTGATTTATTGTTAGACGTACCCAGGACCGTATATACGCCATTTATGAATTGATATTTAAAATTTCTTTTCATAAATCTTTGTAATTGTTTATAATATGTTTCGCTAAAGCTTAAAACATAATAACTTATTTATCGAAAGATTGTTCAATTTTAACTCTACTAAAATACGTTTTAATTGAATGTTAAAATTATTTTCGGTTTTTTTGTTATTAAACATAGAAGTTTGTGAAAAAAGGCACCAAGTCACATGGTGTCATGGAGGGAAAGGGAATAAATAACAACAGCAGTACGAGCAACACAGTAATATTTGTATACCATAGACGTGAAATTATGTGCAAGTACTTGATAGATCTTCAATTCTGATTAATTCGGAAACGAAGCGCGATACGAAAAAATGTTATTCTTTTTTTTTTGTCTTATTTTTGCATGTACGGAAATACTCTGGATATTCATATATTTCAAGTTATTATTAAATACCACACAAAATTATTATGTGAAATAAATCTGTAAGAATGTTATAGTAAATTCATTATATTTATTTCTAAAAA
The DNA here is from genome assembly GCA_951804975.1 of Anthophora plumipes. Taxonomy (NCBI): domain Eukaryota; kingdom Metazoa; phylum Arthropoda; class Insecta; order Hymenoptera; family Apidae; genus Anthophora; species Anthophora plumipes. The sequence goes on from OX638120.1 coordinate 11,011,435, forward strand.
ATACATTTAATGAATTTAAGCATTTTTGTCACTTTTAATATTATCAGCAGTTTTTCATCAATTTTTTCAACTTTTGTAATATTTGATTTCTTTCAAATTTTAAATAACAAATGAGTATACGTGTTATATCAAGGAGCAATATTTTTTATATTCACACATATTTAAATAGTAGAACCCTACAGTATTCAGCTATAAATTTTTGGAAATCATATGCGGCATTCAGTTAAGCGTTTTGCTTGAAAATTATCGATCGTGAATGTTAACTTACGTCCTCGCTGTATTCTGACTCGAACTATATTCGAGTATTCAAGTTCAACTACTCGTAGATTCGAACAATAGTAAGAGCCATAGCAGATATAAACGAATTCATAGTAAATTCATCCGAAACTCAAAAACGAGTTTATGATGAATTCGTCCCTAGGAATTTCTCGGTTAAAGTATCGTTTGTTTCTTTCCTTGCGTTCGTCAACGTATTCAGCACGGTATTCCATTCATGTAAACGTCAAATTAGTGCGTAGCGTGAAAGTACGCCGTCATAAAATTGCCACGAACAAACGCCGTGACAAAATTGCTACGAAACGTAATTTTAACACTTCGACGGCCCATCATAGAAAATCTTGCACTTACTGCAGGTATTTTTCACTAGTTTGCAACCTTGTATAGGCTAAACAATATGTGTTACGTTTTGTATTTCGAACAAGCAATATATTCAAAAGTGGTGGCGCTGAATTAACATGGCGAACCTTCGGTTTGGTAGATATTCGTTATAAAATTAATTAGTCGCGTTAGACCATTAGACCGAGGTATCGTACCTATACCCCCCATAAAGAGATCGAGAGCGAAATCAATTTATTACTAAGCAAGCCTGAGGATTTTCCGGATCCCAAAAACGTAATGTAATTTTTAACAACACCTTTTCTTGGAAGGACCGATACTGCACTCCAAAACTTGGACTCACCCCCTACACAGTAAGTTAATCAATAGTAAAAGTAACTTAGCCAACAAAAGTTAAAATACAAAGCTTCCAAAAATCATTGTTACCAGTATTTTCACAAAAGACGTTCGTTAGAATTACACATCATTTTAGTCAAATATCTTAGTCTAACCAATCTTCGTTAGCAGTTGTATAAATTATTTTATACAACTTTAATAAGTTTCGATTTTGTTCACTAAATTTCACACCGAGTGTAACGCGAAGTGTGAAATGTGTCGCGTAACGGTTCGGCAATTAAGTACGAGCATTACGCGATCCGAACACTGGTAAGGTTCGATTGTTGGTATTGTTCAAAACACCTCAAGGCAGGCAAGGCGAGTGATTAGGCGACACGGCCTACAAATTTATTTTGTAACAGTACAAATTACCGAAACCCTCCCATCTGGCCACCAGAAGCGGCCAACTTAGCGACCGACCAGAAAACAGTAGGGATTCCCTACAATATAACAAATATTTTTAGTAGCAATTTCCCTACCTTCTCGACACATCAGCCACCCCCAGAATATTGAAACACCAATGAACACATTTCGACCACCTTCACTACACATTCAAACAGCAAATCAGAACACACACAGAATTGATAAAATAACACGCATAGACACTTCAAACAGATTTTTTCGTAACACATCATACCATTCGTTATGTATTCGACATAGACATCAATATTGTAACATATCTCGTTAACTAGTTATAATACAATTATATCGTTGTTCAACATTGTATTTGATCCATTCAAAAATTAATACAGTCCATTATCCAATTTAGATAGTTCGAAAGACTTCACTGGAATCCACCAAAAAGAAACCGGTTCGAAGTTCGCGTCATATTATCGTCGCGGAAATACTCGTCGACGCTGTGACGCGATAATCGGTATGATGTCGATCAAGATTGACACCGAACAATCTACATATTTAATATATTTCAAAATAAATATGTTGTAGGATTTTGGAGGGCGAGATGGTTTCGAAGAATAATAGCACTTTATAATATACTGTATATTTTATAAATATCGGCAGAGCAAAGTTAGGCTTAGGTGTACGGTGTTTCGGCACGAAGTGACGGCGGACCGAGAGACCCAAAACACTTATCTCTTTGGTTCAAGAGGTGTAGAACTAACACACATACACGCATGTATATACGTGTGGTCGCCTTTCATATACATATTCTAATAAAATACTTTATTAACCCTTTGCACTCGAGAGGTGACTCTCAGTCACCACTTGGTCCCATACAGCAACTCGAATGACAATTAAAAGGGGATTAACAATTGTTCTTTCTTAAATAGATATATTTCCCCTTTATAGTTTAAATGGTTCACTTATATGCACTTGATAACACAGCATTGTGTTTAATTAAAATTATTATTTCATATATTAGTCTGTCTTTGATGTTTATAAAGATCGAGCCAAATGACGGGATTAATAACAGTGAAGATAAGTTCGATTTTAAATTATCTAAAAACCAAATCAATGATTTCATAAATGAGAGATATGAATGAAATAATTGGTTTGAGAAAACGAAAGATTAGAATAACAGTAAAAAGTGAAACTAATTCTGACAACACACAGGAAAGACAGAGTTCAGATACAGTGACCGGCATAATAAAGTGACCATCTTATATCGTATACAGAATATCTCAAAACTAATATTTTTAATGACAAAAGATCCTATTATTGCACTTTTTTGAAAGGTTTACTGTCACACCAAAGTTTCGTTACAAAAATTAAGAGAGTATTTGCAATAACAAGAACCTATAACATTATTTCAACAAAACAGGCATTTTCGTATATGACAAAAAAAAGTGACCGCCTTAGAATTTGTAGCGTCTTCACTTAATGGCGATGTGTAAACGTGATGTAGTGCGCGTAAAGTGTAAACAATACCGCGACCTGTAGTCGACAGTCTATTGTTTACACGTCAAATAAAGCGTAGCAGTATACGAAAAGATAGTGAATATGACTGATCGACAAATTTCGTATCAGGTTCGAAACCTGATTATCAAAGATTGTAAACGCGGTGTTTCGCAGCGGAAGATTGCTCAGAAATATGAAGTCAGCAAAAGCGCTAACCAGAAACTTTATAAGAAATTTTTGAGCACTGAAACAGTAGCTGATCGGTCTGGAAGAGGTAGAACGCGAAGCACAAATTGGCGTGATGATCCAATGATCATACGAATGGTGAAGAAAGATCCGAGGACAACTGTCAGGAATCTTCGTGAATCACTCATTCTGTCCATTTCTGACCGCACAGTGCGTAGGAGACTGCGAGAAACAGATTTACAGAGTCGCTTCGCAAGTAAGCGCCCCTTAATTAATAACAGAAATAAGAAAAAGCGACTCGAATTTGCAAAAAAGTATGCAAACCAACCCGTGGAGTTCTGGAAACGAGTTCTATGGACGGACGAGAGTAAGTTCGAGCTTCTTGGACTTAAACAACGACTTCGTGTGTGGCGAAAACTGGCGAAGAGCTTGAAGATCGTCACCTTCAGAAAACCGTAAAACACGGCGGAGGTAATATCATGGTCTGGGGCTGTTTTTCTTGGGAAGGCGTGGGTCAATTAATCAAAATCGATGGAATCATGACTGCTGACACTTATATCGATATTTTACGTGAGAATTTGGAAGTTTCGTTGACACAATTAGGCTTGGAGAATAGCTTTATTTTACAACAAGATAACGATCCCAAGCATACCGCCAAAAAAACAAAGAAGTTTTTTACTTCCAATCGCATAAAATTGCTTGATTGGCCTCCGCAGTCCCCAGACTTGAACCCGATCGAAAATTTATGGTCGATTTTGGACAGAAATGTGAACAAAACTGGGGTCACCAACAAAAATAATTACTTCCATGCACTACAGAGATCTTGGGAAAGTCTCGATCCTAATCATCTACATAATCTGGTTGAAAGCATGCCCAGACGGTTGGCGGCAGTCATTAAGGCCAAAGGAGGCCATACTAAATATTAAATTTAATTTTCTTTCAAGTATAAATTAAGATCTACAAAGTGGTCACTTTTTTTTGTCATATATGAAAATGCTTGTTTTGTTGAAATAAAATTATAAGTTCTTGTTATTGCAAATACTCGTTCAATTTTTGTAACAAACCTTTGGTGTGACAGTAAACCTTTCAAAAAAGCGCAATAATAGGATCTTTTGTCATTAAAAACATTAGTTTTGAGATATTCTGTATACGATATAAGATGGTCACTTTATTATGCCGGTCACTGTAGATACTACAGATTCTCAGAGAAGATCAAGAAGAATAAAGTTCAGAAACAATGAAAAACACTACAGAATCGCAAGTAGTTGTAAATTATAACAAAGCTATTGGATTTCTCAAACTTGAGTCGACGAAACCGTAGATGAAACATAAGTAATTATGCTGAAAAGAAACTAAGAAAAATACAACTCCAGCGTAAAAGCTTCGAGCGCAAAGGGTTAATAGTGAATGATGTGTTTAATGTGGCGTGTGAATAACACTTATAACGTAGTGTGAATGTAATGTGAAATTGAAATGTGATTTTGTGTACCTCTTACGTCATGTTGGTCTACCTATTTTATAATAAAAGTGGATGTTAGGAGGTGACTATCTTTGCCAATTATAACGCGGCTACTCCTTGGACAGTCCTTCATAGTCTACGAACATACTGTCCACACGAAAAGTTCCAAGTTGGTATATACGGTAGTGGTATGTCACGATGGCGAAAGAATGGAGCTCAAGGGTTGCCCGTTCGTAACGGGACTTGAGTGGCCAGGGTGATTCGAAAGGTTTTGCGACATGTCAATGGCTATTGAATGGTTATGAATGGACACCAAGAAGGCATGTGGCTTGCAGAAACTTTATGTCTCTACGTCCATAAAACGCTTCCTGGGCTTCGTCGCCAATTTAAAAGGAAATTTAATTAACGGAAAGCTAAGAAAAGTATCAAAATTAACAAAAGTAGCAAAAAAAAGTGTCAAAAATAGCGTAGACTGGTGTCCATGTTATGAACCCAATTTCTAACAATATACTTGAAGACAAAAAAATGGAACGAGTTTAAGAAACAGATAGAACAAATGTGCTCTGATTTTCAAGTTTGCATTTTATAATTCGTTATTGCCTGATTTGTAAAAATCAGAAAATCAGTTTGTCTTTTATTCATCTGGTTGTGTAAATGAAATTATAAATACGTGATATTGGCTGAAAAATGTTGGTTGAACAAACTCACGCATTTGTAACAGCGGCCGTCAAAGTATCAAGCACTGAAAATCTCGAACGGCAGCTGTTCCTTCAGGTGTAAGGAAACCTTATGATAGTTTTGAAACCGAATCTTCCGGAATTTAGGCACTTTGGTTAGGTGTTCGTCGACCATCTTGGAAGTAGATTAAACGACTGTTTAAGCTGGGCCAGGTGTTTCAGTTACCTCGAATTTTGTCAGAGTTTTATCCTTTGTTCCGTCGAGCTTAATGGACCAGTCCAGAGAAGAAGTTGGAAAATTCGTACAGGTTGGAAAAGAAACTGAATTGTTGGAAAGACACAAATATGTCTTGAGATAAATATGTTTAATTACTTTGCTCGTTTCTTCTTTAAATTAAATTAATTTTGTAAGTTTATTAATCTGTCTTGTTCCTTTTCCCACCTTTTTTTCTTTTTTTGAGATGAATACGTAATAATATTCGTTTTGTATTTAATGATGGAAGCTAAGTTACTTTTTTTCTACGATAATAATTGTTATTCTGATTTTCTTTTCCTTTATCACGATTCACATATTAGGTTGGTGCAAACAAAATATAGTTTTTCTTTTTTCAATAATAGAAATTAGCATATCGATACTATACAGGACGATTCAATTATGCATCTAATGAAAAATTGTTATATAGGGTTACGCAGAAATAGATGGTCAATCTTTGGTACCGTATTTTATTGTTTCTAAGTGACGAAAGAATGTCACGTAAACATTAGCACAAATTGCTATCACCGGTACATATTGTTTTCTTTTTAACATTTCAGTAAGATTGCTTGGAAACGTAAACATTGCATGAATATAAAGCAAACGATAAATCAATCGTGTAGTAATTCGATTATTATTATATCATTAGTACATCGATTGTGAGAAAAATCGCCAATAACGTAGAATTTCAGTATAAAATGGTTTTACTAATATAGACGAATCAATCTCTATTTCACTAAACTTTCTTTTTTTGTTTTCAATGTATAGTGAAAAAACGGTGTTGTAACATGAATTACATGTAAATAGACATAAGTATGATAAATGGGATACTTAATATTATCTAATCTGGTTAAATGAAATAACGTACAATAATTCTTGATTGAATACGTTACTTAATACGAACGTTTGTTCAACTAAAAATTAATAGTCATTTATAACAGTCGATTTAATGAGCCGTAACAACTTTGCACTTCACAATTTTACTCGGTTTGTTAAGCAAGAAAAACTTTCTAGCGAGATTTCAATTAATTCGAAATCATGCAGATTTTTCACGCGAGAGAAATTGTGATATTCTCGGATCAACGTGTTTTTGCTTCAAAGTGGAGGCCTTGAATGGTGGTAATTCGATCTATTAGTCTTGTTTGCTAATCAATTTAATTTAATCCACTTTAATTCGTCAAACTTGTTAGTTTTAAAATTTCTTAAAAATTCAGTTGTTTCTTATATTTTTTATTTTTATTATTTCTCTAATTCTTCCGAATCAGATAAGTTATCGATAAAATGAACTACTATCTAAAATCAGGAATTTCTCAAAATTCCAATTTCAGCGTTTAAATCTCCAACTTCGAACTTTCAAATTCAAATATTAAAGATAAGACTAATTAAAAAATTGTTTATTTCCATCGGAAAGTTGCTATATTATAAGTTACGAAATTACTTACACTTGTACAAGTCTACGGAAGCAGAATTCTCAGTATATTATTAAAAAAAAAATTGAATTTCACGGAAAAAAATTTTCAAACTACATTCGACAAACATACCCCAACAACACTAGGAATTCCATTACTCTGTAAACGTAATATAAGTAAAAACAGTGAAACGTTAATTGAATAGGCGAAAGAAATGATGAAGCGCATCTACAGTTAAAAATTATAGATACGGCACTCAAAGTTGAAAAAGTCGTGGTTATGCTTGAAATTGCCGTTACGATCACCCCGATTCCGTTCCTTTTAATTAGTTTTTCACTATCCTTGGAACATACTCGTGGGACTTTCTCTGCGTCATCGTTATTCGATCGACTAAAAAGGGCAGAACTACCAGTTGTATCGAGGATCGATAGTCATGAAGGCATTGGGATTATTCGAAGCAGCAGTCATTGCTTCTTTCCAATTAAAACTTCTATGCCCAGCAGGAACGTGAGAAAACGTTTCGTGTTCGATTATTATATAATTATGCGAATAGTTAAATGAATTGTAATCGAAGCGATTCGAAGCATCGTGTAATTATGAAAAATTGAAAAATTTAATTTTTACAAAGATTTTCTTAGGGAATTTCTTTAATATCGCGCGGATATTGGTTGAGATTGTTTAAAGGGTTGGTAATTCAGGTTTAATCATTTTTAAAAGAAAGAACAGGTATACTGCCGTATATAAATATTTTAATTCTGTCGTATAAACCACTGTGTACGCGAATTAAGAAATGTCTCGATAAATTATTAAATTTACATTAGTTACTCTAAATAATGTAATACTTGCTCGGCGAAAAAAAACCTACGAGGTTTCAAAAGCCTAAATAAAAAAAGAAAAAAATGTATACATATATATAAGTACTGACATATAATATATAAATAATGAAACAGTATTAACATTAATAATTATAATGTAGTAGAAAGAATTATATGATATAAATGAAATTTCCTTACTAATATGTTAATAAAAATGTACAAATGTTTATACTCGTTATACTTCGAGATACTGGAATGAATAATTTATTTCTTTAGGATTTTAATGATTTTCTGACGACTTCTGTATGTCAAATGTTTTTATATTAAACTTGTAATGAGAATAAGTGTTGCTTCATATTCAGTAACTAGATTTTAGTATACTTCAATAGATTTCAGTAAATATTAGTAGCTTTCAGTATATTTCAGTAAAATTTAATAAATTGCAATAGATATTAGTAGATTCTGGTAGATTTCATTAGATTTTAGTAAAATTTAGTACAATTCAGTAGATTTCACTAGAATTCGCTAAAATTCAATAGATTTTAGTAGATTTCTCTACGGTTTAAAAGATTTTGTCAGATAGTAGTAGAATATAATAGATTTTAATGGAATTCAGCAGATTTCAGTGGATTTTAGTATAATTCACTAAACTTCACTAGAATTCAGTAAATTTTAGTAGATTTCCCTAAGTTTTAAATGATTTCAATAGATATAGTGCATTTTTATGGAATTCAGCAGATTTTGGTAAAGTTCAATGAATTCTAGTACAATTTAGTAGATTTCACTAGAATTTGGTAAGAAACTTTCAACAGATATTAGTAGAACACAATAGATTTTAACAAATCTTAGCAGACTTTAGTAAATTTTAATGCATTTTAGTATAATTCATTAGATTTCACTAAAATTCAGTAGATTTTAGTAAGTTTCCGTAAGTCTTAAGAGATTTCGACATATATTGATATAATACAGTAAGTTTTAGTAGATTTTCATAAATTTCAGCAGAATTCAGTAGGTTTCAACAAATCGTAGTAGCATTCGAAAATAAATGATTGGAACGATGTAACAAAAATGGAACCATTTTAGCAAGCATAATTAAATGTTGCCTTTATACTAAAGTAACGATAATGATAATAATTTGAAATAACAATGGTAATAAATAAGAGCAACAAATTTCTTAAATAAAAACGGCGACATTATTTAATCGTTACACATTTGCAAATTTAGATATTTTCATTAAAATTTGCTAAATAAAATTTTCGAATGCTTCTATTTATGTCTATTAAACGCAGCTTTTCATTTATTCTCAAATGTTATAAATATCATTTAGGATGTCTACTTCTTTTTATTCTTTTTATTTTTTTTATTATTTTCATTTTTTTATTTTTTCTAGATAAAAGCATCGTATAAACCATTTGAAACCGCTTCTTTACGTTTACACATTGCCACTTGACATTGGCAATGATCGTAATTTAAAAAATTAATATTAAGATGTTATTTAGACATTTATTTAGCATTTAGTTGAACATAAAAACTATTTATTTATAAAAAATCGTTGTCAACGATTAAAATAACGCATATAAATTTGAATATATAATATAATTAATTTTAAGAGGATTACTATAGATTATTTCTTGGACACAAGAAACTTATGAACTTTGCTTTTAACTAAACTTTATTAAAAGGCGGGAAATTGAATAGCTAAATTATCCATCACTTAACAATTAATTTTGCAGGGGAATATTTTTAAAATTTACATCTCACTGTCATATTAATACTGATCATACAATCTGATCGGCTCCAGGAAGTGAAATTAACGAAGTTCGAAATGTGCTAATTTTCATGTTAAAAATAATGCAACTATCGATTCTATTTGCATGCAAAAATTAAAATTAACACTTTTTGTATTATATCACTATCAATGCCAAACAGCAACATGATATTTACACTTGCAGATGAAATTATTCGTCAGCGTTACCAAATAATTTGTACTTATTTGACGAACAGTAAAAGTAACGTTTTATGTCGACAATTACTATATTCACCACGGTGCAATTAATTCGATAACTTTCATTAGCGAAACTTACGTTAATGCATTTAACATTTAGCCAATTTTACCTCTTACATTGTAAATCCTGTTTTGTACTATTTTTATCTCCTGACTATTTTACAATCGTTACAATTTCTCTTTAAACTACTTCCATATCTATTTGGATTATCGTTCTCGATATTTCGAGCACCCAAACAAATCTGTTCTAGTAATAACGGAAGAAAAGAAAAAAATAATAAACTCAAATGAAACTTTTCCCTGTTCAATCGTTGGATCGTAAAAATGAATAGAATCACAACTGCTTTCCTTCGCGATTCCAACGAAACTGTAAATTTCTCGCGAAACCCATTTCTTAAACTAAGTGTCTTTCGTAAGTGCTCACAAATTACGAATTTAACGGGAGACCTATTTTTTAAGCTAACACAGTGTTTCGCAAAGTGATCACAGGAGAAAGAGGAAGAAAGGTGGTTCCGAAACATTGATACGCGCATCGAAAAGCGTGAAAGTTGCAACAGGAAAGCATCGTATGAATAACAGATGAGACTCTCTCGCGGAGGAATAAAAACAATAAGTGGCGCTAAAATGCACGGTAAGATAGCTTATACACTGGCCTCTCCCGTGAAATGAAGTAGACGAGGAAACCATGCTAACGAGTAACCGTGTTCCGTGCTCCAGAAAGTAGGGAATTAAATCTGCTCGTGATTCTTTTACTCTGATTTCACGTTTGCAATCGAACGATGGAAAGTACGCTTTAAACTCGGACTTGTGTTTACAGGATACGACGTAATCGTTATTCTTATTTCTGTCTATCCAGATAGCATTAATTGGGCACGGTAATGAAATCAATTAAAATATCAATTAAAGTGATAGTCAACTCGTGTGTTGGAAAGAAAAATCGCGAAACTGTTAAATATGGGAGAAAATTAGCTGAGAATAGAACAGCACATATATTTTGTTGAGTCTTAGTTGTGCCTTTTGGTGAAGTTTTATTAAGTCGTTCAAAAAGTTCTGCGAATTTTTTTTGTTTAAAAATTCTTTATTATTGTATTTTATTTGCAATTTTCTTCATTTGAAATAATCAATAGTCTAAATATTTATTTTCTCATATTCGGTAAAAGAATTTACGAAATTAATTATATATCTTTGCGTTTCATTAATTTTTTACTAAAATGTCAAATTGGCGCCGGGGGACATTAAGAAGTGACACAGAAGGACGGATGAAGATTAAAATCTACGAACGATTGTTTCGTATAATAGTCTGTGTAAAACCGTGCTCCTTAGCAGTTTGCCCCATCCTTGCTATAGAGGATGATAAGCTGATTGGTTGCAACGAAAAATGCTAATTACCAATCAAAGTGTCTAGTAGATATCGCGGATATCCTTCCAGTGCACCATTAGCGCTTTTTTCCCTAGAAAACGTGGAATGATACTTGATCGGATATGCAATGTGCCATTGAGTTTGGCAACGGTGCAGGATTTCCGCTGGGTCTTGACCTAACGGTCCTTGCAACCATCGAAACGCTAAGAGAATAGAAAAAATAAAACCCTATTGTGAAGACTGCCACGAGGGACCTACTTACCTAAGCTTGGCCACTCTTAAACTTTGAGGCGAAGAGTCGAGGGACATTTGGAAAACGTCTCTCGACTGTTCGTCCTCAAGTTCAAAAGTGTTGCTTTGACAATGCCCCCACTTTCTGGGACTTTTCGTAGCTCGACTAAGCGGACTTTTTAACCCGTTACTCTATAACAACGAATTAGACTCGTGACACAGATTCTGGTTTAAGATACGAAAAAGACAGTTATAATAGCAAATAAAAATTAATTTTAATTCTAACTTTCTTCTTAATTTATAAAACTGAGGATTGGTAACTGTAATTAATTTATGGTACATTAGTTTTCTTATATAAACTGGTACTAAAACAGCAAATAGCTGATGCTTAGATGTATAATCAGCAAAAGAAATCATAGGTCAAGGGGTTAATGAACCCCGAAAAAGGACACGAAAGAGAGAACTTTTGATATTCGAGTTTCAATATTGATCCTTCAAGTTATGCGTGTCGCCTGCGTTTTTGTATTCCCAGTTCATAAGTGCTGTCTAATCAAGTATATCAATTTTTTAATCTGTACTCGCAAAAGATTCATTTATCGCAAGAATTGAAGTCTAGAGTCCATTGCATGCGTTGTGAATTCCTAAATTGGAGGAAAAATTTAATAGACGCTTAATTTCACAAAGAGGAGACATGAATTAGTCACCAAGATCATGTGATTTAACATCGTTAGGTTCTTTGTCATTAGGATTTTGGAAAAGTAAAGCATACGCCAATAATCCGGAAACAGTTGACGAGTTGTAAAAGAATATCACAGTTGTCATTGCTAAAATTAAGTCCCAGAAATATGGAAATGCAGTGGAAAATTCGGTCAAACGTGTCAGGATCGTAAAAAGAAGCAGATGAGGACACTTGAACGATATTGTAATCCATAATTAATGTCACGAAGTAGACTTCATGTTAAAATAAAGAAATCAGACATATTTCGAATAATCTGTATTTTATTTCAATTTACAGATGTGTAAAAGGAATGTGGAAATCAAATTGTTAATAATGTTATAATGTCAATAGTGTTCGTATGGAATACGCTGTTGTGATGAATTTCTATCAGTAAGTGAGTTAGTATTAATTTTAAAGTGTCGATGTATAGTACATTTTCATAGACAATACTAGACATTTTTTTTATATAAAATAAGTGTCAAATTTAGAGAATGACAAATTCAATCTCCTAAGAATATCAAGCGTGTTTGTATAAAATCTTTTTCTTCTTTCTATTCATAGAACAAGCGGAGTGAAGTTATATGTAGCAATATTTTTCACCATTTTAATTAACTTACAAGGAAAATTATTTAAGTTAAATTTGCGGGAATTCACAAATTCGCAAACTTATGAAACATTGGAAATATGTAAAGGATACATAGGTACATACATATATACTACAGAAAATTTGCTGCTGCCTAAACTCACGCTAAGGAAGTGAAATGGACTCCTGAAAATTGGGTAATTTCTTCAATTTTATGTTGCAACTACACAGCAGATTTTGATGCAAAATCATATTTTTGAGAATGTAGTAAATAAGGTTGAACTTGGGTAGAAAATTATTTCACTTACCTGGTATTATAAAAAGCACTATAATTTGGATATCTTTTCACATTACGTGCATTCTGTGTAATTTTACACCATTGAATTTCTTACAAATGCATAAAAATCTGTAGTCTAGTTATAACTCACAAATTGTAAGAGATAGACAAAAAGTTTTCAAATAAAAATTAATTAGGTCTTGTATTAATTAGGTCTATCATTTGGTAAACAAATTTATTCATTGTTTATATAAGTAAATAAAATGTTATGAAGAATATCAAATCATATGTGCAATGAAATCTATATATTTCTAATCGTCAAGGAACACAATTCAAAATTTGTATTTGCATCAAAAAGGAAACAGTAAATTTGTTCAAGTAAAAAATGAATTTTACAAGAGATTATTAATACTTTGGTTCCTAAAATACCTATATATTCTCTATATGTATTCAACATTTCACAATTTTATAAATTTGCAGGTTAATAATTTTCCCTTTTCAGACACATGGTATATAGCAAAGTGCTTTGTCTAATTTGAAATAATTAGTTTTAATTGCTAACATTTGCATCATTTTTTAAACTACTTAAAGACGTAACATCTTAATATTCTTAAGCAGACTTCATCTATTATGTATACACGATTCTTTCGGTTTTTCCACGATACAAAAAGGCGTAATAACGTGTATTGTAATTATCTTATGCAAGATGTTCTTCACAGTACAAAGTAAAATCGGAGTAAACGTTTGAGGCGTTTATTACAACCAGCGTAATCAGCCTTCATGTTAAAATATAGAAGCAGTAACAGGCTTGAGTAATGTAACTCTTGCGATAAAGTCGGTTGACCTTAATCTGGTTCTTACGATCTCTAACTATTGGGTCAACCTAGATAGACAGCAATTTACGCAAAATATGGGAATGCTTCTAAATGTTTTTACTCATGAAGCTATGACAGCGCTTCCGATATTCTTTTTTTCGTTATTTTTCCCATTTCTTCTCAAAAGAAAGTGGAAATTTTCTGCTAACTTCAATAAAGAAGTAGCTTTAAAAAATATTTTATACAGTTTATTATCTTTTTTAATAAATAAATTATTTAAAATAAAAATAGAACGAATTTCTCGTAAATTGTTGTTTGGAAGAAAGAAAAGCATCTTAAAAATAATTTATGCAGTCTCGTTTATTATAAAAAAGGTACTAAATATTCTGTTACTTAACTGTAAAATGTAAGTTCTTAACAGACCATCTTAAGTAACTATATATGAAAGTTTGAAACTGTAACAACGCTGATGATATAACAACAGACATAAATAATGCAGACAATGTTATAAATTATGCACGATAAATCTAACGAATACTTTAAAATTCAGTAGTTTTTAAAAGTAAATTTCACCTAAATGCATCCAGAAAAAGGACACATTAAGACTGCTTTTAAAATTATGAGAATCATTAAAATAATGAGGACTTTCACAAATTAAAATGATAGAAACTGTTTGTATGATAATAAATGTTAATCTATCTTTAACTGTAAAATATGTGTGGAATAGGATTTTGCAAACATTTCTTTTACGTCCCGTTGGATTTGATGATCCAGTTAAATGTAAAAAAGACATATATCCGTACTAATATAAAAATAATTGAAGGTTAAATAAGATTAATGTAACATTATTAAAAATACATTTAAATAATGTTTCATCAATATAAGGAATATATGAATGTGAAAAAATCAAGTAATTTTTCAAAATAAACATTGCATACAAATTTTGTGAATTTGAAAGCCAATTCTTAAAATACAAGAGGTGATATTTTAAAAATTGACTTTTCAATTTATAAACATTATGCAATTTTTTAAATTTACAACATGCTATTCTCGATATTTCAAAATATAATAGTAAAACTTTATTAGACAATATTTTTGTCTTGTCATGTTAATACTATTTATAATTCCTTTAACGAAGTGCTGGACGAACTTACTAAGATTAGATTAAATTCTTAATATACGTAATATAGAAATCATGGTAACTCCAAACAAAGAGAAAAGAAAAAAATAGACTTGTTATACTAAATGCTTTGCTATCAAAACTGGTCATGCTAAAGATTCATAATTAAATGTTGCAATGTACTATAATTTACTATTAATATTTCAACGATTATAAAAATAATTTTTTTTTTAATTTTCGTACAATAATTTCAATTAATACTAGTAGTATGTTTTGAAAAGAACGTATATCTAAATTTTCACTTTACACATTCAAAACACAAAATCTATAAATATCTGAAAATTGGTTTATAGTGAATAAAGCCAGTTTTGAAATTACAGCTCTCGAATAACACTGACGGTCCTTTCACCTTCAATTCTAGTGTAATTATGAAGAAACAAACGATTGGATTCATTTGTCATTCATTCAACAAATGATTTCGCGTCCAATTCGAATTAAATCAAGGACAAATATGTTTCTTAGAGTTACAAAAGTCGATCGTAAGTGTGAAACTCGACCCGGATCTAAACGCCGCGTGTGGTATTAAACCAGTCTTCACGGATACGTATGTATCTGCCTAATTGACGTTCCCTGCCTACGTATGTATTGTATCTAATTTTCTGATTAGACAACTTCCTCGCATCTCTTTGTGGAAAGAGGAAAAAAAAATCCCCGTAGAAATTGACGTATCCGTTTTAGAAATGTTCGTTGCAGACACGATGAACTTTAAGATATAACAATAATACATTGTTAGATTTGTTCAAAGAGGATTTTCGTCCTTCAAATAGTACAGCTTTTCTTATTAAGTAGAATCTTAAATAACACAGGGTGTGGCATAGAAACCTACCGATTTTTGAAATCAAGTAGAAGAAATAGATTTTACGTCGATACAAAGGTCCGTGTACTGCATCGCAACATATTCTCAACGGAGAATAACGTTGGTTAATTAAAAGGGTAACCTAACCTCATCTGAGTATCAAGTTTTTTCTTTTTTTCTAAGATTAAAGTTACTTAAATAAACAGAATTAACGGGAAACTAAAATCTAGTTGAATAATAGTTTGTTTAAGAACTGTATTTCTTTGCTGTGATTATTATTAACGAATATATTTTAGTAACAAATAACATGAGACATTTGTCACATTCAATAAGCGTCTGAATACTTATGAACGAGAGTGTATATTTCGGAACGAGGAAACAGCTTTCAAAAAAATCCACCTGTTCAAATAACGAAAAAGATCTACACGTGGTGAATATACAATTATTTGTTAATACTATCACTTAGTTTAGTTTAAAAATAAGACGTTGATTGATTTACTGTATTACATATTATATAATTAGGAGTTACGTACTTTATCCGGATCGCCGGAAGTGAAAGAAGAGGAAAAGAAGACGCGGTCGATGCGGGACAAAGGAAACAGGAACACCGGAAGAGAGTTATTGGGCGGAAATAGAAAATTGCTACAAATAATATAGTGAAGATTTGTAGTTGTTTTTTGTTTATAAAATTTTTGCAATAAATCGTTTGTATAAATTTGTAAACACGAACTATCGGGAACCAAAAAGCGAAAATATGGATAACCTAGTTATACTTATATGTTTGATAGAATAGACACTTTGTTAGATACGTGAAATGTAGAACATGTCACGAACTAGTATTCAGAAATCTCAATGTATTCCTGTATTGATGATCTAAGATCCGAACTTCAGTTTGCAATTAAACAATATAATAATAATCTCGCTTATGACGATTCGTTAAAATCCTAAAACATTTCGTGCTTCACATTTACGCACAAAAGGAAGCGATACAGTATTATATACGTATGTATGTTGCGCTGAAATCAACACACTGAGATAAAGAATATTGTGGAAACGTAATAACAAGTATGTTATTATCAATAACGTGCTATTTATTCAGCACTGAGCATAATAAAACGTCTTAGAAGACAAGGTTGAAGTGCCTGCAAATAAATACCTACATTCCATTTGAAATTTCTCAAGGAAGTTACGAAACGCTTGGAACTTATTCCATTACACATTGAAAGATTCTTGACGGTACTTAAGTACTACCTACTCATTTTTTTAAATGAATTCCTAATCATCCTTTCTTTGGAAATGCATACATTGAAATTTTCCATTCAATGTTTTTCTTCAAATTTCTTCACTTATATATTTATAGAGAAACCGTTGAAGCAATTAAAATGCCTGCTTTGTGAAAATTCCTTTCTTTCTTTTTAAATGAGAATTCTCTTCTTGAATCAATAAATCTTGGTAGAAGGATTTTAGCAATCCTGAATCAAGAGCATTGAGTCAGATTTTCCATATTTTACTGTGATCCAGCAAATCTTTTCCTTTTCATTTAATAAATCTTGGCAGAAGGATCTTAGATCATTCTGACCCAAGTGCATCAAGTTATTCTACGACTTTCCTTTTCATTCGATAAATCTTGGCAGGAGGTTAGTAACCATCTTGACCCAAGTGTATCGAGTTAGATCTTCCACACTCCACTACGATTCAACAAACTTTCTCATTTTGATTCGACAAAACGTGGAGAGTAAATTATAGAGAATAACGGAAATTTTTGAAGAGTAACTTTATTACCTTTTTGAAACGTTTTTTGATAAAGATTACAGATAACGAGTTATTTCAGGTGATCATTTATATTGACTCATTCTCTATACCGTTATACGGTAAATATTTATTGAACACTACTGTTATTTCAAATGCGTAAAATTTTAAAGAGCGTCTTATTGTTTGTAGTGAAAGGAATGACATTAAAAATTTATATGACTTGAGAAAACAAATTTGTTATATTTTACCACGATAAATGAGTTATTGTAAAAAATAATGAGCAAATTATATATTATTTGATTTTTTTAAATATCTGTAATTTTTGTACATTTGTATTTTCATTAAAAAAAAAATGTGTGCAATTTTGTAATTGTTATATTTTACCGCGTTAAATAAGTTAATATAAGAAATAACGAGTGAATTATATATTATTTCATTTCAAAGAAATGTCTAATTTTTCTTACAAGATTTTATTTACAGCATATAGTATAGGATAATATTAAAAACTTAAAATGAGAAAAGAAATTTGTTTCATTTTATTACGATGAATGAGTTGACATAAGAAATGACGAGCGTATGACGCTTGATAGAAATGATTACCTATGCAATAGGTGTCGATATTCTATGTTCTATATGGAAAGGTATAACTTCCTGTTAGTAAACGGAAGTTTGTATCACTGAAAATAGAGCTTCATATAAAGAGTGATAAATCTTTAGGTTCAATGTTTCGAGGAATGTCACTGGACTGTTACTCTTTATGACAGACTGTGTTTATACTGAAAGCAACTATGTATTTAATGATAGTTCTAGATAGAAGGCAGAAGACATATTGAAAGCGATTATTTAATGATTACTTTTGATGACAGTTTAATGTCCTATGGGATATATCATTTAAATACAGTTAGATCAAGTATTTAGTAGCTTTTAATTGTTATTAATTATTAATATTAGAAACTGTTATTAATTATTAATATTAGAAAGAAGTATTACTTTAATTTCTATCGATATTCAGTATAATTTATAATTGACAACTAATAATTTCCTTGCAAATATGGCTTATTTCCCTTTGAAGAACATAGGACTAATATTCTGAGTATTATGTATAATTTAAATGGTAGAAATTTTTATCAATAAATGAAAACAAAGAAAAAAAGTATTTATAATAATACCCTGCTTATTATAATTGGAAAAGTATAGAATTCGTTTATTGACGAAAGCAAAGAAAACGATATTTATAACATTATTCTAATTATTATACATAACTTAAAACGCATAGAGTTTTATCTATAAATAAAAGCAAAGATTAAAATATGTATAATAATATTCTGATTATTATGTATAATTTGTAAAGTACAGAGTTCGTCAATCTACGAAAACAAAGAAAAAAATATTCGTTACTTATAAACTTTTTATATTTGCGTTTGGGATTTTGTATAAAAGTTTAGAAGCAACAATATTTTTGATTTAAACAAGAAATCTTTTCTTAATATATTTTAAGTAGCCGTTTATAATGAAAGTCTTGTATATTTTGAGTTGTTTATTGAAAAAAATTATTTTTCTAACCTCGCTTTTTTACTTTTTTTATTTTGTTTAATTTTGCAGATGTGCATACTCTGATATCTTTTCTCTTTTCTTTTTTTCTGGGAATATCTTAATATAGAATGGAAAAATTGAAATGAATGTTTTAGGAAATTAATAAATATCTTGTAGTTATAAAAAAAAATATGACCACTTTTGATAAAGCTAGAATTTTGTAATATTAAGTTCTTTTCTTATATTTAAGGTGATTTTGTTATGTATGATATCAGTTGCAAATTTGTTGCCATATTCGAAGCGATACGGACTGGTTCAGATCCAATCACTAAATTGATGGGCTAAATTACTAATTACCCGGTATATTATAAGTTTACAGAAAAAACTCTTTCAATCTAAAAACATTCGTTTAAGTATGTATTAAGTTAGTGCAAAAATAATGGCGGTTCTCAAGTGTAGATTTTAAAAACGTATATCTCAGTTAAAAATTATGTTTATTAATCAGAAGGAAAATTATTGATCTTCATATACCTTTCCCAGCAAGAAACAAGTTTGTTTATTCCTGAGATAATTCTGGAGTTCTGGAGATGGCGAATTCTTCGAAAACGTTTCGAGCTGCTGCTTGTTTATTGAAAATCTTGACTGGTAAGAAGTTATCTAAATGTTTAAAAAGGTGGTAGTTTGTCGGAAAGAGGTCTGGAGAAATAAGCTGACTTGTGAAATAAAGTTTCATAATTCAGTTCATTTAATTTCTTCGAAGTCATCTGTGAGACATGCAATCGAGCATTGTTATAAATGACGTTCGCACTCCTCGTCATTTTCACGCTTTTCGTTTTCATCGCGACATTTTTGAAACCAATTTTGATCTATACGTTCGTTAATTGTCCTTTAACCAAAAACACAGTTAATATTTCAAATAGTTTCTGTTACTTTACCACCCAATTTAAACTCATATAATACAACCGTGAGAAATTTGTTTACTTTTTCATGATTAATTCAAGGTTATAAATTCTACAATAGTAAACAATAAGAACCCATAAGCAGTGTCAATTTCACCCTTTAACCATAACTAGAAAAACTGGCGCCAAGTTTGAAATAATACGGTAAATCCAGAAGAGACGCCATACGTGTAATATCTTTTGATCGGGGAAAGAGAATTGTATATTTTCTGTCTTATCGTAATATTGCTTGTGCGCCTCGAAAAACAAATTAGTGTCTATTTGATTGTCGTTGCACGTGCCGTGTCTGCGAAGCATTTAAATTACGTTAAAATTTTATATATGTGAAACATTAATTTTTATTACAAATGTAACAGAGACAGGACAAAGTAAGTACATATGTCATCATTATTAATGTGTTACGATATCCTGATGGAGCTAACTGCAATGTTGGCGAAACGACGGAACGAAAGTACCATTGGACACGGCTTAAACCCGGAAGTCTCGAATAATTATTCAAGTAATCCTGGCCGCGAAGGTCTCAAAAATCTTACATATTCCATCGTTTAATGTGGTTTCTTATTAACTAATAAAAAAATACTTTTAAAATACATTAGTATTTTTAATATATTAAAAAATATATATGTATATAAAAAGAATATTTTTGAAATACATTAGTATTTTTAATATATTAAAAAAAATCATTTAATATTTAAATAATATAATTTTTATACATGTAGCATTTTACCCCATAGGTGTGAGCAGTTCCTACAACGCACTTTACTAGCTTGCCATTTTAAAAAGCTTTTTTTTGAATTCACATATGAAAAAATCCAGACCTAGTTCTATTCTTTATAATATACAAAAAACAAAAAAAAAAATGAGAAGAAGAAGAAGAAGAAACAAATCTTTTAATTAATTTGTTATTGGCTCTTAACCAAAAATGGTGTCGCTCCTGGATTCCCCTTAAAAACCGCAGTTATTTCTGCATCCAACCTAATACTTTCTATACAGCACGAAACTTGTTGAAAATTCGCCGGAATACCTTCGCGTATCTGTCGCCTTCTTGCAGGAGGAGGGGCGCCTGTTCGCCGTCTTCTGGCGTAGGTGTGAACCGGTACGATCAGCCTCGGTCTCGGTATAAGGAATCCACCTTGGTTGTTGTTGCCGCTTTGATTCAACTCGCTCGACTCGCTGTCAGTGGTGCCAGTACTGCTCGATCTTCTCGACTCCGTGTCTTCTCTCGCGGAAGAGCCGACGCGACCACCCTCTAGAACACCCTCTAGTTGAGAGATCACCTCAGCATACGGCTGTCTGTACTCGTCTTCTCTAGATGGTGGTTTGCTTCTCGAACTGTTCGTCCAGTTAACGCCACACTCGCGCCAGCTTGCTTCGTACAACAGCTCCATAGCTCGTCCTCGGGTAGCGTCCGGATCTAATAACAATCCTGGATCCTCTAGGACTGCTCTGCCTGGATAACTTCTGACTTTCATGCTCGAAGAAGTGTCAAAGCTCCAGGGATCTAATATTCTTCTTTTAGATAGATGAGCAAAGATTTCTTCTAATCAGATAGATTCTTTTAACAGGCAGAATTCGATCTTTTACTATATTCACTAGTAGATGGTGAAGAGAAATGCGTCAAAGCATTGCTCCAGGACAACAAGCCGTGAAGGCTGGTTCAATAGAGCGGCCTTGAGCATGATTCACCACGGACGACGATACTTTCTGGTGTCCCTGAGTGGTACTTTTTCAATCCGAGGATACGAGCTAATTCGAATATGTAAAATGTAATTACACGAGAATATGGATTGAAGTCGCGTGTCTCTTTCATTCGTCAAGATCTCATCGTTGAGATTTACCGTGGGAACGTGAAATTCGACGCTGATTTGGCGTTCGTCCAAGAGGAAGATCGATGAATAAGCTCCCCTCGATGATGGTGTGGCTTCTGTTTGACTTTATGTCAGCCCTCCGGTCAGAATTCCCCGGTCTTCGGTCTTTAAATCTTCGGCATGCTCATGTTGCGTAAAGCACAGGGGAAAACACGCGTTGTTGGGTGTCTCACATTCAGGCTGACTGGGAGTTCCCGGTTGGGTCGATGGCTTTCGAGCGAATCACAAAGTGTCGCGCGTATACCTCAGGTCCCTTCCGTCTTCGCGCCGGCTCATGTTTCACGGCGGCGGAGAAATGATAAAATGCGGAAAAATTCAGAGTCGCACAGCTTTCAAACGTGCTGATTCGAAGCTCGGGTGAAGGAGAGAACAATGGCGCAGCTATTCTTAGGTCCCCTCTGCTCGAAGATTGCTTCCGATACTAATCGAGTTTCTCGATCACCGAACGAAAGAAACGATCGAACTTTCTTACCGTGCTGTATCGAAGTAACTTATATCCTTGTTTCCATATCAGACAGTTTTCTTTGTCATCTTCTGTTCGATGCACTAACAACGAGACACTTCGTTTCGTTTCAATTCGAGTTTCGACTTTATCCTTCAACTGTCGTACAAAAGTGACTACATCGAAGTGAATTATAATGTATCACAAAGGATAATAAATTGATAGATCGATCGATCGATTGTGAGTGAGAGATTTAACGATCGAAGAATCAGATCGGGGTTAACTTTGTTTTCACTCGCGTCGAAAGTTTTAGGTTAAGAAACTACTTTTTATCGGTAAAGATTCGTTGAGAAGAGAGAAATGAAGATTTGCGAGAGGAGAGGAGTTGAACGACGTTCACACAAAAGACGATCCTGCCCGTGACGCGAACGAGGACACTAGCAGGACCACTCCTTCGAGACTGACGCTCACTGACAGCGTTCACGACTGGTGAAAAGTACGCCCGCAAAGAGCGTGCACGAGAAACTCCCTTCCCCTCCGACTACTGATCCCCCCACTGTGTGCCCGCTGTTAGCGAGAGAAAGGACAGTGGTTCTCAGGCGGGAACGATCGGATTCTATGCAACCACTCCCACGTACTTACCTATGTAATGGATAGTTCGTGAACATTGGTATAATGTCATCCTGTATTTGGTGTTAATTACAGGATTTTATAAAAACGTGTATTAGAAGGTACAAGAAAATATTTTTAGAGTGCTTTAATTTTGTGAATGAATCCTTTTTGAATGTATAATCATGCATATCAAATATTTATGAAGAGGTTTTATTGAGTGTAATTTGAGTAATAACGAAGTGCATTTGATACTATGACAAAAACTTTAGAGGATTTTAATTTTGTAAATATTCCTTTTTGCGTGTGTAATAATGCATATTGAACATTCAGGAAGTATAATACTTCTGAAGAAATTTTATCGAATGCAATATAGGCAACAATAAAGTGTAAAAATACTGTAATACAAAATTTTCAGGGTGTTTTAATTTTGCAAATATTCTGTTTTGTAGTGTAATAATAAATATTGAATATTCATACAAAAAATATAGTATTTTTGAAGAGCTTTTATTAAATGCAACTTGAGCTACTATAAACTGTATTTGATACTATAATAATAAATTTTTGGGGGATTTTAATAATTTTCAATATTCGCTTTTGTAGGCGTAATAATAAATATCGAATATCCAGAAAATATGACACTTTCGAATAAATTTTATTGAATTGAACAAAAAATTTTCAAGGTATTCTAATTTTGTACATCTTTATTTTTGTATGTACGATACCGCATACTGAATATTCTGGAAACATGAAACTTTTAAAGAGAGTTTATTGTATGCAACTTGAGAAACAATAAAATCTATTTGATACTATAAACGATGAGCTTGTAAGTATGTTAACTGTGTCAACTGTCTAGATATGTCCATATCTTTATCAAAACTACTCTCCTTAAGTTTTACATGTAACTCTGTTAAAAATCATTCTATTGTATTGCACATTTAAATTACCTAACTACGTTTGTTTCACTTATACTTTTTCAAAACATAAATATTTAGAAACATTATTTTGTACAATACGCGATTCCATTGTAATTCTTTGGATTATCTTAAAATATCTTTCCTTGAAGAATTCTTCGTTTATATATTGTTCCTTCTTTTTTAAATAAAGAACATGTACATGTATAAAAATATACAAAATGTTAAGCTTGTTTGTTAGCGAACATAATAAAACCACAATGTTAGTAAATATAATTGCACTTTTAAAAACACTTCTAACGATGTTAAATTCTCTTAAAATTCATTTTCCAAGAAACCAACGTAACAATTCCAGACAGCTGTTATTACCTTCAAGTTGAGAGTCAAATTGCTCAGTTCAGTGGGAACTAAATGATAAGAGTAATACCAGGTATATTTTTCCGTAATTTACATGTTTGCTCTCCGTAAATCGCAGTGAAATAATATACTCTAATTGTGAGAACAAGATTAAGCGATACACCACGGGCATTTGTCAGGTAGTGGGAACATTATGTGCAAAGGTGGAATAATCTTTGCCGGAGTAGTTTTTGTTTTCTTTTCGCGTTTTACGCTTGATTCATCATTACTTGTGTCTCATACTTTCCTCAGATTCTTTTTCATTTCCATCATGTCATTATTTCTCATTTACTATTTTTTCTTTTCTTTTTATAACATTTTACCGTGTGGCAATCAGATTTCTCGAGTAACCTAAATGTCGTAAATGTCTTTCATCGCTTTTTCGTTGAAAATGTTTTGTTGCTACACTTTACACTGGCGTAAGTTTCATTCTAAAATAAACTTTAAATCGAAGATCTCAAATGTTACGAACACACTGCCTTTTCCCATTATATAGCGTAATCATGTATTATATTTATTATACAATACGATTATGTTATTATTATTATTAATATTATCATCATCATCATCATTATCATCATTATTATTATCATTATAATTATTATTAATAATAACTTCCATTATTTAGAAGTACAACTATTCCGAATATTTACAACATTTTATTGCGAATCTAAACGCGGAAAAGGTGAGTAACAATCACAGGTAGGAAGGGTCGAAGTTGGGAGAAAATCCAAGAAGCGACGCTCGACCTCAAACCCTTTCTTCCTTAACCGTTGATTGGCCAGAACCAAGCAACCAAAACCCCTATAAAAACTCAGTACCCACGCAAAATCCATAGTTTTTCACAGGTTTTTTGTAACTTTTCCTACATGATTCGCAAGCTCCTGCATGGTTTCACTCCAATTTTATAATCTCATTGTTAACTAACGTCTCGATACTTTTCAGTGCATAAGGAGGACTTACTCCAGGCGGCACTACTCAATTTTCAGGTGAAAAGGATAAAAAAAAATCCATAGTTTTTCATAATCGATACAATCGTAAGGACACACGTTTGTTCAATATAAACATTTAATAAAGACAGCCTCAATCATATTCTGGAATCAAACATACTCTCATAATACGAGACAAAGACGATTTCAACCTTTACGGCCCGTTCCATAACACAAGACATTTTTTTTTAATACATTCATCCTTTTTTACAATTAAAAATATAAACAATTTTAATACCACATCGGAAAATTTGTATATTTTTACTTAAAAATGTCGCTTCTTGCATTTCACAAATTATATCTCTAATTAAACAATAGAAGTGTAATTGAAAAATTATTATATAATATTATTATAGTATTACTTGTTTTTATGGTGAACACTTAAGTACAGTTTTTGTACTGCAAAAAGATATGGCTACTACAGATACGAAGGTGTAATAATTTTATGTAAATTACCACCAGATGAGGAACCTGTAACATAATGTTACCGTTAAGGTTTTATTTAAATTATTACGGAAACGGCTGAGTTTCCTCTATATCATGTAATAAAGGAGACTGTTAACATATATGAGGCTGCTCGATTTAATTCGTACTTTTATTTAGTTTTCTCTAGTAATTCACTCCAATCATTATAATTTCGTTGTACCTCTATTTCTTCCTTGTTGTTGCAGTTTTATTTATTGCCTCGAACTGCAATAATTCAAATTCTTACTTCAGTGTAAATTCTAAATTAATCCAGATACCTACATTATATTATAATATTTATCTTGTCTTTACAGTAAGAAATATATCAATTTATTTGTAAAATAAAATTACTCAAGGATATAAATGTTTCTGATACGAAACATTATGCAGAAATGTGCAATAATAAGCGATAGAAAATATTTTCGAAAAATTATTTTTATCTATGTTATTCGAAATCCGAGTTAAAATTTGAAATTTTATTAGAGGGATTGTAAGAGAAAGTTTAACACTGGAAGCTATTGGACCATTTATACTAATGCAATACAATTAAAACTTCGAATTTGAAAATTTTCGAGAATATTAAAAAAAAATGTCTTTTTAAATATTTAAAAATATGTTCGATTATATATGAAAGTTAAATGCAATGAAAATTAAGATAGTTTCTTCCTCTCCTTGAATTATAGAAATATTTTAGATATTTATTTCAGTTATAATTTTATTTTTATTTTTATTGTACCAAGTGACAAAGTACAAAAGATATACTACATTTGATCAAACAGCACAAGCTGTTGTGATCTATATAAGCTGATGTTGAAATTGTGACCTCGAGAAATTTTTAACTACGTGATATCCTCGTTGCAAACGAAAGGAAACAAAGTTTCGCACGTTCTCGTTCAGGAAATTTTATTCGCTTATTTTTACAGACACTGTCCAGTCGTCAATGTGACACACTGCAATATTGTTTTATAAATAATCGAACCGATGCATTAATTGCTATGCTATCACGGTGCGCGAACTTCCGAGAGAAAGGACAGTGATTCTCATTTGCTCGTCAAAGCAGCATTAGTTTCGCGAATGAATCAGTAAATGTTATCGAATAGTTATAATATACGCTTTAAAAAATAACAATTTCAATGCCAATTAAAAATATCGTAAAAACGAAGTATAGAAAGTATATTGTGTACTCAAAAATTGTTTATCTAAAGAGTTGATGGGGAGAAAGTAAATAAATTAGTCGTTTCAGAGATATACTTGGTCTTTCAGAAATTTGCAAAATATCTCTTCAATTAGCTTTGAAAATAATAGAATAAGTAATGTTTCATGAGATCAACGTGTTAATAAGTAATAAATTACATTCAATGTGCTTTCATCGATACAAAATTGCAAGAGAATTTACAATTGTATTTAAAGCTTTTGGTTTGATTGTATTTACTATTAATTAGTTTATTCTTTATTTTCGAAGTATAAAATACTTTCATAAAATGTGCAATTAGAAATATTGTAATTTTCTTTTTTCTTTTGTTATTTCCCGTTATATATGTTTTACGGTTTTATTGATTTTTATCGACTTTATTATCTCATTAATTTTAGTAAATGTAATTAAGCTGATAAAAATCCAGTTAACGGAAACTTGTAAGGATTAAAAAGTATATTTATTACCGTTACTACGTTATTCTCAGAGTTTCGTCGATTTGCTATTGCAGTTTTTCATTTCCTCGTCTAATCTTTCGTCTTTCTTTGTCTTTTCTTTATAACTTCACTTCCTTATTAGTCTTTTTCATTTATTTCACTAACTTCTTCTACTTTTCTCTTTCTCCTTTCTCTACTGCAATCTCCAAAATCACTCTTATCTATTAAAGTCTTCTTTACTGATTATTTCATGTATGTTTTTCTTTCTAAAACATTTTCTTCTTTAATCTTTATTTCTACGTTACCTATTATTCCTAAACTTGCTATCTAACCTAGTTTTCGCTTAATTTCACTAATTTTTTATTTATATCAACAAAAAATTTCACCAAGACTCTAATCAAATCCATCGTTACTATATTATTCATTGAATCAATTACTTAATGTATTTAATAGTCTTAATATACGTCTTGCTTAAGTACCTGCTGAGTATTAGAAGTGTGAATTAATTTTGAGAGATTTATTGGCTAAAACTGTATTTAGTTGAAGAAAATGGTGTGTCAATATTCGGTGACTGTTGTTCGGTCAATATCCTGACATTCATACTATTTTTTCACTGTCCTAAGTGTTCTTTATCATTGACATTAAAATCACCACTAGTATTCACAAGTTTCAACCGATGAAGAAGACTTTTCGTAAGTTTTAAATCCCTTTCATTGTTGTTGACACTTTGGAAATTTGCTAGCATTCTTCTGTTACCGTCATTTGTCCTTAATTTTATCCTTTGCGCATTTTCATTTCAATTTAGCGAAAGAAACTTCTAATTTTTACAGATTTGGAAACTTAACACATCTAAATATTGGCTGCTGAAAACCCGAGTACCAGTATTCACATTGTTTACAGTGAAACTATTCACAAAATAGTATATAGTATATTTTTTCAAATAAATATACCATAATTTTACAGAATATTCGCCATGTGAGTTTTAACGAAAATCAAATATCCATTAAAACCGCACAGACTGATCTAATCCTGCAATAATCCAGGGCGTATAATGTGTTAGAGTATTTTGACTTTTGTAAACAATTTGACCAATTTTACGACTAACAATTGAATATCTACCTTTTGCCATGTGAGTTACGTACTAAAATCTGTAGTAATGAAAGGTTAACATGCTGTTGATTATTACCAGCAGCTATTTTTTTTTCTTATCAAAAAGGTAGAGTAACAAATGTTGAAAATGCTCTTTTGAATGTTCCATTTCAATGTTTCTGAAAGATATGATTGTTTACGCGTCTTTTGCATGCAATATGCTGGAAATTAAACGTAAAATATCGAAAATGTTTTTATGCGATAAATGTAATTGGAATTCGTTCGATGAAACGTACAACTGGAATCTTCTTAAATTTAATTTACATTCCTAATATTCTTTAAGTATCCTCGCCACTGTGTATAGTTTTGAAAATTGAGGTTTAAAGATGATTGTGCGTAAGACGAACCAGTATTGCGCTGTTCAAAAGATCTGATATAATCATGTATTGAATGTACTTTAAGTACACAACTTCCCCTCCATTGAAATTAAGGTAAAGTGCCCTTTGTCATAAGCCAGCCATTCTGGGTGCCATTTTTAGTGAAAAGGTTGTCGACCTCTGCTTCAAAAGATAACCATAAGGATATTACTAAGAATTATCATCGTACTTTTGTAATTTCCGAAAAATATACAAATGTATCATAATAGGTAAGGAATGCACGTAATATAAAAAAATATTCAAATTATACTACCTGGAAGATAAAATTATTTTTTATCCAAGTTTCACTATTTTTACTATACTCTCAAAGATATGAATTTGCATAAAAATCAACATTCTACTTATTCTTCAATTGATTTAGTTGAGTACTGAAAAGTTTCGAGTTTTTCTTTATTTTTTCGTGGTAATTTAGCGCAGGTAACTAACTGTAATGTTTAATTTTACAAAACAATTTTCACAATAAGTGCAGTGAAACATTTTGAATTTTACATTTGGAGCTAATAATATTATACAATTAACGTGACGCTAAACTTATATTAAGAAAAAGAAAAAAAAGAGAAATATGTACTTGTTTAGTCTTTTAATCTTGCGTGAAATTTTATCACGATAAATTTTTCTCTATCTTTTCTACTGAAAGGGAGCCATGTTTGTTTCCGTAATTATTTACGCAATCGTTGCGCGACGTGACGTTTAAACGTCCTACCTTTGCACAGTTGGCTTATTCGTTGCTGTCGTACGTAAAAATTCGTGTTATAACGCTACACGTCATCCGTTACGTTCAGATTTAATTATGGTATCGTTTCTGGTTGCGCAAACCGTGTCCAAACGCGTTCAATCGGTACCGGAAGTAAAAGGAAATTCGTCGAGAATTGTAAAGTAGCTTGAGATAAGGAAATTCTTAAGCGAAGCGTGATGTTATGCGATCATTTTACAGCACTTTGTAAAAGTAGTATAGATACGCAAAGATTTCGAGTTTAAAGGTGTAAATATTTTTTTATTTTTAGTTTTTTAATATTACTTTCTGTATATAGGTTTTGCATTCCAAATTAATTCTTTTGTACATCGTATTCACTTTTTTGCACTCCAAATTAACTTTTTCGCAGGCCTTTCACAAATTAAATTCACCTGTTTATAAATCAAGCTTTCGTGCTTTGTTTTCTTAAGTTACTTTAACAAACAAATATCCGATGCAAAATTATTATTCCGAAAGCAAAATTTGATTGAATATATCTAATGATACTTAAATATAAAATACCAGAATCACAAAATTAACAATTAATATTCATACATATATTATACATTTTATCTATAATAGTTTTCCTATAAATTCTTTATAATGATTCTCATAGTAGATGAATTCGTGTACATATATAAATATTTTTTTTTTGGTTAAATAAACATTTTATGTTAATTTTATGTCATTTTATGTTATTTTATATTTAAGTACTGTTACATATATGCAATAAAGCTTTTCTTTCAGAATAATAACTTTGCATTGGGTGTTTTTCTGTTAAAGTAGCTTAAGGAAACAAATTTGTAGAAAGACTTGAGTATTGAAAAGATGAATTTGATTTACAAAAGGGTGAATAAAATCTGCAAAACGGTTAATCTAGAGTGCAAAAAGGTGAATATAATCTACAAAAGGAACAATTTGGAGTACAAAATCTGTACAGAGTAATAATTTTATTTTCGGTACTTGCGTATCTCAATTTCGAGCTACAACGAAATAGGACGATTGACGAATTAATTAATTTAATTGATTTAATTTTTCAGGAAAATGGAAATTACGAGGGTAATTTAATGTCGTTACAAATATTTTTCAATACGATTTCTAAACATTTTCAGCATCGTACCTGTAATTTTGATATCACAAAATTTCCTGATAATCTGTATTTTTTATTAAAAAAACACACTTAAATCATCGAATTGATGAGACATTTTCTTATTCCTTTTTTTTTTTAGAAAGGTTTATGTAATATCGACTTTTATGAAACTCGAAAACTTTCACTTTCTCATTTGTTTGCAGCAGCAGCAACTATATTACACATGTACAATGCAACGAACACAATATTTACACATTTTTATTGTCACATAAAAACTTGGAAAGTTAATAAAACCAACTTGTTTTTCAACATTTTGCAGGATGACGCACGAACTTGTTCAAAAGACGTAAAACCTCCTACATATTCAATTAAATACGAAGATCTGCAGATACCTCATAAGGGTCCCTTTCGTGAACTACATACAATGGTTCCTCTTAATACTTGTATCCCACTTGAAGCAGAATAATTGTTTTTAAATTAGACCAAACGACTTGACTTGCTTCTTGAGCAATTAGAAAGATTACTTTACTAGATAATGTATAAAAAAAAATATTTAAAACATTACAATTTGTTGAAATCGCAAAAATCTAGCGAAGGTCTCCTTTTTACAAATTTTTTATGTGAACCTTGTAATAAAAATTTGAAAAAAAACATTTTCTGCAGATTCGTGTCATTTATATACATGCTTAAAAATTTCATAAAAATCGATTGATACAGAAACAAACGACAGTCATTGAAATGTGCAAAAATCTTCAGATTTATCACAGTTGAGACTGAGAGTCGTGAAAAACTTTGAAACTCATAGCAAAGTTAACTACTTCTGATGAAATTTTCAACACGTATATAACTAACATAAATCTACAGAACGTACATTTCTAAATTTTCATTGCAGTCTCAGATAAAAAAAAAAAGGAATTGTAAAATGTGATATTTACTGTTCTCTTCGTAATTTCGACCAATTGCAATTTTCTTCGTAATTTTTTTTACACCTCATCTGATAAGCTACATATTGTAATTTAAAAAAAAAATCGTTTGGTTTAATTTTAAAGAAATTATTCTGTTTTAAAGACTGTCGAATATTAATAAAAGTCGATATATTTAAAAATACGACGGTGTCCTGAGTAAATTTAACACTTTGTTGTCGTGTTATTGTCACAAAGAAGAAAAATTTTGTTTTATGGATCAATTAACACTAGAACTACCTGATTCTACCATTACATATTTGAAGAATGTGCTTTCAGGTATAGCTTTTTAAAAATAAAAATTATAAATGTATCAAGTAATTTATATGTAAATAGCCAATATACAAAATCGTATTTTTTTAATTTAAATATCTATTATTGAAACCATTTTTCTTTGTAATCCACTTACGGAATACATTTCTTGTAGATAGATTTTATTTGGAATATGCACTTTTTACAAACATACTTTTTGCATTCAAAACTAGATGAATTCATTCTGTTTTTGTAGCACAATCAAATTTGACAGGATTTAAGTGTATTAGAAATTTCTTTCGAATTTCTTGAAGTGCAGTCTATTAAGCTACATCTCTGTTGCTGTGTAGAAATTTGTCAAAGACCCATAAAGATAATAATTTTCGAGATATAAAACGTTGAAACTTTGAATAAGCGAATGAAAAGATATCGATGCATATATTTCAGTCTGAAACTTATTTTATAACTCATTTTATTCATTCGTCATTTTGATGTGTCTAGATACATTTAAATATACTTTAGATAGATAATTAAAAATTAAAACGTTTGAAAGAAAACAAATAAGGAAATATAACAGTTATTACATATTATTAAAAGTCATTATAAATTTCTACAATTATATCAACACGATATTAATAATTGTAATGCAAAATATTTGAAACCCGTTAATTTGAGAGGCTTGATAGTTTTAATGTTAAACGATGAATCCAAATATCCTCTGGTTTGTAAATATTTTCATCACAAATTGCAAATCGTATAATTTCTGTTTGAAAAAAATATATTGACCAGAGATTCAAAATTTGGCAAATATCAGGCGGATATTTCGAGTCGATTTCGCAGAATGCAGGGTGAATTTCCTTCAATACGAACCGAATCGTTATCGTTCGAAAAGAATGCGATGTATTTTCAGCAACATTTTATTTATAACTACCGCTACGAGAAACCGGTTTTTCGGTGAAAAAGGCAATGCTTGAATCATTCTGTTCCTGAAAAGAACGATGAATCATACACTGCATAGCTTGCCCCGCGGGATTAAAGTGAATTTATTGGAAATTTCTCGTCAAACGGAACGGAAATTCTGCGGGAGGATTTTTCTTTTAATCTGTTCGAAACGAAGTTTAAACACAATCATTGCTCGTTTGATATCTGGAGGCGTTGAACGTTTGAATAGTGCAATGATTGATACTAATGATGAATGTAATTCAAGTAAATTGAGTTCTTATGGGATATACGTGGGTAATTTGTATTATAAGCGTTCTAAATAGATTGGCAACACCTAACAATTGATCCTTAATAACGTCAACTTGTTATATTTAACTCTGATTTATGTTTTATAATAATGCAATATGCAACTCGATATGAAAAAATGTGAATTCTATGAAATTATTGTTCTTTTTAGTATTTACTTTAACTTTCTTTTATTAAAATAATAATACTTGAGTACATACAGCAATTGTCTGCGTTTTTTGTGTGCTAAATTACTGAAAAAATTCCTTTAATTATTAACTCTTTTAACTCCAACACACTTTTGCCATCAAACTTTTGAAAATCAACAGCTTCGTTTCGACAGGAAAAAATTACACATATTCATGAGTTTATTTATTTTCATTTATTTACTTTTATTTATTTATTTTATTTTATGCTGCCTTATTTTAATATAAATAAAATTCAAATGGAGTTATGCTCCGTATTATGAACATCTCTGTAGCGGCATCAGTGGATGTAAAGGGTTAAATGAGCCGTTTATTTTGAAAGTGGCCTAAGTCCATTTATCTTCAAATCGAGATATTTAAGGGTTTGCGTTTCAATGAATTTAAAAATATACGTATAGGATACTAATGAGTCATACTGCTTAAGTGTATCTAAGGGTGTTAAATTTATAATTCCTATTAAAATAGTGGCAATTATTAAGTGAATAATATGCGTTTTCTTATCAAGAATGGAGTTAGGCCACTTTCAAACTACACGGTTCAATTATTGAACTAACTCTGAAAACTTATGTGTCAAGAATTATCGTATTTGCTCGGAATATAAGCAACCTGAAATGCTTTACTGATAAATAATATGAAGTTGTACATGTAACCATGGCAACCGGAAAAAATTGACAAATGGAGTTAGGCCACTTTCAAAATAAACGGCTCAAATATACAATCTTTCACCCAACTCGAACAGTTTAAATATAAGGTGAAATAAGGTGAAATAATGTTTTAACTAAAGTTTTATCTGTTTTATTATTAAGTGTAGAAATAAATTCTTTTCGACTGGATTCACATAATCAGTAAAACCATTCAAATCGAAATATTCGCGATGGTATTCGTAAGTTGCCAGAAAAGTGTTAAAAAAATCATTAACAATAATAGAAATTATTTCGATGATTGATCTGTTTTCATTATTTTCAAATAAAATTTTTACTGTACTCAAAAGTTGAAAAGAATTAATTTTTACACCTAACATATCCTCAAATATACGAATTTGCATAAAAA
Organism: Anthophora plumipes; assembly: GCA_951804975.1. NCBI lineage: Eukaryota > Metazoa > Arthropoda > Insecta > Hymenoptera > Apidae > Anthophora > Anthophora plumipes. The sequence goes on from OX638120.1 coordinate 11,045,648, forward strand.
TCCACAGTCTAGTCGTAAGTGTATAGTACTTTTTACAATTAGCGTATTTTTACTACCTGTATAAACGCATTCATTATTCGTAATGCAATAAAATATTAATAAAAGAGAAAAAAAAAAACAAGGAGGCTCAGGACGAAATACATTCTTCTTTACTTTATGTCCGTCTATCCTCCCTCTATTTATTTTCTCTTTGCATAATCAACAGCCGTAAATGAAATTTACGAATTTCCTCGAGAATGTCGAGAAATCTGTGTAACGAAATTCCGGTGTAACGAACCACAGAATCATTTGTCATAAAATAAAATATGGTTTGAAGGCAAACTCACTACTGTCGTGCATGCAAAAGAACTAAGTGTATTTGCATGGAAAACTCAGAATCACGACGCAGAAGGGCGTAACGGTACACTATGCCGTTGCAAGGAACAATGGTCGGCCTTGGCTGCAGACTTGGTGAATGAACTAAAATTACACGTTGCGAAGGAAGATTAAAAGCCGACACGATTTCCGTCATTTACGAAGCTCTTTCATTCGAAACGATTTTTCACATGTGTCCAGAACGTACTACCAATCACGCTACTTTCGTACCGCAACGCGTAGAAAACCATAGTCAGGCTAACCTTCATCGAACGAGCTGGAAATACCTCAAGATTCTAGAGCTATCTTCCTTAGATACAGAGTGGCTCAATATTGAAATAGTAACTTCAAAAATACGTAACAATTATCTTATGTTTACTTGGTGTGCAATTAACCCTGCGGCTGTCGCAGTTCTAAAAATTCTTTCACAGCTCGCGATGTATCCAAGAAATACAGCAACTTAAAATCCACGCTGCGGTAACAATTTTTGCAAGAGAAAAGCCATACAAATATATGTAAAATGTTTAATTATATTAAGATAAGTACAAAATATATAGATATAATTAGAATAAATATAAAATAGATAATTACTGAATCAAATATAGAGAGTGAACAATTATGTTTAATTTAAACTAATCAAAATTCTCAATTAATCAATTTGTAAAATGATTATAACATCCATCACATATAATGCTCAAGACAAAAACGTATTGTAAAATTTACAAGAATATTTTGATAAACGTTTTAGATGCATAGCAAGTAGAACACCTTTTATTTTGCTCGTCGTATGTACACTCCCGTCCATAAATCATCGGACACTTGCACATTTGGAGTAAAATGATTATTAGAACGTAAATACAATTTTTCGTCGCGAGTTTATTGTGGATTTTGTTATATTTACCTATTTTACGGTTATATCTGAATGCGAAGTTAAAAGTATACCTGTATAACGTGAATAAATGTTAAGGAAAAGAGGTATTTATTAAATACAGCTTCAATTTTATACTGTGTTATTCTGTATACACATTTGCTTTGCTTCGACAGTACAAAGTTAACTGAAAAATATATCTGCAGCATCGTTAAGTGTTTATGAACATTTTAAGAAGGGTTTTTCACTAAACACAGACAAACATGGTGCTAAGAAACTGCATCGTTCGATCTTCTTCGTTTTTCGTTCGACAATTACTATGATCACAATGAATACTTTCAGAAAACAATTATTCATTAAACAATGTTCACGTAATGGTTACTGTTGCAAAAAAAGAGTATACTGTTCGAGAAACTGAGGTAAAAAGTAACATTTCCAAGTCCGAATCCTAATTTTATGAAGTGTCCTGTGACTTATGGACGGGAGTGTACATCTGTGCTTTGCGTGTCAGAAAATGTTTGGAATATAATGGCGAAACATTTGAACACTTATTGTAATAAAATACAGTTCTGACCTAAGATGTCGAATATCTTGTAATGTATTGTTTTTAAGATGACCCTAATACTTTTATACGCAGAATATTGAGAAGAATCAAAAAATGTTAAAAAAGAGTAGGGCTGCGTTTAAAAAAAAAAGGTGCAATTGTGCAACAAAAGTGGTGTCATAGGAAAACAGTACTTAGTTCGCCATTCAATATTGTCCTCTACCATTTTTCTTTATTGTCGTTTACAAAAAAATTATAGCCCGTCCTACTTTCGAGAATAACTCTATATAGTCATGGTAATATTTAATCGTCTTCTTATTTCATCTAACACTAATGGTGTTACCAGATTCCTCTACAGAGTTAATTACTTTTGTTTTAATAAACCTGTCGTTTTACCAATACGAAGGTAATTATCTTCGTTTCAATATTTATCAATAAATATTACGTTAATACATCTTTATTTCTATCTATATTTGTAAAATAAGATAAAACATAACTAGGGAATTCAACGGTGTTAGGAAACGATTATCAAAGCAATTCATATACATAAGTAAATAGAATATTAATTTTTAAAATAAGAATTAAGATAATAATTAAAAAATTCAATTTGTACTAAGTGACATAATCAGAATAATTTTCAATCAACACGAATAAAAATTATAATAATAAATAACTATGAAATGAACTATGAAAGGATGGTTCTGATTCGTTCAAATCGGAAAACCGAACTATGGAATTTTATATAAATAGAATGAAAGTAAAAAATAATGGAGCTGAGAAAAAGAATCTTCAAACAATCTTCAACGAAACTAAACATACACTTTGTGAGACGAAAGAGACTCTGAAAAATATCGCACCAGCGAAAACCAAGCGTTCAAGGAAGCTGAACACACTATTTGTTCAAACCGACAACGCAACAGCATTTTTAATCTAAAAATTGTGTTTGTATTTTCTTTCAATTTCATTCATACACGTCGAATATGTTAGGTGAACGAATACTTTTGCAGCTGACTGTACGTGTATGCAGATGGGAAATGAAGCACTTATGATTTAGTAAAGGAAATAATTTAGGAAGAGAGAAAAATCAGTTACTCACCCTCCATAACATATACAATGGAACCGACATCTCCTTCGCGGATGATAGTTGAACCAGCCGAAAAGGTAACAGGATACATGCAATCCACGATTTCTCGAATCTGCGTCAGCTCCAGGTTTTTCATGAAGTCATTGTCCAAAATAGCAACTTTGATCAATTCCCGAGACCTTTAAACAATAAAACAGATCTCACTTATTACCAGTTTTTCTTCCATCTCGGAAAGGATGTCATAAAAAAGAATAAAGAAACATAAAATTCATAATTATCAAGATAATCGAAAGTTAAATTACTATCTAAATTGAAAATATCTTTAACAAAATTTTCTAATTTCGTCGGAAAGGAATACAAAAAGTGAATTTTTTTTTGTTGATTCTTTAAATCTGTGCACTTTTCAATATCACTTTGCTCGGAAATGAAAGTTACGTTGAAAAAAAAAATAACTATATTTAACGCTGCTCTCTTCGCTTACACTACACATTCGTATCTCTTTCACTCCGAGACGTCAAAAACTGTCTCCGGTGGACAATAAAAATTCCAAATGAATGAAAATGATACAAATACTGTTGGAATACTTCATTATTTTCCATTAACATTATACATCATCCTGATTAAATGTTATATAGCAATGCAAATTTCAAAATAAAATGTTCTGTTTCTAAGCTTGCACATAACTGTTCAGTTGAACCAAATTAAATAGTATTTTTCGGACGCATTAAATTCCATTTTATTTGTATGTCAAGGGGTTAAGTACTAAAAATGCATTACATTGTTTGAGTACATCACAACATTGATGGATGATGTCTGCAACGATTAAATGACGCTTGCTACTTCTGGGTGTTGTACATACTCGCTGAAGTAATTTTTCGAATTGTATAATAATGGATTGTATTTTTATGATTGAATTGGAATAACACACTTTGTATAAAAATCTATATTTACAAGTATAACAATGTTTGAAGTGTATGTATATTCTTGTATGTTTCATCTTTGTGAATGAATGTATCTTGTATGCTACATGTACTACTGTGTTACTAATGTGTACTTAATGTTTTACTCGATGCTTTGCTTAATGTTTTGTGTTTAATGTTCAATGCTTGATTCTCAATGTTCACTGCTTAATGTTCTATGCTTCTGAATGTTCACTTCTTAATGTGTTTGCTGTTTTATAAACTATGTGTGTCGTTGTGATTTGTTTATGAACTATGTAGGAAGTGGTTGAAGAGTGTCGATTGATGTTTCTATGTTTTCAGGGGTGATGCTTGTGTCAAAGGAGTAGGAAAATTGTTGAATAATCTATTTATTATATAACCTAACCTGATTGTATGAGTCTTCGACTTCGACATTTGGCGCAGTCATAAAGTCATTGAGTATTTCGTGTCTCAGCAACTTGAGAGGTCGTTTACGATTGAACAACATTAAGTACTTAAATACTAGAAGTATGAACTACTTATTGAGGTGCAAAAGTGTTGAAATGCATTATTACTTTAATTTTCAATAAAGTTCGTTTTCTTTTTTTAAAGTGTTTATGTGATATTTTTTGAATTTTTAATCAATAGTTCTAATCATTGTAACAGTTTTGAGAGTCACTGTATGGTGAATATTTCATGAGCGAGCAATCTCTTTCTCCAAATCTTGAAAATTGACTTGAAATTATGAAAGTCCTTCTCACTTTCATCTCAGTGAAAGTGAATGATATGTAAACTGTAAAAAATGTAATGAATAGCGCACAGATTACATTTGATATACATTACAATGTTAATACTTCATCATTAACTGTGTTTATTACATTGTTCCATATTCATGTATGTAAAAATTACTATTACAGTAAAATGCAAAAACTCGGGAACTTCGTCCATGAATCGAAACGCAGCTTGAATCTTTAAAACGAAAGTGCGAAGTATGTAAATTACTTTCAATGTTAGCTGCTTTAACTTTTCGTAACTTGCGCTCTTGCCAATAATTCTTTCGTTTTTCTAGTATTTCATTGTAGAATTGTACTATGATATCAAATATGATTTAGAAATGATCATTATTTGGGAGGGGGGACAAAGAAAATCAGGAAACGAGAACTGAAATTATTTAGATTTCGTTTTGAAAAATTTCATTTCAGTAATTACGAGACAGTGAAAATAATAAATCCTGAGAATGAAAGAACTATCGGAAATTTTTAAAGAATTTTTTGTAAATAAAGTACGTGTTAAATAAAAATTAATATCTATTCTTTGAAAAAAACGTAGTTGCATTTGAACCTTTTGTATAATTTTCTGACAAATATCATTTTTTTTAATGTAAGTAATACACTTAAAATATATATTTAATAGTATAATTTTCTAAGTATTCTTAGACAAACTAAGAATTGTAGTAATAGAATATTTTATAATAAAAATGTAAAATAAGTCATATACCTGATATCCTCAAAGAAATTAAATAACAGATCAGAATTTTAACAGACAATGATAATTTTCTAATAAAACTACAGATTATAAATTTACACATAATAACTCTTCAAATGTGATGATAAGTTTCTTTAATTTATCTTCTAACGCTTTAAAAAATTTTGTCTTTATATCAATTTGTTTAGTAGTTATAAATATTTGTATCATAGCAATCATACTGTGCCAATACTTTTGTCCAGTACTGTATGTTTATCACGTTGCATCTGACAGTGTATTCAAATATTCGTGATACACGTGTATTGAAAATATGAATTTACACGTTACACGTGTCCCGTATATTTTTAATATCACTGTACCAATTCTAATCACCAGTATTGAAATTTGCAGCATATGTAAAAATTATATTTTGTAAATAGGGGAAAAGAAAAAAATATAAACTTACACAGTATATAAAAAAGTCATGGTCATGGTTTTAGGAGATGAATCTACACTTTTGGATCGGTGAACATTTGTAAACAAAGATTTTCTGTAAAATTGTTTATAACAATGAAAACTAATGTTAACATTTTTTTTACATCAGCCTTTTTCTGCTCGACAAGAAGAGAAAAATTTGAAAGGAGTCATATGACGCAAACAAATTGTTTTAGAGATAAAATTTGATAAATTTTTGCAACGATTTGATTGGGTACAGTTGTACATAGACTACATATAGACTAGGAACTTCTATCATATAGAAACTAGCCACGTAGCAGACATTCCTTCACTTGGTTTGGTCCTACCTTCGAATCAGTCTATTCTTTGGATACATTAAACCTTGCTGTCCCTTTAATCGTCATTTGTATAAGGGCACACGCATCATTATGTCAAGTGTCTGCTATGCAAAAAGAAAAATTTTGCTTCTTAAAGCTAACATTTTTATTTCCACTACAGAAATAGAGTGAATGAAACAAAACAATTAAATTATTAATCATATAGTTCCGGAGTTTATTAATCATATAGTGAACAGTGTTTTTTATTTATTCTTTTTTCCATTTCGTTAAAAACATTTAAATACAAGATACAACCTTTACACATTTCTTTCAATCCATTTTTATTGCAATCACGATCGTTTAAATGTATAGAAACTTTAATTAAAGAATCGAAAGTTTACCGAACGTCGTTTTTGGAAAGTTGCACGGACGTTATTGCGAATCGAACGGAGTTGCCGATGAAGGAGGTTACTTAAGAAACAGCAACACAAGCGAAGTCAACGAAATCATGTCTCTCGCATCCAAAATGATCCGAATGTAACACTCTATCACGTACATTCGCGGCGAACATCGATTTGTACAGGTGAAACCATGACTTTACATTGCGCAACTCATGACCAAATTTCACTCTTAGTAATAGGTTTGTATATAGTAACTGTCGAATCATCGATTCTTTGGTTGACCTCGAATTACAGAATGATTGAGACGAAACTATGTCATCTAGGATATTTTTAATATGTACATTTCTTTTTTTTTTTATTTAGTTATCGTTTTTATTAAAAAGTTTCTGTTTCTTTTTCTTGAGAGGATTAAAGATTATATAATTTTCAAATAGATTGCTTAAAAAACAGAAAATGAAAAACAATAGGTAGCAAAACAAACCAGATGACTTCAACAAACACAAATTTTAACATCTTTCATTATTTCTTATTTCTGCAAGAGATACTTCGAAAACAGCCATTTTTATAGTGATTTATCCGTTTGTCATATTGTTACGATTGATGATACCCCTTTATTCATGAATAATAAGAATAATTATGTTTAATTTAGTGGCATACTCGAATATTCGAAGACGGAATATTCCATACAATCTGAAATTCAAACACTTCGAATATTCGGATTATTCGAATACTTCTACTATTTAAGGTTGAAATCAATAATTCTACTGGTATTGAAATTACCTGAATTGTTCGAACGATTTAACTGTTTGAAATTGGAATTCGAATTCTACTGGTATTCGAATGTTCGGATTATTCAAGGCATTCAAATTGTTCAACTGTTCGAAGTTGAAATCCGGATTCCATTGGTACATGAATATTCGAATTACTTGAATTATTCGAATGGTTCAACTGTTCGAAGTTGAAATCTGAATTCTATTAATATTCGAATGTTTGAATGTTGCGAGGAATACGCATGAAAATTGATATCTTGCCTAAAGAAGCAGAGATATTTTAAGTAGCAGATGCTTCAATTAAAAGAAACACTATATAATATACATTATCAATGGTTCATCACTATCTTCAATGGAGTATCCTTTATATCACTCAACGAATGTGAATAACAAAATAATGATTTTATTCAAATGAAAAATCATCATTCGTTATTCGCTAGTATGTCCTGAGACTATTCGTTATTCGAGATAAAGTTTACCCAACTCTGATCATATATTCTTGCACCTGTACATTCCGAGGACGCATTCGGTTATGTCCACTCAAAATCTCAAGTACACGTAGTAAACATTCTTCTCTCGCGCCTCTGACATTCGAAAATGTCACTTGCTATAAACATTCACATGAAATTCTCATTCCTATACTTTCCCCCCTTTTAGTTTTTTGCAAAGTTTTCTTTTAAGACATTATTCTACCACAATTTCAAATTACTACATTTATAATTAAAGTCTTTATAGTAATTCTGAAGCCTTAAGTCTGAAAACATAATCGCTAATATTAAATTTGTAAGCCATCTGTCACTTACTTTTTAAGTAAACTTACATATCCACAGGCTCTCGTTCGTCGCTGCTAAGGTCGATTATATCAATGGAAATGAATTTCATATCTCATTTCAATTTTGGAAGTCAGAGGACACTTCAAGGTCATGTTATTAATATCTCTGAATGCGTTTTAACGTCAACTATAATATGCAAGGAAAAAAAATATACATTTACAAGAAAAAAAATATCGATGACCTTGAAAACTCAGGAAAAAATGACCTTGAGGAAAAAATAACATTTGCAAAGCATTCATCTTGTGATACCATTTACATTGCATTAAAAATATCTGTTATGTCATCACAAATAAAGGAGATATTTAGGTGGCTACATTTAGGTGGACCACCCTGTATATTAATAGTTTAATGTATAATCGCTTTGGAAACAGCCGAATTAATTTTGTCACAATAGAGAAATATTTTTTCTCATATTTTCCTTGTTTACTTTACAAAGTATTTAATAAAGTATTTGATGAAATTATAATTTCTCTAATATTTACTTTATTGAATATAGTATTCATTAAGACACCATCTATCTAAATCATACAAAACTTTCATTTCCCTTAATGTTTTTAGTCATAGATTTGTGAAAAGCCCAATTTAAATATCAAATACTTATATCTATCTACATTTCCGAGAAATTCCTTTAAAAATTAGTTACACCTTCTTGTACTAACGAAACGAAACTTCAACGTTCCATCGTCAATATTAAAAATATCAAGATTCAGTAGATCAAAAGAATCTCAGAAATAGAATTGATCTGCACAAACATTCACTAAATATACGTTAGAAATGAGAAACGAAAATTTGACGAAACTCTTTACCTTTGAGGTTTCTGAAACTTGACGATTACCCGGGTGTCTTTTGTGAGCGGTTCCGCGGAAATAGCTTGTCTTTTGGCCCTTTGACTAGGTCCAATGCCATTAGAAGCCAAACTGAAATCTACGATCTGACGAAATTTGTCGATCTCATTCTGAAGGTAACGAATCGTAATGTCTCGTTCTTCTAAAGCTTTTTCAAGTACTTCGATCAGTTCGTCTCGGCGTCGAAGTGCCTCGGTCCTCTCGTACAGAAGTCGTTTCAGATCACGTATCGAATCCATGATCAGAAAAATCCTCTTCGACAGTGTCCACTTTGACTAAGAATTGTTTATTTTTTAGATCTAACCGTATGATCCATCTGGTGTGTTCAGAGTTTCTTTTTCCATCACGTTTCTTCTTTCCACACTTTCACTTATTTGCTCTTGTTCTTCATGTAATTATTACCAAAGTTTTCTTTTTTTTTTGTTTTTTAGAAAGGTTCGGTTTTATAAGAAATTGTAGATTTGGAGTTTTTAACGACGAATAAAAATGTTTTTAGTTTCGTGATACTTTGATCGTGATACATTTGTGCTTTTGAGATATTCGTTCATACGAATCTCAATTTCGTTAGTTTACGCTTTCTGAAAATTGAAATATCTCTGTGTTCGTTATTTTCTTATATAAGATGGTGAATTTAAGTGGCGTATGTTAATTGAAAATATTTGATGTTTTGATGCTTTGTGAAATGATCGTTTGAGTATCAAGTTCAATGATTTGCAAGATTACTGTAATAAATAAAATTGTCGTTTGAATTCTCGTAGAATGCTATTGCATTATTAGGGGAATGAGGTTTTTGTTAATTAAAGAAAAGGTTTATAAATGTACAGAGTGTAAAAAAAAGTAATTGTCGTGGCTTTTGTGGATAAATTTGTGGACATTTATAAAAACAAAAGAAAACTTGCCGCTAAAATTGTTTATAATAATTTCGAAAATTAATGTGAAATATTTGTTTGCGACATATCGAATCTTGTCTCTTCTTATCGAAACAAAAAGAAAATAGTTCAATTTTGCAAGTATTTATCAGTTCTGTCATGCACATTATGCACTAAAATTTCTCGCAACGAAAGAGTTAAACGTGTTTTGTTTACAAAAAGTTACCGAAGCCTCTTATTGAAAGGTATCTTATCATTAACCCTAGGATGCTTAAGATAGGATAAAAAGATGTTTATAGAATTTAAAACATTAATTCTTTCTTTTTTTTAAGAATTTGCGCAGGAATCCAGTGTATTGTGTATGACTCTAATGAACGTCTCTTTTTCAAATCTTTTGTAACAATCTCTTTGGAAACCTCGCATTTTAGTTTTTATAGGCTAGGTTATTTTTACTATTGGTTAGTTTTTTGTGTGGAATGAGTATAGATTCTCTAATTTGTGGAGATTGTTGTTAGAAATTACACATTAAATTTCTTGGATCCGAAAGATCCTTAGGCTTGCTTAGTAATAAATTAATATTTCGCTCTAAACAAAAAAAAACAGTTATTGTCGCTTCTTAATTGTCATTCGAGTTGCTATATCAAACCAAATAGAGACTCTTGGTTGCATAGAGAGTGTAAAGGATAAATATTAACTCTAACATGCTTTTCTTCCTTTTTTACAAATATCCACATAATTTAGGAGTGCAAACTCGTACTCTAATACCACGACGATTACTTATTTCACACACTGTATCGTGTTAGAATAATTTCCCTATTATTTTCACATGAATCTGAAAAATTGTGTTGATTCTAGCATATCGAAAGTTACCTTTCGATTTTTAGGTACAAGCTAGGAAGCAGAAGTATCGTTAAATATCAAGCTTCGATTTATTATCTTGGAGATGTGTATCTACCTGAGAACAATAACGACATGAAGCGAATTTCAACTTGTACATAAGTTAACAGTAAGATAAAGAAACTGCTATATTCTCGTAATATTCAATTGAAATCAAATTCGGGAAATATTAATATTTATTAAATATTTAATTTTTATTGAATTTTAAATAGAATATGTCGAACAATTTACTATATGTTTTATAAAAAGAAAGAAAAGAAATATATACTTCTCTTGCAATATTAAACAAACTTGAACATATTTTTTGCAAATAGAATTTTCAAATTCGCATTTCTATCATCGGAAATAAACGGAAGGTGGAACCAAGCAATCCGATAGATTATGATACGTTTGAAATGAGTTTTGTGGAAATGTACCATTCAGTGATAAAAATCTGACAAAAGTGAAACCCGTATTCCACAAGGCTACTAGAATCTCTATAAAATGTTATAAATCGATAGATCTAGAATTCATATTGATAACGAGCTATTTTAAAGTTGACATTGACTTCGATGATTATACATTATAGGTATGAACGCACGCGTTATATCTAATGATCAGTATTGGCACATGTGAATTTCACATGCTCTTTCATTAATTCCATCCTCCTTGTAGCTTAACCTTTGAATGCTTTAAAACTCATACGAGCCTCGAATGAAATTTCACCCATTTTTCGATTTCCACGTTTTTTGAAATGTTTGATTTTCTTCTGATTGTTGTAATTCGATGTACTTGTCAGAAAATGTAAGATCATAAATCAAAATGCAGCTTATTAATATTTTATTATGATATATTAATACAGTAAAAAAAAAATATATAACGAAAGAGTTCCTCGAGTGAAATTTTACATAAATACTGTACGTGTATAAATGTATTTTACACAATCATCGAAAAACACTATAATATTATATCTTTTATGCATTTTATACTATCGTTGAAAAAAGCTACAATGTTATTTCGTTATTTATTAATTTTTGAATTTCAATTTAACTCTTGCAATTTAATGTACCTATACAAGATTTATAGTTTGACCTGCAAAAATTTACATGTAATTTCATCAGGGATCTATATATAAATAAATTATATATTAATGAATCAATATCTATTTATATAATATAAAATATATATGTAAATGATTTATTAATCAATTATATATTTAACGCATAAAATGTGTAAGTTTGTAAATGATTGTATTATACATTAAGCTTTAGAATTAAATATACAAGCATTTATAGTACTTTCTCGTATCTTTAATTTATGAGTGTGTAAATGGTAGTATGAATGCATAAATGATAACATAAATTCTACTTATGAGATATTGTTGTGTATTCGAAAACTTATAAATAGTACTAGTTCAATTTAACTGTTGCAACTTAATATATGTATACCGATTTATGGGTTTTGTATTTTAAGAACTCCTTACGATCACTGAAAATGTTTTACTACAATATTTATATGGACGATACTCTGATATAATAGTTCTTCGGGATGGTTTCCTTATGTTCCAAACAGTTTTACATTTTAATGAAAATTTAGAGTCGTGATAATCGTAAATGATTGTAATTGTAAAATATAATATAACTATATACACCTATCCTCCGATTTACACGGTACTTTATTTACACGATTTCACTTTTACACGGTTTTTAAATTTGCCCCCGGCCCGGATCGAGAAGATCATCAGAATTCATCTAACATCAAACTTGAATCGCATCAAGTACTATCGAGTGATGAAAGTGACATCATACCAACCAGGAATAAAAGATTAATAGTCTACGAAAGTGATAACAGTAATTAAATTTTTGGTTAACTTTTTTAATTTATACTTCTTGTTTCTATATGTAAAATGAATTACATACATATACCTTTATATTTTTATCATTTTATGAATAGACCGTTATTTTTATCTTTTTTAAGATACATTTAGTTTTATTTTACGTTGAAATAAATGACCGAATTATGCACATTTTAGTTTGTTTTCGATTTACACAGTTTTACGTATAAAAATCTACGATTTCGATTTACACGGTTTTCTAAGGAACCTATCTTCAGTATAAATCAGGGGATAGGTGTATAATATAATAAAATTATCTATTTACACAATAAGATAAAAATATAATATAATAAGAGTAATTTAAGTGCAAAACAAAAATGAGTAAAATTTTATCTGAGGATCTTAAGTGCTACTATTTTTGAAGACCGTATGTGGGTTGAAGATTAAATTTAAGTGTAATTAAGGTGTCTTATAAATGTATTACACGTTTTCGTTAAAAAAAAAGCTATAACGTTACTCTTTTTCTTTTTTGATCATATGTCTATTGAAATTCATTTATCAAAATTTTCTATTCTATGAACTCCTTACGATCACTAGAAATGTTTTACTATAATATTTCTGTGGACGATATTCTTGTCATAAATGCTTCTTGATGATGGTTTTCTTATATTTCATATAGTCTTATATTTTAGAGATAATTTAGAGTCGTAGTGATTACAAATGATTGTGATTGTATATAATATAATAAGATTAATTTAAGTGTAAAACGAAAGTGAACGAAATATCATTCGAGGATCTGAAGTGCTGCTATTTCTGAGGACCATATGAGAATTTTTAAGACACTTTTCTAACTCATCTTGTATTTGACAAAACGTCAATAGAGTTTAAGGTCAGAACGTCAAAATTCCCTTTTACATATATATTAATATAAATAGGACATAAACATCAATAGACTTGTTGTCCCAAAGTTAGGTTATGAAAAAATGAAAAATTTAATGTGAAGATAAATATAAGTAACGAAAAGATAGAAAAAGGAACAAAAATTTGCGTCAGTAACCATTCGATCTGCTCGCTCAACACATACTGACTGATTTAGAGATATTCGATTCCAATTAGATTCTTTCGGTAAGAATGTCGATCTTTTGAATCCATTCTCTGCTGCTTGATTTTTCTACGAATCGATTCTTTATTCTAAAAATTGAAAATTGGTATTTTTAACACGAAAGTGTTTTACAGATGGGGGGCCGCTTCAGAAAATGTAACGCTAAAAAATGAAACGCTCTGCGACGAAGAGGTTAAGTTAGGTTAGGTTCAGTTCGCTCTGCAACGAAGAGGTTAGTATTCAGCCATACGTGCTACCGACAACATTTTTGATAAATAATTACATTAAATGTACCTCTGTACATTTCTAAAACACGAAAGTGTTTCACAGATGGGGAGCCTTTATGTATTGTCAATCTGCAAAACACTTTCGTGTTTTAGAAATGTACAGAGGTACATTTAATGTTTTTTTGTTCTTTTTTGTTCTCTTTTTAGGTGAAATGAACTACCACCGCTTTTATAATAATTACAATTTTTAAAAAATTCGCAACAATTTCTGGTTAACTTCTGTTCAACAAATTTATCACAAGTTAGCTCTTTGCGTCTTTATGTCAAATTATGCGCTTTTCAATTTCATGATTATGTAGAAATTCATTTTATCATTAAAATCTCACAAAATTGTAATTATTATAGAAGCGATGGTAGTTTGAAGATGAAAAACCTCTTTCTATCACAGAAGAGAAAAGAAAATCCACTTTAAACATTTATAAAACATGATAATACATTTTCATTCATAAATCAAGAAGAATTTTTTGTTTCAAACGATTTGTTGTTGATGTATTCTAGCAAAGTAGGTTTCACAACTAGTGAATAATTCATTCACTAGTGAATTTCCATTTTCTGTCTTCAATATTTCCGCAATTTTCATTATTTGCATTGTTTATAGTAATACATAATACATGCTTATGTTTATCTACAATAATTCGCTAGCACTTTTTTAGATTTGATTTATATGTCAAATTAAATAGATTTAAGTCATCTTAAACTTTTAATTAAACGAATGTCGAACAATGAAGAAACTGTTCAATTATTACGTATACCATGAATACATTAAGTGTTAGCACAACAACGCCTTGCATAATCATGTTTAAACCTTTTTTTTTTAATGAAACTAAGCAACAGATTGCTGTAACATGCAACGTATATGGCAGTGTTTTTATTTTTCTTTTTCTTTTTTTTGCGTCAATTTGTTTGAGTAAGAGGCAAGGTATGGCGATTATATAATAGCAATTTCAAACGTCGAGACGTTCTTGAGCTTCTTGATAGAATCGAGGTATGTACTTTCGAAAATGATCGTGGAATAACAATGATCGACACCTTTTGTGAACGGCGGCCTCTTGGAATAGTTTCCTTTTCGAACGAAACTAGAAACGTATTAGAGTTCGTTTCAAAATTACTCAAAGAACATCGAAATTTTGGCGTTTGACATTATCTATCGGCAGATTAGCTCTCTGCAGATAATCGAATTTGTAAAGTAATTTTCATGTATACATGTATCGATGACGTAACCGATGCTATTTTAAGAAATTATGAAAATACATCGTAGTAATTATTTTTGATACGTCACAATGATCAATGATCGAATATTAGGCACAATGAATAATTTCGGTATTCTTCAATATGGATCTTGATCGTAAAAGACGAGAAATTTCAATTAATCGAAATGCTTGAACAGAATTACAATTTATACCTCTGATAAAAAAAAAAAAACGGAAAGAAAAATTGAACATGGAAGTGAATCATCGTATTAATGATAATTTCAATTGAAGAAAGAGTGGGAATTTGAATCGTTTAAAAGTTAAGTATTATTTTACATTAACAACGATTAAGAAGTTTTCTCTACAAGAAAGAGAATAATTTAATAATAATGAGTTCCTGTTAGTAGAAACTTGAATTACATAGACTTCGTACAATTACTTTCAAATATTCCATGCAGAGTGTTTAAAACCTAAACATTTTTTAAAATAACTTTCCTTTCATTTTATTTATAGAGTGTACTTTAATTGATGATTACTCGAAAAATTTCATTGTCGAATGATTAAACTCTATTTTGCACAAAGTTATTCAATTTTATTTCAAATTACCGAAATCTAGTCCAATTAATTACAACGAAACCGTGCAACGTTTTATTTTCAATTTCGTAGTTATAATTTCAATTGCGTTTAATTCTTTCTTTTTTCGTTTTATAAAAGATTAACACCATGAATTTCATGGGGATCCAATTACATAATGTACAGAAATGTTCTCAATGTCACTTCAATTATTTCCTGTCAAAAATTTTCCACAAATTGAAAACACTCGTTATTTTTAATCACATTTGCAATACCAACAACGACGTAATTATCGTTCACATTGTCTTTATCAAAGCGTAATTATTACCGCACGAAATCAAATGCGTCACAGTATCCACCTTTCTGATGTAATATTTACGAATCGTTAATAATGTCCTTGAAATATCTAGTAATTTTTTTCACTTCAACACTATACACATGATTTTCTTTCGTTCTTTTTCTTTTTTATAAATTATTCAACAAGTTCACTAAATTTCCTCGTAGTGTACACCATATCAGAGGTAAATAGAAATATCTGAACGTCTATTATCCGATGAATTTTTACAAATAACTAGTCCTTGATAATCTTCGTAAATCGTTAATTATGTATCTAAGCGGATTTAAACAGTGGTTTAATACGAAAATATTGTCTTAATCGATCGCGAACGAAGGAGGCACTGAACCGTCGTTTGGAAGAGTCTCCGTCGAACTGACCAGAAAGCAGATTTACACGTAAGAACTCGATGCTCTGGACGATGATGATTGTCGATTAGCGTGTGTCCGTACACGAAAAAGTAGTTAAAACGTGGAAAAATATGGTTAACGTCTATTAATGGTACTCGAGAAGATCGTAAAATATGATAGACGATAGTTACGTATATTTTCTATACATATGTCGGTAAGAAAAATATTTTTTCCTATTTTTACCGCATATCTATTTTTCTAATGTGCTTTTAAAAATATACTACACTGTGCTTTTACATTTATGAACACTTTTTGCAGAAGGACAAATAAATTTTTAAGAAACTATCGAAGAAATCATTTCTATATTCTCTCGGTGAAATGCATCTTTTCCTCTTTGTGTCACTATAAATTCAGTTTTCACTGTAAATTTCAGTGTGTAAGAATACTTCATGTTCTGTTAAATAATTTTCGGACTAAATTATGCTTTTAATTAAGTTTACTTTGATATTCTCTTTTGTACGGTTATGCATAAAGGAAAATTACTTAATAAGTTAACAATATAAATTAAATAGTATTTATTAAACAAATAAATATAATCTGTTTTTCGACGTTTCGTTATACGAATTTTTCATCAATTCGGTATAAGATTAATTTATAACTGATGAAATACAATGAGAGAAAAGTTGGTACAATAATGCGAAAAAATTTCTTTTGCTCCACTTCCATGGTGAAAAGAAGAGAATGAATGGAATTCAATTGAAATGTAAAAGCGTGAAATATCGGAATTTTTCGAACAACAGGTTGATCAAAATTCTGGATCATAAATTACATGCGCACCTAACTGCGAAATCGTCTTCAATTTGTCTTGATGAGATATAATAAATTTACGTGAGTCACGCACGATATGAATTAAAAAAAGAAAGAAAAAGAAAAAAAGAGAAGATGATCGATGATGGACATTTACAATCGAAAAAGTTCTGTTTACGTTAATTTACGGTATTTTCCGCTTAATACCGCTTGATGACGCATTTCGTATAAATATAGGTCTACGTTTTAATATCAATACGCCCAATTAATTAATTAAGCAACGTGAAACAACACGGTTTATTATTTACTTCGAATGTGACGAAGGTTTCACGCGAATAATTTGATTCGTTTTGCTAATGGCAGTTTAACGAACGCTCAATGAAATTTTGATTGGTTTAATTACCTAAATCAAGCCGTATTTGTATATAAAATATAGCATGATTTTGGAAAATTCTGAAGGACAGTGTAAAATTTGTGACACATATAAGTTTAAACGTATAATATCCTTATGTAAATGTTATTAATTCATTTGACAAGTTTCTAAGAAAAAGATATTACTTTTGTAAAATCTAGTTTTTCATTAGGTGTAATATAATTCGAGTTTTGTAGGTTTTTTTTTGTATTTCAGCTAGAGTAAACAAACGATACATTATACATTATGAATTTTGTTTAATACAATATGCAATATAAATTATAATATATGATGAATTTATGTAAAATAGAATTTGTGTATTTATGATAAAATATCAACGTATTTATTAATGTTTTTGATAATTAAGTAATGAAATATTAGAGAACCGACATTTTACAAAGCATCGATGTATCACTGTGTTTAAAATACAATGAAATACTCTAAATCAAACAAATAATATGGATTCGTCATTATTATCTATATTATGATATACATTTGTTCAACAAAATAAAAAGTCTACAATTTTAAATATCCATGCAATTAAATAAAATGAAACACCAATCGTTATCAATATTTCTTCTCAAATGCAAAATTAGAAACTCTTTTTAACATTTAAAGGGTCGGCATGCTTTCACTGAAATTTCGAATTTTTTTACGTAAAATTTATTCGTACTGTATGTATGTAAATATATATGCAAAGTATTCAAATTTGTTTCTAAGCGTCATAGTGGGCAGTTCAGCCCTTTAAATGTTAAAACAAAGTTTATTAAATGAAACAAACGATTTGTTAACAAATTGAAACTGAAACAAATTTAATCAAATTATTTTTCCCATCTGTATTTACAGAAACAACAAACCCATCGATAAAACAAATCCTTTTCCTTCACAAAACAAAGAAATTTCCAACAATGTAAAATAATTTCCAACATTGTAAAATAATAACCAACACTATCACTTTAATGTCACCATTCTTTACTATCTTATTACCATCACTTGTTTTTACTGTAATACCAATATCCTTCATTTCATTATTTCAACGTGAACTTTTTAGAAGAAATACTCTTTATCCTGACAATATCAAGACACTGTAACACTTGAACCAAAAGTAAAGCGAGTGTGACGAGACGCGCAAATGTAGGCACGCACAGCACCTCAAAGGTTCACCGTGAAACTGATCGGAAAGGACCAGACTGGCGGACGCGATGGTCGCGTAGGGCGAGAGACTAACGAGTGACTCGAGTTCGCGCACGGTCTATTTTTGAGATATAATCGCGACTCGCGCTTCCTCGAAGCGAGAACGTGTGCACGCACGTTACCTCAGCCGTACGTCAACTCAGCGGCAATATATTTCGAAAATGGCCCCCTCTTTCACCTAGCTTCTGCTTACCTAGCGTTCGTGACCAGCGCTCGTGGTCATCAAGGAGATTCTTTCGAAAATTCTATGGATTTTCCCGAGGAATCGGGTCGATCGAGTGTCACAGTCGATACTATAGCGGTGAAAAGACGTGGAGGGATCAATAAAATTGTAATGCTGGTCAAATGGATGTTGATTCACACGAGCATAGTAATTTTAAACATTTCTAACATTCTTTTGGTAAATATTTGATGTCCTCTTTTAATATTTCAGATTTGGCAAAGAAGAGACAGATAGTAACTTCGAAAATTTCTATGTTTTGGTAAATATTTTTTCTTCTGTTTTGATATTTAATATTTTTGAAAGAAGAGATAGACGATACATGAACATAGCAACTTTGAAAATTACTACGAAAATTAATTCTTTTTTTGGTAAATACTTCTTCTTCTCTTTTAATATTTCAGATTTTTGAAAGAAAAGATAGACAGCAACTTTGAAAATTCGTAACTATTTTCCAGTAATTACATTTTATTCTCTTAATATTTCAGAGTTTGAAAAGAAGAGTCAGGTGACACGTGGACACAGCGATTTTGAAAATTCGTAACTTCTTTTTTTTCTTTCACTATCTCAGATTTTGGTAAAACCTTGAGAATGTTATAACGTCAACTTGCAGCACTCAAGAGTAACTGACACTGTTATAAGATTTATAGACTTCCTTCGCGACGTTTTCAATGATAGAATTATTTCAAAAAATTCCGATTCCTTTTCTTTGCCCAAAATCATCGTATTTAGCAGTCTTAGACTTGCTTTTGCGTAGTTATCTTAAAGAGCGAGTATATATTAATAAATCAACGAATTCACAGTAGCTCAAGGCTAATATCTGAGTTGAAATTCGAGGTTTAGCATAAGATACACTAAGCTTAGCCTGCTGAGAAGATCATGGTCATTTACGAGACATCATTTTTCATTCTTGATGGCAGCGTAATTCTACAAAATGTATAATACTTTAAAATCAATCGAAACAGAAAAAGATTAGGAAACAAATCAAAATATTATATACAATTTGTACTTCATAATTGTCAGATTGAAACAAAAACTAAAAGAGCTAAAATAGAGCAAACTAATTTTATAGTCTACAAGAGGAGTGTGATTCGTTATTGTAAAGGTTAAATCAAATTTTTCAAAAATTTAGTGAAACACTTTTGAATAAAATCGAGTAAAAAGAAATAGAAAACAATATTTCTTATTAATATGATTATATTGGAAGTAACTATCTCTAATATAATCTTTAATTATACGTTTCTTTTTTTCAAAATTATATACTTATTTTGAGCAACTAGAGATCAATGTGCTATTAGATAACTGTTTGAAACATAAGGCGGAAATTTTGGCATCGACTGCCCTAAAAATATAAAAGAAGAACGTAGTGAGTACTATTTCCGTGGTTACGAAAGTGTTAATGTTACGAAAAACCAGCTAGACACAATGGCTACGCAGTTCGTTTGTAAAAATTCACAATTTTTTTTTTTACTAATGACTATTGTGATTTACAATTTAGTACAAATACGATTTACATAGTAAATAACGATTTACATTAAGTACAAATATTTTTTTTGCTAATGAGTATTATGATTTACAATTTAAGTACATGAAATACGTTGGATTTTTAAATGTTCTATATTCAATAATTTTTTTATATTGAAAATACACTGAAAAATATAAAAGATTTTTATAAATATTTTTGCGTATGGTACTTTGTTCCTGTAAGTTATCTGTAAATTCTTAAATATTCTTTCTTTTTCGTAA
This sequence comes from Anthophora plumipes, assembly GCA_951804975.1. NCBI lineage: Eukaryota > Metazoa > Arthropoda > Insecta > Hymenoptera > Apidae > Anthophora > Anthophora plumipes. The sequence goes on from OX638120.1 coordinate 11,066,298, forward strand.
CCTCTTCACTGTCCTTTAATCACCTCATAACATCCTATACACTAATATCACCTCAGACATGACAATTTTGCTTATTAACAAATCTATGCATTACAAAGTAAGCTTCATCACGAAATGAAATTTTGTTTGAAAACAGTGGTTCTATTTGTTATTCAACAATCAACGTAGCGAAATTACGACGTTGTAAATGGTCTCTTTCGTTCAATTCCCTAGTTAATTGAATTTTGTACCCGTGTAAATGCACGTGTACGAAGTCCCCCATACAGAGCCATAAGATACATTCAATTCTTACGAACGACGCAAAATTGATGCTGCAAATTCATTTTCAACATTTTCACTTACAGCAGTAACGTTTTCATTTGTAAATGCAGTTTTTGATATTCCATTTTTTGGTTTATCAATAATACAACCAGTTTCTTCGAATTTTTCATTAATCTTTGAACTGAAGACATATTTGACCGATCATTTACACCAACAAAGGTCACGAATTTTGCGATGGGTATTTTTCAAAGAACGGCCACTTTCATAATAAATTTGAATAATATAAATGTGTTGCTGTAATTATGCCACCTTTGATTAACCTCTTGACCTACGATTTCTTTTACTGGCTATAGCGTAGCTAGTCACGAGATTACGTGACTTCAGTCAGAAAGAATTTATTTCTGCACGCTTATAGTTAACACTTATTCAAGTGAAAATCACAAGTAATGTAAAAGTAATAAATATAGGTAAAAGAATTAGTTTGCTCGGGGCATACCGTGTCGTCATTCTCATTCAAAATGACAAAGTGTGCAATCTTTGTTACGTGGCAACACTTCGTTTCGATAGGGTTAATGTACTTGAGGTCTTTCGGATGTTGCGTATGCTAAGAGAAAGGCGTTGAGTTGCTTCATTGATTTTAATGCTGATAGATTCTGTTGAATAGAAATTCAAAATGATGCTAATCTTTAACCGGTATCTCGTTGCAAACTGATCGAATTCAAAATTAAGAGAGCGATAAGTATCTCAAGTAGGCAGATTTGCTTGTATTGTGTGTTCTTAACCTATTCTAGTCGTGGAACTAAAGATAATTAGAAGGTTATATCTTTTTTTATGCATAATTGTTCCTGCATGTATATTCATAAATGTCTATAAAAGCAATTATAAGATGGATTTAATTGTCAATTTTATTTTTACGACATGATTACAATATTGTTTCATGTAAATTCTTTTTCTTGGAGAAACATACTTTTCTGATATTATGCTGTTACTATGTACAGAATATTTCTAGGAAGAAATCGAAGGTTTAATTTGAATTGATCGAATTAATTTTTGTAGAAAACCGTGTATAAAAATGTGCATAAAATTATGTAAAATTACGAATAGTTTTCAATTGAAGATAGGTTTCAAATTTGTAGCAATTTACTTTTTTAAAGATTTATGTAATAAATAAATTTATTATTTAAATTTCTTTAATAAAACAAAAGAACATGCTCGAGGAAAATATGAAATGTATTAAAAAAAAAAGTATATTAACATTAAACATTAATCAGTGTCGTGTTTTCAGTACTAATTATTCAACATTTATACTACAGAGAAAGTGGTAAAGAAATGTAACAAGTATGTCTATACGTCAGAAAAATTATTTTGACTTCCCTACTTGTCACGTGACATTTTTTTCACCTGGAGAAACTAATTCACCAGGGTTTTTAATTTAAATTTTGTAAAATTTACGTCATTTAAATTTCAACACGAGGATGTTTAAAAGTAAACTGAAAAATATTTCTAATGTATCTAAAATTTAAAGAAAACGAGTGTTTCCGGATTTGGATTTCAAACATATCTAAAATAAGCATAAAATTTCAATAAGAAAAATATAAAAAGTATTAAAAAATAATTCAAGAGCGAGCAAAATACCAGAAAAATACAAAAACCGTATACAGTCCAATATAGTTGTTATTTGGAAATGAAATAAAAAATGTTCTACTTTTTATTAAGTTGGTAACTAACAAGAAAGGTTAAGCAACCCGGAAATTCAAAAAATTATGAAACTGCGTATAGATAAATTATGTCATCCGTAATACAACCTTAATTTTCCTTGATGTCATAATTTGGTTTGAAAAAAAATTCAGAATTCGTGGTATATCTCAATAACGTTTGCAATTTAATTGTTTTATTGTGTGAATGCAGATTGATATCTTCGTCTAGGAGAATTACGTTGTCCAGAAGTGTTATATTATTGAAATTAAATTTATTAAGTTTAATTATATATATACATAATTTATTAATATATAAATAGTAAATAATTAAAATTAAATTTGATATAAAATTTGCATCTAAACGAACTTAAAAAAAAAAAGCCTTAATTGTTTAACTATTGTGCTATGAAATCAGTTTATCAAAGACAATTACTGAAATATACTTCAAATTAGATAATAATGCTTTTATTTATTTAAAACAGAATTGTAATACATGAGTCATTTACAGATACGAAAAGAAGGTATTCAAAAGTATTTCAGCATGTATAGTACACAAAATTTTTTTAAGTGGTGAAGGTAACTCGAAAATTACGGATTTTTAAACAAATTGTTTAACGTAGCTTAGTAAACACAATACAACAATGCAAGTTTTATCCAAACTTTTTTTTCGAAAATTTTCACCGTTAGATATCTCATCTTATGTTTTTAGAATTCTTATCTAAAGATGTCACACGAGAAAGAAAATTCTGACTTCATCCCTTAAAATTGTATTATGATACCAATGAAAAATAGAGTTGTATTATGGATGATATATTTCACTTGCATCCAAAGTTTCACAATACTTTTAAATTTCCGGGTTGTTAACCTCACTTGTAAGTTCGTGATTTTCATATTTCTTGAAACAAAATGATTTATTCAAATTAAAAAATTAAGAATTTTCAATGAAAGTAAACACTCGAATCGGTTATTTTTTCCCATACTTCTGACACTTTTCTGATTCAGGTTGCTTTAAAACAAAATATGTGAAAATATGTCTTATAATTTCGTCGACTTAGGAGAAATATTTTTCAGCCAGAAAATATTGCAGTGATTGTAAACAAATCGTAATCAATCAAGGGAACAACAATTGGGCTATGCGATAGATAAGTGAGCGTTTTCAGCATAATTCTCGGGATTTTTCTTGGTACAGAATAATCTGTTTTCCTTGAAACTACCGCAATGGATTTTTTCACAATTTTACCTAAACACTGGTCAAGCTTTAATGCTATTCATCACATTCGATCAACTTACAGTAATAGCTTTATAATAATTTAAAAAAAAGATGAAAGAAGTAAGAAAATGTAAGGTGGCGAATTTAGTTGCCTATCTAATAAATCGAAAAAATATATAATAAGCGTATTAAAACGTCTTAATTATAAAAACTATAATATACGTATAGATTATACAGTAACAGACGTTAACCCTATGATTTAGTAAGATGGAAATCGTACTAAGACGATGTTTTATATGATATTATACTCGCGTAGATGAAACACCGCAGGGTTATATCATAATGGACAATTTAAAGAATTGTACGGAAAGATGATTGATGACTTAATTGGAATGCACTTTTCATACACGATGTAATAACAAAACATAAGAGCCTATCGTATTTTATTTTTAGCATAATGCTGGAGGGGAAACAAGAGGAGAGTGATTTTCATAAAAAAAGGAATGCTAAATGACCATTAATACCAGAGTGATCAGAAGAGTCATTAACAGTCCTATCATTTCCACGTTGAGTACCAGCTGTAACAAATAATTTTCCAACCGTCATTTCGCAAACACACGAAGTCTATTTATAGTATATCTTCTGTACGATAAATAAAGGCAGAAATTATTAATAATATCGAACTCGTTCACAATCAAACTCTAAGATTCCATTGGTTGATATATTTATTTTTAATACGTAAACGTACCATTCGTTTATACCGTCTTCACAGAGAAAAGCGTTCAAGTTTTCGCGTAATTTCGAATGACAGAATAAAATACGTATTGTCAAATTTAGCTTCAATTCATTCAATATAGTTTCTTTTCAGTGATTCATACGCTAAAATCTGCAAAGCATGGTAAATTGAAACGAAGAAAACTAATCTATCAGTTTGCTGTGAAAAGAAAAAAATTTTCGCAATCTTGGACCATAAATGCTTGTATGATTGTATGTTTATAGTGTTGTATCTTGTTTTATACAGTGTTTTAAAAAGTTATATAAATATTTTGTATAATATATTTGTGGCATTTTATATTTATGTAGAATCTTGCAGTCCAAAACTACCCCACACTGGGGCACAATTGTACAAAATACTGAAAAAGATTAAATAAAAAAAAAATCATTTAAGACACTGCACGAAGATTTAAAAAAAATTTGTTTAGTCAAAAATATGTCTAAAGTTTACCTATGTATAAAACAAAAGTAATTTTTCTAGGGCTTAACAAAAATATGCTCTAATTTAAAAAAATGTCCAATCATCTCTCGGTCTCTCCTATTTATTTCTTTATTTATTCATAATAAATATTAATGATTTTTTAAATGTATCAGAAGTAATTTCAATGTTTATAGAATCTGCTTATCGGTATGCTGCAATTAAATTGTAACAAAATTTTGACGTGTCAATATAAAAAATTGTTGATATCTTCTATATCAAATAGATAACATAGAAAATCTAAGATCATCGCTTTGATGATCCTTTGAGACCATATTCTCTGTGAAAAAGTAACGTAGGTCGATCCACTAAAAACGAAAATAATTCAGGTGATCGCTTTAGATGAATCACCCTGTATTTAATTTTATTACTTCATTTGTTTAGCTGCATATTAACAAATCTATTTATACAGAAATTTGTGGGCATTTTGTAAGATAATACATTAGCATTCTAAGAGCCGCGGAAAACTTTGAGAAAGCCAACCAAGGGGAATTAAACCCGCAATTTCCGAACCGACACGTCCCGCTTGGATTATGCGCATTACGTCAACAGGCTCTTTATATTTTTCCACATTGTGCTTCTATGAGTTTGGTATGGAAAAATCGACTCGACGGTATCATTTTTCGAGAATTTCAAAATCCATATGACACGTAAACAAATATTTTTCAATTTTTATAAACTTTGACGAAATAAAAAAAAAATGAAAAATTATTTCATGCAGATTCCGTGTATATTTTTCTTATTGGATTTTAATAAAAATTTTTACGTTTTATTCTTTCATATATGTAACCAATGAAACCTACATATTGACTTAAAAGTACAATCAAAGAAGAAATTTCGAAGTTTAGTAAACGTTTCAACGAACGTTTGATCAAACATACTAATTCTTGGTCTCCCAATTCTTTAATACATCAAATCACCTTCGAAGATTAAAAAAGGCACTATAATATATTAAATCTACGCAATAGGTTCAATTTAAAAAATATACCATATCTAATAGAATCATATATTAAAATGAAATAACTCTATTTTAAGGTTACATCTCGTGCTATAGTAACCCAAGATCATAATTAAATGAAAATTCTCGGCGAGAATTGATTGTGATATTCCCACAACTAACCTCTTGACTTATGATTTCTTTTTCTTACTATACATCTAAGCATCACCTGCTTACTATCATATTTCGATACCACTTTACGTAAAAAAGCGCCAAATGTATTATAGATTAATTGCAGTTGAAAATCCATAATCTTACAAATTAAAATAAGTATATGTTACTGATATAAAAGTTTTATTGTCAAATCTTAGCCAGAATCTGTGTCACGAGTGTAACTAAGAAATTTAAAGAAGAAACATTTGTCCCGTTTGACAATGAGCAATTTTCATTCGTTTCCAAGATGCAGCGTTAAAAGAAGAAATCTTCAGCCGTGCTGCTGGTAGCAAATACATAGAATTGCATTCATCACGGCTACGTAATAGCATAATTTTCGACTGATTATTCCTTGTTTTTCTCCATTCCATTGCGAAATATCAAAGAAAAACGAATCACTGATATGAAATTACAGTCATTAGGGCTAGTTGAATGATTAATCAGATGAGAGAGAAGCACTAACGCAGGATAGTATTTACCGTTTTGTCAATACAAGGTTTGGGGGGGGGGGAGGAAAAAATCGTACATTTACAGGTTTTGCATTCTAAATTAATCCTTCTGTAGATCATATTCACCTTTTTGCACTCCAAGTTGACTCTTCCGCAGGTATTATTCATCTTTTTGCAAATCAAATTCATCCTCTCACAGATCAAATTCACCCTTTCACAACTCAAATTTTTCTACAAATGTGTTTTCTTAAGAAAACACATTTGTAGAAGAACGTGAATTGCAAAAGGGTGAGTTTGATTTCAAAATGGGCGAATAAGATATGTAAGAAAGTGAATTTGGAGTGCAAACAGGTGAATATGGTTTACAAAAGAATTAATTTGAAATGCAAAACTTGTATATTATATATGCACGATGAATTTTTTGTAAAAAATATGTTGGCAGAAATTTGTTCTCTTACTTGTTGACTTACAAGAAACACATAAAGAACTAGTTTATAATTCAACAATGATTTTCTATTTTATAATGGATTTATTGTTTATTTTCTCGTCGATTTTTTTACTCTTAATTTCATTATTATATTTATTTGTATAGAAAGTTATGTTAAAACAGAATTATGTTTGTTACAGTTAAACCAAATTAACGAGCACTTCTGATAAAAAAATGTGTCGCTTAAAAGGTTAACCCTTTACACTTTGATATCAAATCATATACTATATTGTATGCTTTATTTCAATCTTGTGATTATTAAAACTTTACTGAATATAATTCAAAAATTGCAATTATAATAAAGATGGTGGCAGTTTGAATCTAAAACACCTTTGTCTACCAACAAAAAGAAAAAAAATCAACATTAAACATTTCTAAAAAATGATAATAAATTTTCATTTGTGAATCAAGAAGAACCTTTTATTTTAGATGTTCCAATTTTTGCTGGTAATGGTGACCAGCACTCGCGGAAGACGTTTCGCAATAAGTTTTCCATTTTATGTTGCAAAATTTTAAAAACAAGCAAAAAATTGAAAGTTACATTTATCTTCTTCGAAAAAAAATTTAAAACTTTTTTTTCTGCAATTATTTACGAAAAAAAAAATGCCCAAACTTTATCTATCATTTATCTTTGATGTGCCCCCTTAACATTCTTATTTTCAGAGATTAAAAATGCATTATACCCTTCGAAAATACGTAAATATCGCATTGGAGATAATTTACAATTCTAGAAGGTTGCTATTTACGAAGATTTTAATACTAAAGTGAACGTCCCTCCTCGGACTTCCGGTCACGAGTTCTAATCATGTGTTTCAAACATAATCATCCATAAATCGCACAATTTATCTTCATAAACCGATACTTTGTGGCAAAACGATGTACGCTGTTCCAACTGTTGTGCACGTGATCTCGAAACAAGACCTTGCCACGTTTCTGAAGGTGTCTTCACAACACATCATCGTGTACGACGATCAAAGTTGCACGTACGCACAGATCCTTCGTCCATTGCAGGACGTGTTCTGTTTGAATTATTTAAATGGCGTTGCGCTGAAAACTTCGCGTTTCCGTTTTGCAATCGTGACCACGCATGCGCGGAGTAAAAAAAAAAAGAAAATGTAGGCAGAGGATTTTAACGCAAAATACCGTTTCGTTTTGCAAGCATTGCCATCGTCGACGATGAATTCCAATACGACGAAGAGAGGGTGACTTCAATGAGCGTTGCGAATCTTATTGCGGAACGCGCGATTGCATTCGCATTTGCGATGCGTTTTTGCATCGGTCACGTTCGTTGCGCCTTTTCAAGACGTGAATGTAAGCTGCACATACAAGGATCACTTTGGTGTTCGATGGTATTGTTAATGAGAATTGAATCATCGAGAGCAACAGAGTTCAACTAGACCAGTGTTTCCCAAAGTGGTATCGCACGCCCCATAGAGAAAAGAGAGAACAATTTGAATATTTTTTTTGGAGGTTGTTGGCTATCACACTGTTTGGAAAGGTGATTGTATAACAAATAAAAATACCTTTATTTGCAAACACAATTTTTTTATATTCAAACAGTAACAATATTAACGATTTATGTAATAACATTAATAATGTTCAGTTTATACTATGTTGTTTAGTCCGTGTGAATTGTTAGTCAGTTAACGGCGAAATTTTGATTTTAAAAATCCCTCATGGAATGCGTAATTCAAATCAAGCAATGACGAGTATCCATGTCGAACGCAGGGCAAATGCTCCATTATAAATTTTATGAAAAAAGTAAAGAAAAACGAGGAAGGATTATATTTTTATTCGATACAAAATTAACAATTCATTGTTGGAAAGGTTAGATTAGGTTAGGAAAAAAAGTAAAGCAACAGGAGGAAGGATTACATTTTTATTCGATAAAAAATTAACAGTTCATTGTTGAAAAGGTTGTTGTTATTAAAAACTTGAAAATTGTCAGAATATAATCAAATTCATAAATAAGAAAAATTAGAAAATGAAAAATAATTTTAAAAAATTCAGTTGATTTCACTGCAGTTTTTTTCAAAGCAAGATACCAATGTGGCAATTCGCATTGGAGAAAATAATCAACTGAATTTGTAATAAGCGATATGCTGTACAGGGAACAATCGATATACCAAAGAGAATAATCAAACTTTTCTTTTTTTATAAAATACATAGCAGTTTTATTGGTAATGTAAAGGAAACATATCACCGAATGACATTTTTATTCCTTCTTACCGAAACTTGAAGTTTTTGTAGTAAATGATAATTTTTTATTTTGCACGGCGAGTATGCATGTTAATCGTATCGAAATAAAGATTTGGATTGGCGTTACACATCATCGAACGCAGTTAACTGGTTAATATATCTAAATATCCATATAAAGTATAAATTTCCGTTAAGTGTACTGAAGTCTATAGATTTTAAAGCATTGTAAGTGAAAGTCTAAAGATGCGAGTGTTCGTGTGTACAGAAGTATTCGGCCAACCTTTAAGGGGTTATGCAACCTTGTTTGCTTCAAAAATTCGAAATTCATCTTTTTTTTTTACTTTCTTTTAACATTCTGTGTAGAGTATTATAGTAAAACGATTTTTTTAACTTTTAAAAAATAGCGAAGTTATATAACTTCAAATGACCGCATGTTATGTCAAGTAAGAAGGGACAATGTAACACTTCTGACAAGGAAAGATTCCGGTTGATTTCTTGTCATTGAACATGACTTGCTACGTTTACTTATTGAAATAATTTTAGAAAAACTACCTTAGCGTATATTTTTACGTAAAATAGTAATGAGGACGTTAATTCTATAATATGGACAATTGCTCCAAAGACATCATTTTGTGGCCAAAAAAATTATTGACATAGTAGCATATATCAGTGCCAGTGTTTTTAACGATGGCTACAAAAACATTTTATTAATGATAAAACTTATGGATTTAAAGATTGGTAATAGTGCGTATAACATTTGTAAGAAAATAGATATGCGAAGATTCAGGCTCAAGTAAATTCGAAAAAAGTGCGACAGCAGCTAAAGAAAACTAAAAAACAAGCATCTGACGAATTTTTAGAAACAGAAGAGCCACTTTATGGCTCTGGAATTGCAGATTACGGGTAATTTTGTAAAAATATTCTTTTATTTCAGAGAAAGTTTAATTTAAAACTTCAAACGCGTTTTTCTCGAAACTGTGCTTTCCAACCTTGCATCTAGCAGATCACCGAAACTTTTCATGTATTCAATTTGAAATTTCTAAACATTATTCTCCATAAGATAATCTACAATATACTGTACGATCTTTTTGATATCATAATTCGTTGAATTTTTATAAATGTTTGAAATTGATTTTCATCAGTGAAAAACAAAATTGTGTGTTTAACAAGCCGCCATTTTCTTATTTTCCAAAATTATTGAAAAATCGTTCGCTACATTAGAGATAATCTATTTTTGTTTAAAGTGGTTCAAAAAGTTTTTATTTTTTATATTCTAGACACATTTGTCGCTGGGTGCAAGTGAACAAGGTTTCGCTAGACATGAAGTTAAATAATGTTGTACAACTCTACCATTTTGTATTTTTACGCAGTAAAAAAAATATGGAAATAGAGTTAAGATGTTACTTAACAACCTTTAAAAAACTTTGGTTTTTTATTAAATATTTATAGACGAAAAAAAATGTGATATTTGCCCGATTTCTTTTTTGCCCCCTTAAAGCAGAATAAACTTTTTAGTTAAACCAAACGACGAGTTTAACTTTCGAAAAGTTAAAAGGACTAGTTATTAGATGATGTGTGCAAAAATTTCGAAAAACTTACAATTATTCGGAATTATGAAGAAAATAGCGAAGGTTGCTTTTTTAACTTTTTTATCTGAGCTTGTAATGAAAATTTAAAAAAATACGTTTTGCATGTTGGTACAAGGTATATACTTGCTGAAGATTTCATCGAAATTAATTAACGTTGTTATGAGCTGCAAATGTATGAGGTTAATGACGACGAAAACCGCAGTTTTTCACAAATTTCGGCCTACAATTGTAATAAATCTAGCGATTCTTACATCTTTCAATGTCTACTGCATATTTATGCATCAACCAATTTCGATAAAATTTTCAGCATCCATATAACTACCATAAATCTACAAAACGTATTTTTTAAAATTTTCATTACACGCTCAAATAAAGAAGTTAAAAAAGTGATCTTCACTATTTTCTTCATGATTCCAAATGATTGTAATTTCTAAATCTTCATGACAGGTCTCAGATAAAAAAGTTGAGAAAACGTCTTGCACTGTTTTTTTTTGTTCGCTATTCCAACCAACAGTAATATTTTCATAAATTTCTGTACACAAATCTTTCTAACTACTCCAAAAGATTTAAGTCATTTAACCCAATTTTAAAGAAGATATTCTGTTTTAAATAGTGGTCGAATACTTTTGTGACAGACTGTACGTCTGTGAGAATTCTTTTCAGAATTTCAGAGTCGTTCAGAATCCCTCTAATAATCTCAATGATCAAGTACTAAACCCTGTGTCCTGCTTATCCAGTCCTTTTATACATGTTCGTCTATTCAGAGGTGTGTCCTAGTGAAAATTGAAGAAAAGTGGGAAAATTGTCTTGTTCAATGAAATAGGCAAAGAAAGTTCGAAGATATCGCAATTCTTTCGTTAACGCCCAAGTATAAATACTAATTCACATGTCGGTCAAAGTAATTTGGAAAATTAATATTTCCAGGTCGTCCTATTATTCTTCGAGTTTTAGTTCGAAGAATATGATTACGATACCTCAATTACTATTGAGCAGAAGCGACCAAGCACTTAAAAACCGATTAAGCGTTTGGCGTTTCTTCTAATTGTGAAGTTAATAACATGATGAAGGTAAAAATATTCAAGTCTTGAAAAATAGCAGATTTGTCGACCGTATCATAAACTTAGGATAATCTGTTGTTCCCAACAGAGGGAATTAGAAAATTACGTTGCGTTCATCACCTCATCGATACAGTCGAAAAAAGAGAAAATCGATTATTGTTTTATAGGAAATTTAAAGGTAGAAAATCGTATAGAAAAATATACACTAATATCAAGATTATTGTACTTTTTATAATATCCAGTAGATAGAAATAATTATCTATCGAAACTCTACTTTCATTACTGTACTCTCAAAAATATGCATTTGCATAAAAATTCGAAGTCTTGCGATAAGTCACCGACGTTGCAACTTTCGATTTCTCTTTTGTAATGCAGAAAAGTATAATAATTACTACATTTTTACTACATGTGTCAAAACCGATAGATTGAAATTCCCACAATAACGTGAAGCTGGTGTACAATGTGCGAAAAATAGTTTTATCTGTGTTCCTTTTTTATTTCAGATATCTGTATTATGTTATACTTTTTTAGAATTTGTTTGACTATTACGCTAGATGGAGCATTGAAATCTTCGAGGTGTTGAAGTGAAGCATGATCTAGAAAAAGTTGAGAAACACTGGCTTATACAAAGTATCTTAGAAATCATGATACAACCAGGAAGAGGATAATTGTGCATACAAAAATAAGTCGAAAATGAAGAACAAAATTTGTTCACACGAGGCTTCGTTTTCGAGAGAATCCAGTTTGAATGTTCGTTAAGTACGCGTGCACTCAACTAGCCGCCATTTGCTTTATTTTACCTAATCCAGCTATAGCCACCATTAATTTTACTTATGTTTATAGATACTATCAGTCAAGATTTAGTATAACTGTAAATAGTGTAGCTAGAGAACTTCAATGATTTATTTATTTTAATTATTGATAAATTGCTAGAAATGTCGCACTGATGTCGACGAATTAAAGAAGCGTGAACTGAGGCTAATACGTTGCAATTTTTCACTTCTTCCACATAAACGTAAATAAAAGTAACGGTGAAGATGACGTCTGCTAATACGTTGAAATAACGAAATGATGTAGCAAATTTCAAGCTGCAATAACTTTTGATCTGATAGTATTAAGACATAAGCGCCACAGTATCTTTTTTTCTAGAGAGTGAAAAACTGCATCGACTAGACTATGTAAAAATATGGGATTCCATTATAAAACCAAATGCAATGGCACTTTTCTCATGTACTGGTAAACTTTCGTAAAAAATCGATTTACACGATGATAGAATTGGTTAAACGATACAATATTTTCTTCTAATTTCTGTTTTTTTTTTTACCTTCGATAAAAGCATATGGTTCCATTAAAAAATCAAATGCAATTGTACTTTCCTAATGCACTGGTGCACTTTTGGGAAAAATCGATTTACATGATGGTAGAGTTGGTTAAACGATATAATATTTTCTTCTAATTTCTGTTTTTTTTTTTTTTACCTTCGATAAAAGCATATGGTTCCATTAAAAAATCAAATGCAATTGCACTTTCCTAATGCACTGGTGCACTTTTGGAAAAATTGATTTACATGATGGTAGAGCTTGTTAAAGAATGCAAAATTTTCCTCTACAACTTTTGTCTATTTTCAATAGGAAGAGTTATAATTTGTCTCAGTTACTATAATACATAGACTCATGCTCTATAACATGATCAGTTACTGCATAGTTCTGTGTTGTCACTACCTATCAGAATTTACTTTATTCTGAATGCTTATTTTCAGTATTCCGAGACGAAAGAGTAAGGAACATCTGCCTTGTTACAATTCCGTATTTTAACCCTTATCATTTTAACTTATCCTTGGCGTGTGCTTATTCGTCAGATAGCTATCTATATTTTCCACAGAAATATTATTTCCTTTCTTTTTTACCATAAGTGTGAAATGATCAGCTTAAAAAAAAAATAAAACATAAAATATTAAGAAAGATGCGAATAAAAAGCGTTTCAAATTGTGAAATAAAGTTAAATGGTCAACGATAAGCTAGTCAATAGAATGTCTAATAGATCACTTGAAGAACCTTTTATAATTATTATATTTATTTTATTGTTATCAATATTAATAATAATAATAAATTATCATTTATTATATTAGGTGTAGAAATAAATTGTTTCCGACTGGAGTCACATAATTAAGAACAACTATTCAAATTGAAATATTCTCGACAATATTTGCAGGCTTGCAGAAAAATGGCAAAATGTCATTGGCAATTTTCATGCTCTTTAAATACATAATACGAGGAAAAATGAAGAAATATCGTTTACTATATAAATGCAGAAATAAATTCTTTCCGATTGGAGTCGCATAATTAAGAAATATTCGCGATAGTATTTGCAAGCTGCCAGAAAAATGCCAAAAGTCATCGACAATAGTGAAAATTATTTCGATGATCGATCTGTTGTTTTTCTTTTCAAATAAACCTTTAATTATACCCAAAGGCAGAAATAACCTATTTTATTTAATATTTAGCGTGACATCGGCAATGCCTGGAAGATATACTTGGAGTGATAAAAATTGATATAAATAATAATCAAATAAATAAATTATAAATTATTTAATATAACGATCATCTTATAAAATAAATTATTTTAAATAAGTATTTAAATTATCATTTAAAAAAATTGTAATATTATTTATTAAAATAGCAAGTAAAGTATTCAATGTGAAAATTGAATGTTTAATGTCTTATTGTGATGCGCTATTATAGAAGATAAAGTAAATATTTAGATATACTTTATCTCTATTATGCTGTTATCTTTAATTTAAAATGCAATTCTAGGCAACATTTGTACGTAACAACGACCAAAAACGCGGAATTTGATGGAAATTTTATGGATTGGTAGTTGTCTCTTGGTTGAATTTACCAATGATAATCTCGTTCTGGAACCACCGAGAATACACTGTCGAGGTTTGTCGATTTACTACTTCGTCGACCGTTGAAACGAGAAGGCGTGGTCCATCAATATAAAATAGTTAAAGTTCTCGTACATGCGACATATCCGCCGTGATCGGACATTGGCGTAGGCGTTCGAGAATTACGGAGGGTTCGCATGAAGAAGAATCGAAGTGGTAGAAGCGTTTCTTTGTTTAAAAATCGTTAAAACAATATATTTCTTGTTTTAAAAAGTTACAAAAATTTCTAGAAAAATCTTCAAAAGTGTCGGAATATTTAGTGATGCTTTTTTTCTCTACCGTTCAGCCGTGTGATTTGCAGAAAGAAATTAGTCCACTTCAGAGAACTTTATTTGATAAACACCCTTTAATTTATTTGCACAAGCAAAGTTACAGATTTCAAGAAGTGAACTTAATATTTGACATTGAACAATGAGATCATTTTTATATAATATTATTTTTTTTAATAATAATATAATATTATATATTATATTATTGTGAATTGAATAAATGAATTCTTCAAAGTAAAGAAAAATTTCGCTTATAATAATATCGAAGATGGCCGTCGTAAGTCCCAAAAATGCCAACATGCATACTTCACTCTAGTTTTATTTTAACCTCCAACAGAAGTCGTTAGAGCTTTCAGGTTTTTATTTTCAATAGCTTGTGACGTAAAGTTAATATTTTTTCAGTTTGACAAATTACACAACCCAACCTAACCTGTTACTTTTACATTATTTTTATACGACGAATAGCAAAGTGTGTTAAGATAAAAAAACAAAAAACGAATGTAATAATAAATTTTCAAGCGATTAGAGTCAAGGAAAAAGATACACTTTGCATACTTTATTTGCGGTGAATTTAGGTTAACTGTTTCCAAATTGTAAAGTACAGGATTAATGTATAAGGTTATCAAGGAGTAACGAATTTAAATTACGTAGATAATTGAGTATACTTAATCCTTGAACATGTTAGGATTAAGTATGATCTTCGAAATTTCATTGCATGTATACTTTGCTGTTATATGTACATATTATATGTAACTTTACAATATTGTTTTATTCTTATATTTAAAAAAAAGTAAAACTGTAAGATTTTAATACATTCAGACGAAAATATCTCGAAACTAAATAATCGAAATGGTATTTTGCTGCAGATCGTTGAATTTGTTTTTTCACACTCTACAAGAATATCCAAAAATCAATATAGGGTTATCAACAAAAGAATATCAGTGACCTTGATATTTTGTAAAAAAAAGCAATTACTAAAAAAAAAAAAAACTATTTCCAGTATTATATCTGCTCTTGAAACAGTGCAATTTTCTCCTGAGAAGTTTTTTGATACAACAAATAACGTAGATATACAGGGTGTTTAAAAAAACATTCAATATTTATACGGTATATAGAACACACTGTACCGAGTAAAAAAGCCTTAGTAAATATAGGTCGAAAGGTCAACCGTTTCTGAGATATAAACATTTTTGTTTGCTAGCATCATGATTGACTTACTGCTGGCTTTTCGATATTTGCAGAAGAGTTTCCACGTGTCCTCCTTCCAGTTCTATACACGCTTCGTATCTTCTTCTTACAGAGTGGCGAACTCGCTTGAAAATTCCACATCTCTGTTGAATTATTTGACAAGCATGGTGGATTCGGTTACGTAATTCTTCTAAGTCATTTATTCGCAAGGAATACACTTGGCTTTTCAAAAACCCCTATAAAAAAAAGTCCAAAGAGTGTAAATCGGGAGATCGAGGAGGCTATGCAACTGGTTCATCACGTCCAATCCATCTTTGATCGAACACCGTATTTAAGTGCTCTCTCCCATTACGCACAAAATGAGGTGGAGTACCATCATGCATGTACCACATCGATAATCTTTCTGCCAACGGCATATAATCCAAGTACTGAGGTAATGTATTAACCAAGAAGTTGAGGAAGCAAGTAAGTCAATCATGATGCTAGCAAACAAAAATGTTTATATCTCAGAAACGGTTGACCTTTCGACCTATGTTTACTAAAGCTTTTTTTACTCAGTACAGTGTGTTCTATGTACCATATAAATATTGAATAGTTCTTTTTGAACACCCTGTATAGATGATCCCATTTAGCTGATGCGTGTGTGTTTATTAATTTTTTGCCTGTCGGCTACAAAATGGGACCAATTTACAGTATTTCAAAACACTGATCCATCTGCTCAAACATACCTCTCCCAAACACATTTTATTTAATATAGTTTAGTATTTATTTCTCTTTATCTTTCGCATTTTCTTATAACCGAAAATATATTCCTCTCTAGAGATAATGTAATATAAAAAATTAATTTACTGTATAATAGAATAAGTCTCAATGTTGAAAACTAAGCAGATCGTAATAAGAATACTAGTTTAGTTCGATTTACGATAGAATAAGTCTCAGTGTTTGAAAAGAAGTAGAACTAGTAACAAGAATACCAGTTCATCAGTTACAGTTAGAAATTAAAACGAAAAAATCGTCCCTCTTATAATTATCCATAATCACAATTACTTAACCATTCTGAAGCAACATCATTAATCTCGAAATTAAAACTTCCTCAATCGCCATCGGGCACAATTATATCATCATTATACGTGATCCAAGTGCTACTGTAATTACAAGAGGTAAACGAGGCATATATATTTTTTTTAAACTCTATTTCGAAAATAGATTTAGTTAAAATTCAGTAATCGGGACGGCTTCAGAGGAACGATAGAAAATTTCATACATTTCGGGATTTGATACAACAAAAGATAGATTAGAGATAAATTCTTCAGTATCTTTTCCCTGTTTTCAATTTTTCCTTGGCATTCGAAGCGATAAAATTATAAGTCGTGGAAGACATCTAGTACAGAAGAGATATCGCTACTATAAACCAATTTTTTTTTTTAGTAAATGCACTTTTATAAATTCGAGTAATGTTTCTAAGAAATCGCAAAGTGGTCATTTCGATTGCTTCTGTAGTGTTCATTTTAAATGCAAGCGGAAACTAGTTAGCTGTTCTTTCATCCCGTCGCCACCCTCGTCACGCCGCAATGACGAAAACGTTTAATTGACTGTCAAGGTTGAACCGGGCTATCCGAAGAACAAAAGAAAAAATTTATCGCGGTACTAAGAATGTTTCGGTTGTTATCCAAACTCTACTGGTGCGAATGTTTCTCGATAGAATCATCAAATGATACAAAACCGTTCCATCCTGCTTATTTAACACATTGTTGACCGGTCACGAGTTAACTCGTATTCGCATTTGCATTAGCTATTTCAATTTTTTATTAAAGCAATATAAAATATTGCAAAAGCTTTATTCATCGTGTTCAGTCATGTTCGCTTTATTATAAAAAAAATCATACGTTTCTTGATATTTAGGTTTTTGTCATAATTGTAGTATTACAAAAAGCGCAGCGAAACAAGATATATTTGCAAAATCTGTTGTGTACAATTACACGTAGGTGACTGCTATACCGTTTATCATACAAACAAAAAAAATATATATCAAATATTAGAAGTCATATAAAATAATAATAAAAATATCAGAAGTTATATAAAAAATATGTCCAAAGTTTCATTTCAATTCGTTATGTATAAATAAAGCTTATTGACGTTTATTTAGATTGTTTCACTTCCACGTTCAATTACGGAATAATAGCCTTCTGCGTAAAATTACCGGTCAACAATGTATTAAATTGAAAATTCACTTATTTAAACAATTACAAAATAATTTGTCTTATATCGCATTGAAGTATGTCGTTGAAATGAATCGTCCCAAATTGTATTTCACTAGATCTTTTTAACCCTCTGACTACTAAAACTCGTAGTCCTGTGCCGGAGTCATTTCTAACTCACATCGATAGTTCACTAATCGTATTTAAGATCGCCCGAGCTCCTCACCGATATTCTACTAATGTAGCAATGGTCGCTCGAAATCAAAAGACTCTAACCGATACACATATGTATATTAACCCTTTGTGCTCCGAGTCAATTTTCTGATACGATCGATTTATCAACTTTAACACTTCTGCGGCGAAACTTTGGAAAACGAAAAAGTGTCACTTTGGAAAAAAAAAATTGTACACCTCCGTGAATTTATTTATTTTTATCTATTTGTTCAGTTTGCTTTGTTTAAATATAAATAAAATTTGAACGGATTTATGGTGTATGTTATGAATATCTCCATAGAGACACCATAGGAACGCAAAGGGTTAATAATTAGACGGTAAGATTTTCGTTGTATATATACAAAAGAATAATGACCCTGTGAATTATGTACAGGATGGATGTTATGCACATGTTTCTTACAGTAACCGCATACAGAAGCATTCTTAATACACTAAAAATAAATAAATAAAAATATTATTATTTATATTATATAAAATATTATTATTAATATTATTAATAAATAAATTGAAAAATAAAAATTAATTTTACACATAATATGTCTTCTAAAAAAATCGAAACTTTCCACTTAGTAATTACCTCTACATAAAATCGTTTGTTTGAAACCTAACCTAACATAACCCTTTGACAAGTGTCAGCTGAATTTGCACGAGTTTAGAATTTACTCCAAAGACTAAACTAGATAAAATCTTCCACTGATAAAAATCTTGCCTATTAAATATTGCGAACTATTATAAATAAATCAATGAGTTTATTATTGATAGTAAAACCGCAACGAATTTCCCTCGTTATCAGATAAATCGAAAAATTGATGCATTATTTTAAAAATATCAATTAAAATACCATTTGCAGTCGACTCTTCTGAACACACATGTGAAATTATCGTGGCAGGGTATTCTGCTCAAAAAACAAAGCAGCGAGAAATGTTCGTTCACCAGTAGCTTGTTCTTCTGTCACGGTCGATGAGTGAGGCAGAAAACATGTTGCACGTTCGCGAACGATTTAAAAGTCATGGAGCGAGAATTATATGTTGTTTGTTGGATCGATTCGTTTTCGAGTGGCGTAACGAATACAGTAGACTTGTTGCACGTACGCGCGATAACGGTTTAATGAAAATGATGGCTATTTTTATGACGACACGAGCCGATCCCGCGTGATAACTACTTGTGAATATCGAACGAACGCGCGGGAATCAGTTTGCCGTCGAAGTTCGTTGCTCTCGGAAACGATATTCCGAACGACTGTTCTTTAACCGTCCTCTTTGTTCGTCAGCCATTATCTCTCTTCTTTTTGTACGATTGCCCACGTATAGAATCGGGTAGGATATAATCGATATAGCGATACTTGACTGTAGTATGATTTTACGAATCGATCAACTTTTTGTTGCTATCTTTCTTTTTTTGCTAATGTTCAGATTAATTCGTACTTTCTTTGCCAAAGTTTTTGTTCATGAAAACGTATGGTTTCGGAATGCTAGTTAGTACATAGGGAGTTTGAAGAAACCTATTTTGTAAAATAATTTCATGAGCATATTGGTGACACTTTTTTTGCAAAATAATTTCGTGGGCATGTTGGGATGACATTTTTTTTTGCAAAATAATTTCAGGAGCATATTTATGACATTTTTTGTTTACAAGAGAATTTCATGGGCATACTGGTGAATCTTTGTTTTTCAAAAGAATTCCAAAAGCTTTTTTCAATTTTATTGTTATTAGTTTTTTTATTTTGTTTCTTATTGAATTAATACTTTCAAAGGACACCGTTTATTTTCACTTTTATTTGCGCTTTTAGCTTTATTATAAATTCCTTTTTCTATGTGTTTCAGCTACAGTGATTTTTCTTAATTTTTAATATTTTTGAGGTAGTCTATTTTGAAAGATTCTTGTCTTTTCCTGTTTCTAATTATTTTCAATTACTGCAACAATGGCTAGCTGTGTCAAATTTGCAATATTTTTGCACAATCTTGCATATATGTATTATTGATATAGCAAGATGCAACAAATCGACATTGTAAAAAAAAGGAACAAAGCGAAGTAAAAATGTGTGTGCGTGTATGTACAAAATACATATATATACACATTATACACCTACATCTTTCTTTCTTTCCAAATAAATGTAATTAAATTTAGAACAAACAAAGTTTCCAATTTAATTACAAATGAAGTTAAAATTTAATAAATGTATTTTTAATTAATTAGTATTGTGTCCTTATTGACACAAAAATAAACATAAATAATATAATATAGATTGGTAAACATTGATAAGTAAATATTGTTAAAAATTCAATGAGATTAGATAATGATAAGCTTATAAACTTGAAAGGACTATAAAAGGAATAAAATTAAAAATATATATATATCAATTTTATTGACTTTTTAATATTTTTGAGGTACTCTATTTTTATAAGTTTTGCTTCCGTTATAGCCTTATCAAATTTATAGTGTTATTAAATTTATAACAGTATTTACTTATCATATATATGTACATTTAAGATTCTCTTTTTCTTATATGTTTTCCTTCTTTTTATGTAACTAAACTAAGAATTTCTTCAATATCCGTCCAATCAGGTATTTATAAGAAAGGTCACACTTCCTTGAAATTAATGGCAAGAGAGTGGAATATTTTTTACCATGAAAAATGTAACAGCAAACGATCTTGTCCCCTTGTAAGCCAATATGAAAGCGAAAGCAACACACTTGACATGTGAAATAAAATACGCAAATTAAATAGGTAGGTACACGTCCTTGATCGATCACTTGTTAGAAAAAAAGTGACGTTCGGAGATAGGAAAGAGCCTTGGGGCTGGGGCATTACGCATATAAAATCGAATAAAACGGAGAATAAAAACTGCCTTCGAGTTTAACATTTCGAGATGTGACGCGTGCGATAAGACAGTAAACCTTTAACGCTGAAGCGACGAATTCGAATTGAAAAATCAGCATTTGTTCATCGATAACAGCACTTTATTTACCGCTCATGGCTGAACTTAGTATACCTTTTCGATTCAGGTGTGAATGCATTGTTAGTACCGGTTTAGTTCTTACTGTCGCGCGGTAAAAATAAAAGAAAAGTGGAAAATAGAAATTGGAAAATGAATTGTTATCACGATTTATTAATCTAACGCGATTATCATCGCTAATAACAAAAAGCTGATTAATAAGCCCCCGATTGATAAATATTGGAAGCGAAAAGCCGATTGATAGGCTTCCGGTAGATAAAGTATTAACATTAGATCTAGCGACGACTTATTGTTAAATACTATTTCTACCGAAAGGTCTAAAATGACTTGTTTTTGTAGAGAAAAGTGGGACGCGAATTTGTACACATTTGTTTGTTTTATTTAACGAATACTGAATATAAATGTAATATTTTCTAAAATAATCATGTTTAACCCATTGATATACAATGACGTCTGGGAGACGTCATCCATTTCATGTGCCATTGTAGATTTCGACGTCTCCAAGACGTCAAGAACTGTCTCCGGCGGACAATCAAAATTCCAAATTTTGAATGAAAATGATACAAATACTGTTGGAATGCTTAATTATTTTCCATTAACATTATATATCATCCTGATTAAATGTTATATAGCAATGCAAATTTCAAAATAAAATGTTCTGTTTCTAAGCTTGCACATAACTGTTCAATTGAACCAAATTAAATAGTATTTTTCGGACGCATTAAATTCCATTTTATTTGTACGTTAAGGGGTTAAAATTTTCCTTACCGAGAAAAGAGCAGTTTTATACGTATGTTATTATGAACATTATGTATATGTATACATATAAACGCACTTTTACAATTAAAGATCTTTTCAGCAGTACATTTACCGCAAACACATTTGTTATAGTACCACAAATACTGTTCGTTCTATTATTTGTTCAATATTCTATTTGACATCGTTTACGTCCAAGTGTAACATATGTACACAAAGCATTGTACATAAACTTCTTTGTACAATTTTTGTACAATGCACAAGTTTCCAAATATAGTCAGATGACATTTGAAAAACGTCATTCTCGTATTTCTCTATTTTCATTTACTGTATCTGGTGTACACATAGTAGATTCTTCTGCAAATTCATATTTTCGAGAATATAGTAAGGAAAGGAGAACATCTGTGAATAATCATTTCACCTAGCATATCTTATAAAAAATACTACAATTTGGATATTTTCTATATTTTTTCATATCATGTTTATTCTGTGCAATTTTGCACCTTTAAATTTTCTACAAATGTATAACAATTCATACAATCTACTCATATATTTCATACATTATCGTTGATAAAATAATCTAACGTCGGATAAAACAAAGTGTAAAAAATACGAGAAAATTAGAAAAAGAAAAACACACACACACAATTATCTTTAAAATATGCTACACTTTAAATAAAACAATATATAGAATGTACTACGTAATAAATTACGTATACACTTTGGTAATACCAGGGAGGCCATGGTTATGCAACGATTTGACGTAGGTGAGATGAAAGGAAGTTGTTCCATTTTACCCATGTCACTTTTATTAATATCTAAAGTAGGTATAATGTCTCAGGGGATACCTCGGGGCACGTATCGCCTTGATTCGACAAAAGTTACAAAAACTCCTTTGTACTTTGATATTTGTACATACTAACAATAAGTCAGGACTGTCAATCAGGATCTATGTATATGTAATATCTTTCATTTCTAGTAGTCTTTGGTGTTTCAACGAAGATAACGAACGACACAATGTGTTTTTTTTTTCATTCTCCAGACAATTCAAATTTACAGAAAAATTCCGTTTTGCTGCAATATTACGGAGATAAAATTTACATACAATTCTGCATTATTACTTAAGCTACGGGCACGTTTGAGAGAAGAAAATGGCTACGATGTGTACTGGATGAAAGAGTTATTTATTCAAAACTGACATAATAACGAAAATACGTATAATTGAAAATTAACAGTTTCATGATAGTAGACTACCGTATAATATGACTACTTACTGCGACTACTGTTTCTATATACTCCTCGTACATCGTGCTAAATAATAAAATGCAAATTTCTTTTGAAATTTTCAACTTTTTCGATTAATTATAAATACACAATAAATTTATCTTCTTGTATCTTTTGTTAAATTTCTATGGAATGAAAAAGATTTTAATACATACATTAATCAGCCACAGTATATTCTACATTTTACAACTGGGATAAATATATGTTGGATGAGTCTTATATAAATATTTGTAACATTTAGAACACGTTATATTAGTTTCATTGTCACAAGTTGAAGGACAGAATTTACATCGTGCACGTTTCTTTCCTTTCATCGTACTGGTTAGGTATCTTCTCTTGTATCTTCTCTTGCTGTTGTTTGGAAATTTTGTACAATAGTCTGTGATTGTTTCTTACATGTTTCCGCGATATGATATATGGATTTATCAGTACTTTACCCAGTTCTTCCAACAATATTCCTCTTTTATGTAAAATATTTTTATTCCATCCTGGGTTTATTTCTTTCCATAATATGATAGCATTGTAAATACTAATGTCAAGTATATTCTAAAAGATAAATTGATTGAAAACCAATCATCCAGATCAGTGAACCGTTTGATTCAGATGAACCATAATTGTCATTGTTTGTACAATTTTCTTCTAAAATTTCTTCACTGCTATCACTCGTGTTCGTATATACCTACTTCCGATATTTGCTGATCAATTGGAAATTGTTCCATCATAATTATACACTTCAGGACATAGAATAAGAGTAAAGAAAATATATGAATGCTTCGTTCTCTGGAATTGAACTGAAACTGAAGTTTAACTTTCAGCTTATCACGAAGGTGACAGAATTCTTTGTGTGCATCGGAAGTGTTGAAGCGTTGGAAAACCAAATATGAATTTATAAACTAGAAATATAGCAGTGTGAAAGAGAAGTCGAGGGACCACCTAATGGTCGATTTTGCCATGAAAACAAACTGGTTTCGAAATTTGTTTACTGATATCTGTTGTACACTCCATACTCTGCAACTTTTGTTCTAAATTATTTTTGTCAGATCGCTGCAAGTAGGTGAAAAATAGTGCGTCGCGCTTAAGGTAACACCCTGTATACCTACTTCCGGCATTTGTTGGTTAATCGAAAATTGTTCGACGATAATTATAAATTATAGAACAGAGAATAAGAGTAATGAAAATATATGAATGCTTCACTCTCTAGAACTGAACTGAAATGAAACTGAAGTCTATGTTTAGTGCCTCGCGGCGTTGACGGGTAATGTTCGCAACGATTGAATGACGCCTACTACTTCGAAGTGTTGTAAATACTCGTTCAAGTAGTTTTTAAAATGTATATATATTAGTGGACTGTACATTTGAATGAATTGAATAACACACTTTGTATTTAAAAGTATATTTACAAGTATAAAAAATGTCTGACTGTATATGTATCTTGTATGTTGTATCTTTAATTGTATTAATGTATCTTGTGTGTATCTTATAAATGTTACTCGTACGTTACTAATTTGTATCTCATGTGTTATTAATGTGTTATTGAGTGTTACTGTGTTACTACTCTAAGAGCGTCTGTGCATGCTGTTTTATAAACTTTGTGTGTGTGTTGGCTCCCACACTAATCGTGACAGCCGATTATGTAGCAAATAATTTAAACTTATTTGCAAATACAATTTTTATTATTAAAAATAATAACAAACGTATCTATTTAATCAATAACAATAACATTGATCGATTAATACGATATTATCTAGTCCGTGTAGATTTATAGTATATTTAAATGTTCGTATCAGATATAAAAGTCCGTTAAGTGTATTAAAGTCCTTGTAGATTTATATAATGTGAGTAAAGAGTTCAAAGTAATAGTCCTAGTGTATACGTCGGTGCTAAAAAGGCGAAAGTCCAAAAAAAAGCCCCTGTCCCTCATTGTCCAGTCCCTTTATACCCGTCTGTCTGTTCGGAGGAGTGTCTTATGAAAAATTGAAGAAAAGTGGTCTATTAAAACTAATAAATCCATTTCTTGAAGGAAAAATTCGATTTCTCGTTTACTCAAGAGAAACCCGTAAACCTAGAGTTAATTACGAGTTTTTGTATACTTTCAAGTTTATTATCTTGGAATCAACATGATAATTACAATTATCATCTTTAATCTGTTTATTATACATTCTAATATTTGTAATTAAAGTTTGTTAAAGATAATATTTTTGAAGCAATACCATAAATGTTAACAATAACTAGATAAATAAATAATATAAATTGATATTAGTATTTCTATGTTATAAACGAGAAACATTGTTACAATTAATCAGAAAATTATTAATTAATGTGTCGAGCTATACAATATAGAAAGTTGATAAACGTAAACTCGAGTACTCGAGTGTCATGAAAAAGATGTCCACGTTCCTACAAAAGACTCTTACGAAATATAGATAATGTACTTCTGTGACGAATATTTTAATTGATAAACATGTGTCAACCTTTTATCACGTACAACCTTATCTTCCACTGAGCGACGCTCGATATAGCGATAGTGTATCGATAAATTTAGCATCAACACTCAAGAAACAAAAGGCTCTGAATCATTATTGCTTATTTTGCATCGGATCAAATGAAAATCTGAAAGCTGTTATTTTCTTGTTATTTTGAAAGTTTGGAAAAACAATGAGATATAAAACGATGAAAATATTGATATTTCACGTATTTTATCATATCGAGTAAATATTAGTGAAATAATGTTTAGAATTTTTAACGATTAATTCATGTTATTTCAATAAAGCGACACTTTTTAATGATATATTACAATGAAAAAAAAATCTTTTTTATAGGTTATTATATTACATGTATTAGTGGAGGATATTTACTATTCTATAAATATTTTTAAATGGTTTTTAATAACATATGTTATGTTTAAAAAAATATTTAAATATTTAGGAACATTTAAAAATATTCCTGGAATAGTACATATTCTCCAATAATGTATATAATGTAATAACTTCTAAGAAACATATTCTTCTTTCTTATAATATATTATTAAAAAATAAGATCTCTAAATATTTCTACATCAACATAAAAGTACTATATATATAAGTAAATATTATAATCACTATAAATAAGAATGTAAAAAGCTTCTGAACGTATAAAGAAACCTGACCTGTCTCTAATATTTACATATTCATAACAATAATTTGATAATACTGCAGGGTGATCCAAAATAACTGGCAATAACTTTAGAGCTTCTAACTTCATAAATTACCAACGAATTTCAATTATTTTTTTTTAATTAACTAACAACACAAATAAAGGACAATCTATCACAACAGATGTTAAAAATGACGCTTTTTAAAGTTTTCGACAATGCTCGCACATTCTTCCACGATTATTTCACGCTGAATCTTGTCCAAAACCTTTTTAAATTGCTCCAATTTAATGTATCTTGAATTGGAGATTTCTTGCTCCAGAATTGATAACACAGATAAATCCATAGCATTAAAATCGGAAAAGTTTGAAGGTCAAACATCTTTATCTAAAATCTCCGGAAACAATTCTCGGCTGAGCCTAATCGATGATTGTACAATATTGAATGGCGTTCTAAGTACTACCTTTTTATTACACCACTTTTGTTGTACAATCACCGATGCACCTTCCCAGTACAATTGCACTGTTTTTTTTTTAAACGCAGCCCTATTTTTTTTAACATTTTTCATTTCTCTTCATTATTCTGCGTATAAAAATAGACATTTTATATCAAAAATGTATTTTATTACAGTGAGTGTTCTAACGTTCGCTATGAGTCCTAGAAACTGTTGATACCGTGTTTGCTATCTGTCATTTTTTAGAATGCACTTTGTCCACTTTGTTCGATGATGTTCCATTGCAAGTAAGATTAAAATTAAAATACTATCAGCAAAATAGTACACCAGCTCATAACGCTCGAATTGCAACATAGTATTTGAGAAAAATCTATCAGGAAAAGTGGTTCGGTACTTACAGTCCCACACTTTGGCCACTTCATTCGCTTGACATGAATACGTTGAACTTTTTTCTTCGAGATTCTTTAAAGGACAAAATGTATTCGCGGTCTTTCGTGTCGGTGGATGACTTGAAAGAGAGAATCAAACTGCATTGTTCAAGTGTGAATATTAATCAACTAAAAAATGTTACGAAGAACACAAGGAAACGTGTCAGAAAATGATTGGAATCTAATGGTGAAACATTTGAACAATTATTGTAATAAAATACATTTGTGACATAAAATGTTGAATATCTCGTAAAGTATTGTCTTTGAGATGATTCTACACTAACACTTTCATACGCAGAATATTGAGAAGAATCGAAAAATGTTAAAAAAAGTAGGGTCGCGTTTAAAAAAAAAAAGTGCAATTGTGCAACAAAAGTGGTATCATAGGAAGATAGTATTTAGTACGCCATTCAATATTGTCCTCTATCATTATTTACAAAAAAATTATAGCCAGTTGCGAGAATTACTCTGTATACAGTGATTCCATTAATATTTGGACAACCTTTAAAACAGTACAGATCTTTCTAAATTGAACCAAACGACGTGAGTCTTTCTTAAGAGTTAAAAGGATTAGTTTACTAAATAATATGAACAAAAAAATTGGAAGAATTGTAATCGGTTGGAATTGCAAAGAAAACAGTAAGGATCACCTTTTACAAGTTTCTTACCTGAGTTTGTAATTAAAATTTGTTGAGGGTTTATATGAAATAAAAGAATCGTGCAGAGTAAAAGATGTATAATAATTATATTCAAAAAGGACGATGGAAGAAATATATATAAAGATGCTGTAGGTAAAGTGTACAAGACGATTAGAACTTTGTAAAACATGGTGAAAATGCGTACATTTAAACCTGGAAACATTCGCAGGCATCCCTAAACCCTAATTGGTCGACGTGGTATAAAACAGCCGGGAAAGAGAATCCGTTATTTTCCAATATCTTTAGGATGTGGAATTTTCCACGAAATATAAGAAATATTAATGCTTTACTTTAACAAACTTAAAAAAAAAATACGTGTTATAATAAATTTATCTAAAATTTCATTAAAACCAGTTGATGCAGGAACAAGCGATAGGCATTGGAAGATATGTATCGTAGTTGTAGGTCAAAAGATGTAGAAAACTAACAGTTTGTAACCCAGAGCAACGTTAACTAATTTTTACAAAATTTTCAACATGTATATAATTTATATAAATCTACAAAATGTATTTCTTAAATTTTCATTACAAGCTCAGATGAAAAAATTACAAAAGGCGTCCGTTACTATTTTCTTCGTAATTTCGACTAATTGGAATTTCTTCTAAAATGTTTTTACACATCATTTAGTAAACTAATCCTAACTTCTCGCGAGAATTCCATTCGTCTGGGCCACTTTTAAAAAGATTATTCGATTTTAAAAGGCGTCTGAATATTGATGGAAGTCACTGTATATATTATTCATGTACCAACCATGACTAATATGATAGTAGTATATATGCAAGTAAATATTACGAGGACTATAAATAAAAATGTAAAAAACTCTTGAATGTGTAAGGAAATCTATGTGCAATGTTTACATATTCATAACAACTATTATTATCAGACAACTTTCAAACATTAATTTATCACTCGATATTTCTTTAGATTTATGCATGATTAGACAAATACTTTAATACAAAAAGAGTGAAACATTATTTCTAAACGTTTCCATTTGTAAACAAATTTCCTAACATTAAAATCTAACATTTCAGATGCTTGAAATAGAATTTGTAATTTATTATTAATTATTCATTTACAATGCACGTAATTTATTTCAGTTTTTATTACAAAATACATATGTATGTAAAATTGCAAAAACGTATTCTAGCTTTTCACATAGAGTTTGAAATTCAGACTTATGTTTACATTATGAGATACGACACAAGTAATGAAGATTTTATTAATCTTCTTACATTTATTTAATATAGTTAATAAAACTGATAAAAGATTCATAAAGCATATATTAAAAAGTGAAGAAAAATGAATTAAATGCTATTTATATCTTCAATCGTTGAAAATTTCATGACGCATCACTTTACATAGTCACAGTAATGACTTCTTCGTTTGTTAGCATTTTAAAAATACGGAAAAAGAGTGTCCAATTTTACAGAATTACTCTCAGCAACTCAAAAGATTTCTAAAAACTTACAATTATTCGGAATCGTGAAGAAAATAGCGGAGGTCACTTTTTTAAATTTTTTATCTGAGCCTGTGATAAAAATTTTAAAAAGTACGTTTTGTATATTTGTACAAGATACATATACTTGCTGAAAATTTAATCGAAATCGGCTAACGTTGTTACGAGCTACAAATATTTAGAGATGGTGAAAAATTGCAGTTTTACACGACTTTCGGTTTACAGCTGTAATAAATCTGGCGGTTCTTATATCTTTCGATGTCTGTTGTTTGTTTCTGCATCGACCGATTTCGATAAAACGTTCAGCATGCATATAACTGGTATAAATTTACGAAATGTATTTTTAAAATTTTTATTACAGGCTCAGATAAAAGGTTGTAAACAACTTTCATTAATTTCCTCGCGACTGCGATCAATTTTAACATTTTCAAAATTTTTTGTATACGTCATCGAGTAAACTAATTCTTCCTATAGAAAACAAAAAAAGTTGAAGTCGTTTGGTCCAATTTTAAAATATTCTGATTTAACACATCGTTGACCGGTAATTTTACGCAGAAGGCTATTATTCCGTAATTGAACGTGGAAGTGAAACAATCTAAATAAACATCAATAAACTTTATTTATACATAACTAATTGAAATTAAACTTTGGGCATATTTTTTATATAACTTCTAATATTTTTATTATTATTTTATACGACTTCTAATATTTTTATTATTATTTTATATGACTTCTAATATTTTATACTTTTTTTTTTTGTATGATAAACGGTATAGCAGTCACCTACGTGTAATTGTACACAACAGATTTTGCAAATATATCTTGTTTCGTTGAGCTTTTTATAATACTAGAATTATGATAAAAACCTAAATATCAAGAAACGTATGATTTTTTTTATAATAAAGCGAACATGACTGAACACGATGAATAAAGCTTTTGCAATATTTTATATTGCTCAGATAAAAAATTGAAATAGCTAATGCAAATGCGAACACGAGTTAACTCGTGACCGGTCAACAATGTGTTAAAAGAATACTTTTCGCGACAGACTGTATGTATATACTTTACAAGGAAAAAATAAGCTTTACTGAATTTTACATTTCTACCACGTAATATAGCATTTGATCAAAAGTGTAGTAGACCAAGAAGAACGTCTAAAGGAGAATTAAAATTCACACGATTGTCAATGAAGAAGAAACGGTAGAAGAACAGATCGACGTGAAAGAGGCGATCAGTCGGTGAGAAATCACGATACACATAGTTCGTGTGTACCGACGGAGTCGATTCACAAAACGATTCGCCTGGAGCAACAGGTGGAGAGAGAACAGGAGGTGAAACGAGCTCGCGAGAAGGCGCCACCAGTCAACGGTGATATCTCGAGGAGGCGCTAATTCGCTCGTTCGTGGGCTTGGTACGAAGCTCGTCGTCCAACCGCCCGTGTGCGGCTTTAACTTTTTAAAATGTCGCCGATGGCCGTGACAGGATCTATTTTTAGCCACAGCAAGATAAGCGAGGCGGGGAGGAGGGTCGTGGTGAGGCCGGGAGCGAGGTGGAAAAGAGAGAACCACTTCTGCTAGAAAGAACTGAAGATAGTCAACGAAGAGTGGGACAGTCAGTAGCGTAACCGGATGGCATTTTAGTAGGTACTTGGAAAAACACCTGTTTAATTAACTCTCTGCCTGTACCGTGATCGATGGAACTGCTCGAGTAAACAGACCGTTTTTCCCGTCGTACATGAATATGTACAATGCGATTACAATGTCGAATTAACGTTGCATATTATTGCCTTTGTAAAGTAACATAATGACACTTATTGGTTATGTTTCTAAAAAAGTATCGAATACAACGCATGTATGCGTTATAGAGGTATTGGCAGCATGGAAAGTTATAAATAACATATGGGACAGTGACAAATAGCGTGTTGAGAAACTTGACACTAGGGAACTCGCGACAACAGGCAATTTGTCCCTAGATGAAAGGTTACCGACCATCGTCGTATCTTCGAGCGATAAAATACTCCCATATAGGGATTACCATGCAATTTCCATTCTTATGAATGCAAATGTCTCGTATATTTCTATGGTAACAGTGTAACGAAAAGTGTAAATGAAATCGAGAACAGCTTCGATTATGCAACCAGCGGTTGTTATCAAAACCTAAAACTGTGAATCTTCAAGATTGATTCAATTACATCGCTGAATAGTAACGACGGAAGGCTCGTGAAATAGAAACGACACTGCAGCTAAAAGAGGGCGAGGGTCGGGCGAAACGGGAGAAGGAGAGAGAAAGACAGAAAGACAGGGAATCAAAGAACTAATTATACGTGACGTCACTCGACTGGTTTCAACACACGAAGTCGAGTGCAACGAGTCGACTCGACGAGTCAAGTCACGGCAAGTGGGCCAGAGGAGTCTCTCTCTCTCTCTCTCTCTCTCTCTCTCTCTTTCCTACTCTCTCTCTTACTGTTGCTGACTGGTTGTTTCCTTCTCTTTCTAAACTGTCGCGGCGGAAGCTGCGTGTGCAAGGCAGAAGAGCGCGAAGAACCTTCTCGCTTGAGATGAGGTGGGAGGAGGCAAAAATAGAACTACCGAACTTTATGGACGGTAAATCACTGGCACGTTAGGCCCGTTGCCATTCCCGACAACCCATTCCGTGATGGACTGACGGACTCATTTACCGTAATATAACGACGGTGACGAATAGGAAATTCAATGAAAACTTTAATTAACCATTAGGAACCTCGCAACGTGGATGTCTCGAGATAGTCTCGTTTTATATTTTTCTCTTCGTCTTTTAGCTGTTCCTTTTCTTATTCCTTTTAGAATTCGTGGAACGTCCGAATTTATTCGGGCGCCTGCACGGCAGGTTTTCGAGTGAGAGTGAAAAAAGATCCCGTAAATGGAAACTTGAATGCTTCACCTGATACGGCCAATTTCGTGGATTCATTGATGCAGAGCTGACATATTTTTTTATCTGGATCGTATAAATTAAAGCGGACTTGAAAAGTGACGTCGTTTTCGAAAATATATGCTCTAATTGAAATGTATTAGCGGGAGTTTTGTGGAACGAGTTAATACAAGCTACGATCAATACTCTATGTGTATTAAATTTGTAAATAATTTAAGGTTAAGAGATGGCAAAAGTTAGATTGTATTGAAGATGTGCTGTTTAATATTTTACTTAGTGAAATTGAACGAACGAAATAAAAATTAAATACTAAAGTTTTAAATGGAATAAATCTTCCTACTTTTTATAAAAAGTAAAGACAAAATTAGTTATTTAAAAATTAGCAATTCACTGTCAAACAATTTGCAATATTCTAACGGGAAATCTTAGTTTTCAAGATTGTGTAATAAATTTCATGCGTTCTTCAGAAAATAAAAAAAAACGAAAATGATATAACCTCAAATATTTTTACAATTACTAAATGCTTGCTCCGTTATTTGATATATTTTTTTCACGCCTTAGATATCTAGTCCTTGGAACGATATTAAGAAGTTTCAAAGATCGTCCTTGAACCGATGTTAATAGGCTTTATACATAACCTAGAATTGAAGAATATTGAAAGTGAAATGTGAATTTTTGACAGGGACACATTGAAATCTAAATTATTATCTAAATTTTGATGTTTAAGGAGATGTTTACGTATTTTTGAAAATCTATAACAGAAGAATATTAAGAATGAGATAACATATAGAAAAAAGATAAATATTAAAAATTTAATAAGACTTTTTATTATACTAATATAAGATACTATATAATATACGATATAATATAATATACTAATTTAATAAGATTTTTTTAATTGAAATTATTGAAATAGCTATATAATTAGTTTTATAAAAAACAAAATAAGATCCAAACATTATCTCAATTTATTTTTTTTAACTTTTATCCTTTCCTATTTTTTAAGGAGATCATTAACGGGGGGAATTTTTCTTTTAGTTAAAAATATTAATTTTTCCTTCTTTACAAAATCTTGTTGCTTAACTAAACAGAAATGTCTTTGCGAAATTTTAAATTGAATTTCATATTTCTAAAGTTAGAGAACTGCTTTTTTAGTAACTGCGTCTTAAACTTTAAACGCGTTTTTCTCGAAACCACTTTTGAGCAACTGGTTGACTTGATCAAAAAGAAAAGTATTGGTCCGATCAAACTTGTCAAAATTTTAATTGTCTTTTAAGAAAGAGCTCTTTTATCGTTTAACCTACAGGCAAAAAACGATAGGTTGTATACATTTTTTTTTTATTTACCAAAAATTCGTGCAATGTTTTGAGTAAAATCGAACATGTGAATTTGAACATTTACCATTTTTCGAAAAGTAATTTTTTTTTTAAATTGTGGATTAGATAATAACTATATGCATACAATCTAAAACCTCGTTAGAATTTTTGATTTTAAATAGAAGCAATTTCGAGGGGTAACCCAGTCTACAAACAACTGAACTTATATTTTTGAGCAAATGACACTGAAAAAATTTACGTAAGTTAATAACAGTATTAACTCATTTAACTGCATATTTTTTCCTTTAAAAAATTCTACATAATCGATATTTCTGTCTGAAGAAAAAGAAATTCCTCCTTAATGTTTCATTTATACAATAGAAAAGAAGTATATATAATTAAAGAAAAACTGCTAAATCAATAAAAAATAATATCAAATCTGAACAAAAATAATTTTTAACCTATTTCTGGAAAGTTTATTATTAGTTTTGTTTGCAAGCAAGCACTTTCGATTAGATACTCGAAGATTAGCTATCGAACTTGAGTTCCATCGCTGACGTTGTACAATTTCATCTTTTTATCAACGACCTCCTTTACGAATCTATAACAAAAGAACAAAGGCACAACTCCACGTGTCTTGTTTTCCAAATTATTTTTAGCCCGACGTAACGCTGGCAAGCACGTATGCACTTACATGCTTTTGTATAGAACATAAATTGCATTGTTTGCTTAATTTCATAACTAGGAAGAGACTGTTTACCAGACACTGAGTATAATTTACCAGTAACGAAATATGAAATCACACAGTCATTTCTAATTATCCCTTGGTAGATGACGGTGCTTGGGTTCACTCTGACTCGGTCGTTATGGTGAGATTCTCGTATAATAAAATCAAAAAATCCCAAATTATTTTTACATAAATCAGAATACATTTGAAAAGTGTGATCACAAAAATTGAAGGTGGAATTCCAAAAAATAAAGAAGCTATAGCACGTTTATTGAGATGTGTCGAAGTTAAAAAATGGTTGACAATGAGAAAGTTTCTCAAGAAATATACGAATTATGTACATCGATGGTAGTGACTCGAAGACTTTTAACCTGTTAACTGGGTTCGTCTCACGAACGAAAATTAAATCTCTACCGTTTATAATTAAAAATTTATAAAAAGGTTAATAGTTCCATTATTTCGGTTTCTATAAATGTTAATATAGTGTGTTATATATTTGATACAAGTATAACAGTACAATTAATACTGACTAATTTCTCTCTAAATGAACAACTGAGTTCCACGTGTTATTGAAAGAACGACGAGTTATCTCGTCATCCCCAGTTAAAAGGTTAAAGCATTAATTTTACAACTGTAGTGAATGAGGACTTGAATGATGTGAGAGAGTGCGTGCAAATGGAAAAGCTGCGATTGGATGAACAACTGACAAATCATGACTATCGAGAGGGGGGAAGAGAGAGAGAGAAAATCGCGAAAATGGAAAAAGAGCGGTGAGCCATCTCGTTACAATAATAATATCGATAGCTGAGTGTGCGGAGCGTGAGGAATTCGGAGCATTTGTTTTTTAAGCGTTTAAGAGTGAAAAATCACGACGCAACAAACTTTAATTGATTAAATTAATAAATTTTTCAACAAGAAAGTGAATGTAAGAAATATTAAAAGAACAGGAGATATTTGAAGAATATAAATTCAATAATATAATTAACTTCTGACAAAGCCCGTTCATTTTGTTACAAATTTCTCCAGGGACCAAACCACAAATTTCGATTTTATGTTTAATTTATATTTTTTTTTTATGAAATCAACTTAACTCATCTGCCGAACAAAGAGAATTTCTTTTCGAAGTGCTAGAATTTTTCTAATTTTTCATATTTCTCTTTCAAAAGTAGGTTCAATCTCAGCATAAATTATTTAACTGTAAGAATAGTTCTCAAGTTTTTGCAATCGAACAACTGTGACAGATGCTACACTATACACCATCAATAAAAAGGATCATAAGACTTGCATAATACATAATAAACAATAAGAAGAATTCAAATTTAAAAAACCTACTTTTATACTCTAAGATTTTCTTTTTAGATCCCAAAAATGCGTAATTCTATATTATCAGTAGTTAGTCTAAATAAAAAGTTTACAAAAATCATTTGCTTTTGTTGCTATTACAGGGGAATCCCTCTTTAAAAAAATAGCATCTTTCCTATACTGTTGAGAGAATAATAAACAGAATTAAAGAAGTGTCTACAAAATATAAAAATATATATCTTGAAATGTATATTGAGAAGTAAGTACAATAGTTAACTTGGGTCCAAATAGAGTCAGGCATAATTTTCTGTGCATCCGGCTTCGTTCTTTCGTTAATTCTAAACTGAATAGCTATTAGAAAATTGCAACGAGCAATTATTCTCAATTACACCGACGAAATGGAAGATTTATTAGTATAATAAATCATGATATTTTGGCTACGAAGAAATTACAACATTGATCTTTAACCATCGATTTCAACGTGCTTCCCATTCCAAATTTTCACGAATAAATTCCGAACAAATTTCAACGTGCTTTCCATTCGAAATTTTCACGAATAAATTCTGAACAAATTTGAACGTGCTTCCCATTCGAAATTCTCACGAATAAATTTCGAGCAAATCCTTTTCTCTTGTTTTAACATCGTGAATGCTCCGAAGGGAAGAAGAAATGAAGTTCAATATCGCTTTCGACGTATTTTTCGTTAATAATTTTGTAGTTAATTCGAAAGAAATTCTTTGCCTCGTTTTGTTATTAAAAAACCTCAATATATTTGATGAGAAAGAATTTCTTCGTTATGTATCCGTAATGGTGCTTATGAAAGCAGGATTACGAAGTTAATTGGGGAGAGAATTCATGGCGGAGGAAACTACGATAATAAGTCATAACGAGATATCGGCTGCGTAACAAGCGATAAAGAAGCAAGAATAATCTGAATGAAAGTTCGAGCTACGTTGAAGATCGAGAAGTCTGCTAGATTATCTAATCTGTGTCTTCGAATCTTTTTCTTTTTGAATTACTGACCCCGAACGTGTGCAGCTCTTTTAGATTCTAATTTAATCGAAGCGTTTTAATCGATTTTCCTTTGCATTTCTAGTTGAATCTTCAGAGAAGTTCACAGAATTTTAATTCACATTCGAATTGGTGTTTTCGTAGAAAAGTAAAAATATTTGGAATTACGTGTATAATAAAGTAATAATATTGTAGGAAAAAATAGATTCGATTTTGCAGCATTGTTGAAAAAAATTGTGTTTTAGCTATATCGTTTAAAGTAATTTAAACGAGACAGTTTTGTTGTTATATTATGTGATTACAGGTAAAAATTGGTAGAAATTAATGATTTTTAATTATAATATAAAAACTCGAGATGTTTGAAAAGTACGTCTGCCAGCAATTCTGTTTTTCTTTTTTCTTTCTTAATATAAGTACGATTAATCAACAATGAAAATATGTTTTCTTTGTTTACTTTATTTACGTTTTTAATTTAGAGAATAAATATTCAATTTTTCTGCAATTCTGATGGTACGATTAAGTTATTTTAAATCTAAGTACAAATTTAATGATTCTTTTCCGAAAATCTTGCAAATAATGTACTTCTGATTAGTTTTCCTCTTTTTTTCTGGAATTTTCCTCAGATATATTCTACAAATGATTGACGCTAATCGAAAAAGGAACTCCAAAGATCAGAGTTGAAAATTCGATGCGAATTTACAAAAAACAAATATTTAAACTTATTGCAAATTTTTCAAAGTAATTAAAAGCAGAGTCAAAGAATAAATTTTCACGTATGTAATTTAACGACACATTAATATAAATTTCAAATTTATTACCGATGGAAATGGGAATTCAGTTCGAATTCAGTATTCGTAAAAGTTTCATAAAGCGGCTTGCAATTAAATAGCACGGTGAAATGTTATTAAAAATTCATACGTAAGTTAATGAATCTTGAAAACTGATTACACTTGCACGTACATTGTATGTAATTGAGTGTAGCAGTAAAAGAAGTTCCGAGAATTTATTGGAAACGAACATGCGAGTTTACTGTTTCGAAACGTGATCGAGATTTAATTAACCCTTTGCACACGGAGTATGCAGTATTTAAAAATCAAATGCTCTATGTGGATGGAATATTTGTTTATCTAAGTCACTCTTTTAATCCTTTAATCATGTTAAATTAAATGAAATACAGTACTATCTCAGTAATTCGAATCTCAAGCAAACAGTTGAAATTTTTGAGGTATTTCCAAGTGAGTCTAACAACCGAAAATTCGACTTACAGTGGTTTCATAGATGAGTTGAGTTTTTCGATTTACAAATATCCAAAGAAAAACAAATTCAACTTTTGGAAGTCAATTATGTACATGTTTATTATTATGTTTACATTAGACTGCAGATTTTTATGGAAATTTAAAAGTGCAAAATTGCACGAAATGTACATAACATGAAAAAATATGTAAAATATCCAAATTATAGTGCTTTTTATAATACATGGTAGATGAAATAATTTTCAATCGATCTACCTATTTTACACCTTCAAAAATATAAATTTGCATAAAAATCCGCAGTCTATATATAATACATACATATACATATAAACATAAAGGAAAGATGAAATTTAAATAAAAAATA
The DNA here is from genome assembly GCA_951804975.1 of Anthophora plumipes. Lineage (NCBI taxonomy): Eukaryota > Metazoa > Arthropoda > Insecta > Hymenoptera > Apidae > Anthophora > Anthophora plumipes. The sequence goes on from OX638120.1 coordinate 11,104,529, forward strand.
AATGGCAGTTTGCGTTTTATTCAGACTGTTATGCGTTATTAAAAGAATATAAACGTGGAGAAAATAATTCATGTTATGGAAAACTTACATTTCGATTTACAGCGAAATAGATGAGAATGAACAAAATTTTTAGTCTTAGAGAAATTTCCAAATTATCAAAGTTTTGCTATATTTTTGTTTTTCTCAGCATATGTTATTCACTTCAGAATATTAACAAATTATAAGTTGAATATTAGAATAAATATTAGAATTAATTATATAATATTAGAATTAATACCAGAATATTAACACTACCGACCGGAAGCCTATTAATCGGCTTTTTGTTGCCAACGTTTATCAACTTAGGGAGATTATTAATCGGTTTCTTATTACCACAAATTGATTAATTACCGTATAATAAGAGAAAGTGAACGATATATAGTAAGCCCTCTCCCGAGTTTTGATTGAAAATTTTCAAAGCTGTAAAAATAAGCGCGATAGCAAAATCCACGCCACTATTGAATCGAATGAGCCGGTCGGTAAAGTGTTAATAAAAGTTCTTCTGTTCGTGCTTTATATTATTCCAAGACGGTTTATTCAATATAAAATACACTGATTAGTACTGATTTGTCAGTGAAACTTTTATTACTGACAATGAGAATGCTACATAGTTCTTTTCCAATTAGTTCTGCGGTTATTTGTTATCCTCTGGAAATAAAAAGAACAAAGATGTCCGCGTCACGTTATCGCCAGTGTGTTTTTTTACATATAGCAACGGTGGTTAACGAACAATTATATTTTACTTATTTTTATATTTATATTTTACGCAAGAGGACTTTTTCAACAAATCGTTTAAAACATAGATCGCTAGGAATTTTTCTTTTTATTAAAGTATACAACATATTGTAAGAAAACTTTTTGTTCTTTATTTGTACACTATTCATGTATACGAACAAATTTTGTTGTTGTGATTCCTATTGTGGTGCCATGTGTAAATAGCGATCACTGCATTGCTTACAAAATATGGAGGGAAAACATCGTAACTCACTGTAGAATTTTTGGAAATAAAAAAATGAAAGAAATTCTTAAACTTTATATCAATAACTGTAGTAAGAACCTCTTTCAGACGAGAAAAAAAAAACCAAAATGTCAGTGTTTTATGCAAGTTTAATCAAAAAGTGTAGAAAAAAGAGTCAATTTTACGTATAATAATGTCAATAACAAAAAAACTTTCAAAATTCATCGTTATCGTTCACGCGGCAACCAATTCAGTAAAAAAAGGAATACCGCAAGAATTTTTCGAATAGATTCGTAACTTTTTTTGTGAGTGTGTCCACCTTGTATAAGAATCGTGTTTCGAGAAAAATGCGTTTAAAGTTTCATTTTGCATTCCTCGAGTTGCTTTTATCCCTACAGAATCTGTATCGTTACAAATTTCATCTTGAAACTTTTACTGAACATTCTCAAGATATACTATAGCAACATGAAAAAGAAAATTGATGTTTTGCAAAATTTTAACGTGGAAGTCGCCTTAAATGTACCCACGACGATACATCATTTTTTGAGAATTTTTTCACACAAGAAAAATATTCCTAATTTAGAGTTTACCAGTTTATGGGTCCGAGGAACCTCCACCTGGGAATTTTAGAGTTAATATGTTAATAAGAATCAGTTGCACCTACACCTGCATCAGAATTTCTTCAGAAAAAAGAAAATAAAAAAAAGAAAAACCAATTCATAAAAGAATTACTCTCTTCCATAGTTTAGATCCGAGAATCCTATAAATAAACAATGTAATCTACCCCGTGTACAAAACAAATCATGGACAGTAAAGCTATTACAATCTCTGAATGCAAAAACAAAGAACGAGAGTCGGCCGAAAGCTAGCCACGTGTCCAAGATTATTTACGGAGGCTTGAATATTGTCACGTAGCCGGAGGACGGCCAAACAAGGTGCAAAAAGATTTGTATGCCGCCGCGTGGCTTCCTCTGCGAGCTCTATTTAGCCGGTACAGCTCTCACGGAGGAACTGCCAGAATTTATATATGGTAGTTGATGTCGATACTTGTAAATAATCAATGGGCCCTCTGACGTACGAGATTAATCCTGCGATAATTGGACTATCGTCGTTTGACGATCATGTACAGCATACCTTAGATTATTTATCGTTACGTGCAACCTAACCGGTATGAATCACGTGACTCTATTATCCTCGTCTCTCCGTAGAACGTCCTCCGGATAATGCAAGTGGGCCTGAAAATAGCCACGCTCGTCATTGGCTAGTGACGACATCTCACATGTGGGCCCATCGAGCTCGTTTTCGGCTCTTTATGAACGAATACGTTATTTATGAAAATACACCTGATTATCTCTTTACACGGTAAATTGATTTCGGAAAAGAAAAAATGGTGTAAATGAAAATTGCGTGAAAACAGAATTACCGTACATATGAAGGGATAGAAGAATGGTTCCAAATGTGAAAATCTGATAGGAAGAATAACTTGTTTTCAAAGAAATTTAATTTGAATGCTATTGAATATTTTTTATTTTGCAGAGATGTTACGTGTTTTTTTCTTTTTAATCTATTTACATCGGTAACGTATGTAAAATGTCCCGTAACTGATGGCACAAGTAAGCAGAGGTTGATTGTATGTGAAAAACTGAAACGAAAATGTGGAATAAAATTTGTTTATTTGAAGCTTTCTTTTGGAGAAGAATCAGTTTGACGATTTGTTTAATTCATAAATTGGGGAAAGTGATGACCACTTTCTCTGTCGAAAGGGAATTCTTTTGATAGAATTATAAACATATTTGAAAGAAGAAGCGAGAATGTGGACCATCTCTTCTACCAATTTATGAATTCAACGAATTATCAAACAGATTCTCTACGAAGACGAATTAGACGAATTATCGAACTGACAATTGATATATTAGAAAAGAAGTGAAAAGTTTCAATAGAATTCCCAATATATAAATAAATAATAAGTATATAATATACAATAAAATTCCAAATTTTTCTGTCAAAACGAAACATTCTTGAAAGAAGTATTAAAAAAAAAAAAATATATATATATATATATATATATATATATATAAAAAAGAAAAGAATTAGACATTTCGATAGAATTCAAGTGTTCTTTTTCACAAGAAACTTTGTTACATAAATTATTTAAGCCTTTTCATTACAAAACAACTAGAGACCTCGTAACTTCTGGCAAAAGGTAATTCTCTTAAAAAGAATGTTCAAAATAGTAGGGAAAAAAAAGAAATTCAACATTTTTATAGAATTCAAGAGTTCTCTTTCAGAAAGTCTCTTTTCAGCAAGTTAGCCAAGTTTCCACTGAAAATCTCCAGAGTTTCTCTGACAAAAGGAAACTCTTGAAAGAATTATCAAAATATTATAAAAATAAATAAATAAATAAATCAAATATTTCAATAGAATTCGAGCGTTCGCTTTCAGAGGAAATACTCTTTCAGTAAAGTTATCTAACTATCTTCGTGAAACAATCACGTGTAACCGGTGTTTCTTTGACCAGAGTACCAGCGCTAAACAACAAAAGTGGTTCGTTTCGCGTATAGTATTTGCTTTACGGTCGTCAATTATTGCGACAGAGTAATACGTTGCCGCGGCGGACGGCTCACAGGTTATTCGACGCGTTACAAATATCAAGTGTTCCGCGAATATGTAACGCTACGTGGTACTTTCTCGGTTGTATTATTAGAACAAGCGTGACGGTGCACGTTTTCAAAGGTGCTCGTAAAACATTTGGTGAGAAAACGATTTTCCTCGTCTACACGAAAAGGGTTACATCTGGTATAAATGTAACCGCAATATACGGATTTATCGATGAAGAAAGAATGAATATGTTTAAGATTAATGTGATTTTATAATAAATTCATTCTTTTTCGTCGATTAAAAGGTTAAAGAGACGGTTCGATACTAAATTAGTAACGACAGAGACTAACGAGTTACTTTTTCATTTTTTTTTTTGTATAAGACTTAATATTTTTGAAATATTACTGTTGATATTAGCATAGATAAAAACACCATTTTTAATAGATTGCTATTATAAAGAATATTTCGTGTTCAGCTGCTTTAGAAGAGATTTTATTCTATTTTGTTGCTTTTGCTTACTTAAAAATTACATGAGTCGTTGTCATGATAGTAATATTTACTAAGTTTTAAGCTGTTAGGTTCATACCCTAATTATAGATAAGTATCTTTTATGTATGTAATTACGTTTTTTTATGATAGCAGAATTTATATAATTATGTTTACGTGGTACAATAATTTTGAACAGCTATTTTATAAATTTTTCAAGAGATAAAACGTGGCTATCCTAATTATTCATTGAAGTTCATTTTCTCTATATTGAAAAATGTGCTCTGTTAAAAAAGCAAGAACAAAAAGATCGTATAAAATGAAACATCTATTTCACACATTTATCAAGGCACGCAAAACATGATTATGTTAATTATGCTTTGCAGTTCATTTTCTTTATACTGAAAGGTATGACCTACTAATAAAAAGAAAATAAAAACAGAAACAGTAAAAGGACAGAAGTGGAATAATGATAATAAAAACGTTCACAACGTGTATATTGCGTCCTTTCAATAGATCACAATTCATTCGCACTGAAGCATTATTTTAATTTTAAAGTAAATACATTAAATTGCTATTTTTGTTGTTTATTGTCAAACACACGTAAAAATAATTTCGGTTCAATGAGAAACCGTTGAATTTTCCTGTAAACTGTTAGCAATCTGCTTCCGGTTTTGATGGAAATGGACCAACGGTGAGATAGCAAAACAAGTAGAAAGGAAGGAAAATAAATGAATCGAAACTGTGGTAATTTTAACAGCACGCTAGCGCATCGTAAGAACGATAAAATAATACGCAAAGATAAAATATTGGAGAATACCACGGCTATCATGGGAACTGTTTATTTAAAGACAATTCGAAGAATTTAAATTCTGTTTAACAGGAAATTTCTCATTTTCATGTTCGTTTGTAATAAATTATTACGTTGAAATTACTATTTATTCTATAGCGTTGCCTATTTTTACTTTATTTTTGTTATTTTTCATTTTAAACTCAACTTGCAACATTTACGAATATTTTTAATGTTATAATGTACCAATAAGGATACATTTATTTTAAATTGTAGTGAAAATGCTGAACGATCTATAGAAGTTTATAAAAATAAATAAAGTAACAAAAATTAAAATTATATGAATTAAGTATGAAATTTAACGTATTTATTAGATATTATAATAATTTATAATTATAATATATTGAATATACCACAGTTCAGTATAAACTTCAGAATATTTATTAGATATTAGAATTGTTGAACTAAATTATGTGTAATTATGCAGTTTTGTAATTTTTGTATGTAAACAAAAAATATGAAATGTTTTAATCGTATCTTATTAAAAAATAGGGTTTACTTCCAAAGTGTTTCATAATAGACAATCTAATAAAAGAAAAACAAAAGTAATACTCAACACTTCTAACTACTAAAATAATCACATCGATTCACAGCTGATATGAAAACAGAAACACACCAGCGAAAAATGACAGAAAATCTAAAATTGAACATTCTTGCATCGAATATGATACATCCATTAGTTGACCATCTTTCAGAATGAATTTTCATTTTACGCATTTCACAAATTCATCTAATCCATGATAAAAATCGATTAATTCAGTAGCGTAACTTCACACTCTCAAAACGGTCGAATAAATTAAAAATAATATAACTCTTCCAATTGTTGCTTTTTCTCTTATTTTATTTGTATGTATTTTTATGTACAAGTAGCGTACATTACTAGTAGTCCATTATTTGGAAAAGATTTGTCAATATTCTAGCCAAAATATGTATTTAAAAAATCATGTATTTGATTGTATGACGTTTTGTGGGAAGTAAACATTGTATGTGACAATTATTTGTATAAACTTGGTTGTAAACGACCAGTTTAAAAAGTATGAAGTGTTCCAATTGTTTAACACGCCATGTACGAACATATAGAAAATAAAAAGAGTGAAAAAACAAGCAGGGTTTTTTCTCGGGTATTTCGTAACTTCACACTTTAAAGATGTTCAAGCCAATAGAAACAAATAAAACTCTTGCAATTGTTTAACCGACCACTGTAATCACCATCGACGAATATATCGAAAAAAAAAAATAAAAAATAAAAAAAGACAGGAAAAATACAGCAAATAATTCTCAAGAATCGCGTAACTTTATACTCTAAAAATATTCAAACTAATAACAACTAATAAAATTCTTTCAATTGTTTAACAAACCACTATAATCGACATCAAGGAATATATCGAAAATAAAAAAAGAGGAAAATCACAGCAGGTAATTCTCACGAATCGTATAACTTTATACTCTAAAAATATTCAAACTAATAAAAACTAATAAAATTCTTTCAATTGTTTAACAAACCACTGTAATCGACATCAAGGAATATATCGGAAATAAAAAAAGAAGAAAATCACAGCAGGTAATTCTCAGGTATCGAGGAGCGTTCTTTGGGTATTTGTTTATGGTCCACTATAGAATGCACAGTCGATGACCAGCACATTGAATGAGGCCATTAAAGATCCGCTTGTATTATCGAAGAACGAGTTTCAAGCATGCTGAAGGAGTAGAAAAGGGCTACGTGGAACAGAGAAGGAACTAGGTGCGACCGGTCTATGGGATTCTCGATAGCGCCATGGGACGTTGTAGCAGGTGCTTGATTCACCTTATATCTTTCTTCCCCTTGGAAACACCAGAGGCCGCGTGCTGCTTCTGACAAATCGCCTTGTGTCGTAAATGAAAGCTAGATCGTAACGACGACATAAACTTCCTGCATCATTTCGAATCGAAGAAGAACGAATGTACACATGATTAAGTGGAAATATTCTCGAGGAAAAAAGATTGGCGCACAAATTAATTAAAAGCCTTCGATCACGACATGTTCTAACAAAAAACGAATCTATGATTCTCAAAAATGAAAAAAAAAACGCGCGTATCGTTTTTTGTGTGAAAAATGCTTACAAAGATCGAAATGATTCACGATATTCGATGGTACAGTTAAGAGCAAAATTGAACCAATGAATATGCTTTTCTAGAAAATGATAATTTGTTTACATACTGTGATGGGATTTGAGAAAAATTTGTTACATGCATCAATTTACATTCGTTTTACTTTAACAAACGGTCAACAATTTTATCGTACAGTATTCAATTTGCTAGTTATTTAGTCTTTCTTCTGACTCAATTTTGCACTGTTTGCACTGTTTGCAATCCATAATGACGTAAATGATAGAAATTCGGCCTTACTACTGAATAGAAGAGATCAAGTGACGATAACACGAATAAGCATAGGACGATCTTTTATCTCATTGAGAAAACAGAACGAAATATCTGCCATTTTTGCAAAACAAAACTCAGTTACTACATACTAGTTGTAGAAATAAATTATTTTCAACTGAGGTTACATAATAAGTAATCTATATCAAAATATTCACAAGTTATCAGAAAAGTAGCAAAAGGTTCACGGATAATAATGAAAATTATTTTAATGAGTTTTTATTGTTTTTGAATAAAATTTTGTACTCAGAAGTCGGAAAGAATTTATTTCTAATGTATCGGTCATTTGCAACAAGCACAATAGGAAAAGGATTTACCGAACATGTTACAAGGTATAAACTCTTGCAAGAAGATCCTAAGTTTTCTGAAAGATATTTAGTTATATCACTTACTATAAATACGTTTTGTCCCACTAAATAATTCAACTGTGGTCGCTAATAACTTTAAAAGGCAAATGTAACCTTAAGTACTAAAAAAATAAATAAATAAACGTACTAGATATACTGAGTGAAACCTGCAAAAAAAAGCGTTTAGGCGATCAATATACAGGGTGCTTAGAAATTTACTAGCCAGCGTTTCTTTTGTAAATGGTAGATATGAAAAAAAAAAAAATGAAAGAGGAAAAAGTGATACTGTTTTTTTATAAGCAACCTAACGAGGCACACAAATCCTTCGTGTTTGCACTATTTTTTGAGAAATGAAGGTGAACTTCAGTTTTTTAAACGGAATGGTATAAATTTTTTTATATCATATGAAAGTGCTTATCGAAACGAATTGAAAGATGTACTATATCATAACATTGAGATCTCTTCAATGTCAAAAACAAAAGAAATATTTCGAATAACGTTCAATTATAAATTCTTTGTAATCGCATTTTCGTTTAATATTATGTTGTTGTGACTACTTTTTAGTTTTCATATTTTGTTTTAACTTTTACGTATGTGTATACATTGGGTTTATACCCGTATAACATACAAATAAATATCATTAAAATTGATTTTGAAAAAATACTTGAATAATATTTTACCATTGTGTTAAATTTTGAGAAATTTAATTTTACACTGCAGTTGGAAAAATACGATAAACTTTATCTTTAAATTTAGTTATTTCTACATACATAATGGCTGGGTTACGGAACACACCTGGAAATAATACCGCTCGCACTATTTATATTTCTTGAAAATAGCGAAAGCATTAGTAATTGGAAGTATTGAAATAATGTACTATTAAATTTGAAATACACGAAATAACGTTTCGAAAATATGTTATAACTGCAACAGAAGCTAACGGAATGGAGATAATAAAATCACCACCAAAGGCAAAATCTCAGAAGCGTCCCAAATGTCACGTTTGCATTGGAAATGATAATAAATGCAATTCACCAAGCAACGATTGCAAAAAGCACATTTACATTACTCACTCTGCAGGAAATTTTACAATTCTATATACTACATGTAAGAAATAGTAATATATATTATTTATCTACCGTTTGAATGTTTATTATCTTATATTTCATATTCTATACAAAAACATTATTTATTTAATGTGTAAATGAAATTTTTAACGTGTTGAATGGGTCACGCCTGAACCAGTTATCGGTTTTCGCTGTCTGTACTCCTAGTCTTAATAATATACATATAATTCAAATATTTTCCTTAATGAAATATAGTACAATTCGGGACGATTGACAATATTTCAATGTAATATAAGAGAAATTTTCTTGTAAATATTTTAATGAGAAAATTTACAATTCAAACGTGAACGATTTTTGTATAATTTCGCGACTCTTTTGGATTTATATCTGTATAATATACAAATAAATAAATAAACTAATTAACAGCCTGCTTCACTGTGTACTGTAACACGTGCATTGCTAACACGAATTCACTATATTTCTCATTTATATTTATGATACCGTACACAATCATATCTGAAAATTTCTCATCTCCGTATCGTTATCGTGCAACGATTCCTAATCTCTTATTTACCGGCCAATTAAATTGTGTCTATTGGCGAAGACAGATATTTTCTATTGTGCCGGGAATTGTATGAAAGTTTTATGTTACGATAAGAGATCATAGGAGGAACACAAGTATGTACATACGAGGAAATACTTGTTGGAACGTTGATAAATCTACGATCTATGATAAGTGATAATTAAAGTTTCCTATGATACTTATCAGCCATCTTTACAACGTCTGCTCTTCTTTAACTTTCGAACGATAAAAAGAAGAAAAATGAAGAAAGAAAGAAAGAAGCAAAAATAAAAGATAGAAACCATCTAAATTCTAAATTTCTAATGTATTTCAACCAGTTGGCAGCGTTCAATTATTCTTCCACGCTGAGGTAAGAAAAGTAAGATAAAAGAAAAAAGAAAAAAAAAAATAAAGAAGGTAGAAATATTCAACTGAAGTTCCTCTTTCATCGAAGACTTCGAGTTTAATTGGACGGAAGACGATAAAATTTTACGGTGTACAGTTATACACGTGTAAAAGGGAAACATACAATAGAAAGGTGCGTGTTTGCAATCGATTAACAAACAGGAAGTAATTACGTGTTATTACGCGTAACATCGCCGAGTATTATTCAAATACCAATACGATTACGTACGAGACATTGTTTCTTAGAAGCTCCGAGCGAGCTGATTAGATAGTAACTAGGAGAAACGCATAATACGCCTCTTCGAATCTGTTCCACGGTGAACGAAAAAGGAAGAGAAGAAAGAAATTAATTCGTAGGCTAATACCACGTTCGTTCTCTTCGATATAAAAGTGACGAGGAATAAAATCTATCGGTCGATCATTTATGCTGATGATTATGAAAATGATGTATTAAAGTCACGTATCTTTCGTCTCGAGATATTTAAACTTTTGCATTTTCGACGTATCAAAAATATATTCTCTTTCGAGTAAAATGTTTCATAAAATGAAAGCCTTTTTAATGACAAATTCGTCTATCATTGTAAAATTTTACGAGTAACTTGCTTCACAAATTAACATCACAATCTATTTTATCTCAGTTCCCACCCATTTTTGGATTAGATAAAAAAATAAAAAATGTACCATTAAATAGGTACCTTTATTTAAAATTGACGAATACAGCTAATGGTAATAGTATCTTTTTTAACGTGGTAGTCGTGAAAACACTTTCCCTTATGAAGAAGCTTTTTCTTCTTTTTCTTTCTCTGCCAGAACTACTGACACTTTTGTTACCACTCTCAATATTACTTGCTACATCTGAAAACTTATCTGTGAGAAATTCGTCAAAATATTCTTCAAGATGGATGCTCCATTTTTGACTAATTTTTCGAAACTGAATTGAGAGTCTGTATAGCAAACACAAAATCATATAAATTGAATGATTGTTAGTCACACAATAATGATTTAGCGCGTACAAGATGTGAATGTCTGTTTTTCGACTTTTACGTTCGAAAACTGCAAGATCTCGAATTACATCTCCTTTCAACAAAATGAAATTTTATGAATATACTAATTTTTATATATGAATGAAGATTTTCTTCATTTAAGTGCACTGTTATCAAAACTGATCATTATCAAAAGTTGCAATTTACTATTGACATTTCAACAAATCACAAAAATAATTTCTTTTTTATTATTCTACAGTAATTTCAATGAATATTTGTATAATATTTTGCAAGATGTATGTTTAAATTTTCATAACATAAATATCTGAAAATTGGTACAGAGTGGACATAGCCAGTTTTGAAATTACACATCTCGTTCCCTCAACCTTTATTTAAACACTTGAATGATTTAGACCACTTTCAAAATTAATTTATTACGATACCTCGGATCGTTAACTGTGAAATATTGTTGTGCAGTGAACGTCGTAACAGCATAATTAGACACACTAATTAAATTCCGAAAGTAAATCTTGTCCGATTTCTACTTCAGGTGTGTAAAATGGTTTCAAATTAATTTTAGTTTTTAAATTAAGCTTTTATCGTTTATTGCATATTTTGTGGTGTTACATTATTCATAATTATTACAAAATTCTATGTATAATTTTGCATGGTTTTCCTACATGTTATCGAAACTTCTAAATATTTATATTGTATACTAATTTACTTACTGTAACGAAATATTAATTAATATTAATATTTAAAATGTTAGTTAAATATATACCTTTGAAAAACAAATTAATATACTAAAAGTTGTTCTATTTTCATATGTGAAGAATCGAAAGATTCATGTTTAATTATAGTAATAATTTGTCTTGATAAATCCCATAATAAATATTTCACGAATTAAAACAATTGTATAAATTTTCAACATTTTGCTTTATTTCGTGATTATCGACACTGAAACTATAAAACTTAATCCACAGTGAAAAATGAAATTTCATAGTTTTCTGGTGAATATAATCTTGGTTGAAGGGAATCTCTGATACATCGAATTCTAATATTGAAGAAGCAGTAATAGGAATAAACAATCAGATCAACTATCATAATATATTACTGTGAGAAAAATGTTGAATTTTTATTTTTTTAATAAAAAGGTTCAGAACCTCTGATAATTCCATGTTGAAAAATGTAAATTATGATGCAAAAGAGTGATTTATCACTTTCCTTATAATTTCTTTGAAAAGTATTAATTAGTTGAAATATTATAGCAGTTTTTCCCAATGTAACAACATTAACAAAAAAAAAACACCAAATCTCTCCGTATCCATGTCAAACACATCTCCAAATACTAATACTAATTCGGCCGAATTTTTGCAAAGCTCAGTGGCACTTAACTCATTCGAGACGACGATTTTTTTCGAACACGGTCCCCAGGAGCGAAACTTATTATCTTAAGCCTGCGCTGCATGCGTATTCACAGTATTTTACATGTAAGAAAGGCTTCAGATAATTTAACCAATGCCAAATTTGGTTTTCCTGTACTTTACAGATTTCATTAGTTCAAGAAAAATCTTATTTCGACGACTAGTTTACTCAGAATAACTGATAATTGTACATTACTGTTATTGCACACATGGTGTGCAATCGGTCTCGAATGGGTTAAACGGTTAATAAAGACAATAAAGCAATGTTATTTGTACTTCACTTAATGGAAGAGAAAACAGGACACGCAGCCAAAAATTATGTGAAAAATAAAGGCGATACGCGCTTGAAAATGACGGCGCGCGAAATGACTTCTGCATTCAAAGAAGCAAAAACCATTCGAAGAATGGAAGAAACTGAATTAACCCTTTGACTGCCACGCCGAAATCACATGTTTCGCTCAGGACGCCACGAGAATATTTTTATTATTCAAAGCATATAATTGGCTTTTAAATTTTTTATCGATGTTCTAATAAAAATGTTTAATTGCTCAATAGGGCACTTTTTATTTCAAAGTATCTTCTATTTATTGGTTATATTCAAAATGCACTAACTGTAAATTTTCATTCAATTTTTACAATTGTAAAAAGTTCAAGCGCTCCAGTCATTAATGACCACCGTGGCGTCACAGGAGAAACCGTGACAGGTCATATATCACCAACGTGGCAGTCAAAGTGTTAATGAAGCATCAAAAAGTAGATGAAGGATGTTCATGTGATTGAAGATAAATATTGAATTAATAGTAAAAAACTTGTCTTCAAACTTTAAACGCGTTTTTCTCGAAATGCGGTTTTTCAACCTTACGGTGTGGATAACTTTGGAACTAATGATCCGATTGACTTGAAATTTCTCATATACCTTTCAACTTATCATCTCTACTGCATGAACTATTATTTAAACACACACATATATATATATATATATATATATGGTGCATGTATTTTCATTATTTCTGTAGGTTTTACGATGAACAGATCGTAAAATTTCGTAAGAAAACGATTTCATTTCTCCAACAGGACGCCATTTCTCTTCTTTAATCCCTTGTCGTACGAATTTTTAGTTACTGCGTATGTTAGTCTCGAGTGTTCACTGTTCCAATATAATTATAAATAAAGAAAGTCGAAATATTATATATCAATTTTTATTTAACCCCTTAACCTATGATTTCTTTTCCTAACTACACATTTAAGCATCAGTTGCTTATTGTTTTAATACCATTTTGCATATGAAACGCTAATGTGTTATAGATTAATTATAATTGACAATCCTTAGCTTTATCAATTAAGAGGAAAGTTGGAATTCAAATTAATATTTGTTACTAATATAACTGTTTTTGTCGAACCTCAGCTAGAATCTGTGTCACGAGTCTAACTCGTTGTTATAGGGCAAGGGGTTAAAAGTCCTCTATCTTGAATTCAAACTAAAGTTAGAACAAAAATACAAATTTGATAAACGTATAGATACTTCTTTTATCACACCTTGACCATAATCTGCAGCACGAGTGAGACTCGTTATTGTACGGCAAGGGGTTAACAATAACTTTCTGTAAAAATCCTTACTTCGTACAATAAAGGACACTTTATGAATTAGAAAAATCGTTGTTATGTTATTGCAGCTCAATTTGCTGAGATTTTTACACCACTGTGAAGATATACGGATTCCCTCAGCCTCTGCTAATTTGTGCATATCATCGTTAACAATAACTTTGTGTAAAATTTGTTTAATAAGTACAGAGACCCTCAAACACTTGTTTTATCCTTCATTGAACGAGAAACTGCTTAGAAGCCTCTTTTTTATCGCTCGTTAGATCAAGAAGGGCCGTTAAGAAACGTGCACTGCGATTTAACGCAGCGCATGCCGTTGTCATATTCGATTATTCACGGTTAGATCCGGTGATATTTCAAGGTGTGTGTTCATACGCGTTAAGTGCAGGGCTTGGCTAATGTTCACGGTGCAACGACCTTGAGAATTCGGCCTCTTGTGTGAACGTTTCGAAGGCAGCTAACTTCCTGGGGGCATGCGTGCTCTTTTTACCAGGGCACACGTGCGATTTTATGAAAACGATCGTTAGCGAGCCAACGGCGCGTAACGATGACGTCAAGCTTGTGTGTAACCCGTCTGCAGTACAGACAAACTCGAAAGGTGAGTATCTTTCACGGTACTTCCCACACTGTGATCATGTCAGCCAGCGATAGGCTCGAGACGAGCTTCCTGTGGAATATCCTTTTATTAGGCTATCCTTATAAATGGAGTCGCTCATGGTGGTCGTGTTGTGAGAAATAATTGGACACGTACATAAATGTAGTTACTTCTTTTACCCCCCTTTTTCTTTGTTATTATTGTTTTATTGTTGTAACGGATACTGTGGAGAATAAAGGAAGATGGTCAAAAACTGGCAAAATGTTATTGCTTCGAACGCGGAAAATTCTAACAAGGCATCATTCTACGAGTCTATCGTAAAAGTACAATTATTTGTTGTAAATGTGATTGGAATGTAGGAAAAAATGTAAATAAAATATAACAATTCTTCTTATTAAATACATTCCATTTTGTTTTAGAAGTAAAATATGTTATAATATAATTAGAAACATATTCCATGGAATATATCACTGTAATTTGTTTTATTATTGTTAATTAACAATTTAAGCAATATGTTTTACATTCTATACAGGGTGGGGCACCTAACTGAAACCACGTTGAATACTATTTAAGTAATGATTTTAATCAAACATATTTCAAATAAAAGTTGAAGTAAGAGTATATGTAAAGAATATAGGAAGATCAAGCTTTTTTTTTGTTAAGTGGAATCATATATTTTTTTATTACGTTAGTCGATTCAGCTTGTAATTCTGCATAAAAAGGTATTAACATATTTATAGCAAAATAAGCATTAAATTAAGAGATATTTTAACTTGAATTATTCGTAGTGGCATAATTGGAACTAGTTAGGTAACTCTGAAAGTAGCAACTTGAGCGAAAATTGCTATGAATAAAATTTGCATGGTTCAAACGAGATCATCTAGTGAATTATTCAGTTTCTCCTCTTATCACTCATATTTTTCGAAATTCCAAAGTCACCTACAATTCTTTAAACAAAAGTCAACTTTTTTGTTTTTATAAGAAAAGTTATGGATAGTAATAGTGAAACAAATTCAGCGACGTGTAATACGATGATTCTTAAATAATTTTTAAAGAAATTCTATCGATTGATGTACTCGAAAATTGATACTTCAGATGTTCGATTGTTGAGAAATCTTGACAATAAGATAAACAAAAGTGCACGTTCTGTAAATGCCTTTTATACTACATGCATATGTTGAAATTATGATAATTTGGGAAAGATATGAATGATAAAAAAAAGTAAAATATAAATTTATTTGTAGCAATTTTCGCTTAAATTACTATTTCGGGAATTATCGCAATGATACCAGGTGTCACCATGAATTATTCAAAATAAAATATTAAATAATTTTCTTATATGAACATAGTAATACTTTCTTATAAAGAATTACGAACTGGATTGACTAATGTAATAAAAAATGTATAATTCCATTTAGAAAGATAAACTTGACCTTCATGTGTCCTTTACGCATCTTCCTACGGAAAAACTAATTATGTCAAATTATATCAACCTTGAAACCATTCAACTTTTATCTAAAACAATTTTCAGTAAAATTATTACTTAAGCAGTTATCGAAATGGTTCCAATTTCATGCTCTACTTTGTACATAAATATCGATTTTCCTTTATAAAATACCCGTCGAATTTTATTATTTCGTGTATTCATTTCGAAGTTATGGTCATTTGATATCAGAAAGTTTCATTTCAACTTTCGAAGTACCATCAACTTCATTTATATTTTGTATAACTTCCTCGTCACATTCATCAATTATAAATAATTGTGCGTTTATGATACTTTAGGACTTATAGAATGATGCCTCGTGAAAATTTCAGCTGCCTGAACGTATGCAAATTTGACACTTTTTCGACATCTTCCTTTAGCAGCAAATGAAATGAAGTATCTGCTCGTGATGAATATACGTGACACGGTAACCAAACACGGAAACAACATTTCATAGGAACGTAAATGTGTCGACGTAACAATAAAATTCTAACTTCTTTTTCACAATCGGTATTTTGAAAAAATACACGAAGATCGAGTAATAAAAAGACGTTTAATTAATCCTCTTTCTGACCGGCTCGTTGCCACCTGACGCGAATGAAAAGTGCGAAAATAGCGATATTATGTACGTGTGCGATCGTAAAAAAATAAAAATAAAAAGAAACGGAAAAAGAGAGAAAAAAAGGGGCAGAGAAACAGGCAGCTCGCATAACGAATCAGCCGAACTCTAAAATTAGCAACTGCTCCTGACCTGGGTTTCGATCGTGTATAACTCAGTGTCAAAATGCAAGTCGAATCTCGAACGCGTGCCTACGGAATGCTTTCCGTGGCGCCATTCTAACGACCGTACGCGTTTCTTCACGACGAACCGGTCGTGCTTCGAGGTCTCTAATGCTGATCGCAATCGTCGTTGATTGATTGCTTCTTTTTTATTTTGTTTTTCTCCCCCCCTTTTTTTTCTTCCTTATCCTGCTCGTTTTATTTCTCTCCTTTTTCGTTTTTCTTTCATTGCTTCGTTTTTCTTTGCACAAGAAGAGGAAGCGATAGATTTACTTGTCGAGGTAGCAAGTTTTATCTTGTGCGGTTAATTAGATGCGATATCAGTAACAGATATAGGCGGAGTTTTGTAAGAAACGACGGTTAGCCGATGTAACGAGTGTGAAAAAATGCGAGAACGAAGAAGGGGAGAGATGGGGATAGGTTTGCAAGGTGTTTCACGGCGCAGCTACTTTGAGTTTATTGTGTACATTTGAAAATATCGAAATTGTGAAGTTGGTGAGTAAAGATACAGAGTATTATCGATCCATTTCTGCTTAATTTATTTATATAATAATATTTCAAAAGTTTTCTCTTTCCTAAATATCTTTTTTGTGCTAATAACTTAAGGGAGCATTCAACATTATCGGCCTCAAAAATTCGAAATCGTTTTCTTTATTTTACTTTTTTTTAGATTTTGTGTAGAGTGTTATAGTAAAACGATTTTTTTAACTTTTAACAAATAGCGAAGTTATACGATTTCGAACGACCGCATGATATGTCAAGCAAAAAGGGACAATGTAACACTTCTGACAGGGAAAGGTTCCATTTGATTTCTTGTCATTGAACATGACTTGCTACGTTTACTTATTGAAATAATTTTAGAAAAACTACCTTAGTGTATATTTTTACGTAAAATAGTAATGAGGACGTTAATTCTCTAATATGGACAATTGCTCCAAAGACATCATTTTGTGGCCAAAAAAATTATTGACATAGTAGCATATATCAGTGCCAGTATTTTTAACGATGGCTACAAAAACATTTTATTAATGATAAAACTTATGGATTTAAAGATTGGTAATAGTGCGTATAACATTTGTAAGAAAATAGATATGCGAAGATTCAGGCTCAAGTAAATTCGAAAAAAGTGCGACAGCAGCTAAAGAAAACTAAAAAACAAGCATCTGACGAAGTTTTAGAAACAGAAGAGCCACTTTATGGCTCTGGAATTGCAGATTACGGGTAATTTTGTAAAAATATTCTTTTATTTCAGAGAAAGATTAATTTAAAACTTCAAACGCGTTTTTCTCGAAACTGTGCTTTCCAACCTTGCATCTAGCAGATCACCGAAACTTTTCATCTATTCAATTTGAAATTTCTAAACATTATTCTCCATAAGATAATCTACAATATACTGTACGATCTTTTTGATATCTTAATTCGTTGAATTTTTATAAATGTTTGAAATTGATTTTCATCAGTGAAAAACAAAATTGTGTGTTTAACAAGCCGCCATTTTCTTATTTTCCGAAATTATTGAAAAATCGTTCGCTACATTAGAGATAATCTATTTTTGTTTAAGGTGGTTCAAAAAGTTTTTATTTTTTATATTCTAGACACATTTGTCGCTGGGTGCAAGTGAACAAGGTTTCGCTGGACATGAAGTTAAATAATGTTGTACAATTCTACCATTTTGTACTTTTACACAGTAAAAAAATATGGAAATAGAGTTATATTGCTTAACGACTCTTATAAAAATCTTGGTTTGTTACTAAATATGTATAGTCGAAAAAAATGTGAGATTTACCTGATTTTGTGGGGCTTCCAGGGTTGCATACCCCCTTAAAGATCTTTCATAGTATATCAATAGTCTCTCTTGTACTTTATTCTTATAATTCAGCGAGTTTTGTCTACAGTGAGTCACAAAATTATTCGCTCAGTCGAGAATGTGACAAAGATGAATAAAATAATAAACAAATAATAAAGGATTTTTTAACATCTTTTTATTTGGAAACACATAGTTTAGATTCTAAAGTAGTGAAACCATAAATATAATTGAAATATTGTTGTCTACAATTACGAACAGCTGATTTATAACTATCCTGTACATGTTCTCGCATTGAAAAATTATTCGCACATTCTATGAATTGCGTAAAAAAAAAAGCTATTTATAACTTTCGATCAACGTTTCGTTCTATTGTTTGCTCAAAGTAGCCAGTATAATTTAGAAAAGAATTTCACAAGCATCAATTTCCATCAATAATCACATATGAAAAGTTAAGTTTCAGTACTTTATTATGATGAGAAAGAAAAGCAATTATTTTTAAAGCTATTGTGCACAAGGGTATGCAGTGCAAACAATTTTAATTCTTTTAAGACAACAAAATTTGCAAATGTTGCTGAAACCGTCAAATTTTTGACTACGAAGGGCGTTATAAATTCTTTGTAAAAGAAAAAATCCCCTAAGAAACCTTAAAAGTACACGTTTCACAGTAGAATACAAGATTATATATAATATTGTTACATAAAACAGATAAAGAAACGAAGCTTGGTAAATTTGGCGACACTGTGCTATTAAATACCGTTAACGAATTAAACGCGTGTGACATTTAACCTTTTGCATTCTGAGCATTTTCTTATACAATCGACCGTTATATTTTTGCTAATAAAACTTTGGAAAATCGAAAGTTTATTTTTGCGAAGCAAAAAATGATAAATTCTTCTATGAATTTATTTAGTTTCATTTCTTTCGTTACTTTCTTTTATTTTAATATTAATGAAACTGGAATGAAATTATGGTGTATATTATGAATGTCACCGTAGCAGAGTTAGTGCAGTGCAAATGTATGCATTAAGTAATTAAATTATATCAACCATGTCACAGGAAATTGTATTAAATGGAAAAGAAAATAATTAGTAATCTATTAAGAAGTATATTACGATGCAAGTCCAGGCGTTAGGAGAGGTATTTGAATACAATTAGTACGTGATTAAAATTAGCATTGTACATTTTTCTTACTGTTATCACTTCTAAATTTATCATTGAATAATTGTGCGATTTTGCAACAGTTTCTACACGCATGAATAATAATAGTACGTACTCAATCAATGACAGAAGTAGAACTACATAGAATATATCTCGTTGTATAATAGTCTGACATATCAAGTATCAATTATAGTTAAAAAAGGGAAACTAAAAATTATAGAAATAAATGTATACTTTGTTTTTGAAATTCTTTAAGTTAGAGTTTAATAAAAATATACGTATATATAAGATACGACCGTTGGCCAAAAAATTAGGGTCACTCATCATTTTCAACGTCTTTTGTGTTTTTAGTCCGATTAGAACTGAACGGAAAATTACCTTACAAATATTATTGAACGAAATGAAAATTCTCACAAAAAGAATAAACTTTTATCAAATCATAGAGCCAAATCTGTCAGAGAATTATTTTTATTTAAAGAAAAAAGAAATCCACGCACTTCCATAGCCAAGCAACACTCGATGAATCTCAAGACGAAAAGGATATTGAAAATTGTGAGTGGCCCAAATTTTTTGGCCAGGGGCTGCAAAACTGTAGAAAGAAATGAAAAGCGTTAACCAGCAGAAACCTGTGAATGTTACCTTGCACAGGAACTTTAAGTATGAACTTGAATTTATATACGTAAACATCGAATTATTTTTCTCCAAAGTTCTTGAAGAATCAAAATTATACCAATAAGAACGGACGAATAGTTAAAAATTTTAGGCGTAAAAACAATTTTCTTTCGAATATTATGTTTATCACAATTTCAACAGTAAAAATATAGGCGAAACACTAGTAAATCTAACCTAATACTTAATAATAGTAATAAGGCAACGATACTAAACAACAACATTAAAAATATTTCTGTTACAATTATATTGGTATGAACATAGAATAGCCTTTTCGTATTAACTCAAATCACGATGAGAAAGAAAATCCTCTACGCTAAGAACTTGATAATAATAATAATAATTATTATTGCACATTCCACTGATTCACAAATACATACATACTTGCAACCACCATATAATCATACTACAAATACACACTGCAACGAGTCATATAAAATACAACACTCAAGAAACACTGGGACAACTCCGTACTAACAGATAACACAATCACAGCAAATAGACAAGACATTACGCTAATTGGCAAAATAAATAAAACAACTCATCTCACAGCATAGTCGTACCAAGCAACCGAAGTATAAAGATCAAAATATACAGAGAAAATAAGAAAACATACTACGGTTACTAGCAGAAGAAATCAGAAGAATATGAAAACAATAATCTAACCAGTTACAAGTATCACGCCATAGGCATTTATATAAAACTTACAACTAATAGAGTTACCATCACACACCCATTGATACATGCAACAAAAGTAGTCATACTTGTTGATGAGGTGATTCGAAGCGACCGTCTCGAGTTGTGCGTTGGTGAAAAAGGACGATCGCTGAGCGTGGAGCGTAGAGCGAGCTGAGAGTGTGTGTGTGTTCGAGAAACGTTTACCAGGCAAGACCACGTGTAGTATGTAAAGTGAATTTAGAATAAGTTAATAAACAATAGTATTAACAGAATGCCTCATTTACTACATTCCACGGACTCTGACTAACAAATCCCAACAATACTAAACATAACAACAAAAGTAAGAAGAAAAGGGTCTAAAAGGCTAAGAGGGTCAAAAGTGCCATCCAACCGATTTGGTAGTGCGATGGACCTTTCGATAGCTTACCAAAAGAAAACACGTGACACCAAGTTTCAACCCTCTAGCTCGACCGTGGGGGTAGTTACAGGGTAAATTCGGATTATCAGTTTTTGGTCTATTTTTTCTATTTAGTAACACGCAAAACTTCTGAAAAAATGTAGCATATTATATATATATATGAAGGAACATTTTAGAGAATTTTTTCCGATTTTTTCCTTGCAAATTCTAGTTGTAAAAAATAAAAAATGCAGGTATCTTTGGAAAAATTTTTATATTTTTTTATATTTTTTTAGTAGCAGTATATTAGCATAACCATCACCCTCAATTTTTTGTATATTTTTAGGAAGGATGCGCCGTTGTTAAAAAAATTGAAAATCGATATTTTTAAGATATTTCGCGTGGCAATTTTTACATTTTCTGTACACAGTGTGTATATTTTGCAACCTTAAACATTGTTACATTCAAAGGAACACTATACTGCAATAGTTACGCTAATATAAACTGGGTATAGCCCGCTCATACTAGCTCAAACCGGAGTAGAAAAATCCTCTGTGTGAAGAAATATAACAATACTAACAACAACAAAGGATAATAAAAGAAAGGCTTTAAAAAACTTGAAATACTGTATGAAAGAAACGAAGATACAAATTAAATTTCAGTTAGATTAATAAACATTTCCATGGAATGGATGACGTATCAAATGAAGAAAAAGATCTAATCCGATAACCATTTATTTTTCCTACTGATATTTCTCTTCGCTCCTTTTTACATCTTCGAAAACTGAAGCTGCAAACCGTCGATTCTGTCTTGCTCGACCTTCTATCAGCACGTGCTACTTCTTATCCATGCAATGTTTCGATGAAAAAGATCCAACAGACACAATAGCGACCACGGGCACGGAGCACGAATCTGTTTCGCAATGCATACGAGTTTCAACCGAGACAGTGTGCGAGAAAGAAGGAAGAATTGCAGTAAACGTAGAGGTGCAACGATACGTATCGTGTTTGCGAGGCTAATGCTACGCCTACCATGGGCGCCAGGCCTTAGAAAGTGGAATGCAAGCTTGTGATGAGAGTGGAAGTCTAGCGCCAGCTTTAACTATCAACGAGCGCGTTGTTCGACTCTGACAAGTATTGCGCGTACTTACTGTGTGCCCTCAATGAACAGAGAATAGAGTACACAGATAGAATTCGAGCGTGTAAAGATTGTATTTCGAAACACCATGGTTTGTACAAAGCTGTCTGGTTAGACGTTTCAAAATTCTTTTCTGAGAATAGAAACCAAAAATTTTAATCTATTTTAATCTATCAACAATTTTAAATCCTTTTGAGAATATTATGTACAGGGTGTTCCTAAAATATTTCGTCCGAATCTAAGAGTGTATTGAAAAAATATCGTGTAAAGGAAAAGAAGACAAAATGTCCACTTTACTGAATTCTAATCCGTACTCTTTGAGAATTTTATATACAGGGTGTTTCTAAAACATTTCGTCCGATATTAAGAGTGTATTATAAAAATATCCTGTAAAGGAAAAGAAGACAAAATGTCCACTTTACTGAATTCTAATCCATACTCTTTGGAGATATTATATACAGGTTGTTCCTAAAGAATTTTATCTAAATTTAGAAGTCTATTGGAAAAGTATAAATTGGCAAAATGTTCACCTTACTGAAAGAAACTATTTCAGAGAGTTTATTTGATGAATCGAGGTCTTCATACTCATCAAAAGGAGAAATAACAGCGAAAAAATTAAAAAAGTGCCTTGGCTGTGGGCGTTAAAGTTGCGCATGTCAGTTTAGATGTGTCGCAGGTTCGACTGTCATTTAGCCTTTCAAATTTATCCTTTAATTCTTACACATTTGAGACATTGCAAGTGAATAACAGAGAGAGTATATGTTTGCATGAGATATTTTCATTATTATATTTAGTACAACTTTTTTTACTAAAAGAAAAAGTTAGTATACGTACTACGTAAAAGCTATGGTCACAACTAATTTTGTTTGATGAAAAGAATTGATATAAATCTCTATACACAGTGTCTGCAAATATTTAAGCAAAATTTTTACATGTTAATAAAGTTGCGTGGGTAAAAAAAGGGTATGAATAAACTTATGTTCAAAAATGCTTTATTGGAAGATTGTATACGTTCAAACACTTTTATTGCAGTTATAATATATATTTGAAATGTTTTCCTTTTACAAGAATGCAGACAATTCTATTCATCGAACTCTTTCGAATATTCTTATTGTACTAGAGAATTATTTGCGTCTGTTTGCGATTCTATATACCGGGTTGTAAAAACAATTTTTGAACGCTTGTAACTTTTCAATAAAGCATTTTCGAACATATATTTATATAACCTTTTTCATTTACTTAACCTCATTAATAGGTAGCATAAGTTTGGTCTCGACGTTTTTGGAGTACAATTTAAATACTATTTAATTCAACGAAAAGGAAAAAAGTGATAATCTAATTGTGTTAATAAATAATCTATTATCACAAACTTTATATGCAAAGGATCAATTGATTAATCGAGTAAATATGTAAACTAAAAAGATAAAAACAGGATAAAGTTGTAATCCAGCAAATTTTCACGAAAGAATTGCTATATTAAATATAAATTCTAATTTTTGGTGTACTTTGGACTACAATGGTTGGTATTAATGGTAATTCTTTTATTTCTTATCATATACATCTCTTATTATTTCGATTAACCGAAAGAAACATTGAAAAAAATTTATGCGACAGAAGATTTTGTTCACGGTACTATAACTACTGTGAGTAATAAAAATTGTAACTTTATAATTGAAATTTTTGTATTTTTTAATCGTCACTAAACATAAATAGTAACTTATAAGAAATACAATTGCGAAAAGTGATATAACGTAGAATAAATGAAAAGGTAATTATGTTATAATTGAAAGAACTTTTTTTCCTAAATTTATAAGACAGTAAATTACAATAATTTATTCATACTGAAAAGTAATATAAGTTGCATTTTTATAATCAAGAATGTGTCCGTTTGAAAATAATATTGAAAGTAATTGGAAATAAGTACGTGAGTTTGATATTATAGTTCCATAAAAGTATGAAAAGATACAGTTCGTTACTTGAACAACAAGCAACAAGTAACACGCGACTTAATTAATACGTAACTTATAAGAACATATGGATTTTATTATAATCGAAAAAACTATTAATGTATAATAAAGAAAAGTTACGGTATACGCATAAAACTAATTGCCGTGTACAAAATGAAACGAGATTCATTATCTGTCGAGGAATAACCACTAATTAATTGCTACACACAGTGAGTTGCTTACTAGTTATTGAAGTTCTTATTTTTACACTTCGTCGACGGTTGAAAATTAAGAATATTATTAAATCGTTCGATACTGATCATGATTGGTTAATTACATTTCACAAAAAAAGTCCATTCTTAACCCTTTACACTCGAGAGGCGACTTTCAGTCGCCACTTGGTTTGATATAGCAACTCGAATGATAATTAAAGGACGACGATAACTGTTTCTTTTTTTTTATTTTTTTATTTAAACAGATATCCTTCCTCTTTAAGTGTTTCACCCATATACACTTCATAATACAGCATTGTGTTTAATTAAAATTATTATTTCATACATTAGTCTGTTTTTGATGCTTGCAAAGATCGAGCCAAATGACGGAATCAGTAACAATGAAGATAAGTTTGATTTTCGATTATTTAAAAATTAAATCAATAATTTTATAAATGAGAGATTTAAATTATATAATTGGTTCAAGAAAATGGAAGATTAGAATAGCAGTAAAAAGTGAAACTGATTTTAACAGTGTAGGGAAAGACAGAGTTCAGATGGATGCTACAGATTCTGAAGAAAGATTAGGAAAAATGAAGCTCAAAATCGATGAAAGAAAGTATAGAATAGCAAGTAGCCGTAAACTGTAACAGAACCATTGGATTTTTCGAATTTTAATCGCCGAAATCATAGATAAAATATAAGTAATTATGCTAAAAAGAAACTAAGAAAAATGCAACTTCAGCAGAAAAGCTTCGAGTGAAAAGGGTTAAGACTATATATCATCACCGCCACACATTGTTTAAACAAATGTGTTTTTTTCATATATTTCACATGTAACGTCTATATCACAAAAAAGAGGTAATCAATCTTACAGTTCTTTTTTTATGTATTATTTAAATAAATGATATATTTTTGAAAATTCATTATATGCTTAAATCTTCCAGTAGAAAGTGCATAATTAAACAAAGAACTGTTCTATCTCAGACTCTGTAACTTTTCAGATATTCCAGAAAATATATTTTCAACCTCTTACTTTGAGAATTTTTTCTATCCTTTTAATGTAGACGATTACGGATGAAAAAAATACGCGTGGAATATTTTTCTGTAAACTATCTCTCACATAATTTTCATCAAAATCGCCTTTTTGTGAAAAATTAACAATAAATTTAACTATTACTTATTAAATAGAAAACTATATAGTATTCAAAAACCTTAAATTCATTATTAAATATTATTTTTTGTGAAAATTTGACGAATTTTCATTAAATTGAAATTTGACAATAAATTTAACTATTATTTATGAAACTAAAAACTGTATAATATTTAAAAGTTATAACAAAACAGTTATAATATATAAAAACTTATTACTATATATTATTTAATATTTAATAGTAAATTGAACGAATAGTATCAAATTGGACTAAACAGTATGAGACAAAATCAGTACGAAGAAGTATCGAGAAATATTCGAACGAATGAATATTTACAAAACAATACAATTTCAAATAGATAATTACAGAAGTAATTTTATTCTTCGCATTTGATTATTTGTTACGATTGATAATAATAATAAAATAAAATCGTACCGCAACGCAGGGATAAAATTAAAATACATGCAATTAAAGTAATTTTCATTAGTTACAGAAGGTCACTTTGTAAATGTGACGAAATGTATCAGTTATATTACAACATTTAAATGCATAAAAATCAAACCACTTATACTTTTACGTATTTTTTATCTGAATGATTGCATACGCTTAAAGATAGATTTAGTTCGCTGAAAGTGTACGGTTAATCTAAAACCGTCGAGTATTTATGCAAAGATGAAGCAGACCTTCGATTTTCGTTTGCTAATATTTCGAACGAAAGCAAACGTTATTTTTACTCCAATCGCAGGACTCCCACGCGATTTTATTTGATCGTTTGCCGTCTCTACTTTACGATCCTTGGAAAAAGAGTGCTTCAAAATAAATAAGTGGAATTTCATTTCGCAAGAAATATCCGAGATTCGGTCATCGAATGTGTAATACGCAATTCAAGCGCCACATTCAGGTTCTTTCTGAAATATTAATGTGTTTAAAAGAATAGCAATTTTAGTTTAAAAAAAAAAAGCTAAAAGTTCGCTACGAAAATTTGCAAACGTGTAATTGATGAATTTAATATCGAAGAACGTTTCATAAATATTTCAAGAATTACTAGAAGCTTCAATAAAATTAACCGTTCGAGATAATGATTCAGAGATAAGTGAAAAAAAAAATGATATTATTTTATAATTTCATTAAAAGTAAGAATATATACTTTGAACAGCAGCAAACTAACAATATTTCAAGTATCAACTTAAAATTAATTAAAATCAATCATTATCTAAAGTGACATGCAAAAGTTTGGAGGCTCAAATAATTTTTCATTTTTTACAAATATATGTTACTTTGAAACCGTTCGAGAAAAATGTAATTTCACTAAAATTTAATCATTTCATTTTGAAATATTCTGAATGTTTTGCCCAACAGAAGAGTACCGATTACATTATCTGTCATTTTATTAAATATATTACTGTCGTATTAGTTTATTTATTTAAACGAAGGTAACGACTACTTCGTATTTATCACGTTGACTGCCATTGTGGGTAACAGAAACTGATGTTGGAGTATTTTTTAACACGTTAAATGCCATGATTTCGGTTGACTTCTCGTTCAACGAGTCAGTTTCGAAAATTTTCCAAAGAATGTTACAATAAATTTAACGAAGAAAGTGGTCATTTTATAACGCCTGTAAAGACAAACTGTATCTTTGTTTAAACTATTTTAACGAAACCTGTTGGTATAGCAATCGTCATTAACAGATGGAGCTGCTCATATTCTTTTTTTTTGGTTTGTCAACTGTCCTTTCTTTTGTCTTAACTTCTCGCCTATCCATGGACACGTGTAAAATAGCTCTCTATAACAGTTTCCTTTGGACTCTCCTTTTTTTTTTTTTTGTTAATAAATAAGCCTAGTTTACAACAGTATTCGTCGAAGTTCATTTTATTCTTTGATCCAACAAAACCCGTTAATGAATGATAAGGAATGATTTTCTAAATTTGAAGCTGTTAATTTTTCAAGAACTAACGCCATCTAAACGAAAGATCTAGCGTCAATTCACAGGGAATATGTGTTGAAGTATTTATTACAACTAAGCGTTATCGAACAAAAAAGTTCCGACTAATATAATTGTACAATAATGTAAAGCATAAAACGCCTGTTTCAGCTATTAATCGTTTTTATTTTCCGTAACAAAAACAAATAATAATTTCAACAAAAAAAAACAAACAACTGAGTTTATAAATGCATAAATCAATTATGTCCAAGTAGAGAAATAAGGCAAGTTTTATACATATAATTGTTTATTACTTGTAAAAGTGGATAAGTGATATTGTATTGCATCTATGTAATAATAATACTTAAATGTAAAATAACAAAATGACATAAAATTAACATAAAAAATCTCGCTACCGTGAGAAACATTATAGAGAATTTGTAAGAGAACCATTATAGATGAATTTATGTATATATGTATGAATACTTTACATGTTAAATAAGCACTTTATGTTATTTCATATTTAAGTATTATTGCATGTATACAATAAAATTTTTCTTTCGGAATAATAACTTTACAGCGGATATCTTTTTGTTAAAGTTGCTTAAGAAAACAAATTTGTAGAAAAACTTGAGTTGCAAAAGGATAAATTTGATTTGCAAAAGGGTAAATTAAACCTTCAAAAGAGTTAATTTGAGTCAATTTAATTAAGTAATTTAATTAATAAAGTTAACTGTGGCGATCTTTTTGCAAAGCGTGCACCAGTGTGTGTCGCGATAATCAAGCGATGACAGGTATAGTCGTCAAACACAGAGTAAGTGGCGCTGTTGAAATATTACTGAAACTAATAAATCGAGTATTTTTATATTTCATAAATACTTTCTATTTTTGTTTATTATATTATCAATAATATAAAAAAAGAACACTTATGTTAACGCTTGGGTCAGATTGGACCCAGGCACCGTAGAGTAAAGGTTAAAGAGTCACCTACATTTTTTAGCAGTAAAAAGCGGCTAACGTTCATGAGTGATTGGAGGACAAACTGTTGTGAGAGACTTAGAAGAGAGAGAGAGAGAGAAGTTGAGTAATCCGAATGAAGGAATAGAAAGGAGAGAAAAGGAGAATAGCGTGCTTTAAGATATGCGAGAGTGAATATATCACGAAATGTCATTAATATTATTAATACATATTACAGTTAAATGAATACATAAATATATACACATTTATTTATTATATTAATATATACATGGTGAATCTCCTAACATGATGCCTTCAAATAACTCGTAAGTTATTTGTTGTACGAAAAAATATTTTAAACAAAAGTTACGTGGTATCTAGGGGGATATACAGTGCACTAATCTGTTTTTTATTATCTTACTTTTTTTATTGAAATATTAGGGCCACCTAGGTTTTTTAAATGGAACGTCTAATTTTTTTTTTTCGAATTTGAATAAATCGTCAAATTTTATGCTAAAAAGTATTATACAAAATGGGATTTAAAATGAATTCGAGAAAAGATATTAGACGTTCCATTTAAAAAATTAACGAGTTATAGTATAAAAAAAACCGTGCTTGTGTGAATTCTAATCCTGAGATTATACGTGATACAAGAACTACTAATCCAATTGGTTTAATTCTTTTTGTATCATAAGAGTACATATTTACAGAGTAGAAAACAAGAATGAAAAATTGAAAAGTATTGAAAATAAAGTGTCTGTGTGTAATAATGTATAACGATCTTATTGGCGCCACTTTAATGGTAAGAATGATTTGATAGAAAGGTTTTCAATTCCTTAACCGTTTGAGTGCCATGGACCTTTGTAAAAATTCAGTCGAAGAATGCCAAGCGGCGCGATCGCGCTTCTTTCGTTTTTTCTTTCCTTTTCTTGTTTACGTTACTTTGAATTTTTAATAAATGAAAAAGCTCTTTTTAATAATAGCTCGAAACTTACGAAAGCATAGATATTAATTTAGTAGAACCTCGATAAATCGTAACAGTAAGGACACACATTGAAAAAGTTCGAACGTGCAGTTAGTTCAATTTTACAGACCGATTAGCTGGTACTTTTGAGCACTGAACAGGAGAAGCGCTATCGCGCCGCTTAGCACTCAAACGGTTAAGGATTTTCGCGATTGTATTTCTCAGTTCAGAGTTTTCTTAGAAAAATAAACTACGGCAATGATAACAATTTAAAAGAAAAAGAAGAAGTCGTGATTATCATTCGAAGAATTTCACCTTTTCTTTTGTTATTCAAGAATGATATAATTTATTAAAAAAAGAAAAAAAAAACCAAGAGCTGATAACGAATCTTATTTAGAATATGTGTGTGAAGGATGAAGTCACTCGGATGAACGGTGAGGCAGTTATCACGCCGATCGTCTTGAAAAATGCTGTTTCGAGGAAAACGCGTTTAAAGTTTTGTAATAATACCTGCAAAGTGGCACGACCTGTTTCGTTCGAACGGCTACAACTTCGTCAATAATTCGAATTTCGAGTTCGCTTCAGGTTTAAAATATTTCCATATATATCTTTCAAAAAAAAAAAAAGAAAGTATACATATCTTCGTATATTTATATATATTTTCATATTTTATATATTTGTATATAATACTTATTTATTTATTTAAAAAGCTTAATATACAATGTGACAAAATAAACTGAAATAGAATTTGAAAATTTCAAATTTATACATTATGTTACACAAATGTCTACTGTATAATTTTATTTCTACTTTTAGATCAAGTTGATCATTCAATGGGTCATGGCCTCTTTCGATTTCAGAAAGTCGATCTTTTTAATATACATATATAAATGTAATAAAATATGTAAATATATAAATATAAATACAAAATAAATAAATAAATACATACGGGAAGACTGTTAAAAAACTTAAGATTACTTTAATATCTCAAAAAATCAAAGTATATTCTTCTAAGCAGACTCCTTAAATACAATAAATTTCACTTGAAACATTTTTTTGGATAAAGTCAGTAGATAAGGAAATATTTACACTCTATGTATATATATTTTATATTGACAAGTTTTTGAAGATATAAAGATATAAATTTAAAAATATATATAAAAAATTGACTTTCTGAAACCAAGAAACGTACTTATACGAAACCTTTAAACCACCAACTTGCCTTAAAAATTTAAATGAAATTATTCACAAATTCATGTAACATAATGCATAAATTTAAAATTTTCAAATGCTTCATCAATTTATTAGGTATTATAAATCAATTTTTTCCGACTTTTATGAAAAATCGAGGTTTCATTAAAAAGAAAATTTAAATAGATTAATCACGATGACTTTTCGCCATTTTCTTGGCAGCTTGCAAGTACTATCGTAAATATTTCAATCAGAATGTGTGTAATTCCAATAAAACAAAATTTATTTCTACAACTGGTAATTTCTTTGATACATTTAATTCATAATACGTCAGAATATGTTGATATAATAAAACGTTCACATAACGGGTGTTCATACAATCAAAGTTTTATTATATTTATTTTGTGAAGAAAATTATCAAAAAATTATTTACTACCGCATATACCTTTGACCCTTGCTGTGTTTATTACAATGATGAATTACAAATTAATTAAGGATAAGTAATAAAATTATGAATTATTTATGGATAAGTGTATAGGTTATGTTAGACACTTCGAAAACTAACTTAAGCTAACCGAATCTAGTCGGAAAGAATTTATTTCTGCACTTACAGTATGTAACATAAGAGCGTGGAAGCGTTATCTCTGACAATTGATATTTAAGGTAGGAGAGGCTGTGATAATCTAAACATATACAGTCTTCTCCATTACTCTTTCGTTTAAAAACTCTAAGTTTTGTTTGTGTCACTGAGTTTATAGATAGAAGGTTTCGAGATGAGTGCAACGTATGCAGAAAGATCAGAAGCAGTGTTCTTATGTTTGCATCCAAAAGGACCAAAGATGTCTGTAAGAAGTGCAGTTAAATACTTGCATAAGTCTTCTGCGTTTATCAATAAGAGAATACAATGTTATAAAGTGACCAAAAATGTTGACAATTTTCCAAATTGAGGATCAACGCGAGCAGCAATAACAAAAGACGATAAAGCGGTCTTGAAACTTTTTTTGAAAAACGCGAACCTTTCTTTGTCTAAAGGACAGACAGTTTGTATCAAAAAAAGGTATAAATTTAAGTATAATGACACGTTAAGTATTATTTTCAATACTTTTCAATTTTTCATTCTTGTTTTCTACTCTGTAAATATGTACTCTTATGGTACAAAAAGAATTTAACCAATTGGATTAGTAATTCTTGTATGACGTCGATTAGAAGAAAATAATGTCATACAGTGAAATACGATATTGAAACCCTTGTGTAAGGAAAATCAGGATAACGGTGGTGAGCGGTTAAATAACGAAATAAACGTGGGCGGTTAAAAAGAGTGAAAGCTTGTATTTTGAACTATACTTCGCAAGAGCTGATACAATTCTCTCTTTCCTGAAAAATCCTAGTCGAGAGGACCCCCTTGACAATATGGCCTTTCTTAGCCTTGAGATGGTTAAGAACCATCTAAGGATGGCAGAACCATTCCTAGGAGGAGGAAACGCAGCAAAAGACCCACATGACCCACTCAAGCCTTCACTTTTTGGACTTTTCTAACACTTGCTTTAAAAAAAAAAACATGCCACAAAGTGGCTTGCATGTGCTCATGATAACATTGATCATTGATAATCGTGATTGAAGTAATATTGTGTTTACTGATGAGTCTTCTTTACGAATTTGGTCTCCTGTAAGCCGTGTTTAGTCTGCTTCTGACAAACTGGTAATTCAAAAAACTGTAAAACATCCAAGAAGAGTGCATTTTTAGAGCTGCTTCAACGTATATACACGGTTTTGGGACTTTGTGCGCCTTCACGGATCATTTAAAAGCCCAACATTCCTAAAGCATTTCTAAAGCGGTGGTTCAATTAAAGCAACAATTGGATGCTTCAAGAGGATAATGATCCAAAACATCGAAGTCGTGTTTGTACCACATGAAAGAAGGAAAGTGGTATTAAGGTGTTGGATTAGCCATAGCAGTCACCTGATGTAAATCCAATAGAAAATGTGTGGTTAGATTAGCTTAGATTATGATAAAAACGTATCCTGATACTGAAAGCTCTTATTCGACAAATTTGAACAACGTAGAAGTCGTTGCCTGTCCCTTACGCTGAAAAAGTTAGTGGAAAACATGACTAGACGTAACTAGGCAATAACAAGAAACGAATAAAACTGGACATATTACTAGGTAACAGTGTAATAATAAATTTAACACACTTCAGATCTGTATAAAGCTTTTTGTAAGAAAGAAATTTTATTTACAGAGATATTGCGTCTATGCTGTTAGGGTACACACTGTAATACTATACGAGATAAAGACTATTTTACACATTGTGTATATTCACTTTGCATAATAACTTCTTACATTTTTCCTGAAACATTTCTGTATATATACATTTTCACCGCCATCTGAAATCAATCTTACCCACCATAAAAGTGATCGTTTTAACTCCTTATTGCACCAACAATAGATTCCCTTCTCCAGTTAAAGTGGTTTCACGTGGCCGTCAAAAGAACGAGAAAAGAAAAAAGAAAACAAATTTCGCAAGCGTCCCAAGAGCGAACGAATCGGCGCTACGAGTGCACTCGACGAGGCTAATGTTATATACGCCTACAAACGGGTGCCCGCCTTAGAATGTGGAATGTAAATCTGCGAGAGCCTCGCTGATTCAATACACGCGCCACGCGTTGATACCTGCACGCCTACACGGCCCTGTAGTCGCGGCACGTCCCGCTTATGCCATCAAAATTGCTGGACAAAACAGCATATTAAGATTCGCCGACCAGGGTATCAAAGAAATGTCTATTTTCGTCAGGACTGCCTACGCGCAGTTATTGGCGATCGTGGGTCACTGGCGGGTATTTAGATTTCTGTTAGGTACACGGATTTCACGACAAAGTTCTTGAAGATAATGAAAAATTATTGTGTCGCAAGGCAAACCTGACGAAACCTCGATCTGGTGGATTATCGTTGCTAAATTATTTAGTCACATTTGACCGAAGTATCGTACCTATAGTGTATGTATATCGTCTATAATGGCTGTCAAAAGTTTCCATACAAACTGTTAGGTTGGTGCATATGAAATGTCGTTTTTTGAAACATTATGCTACTGTATGAAAGAATGTATGTAATTAAAATAATTTCCACGTGATTCTATATACATTTCTCAGAAATTAATTGCTTTTATTATTCCAAATTTATATAGATTCTTAGTGTTCGAATTCGAAAGTTCTTCGAATGTCGCTCTTACAGTGTCTTCTTATTGGAATAATTTATTGTTGTTAATAAATTGTTCGAGCGTTTGAAGAAATAGTAGTTTATTGGGAAAAGGTTTATCGAATAGGGGAGGATGCGGCGAAATTTCATATTCTTTTCTGTGAAATGTTTTCAATCATTTTTTTTTTAAACGTTATCATCGACTGGTCCTATCTGGCCTTCCTTCTGACTTACTTTCGAATACAAAATCACCAATCTTGAATTTTGCACACCAATGTTCAACTGTCTTAACCCTTTGCACTCGAAGCTTTTCTGCTGAAGTTGCATTTTTCTTAGTTTCTTTTTAGCATAATTTGTATTTTATCTATGGTTTCGAAAAAATTTAAAATTCGAAAAATTCAGTCAATTCTGTAGTTTTTTCTTCATCGTTTCTGAATTTTATTCTTCCTAATATTTTCTCAGAATTTGTAGCATCAATCTGAACTCTATCTTTCCCGTACGCTGTTAGAATCGGTTTCACTTTTTACTGTTATTCTAATCTTCTATTTTCTTAAACCAATTATTTAATTCAAATCTCTCATTCATGAAATTAATGATTTAGTTTTTAAATAATTTAAAATCGAACTGATCTTCACTGTTACTGATTCCGTCATTTGGCTCTATCTTTATAAACATAAAAGACGAACTAATGTATGAAATAATATAATTTGTCCTCCGTGAATACGAAAATTCTACTACTATGCAGTGTGACCACTAGTAGTTAAAATTGGGGATCCTTGAATGGGATTAGGCGAAGCAAGCGCCTAGTCCCCTTACCCTTGTACCGTTTAGTTTAACCCATTTGCATCATTAGCACATATATGCGCGGAATTTTCCTGGTCATTATCACTAAAGCGGATATATGCGCGCAATTTGTTTTTGGTATCATAATCAGAGCCGCACATACATGCAATTAGTAAAGAGTGGTGATTGCAACCAGATTAAAGTATTTTTCCGGGTAAAGCAAAAATGAATTGTTGCGAAAAATGGAGGGTTGTGATCCTAATGGTAGTGAAGAAGTAGAGTTTTGAGGCTTTCACAACACAGTTCTATATAATTAATATTATTTGAGACTTCCGGATGTAAGGCGTGTCCAGGAAGATGAGTCTCCCACTGGATTAGGTATAATATTAGTTATAGTGAAGAAGTAATTAGACCTACAAAACGCAGATGCATTATTGCGATATCTTCTGAAAGTGACGATATTAATAGTGATCAAAGTGCAAGTGATTTTGAATAAGAGGAAATAAATGACCAACCTAAATTGTATAAGTTTGTATATGTTAGTGGTTAAGTGACCTCGATTTTGCCATGAAAACAAACTGTTTTCGAAACTTTTTTTACTGATATCTATTGTACACTCCATACCCTGCAACTTTTGTTCTAAACTTTTTTTGTCAGATGACTGCAAGTAGGTGAAAAAATGTGCGTCGCGTTAGAGGTAACACCTTGTATATGTATTAACTTTATTGAACTAAATACAATTATGAATTCATTGTTTATACCATTTTGCTTTTAGTTTTGTATACGTTTTGATACATTTTCATTTTTATACAATGAAACAAATTTTTGGTGATGAGGACCAATTTTCCACTTTTCTGTATGATGCAAATGGATTAATAGGACTTATGATCTCTGCAGAGTAAATACAACACTAAATTATCTGCTCCTACAAGAACTTTGTCACAGACGAAGATGAGGAAATTGTGTTTTTAAAAAATTGATTTTATTGTAACACTTAGACTACACTTATTCTGAACTCATACAATAGGCTTGTAATATACAACTATACAGGCGTTGACTGAGAGAGCTTCGGACCACTAATGACTTGTTCTCTGTTTTCTCCTTTGTCTTTTATACTTTTCTTTCGTAGGTAAATATTTGTCTCGGGTGATCGGGTGATCTAATTTTATCTCGCTAATTGTTTTCGTCTGGTCTGAGTTACAACCTGCTGTTGGAATTTGAACGAGGAAGCTGACGTTGATTCTATTCTAACGATATAATATTTATCGCGTCGCAAATACTTGTTACACACGGATTTTGTATTATAAAACACGAACTGCGCGAAGTGAGGAAAACGTGGTTTGAATGTTTCGACTGATTGCTCTTGACTGGACTGGCTCTCTTTTAGAATTCTTTTGCAAGGGATTTTGTAGGTGTATTTACAAGGATTGGATTTAGAGAGAGAAAGTGAACTTGGTTCTAATGACGAATTGCTGGAATGTATTTTGAAAGGACAGTCAGCGAGTGTATGTGTAATTTGCTTTGATCCTGCAGGGTTTATCTGCAGGACACTTTCGCGACACAATGGTTGGTCATCCAACACTACTCATGAAAACAATGAAAAAAGTTCATATAAATATATATCCTATTTGACTTTCTTCTCGAATTGTAGCTGATTCGATTTTCAATAAACTTCTTCAAACTCTTTTTTTTTTTAACTCTCTTACCATTGTCACCTTTTATACTATGTATCTGTTTTTCTCGACCACTTCATTTCCGCACTCTTCTTCTTTCCAATGGATTGTTACTTGTGGGGTTATTTGAAATCCATAGTGCATATAACGCCTGTTGACAGTGTCGAAATACTTCGCGAGAGAATTGCACAAAGCTTCCAGAAAATCCGAACAATAGTTGGAAAAATGGAGAGGGTAAGACAGTCAATGGCAGAACGTCTCCATGTTTTGTGTTCACATTGCAAGAGTAGTCATTTTGAACACCTCTTGTGAAGATAAACAGGTCTAATATAACAAATAAGAAATTCGCAATAACTCGAAAACAAAGTCAAACAGAGTGTTTGCTTAGATGAATTTCTTTTTGTTGGTTTTGTCAGCTCATTGATGGGTAAAACACACGTATGGTCTATAATTCATTAGGTTACCCCAAAAGTTTGTTTCGTTCTATTGCTAGACACGAGATGTAGAATATTTTATTTTCGGTATAATTCTACTGAATTTCACAAATGCATGTCAATACTTCTGGAGATAAATCTACACACTAAAACAAGTACTGACAAAAAATGTCATATGGATATATGTTCAATATTCTTTAGTTTTCGAGTTATGAATGATTAACCCTCGTACATGGTAATTGTAAAATGTAATAAAATTATATATTTATTTAAGATTAACATTTTTAATTGATTCGTTTTCATTCTTTTTAAATTACATTTTAATTGTACGCAAGTGCCGGTGGAACGAATTAATTTCTACGCCTAATACCTGTTCAGATGTAACAATAAAGAAATCAGTCGGTAACAACAGTACTTCGCAAAATGTTTTTGGAGAAGTTATTAAAAATTTCCTTGCCATATCGAAAAAATTCAATCGTACATTTACTGTCATGCTTGAAATTATCACAATTAAAGCTGCACGCGATTGCACCACACATAAATGCTGCTACAGAGTAAAAAGATTATCGTCGTGGGCATACCTTTCGTTTTTGGGATATTTTCACGTGCTCCTTTTATCCCACCTCTTTTCTACCAATTATAGTCACTCTCATTAATATTTGGACACTGTTTATAACAGAATAAATTTTTTTAAATTGAAACAAGTGACGTGAGTTTGTTTTTTAGAAGTTAGAATTAGTTTACTAAATGACGTGTGAAAAAATTTCTGAGAAAATTACAATTGGTCGAAATCCCAAAGAAAATAGTAAAGGTCGTTTTTTACAACTTCTTTGTCTGAGTCTATAATAAAAATTTAAAGAATATGTTTTGTAGATTTATATCAGTTATATATGTGGTGAAAATTTCATCGAAAACGAGTGAAAGACGTAAAATTCCTTAAATTTATCGCAGGGATAGGTTGAAAATCGTGAAAAATTTCCATTTTTACAATCTTTAATTGTTCGTAGCTCATAATAACGTTAATCGATTTCTATCAAATTCTCAGCATGATTGATGTAAATCTACAAAATGTGTTTTTTAATTTTTCATTATACGGTTAGATTCAAAAAATTGTAATATCGACCTTTATTATTTTCTTAGCAATTCCGATCAGTTGTAGTTTTTTTAACAGATAGTCTAGTAAACTAATCCTTCTATCTTTTCAGAAAAAAAGGAACCGTTTGGTTCAATTTAAAAAAAATTATTCTCTTTTAAAAAGTGTCCGAATATTAACGATACTGACTGTATATCAATTCACTTCGTAAAATTTGAAGACAAAATTGAAAAAATTTATAGTAATATTGCTTTACAATCTTATGGAATAAAAAAAATAAAATCCAAGATATTTAAGGAGATATTCTGATCTAACGCATAAATGTTACTACCACATTTTAGAACTTTTTAAGAACACTCAAAGTAAGTGTAGTACATAAAATTGTTTCTATAATAATAATTTAATCGTGATTTTAACGATGTTTCAAAACATTCAATATTTTTCCATTAATTTGAACAATATGAAAGGAATTTAACAAAACTCTAGGGATCTTAAAACATATTGAATTGTTAATACTAAAATTAACGAAACATGTAACAATGCTTATCATTTATATATACAATTATAATCGCAATTTTTTCAAAACTTTCTTGTACACATTATCTAGTAAACTAATTCTTCTATTTTTTAAAAAAGAAACTCACGTCGTTTGGTCCAATTTTAAAAAAGTTATTCTATTTTAAAGAGTATCCGAATATTAATGAGAATGACTGTATATCAATCCGCACGTAACATGTTTCGTGCTATTACAAGGAAGAACGCAAGCGATCCAATATTTATAAAAGAAAGAAATAATAACAAAGTAATGAAAGAGGTCTATGAAAAATTTGTGAATATCCTCAATACCCAATGATAAATATTTATAGATAAAATCATTTAATTTATTGCTATCGTCGTTAGATTAAGGAACAAATAGTTATTTACAATTATTGTAATTAATTTGCTTTGCACTCTGAACATTTCTCAAGATTAATTGACCAGCAACTTCAGTACGTTTTCACAAAGAAACCTCTAAAAACCAAAAGTTTCGCTTTCAAAGGAAAAGTTTCTAAATTTTTGCATATATATTTACTTTTATTTATACTGTCAATCTGTTTCATTTTAATATAAACGAGACTTGAATAGAGTTTCGGTACATATTGTAAATATCGTTATAGCAGCGCCAACAGAATGTAAAAGATTAATTTATGTAAAGACAAACAAATTCTCCTTCGACAAAATTGTACTTGTTACTTCATGTTTCTTATGTATTATGCAACAGCTGAATGAAATTCAACAAATTCAACAAGGATTAAATAAAATGTCAAAAGTACTCGTCGAGTACGTAAACTTCGGGTTATGTTGAAACGCCCACAGGCTGCGATAGGATGATTACCTCATTTTATAAGAATCGATGGGAATTCAGCGCAGTGAAAGTGCGTTTTCAGAAATACATGGTGAAACCCTACTTTTTGTTGCGGCGACTTGCAGTTTCGATTACAGTGTACTTATACGTGTAGTTCGAATAATCCGCGAAACTTGATTTATGCAGCATAATAAATTTGCCCTGTTACACACTGATACACACACATTTCACATACAATATATTATGTATCTCTAGAAAGATTGTATGCGGCACGAAAGTTTGTTGTCATATGATATTATATATTTATAATAAATAATTATATACTTAATGCTATTTTATGTAAATAAATATTAGACTTTTATCGTGAATTTTCTGATACTGTGAAATTTCTAAAATTTCGTAACATACAAAATTGACAAAACTCGTTTACTATGTTATATTATCAAATTATAGGTTTATGTATTTTTTTCAAATCACAATTTGAATTTACGTTCCAATTTACGAGCTCTTCGTAAATAATGGGATATAATATGTAACATCGTTTATTAACATAAACTCCAAGAATTTATGCATTCTGTTGTTAACAACGAAATGACTTTACCGAATTCGAGGGATTAAGAATTACAGAAATAATACATTTTTAAATGATCATATTAGGGTGTCCCATAAGTTTCTTCACTTTTTTTTATGCGAAATGAATACACGATATTTGCTGCTTAAGATTGATTTATTATGTTATATATGAATCGTTCTGTTCTATAACCTTCTTCTGTCTCTCAGGAAGCCTCATTATGCCTTCTTTCCAAAATTGTTGAAGCTTACTTGCAAAATATTCAGCTAGGTGCGTTTTTATTTCGCTTATGGATTTGAAAGATTTACCACGGATAGAATTTTTTAAGAAGAGGAACAAGTAATAATCGGATGGAGCAAGGTCTAGGGAGTACGGAGGATGAGGTAGAACGTCCCAATCAAACTGTAATAATTTTTGCCTTACGGCCAACGCAACATACGGTCTTGCGTTGTCGTGATGGAAAACGACGCCTCGTCGGTTCGCCAATTCTGACCGTTTTTCTGCTATGGCGGCTTTCAATTGATCGAATTGATTGCAATATTTGTCAGCATTGATCGTATCACCTTGAGGAAGGAGCTCGTAGTACACTACACCTTTCCAGTCCCACCAAATGCACAAAAGAACCTTCTTCGGATGAAGTCCAGGCTTCGCAACAGTTGAAGCTCTATTTTCCTTAGTCCAAGTGCGTTTTCGATGCACATTTTGATACAAAATCCAAGTTTCGTCTCCAGTGACAAGCCTCTTTAAGAAAGGATTTCTTTCATGTCGCTGGAGAAGCAAATCGCACGTAGAGACGCGGTTCATAAGGCCGATCTCCGTCAATAGGTGTGGAACCCAAACTTCATATCAATTCGCATATCCCATCTTGATTAAATGCTTATGTACCGTTGTCTTGGGAATGTTAGTGGCATTCACTATCTCACGCACACTATATCGCGGATTTTCAGCGAGCATAGTCTAGATAAGATCCGTATCCGTCGATTCTGAGCGGCCGCTGCGGTCTTCATCTTTCAACTCGAAATTGCCAGCTCTAAATTTCTTAAACCAATTGTGGACGGTCCTAATAGTCGTAGTACCACTCCCGTAAACGGTGCAAATCTCGTCTGCTGTGTCCATTGCATTATTGCCTTTTTTAAAGCAATGAAGCATAACATGCCGCAAATGCTTCTTTTGGCTCTCCATATTGAACGATGCAAAAAAAATTTTAAAAGAAACTTTGTCACCAACAAGACGTACTTTGAAAGAGCTCTGGGACGACTGAAACCGATGCCATAAACGGCTAAGAGATAAGCCTGCATGTTTATATAAACATAGCCAGTTAGAATCATTCATAGCGTGGCGCTGAAGAAACTTATGGGACAACCTAATATATTATGATACATGTTGATTATTTAAAGGTGTATTATTTCTGTAATTCTTAATATTTATATAAATATTAAATTGGTAATTTGTTAATTTAGAACAATTAATTATATCGTGAGCAAATAATTTTAAACGAAAAGCAATTTTTTACTACAGTTATTCCATTAGAATTTTAAATTTTAATCAGAGCTGTGATTAAGTGTTTGTTACATTTTTGTTAGTACATTTCAAAGGAAAGCTTGTATATGAATTGCAAAATTTACTCGATATGGTAAAAATAAATGATTTTATTTGCATAATATCAAAGTTTAACTTATTATATATTATTAAATTTACTAATAAAATTACGATAATAGTTATTTCTGCTTGACGTTTGTAAATCATTATATAATTATGTTTATAATTTTCAAATAATTATTACTGTAATAAGTGTAACTTATATTTAATTACTTGTAATTACTTGTGGCTGCAAGTTTACTAATATCTTGGAAACGAAGGAAAGATATATTAAATATAGTGTATCCAGAAAAAGAAGAAATATTCTATTTCTGTCATGGTAGCATCCTTTATGGTATATTTCAAGACGGGTCACGTTCCCTTGGACTTTTAAAAATAGCTGAACAAGCGGCCATTAAAATCTGCATATCGCAGGACACAAGAGAATTCTATATTTATCATGAAATTGTAGACATGTGCCCTATCCTGCATATTTTTCTAAACACATGCAAATGTTCGAAAATAAATTTATAATATCTGTAGTTAAACAATTAATTTGATTATTCTAAAAATAATGATAGGATAAAAAGAGATAACACAGAAATAATAAAAATTTGGTTTTAACAATCTTATTAATGTAACTCGTAATAATATTCTTATTAATATAATTTCTTTATATACTAATATTACGTTACGTAATATTATATTAAAATCAAAAATGTTATTAATAAGAATACTACTTATCTATATAAATAAATTTATTATATGACAACATATTATTATATGTATAAAAAAGCCATATTAATACAATTTTTAATTTTAATACAATATTATTGTAATTCTTGAATGTAGTATAACAGAATATTGTAAAAATAATATTATATTGAAATTAAAATATTTATTAATAAGGCTGCTACTTACATATGCAAACAAATTTATTTTTAGAACAATGTTTTATATGTATGAACAAATTTATTACAACAGTATATCATGTATATATAAACAAATTACATTAATAAAAATAATATATTATAATTAAATGTATATTAATAAGAATAATATTTATGCATATAAAAAAATTTATTATAATATAACAACAATACACAATAATATATTGTTACATATTATTGTGTACATAAACAAATTATATTAATAAAAAGAAATATATTAATTTGAAGATTACTATTATAAATTGCATTAATAATACTGCTAGTCACTAAATTTCAATATGAAGTAAATATAATTCAATCTTTTCATATTGTTACAAACACTAGATGTAATAAATAAAAGATTCTTTTCAAATATTTGTTTTCAGTATTCTAAACCAAAAGTAACTTTCTCGTACTGTTTTCCAATGTGTTCACCCAATGCACGAACTTATTTTGCAATAAAAAGCTATAATTATCGCGAACTCTAATTTTTTTCCAGGAAATGACGAAATAGCGATAGATTATATTCGACATATTGTCAGTACAGCTTTTACAGTTCTTTAAAGCACAATTTTTCTCGCTTCAATCCTTTGAAGCTCATATTATCCTCAACTCGATGTGTCATATACGATCGATGTTATCTTTTTTTCTTTTTAAATATTTTTAAGTCTCGTAAAAGCATATTTCTGATTGCTTACCATGCTATAACCTATGTTTTTATTGTAATGGAGAGGATAACGTAATATCAAGAGTGAAAGAAAACAGTGAAAAATGAAGAGTTATTGTAATATATTTTCTTCTATTATCATACTTATTTCTGTATTTTCCAATAATGTCTATTATCGAATTAAATTTAATTGGTAAAAACCACTCATTTTTTAAATATTTCACAATTTCTGTTTTTTATGACTTTAACTTATATTTGTGTAAAAGAAACAATCGTACATAGTATTGGAATGAAAAGGTAAGGATTTTTTTCGATACATGGTTTAATTCTTTTTTAAACTAAATGCAAGGAGAATTTTAAACAGAATTTTGCTATGAAATGTGAAATAAAAAATAATTAAATTAATTTTTGTAGTCAAAGTAACATAAGTATTAACGTATATTTTTAGTTAATTATTATAATTTTAAAATAATAATAATTTTTTACTAACACAAATCAAAAACAAACTTGTAAGAAAATGCTCTTATATTTGCGTTAAGCTGATAATATTGCACAAGTCGTTTTCATCAACGAATATAAAGAAAACATTGTACAAATAAGTCCATAAACCGACAGACCATGTACGATACAGCTCAGCGACACCAAAGGTCCGCCTGGTCAGGTATTTAGAAAAATATAAAGTACACAACCAAGGATTTTAGAGAAACGGAGGAAAAACCGAAGTTAGTCTCAGCCCGATACAAAAGAGAGAAGGTCAGCTGAGGGAATCGTTCTCGTGCGAAAGAATTATTCTTGTTTCTCTTGTATACTACACATACATTCTCATTAGTTAATAATATATTGTTATCAATTTTAAACCACAATTGCGATATTTATTATGTAATCCTGACATCAATTTCACTTAGCCTACTACAAATTCAGAAGTGGGATAAAGAACGGAGAAAACGAATGTGACCACGGGACAGGTTATTGGGAACTTTGTGCAAAAATAGTTTGAACGGTGTAGTATGCTGTGGCAGCTATTGTTGGAAAAGTGGCTTGGTGCTTTTGTGTCGTGACCGACATAGAATAGTGTGAAGAAGAAAAGGACTTCGGAATTTGACTCTAGTTCACGTTCAAGATAAAACAAATCTTTTCCAATATGTCACATAATTATACCGTAACCGAATTGAAAGATTTTTTGCGAGTACGAAATTTATCGTTGACCGACATTAAAGCCGAATTAATTAACCGACTAAAGCAGTTTGATGCAGACATCTGGGGAATGATAGCTGAAGAAAAAAAAATTATGAGAAGTCGAACAATCTACTCGCGGCGAGGAAACGCGGAAAAGAGATGGAACTAAGAGATCGGGGGCTCTGTTTCTTCAAACCAATGAAAACAGCCGTGGCAGGCTAAAT
Organism: Anthophora plumipes; assembly: GCA_951804975.1. Lineage (NCBI taxonomy): Eukaryota > Metazoa > Arthropoda > Insecta > Hymenoptera > Apidae > Anthophora > Anthophora plumipes. The sequence goes on from OX638120.1 coordinate 11,148,983, forward strand.
GATGAATTTCGGCAGTCGAATGACTCGTTGCCAAGAGAAGAGGAATTATTAAAAAGAGAAAGAGACGCGCTGTAAAAGGAACTGGAGCTTCTTCAGCGAGAGTTGCTAAGACATTCTTCCGCTAGTCTGACGAGAGTGGAAAGTGCAGCGAGTATCGATGTCCAAAGTTTATCATCCAAAAGCCTAAGCTGACGACCAATCGGCGACCTTTTGTGTGAATTTGACAGCCAAATTTCCTTTTGGAAATGGGAGCAGCAAGTTAAACTCTTCCGCACTATGTATCAACTAGACGACAAGGCGGTACAAGTGCTAATAAGCTCGATTCGGATCGCGCAATGCTCGTACTTATTTGCCGAACTGTTACGTGATATATTTCATACTTCGTGATATACTCGGTATGAAACTTACAAGTGAAGAAAATCGAAACTTTGTTAAAGGTAGTATAAGAATAATTTATTTGCTAACGAAGAGTGACTAGACTAAGATGTTTGACTAAGGTATTATGTATAACTCTAATGAATGTCTCTTTGTAACATCTTTTGTAACGATCTCTTTGGAATTCTTGCGGTTTAGCTTTTATAGGCTAGGTTATTTTTCCTACTGGTTAGCTTGTTGTGTGTGGGATATCTCACTCCGGAGTTTGGGAGTGAGGTATCGATCCTTCCAAGGGAAGGGGTTGTTAAAAATTACATTACATTTCTAGGATCCGGATGATCTTCAGGCTTGCTTAGTAATAAACTAGTTTCGCTCTCGGTCTCTCTACTAACGACCAAATGTGACTAACTAATTTTATAACAATAATCCGTCAGACCAAAGGTTCGTCACATTTACATTGCGACGCAACAAGCTCAAAGATGAGGAGGCGCGTCGCTAACTGGTTTCATTCTAAAGCGCAGCATCTCACTTTTAAAAGTTGAGGATTAAATGAAATGAGAACTGTGTTTGACCATCGATAGGGTAAGTTATCGTTTCGCAAGGCATTTAAAAGTAGAACATGGAAACTCAGTGAAAATTTCACCGGCTATGGTAAAACTACGGTAGTTATATTAGAAGCAATCGAAAAGATTTCATTGGACCCGGGAAAATCAAGTTGTCGAGAAAATAAGGAGAATAGCAGCCAGCAGAAAGAAGAATTTTCATCGGGAGCCCAAAAGAAAATAATTATAGATGCAAATGATTCGAACTTTTACATCCATCTTATTTTCGTTTTACAGTGACCTAAATTGAATACTCTTTTAATTATGAATTCCCCAATGAGAGAACAGATTGCGATTTAAAACGCTCAATTATAAGTCGGAGCCTTCGTGCCTTTCAAAGCCGGAACCCTAATTCTTAGAGAATGAAAAGCTGATATTCTTGGAAAAACAGGGAATGGGTATAGGCACAGGTTAGCCATCGTGGACGCCTTTACAAAATTTATTAAGCTATTTCAGTGCAAATCAATCAAATCTGATGAATCGATTAAACATTTGAAAGAATATTTTAGAGACTATAGCAAATCAAGACGTGTAATTACGGACAGACGAACTGCTTTGACCTTAAACGCGTTTAAAGATTTTCTAGAAATCGGAAAAATCGAGCATGTTTTAATTGCTGTTGGTACTCCTCGCGCAAACGGTCAAATAGAACGTTGCAACAGAGTAATAACACCTATGATGGCAAAACTATGCAGAACTCCAAACAAATGGGATCGAGTATTCGAACAGGTAGAATTTGCCCTCAACAATACGGTCTGTCGAGCAATAACAGAAACTCCAAGTCAATTGTTATTTGGAGTAGACTAAACAGGTAAAACAACAGATTATACACGATTATTATTAGAGATAGATTCAAAGAGTAAAAGAATGTAGAAACTCTCAGGGAAAAAGCATCGAACAATATTGAAAAAAAATCAATTGATTAATGAAAAACAGTATAATGATAAACGGAAAAGAAGAACGGAATAATACTAATACTGAATATTTGAAAAAAATAACTTGTAAAATGCCTCAACTCTTGAAGGAAGTTATTAATTAAGAAGGTTACTCTACAAGATATTAAATCATTTTTTAAGTATAAAAAATAACAAAAAAATTATTAATTTTTAAAAGTGTCCAAATATTAAAGTAACGTTAAAATCAGACATTATTTCATTTGAAACGTACTGTTTAATAAACATTGTAAATTATGTAAATAAAATTTATTATATTGTTAACTAGACACAGTACCTTAATATTATGTATGTTTCTTTTTTTTTTTTCGTTATTAAAGTTACTCACTGTATATACACATTCTTCTGCTAGCAGGACTAAAAACAACTAGTCAAAGATAGCTTAAAAATGCACACAAAATTCCCACGAAGAAAGAATGAATCAACGACACTTACGAACATACAAATAGACGCAAATGCAAATAAAAAACAATTGCAATTGTATGCAAATAATTGTGCATCTATATTTCCGCTGAAAATAATCGCGTAATACCCAAATGTTAGAAGAAAGCAAAGAAAATTAAATGAAATTTAATTATCACGTGACCACACTCAGTGTTGTTTACACTTATTCGTCGAAAAAGAAAAAAATCTTAAAGCAATCTGTTAGATATATTTATACATATAAATCGTAAGATGTAATTAGATAAATGGGACCATGCTACAACTTACGATGCGCATATGAAGATGTACTAGAAGAGAGCAACCGAAAAATGGGAAAAACAAAAAACGCACGATTTCCCTTCCATACTACTACAAGGGCATATCAATCATGCCATGATATTTATCAAGGCCTATTTCCAACACAATCGATGAAAGAAAAGCTGTTTCGCCTTTTAATTAGAAAATCAATATCTGATAAAATCAGAAGGGAAATCGATAGACAAAAACAACGTGGAGAAATTAATTCTATGCCGATAGAGTAGAACGTTTATTTTTGCCAGCGCCATATCTCGTCGAGCCTCGATTGAACGTATAATACATTAACATTGCTTTGTTATTCAGATGGTGTGGCGTTTAGAATGTTAACGAAACGGCACGATTTGCATATTGAACGCGGAATAAGTTACGTCCAATTCACTTCGAAAATAAATTCACGTCTGTTTATTCGTTCTCCGCGAAACTTGTATGTTACTTGTTTCTCCTCACCTTACAATCTCACGGATTTCTATAAACAAATTGTTACGACAGAATTGTCTTCGTGAAAGTTGTGTCGATTAGCCGTAGCTGATGTCACGAAAAATTATCTCTTATTTAACTGAATTATCTCTTTTATACGTTTGTCATCTAACGTGTATTTAGAACTAAAGTGACCAGGCGTGCTGATTTATTCAGCATAGAGGTGGTTTTGATGGCTATGTACTGATTTCAAGTTTTGTGAATGATCCTCACTGAATGATCCTACCGATGTTGAGAAAAACAACTCTATAAATATATACAGAGTATTTTTAGTTTTTTTCAGCAAAACGGTATCAGTATTATATTAATATGTATTTTTAATATTTATTTCCCGAATAAAAATAGAAGAAAAATGTTGTGTAAACGTAGCTTGAAAATGCTAGATTAAAAAATTATAAGAAAAATACGAAATAACATCTGCCTGATTTTCGTTTGATACACCATGAGGACAGATTGATGGTACGCATTTGTACAATTTTTTTTAGTTTTCTACTGAGATTTAAAAAAACAAATCTAAAGAAATATAGTGTGTCAACACATTAATATTTAGTCTACGAGTAAAAATGAGAGACAAATGTTGTATAAACGTAGCTTAAAGAATTTTTTTATTAAACGATTATAAAAATAATATGAAATAAGAACTGGCTGGATTTGGTTCATGCACCATGAGAACTGCTTGGCGATATGTATTTCAGCCACACGGAAACCAAAATGACTAATTCGAATTTTAATACCAAAGTATATACAAATAATCCATGCTTAACTTTTTATAAATAAAGTAGATGTAATAAATTTTGTTTCGAGGGATTAGTTACTTTGGATTCTAAGCAGCTCATTTATCTATGTTAGTTTCATTTCCAAATATCGCTCGTTCTTGTAAATACAGAAATGATATCCATCAAAAATAAAGTTTATTACATTCCAAATTTCTGGTTAATTTCAATGAGTATATCAAATATTTTAATGAAGTATTTTTCTCTTATTTTTACTCATGGAGTGGAGTATACATCGTTTTGCTGAAGAAAGTAAAAACACCATGTACACAATCCAAGTAATAGAATACTTTTTTATGTACTTCTGATACAAATTCATCAGCTGAAAAAATGTTTTCAGTAATAAGTAAAATTTGAGCAATGAAAAAAATTAATTAGCTTAAGTTAGGTTAGAATAGGGTACAATACAATGGACAGCAAAGGTATTCATACACCCATATAAATTATAAATTAGTACTAATAAATTATAATTATAAATATAATTTATAATAATTATATAATTATAATTTTATATTTTATTTATTTATTATATGTATAATATATAATATATAAGGTAATACAAGTAACAGAGAAATTTCTTTGAAAAATAACTTTTCCTAACGGAATATTTAAAGAATTTAATACTGCAAATAAAAAAATTTCAATAACTTGAAATCTTAAAAATAAATCTACCCTGCAAAACATATGATCATAATTAATCAGTTATACCACATAAATAATGATAGAAAAAGTGAGCTTCCTTTTCTTCTAAACTCTAACAGGTTTTTCATTTATACGTTCATAACTACAGAGAAAAATATTTTTTAATTGAAGATTTCTATTCTACTTTAGTACAATAAAAACACAAAAGAGTCAAGCCCAACGAGCTCACGTACATTGTCCTTCGGATGATTCAAGGTTGTAGAATTACGATTAACAAGAATCGCTCTAAAATAGAATGGAATTACCGGAAGTGCAAGAGCTTCCAGCACATCCCGTAAATAAAACGCAAAAACAATTTGATGTATATAAGTATACATAAATAAATCTCGCTTCCCAAATGATATGAAAAATACAAACAATACATCTTACTAGTATTGGTAAGAGAACAAAAAAGAAACGAACATAAAGAAAATTTTTCGTTCGTCAATATAAAAAATGAACAGTAAGTAAGAAAATGACGAAGGAATTTCTTATTGGGAACCAAGGATTACACCTATTTATTCGGAACAGATTTTTATATCATTTACAGTTTATACTATAAGTAAATGTAATCATGAAAAAAAAGTGAAATTATTTCCTTCATTGTGATGTAAAATAACCATACTAATTCATTTTAATAGATATTCATTTCAATTCGTATAATTGTATTCGATTCTACGAGTCGAGTTTATACATAAATAAATACGTGGAAATGATATACGTTACGGTATGATTTTCATATATTTTCATGTATTAGCAATAACAATCTACGTGAATCGTTTTTAATTAAAAGTTGATTAAAACATTCAGAAAATACGTTCACTTCTTTAAAGTGAACATTTTCAAACGCGATAATACGTAATAATAAATATGGTTATATTAATTAAGAGAAGCGATGGAAATTTTATATTTTTAGTATACGAAACTTTATTTTTCTAGAATTCCAACTTTTCTAGAATGGATATAATAATGGTAATTAGTATAATCATTTCAAAAAAATTTTTAACAAATTTTGCTCTATTTTCATTATATATTAGTTTTTCTGTATCACTTGTACTGTTACACAAATTTATCTCTCTAGAATAAAAGTGTGTGAAGCTAATAGAATAAAAGATTATTCTAATATTCATAAGAAAGAGAAAGATTATCATATGTAATTCCTTTAAAAAAATTATATTTCGCTTTATAGACATATACAACAATCCTGCTCCAAAAACAAATGTATCTTTTCAGAATAGAGGTCCACAGTAAGAATAATAAAGAATCATATCCATGGTAATAGAAACGAACGTAAGTAACTCCAATTAAGTTGTTGAATAGGCTCTAAATAGGTATTGCTCTATTTTAAATTGTAACATGGTGATATCAGAAGACAGATTCATCTTTCTGGGATAAAATTGTCAACTGAAAACGTAACAAATCATTTAATAATTACTAAACAATTAATCAACTATGTTATCAGATACCGATTACGTTGAAAAATATCAATTGACGCAATTGTGTACAAGTTAATTCTTTTCATATCAATCTTATTCCAATAAATACAATGTTATAGTTATCATAGTGAATAATAGTAAAAAGATACTAATCTAATTTTTATAAAATTACTAATCTAAGTTTTACTCGTTATCGGTTCTTCAACTTATATTTTATTTACATTCTTACGTGCACAATTTTCTGCCACTCTTTATAATTTCTTTTTTATATTTTGTACTTCAAACATGTAGGAGTTATATTTAACACTATGAGAAATCATGTTGAAGTATTTAAAAATTTCGAAATATTCGTATCTTGACGCTTGTGATTATTGATAAAAATTGATCACCTCTCAGGTGATAATAATTAGCCAGATCGTTGACGAAAGGAAGGTGTTTAAGAAATGTATGCAAATGAAGCATCCGCGATTGCGTTAAAAATAGTCTAAAAAAAAGTTACTGCTTCAAAGTTCGAAAGGACACGATAGGTCCAAAAACTCGTTACAGCCACCTTGTGATTAAGAAAGCAGTCAAAAAAGATTGCAAGAATTTTAAAACTTCTTGTATAACATGCCGGCGAAGAAACCTCCATTAGCATAAAAAGAAACAAACAACCAGGTAGGTGTCAATGCAAACATCGAAATAAATGTTGAACTACTTCGAAGGCAAAAAGAAAAGAAGAAAAAAATGAAAGAGAGAAAAGAAAGCACGATCTGTTACATTTAACGAGTTATTAAATATAACTGGTTCTCAGATAATAATTAAAGTTGGAACATTCGAAAGTAAAAATACTGTCAATGTTGAATGAAATAATATAAAACTGTCGAAACTATACATTAATATAAGAAACTACATCTAGTGCTTATTTCCGATTGGTTAGATAAAATGTTAACTGTTGAAATATTTTATTAGCTACACGCGTTTCCCGACTGTTTTACGAACCACGCGAGTGACAATAAAGTGGTATTTACGACACGACATTCGGATAAAATCGGTCGAAAAAGCCGCGAAACATGGCGGTGGTTGCATAGCAGGCGGTGGTTGCATAGCAAGCGGTGGAAAAGCACTGGTCTCTAGTCACATGGTGGCCAGCCAATGTGAAACGCGTGTATGCGTTTACTCGTCATAACAAACATGTTGGCGGCGAGAGTACGGTAGCTGGGTGACGCTAAGAATATGTGAAATTTTCTACCGTCTGTCGCCGAACGTAACCGAACATATTCATCGATACGTCACTCGTGCTTCAAATAGTGAAGCGCGTGTAATTGTGCAGACGTTCCGCGAGAACACGTTAAACGTTTTAAAAAACGTTTGCTCGCATTGGCCGTCACGTAAATATGTTTCCCTATTTCTCCTCATCACGTTGAAAACTAGCTGTTAAATCACAGCATTGGGATTCAGACACGAGGCGAGCGCGCGATCGTGTAAACATACAGGACACACACGGACACACATATACAACCCGCGCGCACGACGTATGCGCGGCGTTAAGTGGTTAACCTGCTGTAGCTTAACACAGCGTTCTACGAAGAGATAGTCGAAACGTACGATATTCTCATCGCGGCGACGTAACGGCTGCCACTTGAATCGGCTCCAAAAAAGAAAGGAAAAAAAAAACAAGAAAAAGAAAAAGAACCGTGCCGGTTAACGAGTTTAATCGAAATAGAGAGAAACGGTCGCATGACACCAACCTGTCGCTCTTGTCGACGACCGTCAACGTTGCGAGCTCTTGGAGTGGTGGTTCCGCAGAGATCCCCTGTGCCCTCTGCTTCCTAGGCCTCGGTTTCGTCGGTGTCAAGGGTGATTTAAAGGGTAGAACACTGAGGAACTTGTCAAGGTGGCTCCGTAATTCTTGGATCTCAGCATCGCGACGACAGAGGAGTGTTTCGAGCTCAGCGATCTTCTCGTCCTTGACACGCAGTAGCTCCTGTAGTTCTCGGAGTGTGCCCATCGCTGTAATCGTGGTCGCTCCGGTGACGTTTGAGATAGCTCTTTGACCGGCTGCGGCGACCACGGCCACGGTGCCGTGCGTCGGCAGCTGGGGAGCGTCCTCCTCGTCGGCCAGCCGCTGCTGTGTCGACGAGAAGCACAGGGAGTCAAAGCACACGCGCATAGACACGCAGGCGTCGCCGATCGGCACTCTGCACTTGGTACCCTCGTTCATTCAACCCGAACGAAATAGCCGCGAGAAGAGAACAGGAGCCGCGACGAAGAGCACGACCCGAACGGTGCGTCGTCGGCTCGCTCTACTCCACGATTCCGCGCTCTCGAACAGCGGAGGACCAACGTCCTCCACCGTCTCCCATGACGAGCTTCGACGATCACAACTATCTCACTTCAGTCCTGTACGGTTCACGCTCTCTCTTCTTCTCACTCCTCGTCCCCACTTCTCTATCTCGACCGTTAGAGCTTTCCTCGTCACTCCCTAACCACTCTTCACATGCTTCTCACTCATGACAGTTGTACTCTTTCGCTCTATAACGTTGCCTCTTTCTAGCGTTACTTGTCACCGTTGCTCTTTTTCTCGCTTTCCTCTAATCCCTCCTTCTCGATCTTTCGTCTCTGTTCGTTCAAGAGCCCTCTCTTTACACCCGCTCCCACCTCGCCAACAATGGTGCTCTTTGTTACTCTTGCATACGTTATCTTCGTTGTATCTCTTAACACTTTCTCTCTTCCCTTGCGTTTTCTCTTTTCAACGTTTGGTATTTCTCGCTTGGCCAATGTCGGTGCTCGTCTTACGCGAAGTCTGTGGTATGTTATTTATCCCTGGTCTCTCCTCTCGCTTCAGAAATGCACACACAACGATGTAGAAGAGTCAAAGTCGAGTTGGCTCGCCACTAGTTCTTGTATCAACTTCACTGCTGTTGCCTGTCTTTCTCTTTTTCTCATTTATCCTCTGGTGTATCTTCTGTCTCCGTTCTCCAGTAACCGTAGTTGCGATTCTTGATGGTAATTTAAATTTGCTTGTGAATTGCGCCACGCGATTGTCGCGCCATCTGTAGCGCTCGCCTCTGTCGAGAAGGTCGACGCCGACAACTCATTTATCGGCCGATTTTATTTCTTTTGTAATAAGCACTCGGAAAAGAAGGTAGGTAAAGTAATAAAGTAGTAAAATTCTTTCCCCCTTTATTTAGGTGCTCGTTAAGATCCTTTTAAACACTTAATGTACTTTTATTACCTTTATCATAACATATGTACTATGCAAGGTTCATATTTTATATTTTATTTTTTGTTATATTTTTCCTCCTCTAATGATATAAACTCTCGAATTTCATACATTTTTGTTGTTCTAATAATATAATTATTGGTTATTTTGATACAAAATATTTTAGCACGCTTTCGAGCTGTAATTTCTAGTTCTCTTAACTACACTTTTTTCGACGCTTTAAATTACAATTACGTTGTGTTTTTATTTACTTTGGGTAAGAACGAATGCATTTTTATAAAATATTGCTCGCATATCATACCACACTGTGGCGACGTGGGATCAGTTTTATAAATTGTGATTTTATTTATGCCGGTAATTCAGTACATTTGTCGTCAAAGTTAGCAGTGGGTTTCTAATGTGTGAATAAATTAAGCTTGCGACGAATAAGATATCGAGAATTTTTAACAAGAGCGTTTAAGTATCTCCTGAAATATTGCTTGATATTTAAAAATTACATCACCATTAACATAGATGTATCATAGATTAAATTGTGCAAAAACGACTAGGGAAGGTAAATAACTATATAAACAAAGAATAAGTAAGTTTGCACTTTTACCACAGACGGGGTATAAAATGCACAACTTCATGCAATGTACTTATATTTCATGGCCTGAGAGACACATAACCGCCTTACCATTTCGATGTCGCATGCGACATTACCGGTATACAATAGAATCAAACAACAGCGCTACTGAAACGGTAAAAATTATAATTAGGCACAGCGATAGTCATTTATTTTTAATAATTACAGTCGAGATAGATCTGTATTCGACTTCCCGTGATAGTTTTTTATTTATCTAACAAACGTTACCAGCAACGACACAAGACAGAGAAAGGTAAAAAGTAAGAACAAGATGAAAAAAAAGTGTCAAGTACTAGGTAGATAAAAAGAAAATCTTTCCGACGGGTAAGTGTAACAAAGTATTCCTGCAGTCCTAAATTCATGAGAATCAGTGTAGAATGCGGGCAGGCATATTTTTCAGCTTGGTATCGCTTTTCAAAGAACAATTTTTTTGGAAACGATACCAATTACTATGTTCCATCATATGCCTTACTGGTAGCTTTCTATTATCAAAGATACGCGTTTCTCAAAAGGAATATAATGCATAGGTTTTTCCTGTCTATGACAACTATGGCCGAATATGGGCTTGATTATATGTCCAAAAAAAGCAATTGACAAGGGTGTGTTCCTCCTGGATTTATAAGTATTATGATCTTCCTAGAAATGTTTTTAGAAAATTTGCTATATGTACTGTTTCCATATTAGCATTGCGAGTGTAATGCATTAATGTATGCATAATGTATCATATGAGAATTGAATGGTTTTCTTTAACACCTTATATATCCTTGGTTCTCCTATTCAAGGGCAAGCAAACTTGAATAATCGGTGATCGAAAATTTCATTCATCTACTAAAATACCTTACAATTTCTTAATTTTTATAATTTTATTATTATTTTACACTCGTAACAATTTGTTACAACACCGCATATTATTATTTATATTTTTTTTACAACTATTTTTAACAAAAAATTAAATTCCAATGTTTTTATTATTTACTCCTGCTGGGATAAAATTTATAATAATTAAAAATCAGGTTGAGCTATGATCATCGATAAAAAAGAGCTACAGTGAATATAAAATTATTACGTTATATAATTTTTTTCACAAATTAAACGGTTATTCAATGTTTGTTTATTGTAATATCACGAGATAATTTATATTGTAAAATTTTTCTATTCACACTAAATTTGAGGCTTGAAACAATTACAAAATCAAACTAAGCTGTGTCTTTAGTCATCAACTAAAAATAAGTAATGGATAATCGACTAATCAATAAGAAGATTAACCTTTGATAGTTGGATTGAATATAATTCCTAAACTCACTACATTAAATCGTAGAGGGCATAGCAAACTCTAATCTTTTTATACGGTCGGTATTTCAGAACATGACTTTCAAAGTATAAGGTGATATTCTATTCCTCATTTTTACCAACAGTAATGTGGATAATGTAATATTTTTAGTTATCTGTTTTATTTATTTATTACAATTGTATAATTTTATTGTAGGTTATTCTATAGTGTTTAAACAATATAAGCAGTATCTGTTAGGATTATGTTATTAGTAAAAAACGAAATAAGAACAAAGAAATATGAACCTTTGAAATATGAATATTTCAAAATTTCAGCAGATTCCATTGATTACATACATGTGAGTTGATCTCGTGGTTTATGTGCGTCACATTTCTAGAGATGACGCCACGTGGTCCGCTGACCTTATTGCATTACATTATGGCAGTTATTTCGATCGAAATGATTAAAACGATAGTGATACGACGGTGACGGTTGGCCAACGTAATATTTAAACACTAAGAATGTGTGCTTCATAAATCAGTTAATCAAACGAATATGGTGTGAGTACTGTTATATTGGATACAAGAAGATCTCGTGAAATAGATTCAAGCGAAACAGATCGTAATTCTGTTTTATGTATCGGATGAAATCAGACCAATGAAATTTCATTCTACTTTTTTTTAACAAATCTTTTATACAGACGTCAACGTTAAATTAATAGAAGTTTCCCTTCTCACAAGGATTAAGTGCATATTTCAACGTACGAAATTGACTTTTTATAATTGTTTGATTAAAGAGGTTAATTAATTGTAACGAGAAAGTCATAAACATGCAGAATGAGTGATACTAAAAGTCCAGTAATTTTGATTGGTAGTTTTAAGTTATCTCGTGTTAATAATTTTTGATAAGGATACCGCAGAAATAAATGTAGTTAACACTAAGTTTACGAGACACGTCAATTTGACGCATTTTGGATTTCACGAGCGAAATTACAGAAACAATTACTATTATTTTCCAACAACTTTTCCTCACTTTTAGTAACGGAATGATACGAAAATGTATCTAAATTTGCAAGTAAGTTAACAATATGCAATTAAGTTGTCTATATTCACTTGATTTCTTGAAGAAAAAATTCGATTTCTCGTTCACTGAAGAAAAGTCCGTAAACCTAGCGTTAAGAAAGAAATGTATAATTATATAATGAAATAAATAATTAATTATTTTATATAATAAATTTATTGCATTTTCATGTAATCAATTAAAATTACATAGATAAAATTAAAGCTACAATTATTAATACATAGATTATTTTAGTGCATTTATTATAGATATTTTTTCTTTTTGAACAATTTGTAATACGAAGTTTCGTGCGCTACAGTTGTAAAACAGTAGAATAGATGAGAGCTGACGAAAGAAAACTCACGGCATAGGTTACAATCAGTAAAGTATAAATTATTTTATTAGTAGAAATTTTTTGTAAGTGTAATACAAAATTTTGTACACTACAGCTGTAAAACTATAGAATAAACAAGAATTGTCCCAAACAACTCATGGTACAACTTACATAATTAAAATATGGATTATTTTATTATTAAATATTTCTGTTTTTTTTTTTTTGCTTTGTAATGTGAAATTTAATGCACTACAATTGCAAAACAACAGAACGAACAAGAGGTGCCCCAGACAAGCAACAGTACAGATTACAATCATTAAAGTATGGATTACTTCATTACTCGGTATTTTTCTTTTTTTAAAATATTTACTGCGAAATTTCGTACAGCGCAGCTGTAAAATAATAGACTAAAATATAGATTATTTCATTATTAACATGTTGAATGTTATGGGGGTCACCGGTGACCGACACTGAGTTTGTTCGTAGCGTCATGGGAGTCATCGGTGACCGGCGAAGACAAGATTACTAGAAACCCATAATTCCAGTTAATTTCAGTATTTTAAAATTTGTTAATATCGTTACTATAATGGTGTGAAGAAATTAATACAACAATAGAACGCATAAAACTAGTTTTATTTACATATATAACACGTATGGTTAAATATTATGCACTTATATTGCGATGAAATTCATGTTGGCGCTACGGGCAGGCTATGTAAAATTAGCGTGGTATCCAACGTGTTAAACATTTTTTATTTTATTAATTTTCTAATATGAAGTTTCGTACGTTGCAGTTGTAAAACAATCGTTCAAACAATAGATACCCTGAACAACAACACACAGCACAGGAATGAAATCGTAAAAGAAAACAATCTCTTTCGTGTACCTACGCGCATTTGTCCAGATGAAAGACAGAGACGGTTAAATGCATGAAAATAAATTGAAAGTACAGCCTCAGGCGGCCGATTGGACATTGTCTCTAGCGTCTCGATGACTATATAGTTATCGAGTTATCCTGAATCGAACGCCTGGAGGGAGAGTCCGGCCTGGTAATAGAGCAGGCTGCTGCTCGGGGAACCGTAATGTCATAATAGAATAGCGATGTTAGTAATAGCATCGCGTTGCACCAGCGTAGGTAACCGGCCGATTGACTGGTCCGCGCAGAGAGGCCCAATTTGCATCGCATTGCGTGCACTACTCGTTACGCCTTCGTCCGCGCGCGTCTACTACGTGCCGGCTGCGCGTCGGTTGTACGCGGGCAGCGTCGGCGTCGCCGCGCGCATCGGCCATCCCGACGGCAAAACCGCCGTCGTTCCAGCAATCAGCGCCCTGGGAGAACCGTGGAAACCGCGGAAACCCCTAACTCGATTATCGTTTCTGGCATCGTTATCGTTATTAGTCGCTCCATCGACTGGCTAACAGAGAAGGGGGTGGAGGCTGGACGCAGAGGCAGGGCGAGGGGCGGGAGGGGAAGGAATTTTTCGTGCTTTGTGCTATTTCTTCTTTCGTGTCCTTTTTTTTTTGTTTTTGTTTCTGTTAGATTATCGATGAGTGTTTCGTCTATGCGATGGGAAAGCTCAGACCATTAAACCTTCTCACACCTCTCTAGATAGCCAAATCTTTTCACTTTAAATTAACGATGATTTTGTTTACCTGCTTAATGGTAGAATATATTGCAGCATTCTCACAAATCAGTTTTATTAACACTGAACTTACCGAGACTTTATGTATACTTGTTTTTATCGTGATCGGTCAAATTACCAGACTTTAAAAGGAGTTGTATTTTTTACTGTTGTTGTGTAGATAATAGTCTGTTTCATATTGACTTTGACGAGTAAAACACCTTTTACGTAACGACAGATTAAATTAATTTTTTTCATTTCGACTGTTAAGATGAACAGAAAGTGGAAAATGAAAGATGTAATTTCTTTTACTTAGAAATGAATAATGCATATTTTATTCTTGTCCTCTGCATTTTTTAGAAATTGTAGGGTTTCCAAATGTACATCTTTCATACAAATATTTTTTTATACTTTAAACAGACAATGTTAGTTTTGTTGTATTTACAATATCTTATTTGACAAGTTTGCTATGGCATATGAAAAACTATCTTTATATACATTTGATGTTATTTTTTGTATATTTTCTTTGTTTTGCTGTTGCAATGCTTGAAACTCAGTGACAAATTTTTCCTTTAACTGAAGTAAACATTCTTCCCTGGAATTTTTTTCTCTCGTGGTTTTTTTATACAAAATCCACGCATTTATTTCGGCTAGGTCAAGAATATTGAGGAAAACCAGCGCTGAGATTTGGATTTTACATTATAGTATTTCTTAGTCTTTTGATCAGTCACATCTAAACCGAATTTGATGCTACTATAAAATCTAATTGTTTCTGGTATACACCTATCACTTTCAATTTTTATAGATTTATGCATTGAGCTTAGTATAAGTACTGTTTTATTGGGTTTACTTCCATAAATTGTAAGGCCAAAATTATCTGATTTACTCAGTTTTGTGAAAAATCGTACCACATTATTCTTTGTTTATTTTGCTAGTTTTGGCAATTTTCTTTTATTTCCACGAATAGTTCCAACAGCAATGGTATCTTCTGCTAAGAGTTTCGTTACTAATGATACGCTTGTAAAAAAAATATCGATGGTTATATTTTTTCCATAGTCTGCAAATGGTTGTATCAATTTGAGAGTATCGCAAAAAAATAAGGGTCGTTTTTTTGCAACTTTCTTTATTTGTTCCAAACATTATGAAGTAAGAAAATTGAAGAGATATAAAATGCAGATAACTCGTGATAGGATACTGAATTACCAGTGAAATGTTATCATCACGATAATAAAATGGCTGATCCTTTTTATCTTTATTCGTAAAATAGATAGTTATCCCATGAACTCTTAAAGAAATTAAACTTGATCCGTCCAGTCGTACAGATGCCATCGGGGCGACATAAAAATACACAAGTAACATCCTTACCAACTACCCCTTCGAAGGAACGACGCTTTGATCTCCCACTTGCTATCGTTACTGCGTTTCACCCCCGTTCCCCCTGACGACACCCTTGCAGATCCCTCGATCCGTCCGCGCCCCTCAAAATATCAACTAAACGATAACCGTATTTATTATTCATCTGGCCGGCTCGTTCGCTGCTCCTCTCGCGGCTCCAATTTTGCAGAGTAGTTTTTCAAAGAATTCCGCGAGCGTGCTGGCGCATCGCGAATAGGATGCGGGACGGAAAGATGGAGTCGAGGAAGGGTGAGGTATTTCATGTGCGCTAGTCAGGTGAACCTGCGTAAGCTTTGCCTTCTTTAAAAATTCAATAGGATTTAGATTGAAAACAATAATTTCGTGTGTAATAGCCAGGTAAGTCTACATGAGTTTTGCCCTCTTCAAAAATTAAACAAGGTTTAAATTGAAGACAGTAATTTCGTGTTCACGGACCAGGTGAGTCTACGTGCGTTTCGTTCGTCTTTGAAATTAAATGCGACTTACATTATGAGTTGTAGGTGAATTTACGCGAGATTTATCCTTTTGTGAATCTGCGTAAGTTTTTCGTTCTTTTGAAATTAAGTACGACTTAAATTGAGGAAAGTAATTTCGTGTTCACGGACCAGGTGAGTCTACGTGGGTTTTGCTCTTTTTTGAAATTAACTATGACTTAAATGGGAAATAGTAATTTTGTGTGCACGGGTCAGATGAGTCTGCGTAAGTTTTGCTCTCTTTTGAAATTAAGTACGATTTAAGTTGAGAACAGTAATTTCATATGCGCGGGTCAGGTGAGTCTACGTGAGTTTTGCCCTTTTTTGAAATAAAATGCGACTTAAAGTGAGGTCAGTAATTTGCGAAACGAGAAACGAGGTGAAATACTTTTGTTCGTTCAGTTTGTAGAAATTTTCTTCTTACCCTGTGCTTTGTTCGCTTCGGTAAACTTTACTGATTTGAAGGGAACACTTTCGTATCGCATTCTGATGTTTCATTGAAACATTTCTGTTGGTTTTTATACTTTCGTGCAAGTGTATTATAACTCAGAAATTGTAAACGTATATGATACTACAATATCGTAAATATGTAAATGTAGGAGTTTATATTTTTTAATAGAAAAACTTGAAAGTTATAATGCAATAATAGAAAGACATAAGTAAGATAATGGACTTTTGAAACAGTCAAATCCTTCATCAATTAGACTAATTTCAAATTCCTAAATAACACAAAAATCATCTTGGATTACTTCTTTCTAATATTTTTTGAAAGAAATATAAAGTGTTATATACAGGGTGTCCCCAGATTAAGCGATCAAACTGCACGAGTATGTTCTATGAGTAAAAATAGGAAAAGAATATTATATAAACGTATGTCTGCAAATGCTTTATAAAAAAGTTATAGTAAAAATATGAAATCTAAAGTCAATAGTGAATTTGTTGTTACATAGGAATGTAAAAATAAGGCGACGGTATTTATGAAATCTGCTCCTTCTAGCCATGTTTACTGTTTGAAATATCAAACGCGACAAAACAGAGATCGAATTGTGTAAATATCTGTACTATTATGATGAGTGAGAGAATTAGTATCAGTTTCGAAACGTCAAAACGTAGTACAATTTCATACAAAATGTGTGTAGGTGAGAATTTGCAATGATACGTTGTTAGGACTTACATTTTACCAGAAAGACTGACTGCACCTTCGTTTTTAAATTTTTTGAATAACACTTTACCAGATCTTTTAGAAGAAGTTCCGCTCCTTTATCGTCAATGTATGTGGTTCTAATTAGATGACTGTCCGACACATTACGCGAGACCTGTTAGAGAATGGTTGGACGAACATTTTCATGAAAGATAGATTGATCGAGGGGAACACATTACTTGGCCCCCAAAATCGTCAGATCTTACACAGCTAGATTTTCGTCTGCGGGGAACAGTGAAAGCGATTGTGTATCGTTCAAACGTTAATTCGCGGTAAGAACTAATAGAAAGGGTTAATAGTGCATTCACTGAATTAAAGTAAGATAAAGATGAAAGTGGAAGAGTGATAAATTCAGTTTCTCTAAGATGTCAAGCTTGAATTAGTAACGGTGGATGGCACTTTGAAATGGAAACATAAATTTCTTTTCAATACAATAAAGCGTGATAATAAAGCTTTTGCAGACCTATATTTATATAACATTTTTTTCTTATTTTTACTCATAGAACATATTGATGCAGTTTGATCGTTTAATCTGGGGACACCCTATATATTACACCGTAGAAATCTTTTTACAGGAGAATAGTACAGGCATCCCTCGAATAGCACGGTACTTGAATTGCACGAAGTCGCGAATAGCACGGTTAAAAATTGCGACAACCCTCGAATAACACGAAGTCGCAAAAATTACTGTTAAAAATTAAGTCGATCACACAGTACATATGTACATATACAGGCATCCCTTGAATAGCACGGTACTTGAATTGCACGAAGTCGCGAATAGCACGGTTAAAAATTGCGACAACCCTCGAATAACACGGAACCAATTAGCCGTGTTATTCGAGGGATGCCTGTATATAATTTTTTGCAAGCACTAATTAATTCGACATAATATTGCGTATAATAAAAAGAAAATATGTGTTAGATATGATAAAATATATATTGTCAAATATAATGAATTTCTTCGTTTATTGAAACTGTTCATAAACGATTCCGTCCAATGGGTCTATTACAGTCACTGTACAGGCGTTAGCAATGCAATGGAGTACACTGAAATTACGTAGTTTCATAGCAGAAAAGCTCTTAAGGCCTATAGCCGTCAGCCTGGAAATAATTCAATCGTCGCTGGAGGATGGCGCAGTTTCATTTTCGGAATGAAGCTACCGCATATTACGTTTAATCTTGGTTCGCCTCGTCTCCGCGAACCACCGAAATGTCTTGGAAAGCTCAACTGGGATAACCAACATTAGTCTCGAGCGTGTTGTACGACAATTCACTTTGCGAAGATATTCACAAATTGTTTTCAGACCGTATTCTTTCATTTTTCCCTTATTATTATACTTTTATTTTATTCACTTGAGTTCTTCCTCGTAACGCCACGAATAAAAAATAGTACATGAATTAATGCACATGTGTCAGTGATTATAAAAGTGAGCTAAGTCATATATTTTTTATTTCGAAATATTTACTTTTTTACATTTGATTAAAAAATAGTTTCCTATTGTAATGTATAATTGTGTATTAAATGTTCCCTTTTACAGTATGAAGTTTACCTGTGGTTATAATAAAAAGTTTTACGCAAATCTTATACAGAAATATGTTTTTCAAAATCTCGAATAACTTGGAACATTTTTAAAATTAACAATTGACCTGAAAAGTGACATATGCCAACAAGAAATTATAAATTTTATTTTGAAAAACGAGTTCAAGATACACATGTTCATTTACTGTTCAGAGTTACAGCACTGTTTAATTATTTAATAAATCTTTCGTTTCTTTGACAAAGAAAGATCTTCCAGATTTTTCGAGAACATCGAAATTTTTTTGATAAATTTTTTGATAAATCAGCGGGATTTGTGGGAATAAATTTACCGTGACTATATATTTCTTTCTGACTGATCTGATACCGGAATATCTGTGAAAGATCTGACAAGTATTCTTTTTTTACTTTGCGCGGAAGAATATTTTTCTTTATCTAGGAAAAAGTTTGCTTACGATAGAAAATATACTAAATTTTAAATATATTTCGAAATAATTATAGATCCTTTTTTTCTTTGTAACAAATGGAAAAAATGAAGTAAAGTTTACATAAAAATATTAATACGTTTTAGAAGGTATCACGTTTTCGTGTAGGCATAATTTCTGTCAGAACTTTATCTTTCTTGTTTTTATTCTGAAGGTAACGTTCCCTCATGTCACAAGTTTGTCTTACCTTTACGACTCTCAGGCGTCAATCCGCGTCAAGAACTGGCAGTTTATGTTCCCTGTGTTTTTTCTTTAATTTCCCTATTCCTCTTTGTACCATCGATCTTATACTTTCTCTAAATACTAGAAAAGAGATTGCTTGTGAGTTGTGTTTTACTCATATATAATACCACTTATAATTATTCAAATAATTCTGTTCTTTTTTTAAACTTCCATATATATATATTCACGAAAGTAAATAGATGTAGATTTGTTAATATTAAAATACAGAACAAAAAGTAATCATAGATTTTGAGAAAAAAGAAACAAATTATCCGGGTAAGATGATCCACGATTCAAAAGAACATCGTTTCAAAGGATCACGTGAAAAGGACATGCCAGAAACCTAAATAAAACGAAAAATTATTTCCCTTCTTTTGCATAAAAGCTTCTGCACTGTTTACATATGTTCAAACATTTTGAGCATCTATTGAATCCAAGTCAAATGTTGAATCCAGTTATCTTCTTTCGATGTACGACTATATTGTTCCCCACATCCGACACATTTAGTATTATCGTTTTTTCCATCTTCCTCTTTCTTTCTTTTCATGTCTGTAGCAATGCTTCTTTCGACCATAATCTTCTACTTTCCTTAAAAATTAAGTAGGCGTGATTCCAGATAAATGTTTACTAATTACTGCATATATTTTTATGGTAGGTAATCTATCCCATAAAAAACCGGACAGTATAACCCAAGAGTAAGAGAGTGATAATTCACTGGTTTTCTCAGAAATAATATGACAATATCTCATCACGCGAATGTAAAAATTAACCTTTAAATATTATATTAATTCATTGTATTCCAAAGAAAGTCGTTACTTTTTGGTAAAATGTCATTAAATTATCAAACTGGAAATGTCATTAATTAAAAAACTACGTTAGAAACTTTTCGAGAGTATTCAATGTTTATATTACATATAACTAGACTGCGGATTTTTATGCGAATTCATATTTTTGGGAATATAGTAAAAGGAATAGAACTTCGGCGGGAAATTATTTCACCTATCAAATGTTATAAAAAGCACGATACTTTGGATGTATTACATATTCTTTTAGATCATGCATATTCTATGTAATTTTGCACCTGTAAATTTCTTATAAATGCATAAAAATCTGTAGTTTACAAATAACTTATCTTATATTTCAATTGAAAACAAATTGACACAATAATCAACGTGTCTTGTATATGATATTCAGTACTTTATGAGAAACAACTGAAAATGAGATCGCTTTTGCGAGATCATGCCATTCCATCTGGAATTATCCTACCAATTGGAACATAATAATTTCAAGAACATTTAATAACAATATTTCAATGTTTCACAATTTCTTCAATGATTAAATGTTGCATCTGAATTGTTCGAGTGGAGGGAAAAGTATCATAGATATTCATCATTCAACATTAGCATGTTTTAATTTAAAGATTTTCAAATAGTTTAAAAAAGACAGAAGAACTGAATATATCCCAAGCATCATTCATGCAAACAATTTCTCCCAGACATTTTCAGACGCCACTTTGCGTCGGAAACATCATGCCAACTTTTTTCATACTTTTCCTTTAATTTCACCCATCCTCCGCCTTCATTTCGTGCACCCTTCGTGAACATCAAGACGACGTCGTTGATCCTTTTCCCGTCTCGCGTTCCCTCTGTGTCCAAGTCCCTGAGGATGAAGAGATCAGAGGAGAAAAAGATATGGATTGACACTCGAATTCCTCCGGTAAAAGATCCACCCTTCGTTCGGTCATTTTTCTTATCTGCCGCGTATCCGAGTCGCGGTCTAACAAACTAGATTCATTAAATCCGACACCGATCGTTCGTTCACTGCCGTTTGATTTCTCTTCTTGAATCCAAGTTAAGATGGAAGCTGATTTAAAGGGAATTTCTGTAAGACTTACAGAACATTTCGTTGATGTTAGATTGATTAATCTTTTGGAAATTAACGAGGTCAGTATTTAAAGATTCGATGAAATTGAAAATAGAAAATTAAATGAGAATTCTTTTCTTTTAGATTTGTTTTTTAAACGGTGGATATTATTCGATTCATTAATTTTCTTATGTATATTTTGAAACTTTCAATAAAACTTGTTAAGAAAAAAATGA
Organism: Anthophora plumipes; assembly: GCA_951804975.1. Classification (NCBI taxonomy): domain Eukaryota; kingdom Metazoa; phylum Arthropoda; class Insecta; order Hymenoptera; family Apidae; genus Anthophora; species Anthophora plumipes. The sequence goes on from OX638120.1 coordinate 11,170,548, forward strand.
CATTATTTTCCGGTACCCCTAATAGATAAATATATTGCTTATTGTAATGTTGTCATCCCACGTTTTACTGAAGTATCATTTAACTTTCGAGTGGTAAGATGGGTTCTAAACGTTTTTTAGATTATGTCATGTATCTTGGTGGCGTAGACATCAAAACAAGTAGAGAATGAGTATATGGTAGAAAAGATATCTGAGGCCTTTGAGAGAATTATAACTAGGGTCAAATTTTACCTAGAACTTTAGAGGCGTGTGAGTTAATCGTATGCATAACAAATGTATCTATGTATATATATATATGTACTTATTTATTTATACACTTGCAAATACTTATTTTTTTCGAAGTTTGCGTGTACTACCTTAAGTCTCCTATTCTGAGTAAATTCCTTGAGTGGTTTGACTCAAAAAGGGAAGGCAATGATCGGTTTTGCGATGATCAATCACGAAACAAAGAACATTTATGAAACACCTTACCTAAACACTATGTACAAATTTTCTCAAACAATCTATCAAACAATTCATTATACAGTACTTCATAAATGTTGAATTTATACAAGAGATACATACAATCTTCATTAAGAACGATGTGTGATTCAAACATAATTTAAACTGATACAGTCCATTATTTACAAATTCGAAATGTTGTTACCCAACATAATCAGTAGTCAGCATCGTTCAATCGTTGCGAAATTTAACCATTAAAACGTAAACAAAAGATAAAAATTGTACGATTTATCGCAGATACAAATTTCTAGTACTGTAAGATCAGCACTTTAGCCCTTCAACTGGGTTTGCCTCTTAAACAAAAGTTGAGTCTCTGCAATTTATCATTAAAAGTTGGCAAAAATCATAAATATTTACGTTTCGGTGTTTATTTTAATACAAGTATAGCAGTGCAATCGAAGATGAGTAATTTATTAATAAATAAACTATTTGTGTACTAAGTGTCGTTGAATCAATGACGAGCTAACTAGTCATCCGCAATGAACAATTTAAAGGTGAAACGTTTTTCGCTATAAGGATCAAATTATTGCAAGAAGAACATTCTCATCCTTGGTTAAGAAAGAAAAAAATGAGAAGTCGACGGAAGAAGAAACGTAAAGAATATCGAGTTCCCTTTAGAGCTGCCAACTTTCCCTGATGTTTTGGTACAGTGACACGAGATATACCACGCTAAATCATCTGTCGCCCCCGAATTCAACCCCGTAGCAGCGGCGGGAACCTTAAGTCTCGGCCTGTCTGTCCGCCGTCACTCAAACGTGTTACGAACCGACCCTACGTGGCTTTTCACCCTGAAAACACCATGTTTACGCTTAATCACATTCCTCCAGGGCAATTTATTAAAAAGACACTGTTTACGTTGACGATCTGACCTTAATGTAAGTCTTCGTCGTCGAGTTTGATACGTTTGCAGTGTAGCTTCTGCATGCCATTGATATTTCCTGAACACTACATTGTGTTTCAAAAACTTCTATTGCAAAAATGTGCTGATGATCGATGATCGATCGTACGAAAAAAAAAAATATGCTCAGAATGTAAAGTGTTAAATCCTTGTTCCAATTATTAAACATGGAGATGGATCTGTATTAATATGACATTGTATTTCACTCTCTAATTTAGACAATTTGCAATTTACAGAAGGTAAATTAACAGGAAAGACTATCAAATTTGTAGAAGTGTATTTATGCTACAATAATGTGAGTATATCTTAATAGAAGTAATACTTGTTGTAGATGCAATTATTATAGAGAAAATAGAGTGCATAATGTATATTAATTCTTACTAGCAAATGATGTGAAAATATTTAAATTCTTTTTCCGTCTATATGTTTCCCTCTTTTTGAAATAACTGCTTGCACCAGTTGCTACAGTCTTACGATAAGTTTTTAAAATACTTTTTCCTGAATATCTTCCCAACTTGTTTTCGACGTTGTCCATATTAATTTCTGCTGCAATATTTGATGCAGGCATTCGCCTGTTACGATTGCTCAGGGTTTCGATGTATCGATCTTATGCATTGGTGGTCTTTTGAGATCTGCTTGATATTTTTTCAGAGATAAATTCTCCGTATCGTGGTATTTTATGAAAGTATCATGCACCATAGACTTGAAAATTTTCATTTTTGTTGCTATTTATCTAATAGAATAGCTTTCATTAGTCAAAATCATAATAGAAACACGGTTTTCTCTCGATAACTCCTTTCCAGAACTCATGGTACAATCGCTAGCACTGTTAAACTTAAACTAAAATCTTCGAAACGTTCTGCTCACATGTTTATCAACCTTAACCCTCTATGGGCCCTTTCAGGTCACATTTTAATTTATCGACATTTTACACAGAAGTGCAAACATTATAGGTCGTTGTTACCTGAAAGTCACATAGTGAATATATTGCAATAAAATTGTTTAAACGGAAAATTTTTTTTTCATTTGCATATATAGGTTTATAATTGCTAATTTTTCGTTCCCCCCAATTCTTTTGAATTTAAAACAAAAATTCGGTCCATAGAGGGTTAAATTGGCTGATACACATACAAATGTGTACTGCTGACGGACTCTCATTAGAAATAAACATATTAAGTAAATTGCGCCGTGAGAAAAGAACGGACAGGTGACAAAATCGTCTGATCATTTATAAATATAGTATATAATACTTATTATTTGTTAATAAAAAGTACTTACATCACTGAAGAATAGCGTCAAGATTGTAGGACAACATAATAAATTCATGGAAAAGTTATATTTGAATGATATTTATGCAATACCCACAAATACGTGAGTGTCCGGATACTTATGGATGTGGGTGTACGTATGCATTTGTTGTACTTCGAGATTTTAGAATGAACAATTCTCCTTTTTAGGAAATTAATCGTTCAGGAATAACATTTTTTGTGTCAAGGAAACTTGCTTCACGTTCGGTAAGATTTTAGTAAAAGTTTGTAAACTTCAGTAAATTTTAGTAGATACATATGTAATAGATTTCTCTAGATTTTAATAGATATTAGTAGAATTCAGTAAATTTTGTTAAATTTCAGTATGCTTCATATTGAGCAAATGTTCTAATACTTATAAAGAGGAGTGTACTATGATTCTGATATCTGACATATATATTTCTTTATTAATAACATGTTCCACTTTTCATCATTTGTTTAATCGTTCTTCTTACTTTTTTAAATTTTCAATTTAAATTAATTTTTAGAATTGTGTTTTCCATGAGATTTTTATGAAAGATCTTTCCAATGATGTAAAGAAAATTTATTTTTCAGTTATAAATTTTTCTTTATATTTGTGGAACATGGAATGAACAAAACCTGAGCCGAGATAATAATTCCGATACAAGTTGTTGCAATTTTTTCATAGGTAAAATAAATTCGACATCGAATGGATTACTGTAATTTGACAAGAACTAAACAAATCAGAACAAAAGCGTGCAAAACTAAGTAATTTTCGAATATACCTTCAAAATAATATTGTAATATTCGTATCAAAATAAACAGAAGCTTCTTAAATATTTAATCACACAAATACAATAGAAATATTCAATCGAAGCTTCCCTTTACACCGACTAATCGCAATGGTATTCAAAACTATCAAAATACACCTAAGCAATCTTCCCACGTAATCCCATTTCAGTTCCGCACTTCAAACCGAACCGCCACCTCTCCCTTGTATCTCCTTACCTCAAACATTCCATCATCGAGAAAATTTGCGTCGAGGTAACAAGACAAGCACCACTTAAGAAATCCGACCAAAAAAGGCAAGAGAAAAAAAAAACAGAGGAAAAGAGTTAAAAAAGAATACGAACAAATTCTAGGCGATCTTGGTGCTGCGAATAAGCTGCGGGACAAAGAGATTCCGCGCAGAAGTGGATGGTAAAAAGGTTGACCCAATAGAAAGGATTATTGCGCCCAAGCCGAAGCCGAAGGCGGATGGGTATAGGGGGTGTGGGTGAAAATAAAAGTACCGAACAACAGAGCAGCCGATGCTGGAAGTCGATCCACCGCGTTGCAGCAAAGAATCCCAACCCTCTCGCTCTTCTCAGCACACAACCTAGGAGTTTCCAACAGTACCACCACCACCACCACCACCGTTGCCGCCGCCGCCACCATCACGACTACCACCACTGCCGCCTTCTGCCCTTCTTCACTCTCTTTCACCCCGCCAAACCCCTTACCAACCGCTGTGCCCATCTACAACGAAGGCTGGCTGACGTTCCCGCAGGAGGAACATGGCTCCCAGGCAGGATCCATCCTTCCAACTACCCCTCGACTCTCTCCCTCCCTCCCCCCTTCCCACCCTCATGGCCCGTTTTCTCCGACACCCCCACCTCTACCGGCTGGTTGGCCCCTCGTTGCATTTTAAATCAAAGCCCCGGAGGTAACGCAATCACCAGGCATCACGACGCTTCCACAATTTTCTACTTTAAGCTACTTTATGTATTAGTACCCCTACCGTGGCCGTCTGTCTCTGTCTCTATCTCTCTCTTTCGCTCCAACACCGGATCCGCAGCAGCAACAGCAGCAACACCCCTTCCTCCCACGTAACCGGTAGTCGCCGCCGCGTCCATCCTCGTCTCTTACTGGCAAACCAAGGCGAGCAGCAGCCACTGCTGCTACATTAGCCTTCCAACGACCCCTCTTCCTCCTTCTACTCCTCCTCTTCCTCCTCCTCCTCCTCCTCCGACAACCTAGCTCCGAGACTCAGTCTTTTACACTCCGACAGATCCTCTCGCGCCCTCCCCCCCCCCCCCTACCCAGTCCCGTTTTCCTTGCACAACCCCCGCCGCCTCCCTGGCTGTGGCGTAACAAGGTTATTTTATTAAACAACCTCTGCAACCCGCTCCTCGCCGCTTCTGGAATTCTAGCTGGACCAAGGTGGAAGGACTCACGAGGATTGAACGGGATCGTAACAGGATATAGGCAGGGGTGCACCTTGCACCGATACATCTTGGATAGGTATTTCGAGGTGTTTTAATCCTTTTACTGCTATGGACGTACATATAGAGTGACTTGTCCGGTGAACGAACACTTAAGTCATAGGTTTGTTAAAATTAAAATTCACAAATCGTTATTTAATCTCCTGAATGCTATTGCTGTAAGTAAACTGTTTCATTGCTAAGATCATGCATCCCCTAGCAATATTTGTCAGTTATAGCCTCATTAAAAGTCTGGCATAGGATTAAGTGAAGGAAGAGAAACATGGGTCAAATGACCAATGAATGAACGCAAATTTCTAAAGAATAAACTGAGATACCACAGTGAATAAACACGATAATATTTTTGAAGAAAACGTGGTTTTCAATGATTTTTCAAATTATTTTTAAAATACAAATTGTAGATGCCAAGAAGTAAGCTTACTTTGAATGTGTGGCACATATTCAAAACATATGGTATTATATAGAAAACACTCTTAAAATTGACTTAGGAAATGATTTGTTTGACTAACTTTCGTTCAAAACAACTTTTAGACAGACGATTAAAAATACTTGAAAACATGGCGGTTAATCTTAGAGGGTACACCGTGTATAATATGTGCTTGAATATTACTTTCTCTCCGTTAGAATATTGAAAAACCAGCAAAGCAAAATGCCTCGAAAACCCATTCACTTTTTGCCCGCGTGAAAGAAAATTATCCCAATAAACGGCGGGGAAAATTGGGGATATGTAACTAGATATTTTCAGTAGAGCCAGTATCATAGAGGGTGGACAGAGGGTGAAATTCCTCCACTAGTTATACGGTGGTATATAGGTGTTCTATACGTGGTGTGTAGTTCGCAAGCGTGGCCGTGTGTAATCTAGTCACTACGAAACACGATTATTTTCCTAACTCGGTCTCTTGCTCTTTCTGTCCTTGTCTCCCTCCTTTTGAATTTCGTTCGCCACATGTTCTTCGATTGCTTCCACTTCCGGTTCTCTCCTATCTCCTCTATTCGTCATCCAAGTTACTTTTTGCGTGAGTTACTTTTTTTTTACATCGAGTGTACTCTTCTCACAAATTTGAGTGTTTATTTACAAAAAGAAAAAAGAGAAAAGAGAAAAAGGAACACAATTTTAATACTCAAAATTATTTATGTTATTTTGGATATATGTTTTCCATTTATTGGGTTACTCTTTGAAAAAATGTAGCTGTTTTTAGTCAATAAAATCGGTTAAGGTTTTGTGAAAAAAAGGCACCGAATTAATATGTACATTTAGTACTTTTTATGTTGATTCAATATTTCTTTTTGCTTTATAGTTCCTTTTTTTCCCTTTCGAGTATGTTCGGGTTTGTTCTTCATGAATCTCATTCGTACATTTATTTGTTATTTATAGCTTAGAAAATTTTTCAAATATTCTTGTATCGTTTTCATCCCTTCGTTACTATGAGCAACTGTAGTCGTTTATTATGAAGTGATTTCTGTATATAATAGGCAATTATCGTCTTTCGTCGCGCAATATCCTTTGCGTTTTCAAACCATGTAACGCTAGTAATTTTTTCTTAATTTCAATAATAACTTTTAAGTTGATAGAAAAATGCTGAAAGGTCGTCAATAATAATGGAAATTACTTCGATGATTGATTTGTTTTTATCTTTTTTAAAATAAAACTTGTACTGAAAAGTTGGAAAGAATTAATTTCTACACTCAATATACATATAAATTGTTAGTTAATTTTTTAATTCAAAGGTTCTGTGAATGTTTCTTTTACGTCTTACTGTCTCCTTTTCGTAATAATTAATATGTTAAGAAATTGTTTAAGTGTTTGAAGAAATGAAAGCTTTATGGAGAAAATTCTACTGAACAGCGGAAGCTGTGATAAAATTTCATATTCTTTCTCATGAAACGTTTTACAATAATTTTACGTGAAACGTTATTATCGACTTTTTCACTCATTTTTGAATAAAAAGTCAGCCCGCTTAAATTTTGCATAGAAACATTGGAGTGTCTTAACGACTTATATAAAAAAAAAAATGATATAAGCAATTAGATGGTTCATCACGTCAAATAGTAATGTCTAAAATTGTATTATGAATTTTTTTGCTATTCAGTATAGGTATATTATATCAACCCGCCAATTTCAGTTGTTGAGAAAACGACGTTTCGTTTACACCAATTTGATATATTTTCCGCCATTGTTTACGACTCCTTCTCAACGATTTGGTAATTTTCCAAAATTCGAATTTCAGGAATTCGACGGTTTTTAGACTGAAAGAAATTTCCAAGTTAGGTTTTTACGGTTTCACATCAGTGTGGAAGCAAATTCCACTGAAAATATTTTGAAAAGAATAGAAAAAGTGAAAGTTACGAATTTTTTCCTTTAAGGAATGAAAATGACCGAAACCACCCCGTTTTCCTGTACAGTCGTTACAATTTTAAACAACGAATCACAGGCGATGAAAATAGCCACCAAAACGCAATGTTTCTAATAACATTTTCAAAACATTTTACTTTCTTCTGTTTCGAATTTTATCAAATCGAAGATTGCATTTTTTGGAAATGTTTTATCCTGTAAAAAGTTACCCAGGTGTCGAGAAATGTTACAAATAAAAGGAGAGAGAGAGAGAGAGAGAGAGAGAGAGAGAGAGAGAGAGAGAGAGAGAGAGTACGATGGATGACCTGAAGTTCCGTTGTTTAATTCATGCAACTTTTATATCACACTCAAAACCTGTGAAGAAGTGTTATCGTGCAAGAAAGTAGGTTTACCATTATAAGATCGTTATTCCCCCATTTTTTGATAAATAGTGCACTCATTAGTATTATCATTCTTCCCTAAAATAAAGCTGTACAACACTGTTTCAAATCAAAGGATACATTAAACTAAAAAGGATATGTATCTAATACTTTATGTAAACCTTACTACAGGTAAAGGATACATTTTTCAATGACAATCAAATCAAACGAAATTTCATATATTACAATCTAATATTATTAGTTTTATAACTAACGTAAAGTTAGTAAAAACACTTACAATTCCACAATCTTCTGAATGTTAATATAAAAAATACACTATTTCATTAAATACAGTAATTTTAATAAAATGAATATTTCCGATTTGTTGATTTTCACTTTTCTTAATTTTGTTCACCGAAAATTCAAATGTTTTGAATTTTTCTACACTTAACTGTACGAATATGATTACGAATTAGTTCACTTGTCACCTCATGTGACATTTATTAAAAAAAAGAGAAAAAATAACAAATTCTTCCACTTTTGGCAAGCTTTTGAAATCAGGTCTTCCATATTACCTGCGGTTTATGCTACTTATTTCGTTTGATATTTTGCTTCCATTCTTTTGCGTCATTCCTTCCTTTATTTTCACATTTTCCAATTTATCCTCATTTTCCCCGTTCCTTTCAATTTCGTTCCCCTTTATTTCCATGTCTCTTATTCTCTTCCTTTCTACCATATCTTGCGTTCACACTGATGTCGTGTTACAGTATTTTCCTATTGCTTCGACTTTTATATGTGCGCTTACGGGCTATCCCCGAAGGGTTGGAAGAATCAAATGGAAAGAGAATATATGGACGCAGATAAGTGCGTGCTCGATGTTGCTATTTGACTCGAAACCGTCATCGAGCAAGCTTCTATGTTTTTTGCACGGCGATACACGGGAATCTTGAATTCCCGGCAAAGTGCGATTCGATAGGGGATGAAATTGGAGCCGATCAAACCTGGGAAAATTGCGGAAAAATCGAGACGCCTGATTCCTTCTATCAGATTTTATAGATCTCTCTTCTTTCCCTCTCTGCTTGCTACTTCTATTTACTTTAGCTTGGAATTTCGCTCAGTTGAAGTTTGATTTCAATCATTTTTTCGTTTATAACGGGAGAACGTAGTATAGTGTAATTTTCAATTTAAATACGGCTTTTATTTATTACTTTTATTACTTTGATAAAACAAAGAAAAAGGAAATATGAAAAATAGTACAATATTTGAAAGGTGGGGCTTATATTAGATTTGATGTTAAACTATAAGAAAATGTACAAAAGCAAGAAAATGAGTTTTTAATCCTCATAAGGGTTCTATCGTCTCACATTCATAGGGCTCCTTAATGTAATGAAAAAATAGACTGGAAAAGTAGGCGTATATTAGAGTATAAAGACTGCGAGAGGTTAAACTATAAGAAAATGCAAAATATAAAGAAAAAAATTGATTTTCCCAATTCGTTTCACACTGTACCTCGTGTAATCTGATAAAAAAGGCATAAAGAATTACAAGAAATAGTACTTGAACAGTGGGGCGTATATTAGACTTCCACAACTTTGAAATTCTAAATTACAAGAATATGCAAAAAAAGAAAAGAAGTTGACTTTTCTAACCGCTCACTACGAATGTAACTTGATAAAAAGAAAAAGAAAAAAAAAACAAAGAATTATAAAAAAGATACTTGTCTTACTGATACTTCCAAAAAAAAAAAAAAAGTGGAGCGTATTACCTAGTTTCACCTAACATAAATATCCATTAATCCCAACTATAAGTACATCAACATCAAACATTCCATCACGATATGCATTTAACTTTAAACCATCTACAAAAACAATCTTCGAACCGCCCGCATAGATCCGCGGAACAACCAGGATGAGACAAACGTTATTTCTCCTCTTAGAAAACTTTCTTCCTCCTCTTCTTTTACTCGCAACTTGGCCAAAGGTCTATGCGCGCGAGCCAGGAACAACGTCCAAGAAACAGCCTGAAGGAGGAAGACGGTATCTTCGTTCTTAGGAAAGGATACTACAGGATGAACAAAGAAGGATCAAGAAACAGCGTAGAGAAAAAGGGAAGGGGTGGTGGTAGCCGAGGTGGAGCGTGGCTGATACACACGAGAGAATCACTATGGACGAGGGGTAAACACGATTTACACCATGACGACTATTGCCTCTCCTCTCGTCCAAAGTGCCTACGCGTAGCTACCGAGGGTGAGTTACAACACACGGGGAGACACTCGGCACCGAAGTAGGGATGTTTGTCGTACGCGTTATTTGGCCAATAAAACCACGTGGCGGATCCGCCACCCCCGCGTACACGCTCGCCACCGACGCGATCAGACCGGATGGTCGAACAGAGAGATCAAATCGGAGACCACGCCTCGCGAGTTGCTCGACGCCTGCGTAGTTCCGCCTATCAAGCACGCTTTCGTTGCCTGGCCGTCGACGAGACACTGTTACGGCGACACACAATCCATCTCTGGGACCCTCTTGAATGAGTTCGAACGCGATTCCTCCTCCGGTTTTTCGGCCTCCACGATCCCGGATCACGCTCGTTAGAACGCAATTGCAGAGGATACGGATCAGTGCACGATTCACTCGTAACCGTACACCATCGGAGGGGATGAGACTCGTCGAACTGTCTGTTCGAACTGGCAGAGAAACGTGGTACACCTGTAACAGGAATTTTTGTGTTAATTCGTTAACTTCGAAGATAGGGCAAGGTGTTGTTAACAAGCTGTATCGAGAACTGTGTTACGTTGACAAGATAGAAGGAGGAGCCGAAGAGGACGTTACGGAGTGGTTCGTTTAACACAAAAGGCGGTTCTGAAGAGGTTATTGAAAGGAGGAGTTAGTGATTCATCGACTGAAAGATAAATGATTAATTTACTACGAGGGTTCGTTCAGAAATCTTGGAAAAGGCAGTTCTGGATGAATTAGTGATATAAATGGACACTTGTTTCGCCGGACAACGATCAGCTGATTCAATCTGTGAACGATAGAAAGTAGAATTTTCATTTGAATACTTCTCGTAAGTGTTTGTCATGTATTATCTGTCTCAAGAACGTAACGATGGATCTAAGAGAACTACTATACCTTCGACGATAATATCATCAGAGACCTAAGCAGGAGAATTCACATTAACGAAGGAAAACAGTGATTCGATCGAGCAACGATATAATTTAACCGAGTGTACAAAACTCGCGTCAGAAACCGTACGAATCAGAATACATTAGGACAGTCTTCGATGTTTTCAAAGTGTAGACAGTAAAGTTCTTCCCTCGTTCAAGTTATCACAGAGAGCCGGTGTTCAGTGTGACAGACAGAGACGATAAATTGTCGTTGTGGCAGTGAGAGATACTCTTACGGGACACTGTTGGCGCGAAGAGAACATTTGGGATAGATTGTGGAACACGCGAGCGCGTCGCTCGGGAAAAGGTTTGAGAAAGTCGACGGTGATCCGCGAGGGTGCGGAGGAAATCGGGAAAGTGTTGTTCAGCCACGAGTCCAGGATTCTCACCCCCGGAGGCGGTACCATTTCGCCCGCGGGCGCGGGGCCGCCCGCGAGCCCTTCTTCGGGACATTATCATCCACCTACGCACAGTCCGCCACTGGTCAAGGTGAGTGACGCCGTTTCGGATATTTTCAACGATTTTCAGGATAATTTCAGAGTTAGGAGTACTGATTCTTATTTATTTTAATTCGATATTTGCTTTGTAAGTTTCGCGATGGTTACGACTGAATTAGGTATGCTTCTCAATATTCTTCATTAGCGTGTTTTTGCGAAAGTATTTTAGGTTTCTGGTGTCTTATACCGGAAATGAGGAACTACATTTTTTTGCGATTTATTATGAAAGGATAAGGATTTTGATTCTTTTCTTGTCAGTAGACTGCGGACTTTTATGTAAATTCATATTTTTGAGGATATGTAGTTAAGGAGTACTGATTCTTATCTGTTTTAAATCGATATTTGCTTTGTAAGTTGCGACTGAATTAGGTATGCTTCTCAATGTTCTTCATTAGCGTGTTTTTGCGAAAGTATTTTAGGTTTCTGGTGTCTTATACCGGAAATGAGGAACTACATTTTTTTGCGATTTATTATGAAAGGATAAGGATTTTGATTCTTTTCTTGTCAGTAGACTGCGGACTTTTATGTAAATTCATATTTTTGAGGATATATAGTTAAAACACTGTAGAACTTGGGTGAAGAATTATTATAAATAAAGAGCACTATAATCTAGATATTTTGTATTATGTTGGTGCAAATAAATGTTATTTTTGCTGCAGCTGAAATTGGCAGGTTAATATTATAATACAACAATGATTAAGAGGGGAAATCAAGGTGACAGCTGAATATGAGAGTTATATTTAGGGATTTATTTTTGGCGCAATTAATTTTCTTTTTTTTTTAACAATCCTTGGTATCTGCAGAAAGTGCATTTCTTGAAACACTTGCTTGAAAAATTGGATACAAAATTATTAATTATCGTAGACATAGTAGTAACCAGCGTGATAGGCTTCCAAAAATTTATAGAAAACGGGCGGACTTGTAATTTTTCACTGCAAATTCGGAAATGAAAAATTATGCGATTTTCTTAAACTATGGAATAATAGCTTCAGGTGCATCTACGGATTTAAAAAAAATGCAGCAAATCAGTAAAAAGTCAGCATTGTTTTTTAAACATTTTGTAGGGGTTAAGTATCCAATTAAAAATTTTAAAAATTGCAACGAAAGAGAATATTATTAGGAACTGACATCTTAAATTTGAAGCAAATCAAATGAAAATTCACTGAATTATTAATACTCTGAATATTATTAGTAATAATTGAAAATTTTGGTTTCGAGAAAAACACGTTTAAAGCTTTACAACAAGTTATGTATGATATAACGTTAAAATTTTTAAATTTTCCTTTTATCTAGAAACCCACCTAAACATCTCAATAATTCTTTCTTGCTCAGATCTCCTTAGAGAGATGTGATGGCAGCAATTACGTTTCCTAATAATGCATTTCTGTGATTATAATTATTTAAAATACGGGCCAATCTTAACCACTGTACGCTATATCATTAAAACTTCTGTGACTTCTTCATTTTTGCGAATTTTACTTTAATATTTTAAGGGTTTGTTCAAGAAATCGCAAACACTAAAAAAATACGAAAAAATAATATTTGGTTTCTCCCCTTAAACAGAAGGAATTTACTGTAGCACATCGTATATTGAATAGTAAAATAATTCACGATACAATTGTTTGAACATTATTATATGACGTGATGATTGATAGAAACTTTCATGTAATTTTTTTATGTAAGCTTGAACTCAGAAAATCTGTGGTGACGACTAATGAAAATATAAACTTTCTATTTGAAGAACCTTATATAAATATTAAGACATCTCCACGTTGGTGTGTGAAATTCTAAATCATTGACTTTTCATTGGAAATGAGTAAAAAGGTAAAATCATCGGTGATAACGTTTTAAAAAAAATTATTGAAAGCAATTTATGCTGAAAAAATATAGAATTTTGGTATATCTTCCCTTTTCATTAGATCTTTCCTCAACAGGCTGCTTTACAATTTTTTTGATAAACAAGATGCTCTGAAATGAAGACGATGCACAAGGAACATTAAACAAATTTTTCCTAATTTAAATAATACTAATAATTTATATAAATTTGAAATAACGAAATTAGTTGATCGTTAGGAAAAGTGTATAGAATTGTGTGAAAATGATTTTGATTAAATACATTATTTTTCAAAGGAACATATCTAAAGTTCTATCTGTGTACATTGACCTAATAAATTTTTTCATACTATGTGCATTTTATGCAATTTTGGATTTTTAGATTTCCTGAAAATGCATAAAAATCCGCAGCCTACGTATTGGATATTTTTCACTCGTTTTAATTGCGACCTTTTAAATAGCAATAAGTACAGCCATGTGTAATATTCAAATTCTTAGGATATTCTCAGTTTTTTCGGTGCAACGAGGAGGATCGCGAAACAATAAGGAATATTTACGTTTTTGTACCTTATTGTCGTTTTTCAGAATATTAGTTACTTTATCCCGTTAATTTGCATTTTTCCTTTTTACTGGTTCATATAGCTTCCCTGAATTTTAGTAATAATACTGGCAAATGAGTTCTATTTTATCGAAGAAACGTAGTCGTAGTCATATGGATTGATAATGGTCCTCAGAAATCTATACGTAAAAAATTCAATAAAAATTGGAGCTCATAACTTTTAAATCCAAGAATCTTTTTCAGAAAGTTAGACAGTGTTTAAATTGAAAAAGAAAAAGAATTGTTTTTCTTCCACACAGTCACTTTTGACAATTTTCTCGAATAAATTCATTCAAGAGAGGATTTCTTTAACTGTAACCGGTTTGAACCAGGCTAATTTACCAATTTGAACCCGCTATAATAGCATTTGGCTATATTTTCAATTATGTTTGATGGGGTGCTCGAGAAAATTGGATAATATTCGGAAGAATCAAGTGTTTCAATCGTTTCGGTACAATTGTAATGGCAGGAATTGTTAATTCTGTCTAATGCGTACGTACTTTAAATGTACTTGCAAATTACAATCTTTAACGATGTTAAATGCAACTTTACGGTACTATTTCCCACAATTTCTTCGCTGACGTTCGTCGTCTTTTTTTAATACTCACGTTTGTACACTGAATTGTATAAAGAAAAATCTTTTTAAACGTCACTATCAGCAAACACGTATAAATGAGCAAAATCAGACCGCACTTAATAAATATATCTGTTTAGAAATTATGATAAAAGATTGTACCGTCCGACGGATCAGTATCTCGACGCTTAACACGAAACAGTTTTTCATTTTACATAGCTTACGTGATCTCTAAAAAAATTCATTGCAGTTCATTGATTGTGGAAATATAAAAAAATTAGTGTGACGTAACTATTTAATTTGTATGTTATGTTTTATAAACAGATCCTCTACGGTGTTTTTGGTATGTATGTAATTGTGAAATGCTGTTTTATAATTTTGAGATTAATCGAACTGATAATTGAAATTAAATAATTATTAATAAAGAAATGATTCAAATATGTAGCTGTGTAGATTTATCCTTTTTAACGAATCAGCTGATAATAAAAAATTCATATTTCAAATTAATTTTACAGTATCCACGTGGCACAGTTTTATAGAATCTTTTATTTCATTTTATTACCTATTTACGAAAAAATGATGAAGATGTAATGAAAATATTTACTATTCATGTTCACAAGTTTTGGAACTTCACCTAATTTTTTTATTCTTCGCATATTAACTCCTTTAATTGAACCATATCCAGACGATTCACTTAATTACTATTTACATGAAACTTTTTCTTTCAGCACCACTATATTAAACTTTATTACAAAAGATTGTAATAACTTAGGTGTATTTTTTATAAATCGGTAATTTACAAATGCTGTAAAAGTTTCTAATTTGCACGATCATGTTCGACAGAAACTTTCCATTTCTAAAGAATTTTCAATTAATCTAAAAAAGCCTTCAATTAATTTTTAATATTCGAAAATACTATTAGTTAAAATAACAAATATTAAATATACAAATACAGTTTTGTTTTAGGAAATTGATACAAATCTGTGTGGATTATATACATTTCAGAAATAGAGGAATTAATTGATTCGAACAGTTCTGTTTGGTTTGCCTCATTTTTCACTTTAAGCCACTTGTTTCGAAGCTACAATTCAACCAAATAGCAGAAACAGTTAGGTCAACTGAAACTATCATTCGAACTCAATTTCGCGAGGGCACTGGGTGCCCGAGTAAACACGTCAGAGTATTTAAATTCACTGTCATCACTGAGCACGTATTTGCTCATTCATTTTGCCTCGTTTTTTCGATTTTCTTCAACAGCCCAATAATTTTTCGTAACTTGATATTTTAAAATATCTACATACAATGCAGAGAAATATTTTGAACGGAGAACAAATAAGAAGTCACTTTTTAAAATGCAACGAAATATTAAAAGTATTTGAAAGAGTTGTTAATTTTGTAAAGTATTATCATTTTTATGAATACTTTATATTTTTTTTATTTGTTTTAATACTTTATACATACATTGTTTTAATACTGTTAATATTAATTTATTCAAAAGATAATGCAAGTGAAATTACTGATTTTTACTGAAATTTGTAACGGCTTAGCTTTTCGAAATTTGATAATTTTCTTTGAAGAATATGAGTACGTAATTTCTTTTTTACATTATTTGGAATATAATTGTACGTTAATTGTTTACACGATTAAAGTACATACATTGAAGTATCAATGGGAATCTAGAAATCATAAAAGAATATGATATGCAGAATCATATGTATACTTCATTCTTGAAATGTATGCTTACGAAAGATCGTCGGAGAATGGAAAAATTAAGTGTATCATACCAAAAAGAAGATATATAAGGATTAATTGTGAAAAATTGAAAATAGGTTTGTAAAATGAAATCACCTAAGAAAAAAACGTCAAGATATTGGTTTCAGAAAATAAAAAAGAATACATTCCATTTAAAAAAAAGAAAAGAAAAATGGAAGAGTATCTTTCTCAATTGTTTGTTACAAATAAATTCGAAATGGAGCAAATACGATATATAAATCTTCCACCAAGTATATAGTAATAACATAAAAAGACGAAATCCAGACGAAAGTTTCAAATACCGAGGTGGTTTTCAAAAATTTAAATTTAAATATGCACATAGGGGAACATGGGGAAAATAGTAAATTAAATCAATAATATTAACACTATTTAATTTTTTGTTTTTCAAAATTAATAACAGAAATTAATTCACAAAATGAAATACTTAAATCCTCAAAAATAGCAAATGCGTAGATCGTATTGTGAACTTACGACAATCCGTTATCCTAACAACGTCACACGCAACTGGGACAAGCTGTGTTTAAAATAAATGAAGATGGGAAGAAAATGCCATAGGATTAAATTGAATAGCGTCAAGCGATGCGTATTCTGGAATTAAATTCGGTGAATCAGAAAAGTGTGGGTTACACTTGTTCCTTCAATGGATTCCCGTATTTTTGGATACACTAGTTCATGCACCACTTGTATTAACCCTCGGAGGGCGGATGGTTCGGCTGACTAAACAGAAAGATAGTACTTGGGTCTATTTGGACCCGTAATAACTATTACGATTTGCATTGGCACAAGGCCCTTATTGTTACTGTAATTCATTTTATGAATTTCTTAGACATTCATAATTGTCAATTACTACTTTTTCAACAATATAATCAAATGTACAAATACTTTCGTTTAGCGAATGTACGTTGCACACATGTTTCTTGCAAATATTACATTTATTCCTATATTTATTATTATTTCCCGCAGGTATATAACATCGTGAACTGTTTTCTGTATGAACAAGGTGTACATTTCTTTATCATTTGTTCAATGCTTTCGACAGCATTTATTATCTCTTTTGAAACAAATACTTATATCGGTTCCAAATTCTGTAGCTGCCCTATCTATATTTGCTTGAACTACTTGAAATTCTAATTCTCTAATGAATATATTTCTTTGGTTTCTAATAGACAAATCATTTGCTCGTTTAGAATGTTTCAATTACCATATCATTTAGATTAGCAAATCTATCATATAAGGTACTTGCTACTTCTTTTTTATTATCACACATTGTGAAACTTTGTGTATCAAAATATGAAACTAAAATCAAGAGAAATTCAAAATAACACTTTGAGAATAAAATAAATATGCATGTCGTTTGTTTCTGGGATCACACTGATTACTGATGCTAAATTTTAGAGCATCATTTAGAGACTCAATCGCAATGTACTTGCATCCGGATGAACTCAAGCGCCGCTGTGCTAGGTTTGAAGAACAAAGGGACAATTTTATGATATGTTTTCTTTTTTTTTTCTTTTTAAACTTTAGATGCGATCCCTACAATTTGTCCTGTAGGACATTTGGCGGGTTCTCTTAGCTGATGAGGGTAGCTTGTGGGTGCTATTCCCAGTGGAGTAGCACTGTTTCACGAATGATGATACGTTTAGATACCGTGAATTCTAACTTCGTTAAACGTTTTATTTTCACTCTAGCAGACTGGCTTGCGGCTAACATGCGACACATAGAATCTTTCAAATGTTATGGAACCGGTCATTGTTCAGTTTAGATAAGCAAGGTATCATAAAGTCACATCTCAAAGGGTCTCAAAGCTAGATTTTAGTACCGAGTCTCGTATTTAGTTTATTTCTTAGTAAGTCGAAGATGATTCAGTTCAACCTACCTAGAAGATTACGTAGAAAGCACTCTAAAGACCTTCTTCAATAGCAAAATACTTTACTTAATTTTCTTGCTTAAATGCACCCTACTGAGACAGCATCTAGTAGCTATGCCCTTCCAAACTTTGTTATAATAATTTATCAAATGTTCCTGCAGGACATATTACAGAAAAAAGACTAATAACGTTGAAATGATATACTTAGTTTCCACACGAAACCTATCTATATAATATTTCTTTAATTTTCTATTAATAACAGTGAATATAATTTTGTATACGTGAGATTGTTTTTATTGTATCTAAGGTTTAAGAGTGAATGGTATGATAAAAAGTAGTATGAGAAACAGAGGGAAAGAGGGAGATAATGTAACAAGTGAGCGAGTCACAAGACAGTGAGATGTTAAGAAGAAGAGTCATCTGGATAAACGAATGGAAAGATGAGAAAGGAAGAATAGCCTGTTGTTGTTTTATTAAAACGACTGGGCGTATTATGAAATGTCATTAATATTACTAATCCATGTTACAATTAAATAAATATTGATATATATTTGTGTGAATTGAATCCTGTGATTCCACAGAAGATTCAGAATTGGCGGGATTTTTCTCCTTGTCGGCAATTTTACATCCACCAAGGATCATCCTTCTCATTCTCGCTCTGAGGATATTTCGCGCTACGGATGCACTAGTTTGTCAATTTTCAAATTAGAAATCTCCCTTCATATGTCTTCTCCCAAGACTGCAACGAATGCGAGAAGGAACGAGGAAACAAGAGGGCAAAAATATGTCAGCAACAAGCTTTAGCAATCGAGCATCAGAAACAATTAGTAAAATCAAATTTAGAAATAAATCATTCACACAGCTCATTCCTTCCGTATACTTAAACGACATCAAGTGTAATATTCTGAAGTACACGATTTTTTCTTTTTAATTATATCTTATTTTATGCTGAAAGATAGTTGAGGGTTTTTACATTTTTCGTATTAGGTGTTTGTTGTTCCTCTTTTAGTTTATAGGTGTTTACAGTCAACCTTCCTATAATGAGGTATTCTTATAATGCGGAGCTAAAATTGTGACAGTCCTTCTATAACGCGGTATTTTTATAACGTGGTTTCCATATAACGCGGCAAGAATTATGTAATTTGGTTTGTACTAATTCTGAGTTTCTTATAGCGCGGTTTCCATATAACGCTGTACGAATTAATGGCGTTATAGGAGGGTTGACTGTATTACTATGTGAATGTTTCTCGTTTTACATATTTTTTACCAGCGTTCAAGACTGTAAAACGGAGCTGAAGTACGCAATCAAGTCAATGGTCGAGTGTTTAACATTTTCAGAGACGATTCTTCTAAGGTGAAGAAAAGGAACGATCTAATTTTTTATGTAGTTATGTTTTAATTCTTTGCAGAATTATGCCGTAAACGTAGAATAATCTATTATCTTAACAAATACAATCGATTAATTCAATCCTTTCCTAACCTTATCAACTTTAACACGTTCCTACCAAGCTGCTTTTGAGTAAATGTAAGTGTCATTTTTACGCCATGTACACTGAGTACGGTACACGCTATAAATTTTGTTAAATCTGTAAAATTTCCTTGTATCTTTTTATTAGTATACAGAAAATGTATTTTTCGTATTTATAGATATTAAAATAGTAAATAGCGCAGTTTATTAATCAAACGAAATTATTTCATACTGAAGAAATAAAAGGGTAATAAAAAAATAGAACAGCGGAAAAAATTCATACAAGGGAATATGGTGTGGATAACATTCATGTTCTCTGTTTCTTACTTACAATTTTATGCAATGATATATTTTGTTAATCATCTGTAATTGAATTTTTCTTTGTTCGTGAGAAGAAAAGTTACAATTGATCACAACCTTGTATTTTAATAAGAGAAGAAAAAATTAATGATTATTATAAGAAAATTAGTCATTAATAATTTAATAGTACAACACGATAATACAATAGTGCAACAGAAAACGAATAAAATGTACTGGACGACTTTATCGACTGGACGCCATCATACCTTTTCAGAGAAGTAATTCCTCAATTATCAGATAATAATTGAGATTATTCTGAGCATTAAAATTATGTTCGATGTTTTGTTAATAAACATTGAAGTTTGTGAAGAAAGGTACCAAATTAATTTGCAAACCTAATAGATACATGGTACGTAAGTAACTTCTGAGTCACATGGTGTCATAGAGGGAGACATAAAAATGTCATAGATACAAAACAAAAGAACTGACAATTACAAAAATGACTGATAACTCCTTACCATGCCACGTGTACTGTTATCGGCTCATAAATTAAAGAGTGTTACAAATTATAGAGCATGTAATGATGATATCGACAACTATTTTTTATCTCTTTATCTCTTAATCCTTTCGATACTAACGACGACTATAGTTGTCTATAAAGATTTCGTATTAATTTATAACTTAGATTGAACAAATTATAGCCTGTTATTGCCTTGGTTAGGAAATTTCAGATGTTTTGTTACATATTTCAATAGTCGTACGATTTAGTATTGCTCTTTGTTAGTACTAAAGTAACGCTGAGTTGGCACAGTATTATATCCATACGTCGTTTCAATCTTGTGTTTATTTAAAAAAAGCCTCTCAGACTGACTGCTAGACATCTCCCTTCGATTTGTATTAATGATAAGACTAATCGAAAAAAACACAATAAGAAAATACGTTATTTACTCTAAAAATAGACGACGAGAAGATCGCTATTATTGTAAGATTTGCGATGTCGGTTTATGTGTTTATCCCTATTTTGAAATCTTCCATAAAAAATTATACTATTGAACAATTTTATAAAGTGTTATTATTATAAAACGAGTTAAAGTGCAATTTCTTTCCACTAATTTTTTACATTGTACGGCAAAATTTAACTGCTACGCCCCTTACCCGGTGAAATGGCGTTCGCGTCGTAGTTGTCCCGTTCAGTGCAAGTGTATTCGCGATTAACCCTTTGACTGCGGAATACTCAGAAACGAAATGTGCCAATCACGTTGCACTGTAATTGCAACAATCGTCCATATATTTATCCATGATAGGTGCACTGTGTTAGACTTTATTGGAAGGAAACACTGAACAGCTTGTGAAAGACAGACTCGATAATATGCATAGTTTCGAATTTTTGTATAAAGAAATGAACAGCGCCTACAGATGTTATCCGCTACAGATGAGTAGCTCACATTGGGCGCCAAGAGACGCTGTTCGCAGTCAAAGGATTAAACTACCCGTTCAACGGAAGCAGTGGTCAAAAATGAAACCGTATCGAAAAGTTCAATGAGAAAAATATCATTTGGCGTAGAAATTAGTTTTAGCGTGTATTGTTTTCAGTATACGTGGCAAGGAACGTAACAAAAAAATTCTATTACCTAGATCATCTTGTCACAGTTTCCAATGGTCAAATTATTTCGTCATGATCGCGTTCATTTTCCATTTCGATCGTTTCTATCGCGAACGGTTCCTTCGCTTCCAATTTAGAAGAGGGTGTCGGCATTCGCGGGATAACGCGATACCACATGGTGGTCGTCACAGTGGAAAGCGGTTTGTTCTTTATGGTCACGTAATAACTGGTCGGCTGTTGAAGAGGAGGAGGATGAGGAAGAGGCTGGAGGGGAGGGGGGATTTTCCTGGAGATGAAGAAGTCGAACGAGCCGTGGGAAAGAGGTTGACGATGATGGGTATAAGGGCGGCTGTCTGTGCTCGTTTTCGTCAGCCGGCACCGTGAATCCCTCCGGGGACTCGAGCTGTCTACGGCTAAAGCATCCGCTGGAAAGCCGAGTCGGAACTTAACGCGGTATGATTTTTGTCGAATGATTCTTCCCCTCATCTTTTGTGCCTATTTCTCTTTGCACTGTATAGAGATTTACTAGAATCGAGGAATTGATTAATATTTCATATTAATTTAATTAACACTTTAATCGTTATCACTTATCGAAGGTATCTCTGAATATATGTAGGGTAATCTGTTCAGTGAATGAATACCTCCCAGTCAACGAACGTTTGCTCATATTGTACGAAAAATGAACACTTATGGCTCTCTTTTCACATTGAAATTTGTACAATAGTTGCAATAGAAATTCACAAATGTCTTGCAAAAGTGAGTTTTTTTCTTATAACCTGTACGATACTACACTCTCTTTATTCAATAGCTGCCCTCGCGACGTCCCAAACGTTCAAAGTAAGCTTACTTCTTGGAATCTACAATTTGTATTTTGAAAATAACTTAAAAATACATTGAAAACTACGTTTTCTTCAAAAATATTATCGTATCCATTCACTATGGTACCTCTGTTTATTTATTAGAAATTTGCGTTCATTTATTGGCCATTTGGCCCATGTTTCTCTTCCTTCACTTAATCATATGCCAGACTTTTAATAAGGTTATAACTGACAAATATTACTAGGGGATGCATGATCTTAGCAATGAAACAGTTTACTTACAGCAATAGCATTCAGGAGATTAATTAACGATTTGTGAATTCTAATTTTAACAGACCTGTGGTTTAAGTGTTTATTTACTGGACAAGTCACGATATAAGAGGTAAAATAAACATTCTTTTTAAGTTAATTAGTGGATTATTTATTAAGCTATCTTCAGATCGGGTTAAAATAACGCGGTTTCAAAGAAATCGCGTTTAACCCTTTGATTGCTAAATGTATATATTACGCTCTCTTATATTCATCAATATATACGAAATGTGTAAATATATATACACTCTCAGAGATCCAGCAATACATATGACCAATAAAATTTATTTATTACAATACATTTGCAATTTTACTGAAATGATCTAACAGTAGGCTTCTTGTTAGATGACGCATTGCAACCGTATCCAAATGAACCTCGAATGACAATTTCGACATTGTCGTGTACTTACAATGCATTTTTCAGTTTCAATTTTGCCACCGCTATAATAATACAAGAGGCTCAAGAGGCGATGTCCCATTGATATACAGTCTGTACCACAACAGCGTAGACGCGATTTCTCGGTGAAAATTAGTTCTTTGTGTAAAAAATTGTATACCGATAGAAAGTGCATTTAAAAGATCAATGCGTGTTTAATAAATAATGTGTCCAATCTACACCATTAGCGATTATTGCTTGCTAACATCTAGGTATACTTTCAATCAACTTTTCGACGTATGAGACAAGTAGAGACCTCCATATTTTTCAAATACAGCAAACTAGTACTATTAGTGTTAAAATACGTTTTCCCCGCAGTTTATGGATCATAGTAAATCATACATTTTCAGTTGGATTTGCATCAACGGACTGTGTTAGCCATTCCAACATGATGATACAGTTTCTTGCTTTCCACTCGATGCAAACACGGCTCCGATGTTTGGGATTGTTGTACTCTCGGTGTGTCTACCGATCCAAGTGACGTTTCAATGTTAGAATACCAATATTTATGCACTTTAGTTATTAAAACGTCAGGTGGAATTAGGAGTGACAAGTAATAAACAAAAACTGTAGAGAGAATAGAAATATGTTCGAGGAATTATAGATGCAAACTGTGGCTACGTAGTTCAAAGAACTTTTAATAATTTGTAGAAGTTTCAAAAACTGCTACATTTCATTAAAAATATAATTAAAAAAAGGCTGCGTGTTAAGTGTATTTCCAATTCTATTCTTCTTCAAACTTCAAATAAGTGATATATTATTTCGAAGTGATCATAATAATTTAATCACCTACAGTACTTAAGCTGTTGATAACATCGTTGATGGATGAGGTGTAAGATGGGATATGATAATTAATATGATGCTCAAAGTAGTTGGTGAATTGTGCGCTTTGATTAGATTAGCGGTTAATGATTATTCGGTTGTTCGAGAACTTTATGAGATAATCGTTTTATTAGGTGATACAAGTTAAATTAAATTGCATTAGTAGTTTCCAATGAATAATACGAAATGGTAGAATATTTACAATTTTCTCGAAACATGTGATTTAAATGAATAATGTATTGTTTTCAATAAGAACAATTAAAAATATCAATGTTTACTTTTCAACAAAATCTTTTAACGAATGCGTTTATTTATCATTCTTAAATGTAGTTGGATATAAAAAAGAACTTTCGTTTTTCTTTCATAGCTTCTTTTACTTAAACACTTTTCTGATACATTTTCAACCCTTATTTTGCAAACGTGAATCAATTTTATTTCAAAAAATTCCAAATTTTATATCTTTCACTCGAAATATTTTCAATAAAAATGTATTTAAACGAATTACCTTTGAAATCTGTCATTATAATCATTATTCAAAATGTTTAACCGTTTGAGTGCCAAACGGCGCGATAGCGCTTCTCCTGTTCAGTGCCAAAAAGTACCAGCTAATCGGTCTGTAGAATTGAACTAACTGCACGTTCGAACTTTGTCAATGCGTCCCTTTACTGTTACGATTTATCAAGGTTCTACTAAATTAATATCTATGCTTTCGTAAGTTTTGAGCTGTTGTTAAAAAGAATTTTTTCATTTATTAAAAACTGAAAATAACGTAAACGAGAAAAAGAAAGAAAAGACGAAAGAAGCGCGATCGCGCCGCTTGGCATCCTTCGACTGAATTTTTGTAAAGGTCCGTGGCACTCAAACGGTTAAGGAAACTATACTCGCCGCGAAAAGTACACCGGGTTTATCTATTGTAGTAATTAGGCCAGATTACAAGTTTGTTCCTTTTGCAGATAGAAAAAAATTATAGAGGGAGATTTTGCATTCTTTAACAAGTTCTATCATTAAGTAGTGTGAATTTTTGCAGGAGTGCATCGATGCAGTTACAAAGTGCAATTGCACTTATTCCTTAAATATATTTGTACATTAATTGAATTCCTCGTGTTATTTCAATTGTTAAACTTAGAGATGGATCCTAACCTAACATAACCTAACCTAACCCATTAAGTCCCAAGTAAAGAAAAAAGGCAGACTTTATACATATAATTATTTATTACTTATGAAAGTGTATAGGAAAGAATACAATTGCAATCGATAAACTTTTTGTATTGTTAGTTTCTGTGTAACGAAATGTTGCGTTTATATAATTTTGAACCTTCAAAAGATTTCCATTAAATACTAGACACCATATAAAAGCTCAATACACATAAGTAATGGACAAAAACGTTTCCATGATTGAAAAAAAGAAAAATAGGGTTATTTTGGTGTTACAAACGCTTCAATTTTTTCAAATTTTGGAACATTGTAGGATTTGGGTAGAAGAAGAAATAGTGGCATAAAAAATATTCCCACGGTGGGGACTTAAAGGTGTTAAAAATAACAAAAAAAAAAAAAAAAAAATACGTTCACGGTGTAAGGTTTAATGATAATTCTTTTACGAAAATACTTTCTCGATAACTTTTACGATAGAGTTTGCGAACTTTAGTGAAAGTTTCGGTTAGTGGAAAACGTAATATAACAACATTTTTCAGTTTGTAATCTCGTATTTTATCAATCGAAGAACATTCGTTTTCATCAATTCGCTAAACCTTTTAGCGAAAAAGTTTTCGATGTAAATGCCCAATTGAAGACTGTAGATGATCGATTCGTAGATATACAGCTTCAGACAAAAGCTTTCGTTCGAGAGCGTTTTTCATGTTTGATTCAATTGCATATAATTTCTTTTGGAATAATTACAACAATAACATAATTCAACGTTCTACAAGAATTACACCAAAGCAAGTTTCTAAAAAATATATTTGTTATTTTATATTTAATTTTCACATATTTGTACACGACGAAAGATATCAAATTTGGAGACGGTAATGTAATGGTTTGAGATTGTTTTCCATGGTACTGGTCTTCTTTATCGTATTATTAGTAAAATTGATCAATTACAGTATGAAGATATTTTAGAAAATACAATTTTGTCAAACACACAGCTAAAACAGTTAAAGCATGGCTGAAAAATAAAAAGATCAATGTTATCGATTGGTCTGCACAATTACCAAACCTTAATTTCATAGAAAATCTAAGCAGTAAGGTGAAACGATCGATGAAAGCTCGAAAATATTCAAACTTGGTCGATTTATTTGCAAAAATACACCGAAATTGGAATTGTTTACCAGAATCACATCTGAGAAAATTAATTAACAGCATGTCGAGAAAATGTCAAGCTGTTATTAATAATAAGAAATATATTTTGTTTTATTTAAATTGTTCGGAAATTTTTGCCGTGCTATGTTTTGATCAAATATGTACAAGTTAAATATAAGACATCAAATATATTTTTTAGAAATTTTCTTTAGTGTATATTCTTGCAAATCGTTAAATTATTTGTCGGATGTAGTTATTCTTTCTTCTTCACAACTCCAAAAGAAATATCTGGTGGGTTAAAAGTCACGAAGCGATTTGAAATAAAAATAACTTAAAAAATAATTGTCTGAAAATTTATGTCTTTGCAAAACGTTAAAATATAATTCATGGAGATCTTTTTTCAGTTATGTATGAAAAATTATGTCAAATAAGCGTTCGTCGTTCTTCATTTTATAAACCTGAGCTTTTTTAAAGACACTCTTCGTGATTTTCGTGCGTTCAATATTTTCATTATTTCAATCTTTATTCATTCTCATTATATCTTACTATTTAAAATTTGCACTAAGCGTAAAATTATTGACTTCGAGGAGGGATTTTGCAAATTAAACTGACGGCGATAAGCTTTTTGAGTCAGTATCACCAAGCAATTACCTTTAAAATAGAATTTAATAATTTTAGTAAGTTCATTAATGCTGTACGTTTTCACATTGTTCTCTCAGGTGTATTTTATAAATTCTGCAGAGAAAGGAAAGAAAAACGTAAAATTTAAAGGAATTGCGAATTTTTCAAATCGTTTCCGATAAGCTTTTTGAGTCATAATTACTGAGCAATGATTTTCAAAATAGAACTCAATAATTTTGGTACGTTCTTTTAATACTGTACGTTTCCATGATAAGTCTCCCAGGAGTAGTTTACAAATTTTGCACAAAAAATAAGGAAAGCGTAAAATTTAAAGAAATTGCGAATTTTTCAAATCGTTTCCGATAAGCTTTTTGAGTCAGCATTACTGAGCAATGATTTTCAAAATAGAACTCAATAACTTTGTACAGCATGTTCCCTTAATGCTGTACGTTTCGACGATGAATCTCTCAGATGTATTTTCCCAATTCTGAACAAAAAAGAAAGAAAAACTAAATTTAAAGGAATTACGAATTTTCCAAATCGTTTCGCGAATTTTGTCTCACCCTGTGTATAAAATTGAATCAAACATGAGAAACGCTGTTGTATGAAACTTTTGTCTTCAACTGTATATCGATACAAACGAATAACATAAGATATCTTATAATATAAGATATTAAAGCTATTGACTAGAAAACAACGCTACAATACAGACGGGTTAAACGGTTCAGTGTAATTGATGGATTTAATTGACATGCAGACTCAAGCTGACAGTCGGTATAAATATACATACGTCAGTATCACCGCAATTGTGGCTCTATCCGTTAAATAGAATATTCAAGAAAATTAAATACGGCGTTGGCATCGATTAAACAATTGCGTCGTTGTTATGATAGATTGAAATCGTAGTGTCGTGAATTAAAATAAATTGACATTTCAAAGTTCCTTACTGATTGATCCTTGAACCGGGGTTACTTTCATTTTTGTCGAAGGAGAAACGCAAGAAATTTTATTCAATCTTACCGCTGAACAATATAACACCACGAGTACACTGCAATACTGTTTATTATATATATTTTTTTTTTACAAAAGTTTATGTTACAATACTATTGAAAATGAACACAACATCAGGAGAAAAAAGAGCAATTAATATTACAGATTTCTTAAAATAATATACGGTTAAAAATATTAGGTGTAGAAATTAATTCTTTTTGATTTCTAAGTATAATTGAAGTTTCATTTATTAGGTATAGAAATTAATTCTTTCCGACTGAATTTACATAATTTATACAGTCGTTCAAATTGAAATATTCGCGATGGTATTCGCAAGTTGGCAAAAAAAGCGCAGAAGATCGTCAAGAATGATAAGAATTATTTCAATTATTGATATATTTTCATTCTTTTTGAATAAACCATTGATTGATTGTGAATGTTGGGAAGAGTTAATTTCTGCAGCTAATAAAAAGAATGAAACTTCAGTGACTGCAATTGTGTTTGAATTCACGTTTACAGCATTAAATTAACATACGGAATTATTGTTGAAAAAATCAATTCTTCCTGACTTCTGGGTTAGTTTTTAAATAAGGTTGAACTTTTATCTAAAAGAAATGAAAACAGATACAATCACAGAAATTAATTTTCATTATTCTTAATAACCTTTTACCATTTTTCTGGCAGCTTGTGAATATCGCCGCTAATATTTTGATTTGAACCACTGTACTGAGATTATGTGACTCCAGTCGGAAAGAATTCAGTTCTGTAACTAATAAACCAACAAAGGAATGTCTTATTCTCTCTCAATCCGTTACTTCGTAACAGCGAATCAAACTCGTGGCACAGTTTCTAGTCTAGATATGACGAAAACGGTTATATTAGTAACAAAAGTTCATTTTAATTGTAGTTTTAATTTGTAACATTGAAAATTACTAAATATAAACAATATAGTGTATCAGCTTTTGTTACTTGATACCAGGCTCGAACTTATATGCAAATGTAAAATATAATTAAGATAAAATATAAGCTTTTTCGGATGTATTTTCATAACTGTAAAACTAGTAATGCGAAAATATATAAAGAATGTCCATATTGTAGTGCTATTTATACTACCTGGTAGGTGAAATATTTTTTCTACCGACGTTCTACATTTTTTACTGTATTTTCAAACATAAATTTGCATACAAATTCTTATAATAGCTGCAGAAATTAATTCTTTTCTACTGAAATCACGTAATCAGTACAACCATTTAAATAAAAATATTCGCAAGCTGTCAGAAAAATGGCAAAACATCATCGACAACAATGGAAATTATTTCGATAACTAATCTGTTTTTATTCTTTTTAAATATTTAATTTAATTGTACCTAAAAGTCAGAAAAATTTATTTCTGTGCCTGATAAATTGTTTTCTAATTCTTTACTTATTTACATTTTATCTATACTTTATATTTTGCATTTATATGTTGTTTATTTATGCATCTCAGGGCAAAATACAACATCCACAAACAAAAGTAAGTAATGTAAAGAAAAAAGGAAAAACAGAAGAAGCAGTAAATTAAACGAATTATTAGGTGTAGAAATTAATTCTTTCCTACTGGAGTCACACAATTAGTACAGCTGTTTAAATTAAAATATTCGCGATGCGATAATGGTATTCGCAAGCAGTCAGAAAAATGGTAAAAAGTCATTGACAATAATAGAAAATATCTTGATACTCGATTTGTTTTTATTCTTTTTGAATAAAACTTTGATGGTATTTAAAAGTCGGAAAAAATTCATTTTTACATCTAATAAGTAGTGTCAGTCAAACTACTTCTTTTTTGTGACAAAACCTGTAGCTATAGGAAAATGTCTGTTTATTACATAGAGCTATGGTTATCAGTATGGTGATCGTCAAGTCACATTGGATCGTGTAACAAATACATTATTTCACTTCAACATGCATTGTTAGTATTTATCACAAATTATAACATATGTAAGTAATTAGGTATCAATATATTGTCTGTAGATGTATTTATACGTTCGTAATTAATTAATAATGCATAATTTAAACTAACTAAAAATTCATTTCCGAAAATAAATGAGATTTATAATAATTTTTCTAGAGTTAAGTTTCTTGATGAAATACTGTAATTTCGTGAGAAATGAGAAATAAGCAATTACAAAGTTTCTCGAGAAAGAATTCTCAAGGTAGAACACTAATTAAACTCTAATTCTTTCCCTAGTATTTCCCCTAGGTGTACTCTCTCTCTCTACAATGGTACAAGTAAATTCCAAAAAGAATGTAATATATTATTTCTTCTTTAATTCCTTCTTACCAATCTGATTCATCACAATAATTTATTTATACTTATTTCTGCATTATGTATACCGTGAAAGTTATATATTTTACTATTTAATACAATTAATTATCAGTTTGATGCTGATTTAAATAATGAATAAAACAACTTTCATATAATGACAAATATAAGTCAAATTTTTTAATTTCATTTGTAAACGTGAATAGAAAATGCAAATTGAAAGACAGAGCTTCTTTTATTTAGAAATTAATAATGCATAGCTTATTCTTATCTACTAAATTTTTTACAAATTATCAGGTTCTCAAATGTACATTTTCCATACATATATTTTTTTGCACTTTAAACAGATAATGTTAGTTTTATCGTCTTTGCAATATCTTATTTGATAAATTTTCCGTGCATATGAAACTGTACTTACATTTTACGCTGTTTTCTGTATTTCTTTGCCTTGTTGTTGCAATGCTTAAAATTAAATAGCAAGATCTGCTAACTGGAAAAACAAATTTTCCCTCGAAATCTTTTTTCTTGTGGTTTCTTTTTAAATACAAAATCTAAACATTTATTCCGGCTAGGTTAAGAATATTGAAGAAAATCTGCAGTGATAATCGTCGGGATTAGGGTTTCACACTACATTTTTTAGCTATTTGATCGGTCACATCTACATTTTTTGAATTTGATGCTATTATAATATATAATATAAAATTTACAATATAAAACCTAATTGTTTCTGGTATACACGTTTCACTTTCAATATTTACAAATTTATCCATTGAGCTTAGTATACATATTGTTTTATTGGGTTTACTTTTTTAAATTGTAAAAGTACAATTATCTGATTTATTCAGTTTTATGGAAAATCGTGCCATCATTGCTTGTTTTACTAGTTTTGCAGTTCTGTTTTATTTCCGCTAATAGTTTCAACAATAGTACTTTTTGCTATGAGTTTTCTCGCTAATGATACGCTTGTAGAAACATTATCTGCAGTTATATTCTTTCCACAGTCTGTAAATGGTTTTATTAGTTTGACAGCAACTTCATTAGAGAATCATTTCTCCAATCAACATTCATGAGAGAAATTTCATGAGTTCGGTGATTCTTTATACTTAAAACCACAGAAGAAAACACAAAATGGCGTAAAAATGCGTTTTTAGAGAAACAAAGGATTCTCTTCTTTCATTTTTTTGCAAATATTGGAAACCCTTTTGTAACATATTCATCGTTTACGTCGGAAGTTAACCAGAATTTATTACCAAACTTATCTGGTGTGTTTGACATACGTTGTATAAATCTACACTTAGGCTTGGATAGAAATTGTTCATCGAGAATAAGAAATCCACCTGGTCTGCTAAAATTTTAACTACTCTAAATATCATTTTTACAAATTTCTCAGTATGCAAACGCCGACTTCGTTGATTTTTCTGTCAAATTGGACAAGAATGGAATCTTGCGATAAAATAGCATTACAAAATATAAATCGTTCAATTGATCAAATGACCGGTCGCGGTAAATGATATAATATGAAAAAATCCATTTCGTGTATATCGTAAGAAAAATTATATAACGAGGTAATAATGTTGCATGCAGAAAAGTTTTAAAATAAAATTGAAAACAGTCATTACCGATTTCAATTAACCGGTCACATCGATATAACATTATCCCTCCGTAAAGGTAAATTAAAGTAAAATAAGGTGTTCCCCAAAGATCGTTTAGAGCGAAGGGACGTTGCGGCCCTGCTTGCACACGCGCCCGACACTTTCGCTCTGATTAAGCTTAATTCATTCTCGCGACGAGAGAAGCAAAGTATAGTGAGAAAGAGACAACAAACGAGAGAGAAGACGTTCCAGTAAAACGGGCCAACGCCGGGCCGAACTGGCGGCTCGCGCTGTCTGCCGTCCAATCCTGCCAACTTAACCTCATTAATAAATTAATTAGATATTATTGTGTTGGCAGCCAGGGCGGCAGCTGCGGGCCACCATTCCTCCTCTCCTCCTCCTCTCTCCATCCTTCTCGACACTCGTAAGTACGTCTTGGACCCGCAGATGATGCTCAGAACGCCACTATATACGTACAAATGGGGGGTCAAGACCTGTGACGTCAGGTCTTGCTACGATCAACGCGTGCCCAGGCGCAAAGCCCGCACGTTTTTCCTTCTTCTGTACAATTATAATGGAACAACTTTCTTTTTATTGTTGGATTAGTGTTATCGGTAGGCGTAACACAATTTAAAGGGATAAATGATGACACGTTTATTTTGAAAATTGTGTAAGTTCGTTTTTCAGAAAATCGATCATTTTCGCCTCCGGAATGTTCTCGATAGCTTGGTAGCACGGTTGTTGAAGAAATATATACTGGCACTGGTGCTATTCGTACGCTCGAGTATTCATTGGACCTGTTTTTCGATTCGATTCGAGAAATCTGAAAAATCGAGTAGGTTGAAACAGTCGAGTGCACAGTGTAATGGGTAATAGATAAAAATAAACAAATCTAAAGACTAAAATTCATAGATTCACATCTTAACACACTATATGCCGGCTAAATATCGGTTATTGAAAGCCCGAGTGCCAGCGTCCATGTTGCTTGTTTACGAGGAATAGACACTCGAAAATCTGCATTTTTTAAACCTAAATTTTTTAATGTTTCGATTTTTTGGATATGAATATATAAAAATCGATTACACGCGTTAAAAGAATATGACAAATGGTGAATTATAGTTCTTTTAGTTCATAGTTGCAATTTGTCTCTTTCATGAATTGTATATACAATAGAGAACAAATACATCAATTCTAATATGATGAAATCAAGGAACAGTAATATTTACAGAAAAATTCAACAGCTGATTTCACGTTGTCCTCACCCCTAGAACAATTTGAAAATAATTCCTTGGGAATTCCATCGTTAACGAGTTATTGTTTACAAAAATTGTACCACAGAAACTTCATTTGATCAACTATGGACTAGTATGTGTAATTAATCCGTAATAAATTAGCTTTCCTTATTTAAAACAGTAGTAAGATGGTAAATAACTAAAATGTATAGCCAGCCAAAGAAATAATATGTCACGAGGTTACAGCGTACTTTGTAATAACAATTTGATTTTCGATCAGTTCTAGTGTTAAAAGAAGCATAATTGATGAAAATATATTTACTTTTAAAACTGAAGTAAGTACTGTAATTTATATGATATACAGTCGGGTCTCTTTTCATGCGGCTTTGAAGTTATACGGTACATATTTCATGCAAATCAGTCCCCTTTACTGCAAGTATAATTCGAAGAGATCTTAAACTTTGTGTTAAATTGAAAAATCATTTTCTTGTTAACGATACACATTCTGAACGAGCTTTCAAATTCCAACGTTAGGGCTGACAAATTGTATGTCTGAATATCGCAAATTGTACAAGAAATGAGTAAAATCGTCATTGCAAAGTTTAATTGCTGATTAAATTATTAGAAAAAAGGGCAATATAGAACAAGAATGAAATTAATTCTAATTTTGTTCATGAAAAGTCGTTGATTTTTGTCGTGCAGATCTGATGAATCAGCAGACTATTTCTTCTAGAGATGAAAGTGATTTATTGTCAGATAATGACAATAATTCTCGTGAAAACATGTAAAAAACATTGTTACTTTTCGATGAAATCAAACTAATAAAGTTTAAAAACAAGCTTATTTTAAGTTTCATATCATTTTCTGTCAAATACTTGAAGGAATTTGTTAGGCATTCCCAATTTCTTGAATTTCTATAAAATTTTGTATGGAATTGTAGGGTTAATTTTATCTCACTGCTTTGGTTTTATGCGGTTTTAGAAAATTATGGAAAATATGCCTAATTTTTTAACATAAGTTAAACATTCTTCGTGCGATTCTCTGTGGAACATATCTACCACATAAAAAGAGACTCCACTGTGTTTGAATATCTCGAACAACAATGCAGGTAAATAGAGTATTATAAAATATATTCTCTGTAAATTAATGTATCCTTATTCAAAAGTTTATAGATTATATTGTTTAATAATACTTGTACTGAGACTTAACTGAAGTAATTTTCTCAATTGCGTAATAAAAAAGAAAAGTCAGTAACACTGACACATCACCCTCCGTATTTCATTATTGTTATAAAAATGTAGACTTGTTTAACTAAAACGACACAAAGTATACGAATATCAGTATAATAATCATTCAGCAGTTCACTCATGTGAACTTCAAACTTTTATCAAAGCGGTCAAAATGAAAGATAAACAAAAAGATTTACTTATATTTTTCTAGGAAAATCTAAAAAATTTGTCGATTATGTTTTACAGTATTTGCGTTGTAAATACGATCGAAAGTTCGATTCGCGAAGTGTAATGTTTAGACAATCGATATGTTGATTTCAAGCGAACCGGAAGTGACTGGGAGATTCAGAGAGATCATAGAGAGAGTCGCAAGATGATTCCGTAGCGGGGA
The DNA here is from genome assembly GCA_951804975.1 of Anthophora plumipes. Classification (NCBI taxonomy): domain Eukaryota; kingdom Metazoa; phylum Arthropoda; class Insecta; order Hymenoptera; family Apidae; genus Anthophora; species Anthophora plumipes. The sequence goes on from OX638120.1 coordinate 11,204,907, forward strand.
ATCCTAGCGAAGGAGCCGGTGTGGCGTTGCTCATTATGGGGTAGCATGGTGACTCGTAATGACAAAAAGCACATGCAGCATTATCATTGCGGAGTGTATAGCATTAAGCTGTAGGGGGCCAGGATTAGGATGTCGGCCATTACCGCGCGTCACTGACCGTTTATTCTACGCCGTGCACGGTGTGGTGACTTCCTCTAGACGCGTATGTATGCCTACATAACCGGAGGATGAGGACACTCGCGAGGTCGTGAAATCTTGTCAAGTACGATTCACTTTTCAATTTATCCAACGACCTGGTCCATTTTTTCTTTATATCTGACATATCATACTATCTGTCGAAATTTTGGAATCATCGTGCGTTGCAAATTACACAAAAATTTTATTCGTTTCAACAATTTTAGGAATTAGCGCATCTTTTGTTACGCGAATCAATCGGAATTAGGTGAATTATTATTTATATTTACGAAATTAATTTTTAATCTATAAAGAATTAGTAATAAAATTAGTTCAACGTTGACGAAAATTACAAATTTTCAAGAAAAAGTTAGAAAGTTTAGGCACACTATCTGAATTTTTCATTATCTAAATCTATAGAAATTAGGTAAATTGCTAGTGGTCTCCACAAAATCAATTTTAAATCTGTAATGAAGCAAAGAATTAGTAGCAAATTGAGTATCGATGAAAATTAAAAATTTCCAGGAAATGGTAGCACATTTAGGAACACTTGAACGAATATTTTATCATTCAAATCATGGATCAATTATAAAGAGTTAGTAGAAAATTCAATGTTGATGAAAATTGAAAATTTTCAGGAAGAAGTTAGCAAGTTTAAGGAAACTTCAACTAAATTTTTGTCATTCAAATCGATCGAAATTAGGTAAATTGCTATTGGCCTCTATCAAATCAATTTCAAATCTACAAAACATTATTAGCAGGTTCAATATTAATGAAAATTGACTGGTAATTCCAAAGTTTTGACTAGCAGTACATGTGGTTTGTTTTTGATGATTTTAGGAACATTCAATTCTTGACAGAGTTACTATCCATTCGAAGAAACAGTAGTTGAACAATTTCGTTTCAGTTTCATGTTTACAGCAAAGTGTTTGCATTTCATTTCATAAGCCGAATATTTTTCACTGACAACTTGAAACAATCTGTTAAAATCTTAAATTTCTTTGCAGCAATTCTTTCATAATGAACGTATCTATTTTGTGAAATGATGAAGTTGATATTAAAGTCTATAGTAATGATAAATATATTGTGTACAGCAAAGTTCAATTTCTCAAAAATCTAGGTAGGAATGAAAATTAATTCTGTATTTAGGTTTTTGTATTTATTGAGTTTTTTTTATCATTTATTTTTGCACGTTTATATAGTTTGATTATTGTTAAGCAAATTTGATTAAATTACTATTTTTGATAAGAAATATAATACATATGTATCGTTAATTATACTAATTAAATTAGAGGACTACATATAATAATAACATGAAAATTCAACTCAACTTAATATTTAAATATAATCAAAGTAATTTCGTTCCTATAATAATATATATACAATTTATAATGTATAATTGTTTGACTATAGTTATGTTACTAGACTACAGACAGCACTCATTTTACTATGTTACTTTGTAAATAATCCATTTTAAAAGCAAATCGCTGGTGCGTATAGTTTTCTAGAAACGCTTGAATTTATTCTGTTGGATCAAACGAAGAGTGTGACTAAGCGTCGTAAAATCTTTAAACGATCTTTATTGGCAACTTCAAACGTCTTCCAGCGCCTTTTAAAATGCATGTGTACAATTACAAATGTGTTCTAACCAATTCGTGCCTTCTGCTTTTTAAATTCCAGTTTGTTATCATAGTAATAACGTTATATTATGGAACTAAATAGAATGTTTATTCAGAGTTACATTTGCAGCAGGAGAGTAATTTAAAAATATGAAAAATGCACAAACATTCAATTGAAAAAATAAAATATGGTAACTAAAAGAAGAATGTTAAAATAATTTTCTGCTACTCACAATTTTAGAGAAATATTACGTTAATTAATGTATCATCTAGTTTAAGATACTCATCAGAAATTAAGTTTTCTTATCCAACATGTTTCTTGCCTTAATATTGAACGAAGATGATATAAAGAAACATCAAGTGAAAAGAAAATTTGAAATTAGTATAACATTAAGTAACAATAGTCGAAATGCAAAATTTGCACCGAAATTACTGTATCCTCTTTTTTTTTTATAGTAGTTCTTTACTTCTCGAAGTTTATTAATATTAATATTCTTCTCGAGATAATTTACAGTTTATTTATGAGAATGTTTGGTAAATTGGTAAATTGCTAGATTAGATCTTCTGGTGTGCCTAACCTAAAGAAAAGTAATTCATAATTTTTTTACTTATCAATAACTAATTTGCAATTCATAATTTTAATAAACTGTTCAAGGAACAAAGATATATACGATATTAAATCATTTTTTGTACAAAGAAAATACAATAAAATCTTGGTTGTATGAAACTCTGGTATATTAACGTTGTTACATGAACATACTCTGATTTAGAAATAAATATTTTTCGACTGGAATCATACACAGTCAAATTGAAATATTCGTGTCGATATTCACAAGCTACCAATAGCTAAAATTCATCATGATTAATCTGTCTTCTTTTATTTTTTTTAATGAAACTTTAATTTTACACAAAAGTCGGAAACAATTTATTTCTGCAGTTAATATTACAAATTTCATAAATGAAATTTGCTTTAATCCATTTCTTCCCACCGTTGCATGCACGCAACAGTAAAACAATCCAACTGGAAAATAAGTCCTGTGATATTCATTGGGTTTGATTCATCATAAATATTCCGAGAGATATATGAGTATCATAAAACCATAAAAACTATGCGATTTCATTAAATACTCTTCATTTTGCTTTTCCAACGTAAATTAGCTACATGGAAAATGGCAAATTTGAGTAATTTTTATAAAATAATTAAGAAGAATATTGAGAACGGAAATACAATCGTAGGAGTCAAGGTATTAGATTGTTTGGAATGTTTGTGCTGATTTTTCATAGGTAATGTTTGAATATATTACAACAAATAAAATTAGATGAAAACATATGTTCATATATATTTTGAAAGATTATTTTCTCACATGTCTTCTGAAAATCTACTTGTTAAAATTATTAGTTTCTTCTCAGTGTTATACTGTCTTGAAGATGGAAGGAAATAGGATACATTTCTGACATTGAATATTTTCTTTTAACGAAAAGCGAAAGGTATTGGTAAAATGTTAAGTGAGACATGTAATGTTTAAAAAGACGGTAGCCTATCAGAAAAATTGGTTCGCAGTCTGTTAATAAAATGTAAAAATGGGGATTTCGATGTTAAAGAAAATAAAGAAACAAAGTTTTTGGAGAAAAAGAAATTTTTAATTGCTGGAAAAGTGATAAAAAATTGTATCTTACAGGACAAAAACAATTAGTGCTTTGAAGTACGGAATTGGTTTAGTTACTTAAAAATTGGTACAAATTTTCCGAATAATCCAATAAAATTTCAGGGCTCAAGAAAACCTCTGGACTAACAGCCCGGGACTCTACGCTTCTCTATCTCCTCACTATTATTGCTTTTTTGATGGATCTATTAACGAAAAAAATAATACTGATGTATAATACAATACATTCTCTAATAACATTGTGAAAATAATTTCTGTTGGTGAAGAAGTTTTGTGAATGAAATTTTAGGAATTAAATACTTTCTTAAATATTGCATTTAAGCAACGTTAGGAAGAAATGGGTTAAGTCAGCTGCTCGCAAACAAATCGATAAATATATGAAAAATATTAGTTGATTTCTCTTCGAATCGTTTGTTTTAAAATTACTTTTTTTAAAATTTATTTTTTACTTTATTTCTTCTTACTTTGAATAAAAAATTCGATGGAAATTCCGTACTCGCAAACGTCGCAAGTTTCACTTGAAACACTAATACAGAATCCTATTAGATACAGCAATAAACGTGTTTAATCGTAGAAAACTCAATTGAATTGTAACTTTTCATCGGAAGATCGGAGAGTTTTGTTGTTTTCTCTAAAGGCGACGTCGATTAGAAGTAACACGGTTAAATGGTAATCTGCTGGTAAATTATGTAAGCAACGCTTAGAAATAACACGATCACAGTCGATGAGAACGCAATGAACGATTAACTTCGTATCTGGACGATTAATACGAATTCAAGTTAATTAATAGCGTTGATTGGCTCTGTTGCGTTGCGACTGTTCGCGAGCCGGCTCTTTGTTGCAAATTAGCGTGAAGGGAGATTTAATCGCGCACTAAGAAATGATTTCATCGACTCGATATTCGATGCAATTGTAAAATGAATGGATGACGATGACAATTACACTAAAATTTTACTATACACTTACTGGCAAATTGCACAATAGACAGAAAATTGTATTTATGTTCTTAATGATCATTTTTCTCAAAATGAGCAAGTGTTCAGTGACTCATGTGCACGAGTGTACGTATATTTTTAATTTCTCGATCAAATATAACCGTTAAATGTTCTAATAATTATTTTTCTCAAAGTGAGCAAGTATCCGATGATTGATGTTGTTTTAAGTTAAATTTAGGCATGACAGTGCAATTAAGAATGGACAATCGTCCAATAAGTAAATTATTGCTTTCTTAGTATTGACTAATCAATGACAGATTAACTCGTCTTCCTCCGATAAACAAGTTAATGTTTTTTTCTGATATACAATCTTATAATAATCTGAAACAATGCTAATCAGATTACGTAATAGTTCATAAATTAGATGAATACTATTTTTAACTGTACATTTTTTAAACATTTTTCACAATGAGTTAGCAGCTAAAGAAAGTTTAACAATTAATATATTAGCATTTCTTGCAATTTTAGTTTGCACAAGCATCTTCCCACAATTTGTACAACGTAAAGCAATAGAAGTGAGCTTTGTCACTTTTGAGCTTTTTTACTTCTATTTCTGGTAATATAGAGGCTTATCGAACGCTTACAATGAAAGCCAATCAGAAAATAAAAAAAAAAGAAAAAGGAAAAACGTAAACGGCCACGAGTGTCCGTGTTTAATTATTTTCAGACGAAAGGTACACAGTTCGCCGGGATTCAAATCAAATTTAAATAAATCGACGGCGTTGCTGTTGACAGATGCACTCGCGGAGAGCGCAACGAGCTCTTTGATTTAATTACAAATTGAACGATTTGTTTGCGCGAGCACTTTCCGACGCAGTCGTTTCGAAAAATTCCGAGCGTTTAGCGGTGAAAAAAAAAGGAGGATGGACGTTTTGTAGCGAGCAGGGAGAAAGAGAAAGAAAAAGAGAGAGAGAGAGGAAAAAAAGAATAAATTGATATAACATGGTGGACAATTGAACGACGCGCTCAGAGAGGTTGATGCGTTTAATGCGCTTGAAGCAAAGCAGATAGCTCGCTCTAAATTGCGCTTAAGTAACTTAAATTTAATTTAATTTCGCATTGGTTCATTGGTGTCTCTGTTCGCGATATTTAATTCAATATGGGCGTAACATTGTATTACGAGTACTTGTGTAACGTTCCTGGCGAACGAGGGAAAATTGAATAAAAATATAACAAACAATCAGTATTACCGATGAACGACCAGTTGGAACGATTAGGGAACGTTATCGTAAAAGTTCCAGTATTTTTCAAAGACTTACGGTTTTTATTTGGCATAATAATAGTATTTAAGATTAAACTTACCATCATCGGTTAAATTACCGTTTTTAATATTATTCTAAAAATTTTCTACATGCAACGTTACTGAATCGCTATTTAATTTCACGATTTTCCTTATAATATACGTACAATGAATTTTTTAATATCTACTTTCCTTCTTACTATTTCTTTTTTGAAAAGAATATGTAGCTTCTTATTTACCACGACCAGTGATCTGACCAGTTAAACGATTCATGTTGCTTTGTAATTTTATTTTCTGAAAAGACTCTATTTTGGTAGGTTTGATAAAAAAGTCAACGAAGTCAGAGTTTACAAATTGATATTTCGAATAGACAAAAATGTTACAAATCAAGTGCATTTCTTATTCTCGATAAACAGTTTCCATCCAAGCCTATGTATAGATTTACACAGTATATGCTAAACAAACCAGATAAGTCTGGTAACAAATTTTGGTCAATTTTCAACGTAAACAATAAATATGTTATAAAAGAATTCCTGTATTTGCGAAAGAATGAAAGAAGAGAATTTTTAGTTTCACTTGGAAAATTTATTGCCCTTACTAGGATAACTTTTTTGCAAGCGTATCATTAGTGACAAAACTCTTAGCAAACAATACTACTATTGGAACTATTCGCAGAAATGAAAGAGAACTGTCAAAACAAGCAAAGAATAATATATCACGATTTTTCACAAAACTGAATAAATCAGATAATTGTATCCTTACAATTTATAAAAATTGAAAGTGATACGGGTATACCAAAAACAATTAGTTTTCATAATAGCATCAAATTCATTGTAGATGTGACCGATCAAATAGCTGAGAAATCTAGTGTGAAACCCAAATCTCGGAGATAACTTTCGCAGATTTTTTCAATATTTTTTACCTAAGCGGATTTAATGTGTGGATTTTATACAAAGCAACCACAAGAAACAAGATTTCGAGGAAAGAACTTTTATTATTTTATTAAAGAAATTATTGTTATTTATAAAATAACATATGAATTATTATTAATCAAATTAACATTATCTGTTTAAAGTGTAAAAAGATATGTGTATGGAAAATGTACATTTGACAAGATAGGTAAAACATTGAATTGAACAGTGTACGATAATCCTCGTCGTAGTTCACAGTCCGAAATGTTCGATTCGTAAGGTTTCAGTTCGAAGACTAACTAGCGGCGATCTCGAAGGAAATTGACTCTTAATCGCAATGGCACTACGCGGTCATTAATAATTGCCGACGCTAGCAATGAATTCGGCGACACAGATAATGCACCGATCCCTGAGTCAGATTGTATCATTTATTCAGCGGTCCATGGTCACCACACAATGGTCAAAACTGTGGATTTGCAAATCGTATTAACCCGCGAGGATAAAAAAAAGGCACCCCTTCATGGACAACCGCGCGCTTCGCCGCAGGAGGATTAAGTCGCGGCGCTGATTTTCATTCAGTCGTTCCAACGGCTGAATCCCATGATTTCTCCACGCAGTCGGTGATTTTAAGCATTCACTAACCTGCTAGTGGTTTTTGTTACATTCATCCTACTTACAAGGTCGATTTAAGCATTGTCGAGTATGGGAGAGTGTGACAGAAAGTTTAAAAATACGCCATATTGCGACGCAAATTAGTAAAGTATGACTTTATGACACGGACACGTATCACTGTTCAGAACTTTTTGTTTAACACATTCTCGATTAGATCGTTTTAAGCGAACTTTTCTGTTGAACGCTGGGATCTTTGTTCATATTATATTAAATAAGAACACATGAAATATAGAGAGAAGATTGAAAAGATATACATAATTGAATATGCACTACTGTTCATAAGTACTCGAACGTCTTTGCAATTTCAAAGACTAGGACGTACAAATCGGTAAATAAAGTATTTAGTAATCCAGATAGCTTTAAATAGTGTTGTTATAATCAATGTTTCATGTCTTACAATCGATTTACGGGACGCGTCGATTTAACATATTTAGAATCTCACGAGTAAAATTACCGAAACTATTGCCATTATTTGCCAGCAATGTTTTACTGATTTTTATTAATAAAACGATACAATAATATATTGAAATTTGTAAGTAACTTGTTTCTAAATTGACGAATGTTTTGTACGAGAAGAATTCGCAAACCTAGTGTTAAACTAACAATACTTATTCTCAAGTTATAATAAATGACGTTTCGTAATGAGAAAGTATCAATCCAAATCCTTTTATAATTAACCGAAATACATCACTAGAAATGCAAGCTTATATAATGTTCGAATATTTTCAGGAATAACTAACTGTACGTATTTCATTTAGTGTATGCATTATTAATTCCCATTAATTCACGCTAATATATTACTTCGCAGAATGGAAGCCAATGTAATGAATCCTAGTATTGCATTGTACGCTTTCGGTTGCGTCTATTATTAACAAACGCATTATACTGTTTGTCTGTTTCGAGATGTGCAATATGCATCTACTAATTGTGGAAAAGTTTCTTGTTAATTTATTTTTGATTGCAGAATATGCATCATTTAACACCATTTAATTCTCTCCAATGGCATTTTTGTCCATTTTCAAACATTTTAACCCTTTCATTCCTAACATCAACTATAATCGACATCCATGTGGAAAATATTAAATATCAATGGAAATAATTAAAAATTTCTCGAAAAGGAGGGAGAAGGAATTTAATTTTCGTAAAAAAAAAGACGATTTGTTTAACATTTTATTTTTCACACATTTTATAGATCTCAAGATATAACTTTTATTTCAACCATTTTTAGATATCTTTCGTTTTTTATTATTTATAAGCACTTACATAGAAGGCTTGGCTCAGATAAAACGGTTGAGTTTTTCCTTAAAATGAAAAACAAGCACACACGAATTACGTCTAAATTCTTAGATAAGTTTAACGAACACTTCAACAAAGTTTTATCGAAATTGGTGTGCAGTAATTACCGTGGTTCCTTTGTTAAGATCCATATCAATCCGCTCTTGGTTCGATCAAACATTATTCCATTGTTTAGATTATACGGTCTTCAATCACAGATGGATCGAAAAGTGCAGCTATCACAATTGTGAATACTGAACGGCATCTTTATTTAGTATTTACGATTTCATGCGATCAACTGATTATTCAATTTCAATTAAATTAAAAATTAAGATACTTTTCCTTGAAACCAGTTTAAATGAAATGTATAGTTACTTATTTTGATAACAATTATATTTAACGAAGATATTTTTATTGAACATGACTGGAAGAACATGCTCGGCGTTGTACGGTTCATGAATTTCGTGAAAGTAACAATACAAATGTGGCAACAAGGAACATTAACGATATTTATCTACAAATTCTGAGTATTGGAAAATGTCGACGTTAGTTTCTGAAGTTTCGGCAGAGTGATTTTAATCTGAAGGATGATCCGAGATCTGGAAGACTTTCGATACTTGATGATAGCGATTTAAGGGCTACAGTTGAAGAAGATCCATATTTAACGATTACACAGATTGTCGGAGAAGGTTAGAGCATCTTTAACCACAATCCAAGAACATCTTGGAAAAGTAGGGAGATGTAGCGATGCGGAAGATGGGTTCTACAATTTCTTATCGAAGGAAACAAAAACGATAAGAGTTGTACAATTCGTTGCTTGTTAAGCAAAGAGCTAAGCCTTTTTTCAATCGCTTCATTGCGAAGGAGGGAAAGTGGATTCTTTATAATAATCCCACTAAGAAAAACCAATCTTTGCAACATTATTTAGAGGATAAAATACTCAGCAACAACAAAGCCTGAAAAAATCTATTACTCAAGTTAATTTAGAGATTTTTATAAAAGTAAGATAAAATTACTTTTGTCAGTGACAAAAGAGTTGTTTTTAAATGATTGATATGTATATTTTCAAACTTTCAATAAAACTTGTTAGAAAGAAACGACATTACTTTTCGGCATGCCTAATAGTAGGTGTCCTACGACTTATGAAAAGGAGTGTACGTATTTACATTATGAGTAACGCTCCAATCTCAATTCGATCAAGTCCTAGCAACGATCAAACTGATAATGGAGAGTGAATCGGGCCCATATCCTTCTGGACACACTCTTACACTCGAAACCCTGAAACAGTATAAACCGTAATAAACCGAGACGTTGAAATCTTCCAAACTCCCCTTCGAAAACCCACTTGTACAGGATAAGTTGAAACTACCGCTATCAAACGGGGAGAGCGTTTCTTCTCGTCGAAATGGTGCAACGATGGGAGATCGGAGAGACAGTTAAGGGAAGCAGCGTGTCGCGTTTACACGGTGAAATGCACACACGTGGCGGAAGTGGGTGTAGAAGGGGTGCAGACACGCCCCGTGGCTCGCAAAGGTGTATGGGATGTAGGGAATACGAAGGGAAAAGAGCGTTCATGGAAACGGAGGGAACATAGAGTGGAAAAAGGTGGATCGAGAATGTTCCTTCCTTATATCGGTACCCCTGGAGGCTTTCCACCTCCACCCCCACCCCCTTAGCTCTACAACCTCCTCTTACTCCTCCCCACGCCCACCTCTGCCTGCTTTTCGCCTGGAGGCTGCTGTTTTACGCTTTTCGACTTTTTCAAGATTTATCCCTGCCGCTTCCTCGCTAAATCGCTTTCCGGGCGAAATTTACGGTCGGGCAATAATACAGCAGCATGAACACGCGGGGAACGGTGAGGTCCCGGAGGCTGAGGGGCAGAGACTAGAGAGAGAGAGAGAGGAAGCGAAGGAGAGTAACAGTAAGGGAGCGTACATGCATTCCCGGCACGTTCGCCGGCTTCTTCTCTACCTGACTGACTGCTTCCACCTCTTCCTCGAGCACTTTCTTTACGATTATCCGCTGCCCCACCCCCGCCCCCGATTGTGCGCCAAGGAAACCCCGACCGGACCATTTCGTGGCCGGCGCGCTTTGTATCGGTTTCTTCGACGCCTACTTAGTGGGCAATCATTGTTTCGAAGGATTTTACGAGGTCATAGGACCCGTTGATGGGCCTGAGACAAAGCTCTTCTTCTGTGATAGCAGTGAGTTGTCGAATGTTTGTAGGGTCGAATGAAGCGGATCGGATTATTTAATTTCTGTTTGATGGGAAAAATGTAATAATCATACATTAAAAAGCTATATGTTTTATTGTGAATTCGTATATATGTAGTATCCATTTAATTTGAACGTTAATAATGAAAAGTAAAAACAAAATTAAGGGCCTTATCTTCTGCAAACAAAAGAACGAAGAAGCGAGTTTTGGGGTGAATTGGGTAATCGAAAAATCTTTTGGTTAACGAAGATGGAGTAGGACATTATTACATAAGAGTTGATTGTATTTTTCCATATCCGTTGTAGCATATTTGTTCGTTGTACTACTATATAGTGTGGTCCACCTAAATGTAGCCACCTAAATATCTGCTTGATTTGTGATGACATAACAGATATTTTTAATGCAATGTAAATGGTATCACAAGATGAATGCTTTGCAAATGTTATTTTTTTCTTAAAGTCATTTTTTCCTGAGTTTTCAAGGTCATCGATATTTTTTTTCTTGTAAATGTATATTTTTTTTCCTTGCATATTGTAGTTGACATTAAAACGCATTCAGAGATATTAATAACAAGACCTTAAAGTGACCTCTGACTTCCAATATTGAAATGAGATATGAAATTCATTTCCAACGAGAACCTGTGGATATGTAAATAAATACAATGTTCATACTCTATAAGTATCTAGAGGATCACATTCATCTTGTGATACCATTTACATTGCATTAAAAATATCTGTTATGTCATCACAAATAAAGGAGATATTTAGGTGGCTACATTTAGATGGACCACCCTGTATATTAATTATAATATAATATTTTTATATCAAATTTTTAAAGAAATTAGTTCAAGAATTAGATTTTTCGAAGGCAGTCAAGATTGTTAAAGAAAAGAATTAATTTCGCCAAAACCAAGTCCCTTGAAGATAGCCTTTATATTCTGCTGTCACCGTGGTTTCTCTTCTTAATGTTGAGTTTGCGTGACACATTTCAGTAAATAAACGATAATAAGACCTAGTTACACTGCGCCAACGGGTTAAACAAGGAAATATTGCTTCGATATTACGGGAATATTTCTTGCAGTTAACACAACGAAGAGGAGATTTACTTCGAATTGGTGGAATTCTTGAATATATAGATACTCGTATAAAAGGATCTTACGTAAATGATTATTTAAAATTAAGAAATGTAAATATTTTGAGTTACGTGCTTTCTATACTTGCTTGCAAATAAGATACCAATTTACATTTTCCTTCGCTATGTTTCTTCACTTCTCTGTTTGCAAATATTCTGCTGATTTCTTAGACACTATAACCAAGAAGAAAGAACACTTTTATTCCTATTCTTGTTACATTATCCCTTTTCCTTTATATAATTATAAATCATTTTTCTTTGTACTAATTACATTAGCTCATTTCACAAATCACAAACAGTCGTTCTTTGACGTTAACTTTAAGTGTAAAATAATAATACTTACAATTAGTTTCATTTTCAATTATCGATGTATTGACCATCATTTTCAATGACTTCTTCCTATCTTTCAAGCAACTTTTTCGTTCAATTTTCAACAAATTTTTAGGGTTTTAAATTAATAAGCTAATTTATCGACAATTTGGTATGCTCGCTATCGTTGACATTTTTTCCGCTTAAAAAATTTTGCAAAGATCGAAATAAGTGGTAATCACTTGGTGCAAGACCCGGAGAATCTGGTGAGCGAAGTACAAGTTCCCAATTATAGCTTTCAATTGTTTGCAAGGTTGTTTTTGCCATGTGCGATCTAGTGTTGTCACGATGGAATAAAATTCATTTCCAATTCACTAATGATACTCGTTTTTTATATAAAGCTGCGTGTAAACGGTCAAGCTGTTGACAATATACATAAGCTGTTAGTGTTTGATCTTGATTTAAAAAATTCACACTGATTAATACCTCTAATATCTCACCATACACACAATAAAATTTTTCAAGGATGACGTTTCGCTCTAAGGCATTTGGTGTTTGATCTGATGTCAAATATTGTCTTTTACGTTTTAGATTATTATTTAAGGTCCTTTTTCATCGTCAGTAACAATTTGATCGAGAAACGAGCAACTGATTCTCCACTCTCGCAATGAAATATAAATGTTCATTGTTTGGATACGATTCCATCATTAGCAAGTCGTGCGAAATCCATTTTCCAAATTTTTGTATTTTTACAATTTATTGTGAATATCTATGTGCAGTGCTATTGTTGCTATTTCTTCAACGGTTAAATGAGATTCTGCCTTAATTGGAGCTTTTAATTCTTCGCTATCAAACGTTACTAATCGATCGGATTTTGATTTATCGAAAAGGTCAAAAACAGGTTCTGACACTTAAAACGTGTCCTCCATGTATTGTCAAAAATATTTTTAACACCACCTTTAACTGTTTCTTTGTTTTTAATTCATAAAGTCTGCAATGCCGAAAATGAATTTCCCTGACATTTGTTTTGACTTTTTAAAAAATAGAAAATATTGTTTTAAATGGTTCGAATACACATTGCAGATACATTTTGAAAGTCATAGCCGAATTAAGATGTAGACGTTTGTATAAAATACGATAAGAAAAGACACGACTTATAGGATGACTTAATAAATATTGCTATTAATTTACATTCGTTTCTATTGAAATGATACAAGATCAAATACATTCTAATTCCTTTGACATGCAGTAGATATCATAATGGCCGAGAAAAATGGTACTTCGTCATGTAAATTGTACGATGTGAGTGTAAAGCTTCTAGAAATCGCGTACTGTTGATGAACTAGGCCCAGTCAAGGTTCGTCAGCTGTATAGCGAGGGTGTGCTGCAAGCGTGGTGGTGGAAATTTGGCTTATTCCCCTCTGTAGCTCATTATGCCACGTTTACAAGCTATCCCCACTGCATGGCTTCCGTTGAGTGAGTTCACTCGGCTTCATCGAGCTTGCATGGTCTCTTTGAAATAGGTCACCGACAATCTCTAGCGATTCTTCTGGCAAACGAATAACACAAAAACATGAAATTGTGTGTTGACGATAATACTGAAAATTTAATTATTCCATGTGATACAACAATTCACGAACAGATTAATTATGTATTTGATAATTTAGTGTTGTTAGGAATACTATATAAGTATTGTACTGTGTTTGGAATTAAAATTCTTATTGGACATTTGATTAATTTATATTAGTCGATACAACTGACATTTGAAATTTTTAATATAAAGTTTTACTACATCAAAATTTATGTAATTTATTCATATATATTATTTTATCAAGTACTTTGAATTTTGATATGTTTTTCTTATATTCAATTTCAGTAAATAAAGTCATTATTACAATCAATCATAGAAAAGGATTATTTTATTAAAATAATTGTTGCATGCTTGTTATTTATATTATTACTGATATTTTTTTATTATTTACTCTATTATGCTTTATTTAATTTACTTATTATTATTATATAATTTACTAATTTACTTATAAACCAACTTTATTTCATTATCCTTAATATAATATAATATATATATAATATACATAATTTTTTATATATAAATATAATTTTTAAAAATAAAATTGTATAATAAATATAGTTTATACAATTTTTAAATATAATATGTATATAATTTACGTATTAGATAGCTATCATATTAAAGTTATCTAGTACGTAAATTTTATACATACTATATTTAAAAATTGTATAAACTATATTTATTATACAATTTTATTTTTAAAAATTATATTTATATATAAAACATTATATTATATTATATTATACTATATATAATTCTATAAAATATTAATGTATTTTATGGAATTACTTCATTTTCTTTTATCTTATTAAAGAAAAATTATAATTTGCCAATTACAATCTCGAACGGAGAATCGATATTATAACTAAGAACGGCATTCTTGAATTACAGTTGCAAAATTAATTATATAGAAGTGAGCAAAATTTTCAGTACAATTTGTAAGAAAAAAAGAAAGTTACTAAATAATTATTTATAAAGTTGTTGCAGCCCAAATAATTATCTTGAATAGTGAATAGATATCTAAAATTATTTATGTCAGTAATATTTTCTTAAGATATCGACGTATATTTATACAAAAAAAAAAATACTTCGTATTATTGAATCTCAAAATATTATATTAGTTTATAATTTCTTAATGTACACTTTTTCTAAACGAAAATTATTTCTTTGTAAAATAATTATTTCTTCACGTTCTAACTATGTACGAGATTATAAATTCACTATTATTTTAAATATTAACACTATTTATTCAATATTAATTAAACGTATACAATTATATTATTAATTATCTTTGACAATGTCTTATATTCTTTTTTGTATTATTTTAATAATCTGAATACTTCTCCATTAATGACAGGGTAGACCGATATCAATTAAAACAATTTCACAATAAACTATCATTATCTTATTATGCATGATAAATTTGTGGAATATTTTCCAATATAACAACCATATTATTATCTTGCATAAAAAGTTCTGATTTTGTCAAGAATCGATTTCCCTCTCTAATTAATCAATTCAAAATGTTTTTGAACTTTCCAATGTATTGATTAATAAATATTAAAATGTATATGTATACCTGTTGAAATCTCTACATAAAATTCCTCCATGAAATAGTTAATATAGTCACAAGTCAGCGATATATAAATCACGTGTAATCACGATAGCACTTCTTATCTATTATTCACCAAAATAGCCAACATTTGGGGCGTAGAAGCATAACAGATCGATAAACTATATAAATGATGTTCTGAAGTGTAAATGCGATGACCAAATGGACCAGCGGTCACTCGTCAGCACGTGATCGGTGAATTTCGGGCTGGGATTTCAGGGAAAAATGGTTTATTGGATTCAATCGAGACATCGAAACAGGAGGGTGACAAAAAGGAATAAAATTTTCACCATGGAAAGAGGGTGAGAGACAATAGAGATAAAGCGATTTTGGTTTCTGAACATTCGTAATTCAAGCAATAATCCAATAAACACAGGCATACGATTTTTTATTTTCGGAACGTTTTATATTTTATGATAAATTTATCAATATAAATTCCGTTTAAAAAACCATGCATTTATATAAGAATAAAAGCTGCCTTAAATAATTGAATGTTACGATAAGCAAACATGCGTGCTAAAAATATTTGTTAATTGAATTCTGTTTAAATTATTCATTTAATTCGTTTCAATGGAGAAATGAAATCAATGTCCATCAAGAATTCAAGAATAGTAACGAACTTAATCACACTTCAAATGGAACACGAGATACTTCTTCTTTTCTCTTACAAAAATCTTCGGAAATTAAAATTGACAAATGTCACAATTTCTTGAAATATCATTATTAAGTATGCTGTAAAATTTAAATTGAAAATCTACGTTTAAGGTACAAATATTATGCCTAGGAAAGAATTCGCTACTTTGGGTTTTATAGTCTATGACTTTAAACTGATAAGAGAATATCCAACACACACAAGCTGATTTTGATGAAACTTGTGTGGAGATAGTTTACAGAAAAATATTTGAGATGAAAGGATGAAGAAAGCTCCCAAAATAGGAGATTAAAAACATATTTTTTGGAATATCTTGAAAATTAGAGAGCCTAGGGAAAAAATGTTTTTTCTCAGCTGTGCGTTTTCAATCTGGAGCATTTAAACATACAAATAATTTGTTTAACCCTTATGTAGACAAGTGGAGTATCCAGGTACCTCAAGCATTCAGTTTTGATATATCAGATATACAGCGATAATTTTACTTTCTTAATTTCTCGTAACTCTCAGTTATTTCTTTCTATAGTATATCAAGTGCTGTTTTGGATAATTTGAGTGAAGCAATTACTCGGAACTATAATATAATTCAATGCTAAAGTCAATCGTCCGTAATTTTGTATTTTGCATAAAACTTCCCTTCATAATCATCCAATCACAGCTTGATTTGCAGTCATGGACAAAATTAAGTGGACAGGTTTAATGATTAACAAAATGTCAGTGTAACTTAACAAATTATTTTAATAAATTAGAACTTTATTGAATATTTAAATTAACCAAAGAGTAATTTAACGAAACAAACAGCAATGTCAATTGCAATAACTAGTATATTAAATTTTTTTATCATTCAATCAAAATTAAATAAAATCGTAGGTGGATAAAATTAAGCAGACATTTAATAAACATTTTCAAAATGTGCAATTAGTATTTTGTATTGTAGCCATTTGTTTTAATTATCGCTTCTAGTCGTTCTGCCATATTTTTCACAAGTTTGTGGAGATTTTATGTGCTAAATATATATTTTCGATATTTATAAACATGTTTCACGTTGAATATTTCAAAATTTATTTATAACCTGGAAAGTGAAACCGGAAACTCTTTAAATTTACGCTCTGTCCACTTAATTTTGTCCACAATTGTATATTGATACCCAGGTACCCTAGTTATCCAACAAATGTATAAATAATATTAAAACTTTATTATTTGAAATATTTTACATAAATTTTTATTTCGTAAATCAGCGGCAAACATTCAACTAATAGATCTGGAGCGGTTTCACAATATCTTAGCAACATGAGAAATTATTAATGGAAATATAGAAATATGGGTACCCGGGTACATGTCCACATAAGGATTAAAACCATATTTAAAATAATTCCTTTTGGGTCGGTTCTCTTGCTAAATGTTTGAAGATTTTCACAGGAAATGTGTGTAAACTATGGGCTGAAATAAGAATTACGTGTTTTTTAGAATTTTTAGTGCTCTACATATAACAATAATTATTACACGCTCAG
Source organism: Anthophora plumipes (assembly GCA_951804975.1). Taxonomy (NCBI): domain Eukaryota; kingdom Metazoa; phylum Arthropoda; class Insecta; order Hymenoptera; family Apidae; genus Anthophora; species Anthophora plumipes. The sequence continues at coordinate 11,222,472 of OX638120.1, forward strand.
TTTTCTACCAGTCTATGAGATATGGAGCATTTGGTCTGGACTTGTACGAGGTGTTATAAATTTTGACAGTGTTTCGAGTTGCAGAGACACTCACAAGAAGAAGTAGAATGGATTAAAGGGTTAGTGATATTGCTAACCATTTTATTGTTGTGCATTGTTAAATATTATCAAACATTTTGCGAATAGTATGTTAATGATTTTATGAATACGATGCTACATCGTGTTGGAAGATTAATCTAGTGTGTGAGCGAAAGAAAATATTTGTAAGATCGAAGCTTTCATACTGAACTCACAGGAGTATAATAAGGAAAAATACAAAGGGCTTGTTGGTGCAGTGCGTAAAGTACTGGTGCGGCATGTCAGTCCGGAATTGGTTTGGATTTCTCCAATTTTTCCTCGGCTTCTACATATTTGAGATGTTGCAACTGAATGACAGAAAAAATATATATTTGTATAAGAAGCTTTTATTGTCACAATTACTGCAACTTTCTGCTAAAAGAAAGTCCTAATTGTCATGTAATAATTATCCAATAATATACTAGCAGTCAAATGGCTTGATAAAACATGAGAGTTCTGTGTGTATCAAATTGATCCTCAGAGATATTTTTCGCAACAAATGTTATTTACAGTTCCAAAGGTATCGTTTGCCAATAAAAATACTAAATGTGTATGCGACATGTTGAACAAATAAAAGTCAAGAAGTTCCCGCGAATTTGTTCTACAAATGGCCGAGTAATATAATCTTTTACCAAACAAATGTGTCAAATTGACACAAGGGACGAATGAAGGTTAATAAAATAAATTAAAAGTGTCTGTAAAATTTAAATTGTAAAGATGATTTCAAACACAGCTTTTTAAAGAAATGTATCGCAATTATACTATGAAACATTAAGAGATAAATTGCGGTAAACCCACACGAGAGACACTAGCGTCAAGCAAAAGACAACGAACGAAATGTGCAGTCATCAACATCCTAACATTTATTGGTCCAACATTTCCCAGCATCTAGCTTTTCTTCCCGCAACTGAAAAGTCAAGTAGTAGATCCAACAAGCATTTCCACCGATCCATTCGATCAATAAAGATTACGGGGGTATTGGTTACTGGTATTCGAAAGATTGGCGCGCGCCTCGTTGGTCTAGGGGGCGCGACATATTGGACAAAATTGGCGCATATCAAACGGAGGGAAGCAATTGGAATATAGCGTGGATCCAGATCCCGTCCCTCTGCTCGTGCTTGGTTTCGTTGGAAATGGTGCCCTCGGGGCGAAACTGGGAAACGAAACCCTCGACTGCGCATCCCATATCTCTGTTCCCTTGCACCCTCCAGCTCTACCACCACCGCCACTCGATCCTGCCACTTCCACCCTTCTCCTCCTCCTCCTACCATAGCCACACAGCCTTCTATCCTCCCCACCCAACACCTCCAAACTCCCCAGCCGCGATATTACATCGCTGGGAAGAGCCTATCTACTTGCAGACGCAAGGAGTCCAAGTTCTCTCTCGTCTTGGAACGAACTTCAAATTAGATATAGCTGCGTGCACAATGATGTACCGCTGGGTAAATACGATAGCGTAATTTCGTATTCTCTTTGGTATAATCGACTGAGACGTACGATTTGCGGCCGTGTAGGCTGCTGGTGTTTGCCGATCGTTTCAGCATTCTGTGGAAGGAGACATTGTTTCAAGAGTGGTTTTTGTTGGATGGAGATGTTTGACATCGTTGACAGTATACTTTTATAATCGAGTAGAATCTAGCAATGTTGTAGAACGGTCCTAATAATCGAGCGTAATCTAGTGAGTCCAATTTAAGTGTCTCGTGAGAAAAGGGCCGCAATTTTGAAATTAACAACATTTTTATTGAAAACATTGCTCTGGAATATTTGTATATCTTTACATTTAAAAAATATTATACTTGGAAGTCGAGTGGACCACTTTTGTATAAAATTATTTTATTTAAACTTTCAAAAATGTTATTGTAAGAAGCTCTCAAGTGTCGCTGTGGTATTTTCTTCCATTCCAAATTAAGTGACTTTTTCAAAACTTCGAAACTAGTATGTTTTCTAGCCTTCAATATACCTCAAAAATCCATGGGATTCAAATCTGGAGAATTTGACGGCTATTCTGTCCTGGAAATGAAGTTGGGAACATTGTTTCTCAACCAATTTTGCGTTTTTTCGGCTTTATGATTTGGTGCGGAATCTTGCTGGAATATCCATGTTTCTGATTCGAAGTGTTTATGTCTCCAAGGCTTCAAACAGCCCTCCAAAACCAATTCACGATAAATCTGTTGGTCAATTTTCACTCCCTCATGCACAAAAACAAGTGGAGTACGTTCATTGTGAGTGATATCAGTCCAGACCATTGCAGATACAGATGTTTGTGTGCAAGTGGCTACTAAAATATATATATATATATATATATATATATATATAATTATTATTATTATATTTTGTATTATTTAATATTTAATTTATTATTGTATTATATGCATAGTGGGTGATCAAATTGTTATGATCACTTCGAAATTATGCATCACCTGTTTAAAGTGTGGACAAGTATAGAATTGAAAGTACACTTAAAATAAAACCTCTCTTTATTATGAAAAACACGGTCATATTTTTAATGAAATATAGCAAAGATTGTAAAACTTCTACGAATTATTAAAAATTTGTTAAACTATGTGCACTAATATTTCATCACTTCATACTTCGGATCTACAATTCCTTAAGCAAATCTCTATTCTCTCCACAGTTTTCTTTTATTCCTGCGTCATGATGCTTTCTACCGATACTGTTTATTAGTTACCACTTCTAATTCTATTAGTCGCTCTAATAATTCTCCTAAGTTTTCGACTGGATTCATATTTACTAAGATGTCGAGATAGAACGTGAATTTTATTTAATTAATCTGTCCCAATATACGCCTATCTACTATTATCTATCAACGCGTTAAAAACAAAGAAAGAATATATTTTACTATTATCGAAGTCACAATACCGCCGAAAACATAAAATATTTAATTTATTCCTCTGATTGTAACAATAAATATAATCAGCCGCTGTAAATGTTTTTAAGAAGAGAATGTACGAATTGATGGAACCAATAACAAACATCGGTTCATACTTTCTACAATCGTTTCGAAAAAGATCTCGAGGAGAAAACCGCATGATCAACGGTATCGCTCACAATTGCACCGATCGTTCTTTGAATACCAAACAGCATGTCCTCTCAGGCTTAAAACAAAGGGGAGAGCTAGTTGCTCGAGGCAGCCAGCCGGCTCGTAGCCGTCTCTACTTCGCGACTATGTAACTGGAGAATCAATACGATCCTCCTGCTCGTTCGGTGCGCCAATTGAGCTCGTTGAATCTGTGCCCCGAGCCACGCGGTTACGTAGTATGCCCGATTCCGCGTGTCTGTACAAGGGATGCGTGTACGCAGACAGCCACATATATAGACACACATACACGCACACATCGTTTCACTTGCGATCGATGAACGCGGTGGAGACGCACGGAGAAACATACGCGTACCGCCGCAGCCACCAAACAAACTCATCCGTGTAATTGGCAAATTGACAGATTAATTCAATCACGGCCAATGCTTCTTCGTCCCGGCCTCTCATTCGCGTCCAGGTTCCCCGTTTAATGTATACTCAGTTGCATCGATGAAGAGCCCATCGTAGCCGCTTCTTATTAGATCCGTTTGTTAGGATTTCTTAGTAACTGTCGTGTACACGTGTCGGTTTGCTGTATGTTGCAAACTTAGATCACGAGAGAAAAGAAAAATCGGATAATTTTTAACGAGACCTGAGACAGTCACGGAGTACTTTATCTCGAACGATATATAAAACTTAACTTTTCTTTCAGTACTCGGACTGATCGAAGACTGGGTTGTTTCTTGATTAACGTTCGGAACAAGATTGATTGAAAATTCGGAAGAGAGTATGCATCTGAGTTACTGAATGTGGAGTTAGATTTGGGAGGTGAAAAATTGAAAAATATAGAAAATCGATTATTGGTCGTAGGATATTTCTTAAGTAAATGGAGAGAGGGTAAAGGTGATGAAAGACGAGGTATCTAATTTTCAGAAAATCCCAGAAAAAGACGAGATATCGAATACTACTTTAGTAATTAGGAAATCGAAACCGTGAATGGTAAAACGGAGTTTAGTACGTGCTTCTAACAGTTCCAAACAGTACTTGCTAATTCTATGGGTCGCGGATCTTTCAGGCCCGTTTAACTATTTTCTTGAAGTATCAAAATAGAAGGAAAAGGAAACATTCGGTACAGAACAATAACGGTTTATAGCATGATTGCACAAAAAGGCTGTTTTTGAGTTTAGGATTTTCGTTTATTATTTGCATGCTTTAAAATACATCCTGGTGAGATCCGACAGGATTCCGACTTCAGTTCTATATCCCGAGTAATCTGATTAACACGATTACATATATCTTATAGTAACACGATGAAAATTGTAGTTGTAGCCATATTTTCATACAGTAATTACTTTCTTTTTCTTTTTCTTCTATTACTTTGTATAATATTGCCGTTACTTAGTTGCTAAAACAATAGTAAGATACAACAATCGTCAAGAATTCTTCGGATATGTGGAGAATAATTCTGGAAATTTAAAAAAATAATATATGAGCACCGTTTCTAACAATCCTCTAGAATCAATCAATTATACAAGTAATATGTACACGTTTATTTTAACCCTTTGCCCTCCACTAGCGCAACTACAAAAATATTCATAATACGAAGCATAACTCCATTCAAATATTATTCACGTTGACGTAAAAGAAATTAGTAAAAAGTAAATTAATGAAAATAAATAAATTCATGAACGTGTGTAAATTGTTTTCTTTTCAAAAGGAAATTTTTTCATTTTCGAAGGTTTCATTGTAAAAGTATGTTGGAGTTAATAAATCAATTATACGAAAGAACACTCGGAAGCGGTTAAACATTGTATTTTTGTTTTAATCTGAATATTACCTGTACATTTACATATCTCTGATTATTGCCTTGAATTTGTCAAAAATGTGATCCATGCCAAAGATGCTCGAAGGTCCGAGCTTCTTCCTCTTCGGTTTGATCAGTATATCGAGAATCATGTAGCGAACAACGTATAAATAAATTGTTTCCCTGTGCTTTGATATAAACCAATATAGCTCTGAAGATAACATAATCCTAACAGAATCAGTTTCAATTACGTCACATTAATTATTTAAATTCAAAGCTTATTTACGACACTGTAGAACCAAGCCAAGAACTAAGCACAAGCTAAATAGATTAACACCTTTCAAATTATAGCTTGCGCACAATATAACACGAGCGAGTAAAGGTTAACAAACGGAAGCATTGCTTCCCGTGTTTCTCTTCCCTAGTTGATCGTCGAGAGGCACGACGATCGAAGCGTCAACCCTCTCGGAACGGTGCGCGACAGCCGGGATAAATCAAATGTAAACGGATAAGCGGGAAATAAAGTGAAAACCACCGGGTGGCCGGCTTGAATCGAAAGGGAAAAGCAGGGAACGGTCGACTATGATTGAGCCACGGTCCTCTTTACCCTGTTCATGTGGGGTGGTCGCGAGGTCGCGATGAGAAAAAAGGAACGGCCGCAAAAAATGCAGCAGCACAAGGAAGACCAGAGAGAAAAAAAAATAGACTGTGGAAACGAACGCAGGAGAGAAAGAGAGAGAACGTGTGAATAAGAGAGAGGGTGAGTGAGAGAAGGACAGAGTGAAAGATAGAAAGAGTGACAAAGTCAGAGTGGGTGGAGGGGGGAGAGTGAGTAAGAGAAAGTTTGGTCCTTCTCCCCGTTTGTCCCTCTCAAAAACAGAGGGACAGAGTGTCAGAGAGTCAGAGAGTCAAAAAGAAAGGGAGGGATGGAGAATGAGGGAGAGAAACAGAGAGAAACAGAGAGAAAGTGAAAGTGGGAGAGAGAAGGAGAGGAGAGTGAGAGAGAAAACGAGAGTGTGTGCACGTGTATGTGAGTGTAAGAAGGAGAGAGAGAGAGAGAGAGAAAGAGAGTGAGAAGGGTAAGTGAAGAGGAGTAGACTAGCAAAATGACAGGGTGAGGTAGCAAAGGGGTGAGAACAGGACGGGAAGGCGCACAGGAAGTAGTATAGATGCTCAATGGAGTGTACACATCGAGAAGGGCGTGTGCAATGCGCTGGAATCGAGTGGAGGCAAAAGTCAAATGAAGTTCCCTGCCGGTGTGAAGAGACAAGAGGAAGATGAGCGGTGTTGAATCGAGTGTTTATTATCCCCTGCTTTCATCCTTCATTGAGCACCACTTTGATTCCTTTTCGTTTCTCGTGTTTCTCTTCCCTTTTTTACTGGTGGCTACGTATGTACACTTCTGCTTATATGTATTAGGTTGTTGCATCATGATATACCCAAGTACTTAATGAAACTTCCAACAATTACAGTTCTACTATAATTAACATTTATTAATCAAAATACATTTGCAGCAATTTCAAGTACACTTTATCCAACGTGAGGTAAGTATGCATTTTTTCATTCACCATGAAAAAAATTTGTAGTGTTAGATTTAATATATTCGTCTAAAACGTTGGCAGCTGTTTTGTTATCAAATATATATTTAACATAGAAATTGTGTTGCATATATTATATATACTTTTTTGTATATTATATATATACCATATGTATACACACACAAAAATATTATAATAAATACTACTTATATAAATATTTATAATATATTAGCAATAATATATCAAATATAAAATATATATTAGGTGTACAAATGAATAATCCAAATTTTTCCGTGAAACTCACTTTATTTAAAAAAAGTGCAGCAAGTTGTTCAATAAAGGTATTCACCATTGCCTTGTATCACTTTAAGTCATCTATCAGGCAGCTGATGAATTTCATTATGGGAAAACGAAACGTTTTTAGACAAAATCCAATTGTTAAGCTATTTTTGAATCTCATCCACTGATTGGATGTGGGTACACCGAATAAGGTATGTTACATCAATCGGAAAAGGTGGAATTCTGAAGGAGCAATGTCTGGTGAATACGCCGGATGCTGCAAAGCGTGTCAACTAATATTCATTATAACGTCTTTTGTCGCAGAAGCAATATGTGGTCCAACGTTGTCATTCAGTAATTTCACAGGACGTTCTTCTCTGTCGGTGTATGGACGTTTTCGTTCCAATTCTTGATTGAAGCGGATTAATTATCGTTGGTAGCAATCCCCAGTAACGGTTTCATCGGGTTTTAATAATTCATGATAAATTATACCTTTAATATCCCATCAAATGTAGAGGATATGTAGATATAAATGTAGAATCTTCTTTCCGAAGCAGTTAGGCTTTGCGATTAGTGTTGCTCTATTACCTGGATTTACCTACGATTTTCTGTGTTTTGAATTACCATAGCATATCCATTTTTCATCGCCAGTAACAATTTCCCATAAGAAAGATTTTCTACGCTGTCACGTGCTGATTTTTGTTGGTGGTTTATGCGGTACCCATTTTCCTTTCTTTTGGACCTTTCCCATTTTATCAGTTCTGGAATGGTTTGCTGCGTTACTTCCACCTGTTTTGCAAGCTCTTTTTGTGTCCTTGTTGAATTCTTGACGAGCAATTGCTCCAAGTCAAGTCGTGGTTTGTCAATCAGATTTAAATTACCGGTTTCAAACCGTTTAAACAAAAATGCACACACATTATGTGATACTACACCTTCACTAAGAATAGAACAAATCGATTTACATGCTCTTTTAGCACTTGTTCCTTGTTGAAATTGATAGAGAATACAATGTCGATTATGAATTCATCGATAAGATGTTCATACACACTTCTTATGGTGTGTAAATGGGGAGTAACTTTCGAATAAAAAGTTTATTACACCCTTTGCTAGCTTGAGGACTTCAAAGAACCAGAAAGTCAATCCAGTATCGACACGCAATACGCACGCACACTCAGTTAGCATAACAGTTTCCTTTCATATATCTTTCAATAGTAATTTCGCAGTCAAATTTACATGCAACACTAACATTCACTATTTCATCAATTAGGATACAGATTCCTCTCTATCGCTATAATATCAGTAATAAACAACCTATGAAAGCAACCTGCTTCTTTGCAAATATACAAATTCCAACAAAATATACTTCGAAAAGCTAAACCAACTCTATTGAAAGGAGCACGTGGCCTAGAATACCGTGCGACTCTTAGTTTCCTGACACTTCTTCGCGTTTATCTATTTATCATTCGGTGTCTATTCGTCGCCCTCCTTCTCTCTCCCTTTCTCTCTCTCTCTCTCTCAATTAATGCTGTATGCACAGCACCCCTTAGGCGAACACAAAACGTCCCACGCGATTTCGTTCCGGACGATGGGCCGTGTAGAGATTCCGCTTCCGGATACCGTTTCATTCGGCATGCATTTATGGCCCTTAAATGGCCGCCTTCCCCTATGGTACACTGACATTGTCGCGGCCAGTGATCTCGAGGGGAATAGAGCAGACATCTTGATTGTTTCGTAATAAATGTCCAGCCGATTGGCCTCTCTTCAGCGACCAAATTTAATCGAACGTTGCCTTTTACGTCATGTTTCGCGTGGCATACTTACGCCTCTGTATAATACAGGGTGTTTCATAAACGCATTCGATATTTTAGGAGGTAAATCTATACACTTGAACAAGCAAAAAGTGTGATATGAACATACGTCCGATATATCTTAGTTTTCCAGTAATAGGTGATTAACCCTCATATGTTGTAATTGTAAAATATAATATTATACATACAATATGCTAAAAAACATAGTAGAATAATTTATTTATTCATATAGTAAGATTAATTTAACCGTAAAGCGAAAATGGGTTTCAATGTTACCCAAGAATCTTAACGCAGTACCAACTGCGCGCGTGTTTCGCGAACGTCACTTAGAAATTCATTCCTGAAGAATAGAAAATTCATCAATTTACACAATTCGGAATTTATTAATAAAATTCATTAATTTACACAAGACGGCGATTTTCGGAATTCAATGCTACTTCGAATATTTTCTTTAACCTGTTAACTGCGGATGACGAATTAACTCGTCATTGGTTCAATGGTATTTCGAACGCCAATAGCTTATTTTTGAATTGTACTTTTTTCTATCAAGTATCAACATCATCACAATTACATGTTTCAGTGTTAGAAGAAGTTATTTATTAAATATAGAAGTTATTTAATAAATAAAAAGTTATATATTAAAACATACAACAAAAGTACCATAAAGTGCAAAAAATGCATAAAATTTGTATGCAGGCAGCACTCATATTAATTAAGTAAAACTTGTTGTAAATAATTTGAGCATAGTATACCGTTTATTTCTAATCAAAACGGTCATTAACTGTTAAATTTGTTATATTCACGTTTTCTCTGTCCTTTCATTACATTATAAAAGTAAAAATGAGTTCCATATAATGGGGTCATTTTCGAGTTAAAGAATATGAGTATATAGTCAAACGAGAAGAACGCATAAGACTTAATCTCAAGAATATTTCATTACTCACAGAAAATTCTAAATTCTTAAAAGCAATTAAGCTTCTAACATCTTTTTTGACAATAAAACGCACATGTATAAAATAAACTAAACGTTCAAGCCCTTACAAATAGCTTGTTGTATACAGCGTTAAAACGTTAAGCAGTGAAAGTTATAACTTCACGAAATATTTCTACCAAAAATAAGAAAGAAATAAATAATTAAATAAATAAATAAATAGTAAGAAAAATCTATTAAGCCTTGTTGAAACAGCATCCTTGAAAAAGGTGGCTGCACGGGCTGAAGTATCTGAATACTTAACCGCATAATTCGATCAGCCTGAAAGATCGAGCGACCGGTTTAATAATGATCCCCGTTCTACGGCCGTAATTTCGGGTAGTTTGGTCGTGAGCTTACGATCCGGGGGATGGCTGAGCGTACGCGAGTAAAGAGGTTAGGGCACGGGGGAGCAATACCATATGCAAAATTAACCTCCATTAAATGCGTTAACTCGGCGACGAGCATGCTCCGATGCGCTTAACCAAAGTACATTACACCGTACTCGATGCGGTCTATAGACAGAGCCGCGTGCTTCTCTACAGGGTGTTAACGAAGAAAACAATCGCAAAAGTTGTCAAGCGAGTGCGAATCTCTCAACGAGGCGGTATCGTTTAGTTGCGCTGTTTGCTTGTCCGCTGATTATCGGGTCGTAAGTTGAAACGTTTGAGATAGCCGATGATGAATTTCAGGTGTGATTAACTGGTGGAATCTTAATTGTTAATAGAAAATGGTTGTTATGCAATAAAGAAATATCGATGCATTATGTTTACGTGTTTTAAGAATTGTTTCGAAGTGAGAATAGATGTTTGGTTACAAATGTTTGATGGTTCTCAGTGGTTTATCTTTCTTCTCTTTTGTGATATGTGTTTAAAGTTGTTCATTTATGTTTAAAAATGTATGTGCAAGTCGTATACCTAATACGTAAAAGATTGATATTTATGGAATTAAGAATTTAATTATTTTTGAAAGAGGGCGATTCTGTTAGATTTCAACATTTAATACTGCGAATACTTTGTTGACCAATAGGTTGTTGTTTGTAAATCTTTGCAATTAACGTATGTATAGTATTTTATACAATGTGAATGTAATTTTAAAGGATTTAAATGTCAAAAATAAGAATATATGTTACATTAATCATTTTTGATATACTAATCAATTGTGTGTTATATTATCGTCTTTATATTATTTTATAAATTGCATTAATTTGTTGCTTCTTACCAAACCGGTGTACAGTGAACACTTTTATTAATATATTGCCTAAACATAAATAAATAATTACTACAATACTAATTGTGCATATTGAAACGCAATTAAATAAGAAGTAGTGAATGAATTCATTCAAGGAATAATTAATTTGGGCTCAAAATTTAGGTAATTTTTTGAATTTTTTCTGTATCCCTAGAAATAGCAAACTCTTACCCACTTTTCGTACTATTTCGATTACTTACTTAATATTCTCATCTACAAGATCCAATATCCAATTACTAAATTATCTAAACTTAAAAAATTCTTAATAATAACATATACCGCAATCCGTAAGTACAATTTATTTTATATTAAATCGTCTATTTTGACTTATTCGAAGATTAAATTATCCCTAAAGCTGTAACCTAAACAATACTAATAGTACAGAGTACACTAATTTCTCAAGTTCTTCAATAAATTAATCTTAACGAACAAATGTAAAACCTGCATTTTCCTTCACGTACATTTTCACATAACACAGACTCTAAATCTGTTGAAGAGTTTATCATTGTTAACCACACTGTTTAAGAAACTAAACAATATTAAAATAAAATACACTAATTTCTCATACTCTTCATTAAAAATGTTAAGGAATAAGTAAAACGTGCATCTTCCTTCACATGCAATTGCATACAGCACTGGCTATGAATATGTCGAAGCGTTTGTTATAGTTAAAACGTAGCATAACCAACAATCTACAAACTAAAATTTGAAAAACTAAGGAATACTATAAAGATTACACTATTTCTCGCATTTTTCAATAAATTAATGTTAAGCAACAAATAAAACATGCATGTTCTTTCACGTAAAGTTTCATACAACACATGCTACGAATATATTTGTCATCATTCAAACATGAACACATTAACTATATAATTTTAAAAACTAAACAATACTAAAACTATGAAGTACACACATTTTTCATACTTCTCACTAAAAATTAAAGTTAATGAACAAATAGAACGTGCATTTTCCTTTACATACAATTTCATACAACAGTGTTCATAAATGTATTGAAGCGTTTGTCATTATTTAAACATGGACAAATTAACCACACAATCTGAAAAATTAAACAATACTAAAACTACAAAGTATACTGTTTTCTTATTCTCTTCATTGAAAATGAATGTTAAGAAACGAATAAAACGAGCATTTTCCTTCTCATATAATTTCATAGAATACAGTCGACAAATGTGTAGACGTGTTTGTCATCGCTCAAAGATAAATACATTAACCATACAATATGAGAAACTAAACAATATTAAAACTACAGAGTATATACATTCTTTATGCTCCACGTGGAAACTTAATTGTAATGAACAAATAGAACGTGTATGTTTCTTCACATACAGTTTGAAGTAACACAGCCTACGAATATGCCGAGGCGTTTGTCATCGTTCAAGCATATAGACACGTCAACCATACAATCTGAAAAAGCGTGCTGGACGTTTATTAACACCCTGTATATGGCGTGGCGTCTAATTGGCCGTCGCGATCATCGGGGCAAAATGGCCTTACGCCACGCATATTTACCCACAGTTCGTTTCGTCCTCGATTTCTTTTCAACGAGACGACAATGCGCGCTCTTAACCCGTTAACCGTCTATGCCGTAATATTATTGAAGAAGCGGATCTACAATTGTATTGTGCGCGACACGATATTACGTTCTGGGGCACGCTCTTCCCTCTTGACCCGTGCCAATCGAAACATTGCCTCTCGAGCATGTCTCTGGTCCGCTTCGTGACGTGGTTTTGTTCGAATAGCAAGAAGATTCTGAAAGTGAAGTGGAGATATGAGATATCGTAAGATTTTGATTTATCGATAGCAATTGATATTTTCCTAGGTAAAAGAGATTTTTTCCTTTTTTCTTTTTTTAAGGAAAGAATATTTTCTCTAATTTTGAGAAGCTTTTGCTTATGACAAGAGGAAAGTGCATTTTGAGTTATTTTCCGAGTGAAAAATTAATGTTTTTGTAATTCTTGTTTTTGGGAAGAAGTTTTCGCTTATTATTAGACTTTTTTTATTAGACTTTAACTTAATTTTTAGTATTTCTTGTTTTCATAAACGTAGGAAAAATACTTATTTATTTTTTATTAGTATTCTTGGGAAATTTTTATAGTACTTGTTCTTTACGTAAGAGAAAGATGTTTGGTTCTTCTTTTGGACGATTTGCTTATTTACTGGAACATTTGACTTACTTTCTGATTATTATAATGCTTTTCTTTTCTTCTCTATTTTGGTAATATGGTTTACTTTTAGAAAGAAATTCTTCAATTAGAAATACGATAAATTGCACTTGATGATGATTGTGTTATATGACTTTCATAAAGGAACTGAAAATTACGCGAACGTTGTTACTGTAAGATACTGATTAGATCAAATCATCGATATGATTTGCATGGAACTAAAAATATGGATAACACAGGAAGTTAGAATATTTAAAACAATAACTTCGTTGAGTTGATAAATAGGATTTATTTTATTTGAAAGAAATAATTCCATGAATATTTCATTTTATAATTCAATACTTACATTCTCATGAATCTTAATTTTATTGATGTTAAAAAGACTATTTTTATAATTTCAATACATACATTGTACTTTTTTCTCAAGTTATAATATTACTACACACTTTTCTATCACAAAAAGTTATCTAAATCAATTTTGTTATATTAGTTCATGTTTTATAAAAATTATATTTTTGAAAGCAACTTGTTTTGTTCGAATTAAATACAGATATTAGCAAAGTATCACATTTTGTTAATGAGATTTTATAATTAGATTATATAGATTATTAAGATTAATTTTAATTCAAGACATTCGGTTATATACCTTTCAAAAATGAGGAAAATTGAAAACGCCCAGTTAATAACAGAAACAAGAAAATGAGATCACATGCTATTTCATAATTTACAAAATAATTGATTAAAAGTTACAACTAACAATCGATCTTCTTGACTTCTTTATTTCCACAACAAAATTTATTTTGCATTCAAAATAATTCGTATCCCTAATATCACGATAGAATCTTACTGTGTCAATACTTTCTAGTCTTCACCACTAGAGGGTTGGACCAACGATAATCTTTCTCGCTAGTACCTCGCTAAAACATCTATTAATATACTACGTATACCATAAATCATGGTATCAGTGGAGCGGGGAAGATTCCGTATCTTAAAATAAAACAAAAATTAAAAAAAAGACGAAATTATTTTTGCAGGTTTAGTTTTTAAGAAAAATGCATTATTTCTCTCTTTACTTTTCAGCTATGGAATCTCCCTCACTCCACTTGTACTGTGATTTGTGGTACACATTATATAATAGAACTTCTGACCAACTAATCGATCTGTCTAATTATCCTCTATCTCTAAGGCAACGTGTCTGCTAATTTGTCGAATGAGTGCAAAAGTTTTTGTGTTTCTAACAGATGGGCGGTGGGTGTCAGTATATTATAGAAACAATAGATTTCACGTTCGAATGTGATGTGTTTTTAACCCTTTGACTTCGGAGTTTACCTAAATTTAATTGCTCTGTGCGGACGACATGCGAAAGTTGCGATCATTAAGAATGAAATAGTTTTTCGTGCAGACGATCAATTATAGTGTATGACTAAGTTACTATTTCAATTATTTATCTACACCAAATTAAAATAAAACATTTCATTTTTTCCTTCATATGCTGTTCTATTTAAAAATATTAAAGTTTTAAAAGTATACTTTAGAATACCCTGTATTCTTACGACAGCCTGTGTATAATAATAACACGGCTACAGGAACTGTGTTAGAGACTTGTATAATCTATCAAACATCGCCGTTTAGCAATCGTTCACGAAACAACACGTCAATCAAAGAAGACGTCACATTATGGTGTCGGTAGGAACAGAAAGAGCGGTCCACTTTGCAACCGCGGCAAACGCAATTAACGAAAGCACGCTGAAGCTTCCTTTTACACGTCCCTTCGCATTCCTCCGGCATTAAAACGAAGGGCCTTCGTCGGAGTAGAAGATGCTTATTAAATTGTGTCATCCAAGAATAAGGGCTAACGCGGTGCATCCAATTTGTGCCGCTTAATTAATTCCCTCCAATTTATTCCAGCCAGCCAATAAAGAAACCAGGACCCGCCGGTCAACGAGCGCCGATGCGAGCACAATATTGTCCCTAATGAAATCTTCGTTAATCGCGTCTCCGTCAAGTTTTCCAATGTACGACGACACGACTACGCTCCAATTGGCCGCAACACGAATTTTACACAGTCGAACGAAGCGGGACAGAATGCGGGCTGCGGCGACGAAGCATTTTTCGATTTCGTTAAACATTCGTGTCGCGAACTATTTACTCGGCAAATTAATATTGGATAATTGATTCGAACGGAAAGTAGAACAATACGTAACGAGTTTTCTATCGTTGCATATATGTACATACATAATGTTGAACTCCACGAATGAGTTGCGTTGTTGGTGAACCCAAACGATTGACGCTGGTGAACAATGAGAAATTACTCGATATCGTCTGGAAAGATCAGGTTTTGTACTCGAAATTAATCCTTTTGTAGATCGTATTCACCTTCTAGAACTCCAAATTAACTCTTTAGCAGGTTTTATTCACCGTTTTGCAAATCAAATTCACCCTTCTGCATTTCAAGTTATTCTACAAATTTGTTTTCTTAAACTGTTTTAAGAAAAAAAAATATCCGATATAAAGTTATTATTCGGCAAGGAAAATCTTGTTGCGTATATGTAATAATACTTAAATATGAAATAACATAAAATTAACATAAAATGCTTACTGAACGTAAAAAGACATTTATACATATATACACATAGATTCATCTATAATGATTCTCATGTGTTATGGTTATTATTATTAAACAAATTAAGACTACTGTCGCAACTATTGTAATAAACGAAGAATTCGAATCAAAATTAAATTAAGTGAAAATATTAAAATACGATTTAAATTAAGACCATAAATCCGAATAAAGGAAAAGAAACATTTACCAAATACCCGACATTACGAAATAAATAATATATATGTAATATCGAGGCTTCCATATCCATCAAATAGTAACAATACCAAGGAGGAAAAGAAGTGAACGCCTTGGCTATGGGCGGGATTGAATCCCGTTTGGTCCCTTAAATTTTTTTCTCATTTACTACATGTATTACACAGACAAATAACAAATATTTCCAATATCTTTCTCAATTTCAGAAAAATGCAAATTATACGGTTGGAGTCTCTTAACATGACGATTTCAAATAATTCGTAAGTTATTCGTTGTACGAAAAAATATTTCAAACAAACGTTACATAGTATCTAGGGGAACATACAGTGTTCTAATCTGTTTTTTATTGCTTTACTTTTTTATATGATGTATTAGAGTCACCTTCGGTTTTTTAAATGTCTAATATTTTTTCTCGAATTCGGATAAATCATCAAATTTTGCGTAAAAGTATATTATAAAAAGTGGGACTTAAAATGAATAATTACTGAGATACTTTCAAATTAATAATCTTCTATTATGAAATACGCTCAGTCTATGTGATTCTTAACACGACTTTGTTTACGATGGCAGATCATGATATTTTAAAAATATCTCAGTAATTATTCATTTAAATCCCACTTTGTATCATACCTTTTTTTTTATACAAAATTTGGTAATTTATCCAAATTCAAGAAAGAGATATTAGACGTTCCATTTAAAAAACTGAAGATTCATCTATTTCAACGTAAGATAAAAGTAAAATAACTTAAATATTAAATCACCTAATTAATTAAATCAGTTTTTACTTTTTTTTTTTGTAGCAATAAAGTATCTTCTTTCAAGAATTACTTGCACTGTTTTTCTATCACTTTCTACAGAATCCAATTTCTCCAACATTGTGTACAAAAAAGGGGGATATTTCCTATTTTAGATTTAATGCCAGTGTTAATAAACGAACAGTACAAAAATGTGCACAGCATCAATTTTTGTTTTAAACAGTGTTTTTTCTTTTAAACCGTGTAAAAAGAAGGTACCGTGTAAATCGGGGGATAAGTGTACCACCTTAACAAACGAATATAAAAAGTGACATCGACTTGATATATAAAAAAAGAAAAACATTAACGAATTTCCACGCGATACGCATTCACGTCAGAATACCCGTATAAATGCGTCAATTTCACGCGAGTTCAAATTAATCCATCGCGATACAGACGAAAGTTCTTCTCGCAACGAATAAAAGCGCCGATACGTGACGCAGAGCGTCGAATAACCGGCTGTTTAGATTCCGCGTGTGTAACACTGTGCTCATTAGACAGCGGCGCTAATTGCATAATTGGTGCCGACAATTACGAGCAAAGCGGTGCCGCGTTGGCTGACGTCAACATTCAATAATTCGGCACGCGACGACAATCGAGCGCTGCACCGCCACGCCATTGCGCAAATAGCACGAATCGCAATTAAAAGCGATAATACTCTAATTAGCTTGTCGTCGCGCTTCTACACGCCGCAACTCCCCGTGGCTTCCCACGATTTCAACCCTCAAATTCTAACGCGACTCAGGGGTTGAATCCGAGAACAGGTGTCGTGTCTATGGTTTCTTGCATCTCGAGGAGACTTAATGCTGGCGTTTATTGGACGAGTGGTAGAATCTGTGATTAAGGGTTTTCTTCCTCGTACAGAATGGAATGGTGATATGTGTCAAGCTTGGAAATGCTTGCAGTAGGTTTATTTGAGTTTCTTATGGAATTAGCAATGTGTCTTTTCGTGAAATATAAACTTTCAAAGGAAACAATAAACGACGACGTTCTTTTACGATCTTAAATTGGATCGAGAAATTGAGAGTAAAGTTGAAATTGCTTGATTGGAATTTTTTACTTCGTATTGTGGTTACAAGTAGATTTTGCAATAGAAATATTTCATTGTAGGTAACTTTATATTTTGTAAATCAAGTTCTTATAAATTACAAAATTTCTTTCTTTCTTCTTCGTTGTTTCACGATCACGTAAATAGACTTTTTTTACCCTTGTAACCATGGTTAATTGGCTTATATTTAAAGATATTAGTACCTCCTATCCGTATACAGCGTGAGCTGTAAGTTATAGTTAAATGAAGTGAGAGAGATTCTGTGACTCAAAATAAGACAAAAATCAAGAATAACAAAAATGCATCTGAGATTTCGTTTTCGACGAAAATGCATCTGAATATTAATGGCGCCTGCG
This sequence comes from Anthophora plumipes, assembly GCA_951804975.1. NCBI lineage: Eukaryota > Metazoa > Arthropoda > Insecta > Hymenoptera > Apidae > Anthophora > Anthophora plumipes. The sequence goes on from OX638120.1 coordinate 11,240,472, forward strand.
TTCATTTGATGACTGAGCGTTATGTATTTCACTGTAGACCGCTACCGTAACTATTTTGTACATTTTCTCGAAAACCAGGCGAATAATCAAGAAACTTTATTCTACAGTTTTTACTTACTTCGTTTTGTTTTATAAGAAATCACCTTCTTTTTTGTTGTACTACCATTTACCAAACATCCTGTGTAACTGCAAATTGCATTTTTACTGGTATAACAATTATTATCACGTGATGTGACGTAAGTATTTTACTTTATGCGTAAAAGTAGAATATTAATATTTCAACACAGATTATATTCGTATAAGGAGTCATAACATTGGACAATATAATATAATACATAAAGAATAATTGAACTAAATAAGTTCGAATTAAATAAAGATAACAGTACAGAAATACTTGCAGTAGATTTATTTGAGTTTATTATGGAAATGGGAATGCGACTTTTTATGAAAGATAAAATTTCAAGAGAGAGAAAATGGTAGTGTTCTTTTATGTTTTGAAATTGGATTGGGAAAGCGAGAGCCGGATGTTCGGAATTTTTTACTTCATATTGTGTCTACGAGTAGATTTTCGGATGGAAATGTTTTATTATAGGTAGTTTTATGTTCTGTAAATCAAGTTTCTATAAATTGTAAAACGAGGATTGTTAATGTCAATAATGTATATCGATAAACTGTATTCATCTTTTCTCCTTTTTTATAGTTTTACGATCGCGTAAATAGAATCTTTTTACCTTTGTAACCATAGTCAATTGGTTTATATTTAAAGATATTTTTTATCAAATTCTCGTCGATATTTGAAATATTGACAATACGTGAATTTGTTTCGTGAATGTTCAATAAATTCAATAAATTCGTATTCCCTTTAAAATACCATAACTTTTTTTAAATTGTACCACGCGCTTTGGTTATTTTTTTTGTTTTGAGAAACTAGAAGGATTAGTTTACTAGATGACGTGAGAAAAAGTTTTTGAAAAAACAGAAATTGGTCTGAATTAAAAAGAAAATAGTAACGGTTTCTTTTTACAACTTTTTTTATCTAGGCTTGTAATGAAAATTTTTAAAATATATTTTGTAGATTTCATTTTAGAATTACTCTTGTTTATGATAATTTTGTAATGTCTTTTATGCGTCAGATCATTTTATATTAAACTTGTAACGATAATAAGGCCTGCTTCATATGCTGTAAGTAGATTTTAGTGAAATTTTGAAGATTTTTAATAAAATTTAGCAAACATCGGTAGATTTAAATTGAGATCGGTAAACTTCAAGAGATTTCAATTAATATTAGTAGAATACAGTAGATTTAAATAGAATTCGGCAGATTTTCGGTAGATTTCAATAGATATCAGTAGAATTCTTTAAATTTCAGTAAATTTCAATATGCTTCACATTTAGGTGTCCTAATACTTAGGAACGAGAGTGTACATGCTGAATATTTGTGCTAAAAACGGTTAAACTGATAAAAATTGCAGCTTTTTTGCGATTTTCGACCTAGAACTGCAATAAATCTAACCATTCTTGTACCTTTCGATGTCTATGGCTTGTTTCTGCATCGACCAATTTCGAAAGAAAATTTTCACTATTTCTGAAATTTTTATTACTGACTCAGATTAAAAAAATTATATAAACGATCTTCACTATTTTCTTAGTGATGCTAACTAGTTGTAACTTTTCCAAATTTTTTATATACCTCATCTAGTAAACTAATCTTTCTAAATTCTCAAAGCAAAAAAGATAAATAAACCGATTTAGTCCAATTTGTAAAAAGTTATTCTCTCTTAAAGGGAATACGAATACATATATGACTCACTCAATAATGTTCAGAGCATTGAACTATTGACAATACATATCGATCATCTGACTTCTATCGAAAAACAAAATAACGAAATACGAAACTATATTTATTATAAATAGGAAAATACTAATATTAACGAACAACAAAGCAATTGGATAGTGCATCCCTCCGTTTTTGATCTTAACAGGCTAATCCGTCCTATTGAGATTCAATTACCGGCCGTGTGTTCCATTCTCATAAATGATGCGCTATACTTGTAAGGATGTTAAACTGCTGTAACTCGATAATACTGGCCCCGCGCAATTAGAACTGCCCGGTAACAAGATATTCCTACGTGTACCCAAATAATTGAATACTAGCATTACTGGATGTCCATAATCCGGGTTACCGAACCATTGGATGTGTACATTACTCACACAGCAATACACGACTAACGTCGCTGTAATTTTCGTAAACTTCGTAATGGACTACTCGGCACTCTCTGATGCGTCGACATCAGCATCAATATCGGTGGATCAACTAGGCTCTGATGAAGCAATTTACATATTTATATCAGCCCTCGAAAAATAAGGCGAGCTGCAGGGAAATATTTGCGTTATCCTGACAAAACGTAATACATCATATTGTTTACACAACAAATAAATAATGAAATTTATAAAAATTCATCTGAGAAAATTAATAGATTATGCTAAAAGAGGTATGATGGATGATGTTCGTTCTTATTTTTTGGTATGCTTATTGTTAGGTTGGTTGCATATGAAACGTTGATTGAAGAAATGTGGTATATCATGGTAGATTATATACTTTTCTTTTTTTAATTTTTATTTGTTACTTTACAATTTATCCATTGAACATATACCTAATATAAACCTGTCAGTTTTAGCTGTTGAGAAAATATTTGGACCGTATTGAAAGATGCTGTAGAATGTTCACCTTTCTTGCAATACTTGAAGCATAAGTACACTAGTAAGTTTAATACATTGTTATACATATGATAATGTCCAAACAATTGTACTATGAATTGTTTTATTATTCAATATATGTATATGTATTATAGCAAATTTTATTTTTTGTTTTTACTATTGTGTAAAAAGATTTATGATCGGACAAAATTTAATACGTGTTATCAACCTGCCAATTTCACCAGGACTCCTGGGAGTTCTAGAGTTAATACTTCGAATTTCAGTTCGTAACTTCACACACATATTTTTTAGAAATAAATGATACATGGATTGATAAAAATAAAATAAAATAAAATCTGTTCGAAAAAATTTGATCTTTTCAGTTTATAAAACCTAATATCTACTGTCTGCAATATCAACGTTACAGTTGAAAATTCTCATGACTTTTCCACCCTAAAAGAAGAGCACGGTACGTAACACAGATGAACACTGAAAAAATAAAAAATAAAAAATAAAGCAATAAATACACCAGTTTGAATAAAAGGAACAATAAAGCGATTAAATACACCAGTTGAAATAAAAACAAAAAATAAAACAATAAAATACATCAGTTTGAACAAATATAAAAAAATAAAAACAAAAGATAAAGCAATAAAATACACTAGTTTGAACAACAAGAAAAAGATAAAATAAAAAAATAAAGCAATAAAATACACCTTGAACAAAAGCAAAAAAAATAAAAACAAAAGATAAAGCAATAAAACATACCAGTTTGAGCAAAAAGAAAAAAATAAAGGAACAAAATACATCAGTTTGAATAAAAAGAAATAAATCATCACCCTGTTACCCAAATTTCGTTACCACCGAACGTGATTACGAGAGAATTACAGGAACCGCGTTGATTCCAATCGAATTGTCACCTAGTTCTACCATCGAACTCCACTAACTGGCAACAAGAAGAACTCGTGTAACATAACGAGCATGTAACAAATCCAGTGCGTGTGTCGATGTGTAAACACATTCCACTCGAAAGCCGCAATCCCTTATGCGTTCAGAAAATAGGGTGCAGTTGAATGATCGCACAATAAAACACTGGCATAATGTTTCGCCCGACTGGTTGAACACCGCAAATACACCCCTGGACCGCATGCAGGTTTATTTTTTTGAGGGAGCTATGCTGATGTGTATATATATATGTGTATGTATATGTATGTGTATATATGTACTTGGAAGGACCTGCTACTAGTACAAGAAGCTCAGGGGACACCCTGGGGCACCCATCAAGGATTAGCCTCGCTACATTTCGTCCCTTCTGTCGGCGCGTATGTTCCGTCATTACGCGTCTAACCCAACGAATACTAGCTGTAGGGGTTGTTAAGGGTATTGGTGGGGTTGATTCGATTCTTTCTATATACCTGCGACTAATCGGCTGATCCATTTAATGGTGTCACTGGTTGACGACGTTTAATGTTGGAACTTCGGGATGCTCTGAAGGGGCGAGAAACCATTTTCTACCTATGTTTCTATTTACATTAGAATTAGATACCCATAACACGTGTATATTTAAAATATACGTTGATGCACGCGGGATTTTCATGTTTTAATCACGTACTACCTATCACCCGCTAAATTAATATTGGGTGGTTGATTCAAGGTTCTCTCGAACGATGAACTTGCAATTTAATCATCCTGAAATGGTTGACGATCTCGAAACAGGAATATTCTTACATGTAAGAACTTCCTCTTTAGCAATCGTCTGATTTTTGTAAAAAAGAAATAACACGTTGGTTGCTTGCAACGACAAATGATAATTACCAATCAAAGTATCGGATAAATCCGCGATCACCCTTCCAGTGCACCCTTAGCGTGCTTTTTCTGGGAAGAATAGGGCAATACCTGATCGGTCGCGCGAAATACCGATTGTTCGGTACGGGCTAGAATTTCTGCCAGGTTCTGCCTTCCGGTAAAAGCACCATTACATCTTTGTACAGTCCTTTTGAAACTCCAAGTTTATGACGTCTTAGGCAAGAAACTTTTAGACTTTAGATAATAAGGTATTTTCCCGGTGAGAAATATTCAAACTTTAAGCGATATTGTAAATCCGAGAATCTCAAAAATAGCCTTTCTTCACGAGCATGTCATAAAACGTACCGAACAAAGGTGGACGAATGTGCCTGTTCAGTTATAGACGGAACACATGTGTACATACCTACGTTTATGTTTTAGTTTGCGTACTTCTTAAGAGGGGAAACCACTGTGACAGGTTGAAAAATTCGAAACTCTTTTCCTCCTTGTTTTTATTATTTGCAATTTTTGGAATGAGCTCTTAAAATATTAAAGTAAAATTTGCAAGACGGTTGTTTCTCGTCCCAGAATATTAATAATACCGCCTTTCTTTATCTTTCGAAGGATTACCCAAGTTGATCAACTTACGTTCGAGTAACAATAAAACCGTGAATGTGCCATTCAATTCAATAATGATAGTTTATTGAAATTAGGTAACTGAAGATTGATCCAATACGTGAAACTATGACATTGATTTTAATTTCGATTTGCTTGTGTAATGATAGTTTGAAGCTCCGATTTTTACTCTTGCTCCTATGTTCTAACTTTGAAACTTTCCTCCTACGCAGAGGATTTTGCAATCACTCTGGCCCACTTAGTGCTAGAACAAGAAAACGTGTCATATTGTATCCTTTTCCGAAGAATAACAGTCATCCAGAGTGGTCATTGGTGACCGGAGCGCTTGAACACTTTACAATTGTAAAAATTGAATGAAAATTGACAGTTAGTGTATTTTGAATATAACCGATAAATAGAAGATACTTTGACATAAAAAGTGCCCCATTGAACAATTAAAAATTTTTATTAGAACATCAATAAAACATTTAAAAGCCATTATATGCTTTGGATAATAAAAATACTCCCATGGCGTCCTGAGCGAAACGTCTGATTTCGGCATGGCAGTCAAAGGGTTAATAAAAATCAGCAAAAATTGCTAACAAATAATGTCGACAGTTTCTACAATTTTGCTTGTGAAATTCAAAACCTGTCAGACCGACGGGTTCCGTAAATCTAGTAGTGTTCAAACTGTCGTTTATACCTTCTGAAGAAATCTATCAAAAACAAATGAAAATACGTCAAATCATTTTCTACTGTCATCTGTTGAAAGATGTGTCACTCAATTTAGATAACCCTGAATAGAACAAATCTGTATCTCTTCGTGATCACTTGTCTCAAGTTAAACATCTCCAGCATTCCTCAACCAACCAAACGTATTCTATCACATCTATGATCCCTCATCGTGAACACTTGGATAACCTGGCCACTGTCGATTTCCCCGAGAGTGACACGTGGATTTTCAAAAGCGGGGTGAAACACGATTAAGAGGGAAACAGCGGCAAGGGTGGTAGGAACCGTTACGCTCATAGCTCGTCAAGGTAGAGGAGAGAGAAGAAGAGTAAGAGAAGGGATGGTATAAGGGGGGTGAAGTAGGTAGGAAGGAGGACGGTATGGGCGGCCGATTACGCCGATCCCCATTAAAGGGATTGTAAACTCACGTAAATAAATAATGCACGTATCGGCGAGGAGCGTGGAGGGCTCTTTGCCTAAGCAGCCATCGGTCGGTGGAACTTAATAAATGGCGGGGTTATCAATTTATAATGGTTCGGCGTGTCGCGCATGTGCGTGCCTACAGGGCCGTATCTCTGGTTACATAACGGCCGTGTATCTACGCGAGCAAGCTTTAAACTCCTGCTGTATTCCCCATCTCTATACGATTCCACGTTGCTTGCTTGCTTCCTATCACCACTACCACTACACAGGTCCAACCCCTCTTCTTTCCTTCCCTCTCGATCGTTCTGTTTCCCTTGCACAATTTCAACCGGTCTTTGTTGCTCCTTCGCCATTTGCGGCTCTGCTACAAGGGACAAATTGAATTTTAGATCGCGCCGTGCTCTTCTGGGGTCCACGAGAGAACCAACGAAGAGGGAGAGAAAGCGAGAGAAAGAGAGAGAGAGAGAGAGAGAGAGAGAGAAGGAGAGAGAGAGAGTGAATGAATAGTGATGGTGGAGAGGGGGAGGGACTGGGAGTAGACGTCGAGATGATACTAATTGAAATTTGAAATTGATATTAGCGAATTATTACCCCTCTCTGTTGCGCGCGCGCGCACGCGCGGCCGCTTCTGCTTGGGCCAACGCAATTACGGCCGCGTGTCGGGTATCAAAAGTAATTGCTGCCAAACTTAACGAAATTTAGCCAATTTTCGTTTCGGCTGCCTGACCTTCCACGACGACGGATTACTGGCTTGGGTTTCGCTTTACGTATGCACGCTGCCTTCATTCCGAGGGATCGCAAATGGAATTTCGGGGGTGATTTCGATGCTGCCGCGGAACCGTTTGAGCGTTACCGTCTTCGAGTTTTCCGGAAGACGAAGAAATATCGGGTGGGATTAGAAACTTGATGATATTCTGTCTGTTGAGCTTACGAAATTTTTTAAACTATGCTGACTCAAGTACGTGTGGAGTTTTTCTTTTTTTTTTCTTCTTTTTCATTTTTTCGTTTCAACGTTCGATTTACAGTGTTCGTTTGTTCGAGACTAAATGGTGATTAAATAAGTGCTTTGTTATCAAAACTGGACATGTTCCACTGGTCATTATTAAAAGTTTTAATATACAACAATTTACCACTAATATTTCATAAATTATAAAAGCAACTTTTAACATATTTTTATATGATAATTTCAACTAATATTTCTATTGTTTTGCAAAAATATGTGTTAATAAGGTTCATTCGAGACTAAATGGTAATTAAATAAGTGCTTCGTTATCAAAATTGGTCATATTCCACTGGTCATTATTAAAAAATGCAATGTACATCAATTTACCATTAATATTTCATAAATTATAAAAGCAACTTTTAACAAATTTTTGTATAATAATTTCAACTAACATTTCTATTATTTTACAAAAATATGTGTTAATAAGGTTCATTCGAGACTAAATGGAGATGGAATAAGTGCTCTTTTATCAAAACTGATCTTATTCGAATAATCATTATCGAAAAGTGCAATGTACAACAATCTACCATTCATATTTCACAAACTAAAAACAATATTTTTCTAATTTTCGTATAATAATTTCAACTAATATTTCTATTATGTTTTGCAAAAAATATATTTATATTTTTAATAAATGGAACGTAGTAATGAATGAGTAAGTTTAAAAAATCATAATCACGTTCACTTAAAGATTTAGATATTCAAGCACTCTTCATTTCAACCGATACTCTCACGCTCTAGGCCCAAAACACTTCTATCGCTCCTGTTCGAATATTCTTTTTTCACGCAACCATCAATCCAAGCTAAATATTCTCTCGTCATTTCCTTTGAGTCAGGCCCAAGCTTAAACTTGCACAATTATAAATAATATAAGTGTTCAAAGTAAAGAAAATTTTGCACCACCCTGTATACTATTTTTTTTTTTATCATTAACGCTAGGTTTACGGGCTTCTCTTGAATGAACTAAAAACCGAATTTTTCCTTCAAGAAATCGAAATATTAGAGACAACTTAACTGTATATTGTCAATTTACAAATTCAGATATATTTTCATATCATTCTATTAATAAAAGTGAAGAAAACTTGCTGGAAAATAATAGCAGTTGTTGTTATAATTTCGCTCGTGATATCTCAAACGCGTCAAATTGAACGCGTCCCATAAAAATAGTGTTAAAAAGCACGCTAGTTATTTTAAAGTCAGATATATGTTAATTTATGCGTTAGTTGTAACACTTGGTATTAATTGAAGAAAAGGAAATAGTTACTTCGATAATATTGTAATTATTACTTCGCATACTTACAATAATGTTCAATTTAATACATAATTACTCGGTATATATAAGAGGATAGTTCGGCTGTACACATTCTCTTCAACATTACCAGCGCTAATTGAATAGTTCAAATCTACAACGATCGTAACATTTTAACAGGAAAGCTCAACTTACTTTGCCTTACTAATTGTTTATACAGAAGTGCTCTGTATAAATTATACGTACTTTGTACTTTGATAAATGTAAACGAATTATATTAACCTGATTAATGAGAAGTTATCTCTTGAGGTATGATATATATCTTTCCTCCTGAAACTACGTTTAAATTTATACTTTACTTAACTACGTTTGCAATGCTGTACCACAAATAAAATAAAAATTTGAAAACGAGAAGTGCTAATATTTCAGAAATAATTTCAAACTTCAAAATATTTAGAAAAATTGTTTCCATAAATACAATTAATTGGTCCAATTTTCAATCTTCTAAATAAGGGTATAATACATTATAATCTAGATCGATGTAACGCAAAATTGCTTTCAACTGCAATTTGTATCGATTAGTTTTACATGCATCTGTTCAAATATCACAAAACAACGAAGGCCGAAACTCGTTTCAAAGTCACGTTAATAATAATTAAAGGAATTTTTCTAACAATCTGGCACACAACAATCAAGAGCTTCTTGTACTCAAACACTATTATTTACATAATTTAAAACAAATACTAAAAAGAATAGTAATTATATACACAGAATTCACATTTTTCACATCGAATTCACATTGCATAATTGTAAAAAATAAATCAAAATTAATACATAATATAACATAAAATATCAAAATTTATTTTTCTCAATTTCAACCTGTGCCCATTCTATTGAATATTCAGTTTGTTCCTAGAAATTAATCATACCAAGAAACAATTACCCTAGTCAACCACTAATTGTACAATCTCTGTTCTTCTAATAAATCATTCAGAAATACCCGAGACGGTACTTCGTGACAGCCTCTAATTCACATTCCCAGAAAAATGTTTCCCGACTTTACGTAAGAAACGTCTCTTTCTCTCTGCTCACAGATTGGATCAGTTCATACTCACCAGGCGAACAATAACCACCATCACACGCACCATCAGCAGCAGCAGCAGCAACAGCAACAACAGCAACAGCAGCAGTCAAGTCAGTCGCAGGTGCCTGGGGCAGGAGGGGGTGGAGGGCCGGGGGGTGGAACGGTGGCCAGGCCTGGCGGCATGTTCTGCTACCACTGCCCCCCGGGTCTCCCAACACCACGATTACCACCTACCCTCGAGTACCCATTCGCCGCTACTCACCCTTGTAAGTACACATTCTATTTGTTTCTTACTGTCTGGCCGAAGGGGTTGTAATTAAAATTTGAGAAAAATCAATGCAATTTCGATGGATTGTTGTGTTTTATCTTAGTTCATGTTAGATTTACTATTTAATTCTACATATGGTGTTCAGTAAATCGTGAAACAAACGGCAAGGAGGTGATTCCCTGTAAAAGTGTAGTATCAAGCTTTTTCCTTGCTTTTCTATTAGGTCATCCTGTAAGTTGTGTCATTTGATATTGGTTTTAAATGTAACATAATAATAATGTTACAATGCAATGCAAACGCGCCGAACCTTCGAACTGGTGAATTGTTATAAAATTATTTAGTTACATTCGATCGTCAGACCGAGGTACCGTACATATACCCCTTGTAGAAAGACCTACGGTGAAATATTAGTTTATTACTAGGCAAACCTGAGGATCTTCTGGGTTTCAAACAATTAATATGTAATTTTTAATAACAACCTCTTCCCTTGGAAGGACCGATACTGTACTCTCAAACGCAGACAAATTGAAGAATGTTTACTCAACTCACACATAGCAAGCTAACCAATAGAAAAATAACCTAGCCTATAGAAGTTAAAATATCGAACGAGATCGAGGATTTTACAAGGATTGGTACAAAGATTTTACAAGCAGACATTCATTAAAGTCATACGTAATATCTTAGTCTAGTCACTCTTTGTTAGCAAATAAATTATTCTTATATTATTTTAACGAAGTTTCGACTTTGTTCACTAAGTTTCACACCAAGTATATCGCGAAGTCTGAAATATATCGCGTAATAGTGCGACGACTGACAAATAGTTACATTAATGTTTAATCATCGATGTATTGAACATCCTTTTTAATGACTTCTTTTCATCTTTCAATCAACTTCTTGATCCCAGTTTCAAAACAATTTTGGGGTTTCGAATTGTAAAACTGATTTATAGATAATTTAGTATGCTCACTGGTGTATGCTCACTATCTTTTGTAAAAATTAAAATACATGGTAATTATTTGGTGCAAATTCTGAAAAATACGATGGATAAGGTGCAAATTCTCAATTATAGTATTATTAAAGTGATTTTGAATATAAATATGTTTCTCCAATTAATTACAAAGAGTTTAAATGTAGATAGTGAGTAGAGTCATAAACTAGTTCAACCTATGTAAACCTAACATTATCTGTTTTTGAAAAATCAAAAAAGAATCCGATTTACTAGCTCTCTGAAATATACTATCAATCGACCTTCGAATTTGGTCGCTTGATAGGATACATTTCGTGTCTTAATACTGATACTGTAGTGTGTGACGATACCTGTTATGTTTTATCACTGAAGGAACGATCCATACATAACCCTTTCTCATTAGTCATCGCTAAGACTCCTATTACTCTACATAGTGTGGCATAAATCATAGTTCAGGCGACGTGAGAGGGATTTTACGAATCAAAATAAAATAAAACTCAAGAATAACAAAATTACATCAGAGGTTTCATTTAAAAAAAAAATGCATTTGAAAATTAATGGCATGCGCTGCATTTGATGACTCGGCGTTACGGATTTCACTGCGGGCCGCTATCGTAACTGTTGTGTACATTTTCTCGGAAACTAGGCCAGTAATGAAGAAACTTTATTCTACATTTTTTACTTACTTCTTTTTGTTTTATAAGAAATCATCTTCCTTTCTGCTGTACTACGACTTGCCGAACACCTTGTATTAGGTTGTCCCAAAAGTTCTTTTCGTTTTATTGTTAGACATGATATATAAAATCGTTTATTTTCGATGTAATTCTATAGAATTCCGATTTTTTATTCTTCTCCTTCTCTTCGAAAGATTTACGATGCGATTTTTCCAAAATTTCTGTGGTTTTTCTAACAAAATATTGTTCAAGGTGGTTTTTTATCTCGTTTAAAATTTCCGACTTTAAACTTTCTGCATCAATTACGAAACGTTTGAACCGTTATAGTACGATAGTAATAGACGGTGTAAATCTAATTTGCAGTATTCCGAGCACTAGTGCCTTTTATAAAGCAACATAACGTCACATGTTGCAAATGGATTTCCTGATTTTCCATCTTTCAAGATGGCACAGAAAAATCTAAAAGATACTTTCTCGAAAAAGAAACATACTGTTGGAAAGCTAGAAGACAACTAATGACCATAAGTTCAATTTTAAACAGATTGGACTGCATGTTTACTCGAAACGTTGTCAGACAAAGCAGTGTGTGATATAACGAAAAGAACTTTTGGGACAACCTAATATAATTGCACGTTACATTTTCATTTGTATAACAATTATTATTGCGTGATTTGATGTAAGTATTATATTTCAAATTTAAAAACAAAACTTAGTAGGAATTAATATTTCCATAGAAGTCATATTCATGTAAGGAGACATAATATTGGAGAATTTAATAGTGAAAAAATGATAAGGTAAACAGTAGGAATAACAGTAGGGAAATACTTGCAGTAGATTTATTGGAATTCTTTATGAAAATGGGAATATCGCTTTTTACGAAAGTCAAATTTCGGAGGAGAAAAAATCGTGACGCTTCTTTACGATTTGAAATTAAATTTTGAAAATAAGAGTGAAGTTGAAACTGGGTGTTCCGAATTTTTTACTTCATATTGTGAATATGATGCTATGGAAATGTTTCATTGTAGGTAGTTTTATGTTCTGTAAATTAGGTTTTCATAAATCGTAAAATGAGGACCGTTAATATTATCAACATATGTTATCATATATCATCAACACTGGATTTTTTTCTTTTTCATTGTTTCATGTAAATAAAATTTCTTTACTTTTGTAACCATTGTAAATTAATTTATATTTAATAATTAAATTAAATAAGTTCGAATTCATTAGAGATAACAGTAGAATATGAAATATAGAAACGTTTCTTTAAAAATTTTTCGTAAATCAATAATAGCTTCACCATAAATGTAAAAAAGGTATTTATTTTTATATATTTTCTTTCTATAGTTCGTATAGTTTCCAAAATTCGTACATATGCATTTTCATAATTTTTCTTAAGTCATTTATAAACAGTGAAAATTCAACAATCATTCACAATAAAATTTGACGAACGAATTTGCAAAATAGTATTCGAAATTTACTGCTTTTGTGATTTATCAAATTTTTCTTTTCATTCTAAAAAAAAAAAAAGAAAAGAAGGAAAATTACTAGACTATAGTTATTATCAATGAGGGATATTAAACGTCAAATTAAGTACAGAGAATAATCGAGTCTAGAAGCATGTTATACTATCAACTTTCCCCTGTACCTTCCGGCGACACGATTACGAATGTCCCTAGAGTACTGTTTCGTCCCGATTTAGTCCTGTAAGAAAAATTTGATTCCGCCCATAGTCTTGCATTTTTTCATCTATTTTTCCCCCTCACTATCCTTCCACAATTTCACTCTAGCTGCTGCGAGGGTAGATTTTAAACCGAGCTGTATCATGAAGGAACGTCAATTCAATTTCTCAAATCACCCTTGACATAACGTAAATTACAAACGATGATGGAAGTATCCATTTAAGATTTAAGTATTACTACAGAATTATTTTATGCATTTTTAATGATCATTTATTACGTGTATTGTCAAGGGGTCAGCTTGGAAGAATAAATGAAAATAAGAAACAAGAAAGTTTACTTATATGAATAACTTTTACTTTAACATTACCCTAATTTTTTCCCTTAATTCGTTCTAATAGTTTCTTTTCATTCGAATTGAGCTGCAAAATTATTAATATAAATGTAATATAAATATAAATATTAATATAATTACATATAAATGTAAATTATACTTTCCTTTTTATTTAATATATAATATGAGTGAAATGACGTGACTCTTTTTGAAAAATCAGAAGGATTAGTTTCCTAAATAATGTGTAAAAGAAATTTGGAAAAAATTCAAATTGGTTGGAATTGCAAAGAAAATAGCGGAGATCGTTTTCTACAAGTTATTTGATCTAAGCTTGTAATGCAAATTAAAGAAAATATATATGTTTTGTAGATTTATTTCAAGTATATACATACTCAGAAATATTATCGAAATCGATCGATGCCGGAACAAGCGTTAAGCATTTAAATATGTGAGAATCTTTCAGTTTGTTGTAGTTTGTAACTCATAGAAATATTAACCAATTTCAATGGAGTTTTCAGCATGTATACATTAGGTTGTCCCAAAAGTTTCTTTCGTTTTATTTCTAGACCTGAAGTATAGAATTGTATATTTTCAGTATAATTCTACTGAATTATATATGATCCATTCTGATTTCTCGTTCTTCTCCTTTTCTTTGGAAGACTCGTGAAATTTCCATAATTGCATTGATTTACTAATAATATAATCCCCAAGATGATTTTTTATCTCATTTAAAATCTCCGGCTCTAAACCTTTTGCACCAATTGTGAGCTGTCTGAACAGTTATCGTGTATACTCGAACTGATGTAAGGAAAAGATTTGCATCGCTTTAGCTCCATATTTATCTCTAACGAATGCCAAACATTTAAAGAAATGTATATAAATCCCCAGAACGTGGATAAAACAACTCTCGATTACCTAAAGTTACCAATAGTGAACAAATAGAGCGTAGACACCTGAAACTACCCTACTCAAGTGCGTTCGCTCGACCACTTTTCGTTCAACCTTTCTTAACCCCTTGACATACAAATAAAATGGAATTTAATGCGTCCGAAAAATACTATTTAATTTAGTTCAACTGAACAGTTATGTGCAAGTTTAGAAACAGAACATTTTATTTTGAAATTTGCATTGCTATATAACATTTAATCAGGATGATGTATAATGTTAATGGAAAATAATTAAGTATTCCAACAGTATTTGTATCATTTTCATTCAAATTTGAGACAGTTCTTGACGTCTCCCAGACGTCATTGTATGTCAAGGGGTTAATATTCTTTTAGTCACAGTAATTGACGTTGAATATTACTTGTATTATTAATTATTATCTTTATACGAGTATATGAAAGAAATACTGTGATAAAAATTACATTGGGATGCTCTATTTCAAATATATTTTGTATATTTTCGATAAACTGAAGGTGGTGAAATACTTATGGACGGTAGTGTATGCTGAGGAACGTAACAGACGACGTAAATCTAATCTGCAGCATTCTGAGTACCGTTGTCATTTTTAAAAAAACGCAACGTCACATCCATATTTGAAGATAGCACAGAAAGATCGTAAAGACACGTTGCTAAAAAGAAAATATATTGTTGAAAAGACAGAAGTCAATTAATAACCATAAGATCAATTTTAAACTGATTGGACTGCATGTTTACCCAAAACATTGTCAGACAAAGCAGTGCATAAAGATAACGAAAAGAACTTTTGAGACATCCTCATATCTGGCATAAATCTACGAAACGTATTTTAACAATTTTCAGATACAAAAATTATAAACAGCGACCATTACTATTTTTTTTTTTATCGCAATTACAAGCAGTTGTACTGTTTTCAACATTTGCTTAAGCGTCATCTGGTAAAAAATCAAGGAAGTATTTAGGTCGCGGTAGGATGAAATAAAATGGAGCAGAAAGGTGTGTGGACGATAGTTGGCGAGGAAAAGCAGGAGGAAGAGAGAAAAGGGAGATTGATTGTACCGGCACTTGCTCTGGCGGAACACATCGATGAAGTTACATTACCGAGTAGACCGAGTTACGCAAAATGGACGCTACAAACTGGACGGCCGCTAAACTTAATTTGCACTTCGAAGCAACTTCCGGTTAAACCGCGTCCCGACGGCGGTGCCGAGTCGCTCTTCAGAACTTCGACGTCAGTTTGCCTATTCACCGATCGTTTTCCAAGTCGAATCTCGTTTCTGTTGTGAACGTTAACTCGTGTTTGTGGATATCTCTTGCCTGGAACAATAACGTTGAGTTGAAATTTCTGAAGAGCACCAGAAGTACGACTCTGATTTGCTGGAACTTTTGAGCATTGAAATATAAAACAAATATTTTTCTATGGGACATTTTATTTCACGTGAAATTTTTCGTATTTAGTGTTCGACAATTTGATACAAGAAAAATTTTCTGTGATTTTATATACGGAATTTTGTCTTTTATCTTCGAAATACTTCATTTCCGATGATCCTTTATGTGAGAAGTGATTCATTTATTCCTGTCGTAATATTTTATTTCAAATATATCGTATATGATAACTGGATTGCGGATTTGAAACTCCTAGAGGCCGGATTTAAGAATAATTGAAAATGTATGACACAAATTTGAAATTAGAATTCGACAACGTCACATTAACCATAAACAAAACTTACAAAATGCACTAAACACTATAAAATTTGTTCATAATTTCTATAAAAACAAAAGAAGAAAGTTAATCAAGTATCAGAAACAGTATCAAATAACACATAAATACCTCATTTTCCAAACCTTATAAAATTTGTTCACAATTTCTACAAAAAAAAAAAAAAAGGAAAAGAAAATTTGTCCATAATTTCTACAAACAGAAAGGGGGGAGGGAGGAAAAAAAGTTTATCAAACTGCAAGAAGCAGGGCCAAATAGCATATAAATATCTCATTTTACAAACTTTATGAGGAATTAAAAGAGCAACGAAGGGGGATTCTATTATACTTTTTTCATATTTTACGGGCATGGTTCATCAGGTCACGATGCATATACTCACTTTATTGCATATTATGAACCTCAATGAGATACATGTGGTAGGTAGATAATCGAATGGGGACTGTAGGTGTAGGAGGGAGAAGAGATACTGTATCCTCAGGGACGTGTGTAAGTGCCCTTCCATCTAGGCCCGAAATATAGTTTAAATAAAATATTGATTTCGTTGGCGCAAAGTGAAATTATGTTTTTAATGCGCATTTATCATTCCCTTTATCGCTGGTGTTTCCCGTAGCTTCGCTTAATATTAAGTGGAATTTGTACGCGCGTTTATCATTGATTAGAACGCGACGAAAAATAGGAGAAATTCCTTAAAAGGATACCGAAGTGTTCGTTACCTTAGTTTTTTTTTTTTTTCTTATTAATACTTGTGAAACGAAAATTCATTTACGAGACAAGAGATTTTATATCGTATTTTTAAAATGGAAGGACGTATATTGCAGTTTTTTAAACGTTTTTTGTCACAGGAAAATTTTTTCTAATTAAATTTTATTCCAATTTATCTAACTTCATTTTATATTTATTCTAATTTATCAAATGTTTTTCTTAAGATGTTCGTGACTAATTGAAATTTCATTTTCAATGTAAGAAGAGTACATTGGAATATTGTTAAAAATAGTTAAAAGATGAAAACGTTTATTTTCATAGTGAATTAAGATAATACTAAATAAAAATTAAATTACAATGAATGTACAGCTAGAGATTTTTCTAATTTTAAGTAATTAATTGTACAACAACCTGGTTAGGGTTTTATTCAATACAAGTGTACTATAGCAAATTCCCTTTTCTTGACTATTATGTAAAAGCATTTATAATTGCATAAAATTTAATATACGATATCAATCCGTCAATTTCTTCTGTTGAGAAAACGACATTTCATTTGCACCAACTAATATTCAAAATATTGTGGAAATAAATTCTTTCCCACATTTATCGGAATTTTATTTAAAAAGAATGAAAAGGGATAAATCGTTAAAATTATTTTCATTATTGTTAAAGACCTTTCTTTCCAAAACTATGACAAATATTTCAATACAAATTCATTTCTACACCCAATACGTAAGATATGTCAATCTTTAGGTACGACAGTATTGAAAATCTTGAAATATTGAGAATATATATTAATCACGTGAACCCTTTTTTACTGTTCAATTTACTATCAAAAAATAAAAAAAAAAGAACAATTGTCTTAATCACATATCTTTCGAGCTCCATAAAAAGGCTGTATTCAATAAAAATGAAACGAAGATAAGAGAAATCTATTGCAACCCCGTTCGAAATGTTCACATTGAATATTACCGCGAATATCCCACGCTGTCAGTAAATTTAACCACGTTCATCTTCGTGTTTTGTAAAACTGAAGACGCGTCATTTCCACGACACATGTGCGTCAAACCGACGCCTGGTAGATGATCTCGTGCAAAAGGGGCGGGGAAGTAGTGTCCTCAGGGACGTCCATGCACCCTTCCAGCTGGCCCTGGTTGCCGTCCCACCCTCGTCTCCCCCGTTGGGATAAACAGATTAGGTAACTACGTGATAAGTCGGTAAGTGGGTTCACTTGGCGCAGGGTCCGAGCCCACCGACATTCGCTCTAACATCTAACTAGCTCGTTAGCGTCATTAGTGACGGTCGGGGTGTCATTAGATTTCGTTCTGTGACTAGTTTTTCCACGGAACCTTCGAATGAGCTTCGTTCGTCCTACGACGAGTTTCAGGTAAACGTGAAAATTGATGTTTTTTCCACCATTTTCTCTCTTTTTTTTTGTCTTCTCGATTCATTTATGGGAACAAGGATAAAGATATAGCGGTTGGAGAAATTGTAAAAGATGTGAGAAAGTGAAATGCTTCCAAGGGCGGTTTGATACTTGGAGAATTCGAAAGAATTTGAAGCTTTGTCGAAATGTAGTTCAAGCGTTGATAAATAATAGGTTATTTAACGAAAAAGAAATCTTTTTGTACTTTTTTCACGGGGCACCTTGTCGCTATGTTCACCACCATGAGTAAATAATACGGTATTTTTATTATCTTTTTTTAAAAAAATATAGAAATTTTCTCTTCGACATATGTATGTAACATTGGAATATTATTGGAAAGTAATTTTGTAAAGCAACAATTTTTAAGAATAAACAATTCAGATTTATAAAAATCTATATCACAAACAATAACATTAGGCTAATGAGGTCAAATTTCTTAATGTGCGGATATGTCTATTGAAATTGCTTAAGTAATAGCAACGAATGTTGTTTTTCTTCTTCGTTTATGGTATGTAACTGTCTGTATTCTTCCGTCAATATTATTCCACCATGTGCAATGTCGTTGACAACTAACAAATTTTGAAAACAATTTCTAGGAATTTTAGAATCATCACTATATTTCATTGAAAACATAGTAATACTTTTCATAATAAAAGAAAAGGTTTTATTTTAAATGTATTTTCAATTTTATTTTTGTTCAAACTTCAAATAAGTGATACATACACTATCGTTTAAAAGTATTCAGACACTTCTTTCTTTTCTAAAAAATATGGTGTATGTTAGTAGGAAAAGTATTTAGAATCATTTTATCTTTTGTAATTGTTAGAAAATATCATAGAAATAATGACAAAATTTATAGGAAGATTATCGCGATTAATGCAAACTGCCTAATCTTAGCTTAAAGTTAGTGCCTAACATAACATAATCACAGTGGATACGCTCATGAAACTCGTACTTCATTTTATTATAGTATCTGTTGGTATAGTAATCGCTACTAACAGATGGATCTGCTCATATTCTTTTGTTGCTTGTCATCTCTCTTTTCTTTGGTCTTAACTTCTTGCCTAACATAAGGACACGTGCAATAGCTCTCTGTAACAGTTTCCTTTGGACTCTTTTTTTAAATAAATAAGCCTAGTTTATAATACTATTTGTCGAAGTTCATTTTATTCTTTGACCCAACAGTATCAGTATGTTTTCAAATAAAGAATTTTTAATTTAAAACATCACTTATTCCATAAGAAAGTAATGAAGATCAATTTCAGTTGCTACTTCAGATGTTCAAGTAAGATTTACTTGACCTAATCGAACCTAATCACAGTGGATACGTCAATGAAACTCGTCCTTAATTTTATTATAGTATCAGTAAGTTTCCAAATAAGTAATTTTTAATTTAAAACATCTCTCATCCCATAGGAAAGTAATGAAGATTGATTTCAATTACTACTTTAGGTATCTGAGTAACATTTATGCGTTGCTGTTACACATTTCGTAAGTGCTCGGATATTTTTGAGTGATAGTATAATCAATTTCGAAAAGATCGTAATAATTTGATCACCAACTGCAGATTAAACTGTTACCATATCAATTACGTTCGATGTTTCATTATAATTAGTTAATCTTCAGTATAAAACAACGAATGAAAGGAAGAAAAACATATACTGCAGCGTACCTAGTTATATAAAATAACGATACATTATTTTTAAGTATTTTTCCGTGCGACTCGACGATGTACGCGTGGCGATACAGGTATAAAAAGTCATAAAACTCTTGCCCTGCCATTGATTCTAGACTCCAAACATAAGTATATAAGAGCGGGTCTTTTTAGCAAAGAGTAATCCTTTTTACTCGACTACCCTTGGCAAACGGATCATAGCTATCCTGATCCATGCACATCGAACAAATTCTAAGACACTACCTCTGACTGCGACAAATCTGGGCAGAAGGATCATAGTTATCCGGACCCCAGTGTATCGAACGTCAAGTTTTCCTCCTTACCGTCAACATTCTACTTCAATAAAATTTGGCAGAAGGATCTCAGCGATCCCAAACAAAACGCATCAAGTCAAACGTCCCCGCTCTTCTCTGCTTCTAAAAACCTCTGCTCGTGCGCCTGTCAAATAGCGACATTTTACTGTCGAAAGTCGAGTAAAAGTACGCGTTACAATGTTAACTTCTTTTTTATAGCGTGACATCAACCTCTTGCGCGGGTTATTAATAATACAGTGTCGAGATTTGCAGTTATGTGAATACAAGGATGAAAGGGTGTTTAAGCCTTTGATTCCCGTTGAATTATGAGGAACTCTGCTTATCGCACTTGTTGTGTCTGTTTCGAAGGACCACACAAACTTAAATTTGCGAATCTATTTGTTTAATTTCTTGCAATCCACACCCGCGAACCAACCAATGTGAGCAAACTATTATATGAATCTTCATGAATCTCCGTGTAAAAAATAAAAAAAACTGTGAGTTCAATTCCTGCATTTTAATAATGTCTAGATAGGAGTTGACGCCAGTCATCTATTTCCCTTTTTTTGGATTGTCCTTTAGCTTCTTTAACACCCTGGTCGATTTGTTAGCTGAAGTTAAGAAAGTAAGGATGCTGGTCACCGAAAGGGCTAGGCTTAGGGTCCCAGTTCCCAAAGTTTCTGCCATGTTATGCGTTTTACGACACATCTATTGCTATTGAGCGAGCAGAAGCAGACTCTAGCCGTTCATATGGTCAACAGAAACGAAATCCTTTTGCTGCCACATGCAACCTTCTAAACCCTAACTTTTGGCTCGAACGATTAAAAATGGTGGAAATTTACATTAACTGAAGTTTCTCAAAAATAGATGTACTTGGCGTCCGTCTCATAAATCCATTGTCTTCTGGTCGAGGCATGCTAATGCTGTTCACTAAAACACCATCTATTGCGAAAAAAATGACATTACTTATTGGACCAAACCCAATACTATTTTTCAGAATGTACCTTTACAGTTGACTCCAATTCTAGAAGCCAACACATCGAATAAATCATAGATTTACTATCCCCAGAAGTGTAACACACAGTAAAATAGCAAGAAGGTAATCCGTGACGTTTGAGGCTGTATATACCTACCTAGTCGAGCACTGTGAAGAGGGTTAAGCCAGGCACGCGTTTCATACGGAAGCAAATCAAGGGTGTTCCTGGCTAGAGGGGAAACAAAGCGTTTTAAAGGCGCACGTAGCACGTCGACTGGGCACGTGCAAGCTTTCCGCGTCTGTTTTCTGGCAAGAAGAAATTAATCCCCCTATTGTTTTCTCCCGACGGGGACACAAAGCTCCTGTACTCCACATGGCGACGTGTGTCGTGAAAAAAAAAGGAGACGTGTGCAAAAGTCAACGGCACCTTCCTTGCGCGCGCGCGCGTATGGCTACAATAATAAATTGGATCAGGCAAGGAGTCTCGATGAGTTGTACGAGTTGTCTGGATACGGGCTTCAGCGCCGAGTTTGATCCAAGATCTTCAGTTGATTTCAGTTTCGACCATCGATAAATTCATTTAGCCTAACAAAGGGCCTCGAGTTTTTACCCGTTCCTTTCTATTCCGTCAGCGACCTTCTTTTTTCTTTGGATTTATTGGATGATATTGTTAACACTAAACTTACTGACGATTTATGTATATCTATTTCCACCGTGACTATTCAAATTACCGGTTTTTAAAAAATGTTATATTTTTCTTATTATTTAATACAGATAATAGTCAATTTAATACTGACTTAAGTAACGAATAAAACAACTTTTGCATAATGATAAATTTATTTTCTTCATTTCATTTATAAACACGAATAGAAAATGGAAAATGAAAAATAAAGATTCTTTTATTTAGAAATTAATAATGCATATCTTATTCTTGTCCATTACATTTTTTATAAATTATAGGGTTTTAAAATATATATTTTCCATACATATATTTTTTTAACACTTTAAACAGATAATGTTACTTTTATTATTTTTACAATATATCATTTAACAAGTTTTTCCGTGCATATGAAATTGTACTTATATTTTACCTTGTTTTCTGTATATCTTCCTTGTTTTGCTGTTGCAGTGGTTGAAATTTAGTTGCAAGTCCTTTCACTAACTGAAATAAAAATTCTTCCTTCAAAATTTTTTCTGTTATGATTGCTTTATACAAAATCCACGGATTTATTCCGGCTGGGTCAAAAATATTGAAAGAAACCTGCAGAGGCCATCTCCGAGATTTGAGTTTCACACTATATTTTTTAACTATTATCGATTACATCTACAACGAACTTGATAGTATTATAAAATTTAATTGTTTCTGGTATATCATTTTCTTCAATTTTTACAGATTTATGGATTCAGCTTAGTATAAGTACTGTTTTGTTGAATTTAGTTTCACAAGTTGTAAAGGTATAATTAGGGTATAATAATCAGAATTTAATATTATTTATTCGGGGAAAAGCTTTATCTGAAAATCTTAATATTAGTGGAGTAAGCCAAATCTGTAAAAAGGATTATTATAAAAGTTCCAATTCTTATACCAGGAATATTTAATTCTATTTGAATAATTATTCTTGAAAATGTCTCAATCATACCAGATCATGAAACAATAATAATATAAATTCTTCCAAAATTTTTGATTTACAGAAAAAATCATTTGTAAAATATCGTTTAAAATTTGTAAAATCTTACTTATTTTTATAATTTTAGAGGTTAAAAAAGTTAATTTTACACTAATAGTCTTATACGTTGGTTCCGTGTAAGTTTATCATCTAGGTGAATTTCTTCATTTACGTGAAAGTTTCGCTCGTTGTTAGAATCTGAGCGCACATGCACGAGCTTCGCGTATCGGCGAAAACTTACCGCTTGAAAAATGCACGCCGAAATTGACATTACCGTTTAATAAACGAATCCCGACGATTACAGAGAACGTTCGTGGCTGTAGGAGAAAGGGAGGGAGGTGATAGAGGGGAGCGTACAATTTCCCGCGATGAGAAGACTGCTATTAAACGCGAGGACAGGACATCGATCGCGGGGAAATTCAATTGCAAAGTCATACATACTGCACGGGAAAATTCTCGTGAACGATCGCATTAATTTTGCAGATGCGGCAGATTATTGCCAGTGACACGATACGAGTTTGCTCGACGGTATAATTGTTCCCGCGGTAGTTATGAAAGTTCGTTTCCGGTGTGGATGACTTGTTGCAAACAGACGTGCCGACGCAATCGAATTGCCAAAATTTTCCCGTTTCTACGGACGGAATGGTCGACAATGTCGACTTGAAAATACAAAAAAACGCCAGAAATTAAATGTGGCAGACTTCGAGGAAATTCGATCAGAAAGTGTAAGGGAAATTAACCAGAATATTTTTATGCAAGTTTTCCACTGAAACACATACACTGTTGTGTTTAAAAGTGTCGTCTAACTGTTTGAATCCGAGGAATTCAGCAGAAACGAAAATTTGCAGAAACATCTTTTTTGTGTCAGTATTTGTTAATTTGATGTAATTTAGATGTTTTTCACTGTGTAGTATTAAATAAAACAGTCGAAAGTTATCATAATTCGACATTGCAAAGCTTAAATTCAAATCGCGCGCCTTTTCTTATCTGTTCTCTTGCAACTATACATATGTGAACGCACATAATATAGCTTTTGAGCAGCTCTTCTCTTTTATAATCAATTAGAAAATATAGATACTCGAACCTAGAAAACTGTCTATGTGTTAGTCAGAAAATGTGTAGAAGTTGAGAGTTTGCTACATTGATTACTCTTGGTCGTCCCAAATCCACGCAAAACCTCTTGGATAAGTATTATCCCAATGTACTTCACAGATAAATAACTTAAAATAACTATGCAACAAAATCGCGAATAAACGATCCCCGAATTCAATCAAAACGCACAGAACGTATATATGCGTCACCTGGATTTAATCAATGTACACAAAATGTATATAGACATTGTCTAGATTCACTCAAAGTATACAGAATGTGTATACGTTGCTCAGTTTTAATTAAAATACACAGAACGTGTATATACGTCACCTGCATTCAATCAAAGTACACAGAACATACATCTACGTTCTTTGGATTCACTCGAAGTACATATATGGAACGTATATATACGTCGCTCAGGTTTAATCAAAGAATACAGAACATGTATTATGTGTATATGTACACTCCCGTCCATAAATCATCGGACACTTGCACATTTGGAGCAAAATGATTATTAAAACGTAAATACAATTTTTCGTCGCGAGTTTATTGTGAATTTTGTTATATTTATTTATTTTACGGTTATATCTGAATGCGAAATTAAAAGTATACCTGTATAACGTGAATAAATGTTAAGGAAAAGAGGTATTTATTAAATGCAGTTTCAATTCTATACTATGTTATTCTGTATACACATTTGCTTCGCTTCGACAGTACAAAATTAACTGAAAAATATATCTACAGCATCATTAAGTGTTTATGAACATTTTAAGAAGTGTTTTTCACTAAACACAGACAAACATGGTGCTGGGAAATTGCATCGTTCCATCTTCTTCATTTTTCGTTCGACAGTTCCTATGATCACAATGAATACTTTCAGAAAACAATTATTCGTTAAACAATGTTCACGTACTGGTTATTATTGCAAAACAAGAATATACTATCCGAAAAATTGAGGTAAAAAGTAAAAAACCGAAGTCCGAATCCTAATTTTACGAAGTGTTCGGTAACTTACGGACGGGAGTGTATATGTCGCCAGGATTAGAAGTGTTAAAATATTTTAACTCTGGTTTTACATCTATTTCATTTAACACAGACATGTTCAACTATTTAGTGGAGTTTGTTAGAAAGTTATTCTTTTATTTCGGTGTTCGAATATGAGGTAACTGGTAAGATGAAATAAAAAACCAATGCAACAGTTATTTTTCTAATAACGTGTTTATTTTGAATTTGATCTATCTAAATTTAGTTCTTTCGACATTTTGATTCATTATAAGTGTACTGTAACTATAATTTATTTCATGAGGAAACCACTGGGAACATATGTTACAAAAGAATCTTTCAGTTTATATGCGAGAACAATTGTGACAGACGTTCATCAGGTTTATTATTCGTTAATAATTGTTACTATATCAAGACAGAGATAAACACATGTACACTTGATCCCATTCCAAAAATAATAAAAATTCATTTGACTCTCACGAAAATTTCATTCCAATCACCAAGAAATACTGAAACTTCGTGCTACTCGTATACTCTTCGAATTACACAAAATCGTGGATTACATAAATTTCGAAAACTAACTGAAAACCCTCTATACTTGTGTAGAATTAATATACTATATGTATTTCGGAAGAGTGTGTGCCTCGTTTAAGAAAGAACGAAAAAACAAAACGCAATCACATTTCTAGATGCCTCTAGACGCTTCTAGACACTTTCAGCACACCGTGTATCATTCTTATGCACCACGCTTTACACATTAGAAAAATAAAAAACAAAAAGCATTGGCTTTAAACCATTAAAGGACGCGAGGTGCCGCCACACATTCTAAAACCAGACCGCGACACGAACTGCATGTGTACATTTAACTATATTCAACAACTTGTCATTATTTAATAAATAACTTCCAACAAATACAAAACGAAGAAAATTCAAGTTTTCAATGTTTCTAAAAGGTTGCGATCTCCCTTTAATCCATAGCACACTGATTAATAAAAAATCAAAAAATAGGAAAAGAAGAAATAACAAAAAGAACGGAATAAAAAACCAATCCATTCCAACATTCCCGACACGACAAAAAATCCCCAGAAGCCTGTTCATCAACTCCACAAAATACACTGTGGCTTAACGGCAGGAGCAAAGCCATAATCACGGTGAATTGCATGCGATCTTGCAGGTGGATACACATGTGAGCGACACGAGCAGTCGATAGACAGTTGTGTTCGGCAGCAAGCGAACCGCATGAATTTTTATGAGCTTAGGAAATTAATTTGTGTTTTTCGCTAAGCCCCGGCTTAGCGCCGTGGTAATTAATTGCGCTGATTGCTCTGCATCATTGATAAGCGGTTCTCTGGCTTTCGTAACGTTTACCCCCACTGGGCTATCTCTCTATCTCTTTTCCTCTCCCTCTTCGTCTCTCTTCTCTCTCTCTCTCTCTCTCTCTCTCTCTCTCGTATATATGCACACCCTCTAGTCCTCTGGTCCTTTTGTCTGCGCGCGCTTCGACCAGCCCCCGTTTTTCGGATTTGCGACGAACGAGCTGTGTGTTCCTCGTAATTGGCCCGCGGACTAGCCATTTCGCGTTAAATCATGCACCAGGTGATAGGGCACTTTTGAATTTTTATCAAACCTGCGGTATACGCTGGATGGAAGCAAAGATCAATTGGTGTGAAGGTTTATTGTTTGTCATGTTGTTAAGGCAATTCTTTATGTTGGACTTTTAAAATTGACATGGATAAACGATTGAACGACGTGGTTTACGTAACGAAAAATAAAGATATTTTTACTCAACAACACGTGTGAATTGAGAATACAAAAATTCGAGTGCCAGGTGTAACTCGAAAGGTTCATGGAGTTTGAATGTTAATACTTTGATTGTCACGTCATCCCAATTCACCCATATAAGAGTGACAGTTATATTTGTTAATCACCAATGATCTATTTAGGTCTTCGGAAGGATAGTCAAAAGGATATAACAAGATTGATAAATTATTATGAAAAGGTCATAATAATATAACTATAAATAGTTTCGTTTAAATAATTACCTTGAATGTGATTTAAAAAAAAAATCGATCAACTTCGATCTAAACTACGTTACCTTTTCAATGTTCATTCCGTAGTATTACCTAATGTAATAGATCAGAATAGCAACAAGAGCAACACAATGATATTTGTATGCCATAGACGTGACATTATATGTATATACATAAATGTACATATACTCGCTAGATTTTCAACGCTGATTTATTCGGAAACGGAGCCTCATATGAAGAAAATGTTATTCTTTGTTTCGTTATATTTTTGCATGTAAAATCACTCCCTTGCCGCTTGCACCATCAGTTTGAAAACACTCTGCATACAAATTTATCAATTTTCTCTATTTTTTATTTGACGGAGTTAATCACTTTGGCTTCCGAGTAACACAACTAGCCGCTGTTAAATTAATTATTATGACAAAAAAAAAATCGAAGCATAAGGAGTGTTTCCTTTTTTCTTGTTTCACAGATACTAGTTACTCAGCGTATCATCCAGCTTTACACGGAGTCGGCGACGATTTGTGCGGGAGGCGAAAACAGAGGAGAAACAGAACAACGTTCACTGTTCAGCAACTGGAGGAACTCGAGTCAGCGTTTGCGCAGACACACTACCCGGATGTCTTCACGAGGGAAGATCTGGCAATAAAGATTAACCTAACCGAAGCCAGAGTTCAGGTTAGTACGATAGATCGTGCGAATATGACACCAAAATCGGGAATAAAGTCCGACATAAAGTCTTGGATAATTACACTGATCTAAATAGAAATTAATAGAAGGAAATTCGTACTCGTTTAAAATTGATTTTGTACATCGATCAAAACTACCTAAAGTATTAACACACCCAGTTTTCTTTTTGTAATAACTTTATTTAAGGAAATGATATTTTAATACTTTAATAGCCATTGTCGTGTTGATGTGATCTAGTTCTACCGTCTGTTGTCAACCGGTGTCACACAATTGTGATTTCATTTTATCTTAGTTACACAGATTGTTAAAAATTACTCCAAACGATCTGACTTTTTTGAATTTTACTTGTTATTTTACACATAAGAAATGCAATCTATTATTCGCAAATTCAAACGTCTTCGTTTGATACAGATTAAGTAAATGTAATTATTGTCAAACACTGTTGAATTTCAATTTTTTGATACGGAGAGGCATAAAATTATTACGGAAGTTGTAGAAAAATCGCTGAAAAGTTAAGGCAAGAAATGTTACTAAAATTATAGAAAAATCGCTAAAAAATTAAATTTGAACTTTTCAACAGTGCGTAATACAGAAAATAAGATGTTCTGAACGACCGAAAAAACTTAATGTTAAATAGACTAGCATCCAATTATTAAACTAGTGAAAAATGATGCGTTTTTGAGTGCACGAAATTTGTCCGCTGACGTCAGGGAAAAGTGTTAGCTGCACAAAATGTACAAAATGGCTTAAATGCAGCTAGAAATACACGACAGAATGGCCAAATATATAATTTTTCTAAATAAAGTTATTACGAAAAAAAAAGAAATAGATGTGCTAATACTTTCTATATCTTCTTGTTCAATTTGCATAATTAGTAAATTTTATGTAAATTGAAATTTTTAATAATTTTTTCCTCCTTGATGCATTACATAAAAACGTGATTAATTTGTAGATATTAAATGAAATCTTATCGAATTATAATTTATTTCAAACCTAACAAATGTATTTATTAAACACGTTGTTGAGTTAAATGATGGTTAAATTCAGGATAGTTTATCTAATAAGAAACAGTTTCACAGAGATCCATCTCCACAAGTAGTCAATCCATTGAAAATAATAATAAGGGATTGAAAGTTTTACTTTAAATTGTATTATTAAAACCGATGAAAATCATTAGAATAAAATAAAAAAGAACGTGTCTAAAAAGTGTGTTTCATAAATGGAGGACCTTTCAGGACTTATTACGGTAAATAAACTGAATATTAGTAAAAATTTCGAAAAATCACTGATGCATTATTTTTTTCCATCAGAAGCATTTAATGCATATTCCAAACACGAGGAATCTCTAATTATTTTGAGTGGTACGTTTTTTCGCATTTATTTCGGCAAATTAATTTGAAACACCATCAAATGGTGGCGCAGAGCGACGAGGAGAAATAAAACAAAATGGAAATGCTCGTTGATGACAGGATCCGTAATCAATTAACTTTTAACTTATTAAAATATACAATCACATGCTAATGTGAATGCACTTTAGCAGATGTGCTCAATCTCCTCTGTTTCATATAACAAATTTAATATTCGAATTATTAATTATAAATTTTTATTTTTCACATGAAAACGATAAAATATTATTAATAATTAATAAAATATAATAAAAAGTATATCCAAAATATTTTTGTATAGTATACTATCGATAAAAGTTTGAGAACAGTATGCATTGCAAGTTATACAGAAACATCGAGAAGAAAAACAGCTTTAAAAGATTTTTCAACGAACTTTTTTATCATTTGGGTCAATCGACATACTGCTATTGATTTCCACAACGTTAATTTCAAATCGATGAAGAAGTAGCAATAAATTCAACATTGATAAAAATCGACAAGTGATTCCAAACTTCTAGCCGATAGTATGTATGATACATATACATTGTCACGGGTAGTGAGACGAGAAATTAGTTTTTAAAAAAAGGATACCTGAATCCGTCGATGATCCTTTGATTGCTTATGATGATTCCAAAGAATCACTGTAACTAAACGAAATTTCAAAAAAGTTTTTAATTATATTCTTATATTGAAAATTAAACAGTTTAAGTTATAATTTATTATTATAACTTAAAATTTAAGTTATAAGTTAAATTTAAGTTGTTATAAGTTAAAATTTATAATTTTAATTATAAAGATATATATATATATATATATACATCTTTTTAACAATGCAGGATAAAAACAAACTGTTTCAGACAAAAGTTGGTAATCTTGACAACGTTTAACAGAATAAAAAAAAAATTAATATACAGTTCCAATTAAAAAACGTTCAGTATTGCACCCTTTCCACCCCTAAGAAATTCGTCTCCACAAGTTTTTATAGTCTAAAATACTAACCGCTTTAAACCATTTAACGTATTCAAATTTCAAGTCGGTATCGCTAGTAGTTTCGGAGAAAACAAATTGTAACACTTTACGGGGGTCACCTTGTATATAAAACGGCAAAGAATTTTGTTCAGAATGTAATAGTATAAAGAAAAGAACTTTCGGTATAACCTGATAATTTATAGTCTAAAGGAATAAAACGTAGTATAGGGTCAAATGAACCACAATGATCGACTATTTCGATGCGTGACGATGGATCACCCGGCGGTGGTGTAAGAGCAAAAGCGCAAGATGTGGGGTAATTTTGGGGTACACCCAGCTCCCGTGGGAGGTGCTGACACCCTCGACCTGACATAATCTTCTGACAGAGTAAGCCGGTAATCTCCAGGATTACTTTGTACTCTTGGCTACGTCCTCCTGGCCATATTTACTCGCACCGGCGTAATTCGTGCTGCAGAGAATCCCGGCAGTAATAGCGATTCCCTGCTGAAATCCTGTTGGAACATCTGCAGGATATCCGATTGCTGCTGTCAGATTTTTAATTCGTCCCCCTTTTTGCACATTAGCCACGTCAGAATTTTTCGTTAGAAACATTTCTTTTCTCTTTTCTGTGTGCGTAACCCGATTTAATGAGTCGAGTGCCAAAAAATGCAGTTCAAATAATTAATCAAGTTTTGTTTTCTATGCAACGTCGATCTTTAATTGCTTCGATTTAAGTGTTACCCCACTATCTGCCCACAGTTTTGAGAAATTGAAGCAAAACCGGGCATCACAGAATGATACCAGTTCGACGTTTACACAGATTTCACATTACGTCTGTAAAAGTAAAGAAATCGTGTATTGAACTTTTTTATTAACAGATAATTATTGCTGTTCAAAGGAAAAGGGTTTTACATTCGTTTAACTTTTCACTCGATCAACGAGACTGTGTACGAAGTACGAATTTAATCGATGCAATTATGCGATTCGAATAACATTCTCTCTTCCATTTTCTTTTTTCTTTTTTTCTCTAACACAAGCACAACCATAGGGAAAGCCAAACGGCAAGTAATGAAAATTAAACGATATAACGAGGAGCAAAGATTGTAGAATTTAAATGCCGGATGTAATCTGATGAAGAATTAATAAATAACAGCAACGGGATCGCAATTTGGTGAATCGATATCGTATAACGATAAAAGAGAAATAATTACAAGAGATTACATGTTTTCATGTCTCGCCTGGTTAATTAAACGGAAACTGGAGGCGCGTATTAAATAGCGATTAATGAGGTCTTAAAAGGGGGTTCACATCGAGCGAAACTAGAAAGAACAAACGAAAAACAAGCATTTCTATTTATTCAGCGTGCAGTAAATATAGAACCTTCAATATAACGATAAAATCTTTATCTTGAACTGTAAAAACAAAAAAAGATTAATAAATATTTGTCAGTATAATAATTTTATGAAGATTGCTTGAGATTACTAGAAATACTAAATTAATCTTGGAATCTTCAATTTAGCCTAACAATAGGGGGAAGAGATGATATAATCGTTCACTATACACATTATTTTATAATATTAGGGGCACGTGTTTAACTGCAGTCGACTTGGAAAAGTACCGTTTTTGAGGAAGTTGATTTTCAATCGTTGCAAATTTTCTAGAAGACTTGGATCTAACTGGAAGACAACACCAACAAGAGGGTCCAGACCAGATTACCCTCAATGACAATTTACATACCGCAAGCCTAAATGCGTTATAAAGACAGGCTTAGAATTTATAGACCAGTTTCCTTAACAGAAGACGTTTGTGCAACATTCTGCAGGTCGTGTTTACTGCAGAACCAACGTGACCTGTAGGCGTTGCACATTCATTAAACCGCCCTAATTTCTAATTGGACTATTCTAGGTCCTACTTTTCACATTTTCCTCCCTAAACCGACTTGGAGGGAAAAACAAGATGAGTTAGAATTTATTAGATCATTGACATCAAATCATTATGCAGAACCTTCCTGGTCGCAAATATTAATTTACTACTTGGATTAAGTTCTGCGAACGTCAGAAATTAACAGTCTATCGATTTAACCCTCGATTGACAGTCCACCCGCACCCAAATTTAAGAAAACAGAATTCTTTTATATTATTAAAAAAGATAATTAACAGATGTAAAAGACAGGCTACAACATATAGACAGAATTGGTTTAGAATGTGTATACAAAGGTAGCTAGCTTGGGTCCAAATGGATTCAGGCGCAATCTTCAGTGCGATGGGTCGAATCATCCATTGTCCGATGATTAACACAGTGTTATCTTTGTTTTTTAGATTTGTAGTTGAATAATTATGATTTTTTTTTAATCTGATGCAAACAAAATTAAATATCACTTTATAATTTCTGAAATAACGTCATTTGTTAATTTAATTCGTCAATTATGCAGGATATACCGACTCAAGCGACGTCTTTTAATTGTCGTTTGAAACATATAAATCCATTGAAAAAACGGGCTCAAAAAACAAAATACAAATATGTGTAATACACGCTGGGACAAGTGCAAAAGCGCTGCATGTTCATTACATAGATTTATTCTTCGTAAAAAATACGAAAAATCAATAGCCTGCATGTTCATTTTCTTATATTTGATAATAGAATTTGCAAAATTAACTATTTACCTTTCTATTTCATTTATTTTTCACCATTGTGTCGAATTGACAACGAGGAACATATTAAGATGTGAAACTGAGGGACGAGTGAGAATTAATAAGGTGGTGTTTGTTAAAATAGAAGGGTTTAAAAGAATTGAAATTTGTACTCTGCGTTTACATCTAGAAAATAGATATACATATTCATTTAAATTTCTTGGTTAAGAATATGCTTTCCTTAATTAAAAATTCCATGTTGCCTTTAAATGCTTCTCACAATTAAACCATTCTTTTCTATAATTTAAATTCTCCTCTTCTTCTGAACGTTTCTGCTACCCTAAGAGCTATTAAATCTACAAAACCTAAATTACCTCATTCATTTGATTTATCATGAATTGCACACATAGTATGAAGTATACGACTCCACTAGGATAAGAATGACATACACTGATAAAAGGATAAAATTTCAATTAAATTTTAATTAAGTAGCTAACTCTAACAAGGACACAATAGTCTGAAGGACACTTCACTCAGACGATCTAAAGGTCTCATTACTTTCTGTTACAAATGAGTAACATTATTTGAAATTGTAAATGACCTATTTTATTTTCAATCTTGCTTATATAACTAGAAAAATAAAAATCTTTATTTGCTGTAGTCAATTTTTCAAACAGTACCTTTAATTTTAAAGATATTGCAAAATTTTCACCAATTTTCGCTACTTAACAGCGAATCATTATTTTGAAGCATTTCTATTTACTTTCAGTTTATTTGCAATATTTAAGATTGCATCGTATTGAAATTACTTTTTAAACGAAATGCAACCGACTCCATCATCTACTACAGTTAAGACTGTTTAATTTTCATAATCCGATTATGCGTCCACGAAGGAGTAGTGTGACCTTATTAAATGTAAATAGTCATACTTGCATGAAAATTAAATTTACTTTATCATGTCTTTCTGCGTTAAAATACTACTTCTTCCCTCGTTCATATTCTGAGGAAATATATCAAATATGCATTTGAAATGCAAACTTAAATTATTCCATTATCAAGACACAAATATTTTATTTCCCCAGATGTCGCATTTAACTCTCTTAGTATTCTGCAAGTTTTTTTTAGATACAGCCAGAATATCTGAAAAATATACATTTTTGAAGATAGTTATCAATACTACCTTATTATTTTTTCAAATGAAGACATCTTCACGCTTTTTTTTTATTTTGGCAAGAACCAATAGAAAGGATTAATAGTGAATTCACCGAACTAAAGCAAGATAAAGATGAAAGTGGAAGAGTGATAAATTCAGTTTCCCTAAGATGTCAAATTTGCATTCGTAACACAGGATGGTACTTTGAAATGGAAACACAAACTTCTTTTCAATATAATAAAGTGTGATAATAAAACGTTTGCAGATTTATGTTTGTATAATATTTTCTTCTTATTTTTACTCATAGAACATACTAATGCAGTTTAATCGTTTAATCCGGGGATACTCTGTACATAGATGGACGATTTATACTGTGAGGTTCCTTTTAGGTATATACGCAGTGATAACAATTTTAATTATTATTGGAGATGGGTTATGAAACAAAAGTAAGAGACTGTGATTCTTTTATCTGAACTTTCTTTTAGCGGCGTGGAAGGACGTCTTAACGGTTTGAGTATTGTAAAACAAGTGAGAGTCAAAACCCGTAAGGGTGCGCAGAAAGTCTACTGCCCACTTAAACAAAAGGAGATCTGGAAAAGATCGGTTTATTTCCAGAGCCTTAGGTATAAACAGTTACAGGCCTATGATGCATCTGACAAGCAGTGTTTGTCATTCGTAACACAATTGATTTTTGCTTACTAGCTGACGCAATGTTATTAGTAACAATCTAACAATTATTATTTCATAAAAAATCTGTATCTATTCTTTATATTGTATGAAAATCAATATAGAACCTTATCTGAAAATCATAAATGTACTTTATTTATTGTATATACAGCTTTTTTCGAAAATAGATCATAAATAAGTGATGGACGATTCTCAGTGTGACCAATTGTACATCATAGATACGAAAACAATCATTACAAATCCATATCCATCAATTTAAATCAAGAGAAGTAAGAGGGAGGAACGTCGAGGAGAACATAGTCTGGCAAAGAATTCTTCAGCGTGCCGCGTCCAGTGTAGGGGCATGGTATTATCCCGCTGCATTGTCCGGATTATAAGACGAGAAGGCCATATACTAGGCAGCGATGTACACAATGGGAGGAAGGTAGGGACAGGACGGCTATGACGCAATTACGGCGCAGACTCATTGTTTCATTAGGGAAGACAAAGGGAATCTGAAATAATGGACAAATAGGCGCGTTTATGCAGTGCCGGTCCTCTTCTCCTACTCCAATTAGAACCTCGTGCGGGACAGGGTGGGCGCGGGGGTGGACCGACGTCGGTGGATCGTCGGATGCAGCTTCGAGGCTCTAACGTTTGTTCGTCGCCCCGTGTGGCAATTATGCTGCGCACACACCGTTCACAGAAGTGGGGGAAGAGAAGCCGACAGGAAGCGCACATGCGCGAAGGACTAGAGGTCGCTATCGTCGACGTCCAACAGTCGCGTGTTTTTTTCGGTCCGTTTGAATTTCGAAGTGTGCAATGCGAAATTACGGTGCAACGGAAATGTGTACTGGCACCGTTCGGACTATGCTCTTCCTGCAAGCTGTTCTTTGAACGGATTAATTTTCGAACTCCAGGAAGATGACGAGAAGCAGAAAATGTTGTAACGTACACTGTTTGTTTACAAGTACTTAAGATACAGTACTGGACAAAAGTATCGACACAGCATGATTGTTATGATACAAACACTTGTAACTACTAAACGAATTGATCTAAAGACAAAGTTATTTAAGATATTCACTTATTATCTATCCTAGTTTATTGTATAACAAGAACTAATAATATAAATAAAGTGATACACAACATAAGAGGAGGAATATGTTACTTGAGCATTTTATAGGTGGACAAAAGTATTAGCACAGAAGAATAATGATACTTATAACTAATTAAAAGAGCCTTAACCCTTTCGTTACGAGAGCGGACTATAGTCGACAAAAAGATTCTATTGTACCTGTAGAGTATCTCTTGATTCTATTGATCCGTATTAGATTAATTCTACTAAAAGTATATTTTGAACGCACGTAATATAATATATTCTGGACGCCGAAACAAATTCCTTCTGTTTCTTTTTTCTTCTATTCAACAGTGCAGTATTTGTACGGTGCAAAATTATAATAAATAAAAATATTTCTGGTATTATAATAAAAAATCTTTCTGGTATCTTCTGATAAGAAATTGGAAAAGAGGGATTATTGGTACAATTTATTAGTATTGCAATGTTCACATTTTTCGGCGCAGTGCCCCGTTCAGTGGCATTACTTTGGCGGAGTGGACTGCCGTAACGAAAAGATTAATATTTTGTTAGTAGTCCTTTTGTTTTAAGGACTTCTTTTAGTTTTCGGAGTATTAAATGAACTACATTTTTTGTGAATTCTGGCTCGATATTGTTCTATTCATGCAGGAGAACCTTTTTAATTCAATTTTACTTGTAATATTGTATTTTCTGATCCTTTTTTCAAGTTCCTTCCACACTCAATCGGATTCATATCCGGATTTTGAGGTTGTATGTTTAAATTATGTGCAGTGTTCTATACTATCCATTGGCGAACAATATACACCGTACGCTTAGGATTTCGATTATGTTGAAAATAAAAATTCCTCGAAAGATTTAATTTTTGGTTAGTGTTCAAAAGATTTTCTTTTAATACAGGGTGAGTCTCCTAACCTGACGACTTCAAATAACTCGTGAGTTATTCGTTGTACGAAAAAATGTTTCAAACAAAAGTTGCATGGTATCTAGGGGGACATGCAGTGTTGTAATCTATTTTCTATTACTTTACTTTTCTATTGAGATATTAAGGTCACCTTCAGTTTTTTAAATGAAACGTTTAATGTTTTTTCTCGAATTCGGATAAATGATCAAATTTTGCTTAAAGAAGCAAAAGCTCTTCATTGACCTTACGCCATATAAGTTTGTGTCCATCGGACCCAAAAATATTGTACTTACTTTCATCCACAAAAATTACGTCTTTCCACCATGCTTCTTCTTTAGAAATGTATTCTTTGACGAACAGTAATCTTTTCTTTCGACTAACATCGTTAATATATGACTATTTTTCGGGGAATTCTGCCATGGTATCCATTCTCATGAAGTAACCGACGAACTGTATCGGAATGAACTTTCTTTCCGGTTTCCTCAAACAATTCTGCCGTCAATCTCAAGGCATTTACAGTAGGGTCTTTTTTCACTTTTCTTATAATATTACATTTAACGCAAGTGTTAAGTAACTTTGTGCATCCCGTCTGGGATGTCGTGTTTAGTTGCGTTTATGTCCTTGAATTGACTGATTATTTATTCACTAAGTGCTCTATTTGTAGTAAAATTTCGTAGCGAGTTTCCCTTGAGACACACTGATTGGTTGTTCACAAAAGCTAGGAACTCACCAATCAGCGTGTCTCAATGGTAGTGTGGACAGGTAGTCTAAGGTATTATAAAGAACGCTTCCGTTAATATGATTCTCCACTATTATTTATTTCACTACATAACAATTCGTTTACGGAAGTTTTGTGGCACGTGTCGCAGTGTCTTAGTTGTAACTTCTTCCCTCTAGCCTCCTTACTTCTCCTTTTAAGTCCTTCGTCAGAAAAGGGGAAAGGGTATAGAAGGAGAGGCAATCATAGAAAGGAAGAAAGAAAATCGAGAAGTAGGGGAAAGCGTAAAAGTTGCGGAAAATTTCGGAGAGCGAAAGACATAGCGGAAAAGGATCATAAAAAGTAGGGAAAGTGAAGAGATTTGCGAGGGCCTAAAGGTGGATACTAACCAGGCCCAGGCCAGGCTCTGGAGCAAGCGTGGGAATTGCAGGAAATGCAAAAGATGGGAGTAAGAAGGAATAGAAACAGGATATGCAGTGGCGTATGCGATGCCATGACCGCCACAGTAGCTATCACCTTCTCCTTGCACCCTTAACGCGTTAACCCCTTAACCTATGATTTCTTTTCCTGACTGCACATCTAAGCGTCAGTTGCTTATTGTTTTAATACCATTTTACATACAAAACGCTGATATGTTATAGATTAATTACAATTGACAATCCTCGGCCTTATCAATTCAAAAGAAAGTTGGAATTAAAATTAATATTTGTTACCAATACAACTGTTTTTGTCGAACCTCAGCCAGAATCTGTGTCACGAGTCTAACTCGTTGTTATAGGACAAGGGGTTAATTTGGAGAAGGTGTGATAACAGCGCGGTATTTCCTTCAGATAATGATTGCGTCGATCGTTTTGACCGTTACAACTAATTATCGAGTTACCCTTCGGAAGATACATTTGTAACACGTTTTTTAGCTACTGAAGATGAGAGAAATTACCTTCTAAGATCTGTGTTATAAATCTAGCGTTCTTTCGTCTGAACATTCTTTAATTCTTGAAAACATGCTAACAATAAAACAAAGTCTCAATCTCAAAAATAGCTTCCTTTTGCAAACGTATCATAAAATACTGCGCTAAACACCGACACTTTTCGAAAGAATAACCGAAACTTCAAGCATTTAGAAAGTAAATTGGTATTTTCAGTTTGTCCGATAGTACTTGCTAATCCTATAAAAGTACATGTTTTAGCTGTTTTAAAATACCATTATCTCACCTTTAAAAAAAAATAAAAAAAGAAACATAAACGAAGAGATAAGTGAAAGTATAATGAAAATCAGATTCGCGAAACAAGTAGAAAAAAAAATTAAGCGCATTTGACTTCGGGCAAAGTAAAACAGTGTCATTATCGATATGTTCGGATTAAACGTAGTGAAAGGAAAGATAGAAAAAACAGAGAATGAATAACAGAGAGACAAGGGAAAAGGGAATATATAAAACAAGCAGAGGGTGAAGAATAACGATGCCTTCTACCGTTGGATTATATACCGCGCTAATGCGCTTACAAATTTACACGCAAAAATATTCCTTTTCGTTCTTTTAAATGAAAACATAATGAAGAAGTAAGAGGCTTTTAACGCATGAGTTTTGCATATATTCATCGAGATTGTAATTAATTTACAAACCAGACTTCGAACACTCGCCTGATTCAATTTTTATTAATTTGTAATACTTGAATGTTGAATATTTAACGTAATTCTTGAAAGATGTAATTCATTCACTTGCAGCTATTTAAGGTGTAATAATACTTTTTTGCTTTTGCAATTATAACATTGCGGATATTATAGTTCTTTGTTTATTAAAACAGAAAAGTGTCGTTGAAATATTAAGAAAAATTAAAAATAAAAGAATAGAAACTGACAACGAAGGTCTTGCAAGAATATTAATTACTAGACTGTGGATTTTGATGCATTTATAGGAAATTTAAAGATGTAAAATTGTACACAGTTCACGTAATATGAAATATTATACAAACTATCCAAATTACAATGCTTCTTATATTTGCTAGGTGAAATAATTTTCTACCGAAATTCTACTCTTTCTTATTATATTCTCAAAAATACGAATTTGCATAAAAATTTGCAATCTATTAATTACAATCATTTTAGCGTTTTCAATTTTTATAATTTTATATTTTACATTAGATTTTAGATTCAGGATTAAAATAAAAGAATAATAAAAAATATCAGAAAAGTGTAGGAAATCGTAAGTAACTTTCTTAAATGATTCTTATTTCCCAAATTGTTTCTCAACATTTCACCATCATTTCCCAAAACATATCTCTATAAATACGAACACTAAAATTGACCTATTTTTTCAATCTTAGTTTCACTTGAGTGATTCCTTACCAATTTCTTATCCATCAGTAATGTGAAAATAGAAAAATTTATTTGATAAAAACAGTACGAGCTTTCGTCGTTATTTACCTCCTTATTAGCACTTTGCAATTCACATTGTACTAAATATTCCATCCCAATTAATTTACATTAGCACCGTTTCTTTCAGAATCACTTTACACTGTAATACTGTAAATTTCTATAAATTTGCATCTGGTTAAGGTCGATCGAAGCGAAATATTTACGATTTCTAAAATGAGTCTTCAAAATATTAAAATAAAATTCATGAAACTGGAGAAGTTATAAAAATTTTACTTAAATAATTATAACCACAGAAATGTATTGTCAAAAAACGTAATTACTCTCATCACACCGCTTTATAAAAATCTGAGCTAGATAAATTATTAAGAAGGTGTGTAGGTAGGTTTCAAGTTAAAAGTAGAGTTGAAAATTGTTAACGTTAAATCGTAGATAACTTATTACAAGGTTTTAAAGGCGTTTTTCTCGAAACTAAATTTTTTAAACTGGGCGCTTTGATTCGCCCTGTGATCCAACTCGCTTAGGTTTACTTTACCATTTTTTACATACATAATTTCAATCTTATATCCAAATATACCAATTAAATTGGATTATCAAACTCTTTAGATATAATTTGAGTTAAGTGTTGTCAAATGAATATCTACTTTAAATAAATAAACTGAAGTTAGTTGCATTTTGGAACGCCTGAATTGAAGAATCGCCCGAACTTTCTGGCCAACCTAATAAAAAGAGTAGAAAAAAGTGCTGTATCATGTTCGTTTTGATAAAAATTGACGAAAAATGAATTATATTTGCGAAACGTGTCATCAAGCTGTCCCTATCGGAACGCGCTACGCTATTCGTGCATTCTCATAGTTCCCTGTAACAAGTGTCGAAGGATTAAATACATTTATCCGATGAAAAGAAACGAGTCTGGCACCATTACCGACGTCTTTCGGGTTAAATTCATATTAGGCAAAAAATATGCAGAACAGAGACGAGAAGAAAGTAAACGAGCATGGATCTTTTAAGAGAATAGAGATGGAAGAAGGACTGACAGTCCCGACGGAACCGCGGCTTTGTTCTTAGCTATTACTCGCCCCCGCAAACCCTGAGGATATTATTATATCTCTCCCCGTCAGTCAGCATTCGCCGTCCTCGTTTCTTGTACGCGAATTCGCAGGCAACGCGGAGCTCATCGTATTTATTTTATTAAACCATTTTCCAAGCTTCCTCTCGCCGTGAAACTTTCTTGTCCCCTGGATGAAAGATAATCATACCCCAGAATTCTCTCTCTCTCTCTGGTCTCTCTCTCTCTCTCTCTCTGGTCTCTCTCTCTGGTCTCTCTCTCTCTGGTCTCTCTCTCTTTCTCTCTGGTCTCTCTCTCTCTGGTCTCTCTCTCTCTCTCTCTCTCTCTCTCTCTCTCTGTGGTCCCTCTCTCTTTCTGGTCTCTGTCTTTTTCTTTCTCTTTCTTTCTCGCTTTCGATCCCCCCGATCTACAATAACGCGTTTTGTCTTATAAAAGGAAAAGGAAAGAGAATTACGTTTGCAGGAGCGTAATCAATTTCTTATGGAGTTTATTTTATTATTGATTCCAATCCGTTAATGAGCTCCCGTTACTTTTGCGCCGTGATTCCCTGAAACTTCATCTGATTCGTTTAGCTTTCGCAGAAACGGGCACAGATCCTATTGCGAGATGATGGAAAGGTTTTTCTCATTAATCGATGACGATTCATTTGATCTTCGATATTGGAATTAAGCTGTTTGTTGATAATTTCCACGTGATTCTTCACTTTTCTCAACGATTAACTACTTTCATTGTTTCAAATTTATATAAATTATTAGTCTTTAATTGAGAATTTTTTTTGTATGGTGCTTTTATAGTGTCTTCATTTCAGAATAATTTATTTGTTAAAACACTGTTCAAAATGTTTGAAGAAATGATAGTCTATTGGAGAAAGGTCTACTGAATAGGAAAGAATGTGGTACAATTTTATATTTTTTACCATGGATTCTTTTCAATAATTTTTCTTAAAACGTTATCATCGTACTTAACTCATTGTTGAATAAAAAGTCGCACATCTTGAATTTAGTATACCAACAGTGAGGTGTCTTAACATTTGCATAATTTTCTCTAAATGCTAAATTCATATTTTCAGAAGTCTTTATGGCAATTCTTTCAGATTTAAATTTGTATAAAAAGAGTTACACAAATATCCTAATTATTTATCACGTCAAGTAATAATGTCTAAACAATTGTGTTATACATTTTTTTCCTATTCAATGTACGTATACTGTTGCATAAAAAAATTTTATGATTCGACAAAGCTTCATGCGTGACATTAATCCTTTATACTCGAAGCTATTGTGTTGAAGTTGAATTTTTTCAACGATGCTTTTGCTTTCTAGCTTCTTTTTAGCATAATTGTTTGTTTCACTTATGGTTTAGTCGGTTAATTAGTTGGGTAAAAAGTAATTCGAAAAATCCATTGGTTCAAATTCAAAATTCAAATTGGCTGTAATTTTTTCATCGTTTTTGAACATTATTCGTCTTGTGCTATCAGAATCAGTTTTCACTTTTACTTTCTGTTATTCTAATCTGTCGTCTTATTGAATCAATTACTCAATTCGAATCTCTCATTTACAACATTACTGGTTCGGTTTCTAAACAGCTTAAAAGCAAACTTATCTTCACTGTTACTAGTTCCATCGTTTGGATTGATTGTTTTAGGCATTAAAGACAGACTTAATGTATAAAATAATAATTTTAATGAAACATTTAAAATGTAAAAAAGAAAGATATTTGTTTAAAAAGAAAAAAGTTACTGTCGACTCTTAATTGTCATTCGAGTTGATTGATGGTCGCCTCTCGAGTGCAAAGGGTTAGCCGCTAATCTCAACTGTTGAGAAAACGACATTTCATTTATGCCAATCTAATAGTTGTGCATTATCTGAAG
The DNA here is from genome assembly GCA_951804975.1 of Anthophora plumipes. Taxonomy (NCBI): domain Eukaryota; kingdom Metazoa; phylum Arthropoda; class Insecta; order Hymenoptera; family Apidae; genus Anthophora; species Anthophora plumipes. The sequence goes on from OX638120.1 coordinate 11,282,998, forward strand.
AAGATTCGTCAATATTCCAGCCGTTGAATTGTAAATCGTTTCGTAGTAAATTTTGTAGAAAGTGAACGTTGCATATGATAATTATTTATACAAACTTGGTCGTGAGTGGCTAGTTCAAGAAGTTCAACTCATTAAATCCTAATATTTTACTAACGTAACATTTCATTCACAATTCTTTTTAGAAAATTTTCATTAATAATTTCTATTTTCTCGTGTTACAATTATAAATTAATGTTTCAAAAAATTGTTTAATATTTTCTTTTGTCACTATTTCTTCCTCCAGATTGAAACATTTATAACACTAAAATAAGCCTATCCTTTCTTAAATCGTGAAAACATTTTTATATCTCATCTTCGTGTAATAAGTTTCTATGTAGTGTCTAGTATTCAAATACATCTTTTATATTTCTTGGTAATTTAATAGCAACTTCTTAGAGACTCAAAGTTGCGTAAACGCAATATTTCGTTACACAAGAAGTAGCGTTCCAAAAAATTTCTCGATAGCATTTATATCCTTTCATATACACTTTTGTAAGTAATAAACAATCATATGTATAAAAAAATGCCTTACTTCTATATTTGTGACTTAATCAGTTAAATCGAAATCGTGTTACTTTCAATTGTTCAACCTTCCCTGTTGAATTGTTACATTATCTTCAAGTTTGTTGTAAATATAAATTAAAGTTACACAAGGAAGTCTTTATTTCCTAACTTCACGATACCAGTATCTGTTACAATGTTATAGTATCTTGTACAACTCCAAGCTCGTACGAATATCACGCTCAGAAGTTGGAAAGAAACTCTGTTTGGAGAGGAAGCTCGCGTTTGACTCGCGGGTGCGCAATTGGAAAGCAACAGCCATAGTTGCACGCGGGGCGCGTGAAGGCAAGGAGCTGCGGAGGGCCGCTGGGTATAATAAAGTCTATTTCAGTTGGTATTATGTCAAGTTAGACTCGTTAGCTGAACTCGAGCTTTTTAAAAAACACTCGGCCGCCGTGGTTGCTGTCAGCTCGTTGAACATGCACGTGGATAAGAGGCCATCCCCTCTGACTGCCCGCGAATACCATCCTCGTACATGCAATTATCCTTCCATATCCTCGCTCCAGGTGTAGCTCTGTAAAACAGCTTAAGTGCCGCCTTCAGCGTCGTTACTCATCTTACTCTCGTTTCCTTTTTCTTCCTTTTTCTCTTCTTTTTCTTTTTTTTTTCTTTTCTTTCGTTCTCGCCACACCGCGTTACTTGTTTTACACTTTCTACTTCGTCTACACTATTCGTGAAGCTGACTATTTTGTGGGGGAGATTAGGCGAGACGATTCTTTCTAACGCTAGATTTACGGGACTGATCAATTTGAAGTTTTTTGGATTTCCATATATATGTGTAAATACACAGGATGTTCAGAGTAATGTGATTGATAAAAGAAAATGATACAAGTAAAATTTAATGTACATATGTTCTATTGTCAGCAAATTGTAAAAATCTTACTACTATGCAACTAAACGTAAATTGCAAGTATATATGTCACACTTTAAAATATATTAGATGTAGAAACAATGATTTTTTGATGGATGATTAGGTTTTTGTTCTGATGATTGAATAATTGGTTTTTTAATTTAACGATTGGAAAAGATGGTTTTCGACTTTTGAGTTAAATCGAAGTTCTATTTAAAAAGAATGAAAGTAGATCAGTCGTCGAGATAATTTCCATCATTGCCGATAGTTTTTGCTCATTTTTTTGGAAGTTTGTGAAAACCATCGCGAATATTTCAATTTGAATGGCTGTACTGATTATATGATTTCAGTCAGAAAGAATTCATTTCTATACTTATTATTACCATTATTTTTTAGCAATTTTTATTAAATATGATAAGAATATACACTTACCGACAAAAGTTAAGAAACAAAACAGCTGCTCGGTATTTATATAACATATGCTTCTGTTTTCCAATTTTATATTCTGTTAAATGAACAAAGTACGAAGTATATATTATGTTTAGTATAAACATGTAAATGTGTATACTAGATTTACTTCAGCTTTATAAATATAAGCGTGAAAAATCAATATAACAAAAATTACACAAGATTTTTTATTCAATGTATGTAATATTTCTTTCTTTTTTTAAATTATATTTATCAAATATAAAATTATTGTATTTTTCAATTCCAAAAATATAATTAATTATTCAGTTCTCCATAAATGGATAGAATTATTATATTTTTTTTCATTTACATGATCAATATTTTTATTCGCTTTTAATATCTTACAGTTTAGACAATTCTCCATAAGCAATCTGAATTCTTTATGTTTAAGTCTAATTTTTTCACAGTTCTGCCCTCCAAAAATTTGCAAAAACTCTGATATATACTATCAAAGTCTCTATTATATTGTACGATCATTCGTTAAGTTAGATGTTTAAAATATTTTCCGGTTCACATAAAAGTTCGTATCAAAGAAATACACAAATAAAATATCTAGTCTTTTATCATCAATGATGCAGATCACTTACGTTAAGTGAAACAATTTTCGTTGCAATTGTCTAATAAGGCTATTCTGAATTTTTTTCAGGTATGGTTTCAAAATCGAAGGGCGAAGTGGAGGAAAAATGAACGTTTGAAAGAAGAACAGAGGAAAAGGGAGGGCGGTGGTGGGGGTGGTGCATTGGAAACGGCAGGCCTGGCTCCACCAACGTCTTCATCGGCAGGTCCAAGTCCCACAGGACACGATCCTGAAGGTACGATCATGAATTGAAAAGCAAAAGATATATTTACTAAGATTTCAATCTTTCATCGCTAACTTAAACACTTTGCATATGAGGACTCTTCTACGGAGTCATTTAAAATTTGTCTTCTAATAGAAACATTATTTCAATACAAAGTATTTTTCAGTTCATAATATTATGAAAAAAAAAAAGAAGAAATAATGTTCGGCTGTAACTTTTCCTTTTATACATATTTTTTCATAGGTAATGTATTTAAATATGTTAAAACAAATAAAACTCGATGAAAATATATGAAGTTTGCACATATTCTGAAAGACTATTTCTTTGTGTGTCTTTTGAAAGTTTCTTCATTACAGTAGATAGTTTCTTCTTGGTGTTGTGTTGTTTTAAACTTATAATTTCCAACATTTGACGTTTTCCTTCTACCAAAACAGAAGAGCTGTGTCATGTTTACAGAAAAAATAGTCGATTGAAACGATTTGCAAAATTTCGAGTTAGAAATTTCAATCTTAGAGAAAATGAAAAAGAGAAAAGGAACGAAATTCTTATAATAGCAAAACGCAATTTTCAAACTGTTGGAAATATATAATAGGAAGTTGTAGAATAGAACAGTACATATCTTATGGAATAAAGAAATAATTGCTTTAAAATATGAAGTTTACATTAAATGAATTTCTGCACGAATTTTCCAACCAATTTAATAACAGCAGCGATAGTAAATTTCTGTTCATTTTTAAAATAAATAATAAATAATACATTTTTTAATTTATTTTGCTTTCTCAACGCACATTTTTCTTTGGTTGTCAACACTGTATCAAGTAAACGCGTCGTAACTATCTATATGCAAATGTGTTTGAAGCTGTTTGACGCTGATACTAATTCCTAGCAAGAAATGTTCCACCAAACATAATGATACGAAATCAACGAGAAACAGTAAAAATATTTTCTACGTAAAACAATAAAATGATCTAATATAAAGTAAATACACAAAAAATAATTAAAATATTTGCTAAGAAATAGCGAACAAACAAAATGTTGCTTTAAAAAGAAATATTTGGCCAACGAAAGCAGTTAGAGAAGAAAAAAATGTTTAACCATATAAATTTGTAAAGATGTGAACAATAATTTTTTTAAACTTCCTATTATCTAATATTTAGTTACATTACATTTTACATATTATGTATCTTATATGTATAAATATTTGTACATGTATTATACATGCATTATAAATTATAAATATTAATAAATACTCTATTATGTAGAATCTAATACATATATACACATATAATGTTGCAACGCAAAGTTAACCTTTAGCGCGCGGCTTTAATGACACAAACGTCCATCTCTGTTCTTTTTAAAGATTTTTAATTTATGCACATAAATAATTTTTAATTGCAAATTAAATATTGTATATATGTAACTAATATCCTGAAATTATAAATTATATTTATTATAAATAAACTGTAAATTACTTTTGATAGATGCAGTTTATAATTTTAGGATACTAGTTAGATATTCAATATTTAATTTGCAATTAAAAATTATTTTTTTATAAATTAAATAATCATATAAATAAGCTATGTTAGTATTATTTGTATATAAATAATCTATTGCACTCATACTCTAAATATAGATTTATAACTTTTTATATATACAATTTAAAGTAACCTGTCTGAATAAAATAGATATTTGAATAAAATAGATATTTTGATAAAATATTTATTGACAAATGATTTATTTACTATTATTAATGTTATTGTTATTGATTTTATATTTATTTATTATTTATTATATACATATACATATATAAATTTCTAAATTTTATATCTTAATTGTACACTAAAATCTATCTTTAATTTATTATGTATAATTGTAATTATTTCTTAAAACTAAATTAATTTTGTATTTATATTTTATATTCATAATTTTCTATTTGTATATATTATATTTATCAATTTATTAATTTTATGAATTTCAAAATTGTATGTATATATATATGTATATATATATATATTTATTTTTTTATTTTCATATATCACATTATTTATCAGGAATTTCGTACTTACATGGTATTGTTTTACTCGTAAAAGATTTTTACATTCGTACAATTTCGTTTGGTCGGAAACCGATTGCCAGGTGTTAGTAGTAAATCCCATTTAAACACACTAGAACGTGTACAGTTGAAAACCAACGATATTCTAATTTCCCATTTTCTATTTTAAAAGGAACGACAAGTAGCAGTGTCCCTGACGTGGAGGATGCCGGGCCAGATGGAGCTGGCGGGTCAAGGAGCCCCAGCACGACTTCCGCCTCGGTCAGTCCACGGCCCCAACAGAGTCAGCCGTCCCTGGGTGGTGTCTCGACGCCACCGCCAACCCCCATAAGGGCGCCACCGCCACCACCTAGCACTGTAGGGGGTCTTGGCCCACCCGGCGAGAGGTGAGCTTTTAGCTTCGTTTGTATTTACGTCTTTAGGAAATATCTTCCTTCATCCACCTCCCTCCGTCACCCCTACAGAGTCGTTCTCTCGTCTGAAAGTCAGTCGCGATTCCACGGTGCAAGCACCACTGAACACGTCGGCCGGATGCTTGATACGCGCCATTAAACCACTCCTCGTCGCTTCCTCCCAGTCCCTCTTTCATCCCCCTCCCCCAACCCTCCTGCTGGGCTACGTTCGTCCCAGCGTGCTCGTATAATCGCGATAATCGTCGCCTCGTTAAATCGTCCCCGAACCCCTCTCGCGTGTACGCGCGTAAACGAACGAGCCAAGTGTACGCGATTTAAAGACTGACCGTTCTCTTGCGTTTACGAGCAAACGCTGGAGGGTGAGTTGAATGGATGTTAAAGAAAACAGTGAACGTAGACGATAGGGGTTTACTGGTTAGAAATTTGGTTGAGGTTTATTGGAGAAATTGATCGTACGAGAGTGTTTACGTTGAATAGGGAAATTGAACGAAGTTTTGAGTTATTTTGGAGCTAGGTTTCAGCTTGTTTGAACGTGTACGAAGAAGTTGATGTAGTTGAATAATGGCGGGTTTGTTTAGGTTAAATAATTGTAAAAGAGGGTAGGATAGAGCATGGTCCATCGTTATCGTACAGAAAATGATTGTATAATTTAATATAATATTTCTTCGCTGAAGATACAGTGGATGATCAAATTCTTATGATCAAAGTGTAGAATTAAAAATACCCTTAAAATGAAATCTATCTTTATAGATAATGTAGATTTATATACTTTTCAAACATTTCTGATGCTTCTGAAAGGTAGTCTGGTAGTAATAAGAATAAAAAGAAAGCTAGCAACAATGAATAACGAATTAAAATTACTAAAAGAAAAGTAGGATCATGTTTAATTTTAAATAAATAGGAAATAATATTTAAAGTAGATATCTGAGTTCCACAATAATTACTGCTATAGAAAGCTATGGATATCATTAAATTAAACATTAAAAAATATAATAATTCAAATAATAGGAAAATTTTAATTTGAAACTTAACTTTAAAAAAATCTTCATCTTGGAATTACAAATTTTAGAAACTAAAAATGATCATTTTCCAGTCAGAAATTTAAAGTTAGAAATTCGAAGTATACAATTTTAAAACTGTTAATATTGCATTAAAAATTACAATTAGACATCCAATTTATACTTTTACACTGTTGCTTTACCGGTAGAAATTAATTCATCTATGAGATAAAATTCATGTCTGATAAAAACACAGCAAAACCTATTATAATAGGTTACTAATAATCGTGTTTTACGATTATCAGTTCTTAAGAGCGTATACTGTATGTCACAAAGAAAAAGAAAAAAGAAAAAGGAAACAGTAACAATTTAATTGAACTGAAAAAGTTGTTTATGTCAGAGAAAGGTAAGGAGAGAAAAATTCTTAAGGAATCAGACAGGATGTAGTGGAGGAAAGTTGATGTTCTCCTGAGAAGAGAGAAATTCGAAAGAAATTCTCCTGGAAAAATGAAATTTAAACGAACTTCTGACTCGACACGTGTTTCATGAAAAAAGAAAAAAAGGAGAAAAAGGGGAAAAGAAACTCACGTGCATCTAGATGGAATATGAAAATGCATTTCCAAGTGCGTTTCACCTTTCCACTGACAAAAGCGACTTTTTATTTGTGAATTATGGAGAAACGAAGCAAACGGAAATCCCACTTGCTGAGAATATTCTTTTAGCCCCTGGCTAAAATAACGGAATTAGTCAAGTTTCGTGATCCGTCGTGTATGCATGTTTCAGAATGTGCATTAATGTAAATATTTCTTTGTATTGCAAACATTGAAATAATTATTCGACGATACTACGTATTAATACTGGAACGAGAACGATTTTGAGGAAATTATGTTATTGGAAAGTGAAGTATAAGCCATCATTGCGGTGGCATTAATAAAATAATGTATTCTGAAAGCTATTCGGCATTATCAATAATACTGTTTGCTATTAACATTACTAACATATTAACCTGTTTATTAGTAATATTTATATTCATAGATCAATAACAGTCGAATATTAAGACAGTAATTATTATATTAATTTTCCGATCGTGATAAATAAAAGCGAATTTCGGACAATTTACAGAAATTCAAAATATAGGATCACCCAATTTATACATTTACTAATAATAAAACACCAAATATTTGGAATTTTTTAAATTCTTTTCTTTTTTTATCAAAAGTATGATCCATCACAATTATGGAACAGAATTCAAATGTGCACCATGACTGTGAAATTTTCAATAACTTTTTGATATTTGACTGATGTTATTTCACAAATTATGTGAAATATATATGATAGATATATAGTAGCTCGCAAAAATACACGAACCCCTTTAAAACAGAATAACTTTTTTTCAAATTCTACCAAACGACTTTAGTTTCCTTTTTTTGAGAAGTTAGAAGGATTAGTTTATTAGTAGATGACGGGAAAATAGTTTTTTGAGAAAATTGCATTTGGTAGAAATAATGAAGAAAACAACAAAGGTTGCTCTTTACAACTTTTTTATCTGAGTCTGTAATGAAAATTTAAAAACAATATATTTGACTGATTTATGCCAATTATATTGTGTATATGTATGTATGTATGTATATAAAATATATATATAAAAAATATATATATAAAAGTTACTCTATTTTAAAGGAGATTCAAATACTTTTGTGACAGACTGTACATAGCATTTGCTCCGCAAACTTATTCCCATTCAACGTTACATTACTCTCTAATCATCAAATCATTTTAACAATCGCTCTAGCACTATCCCTAAATGTAACCTCAAAAGTGCCTCGACCAATTTCCGTGGACCTTCGGCAACACAGACCCTTCTAACACACACACACACACACACACGCGTGCACACATATATTGAAATGGAAAAGCTTCTCCGTAGAAAAGACGCACGATTCGCCGATTTCTTTCCCCGCAATGGTAAGTATCTGACGGTGGCTCTTTATAATCCCAGACAGGATTCCCCCCTCGCATCGACGGGAAAGTAAGAACAATACCCGAAACGCAGACATACGGAATACACTTGTAACAGGTCTGACTTTAGTCAAGATGGTGGAACAAGCTATGGATGGAAACAGTGGGATGAAAAAGGGGGAGGTGGAACCATTGGAGGAGGTTTGGGGAGGAAGGGGGAGGTTGAAACGGTAGGAAGATACTCCTTCGCCGTCTCCGCAGTTGTAATTTATTTAAAACCGCTCGCCGTAAATATATCCTCATCATTTATTCAGCGGCTCGGCAGTTTCTCGACTGCAGGGGTGTACGCTTTGCTGCGTTCCTCCTTACCTATCTACAGCGCGGCTCAGAAGACCGTGGCTGTTCCGTGGTGCAGTGGATTCTCGCGAAACAGGGGCGGATCCATCTGACGGGAGGGTATTCAACCTCGCTTGGAAACCTGGGCTGCCGGTCTTTTCTTTTAGCCCGTGTCTTCCTTGTTTTATAGTAACGCTCTTAGGAGCGTAGGATTTAAATTACTCGCGAAGAACATAATCTTGAATGGAATTGGTTTCTGTTGCGGCACCACCGTTATCGATCCTTCGTCGTCCGATGGATTTCTAATATTTCTCTCAATGTTTGACGAGTTGGACGTGTTATTAGAAATTTTGTGGGGATTTTACTGTCGAAGAATTATTCGGTGGTTGGATTTATTTCGTTTAGTACGATTGGTGGTGAACGATCGGTTTAGGTGATTTTAGCGGTTGATATTAATACGCGGTGGACTCACGGTGCTAGATTTTGAAATTTGCGTAATCATTTATATCACTTTCGTAGGGGTGATAATTATTCATTCGATGTAGTTGAATACTGTAATTAATTTTGATACTTTTCAATGCTACGTGGAACGTAAATCGTAGTACAGCTAGGATGAGCGTGACTCTATAGCTCAAAATAAGTTTAATTTGGTGGTTGATATTGCTGGCATTGACAATTACAAATTCAATAGAGTGATAGTGCTAGAGTTTGCAATTTATGCAATCATTGATATCATTTTCGTAGGAGTAATAATTATTAATTAGATATAATTGAATTATGTACGGTCATCCAACTTGTATGCTTACGTGTTTCTTTTTAATAAAACACAAACTGTTTGAAAGCTTTTAAATTTGTTTCTTTCTGTTGGAAGTATAATCCATTATATTTTTGAAACAGAATATCATTCAAATTCGACTAACCAAATTTTCAATGACTTTCTGACATGTTGCTGAAGTTATTTCACAAATTGCAACTCAAATGTTGTTCTTGAGGTTATTAATTGTTTCTATCTTGTTAACATAGACTCAAATTTTAAAAAGAGCTCCGCAAAAAAATTTAATGGTGTCAAATCGCATGATCTTGGAGGTCAATTGAAATCTGCATTTCGTAAAATTACATGTTGGCGATATTTCGATCGCAAAAATTGAATGTTTTCTCGAGCTGTGTCTCACTTATCACCGTTTTATTGAAAATAGACATCAGACACATCAATATGATCCAATTCTAACTGTAAAAAATCACTCAACATTGATTGGTATCCCTCAGTATTCGTAGTAACAGCATTTCCAGTATCATTTTCGAAGAAAAGTGGTCCGATGATTCCATTTGCTCAAAAAGTGTCACCGAACATTGACTTTGTGTGTATGTAAAAATTTTTTATGAATAACACGGAGATTTTCATCACCCTAATTACGACAATTTTGCTTATTAACGAATCCATTCATTGCGAAATGAGCTTCACCACTAAATACAATTTTTCTTGAAAACAATGGCTCCATTTCCATAATAAATTTGAATAATATAAATGCGTTGCTACAATGTATACCTGTTCATAGTTAAAATTATACTATATTCTACTAAAACAACACCGCTTATGTCATTTGAAAAGACATGATGTGTAAACATTATACAGTGCTTTCATCTATGCGTCGCATTTGGATGACCCTCTATAATTAATTTTAATATTTTTCTATATAACGTGGGATGTAAATCGGATGAGAAAGATTCTCCAGTTCAAAATAAATCGAAATGGTAGAATAATATTTTATCGTACGAGGCTTAATTTTTCAGAAAAGTGACACTGAAGATAAGTGAGTGGAAGCACGCACCTGATCGATGTTTAGCATAACGGATTTTATTATTATTCAAATCGTTACTACTTCATTTGCATATTTGTAGAACTAATTAATAGCAAAAAGAGCTTTGATATTGTATCGTATACAGCAGCAATCATAGTAGCGATCTATAGTGAAATCTATCACGTCAGACATGAGCCAGGTGCAGGCGCACCCCATTAATTTTTGAAGTTATTTTCCTATAAAACGAAACCACGTAGAACAAAATGTTACGATATCATTTCCACTTATTTTTAGCCATAGAATCTCGTCACCTCATTTGTATAAGGTATAATTTTTTGTATAAATGAATCTTAATGTTAATAGATAATTCTTTTAAGAATTTTACTATATCAATGTTATACTATTACTATATTAACGAATACAGCGGTTTATAATGATTAACTTTTTGTCAATTTTATACTGATAATTAAAAATATGGTATACTACCGATGACTAGTATTGCAATTGAATAATTGAATCCAATAATGCTATAAATTAGAAATAAAATATATTTACACTAGTGGACTTCATGATTAATTTCAATAAGTTTGCGTAATTTCAATTTAGAATTAATTAAATTGCAATTATTTTAAAGTATAGTACTGTTCTAATTCGATCATTTTTCTACTATCTTTTTCATTTTTCATAAGCTTACGCAAACATTGACTTGTTATCTGTAAAATTCGGAACTATCGTCATAATTAAAAGTAAAATATAAAAACTATCCTTTCTGTATTTTTAGATATATAAATACTTCTTAATTGCAATGTTTTTGTTAGACTCATAACGTGTTGTCATCCCTTTTACATTACTTTCAAATTAAGATTTTAGATTCAAATTCGATTGAAAGTTTTAAAATTGCACTTTTAAGTAAAGTTAAATTTACAATTGTGAGATCTTCATACGAGTATCAACTTTTCGTACAATATTGCGAATGAAATATCTAATCTAATGCCTTGATACTTTTTTATAGGAAATAAAGAGCTTCATCGACTAATTCACTATAGATTATATGATTCCATTTAAAAGAAAATGTACGACCTCTACGCGTTCACCTGCAAAAAAAACTAATTACTCCAGATTATATCCCCCTCGAGATCATTCAATTCCTCTTTCTGAATCATTCTTCATGCAATAGGCAATTTACGAGTAATTCGCATTTATAGGTTCAAATTGGACACCCTGTGTATCAATTCACAGGCGCCATAACAACGAAGAATTAAAGAGGGTCTAGTAAGTTCGAGGAATCTAAAGTTTCCTCTTCAAATTTTTCCTCAGCTCCTACGTAACTAAAAGTTCGTTTATTTATAATTGTCTTTTTAAGTAGTAAACATGTAACATCGTTATACCGTACATATTTTCCTCCATAAACACGCGCGTAAGCAAGTCGGCGGAGTATCAGTTTTGAACGTGTAATATACCCGTATAGTTAGCTACGAAGAGGATGAAGTCGTTTCACGTCATTGAATTTTAAATAAAGATGTTAATGGATTCTTATTACGGAAAAGAAGTACCTTCCACGTCGTTCCAGTGTCCTTATCGGCGTCGTTAAGGACCGTGAAACGATTATAAAGTGTGTTTTATCTCGTTGAACCGGTGAAACGCGCAAGAAAACTCGTTTGTGCTTTGGCAAACACTTTAACTATTTTATAGGCTTTATGATACTCTCCCCCCAACTCCTCTCCCTGTGTGTTACGTTATCCAAACTTGCCGAAAAAGAAGTAGAACGTTTACTCTTTCCATTTATTCCGTTCGTGATTTATTAAAGAGTTTTTTAATCCTTTAATTCGTAACACGGAATTATTCCGTTATAGTATGAACAATTGGTAAAATAATCATTGGATTAAATCAATCTTCTTGTCGACGATGATAACAACGTTAAGCGTGTATTTTTTAGCAGATATGCAATACACGTTAAGAAATTGATCGAATCTAAAGGATTCGATGAAAAATAGGTCACAGGTTGTTATAAATTTAACATATTATAGCACGTTGTTTCTCCGTGTTGTTAATATCTTATGATATGCACGATTATTTATCTGATAATAATGGAGCTACTAGAATAATGTAGCATTCTGATGCTTCGTTCACTTTAAATTTCGAGCAGGTTAAATATTAAATTCGGTTCCTCTGACCGTGGAGCAAATCTGCCGCCATTCTGTATAGATCATCCATCTTTTTAAATTCATTACTGAAATAATTACCATTCTTTGTTGTTAGTCGGGAAAAAATAATTAAGAAAAAACAGTTAGATAAAAGATTGTATTATTCTGTAAATAAAGGTTCTTTCAAACCGAGTTTAAAGCAAACAATATTATTTCTTAACTGATCGCTCTTATTTTTTATTGTATGTAATTAGTGAAATAATTTTATGGAGCATCGATATACAAATTTTCCCACGATTAAAGACGATACTATTATTTCTCAACTTATCATTCTTATTCCTAACATACTAGGTTATTGCATATGAAATGTCGAATTTTTTTAATGAATATTAAACAGTCTAGATTTCTTCTTAAAATAGGTTTATTTAAACGGAATAAGATCCATTTGCTTCGATACACTTTTCCCAATAAGACTTTAACGCATGAATGCCTTTCTTAAAGAAATTCTTATCTCTGGAATCAATAAACTCTGTTATAGCGGTTTTAACATAGTCTTCGATTTGAAAGAATTCGAGTCGTTTAAATAAGTGAAAATCTGTTGAAGATGAGTCGGGTGAATAAAATGGATGTTGAAAAATTTCGTACTTCGATACATTAAATTTTTTAATTGTGTTTTGTGATGTATACTAAAAAGTATAGGCCCATGTCGATTAATGAAAGATGGCTGTAGAATTTTCAACTTTTCATACTATTCATCGATGTATTGGCAGTATTTTTCGGCTGTGATGGCCTCCCCACTTCTTAGAAACGATTACAGAATCACTGCATTCGCATTCCACTAAACAGTTAATAAAATTTTCCGTGGTTGAAGTGGTGGCTTCGATGTATGAGGTGGCTCACTTTTAACAAGCCATTGAGCAGATCTCTTCTGATTGTCATGAAGAACTCATTTCTCATCACAAGTGATGATTCCATTGAAAAGTGGCTCTCGAAGAGATTTAATTAGTAGCGAACAAACGTTCAGCCGATTCAGTTTATTTCCTTCGTTTAATTTGTATTCTACCCATTTGTTCATTTTTTTAACTTTGACAATAGCAGAAAGGTGTTGCAATATTGTTGAATGGTTAACTTCCATTCTGATAGCAAGTTCCCTTGATGACAAACGTGGATTTATTTCCACCAATGACTTCACGTCTCAGGTCTTATTTCTAAGAGAAAAATCTCCAAAATGAAATTTCTTAAACCAACATTGTACTTTTCTATGATTGATAGTGTTCTTCCTAAACGTTTAGTTTATATTTCGTGTGGCTTTCGTAGCATTATTCCTAAGTTTGAGTTTGTGTAACAAAATTGTAGGAAAATCAACAGAATTTATACTTGTAGAATACTCAAAATTGCTATAAATAAACGATTTTGAAAAAAATTTTCTTGGCAAAGTATCACCTTGATAATAGACAATAAAAATTTAAAAGATGTTATGTCATAAACAAAAGCGTGACACAAGCAGAGAGACAAACGTTTGCGTGTAATAAAAATACATTTCATGTACACTAACCTAATATACACATAATGTTAAGTTTTCACCTAAATTCGCGACATTGATATATATATTTTTTTTAAATAAAATTATACGTAGAAATTTAGACAACAGACTATTTTTATTTTTATTTTTTCTATAGTACAATATATTATGATACAGTGTACATAAAAATTACAAACTTTCGGGACAACCTAATATATAGAATCACTTATCTTCAAACAATGGAGACTTTTACATACGTCCAATAAAAACTGATATATGAAAAAGAATGTTCAAAAACATTATTATTTATTAGAGATAATACTAGAATTATTTCATTACGTTTCATATTTATTTGCTAATTCTTCTAGTTCATGCTTCTAGTATAAAGGAAACGATGTATCGTTGTTCGGTACTAAGAGGGTTAATATTGTCTTACATTACTCGAAGTATCGACATCAACGCATCTAGAACGTGTGTACTGAGAAATTGGAGTGTCTACATGTATACTAAACCATGTAGATGTTAGTATTAGGCTCGTCGAGATGAAGAAACAAACCACCGTGTACGCAACGAAGGCGTAAGCACGGCGTGTGCTACACTACGCAGTTAATTGCCGCTAATTATCGCGCTTATCACGGTTCAAGCTTTCCTCTTTGCGCCTCTGTCATTGCCTTTTGCTTCCTTCACCAGCTCTTCTCGCCCATTCTGTCATGTTTCCCTTATTCCACACTTCCTTCCACCATCTAAAATCCACTTGTGGGTAGGTTTGTAAGTATACAGGGTGTTTCATAAAATGTGATACTCACTTTAGGAATAGTAGACAGAAGACACAAGAATAGTGAAATAAGTTTTCATATAGGGTAATCTAAATGCAACGCCTAGATGTTAGGTGTCAGAACTACCAATCTTCCAATTGACACCTAGGTTGGTATTATAGCGATCTCGATCGATGCTCGGTTGTTCGAGCGCTCTTCCGTCTAGGCAAGCACCACGTGCAGATCGGCATGTAGAGATTATTAGTGTACAAATAAAATATTAACCGTTTGAGTGCCACGGACATTTGTAAAAATTCAGTCGAAGAACGATCGCGCTTCTTTCGTCTTTTCTTTCCTTTTCTCGTTTACGTTACTTTGAATTTTAATAAATGCAAAAATTCTTTTTAACAACAGCTCGAAATTTACGAAAGCATAGATATTAATTTAATAGAATCTTGATAAATCGTAACAGTAAAGACACACATTGACAAAATTCGAACGTGCAGTTAGTTTAATTCTACAGACCGTTTAGCTGGTACTTTTGGGCACTGAACAGGAGAAGTGCTATCGCGCCGCTTGGCACTCAAACGATTAAACAAATCTGTGTGACTCTGCCTTATAAATTTAACCCTAACATTAGGTACTGTATTATGGTTAAGCATTATATATTTTTTAAATGATATAAGCTGTTTTGTTTTAGTAGAAGTACAATTTTAATCATGGATAGGTATACATTGCAACAATGCATTTACATTATTCAAACTTGTTATGAAAATGAGGGTTCTTTAAAAAATACTTATTGCAAAATTCGTGAGTTTTTTACGTAAATAATCGGTTAAGTGAGTCTTCAATTCAAAGATTAGTGAAAAAATTCGAAAAAATTAATTGTGTTATTGATAAACTAAAAAGTGGAAGACCAAAAACTGTATGCACAAATGAAAATATTGCTGCTATATCTTATGACTATGTATGGAGAATTTTGCATAAAGATTTGCATTTACACCCGTACAAAATTCACCTAACCTAGGGGTTGAAAGAAAGAGACCATTTACAACATCATAATTTCGCTAATTCCATTTATTGAACAATGAACAGTAGATCCATTATTTTCAAATAACATTTTGTTTCATAATGCATGTATTTGTTAATATGTTCCTTGCCAAGCTGCTTTGGACTAACAAGGGAACTTCGACAACCCGAAAATTCTGATTTTTTTGAAACTATTTATAGGGGTCCTCAGGAGAAATATGGGACAATCTTTTTTATACCCTTTTTCGGTTCTTCGGTTGTGAAAACAACCCTTGAATGAAGATAAGTGTTACCCTATTTCCTTGTATATCTTTAAAACTATGGTAAATATAAAACAATGTTTATAATAAAAATTTGATGGTTTTTATGGCTTATAAGATGATGCTATTAAATTAATAAAAATACTAATTGTAACGTATTCTTATTTCCTAAAAATTGATAATAAAGGACAACAGAATCTTGTTGAAGTTTATAAATTTAACGATAATGAAATAAATATCTTTGTTCATGTTATTGTTTACACTTTCATATTACGTCATATGGTAAAAATATACCAAAAGTCCACACACTTACTTAACAATTGAAAACGCATCGTTCGAAGTGTAGTGATGATCTCACACAAAACCACGTTTCGATTAAAATTATTTAAATATCACATTGTTCGATAAATGTAACATATTTTTCATATTTATCTACATTTATTTGATATATTTTTTAATATGACAAAATTCAAAATTTTTCACAGTAACGATGATAAAATATTACTTATTTAAACAAACAATTTTGATCAATTTAATAGCAGCGTCTTATAAAGCACAAAAATCCATCAAATTGTTATTATAAACATTTTTCAAACTCTATTTTAGTTTTCAAAATATACACGAAAAGTGAGGCACCATTTGTCTTCTTTCAAGGGTTGCTTTCACACCGGTACAACCAAAAAAGGGTAAAAAAACACAATTGCGCAAAACTTTTTTTGAGATCCCCTACAAATTTGCAAAGTTTAAGAAAAGCTAAGTGTTTTCGGGTTACTGAAGTTCCCTTGTGAGTTAGTCACTCGGTAGAACTTATTTATACGAACGGGATGGTAGACAGAACTTATGCACCAACTTAAATACTTCTTTCCTCATCAGCGTTCTTTATAAAATTGTTTACCCATCGCGAACCTTCCTCTCGGCTCTCCTTAACTTCTCCTTCCTCCTTAAATCACTCTATCTATTTGTACATGTTTATCTATCTCATCGCATCTCTCTGTTTACCATCTTCACTTCATCTCCGTTCGTCCAATTAGCCTTCTTTCTCTTTCACCCGTCAGAGATTCGTATCCGCGTTTCCGTCGCTCTTCAGCAGTACAACTTCAGCTTCACCTCAGGCTCGTTACATTAATTAAACAATATTTGCGATTAATATTTGAGATAATCATCAGCGCCTCGAAGCAGCCTCTGCTGGCTGGCAGAGGATGCGGAATATCGCGCGTGCTAATCGGGTTAGCGCTTTCGTGAGCCCTTCTGCTTCCCTCTTCCCTACCATTTCCTCTCATCCCTACTCCATAACTTTATACACTCTGAGGCTATAATTTATTTCTTTAACGGACCTTGGATGTGTACTCCTTGTTCTTTAAAAGAGCTTGGTGAAATTTTTCTACTTTTTTTCGAACTTTAAATGACTGTTTTGTGGGTTAATTATTCTAAAGAGACATGGGGGCAGGTTTTTTTATTCAAATTTCGTTCAACGAAGTTCAGCTAAATATTGAAATGGTCAACATGTAAACCACGTGTGTCGATCAGTTAGTTTATATACAGGGTATACCAAAAGAGAAATGATTCAGTATTTATGTGGTACACAAGACACACCATGCTGACAAAGAAGGTTAGGTAACTCAAAAATTCAGAAAATTTATGAAACTTTGCGTATAAGTGAAGTACGTCGTTGTTAATACAACTTTATTTTTCCTGGGTAACATAATTCAATTTTAAGAAGTGAAAATCATTCCTTGAAAAGAATTCGGAATTTTCTTTGTCGAGAAATATCTCAAAAATGCTGAGAAATATATAAAACAAGTTAAAATAAAAGTTAGAGGGGCAGTCTTTTCTAAATCGCTATGTGATACCAGACGGCAAAAATCTTGAATCACTGAAAACGAATCTCGTCAACTACTCTCTCAAAAAATTCTTTCAATTCAAATCCCTCTGAAAAGAAACCCGAACTAATCACCGGAAAAACAACGAATTAAAACGCTACTACCCATTTGAAATTCCAGCGCTTCGGGGTTAACTGCAGGTTTCAGGCCCACATCTTTCTTCATTTTTTATTTTCAGTACTTATATAAAATACACACATCTATGTATCTCTCTTAATGAAAATAGAGTGTTACTAACAAAACAGAAAGTTGAAAAGACCCAATTAGGACCTCACTATAGCTCTTCCACCAAGTATACAGTGTAATATAAAAAGACGGAACACAAAGGGTTAAAACAGCGAGAGGGGCCTCCAAAATTCAAACTTAAATAGGAAAAAGGGGGGCAAGTTGCATTTGTGTCAAATTAACGAAATGTTAATTTGTGTAAAATGAATTTGCACACAAAATTTTGAAAGATTAGACATTTCAACAATCATTTATCCAAGACAGAAGTGTATGTTGTCAGGGACAAACTGGATAAATAATAAATAATCTTTAAAATATTTGATTTTCTTGAGTTTTAATTTAAGACCACTTAGTGTCCTTATGAAAGAAATATATCAACTGATATTCGTTACAAAACGTTGAAATATTTCTCTCATTAGGACGCCGTTTACATTCAAAACCCTCAAAACGACGAATGACGAAAGCCTCGAATCACTGAAAATGAATTCTCTCAATTATTCTCTGAAAAAATCCTTTCAATTCAAATCCCTCTGAAAATAAATCCCATGCCAATCAATCACCGAAACAACAACGAATTAAAACGCTATTACTCAATTGAAATTCCAGCGCTCCAGGGTTAGCGGCAGGTTTCAGGCCAGTCGAGACGCCCACGTCTCTGTTCTTCTCTCCTCAGTTGGCGGCGCAGTTTTCTCCTCCGCTGTTCGTCAACAAGGTGATCGGTAGCGCTCCAACGTCCTTAACATCAACGACACCGTCACTTTGGACTACGAGCGATCATCGGTCTGGTAATCTGCATGATATGTTGTCCTGGTCAGCAGCTGGATGGCCAGGACCTTTGTGCGGTTGCTGCAAGCCGGGAACCGGTGATCTTCACAGGAACAGCAGTTTAGCTGAGTTGAGAAGAAAAGCTCAGGAACACTCTACTGCCTCTGCACTTCTCGGTGGATTGGCCAGTTTTCCTGGAGGATTGCCTCTACCATTGCCTCTGCCGTTACTACCGCCATTATTGGGGCTACCGAGGAGGCCTGAACATCATCATCACCATCTGCCAAGCATAGTACATCAGATACAACCGACCACGAAAGAGGATCCCTAGGATCGTGTGAAACGCTCGTTTGACGGGCTCGTTGTCCATTGACATTGGACATGTTTAATCGTTTCGGAACGCTGATTCGTGGTTTTTCTATTCTTTATTTCCTTTTTCTCTGGATTTATACGAAGGATCGAAGAATTCATCGCGCGAACTGTTAGGAGGTTTGCAATATCGATGGATCGTTTTAAATGTTTCAACGTGTTGATTTTATCGGAGATGCCGGATTGTGATTGATTGTTAGATTTAGTAATTGTTATTAGGGGTGTACAAGAACTTGAAATTATTGTAACATGGTGTACAACTAGTTGAACTTAGGATGGATCTGTTAGGTCCACCCCGGGGAAGTTTGCGCCGATTTTCGAGAATAAATGAAACTCGATGGTGATATAAGTTTTGCACTCTAAACTAATCCTTTTGTAGATCATATTCACGTTTTTTCACTCCAAATCAACTCTTTTTGCAGGTCTTATTCACCTTTTCACAGATCAACGACATACAATTAATATAAAATGCTTATTTAATGTAAAATGATATTTATACATAATCGTTCTGTTGCAACTATCACTCCTACAGATTACCATAATTATTACATAAATATATACATAAAATTACCCCGCACAGTAGCAGGAGAACCATTATAGATGAATTTATGTGTGTATATAGGTCTAAATATTTTTTATGTTAAATAAGTGTTTCGTGCTAATTTTATGTCATTTTATGTTATTTTATATTTACGTATTATTACATATGTGCAATAAAGTTTTTCTTTTGGACTAATAAGTTTATAACAGATAGTTTTTCGTAAAGGTAATTTAAGAAAACGAATTTGTAGAAGAACTTGAGTTGCAAAAGGGTGAATTTGATTTACGGAAAGGTGAATCTGTTCTATGAAAGGGTGAATTTGATTTGCAAACAGGTGAATACGATCTGCAAACGGATAAATTTGAAGAGCAAATCCAGTATATGAAGTTCTTATGCAGGGTGGTCCAATAAGAATCAGCACTTGAATATCTCGATAGTTTTTGGAGATATAACAAAATTTTATTAACAAAGGAACTTCAGTATAGAAGGGGTTATAATAAGGCAGTAATAATTTTTCAATAATTGGAGGAGTTTCGGAAATCTCAAGGTCACCTCCACTTTTTTAACACTAATCGTATCAGCACTTCACATATACCTATTTTTACCGTAACCAATCATTTGATCGGTTACGAAGTAGACGTTGCTTTTTCGAAAGAAATTGTCAATTTATTGTAGGCAATAATACACAACATAACTTTTAAATAATAATATATTTTCATCTTTATATGTAATATAAACAAAAAATGATTGGGGCAGCGTTTATTTCATTTAGAGATAAATAAAGGATGATTTTGTTTTGTTAATTGCATTTTTTCCACATGATAGGTTTTTCCTTCATACATTTTCTGCAGACATATTTTCTACAAATCATACAAGATTTAGTTGTATTATTTTCCTTGCAAAATCTTGTTTGACATATTTTTCGCGAATGCAAAATATTACATGGGCCACTTGATGTTCCTTGTACATTTTTCTTTTCTTCTTGAAGAAATTCGTGATAGTTTTTGGCAAGCTCTTCTGCTAATTGTAATAGAAATTATTGTTTTTATATCTTTCGATCAATTATTTTCTTATAAAGGATCTATGCATTGATACCGGCTAAATCAAGGATGTTGAGAAAAACTTGCACAGGCCATCTATAAGATTTGGACTTCATCTATGACATTTTCTATAAAAAAAAAAAAAGAAAATATTAATCTATGTATGTTGAAAAATGTTTAGCTTGAGATATTTTAACTTTAATTTTTTTTAAACTTTTAGATCTTTCGTTCATGCTAATGTTACAGTGTTATCCTTTATACGATGACTTACCATGATCCATCATAATACCAATAAGAAAGGTGTTCAAGAACAATTAAATACAAACATAGTGAATACTTCTTACGCTTTTGCGGATCTAACGTTCTAGATTAAACGTCTTACATCTCGATTTACTTGCTTGTAAATTTATACTGTAATCGTCTTCGACGAGATCTGTATTCGTCTTGAAAGTATCTATTAGCTGATAAACACGAAAATATGAGAAACAAAAAATCTAAGAGGTTCTACAAAATTAAAATTAGAATATCTCTTAAATTAAAAATTGTTTGGCATACATAGATTAACGGTTTTTTCTTTTTATAAAAAATGTGGAGCTGTATCAACTGATGTATAAAGAAATATACAATTTCGTTTAAAAAAGTGAAGGTGATCCTGAAATCTCCAAAACTCTTGCATTTGCGGAAAACTATCTCTATCTTATTACAGTCCCCTCTGTACAGAACAACTTTTGTTAAAAAAACTTTTTCATATTTCCGTAAACAACGAAGAAATATTCCAGTGCTAATTCTTATTGGACCACGCTGTATATTCTGAAACGTTAGCTTTTCATGTACTTTTTGAAACTCTATTCGTTACAGTTTCTTCTTGGAGTTGTACTGTTTTGAATATGGAAGAGAATAGAGTACATTTCTGACACCTAATGTTCTTCTACCGAAAATGGAAGAATGCTACTGAAACAGCAAATGAGGTATGTAATGTTCACGGAAAAGATAGTCTACCAGAGAAAATTTATAGTTGGAAATTTCAATCTGAAAAGAAACAAAAAGAAAAACAAGATCAAAGTTTTTATAATGGTAAAATTAAGTTTTCAAACTGCCGGAAAAACGAAGAAAATTGAAACGAGGAAAGAACAAAACGGTACATATCCCACAAAATAAGAAAAACTGTTGTTTCAAAGCATGAAATTTATTTATGTAAATAAAAGTCGGCGTAAGTTTTCAATTTGCAATTTTCTAAGTCTAATAGTTTCCGAATTCTAGGCTTTATTTAATCGTAAAAGGTGAAAAATAGAAGGAAAATAGTGCAATAAACATTGGAATATTTGAGAAAAATCTTTTCTTCTGTGTATCTTATACTAACAGTATTCCGAATGTCTATCGTTTTGTATCACCTTGATAATTTCTGCATCGGAGTTGAATTTCGAAAGAAAAATTTCAAACATATTTTCAGGTTCTTGTATACTCCTGGTAATTATTCGTGAAGTTTTGGGAGACTTTGTTATACACTGTCCAGTATTAGTTCGATGCCTTTTTAAATATTTGTTTCCATCTTCTCTTTTTGTTTTTATTAACACATTGCCGACCAATCGAGAAGACTTCCCTGTCTTATGAAAGCAAGAAATATGCGTGAATTTTGTGATACACCATTGCACAAATTTGTCCATTTCTAACTTTAACACACTTTTAATATATTTATAAAATATTAAATGTTGAAATAAAGTAAAAATATATACTACGAAATAGATTATAAAATATGTTTATATATTAAAATATAATTATATATTTTATAAATATATTATAAAATATATATTTTCACTTTATTTCAACATTTTACCAAACACTTTACTTTGATACTTATTACTTTGACGTAATACCAAGTATTAGAAAATTATTTTATTATTTCAAATTATTGGCATGCTTTATGATTAGTGGCTAACTATGGTATGTATTACTTCTGAAAAAAAGTATTCAACGTGTTCTTTTTTTTTTATCAGCAATGGTTCACAAACAAGGACTGAAAATTTTACTCGAAGTTGAGAATAGTGAACATATTCAACGAAAATTACGTTGATTCATTTTAGAAAGCAAGACGATTAAAAGCAAGATTAGTAGCGTGAACAAAACAAATGTAGACAGAATCTGACAAAGGAAAGTCTACTCTTGACATAAGTCTCTTTATTGTCTCAAAGACATAAATATTTAGTGAAAAAATAAGGTTTGAAATATTAATACAACAGAATTGGACATTTTATAAGTTACAACTTAATATAGTTCACTGGAACTGACACTTTTGTTTTATATTTCATCAAAATATCTTGAAATGTTTGCATTTCTTTCAAATGTTGCTTTAATGTTCTGTGTTTCAAATAATCATATTTCCGTATAACTCCTTTTTTTGTTTACTTCTATTATAATTTATTGAAAACATGTGTCAATTAATGTGTCACTAAAAAAACATAAATGCTTAAATTCAATTTATGACAACTTAAAAAATTTTGTTAGAATTTTATCTTTTACCTGTTTTTGACAATATTAATCACAGAAACAATACATGGACCATCCATGCACAAAAAATTTACATGACTGATTAAGGGTTAACCCTTTGGACTCGAAAGGTGAATCTTAGTCGCCATTTTGTTCGATACAGCAACTCGAACGACAATTAAGAAGCGACAATAACTGTTTTTTTCTTTTTTAGATAGATGTCCTTCCTCTTTGCATTTTAAATGTTTCATAATACAGAATTGTGTTTAATTAAAATTATTATTTCATATAATAATCTATCCTTGATGATTGTAAAGATTGAGCCAAATTACTCAATTAGTAACAGTGAAGATAAGTTCGATTTTAGATTACTTCAATACCAGAATGAATAAGTTCATAAATGAGAGATTTGAATTAAACAATTGGTTCGAGAAAACGGGAGATTAGAATAAGAGAAAACAGTGAAGCTAATTCTGACAGCACGCAGGAAAGACGAAGTTCAGATAGATTCTACAGATTCTGAGGAAACATCAAGAAGAATAAAATTCAGAAACGATAAAAGAAACTACAGAATCGCAAGTAGCTGTAAATTTGTAACGGAACTATTCGATTTTCCGAATTTTAATCGTCAAAATTATAGATGAAACTCAAATAATTATGTCAAAAAGAAACTAAAAAAAGGTTCAACTTCAGCGCAGAAACTTCGAGTGCAAAGTGTTAAATTAATATCTGGAATAACATTAGAGACAGAGAAATACTGCAAATTGACAAATTTTATATTTTTCAACGTCAAATTTGCAAATCTCGTTCGCGAAAAATCGGCAATGTGTTAAGAGTTACGAAGAAATTCAGTTCTGCAATTTTCGCGCCAACGACTCGACAGAATTGGATAAAAAAGATGACGTTCGGTTAGAAGTACGAAATTGAAATGTGCCTGATTGGTTAAGTTTCAATCGAGTAACTGCGAAAGGGAAAATAGGAAAGTTAACCAGGAGGTGAAATTTGTATGCTGAGCATGTAAGTTTTGTAATATTAGATGTATACAAATTACGTTACCACTTTCGCTAATTTTATTCGAGAACTTCGAGAAGTTCAGTTTATTACGTCGATAGTGGAATACCGAAGTAAGTATTACAATTCTCAAACACTTACTACCTTCGAAGAAATGATTTATTGGTAAAATCACAGATAAACTGTTCTTTAAAGCCATTTTAAAATTTCGTTTACAAAGATTTTCACTCGTTTCTCAACTAATTGCAAGCATTTTTTCCCTTAGCGAGCTGCTTTGCGTTTATAATTCAACTTACTTGAAATATTAAATAACTTGTTTCCGTTGAATTTCGCCGGTAACGACGTAATGAAAGTACAATAAAAGCCCGAAACTTTCGAGAAACTCTTTCATCCCGTTTCTTTGTTCGCTCGCGAAGGAAATGGAAGATCGAAAGGCCAACAGTGCGAATCAAAATTTGCGTCCATGATAATGAAAACTCGGACTCGCGGATGTAGAAGCTGTACTGGACAGTTTCGAAAAGTAAATTGTTCTTTCTTCGCTATAATAAAAGAAAGCTGTTATTTTATTCTAAGATAATCGAGAAATATTCTGTAAAGCCGTGTCTCTTGAATTTTTTCTATATCGAACCTCTTAAAACAATCGAACAAACTGACAGATTGTTGTTAGATTTACTCAATATTAATACAAACAATTTTCAAAGCGACCGTTCGTTCACTTGGACTATTATTTCTTGTATACTTCTCACACGAACGGGTGTTTGCCTTAAACGAAAAGAAAAAAAAAATGAATGAAAGTAATATTTGTCATATTATCGTCAAGTTTTATTTCGACGAGTATCGAAGGCGACTTTTGACAAAACCCTATGATATTCTGTAAATAAATAATTCACAAGTGGACGGTATATTGTTGCAATAGAAGAGACTAATGGTACGTCGACCAGCACTACTGTACAACTAAATATCGTTTCTTTCGATCAAAAAGTGAGGACGATTCATCGATCGCGATGGACCAACACGTGCCTGATGCGCTCTATACTTAACTGTCCATAACAGGCAAAACTGGATCTGTTCCGGTCTGTGAAAGAACATTTGAATATCCAATACAAAGTTTAAATACTTCTCTAATTGTTTGTGTCTTTTTTTTTTCTCTTTTTCTCTCGAACGAAATGGATATCCGTATTATTGTGATGACGATGAGAGTCCATGATTGGGAAATAAAAAATGGGTACTTTGAATTTGTATAATAGACTTTGGAAATTGTTAGATTCTTATTTTGAGAAATAGAATTTCAGTGAAGTTGATAAGAAACAATTTATTTGACGCTCTTGTTGAAATAGTTAAATTGAAAAGGCTTATGGATTATGTTATAGTTGAATTATAATAATACACATTTAACATTTGATATTATACTTATCGGATTAAAAAAAGTATTAAATATTTTAACATTTGATATCGTACTTATCGGATTAAAAATCGAGGAATAGGTATAATAGTACAAATTAATAAAAATTGCAGTAATTAGGGAGAAGTTTCATAGTATAATACAACGAAACTTACAATCACTACACGGATTTTCACTAATTTCTTTTTCTTTTTTTTTTACCAAAGCATAATATGAAAAACTTGTATTCTTTTTGTTTCGACATATTTTTGCACGCATAATCATCACCCGGCCAATTAACCTAACCTAACTTAACTCAGCTGATTGTACCACGATTTTAGAAACACCCTGTATACATTTAGCCAAAATTCTTGGTAAAAATGAAAAGATTGATAAGAAGGAAAATCAGTAATTACAAAATTGCGTTGGAGGCTTCGATTTCGAGAAAAATGCATTTAAAAATGAACGTAATAGATGATACTAATGACTTAAATATTTTAATTTCAATCAGATTTAATTTGTACACAAAGTTCTATTCTGCAAATCAAATTATGACGAACTACAATTGTATTTCTTTAAATAGGAGGATAATTCTTCGTTTTGATTGCTCAGGGCTTGTTACGTTTTCGGAATATACTATTTCTCTCACGTGCAGCCACAAGTAAACTAATAAGTTTGATTTAAAGTAAAATATTTCATTCGTTAGCACTGCTTTCTCCAAAACGAGACCTATACAATTTCGTTATTTTTGATTTTCAATCTTATTTGAAACCAGACGATCTCCCCGATCTGATTAATATCACGGTGTATAAATAATTTCTGTCGTTTTCTATTGCACACTCTAACATCGGTACAATGAATTAATTAAAGTAAAAATACGAAAAAAATCAATGTTTAATTCTAAAAATGTACTTAATTCAAAGAACATGTTCATAAAGCACAACTTGGCAGTTTCATTTTATACAAGAACTTTCTACAAGAATTCTCAACAAAGAGTGTAACAACCTTCTAAAAAAAAAAGAAAAAATATCTTTCTCAGAAAAATGGATCGTACATGCAACGATGATTTTTTCATTACTATAAATATAAAAGGAAACCAAATATGCAAGCCAATGGTACTATTCGATACACGAGATAATTTCTATTACGTGATAGGATAATTTCTATTATCACCCTCAAATCGAGTCTATAACAATTTTCTTGAATTATATGATTACTCTATCGCATTATTCAAATAATACGGATATCCGTATTATCCGAGTAACACGGATATCCGCTTTACTCGCGCGACACAAGCACGCGCCGGCTAAAATGACGTTTCTATCGCTAAACGAAGAAACTGAAAGAGAGAGCGAGAGAGAGAGAGAGAGAGAAATAGAAAAATAAGGGCGAATTTGTGTATCATTCCTTGGATATTCGGATGCAAAGATATGTGTGAATGCCTGTCACTGAAGCAGGCACCTGAAACTCTAGAGAGTTAGGCTGTTCGTTACAGCGAAATTAATGTTTCAAGCAACACAAACTGCAAAAGTTTCAACGGTTTTCTTAATCCTCTTAGCATCCGTGGAGGAGGATGAAATCTTCAATCTTTGTTCTAATTACGTAATCTCTTGCATAATAGAAAGAGACGGAGGAATTGGATCGTGTAATGGAATGAATAATGAAATACCCAGGCAAATACGATATTGATTTCTGTTCTTTCCTTTCTTTACGAGTAGACAGTGTGCCTATTTAATCTACAGAGTACGGATCCTATAATTAAAATGAACTTAAAATAAAGTGAACAACATCGTGAAGACGCTAATAAATAGAAATTCGTTAAAATAATTTTCAATGTCTATTTTCTGATCACAATTATATCACGTTATTTAATTTATTTAACGTATAAAGTACAGAGCCCATTTTTGAAACGTGAACGACATAGCCCCTAAATAAAAATTCATTAAAATAATTTTTTAGTCTATATTGATATTACATAGAGTTATATTACAGTATTTAATTCAGTTCGTTAACATTTACTTTTTTACGAATTCAATAGTCTCGGATCTTAACGTTATTTCGAAGTTTTGATTTCTCAACAAGAACGTTTTCTGGACCTCGTCGTTGCTTTGAAAATGAGATTTAATAAATCGAAACTGAAAAATTGGGACACTCAAAAATAGCAGCGAATACCATAAAGATAATCCTTAATAATCACCTAAATTTGCTTGGAATCGTAAAATCAGCGACTGAAGAGGTATAATTCAATTTTGTAATAATAATCGAAAAAGAATGTTGGGAAAAAGTTATTTACGAAATTATAATTTACGTGGAAGAAGAATATTAGGAACAAATTATTTACAAAGTTGTTGGAAAAAAGTTTTTGTGGACCCAATCTACTAAATCGTACTCTAAATGTTAATGCAGTAGACTGTACGTTTCACTTTATCATATGACAATGGATATGATTCTAATTTATATTAAAAAACAAAAAAAAAACGAAAAAATGCAATCTATGAGTATTTGTGAGGTTATTAAAAAAAAAACAATTATTTGAAGATTCAAAACCACCCTCTCCATACTCTGAAGTTTACAAAGTACGAAATTCGTACTTTATTTAATTATTTCGTTTCTATCGGAACAATGTCGAATTAATTATTTCATATTCGTTAACAGTACAATAATTCAATTCCAATAACTTTTTAATGGAAATACTTCGTTTCGAGGTTATTCTGTGTTTAATGATTTTCACAATGAAATAAACAAAAGGAAGAAAAATGGTATACATTCTGCTATTTCTCTTTTTTAAAGACCGGAAGGACTGTGTTATTATAAATAATAATACAACACGATTCTATAGAAGTGTGATCCAAATGTTAAATTCCGAAGGAAACTGATGAAATGAGGAAAACAAGAAATTACC
The DNA here is from genome assembly GCA_951804975.1 of Anthophora plumipes. Classification (NCBI taxonomy): domain Eukaryota; kingdom Metazoa; phylum Arthropoda; class Insecta; order Hymenoptera; family Apidae; genus Anthophora; species Anthophora plumipes. The sequence goes on from OX638120.1 coordinate 11,311,582, forward strand.
ATTTTTACTAAATATTTAAGTATAATACATGTGCGATACACTGCTAACCAAAAAAAAATTGTAACACCTTAAAAACGAAATTTATCTATAGTGATTTCCATTAATATTAGGACACCCTTTAAAACAGAGTAACTTTTTTAAAATTGAACCAACTTACGTGAACTTTTTTGGGAAATTAAAAAGATTAGTTTATTAGATAACGTGCAAAACATTTTTGAAAAAATTGCAATTCGTTAGAATTGCGAATAAAATAGTAAGGATCTCTTTTTACAAATTTTTTATCTGATTATCTGAGCATGTTACGAATATTTAGAAAATATTTTTTGTAAGTTTTTTGAAAGATGTAAGAATCTTGAAATTTCTATTTTCATCTTTAATCAGTTCTAGCTCATAATGGCGTTAATCAAGTTCGATGATATAAACCTACAAAGTATACTTTCACATTTTTATCTCGAGCTCAGATAAAAAATCTTGAAAACAAAGCAGTCGTTATTATTTTCTTCAGAATTCCGACCAGTTGGAATTTTTTCAACAATCTTTTCACACGTCATTTAGTAAACTAATCTTTCTAACTTCTCACGAGAACTCAATCCATCAGGTCCACTTTTAAAAAATTGATTGCGTTTTCGAAGGTGTGTAAATATTAATATTACTTGAAATTTTGAAAGGGAAGAATGATTAAAATTTCGTTAAAAAAAGTCTCACACTTACCAAGATATAATTAATAATATCCTGTTTTAATACTACATTTATCGAATTAATATAATTCAACCCCAATTGCTAGGTGTTGCAATTTTTCGCGAGCAGTGTACTTTCGTAATTAAATCAGTTTCTTCCGGAACAAGATTATTACACTTCTAAAATTTCTGTCGTAGATCCACATCGAACCAAATATTTCCGTCAATGTTTCCTCTTTTCTAAATATTCCCAACAATAATTGCCACCAATAACTCAGGAGAAAAAGAAACTGTATCTACCTAAGAAACATTGGTGTAAAATACCGGGTACTTGAAAGAATCTCTAGTTTTCCGTGCCTGGTTCAGAAACGTATCTTCAAATGTCATCCAACACACAAATCACACGTCTACGACCGCATGATTCACGAAATAATATCCAACAACGACAGAATTTTCCGAAAATCAAAGTGAAAAACCGATTGTATGATACGAGTGCTAACAATCGTAGAGATCAAGTGAACGGTGTACGTGAATGAACGAATAATAATTGCTGAAACGAGAGAAAGACAGTCCCAGTAAATAGTTCATATGACCATGTGCTGTTTATTATTCATTCTCACATCTCTACGATTCGCGCTTGTGAAGAATTGTTTCGTCTGCGTTGCAAAATACGATTGACCGTTCGTTGTTCTAAATTATGGTTAGGCGAGGTGTAATACGACGAAACGAAAAAAAACCAAAAAGAAAAAAGAACAAAAAAAAAAAACATGGAAACGTAGATAATATTAGTAGAGACCTGTATATTACATCCCGGTGAATTGTCAGTGCTAATTAAGGATAATCTAATAAACAGAATAAACAGTATGTTACAGACTAGCAACTATTATGTAGCCTGAACTGTGGGTAGTGAATTATTCGAATAAACTTGTTCTCTCGTGATCAAGCGTGTGTTTAATAAAGAATTCTGTGTCGTGTTGCCATCTATTTTGTCCTATCCCATGGTGTGAATGTATCGATACTGAATTTTGTGATCATGCGTCACGTCAAATAGATTTTCAGGTACTTTCTGGGTATTAAATGAATATTTTCAATCGTTATTATTCACCCTTGGTGGAAAACAAACGACTGAATTTTAGTTTTGTGAAAACTACTTCTACGATATTTAAAGTTTACTATATTCCTAATCTTATTTCTCACACGTTAATTCTTTATAGTGAAAAGTGCTCTTTCGAAGTAGAATTCTGCTCGTTGAGTTTTAGATAAAATTTTTAGTTTTAGATATTTTTAAACAAATATACATGGTGTCTGATACTATAAACGAGCAGAGATTGATTTTACGCAAAAAAAAACCTTAGTGGAAAATGTGGAATAAAATTTGTTCAATTTTGTAGAAATCTTGTTCTAAAGAAAAAAAAAAAAGAAACAAAAAATTGCAATTGAATTTTTATTAAAATTCTCTTTTACATTTTGCGGTGTCGTTATTTTCTCTATTAAAATTTCCCTATTAAAGAGAGTAACCGTGTTCTGAGAGAAAATTCTGTCTATAATAAAACGATCGATGAAGATTCCAGGAAGTTTTATAATCTGTTCGATCTACTAACTAAAATTTTCACAACCTAGTCGACGTGGTATGTTGCAAAGGATCAGGTGTTCACTTAAGGGATCCCTTGAATCAACTCGGTGCTGAGTGATCAAAGGCTATGGTGAACCTATCAGAGAGATTTACTGGAGTACTAACATCTAATAGCAATTGAGCGTTGAATTACACGCAGTGTACAAAGGAAGGGATTGATCAATAACATGTACTTGCTGATGTATTCGTAATCAGTTTGAAACACGGTGAGCACAGTTAGACGTTGAACTTGATCCTCGATATCAAGTGTTCCTTTGTATTAAGATATTTATACATGTATCGATAATTTCTGAATATTTATTTTCAATTGATAGTATCACTAAAATAAAACTAATGAAAATATCAGAATTATTTAAAAAGTTGAGAAATTCAACGTTAATTCATTTCTATGATATTATTAAAGATTATAAACTTGAGTTTATTTGAGAAATTTACAATTGAAATAGATTAACATATACACCTAGACAGAGCATGAAAATAGCTTCACATAATAAAGTAACAAAACTATATAATGAAAATATTAAAAATATTGAAATAGTTGAGAAATTTTTAATTTGTTCCTATGATATAAGAAATTACAAACTTGAGTTTATTTGGGAAATTTCAGTTGGAAGAGGCAGCGCGTGCAAATAGCTTTACATGATAAAATAATTAGACTATAATGAAAATGTTAACACTTTGATGGCCATTATGCAAAAACTGACACATACCGTCAGTATTGCAACCTTATACAGGCTAAACAGCATGCTTGAAGATAGAAAATCGAACGAATTTAAAAATAAAAGAACAACTAAAATAATTGCATCCTTGATCATCTATGATTTTTAAATTTGCATTTTATTACTTATTATTTACGTGAAAATTAGAGAATCCTGCCGCCAGTATTTTTCACAAATTTGAAAACAAATGTTGGAAGACAAAAAACCAAACGGATTAAAAAAAAGAAAATAGTGTAAATGCGTCTTTGACCATCTGTGGTTTTTAAGTTTGCATTTTATTACGCTAATCGAAGTGTTAGAATTATTGTAATAAATATTGAAAATCTAGAAAATTCCTAGAAAATGATTTATTGTCGCTTATGTAATCAATATTGGTACCGAAGGAAAACAAAATTAATATACACTTTGTTTTTCGTATTATTTCATTCCTGACGTAAGGAACTATCAATTACCTTAAAACACTTGTTCTTAAAGGATGGCTAATTTAGGTACGCTTCGCGAGCTCCTCTCTTAAGAGGGGAACCTTATGTAAATGGCCTGTTTTTCAAGAATTTTTTAAAAAAAATGTAATGCGCAGATTGATTTAAAATTTGAAGCAGCATTTATTAACGTTATAATGTACAAAAGCACATTTTTTATAAGTTTTAATTGTTAATAACAATGGTGCAATGGCGGCTTGAAAATGGCATCCTGTAAATACGCCGTGCAGTGTACAATGCACAAAAATTATCTGGAACAAAAAAATCAAAATGGAATAGTTAGTTTATGCAAAAACGCTCAGCATGACATTCTTCTTTTATTAAAATTTTCAAAATTGCAAAAAAGGCGATGTGTGTGTCGTCGCGTGCGTAGATGTCCCTGTGGGTGTGTCGGCTGCGTGGTTCCACTGAATACCACTCACGCACTACACTGTTACCCGCCAATTTAATATTGGGCAACTATTTCGAACGAAGGGCAGAACACGATGTGTCGAGTGTTCTACCGTCGAATACCCGTACGTCGGATTCGACTGAATGTGGAATCCGCCTCGAAAATGCGCGACGATGAGGTTGACCGAAGAAAGAGTTTTATATCGTCCCGAACGATGGACGATGACAAGAATAAGATAGCAAAAACGTTAGAAATCCCGAACGATGGATTCTAACGATCGAACGTGTCTCGATTGCCTGTTAACGGACGTATCGACAGTCAACGAACGACTGTGTTATCTTTAATTCTCGATAGAGACTATTCTCTCGAATGGTTAGAGAACGACTCTTAATGACGACTGGTTACGATTGCGTCTAACGTGCGAATAGCTAGTCAACGAACGACTGACTCCGAAGACTTCTACCGTACGAATCTTTCTCTTCAGCAGCTCGCTCGATCGCTGCTAAAGAGGGTGACACGCTGATTGGTAGCAACCGAAATGTTAATTACCAATCAGCATGCCTAATGGATATCGCGAACACCCTTCCAGTGCGCCCTTAGCGCTCTTTTTCCTGGAAAAGTGGGGCGATACCTGCTCGGACGCGCGATGTGCCGAAGGTTTGGCAACGGTCTGGAATTTCCGCCAGGTCCGATACAATGGTTCTTTACACGTTGAGAATCCATTGTCGAAAATGACCGTTAGGAAACCGTTCGTTTTTATAACACGTCTTCGGCTAATGAGAACGAAAATTAACTTTACGCGACCGTTTTGTAAAGAAAACTAATTTCTCTCGGCGAGAAATTCACAATAATATGAACAATGGAATTCGTTGTCTCAAAAAATAGCCTTTTCTTCGCGATCGTGTCATAAACCGTGCCAAACAAAAGATCGACCGGCTTTCTGTTCCTTCGGACGGAACAGGCGAAGTTTTGAAGAAAAACCGGATTTTCGGTTATGAACAATTGTTAATAACACTATTTTAAATAAAAAATTAAAAAATCGGATCTCATCGTGTTGAGGAGAATTATTTATAGAATATATATGCCAAGTTTCATAAAGATCGAGTAATCAGTTTTTGAGCTAGGACTCCCAAGAGACGGGTTCCATGAACACACAAATTGAAAAATATTAAATTCAAACTATTTCCTTTGTGCAAAAAATTCTCAAAGAAGAACGTATTATCGTATATATATTTTTAAGATTGATATTCTGAAATCACCGTTGATATATGTGAAAAATGAGTATGAGATAAGTGAATAAAATTCGAAATTCGAGAAACCAGTCCCTTTCGGTGTGATAATTCAAGGTTTAGGAGTTCTAATAATAATCTTTCACGTAACGCTGCGTCGTTTCTAAGATTAACAATAGATTTGTTTAATATTTACTCAAAGATACGTACATGTTTTACTTCTGTCAAAGAGCGTTTGCTCCTGCTGGATGACTATCAATTGCACACAGTAAGTATCATGTGTAATGGCTGAAACAATTCAATATTTTCTCACAGAACTAAGTTACTACAAAAAAGGGATTTTCTTTTTAACTGTGAGAAACTTCAGCATTTCACTTATGAATTTTCTAGGAACAAGACTAGACTGTGTTTGCGCCAGTTCACACATACGGAATTTGACCAATTCGATAATTTTGCCAAAATATTTCCATGTTCAGCTCCCAAACATGTAAATTAATCCTCAACGGACAGTGCCTGTGTTAAATTGACCCAAGTGTTAAGAACAACGTTCTCTTTTTCTTTATATTGTTGAGAGAATAATAAACAGAAAAAGAAGTCTGCAAAATATAAAAAGAATCGTTCAGAATATTCATGGAGAGATAGTGTCAAAAATGACCCAGACATAATCTCCCATACAATAATAATCGTCTAAAGGTTAATTGATTTAGTATAATTCGAAACATGAGAATGTGATACAAACGTTTCTACAATAGGACGTACCCAATCTCTTCTGTTGATCGCTCTTTTTTACGACTAAAATTCATCTTGCCATACTGCAAATAACAAAATACACAAACCAACGTACAAAGAAAGTAAGTATACGCGTGAAAATTGGTTTTTGGTAGAAGATACGAAATCTTACAAATCGTACTTTCGATTATTACCGATCCAATACAAAAATTACATTGTGTGAACCGGCTGGTACCTCGTTCGTACAGACATACAAAGCGAAAAATTTCATAGTGGGCAAAATACAACATTCACAAACAAACAAAAAAAAAGAAAAGAAAGTAATAAATTAATATTAAACCCACCAGCATTGAATATATACCTAATTCTACCACGACCGTCAATTTGACTGGTATTTGAAAAATGTGCTTTCATGTATAGCTTTTTTCATATTTTTAGACATATCTTGTAATTGAAATATTTATTATTAAAATAACTTTTCTTTGTAATCTGCCTATTATATTGTTATTTGAATCTTATCTGGAATATACATTTTCCACAAACATACTTCTTGCATTAAAGACAAGTTGAATTCGTTCTGTTTCTGTTGCACAATCCAATTTGACAGGATTTACGTGCATTAGAATATTATTTTTAATCTCTTGAAGTGCAGTCTATCAATCTAGAGTCTTGTTGCTGTATGGGAATTTTTCATTGACAAATAAACATCAAAATTTTTGAGAAAATAACAGTAAACCTTTGTAGAAACAAATTAAACAATGTTAATATAAATTTTTTAATCTAAAAATCACTTTATAACTCATTTTATTCACTGATCATTTTTATGGGTTTTAGCATATTTAGGTACATTTTAACTGCATAATTAAAACTTAAAATAATTATTCCATCTTATTAAAAATTGTAATAATTTAAAAATAAATAAGACATCTAAAATCTGTCATTTTGACGGACTTGGTAATTCTAGTGTTAAGCGAATTATTAGATGTAGGAACACATTCTTTCCGACTAAAGTCACATAATCAAGTACAGCCATTTAAATTGAAATATTTGCAAGCTGGCAGAAAAATGGTAAAAGATCAACAATAATGGAAATTATTTCGATGGATCGATCTGTTTTCATTTTTTCAAAATAAACTTTTAATTATACCCTAAAAGTCGAAAAGAATTTATTTCTACACCTAATAACAATAAAACGAGCCACGTGAACTGCCAAGCACCGAGAAACCGTGGAGAAACGAGGGCATCCGGAATAATTCGATCAAAGGTAAACCGATCTCACGAAGAACAGAGCCGCAAATAAACAATGAATCATCGATACTCCATCGTTATTTACCCATCTTGAAACCTCACGAACCGTTGATTCCATCAAATTCTTAAACAAAATCCTTTAAAAAAAAAAAAAAAAGAAAGCGAGACAACGTGCTCTATGACACGAGACACGATGGTGCAACAAAGGGATGGGTGACATAGAGGGGAAGGAAGAGAAGGAGGACCTGGTTCGAGAGAAACTCCTGCGTGGAAGGATGAGGAAGAGGGTTGTTGGCAATCAATGCTCCTCATAAGAAAAGCTCGCCCTCTCTTATGGGATCAACCCTCCTCTGGTGAGGTCTGCATTGAGAAAAAGGTAGAGGGGAACATTGGCTAAGGAAGAAGTAAGGGAAAGAAACGAGAACAGAAATTCCTGAACGAAATAGACAAGGATAGAACAAAATACCAGCTACATCGGTTGAAAGGAGACACAACGGTACGAAAGATAAAGAACGAGAAACAGGAGCGAACCGCGATAAGGGGAAATATCTGTTCAGGATGAAAAGAGATACACCGGTGAGAGTAACGAAAATGGTTTCCATTCGTGGAACGAGGACGAAATGGACAGCCAGAGGGAGAGGGATGAAACGACGTGAGGGGGTTGTTCCTGGCTCGACCAACCAGAGACAAGACGCCATTGATCGGCACGTGGCTCGGGGTTGGTTCAACGGATTCCAACAGGATGGAGGAGGCAGCTGGAGCAAGCAGGGGTTCTGCTTTTCCTACGAAAAGTGACCGTGGTGGTGGCAACTACTTCCAAGAAGGTGGAGGTGGAGAAGAGGTCGTCGCTGGTGGTAGGAGACACAGTGGTGGGAGTACAGACGCGTTCTGCACACTCCGTTACACTTACTGGTAAACCGTATTAATCAACGACATCATGGTTTATCCCCCATTCCTCCAACCCACCCCTCACCACTCTCCCACTACTTGGCATCCATCTACCTCAAGCTACTCTCTATCCTCTGGTTCCGCAGACTCCATCGCGATCTATATAGAGAAACGTGTTCACCGACGTTGCCTTACAGCACCCTCTCCGGCGAATATACTCGCCGGACGAAGGGTGGAGGGCGGGGGAGGTGGGTTTTAGGAGAGGGCATGAGGGTGGAAGACTGATAGCGGAGAGAGCGAGGGAACAGGCGTAAAGACGCGTGTATGCGGGAGAAATACGGAACGAATGGAGAAGAAAAGTGGAGGAAAAGAGGCTACACGAGGGGGAGTAGAGAGAGGGGTGGAAGGGTGAATTGATTGTAAGAAACGAGAGAGGCGCGGGGGTATGGAAAAGGGAGGAAAATGAAAAGAAGCAGGAGGAAACGGGAAATGATGCGGTTGAAACGAGCTCTAGAACCAGGGTGAAGTGGAGGCGGGCATGTAGGGAAGGGTTGAAGAGGTGAACGAATATTCGACGTGAGGTAATATGGAAAACATGGGGAGGGAGGGAGGGAGGGTGAAATCGATAGAGAATGGTAAGCGAGGATTAACGATTTGATCGGTTTGCAAATGTGTAACGGAGGGAAGAAGTATCGATGTGAAAAGTCTGAAAATGGGGTTTGCGGTGGAATAAGTGGAAAGGGAAACGAAAACGAATAAACGAGCACAAAATAAAGATAAAGAAGGGGAGGAAGAAAGAAAAAGGAATAGAGCGTTGAGAATAAGGGGAACGGATGAAATGGAGAAGGAACGGTTTCTGGTTCAGACTGAAGCGCAGAGAGAAAAAGAGGAAGAGAGCAGAAGCAAGGCGCCAGGTCACTTTGGGAGAAGAGATCGACGCTTAACGATGTCTCTCGATACCCATTACGTGGCTAGCTGGGATTCAACGAGCCACCACTACCATCCCCTATCATTGTGTCTAGTCAAAGAAAAATCCGATTGATCCTACACGTAGCTTCTTCTTCTTCTTCTTCTTCTGCTGCTGCAACCTTAAGGAGAGCTCACACAATCGATATTATAAGTGACTTGTCCAATAAATGAATCCACTTAAACCACAGGTCTGCTAAAATTAGAATTCATAAATCATTATTTAATCCCTTGAATGCTATTGCTGTAAATGAGTTGCTTCATTATTAAGGTCATACATCCCAGAATACAATTCTAACAATATGTGACAATTACAGCCTTAATTAAAAGTCTGACATATGATTAAGTGAAACATGGGCCAAATGAAATTGGGTCAGTAAAGGAACAGGATAATATTTTTGAAGAAAACGTGGTTTGCAATGTTTTCAAAATAAAAATTGTAGGTATTAACTCTTATCACTCCAAGAATTTTACAGAGTGATTTGCAGCCAACTCCAGACAAATTTTGTTCATTTCGAAGTGATTAAATTAAATATTTTACTTGAAAATGACGGGAGATATTTCTACAGGTACGATGTGCAGCATACGCTGGCTTACAGTGAACTACACGCAATAATCGTAACATTGCGAAATTCTGGCAGTGCCGGTTGGAGTGATAAGAGTTAAGAAATAAGCTTACTTTGGATGCATGGGATGCTGTGAAGACAGCTATTGAATAAAGGGAATAGTGCCGTATAAGTTCTAAAAAAAAAAGATCGCTGGGTTTTTACTGAAACCATTGTGCAAATTTCAACGTGGAAAAAGCGTGATAGGTGTTAATTTTTCGTATAACATGAGCAAACGTTCATTCACTGAACAGGTCACCTACATACGTAATATTTTTCCTTTCTCCTATTTCGGATTCCATAAGAATTCTGAGTGAATAGGAAAGAATCTAGTGGAATCAATGTTTCAAAGAATTTCTTATTTTGCAAGAGAAATTTGAAAAAATCGCGACCTCATCTATCAAAAACCATGATGTTCGAATTTTATTTATACATCTTGAAGTTGTAATTGTTTCATACATAACCTTTAAATTTGAAATTGATCTGTTATATAGTTTGCCGAGAAAATTAATTTAAAGAAAAGCTGCCTTGCTGTGAAGAATAAATATATTACACTATAATGAAGTATAAATTTATTGTTAGTAGTCAATACAAAGAAGTATGCTTGGGATAAACTTGTACCCTACTCGGTATTACGAAAATCAAGAAAAAACGAAAATGCTGACTTTCTTTTGGTGATTTAAAAAATTTTGCGATAGTAGTACGAAAATATAAGTTCTTTTTAAATATTTCCTTTGTACAAAAATTATACTAGTGATATTTATTAGCATGAGAAAATATAATAACGAAAGATAGTATAACAGAAAAAACGACTTATTACAAAAGAAACATTTCTTTCATTCAACTGTGCAAGATAAATGTGCAATTTGCTTGCAAAATGAATAATATAATAACCTATTGTTTAAGAATAAATAACTTGATTAGAAGAAGATGAACTTAACTTTATATGATAACATCAATTCGTTTAGAGTTAACATGGAAACTAAATATATTCAAAATCTGACATTTTATAAAAGAAGTAGAATATGAAAACTGTACTAATATGAATAATTCATAAAAATTTACACCAGAAAGCTATTTTACAACGAAATATAACATAATCTATACTTACGTATGAACTATTCAAGCCGTATTATATTATATTTAGATAATCGAAGGATACTGCATTAACAAATTACATGCAAAAAGAAACGATAATCATACAAGCAAAAAAATCATTTTTTTTATCCTATTCAGGAGATATTGCGTCGAGAAAATCAAAGCTGTATTATTCTTCGTCAATAAAGTAGACCGTGTGAGTGGCCCTTTACTGCTGAAACAGTTAGATCTGAGCTGGATCTCCTTCGACTAGCTGTGTTTTACAATTTTCTTTGAATCCAATTCGCTTTCCTAGAATCGTATTCTCTTAATGTCAGATGTGATTCCAAGCTGAGTGCTTCAAGGATGAAAAACTTCTGGGAAAGTTGGTTATGAAGAACTTGAATATGGAAAAATTGTAAGGAACAGTTAAAATGAACGGTTTTATGTATTTTTATATACGAAATTTCTCATATACAGCAAAAATTTAATCGTTAAGAAGTTATAGAAATTTTCGAATTGATCATTTTTGGCATTTTTTAAGAAACACAATGAATCTAAAGTTCCACTTCAAGAAACGAAATTTCATCAACCTAATATCTTTTTGCAAAATCACGAAGGTGTTTCCTACTTAATCTTTCAATATTCACCTTGCTGTAAAATGTTTTGGCCAGTTAGTTCAGGTAGTTTGCAGTTCTATTTTTGTATCCCACAGATAATTTGAATATTACTTAACTGTAACAGTAGAATTATAAATTTAACTATTATTAATTCATATTCCAGATTTACTTAATTCCATTCAAAAATTTTTTCTACCACAAATAATTCTTATTATTTTTATTATTATTTATTTCAATTCTACTGAATTATTCTTGTATAAGTTCAAATTGTTTCAAATTATAAAGCAGAAATAATACAAATTATTCCAATATTTGTATGTTTCATAACAAAAAAAAAAGAATCATTTATCAGGTGTGGAATTAAATTCTTTCCGACTGAAATCACATAATCCGTACGTATCAAAATATTCACGATGGTTTTCGCGAGCTGGCAAAAAAATGGCAAAATATCATCAATAATAATGAAAATTATTTCGATGACTAATCTGTCTTCATTCTTTTTGAATAAAACTTTTATTATACCCAGAAATCAGAAAGAATTTATTTCTACACCTAACACTTAACAATTAAAATATTCAATTACAAACGAAACACACTTTGCAGCCACCCCCGAGCTACTTCAATGAATCGATCAAAACACTATTACAGTCGAGTATCCCGCCGGAAGCTGATCTTTAATCCCTCCACCCCCTCGATAAACAATCGAATATGTTACACGATGTTCGCTGAAGTAGCCTCATTTTTTTCCATAATTCCATCATCTGGTGGCCAAAATGGGGGGTGGCGTGAAGGAGTGGCAGAGACAGACGCTAGCTGGCCTGTTGGCTGGCAGGTCGTAGAGCATGCTCTCGTGCGGCTTTGACATGCAAATTGCCTGACAATGAATTTCGTAAAACCTTTTACCGCGGAGTACGGCTCTCGAGAGCGGCGGCTGCCTCGAAAACGCCACCCTCTCGCGCTAGCTCGCCCACCCACGCAGACGAGCCTAGTTCCTCTCCCTCACGGAGAACAAGACGCCAGACGACGTCGACCGTATTAATCACTGTCTACCGGCATCAGGCTGCTGCCGTGCCATCTCACGACCTCGACGAGATCGCACCGGGATCTCGTAGCGATGCTCTAAAATCAGTTACCGCGTCCTGATTCACAAGCTCATCGCGTATCCCCCAGATCATGATTAATATGAACGTCGTGGCAGGAATAATCACTGTCGAAATGCTGGATCGAGACGTGACAGGACTGCCTTCTAATTGTAAGCAGGATAGAAAAGGAAAGCTTTAAAGAAGGGAAATCGTGCAACCGCGAAATAACAACTTGTTACTGCGATTAGAAGATTCTATGGGATTACATGGTGGGTGCAAATAGAGGATGTTTAACACTTTGCGCTCGAGAGGCGACTCTCAGATATCCATTAATTCCTCGTTCAAGGACGAACTGTTTCTTTCCTATTAACAAATTTACTCGTAGCAGTAAGAAAGGTTGTTTAGTCCTCGAGGTGTATACCTGCAGTCTAACTCTTGAAATTATTAATATGTATACATTCTCGTCTTTACAGTTAGCTGTTAGTCCGTTTCGTAGCGACAGTAGCTTTATGACACCATGGCAATCGTAGTTTTTTTGCCTTGCCCTTTATTGACTCGTTTTCAAGATAGAAGTTTCGTCCTTTTTTAACGATACCTTCTTCGTGTCCATACAGTCACCAGACGTATCTGTCTATCGTTTCTATTTCGATAGAAACAATACCAATTATCGTTACATTTGCGATATCTGCAAGAATTTGTATGCGTTGTCACTAGACTGCGGATTTTTATGCAAATTCGTATCTTTGAAAATATAGTAAACAATGTGGAATGTCGGTAAAAGATTACTTCACCTACCAGGTATTATAAAGATCACTATAATTGACATATTTTATGTATTGTTTCAAATCACGTGTATTCTATGCAATTTTGCGCCCTTTTTCCTCTAAATCCATAAAAATCCACGGTCCAGATATTACGAAAGTCACTGTTAATATTTTATTCTATAATATGCACGTAAAACAATAAAATCGTTAATAAAAGTATTATTTACTTTTATCAGTACATTTATTTTATAACCATTATATATACAACAACGGTATTCCGAGAACATAATGCAAGAAATTCGAAATGCCCTCCTATGGTGATTTCGAAAATTAGAATTTTGAATTATAATAGATTCCCATATTATATGAATTCGCAACTTTTTGATGTATTATTTCTACAATTTTGATTTCTTCTTTTCATATTTTATTTGTACTTTATATTTATTTTAAAGTATCTTTTTAAATTGTTAAAAAATTTTGAATAACAAGTGAAGTTTCATTCATTGTCAATATTCGTACGGAACGAAATATCAACTTTCTATTATTTTAAAGTATTTTTCTAACACAGTACGAATTATTCGTATGTATAATATAAAAGGGGCGCCTGTAATTGCAAGCTTGCTTTATGGAAATTATAACTTACTTGGTTATCAAATTTTCCTTTTTCTTTTATAACTTTTTTATAACATATTTCTGAATCTTTGAAAGAAAATTAACTTCTTTTATATTTAGTAATGTAAGGACGGATGCACTTTGTTTTAAAATATCATTCTTCTAAATAAAGTTATTACAAGATAAACTGATTGTGTCAATACATTTTCTATAACCACTGTATCATCATATTCCCATTGCTTATTACATAGTACAAACACGAAGTTCGGAGATAGTCAAGTGCACGCGATAGATATTCAAACTCGATTTTCCTGGAAAACGAGGCTTCAAACGAAAAAATTGTAGTTTTTATTTTCACTTTATTTTTATATGTAGAATCATCTACGCGGGTTTTACCACGTGTCCTGCTTCACCCTCTATACGGGCCCTTAATAATGTGCACGAAATTGACGTGAAAATTGTACTTGAAATATTTATTACACAAATAAATAAACGAAGACATGAAGTATTGAAAGAACTGATACAAATATTATACGAACATTTATTTCGACATTAAACGAACATTTTAATAGTTCCAATATAGATTATATTTACGTTGAATGTGAAAAAAAAAAGAGTGAAATAGCACAGTTTGGCACATAGTCCGTTTAAAATTGCTTACAAGCAATTTATTCCTTTTTCCTCCACTTACCGTGTTTCCACTTTCAACGAGAAAATCGTTTTTCCTGAAAATCGAACGGAAATTTCTTTTTGAATTATGAATTGCGATTTGGTATAAAAGCAGCATTACAATGAGAGAGGGGAGTGCGTTGTAATCGAATCACTTTGTACAGGGAAATGAGGGTGCTTTATGGTGGGATCGTGCCCGGCAAAAGAAAATAGGCGATTCCAGATCCCAAAGAAAATGCAACACTCATTTTAGAGGCTGGTGTTCAGACAAAATTACGGTAAGCGTTCGTATTAATTGAATTTAACGTGTAACAAGATTCTAGCGTAAAATTCATCATCATGATCGAAAGATACGATAAAGTAGCCGAATATGAGACCTATTTCTTTAAGCAAGCACAATTCTCGATTAAAAATACTTTTATTAAAATACAACACATGTTTTAAATGTAAGATGTGTACACTTTTGCATCATATTAGAAATAATAACGAAACAGATAGAGTTCCTTCGTAATAAAATAACAATGGAAAGTATGCAAAATCGTAACTTCAAAAACTGGTCGCCTAATATGAGACCCAGGTTTCATCTTGTCATAACTTATTTTTTCTGACTTTTTTTACACATTGGGCATATAAAATTAATTTCGTCTGCACCGCAGTCTTCATGAGACCACTAGTAACATTTTATGCACTGAACCTATTATTCATCATGTATATCTGAAGAATAATGTCCTGTGAAAAACAAGCATTCTGCATCATAATTTTCATATGTTTGTTTAGGACACTACGTTGTTTTCTGCGCCAGATTGGGATAATGCAACTGAACTACGGTTAATTCTGAAACAAAGGACTATCACTGCGACGTTTAAGACTTCTCCGTAACGGAAATAGGCTAGGGTCTCATATTAGGGTACTTTACCCTACTTCTGAAGCTAACCAACGATTGCAGGACTTTTAAATTCTCTTGATCTATCTGAATTTTCATATGTGAATAAATATCACTTTATTGTAATTATCAGTAGAAAGTTTGGTATAAATTTTTCTGTTTCTAAATATAAATATGTTTGATGTTACCTAACGCGGATCATCAAAATTGCCTTTCGATTTACTACTAAAATAAAGAAAATATAAAAGTAAATCAATGGAAATATTTGAAGAAATTAATTCAATTGCTTATTCTTTGAAAACTAAACATCCGAAAATTTTAACCACAGTGGCTGTTGAATAAAGATGAGAACAACGAGAAAATTCACTTTGTACCTTGGACATTGTGTAATTTCCATGGTTCAAATGAAAAATGATATCGCTGGGAAGCATTTCAGCACGAATGACAAAGCGAAGGGTGAGCGACCCAAAGGGGAAAAATCATTGTAACGGCTTACAAAACTCGAAATTTTTTTTTACAGTTTTTTTAATGTTTGCGACTTTTAGAGTGAGCCCTTAAAATATTAAAGTAAAATTCGTAGAAATGGAGAAATCACAGAAGTTTTAACGATGTAGCATATAATGGTTAAGACTGACCCGTAATTTAAATAATTGTAATCACAAAAATGAATGATCGGAAAATTTAATTGCTGTCATCACACTCCTTTATGAAGATCTAAATAAAAAAAAATTAATGAGACGTTTAGGTGGGTTTCTAGTTAAAAGGAAAGTTAAAAAATTTTAACGTTATATCATAGATAAATTGCTGCAAACCTTCAAACGCGCTTTTCTCGAAACCAAATTTTGTAATCTGGGCGCATCAATAATTCAGTAAATTTTCATCCGAGTTGTTTCAAGTTTAGGGTGATAGTTTCTAATAATATTCTCTTTTGTTGTAATTTTTAGAATGTTCAATCGAATAATTAACCCTTACGAAATGTTTCAAAAACGATTTTTATTTTTCACTGATTTACCGCATTTTTTTTAAATCCGCAACTGAAGCTATTTCATAGTCTAAAAAAATCGCATATTTTTTCATTTCGGATTTTGCAGTGGAAAATTATACGGTCACCCATTTTCTATAAATTTTTGGAAACCTCTCACGCTGGTTGATATTATGTTTAATAATATATATATATATATATATATATATATATATATATATATATATATATTATTACTTGTTTATTGTATTGACCGAAACCTTAGAATATTAAAATTAAAAGTATTTTATTTACTATCTCATAAATTATTAAAACTTCTGACAATACCATACACACTGACTTTGTACATTTTACGAATAAACAGACAATTTATAGTAATTTCTCCCCTAATACTGTTTAATCCATTTCACACAATAATCTCCATTAATTAAACTAAAAAAAGAATTAATTAATAAACTGGATATTACCCCTCAACATAAATTATTTGTCAAAAAGTAAAAAATTCTAGAACTGTAACAAAAAAAGACACATGGACAAAGTAAACTGCAACGAGTGTCATTAAATACACAGGCCTACGGAAACTTAAGAATTGCTCGTGTACACGAAATATACGTGGATTCGATATATCCCTATAGGAAGAAGAACGAAGGAGAACAGCCGCGAAGTGGATTTGAAAATTGAAAATCATTGCGGCCACTGATCCCCTTAGCTCCGCCAGACAACCACGATAAATTCTCCTACGCCCTTGTGCCATGGCTTTACTCTTTATAAGGCGTTATACCGTAGATCCAGCGGTCGTTCTTTCGCTCGACTTCTACGCCCTCGCCCTTTGTCCGGCGGAACTTTCACCCTTCGCCTTGGTGAAATATATACGATAGTCGACCCCAGGAATTACACGCCTGCCCTTTCCCACCCCCCTCAACCACCCGTCGATACACTTTGCACCGTTTGAAGTTTAAGGAATTTCCGTCTACCCGTTCTGCCCTTATATCGTAACGAAAACGAAAAAATATCGGACATACGAGGATGAGAGGCGGTAAACAAGTTACACACATCCCTTTAAAAAGGAATTAAATAAAATAAAGGAATAAAAACGATCTCTTTTATCGATACTGTAGAACCTTAATTATTAACGGTATGTAACCGTGACCTTCGCAACGTAGGAAAGCCTCAATCTGAGGGATTGTACATCCACATTTTTTAAAATATTTTTACACGCTGTAATGATACATTAAGAGGATTTGCAACCCTGGAAGCCTAAAATAATCGGGTGAATCTGACTTCTTTTCGTCTATAAACATTTAGTAAAGAAACAAGATTTTTATAAGGGTTGTTAAGCAAATCTTAGCTCCATTTCCATATTTTTTATACTGTGTAAAAGTACAAAATGATTGTTCGCTTGCACTCAGCGACAAATGTTCCTGGAATATAAAAAATAAAAAATTTTTGAGCTAACTTAAACAAAAATAAATTATCTCCAATGCAGGGTATGATTTTTCTATAATTTTGAAAGTAAGAAAATGGCGGCTTGTTAAACAAAATTTTCTTTTGGAAAAACTTCCCAGTTTAACCCATGAATTTTTCTACTCATGATCGATGTTGTATACGTCTAATATATAGTTCGTCAACAACGGTCTTTAACATTTTGGGGCTTAACGTTAAATTGCAGTTGTGTCCTTAAAAATAAAGTTAATGAACACAAAAAGAAAACAAACCACAAAAAGTGGCTTTTATATAAACTAATCCTAAACTCAAGTATAAAAATTAATGGATTTCCTTCTGGTCCGTTTAATAATATATTTGAAAAGTTTGTCAAGAAAATCTATTATAAATTAATGTATATCTTCATTTCAAATGTTCTAAAACCACTTAACATCTTTTTCTATTCGTATCGTCGCGCTACATACATATCCGCCTGAAACCATCATCAAGCTCGCTAAAAAGGAAGAAGAAAAAGCGGAATGGTCGTCCGTAAAATCGCGTTCCATGACCCGATTTTTTCCTTTTTTTTTTTTTAGGCCCGTGGCCGGCACCAGCACCGGTACACCCTTTATCCCGAGGAAGCGGAAACGGAACTGGATGAAGCCAGCGCCGCCGGCTCGAAGGTAACGAGGTTTTCCTCGGTTGGTTAATTTGCCGCGGATTGGATCGCGCGAAAACACGCGCACTAACGTGGTTTTCATCTCTCTCTCTCTCTCTCTTTCTCTCTTCTCTCTATCTGTCCTCTTCTCTGGTCGAAACCATCCACCGGTGTCACCGACATTCTGCACTTTGATCATCGCGGATGACCAATGATACCCCGATGCTAAAATGCTGCTCGCGTAACACGATTACCGTAGCAGTCGACTCGACAGGATATTTTTCCCTTTTTTCCCCTCCCCAGTTTTCCCTTCTCCTTTTTTCCCCGTTTTTCCTTTTCTTTTTTTTCCTTTTCCCCCCTTCCCCCTTTTTTCTTTTTCGTTTTAATGCACACGAATACAGCTAACACTGGGAGCTCGTTCGCTCGCTTGCGAAACCTGCCCTCGATATATTCGATGCTCAGCTCGTTACACTTTGATCGCCAGCTCACGAGGACGAAAAAGGATTCGCAGTGGTTAAGCTTTCAGCGTGCGGTTCGCTCGTTAATCGAGTCTTTCAGGATTCGTTTTAGCGTCTCGTTTAATGCGACGATGCGGAATTCGGTCGCGTTTATTCTGCCAGAGAATTGTTTGGAATCGAGGCATTGGGAATGGAATGATCGAAATATTTTTATCGTTTCAAGTTATAAATTTATTTTTCTACTGTCTTTGTTTCTTTCTTTCTTTTTGCAATTCTAGAGAATGTGAGGTACTTGTGATATTTTGACTCTTCTTTTTTCAGCGATTTAGTGAGACGTTTAATAATTGTGTTACAGTTATTCATGAAAAATCTAACGATTGTTTATTTTCTCTAAGTTTTCTAAATGTCTCTTAGCAATCTGTGTACCCTTTCCATTTTAAGAGATTAAAAAAATGTATTATAAATATTATAATACAATAATTTGTATACGAATTAAATATAAATAATATAATATTTAGAATATACTTATGAGTATATAAAATAAAATTTCAAAAAATGAGCAGTACTTAGCAGTAAATACTAATGAAACTCGTCCTCTTTTAAAAATTTCTTTAATTATATTAAATTTCATTTTACGTACTTATTTATAAGTTTCAAGTTGTAAAAACTTCTGTATACAACTGTCCAATTGTAATGTTTTGTGTACCAAAAAAATATGTTCTTATCTTATAAGGAAGAAGAATTTTAGTAAACAGTATTCGTAAATTATATAGTTAATGATATTAATAAATCAGTAGTAATTAATTACTAATTCAAGCTGTCATAAAGATGAATTAATTAAAAAGTAGTAAGTTTGTTAATTACACTCCACAAATAGTCTCATAAAATGTTTAGTAGTAAAGCTTCTCCCTACGGCGACTTACGTTAGGAAGTATTATTAAAAACATAGGTTTTTCAGTAATAACAGCACTGCCTATGATTTTGCAAAAGTTGTACTTACTGCATAATATTTCTTAACAAAAATTAATAATCTTCGTTTGTAAAATTTTTTCTATTTCCCTTTATTTTCGAATCGTTTGAATTAACAATATTCCATCTATTCAATGTTTATCATATTTTCTCAGTATTTTTTGGATTCTCCTGTTACATACAAAATCATTATACCACATTCGAGTAATATATTCCTAGTAATTTCTCTGCTGTATATAAATACACATATTCAGTTAATATGCAATCTTTTACTGCATTATTTTGAAAGTAAAATTTTCCACATCGTGTATACATAATTATTCCGATCCTTTTTCAATCAGCGTGCAGAAAAGGCAGCAACGAAAATGTAAAATATAAAATGCTCATAAAGTGTCGTGTAAATATTTTTCGGTTGCTTTTTTGCACGTAATTCGTTTTAAAATAAATTACTCTATAATAAACTCCTGTACAATTGATAAATATTTTTGTTTTCCAATAAAATCCACGTACAACCTAAGAAGCTCGCTATATCAACGGTCTATCATATTCATCGATAAACAAATATAATAGAAAGCAGTATAAAAAGAAATAGAAGTGAAATGAGCGTAACGTGAAATAAATAATAAATCTACTGTTAAAGCGAAAAAAGAGGAATTTTACTGTAAAAAGAAAAACAGAATGGAAAAAAAAAGAAGATTCTTCGTGCATCGTTTGTAATAGGCTGGATCATTTTTATTTCATCGATCCGGGATACACAGCGAACCACGTAGCCGTGTTGTAACGTAGCGAATATGGTGGACCAAATAAAAAGCACTGGTGCGTAACGAAATCGAAGTAAAGCCTTTCATAAGTTTTGATTTAAACTCTTCCGGATAACTCATTCCGTAAACAACATTTTATACTTGACGAATTACTGCCGTTTTATACGGGCTCGCGCAGCACTTTGATCAGCGCCGAATAGCTGATGGAAAAATGCAGGCTGCATAACTCGGTTATAGTTTGCGTACACGTCAGCGAACGTTTTTACGCATCCCCCTGCCTTGAAACGCAATACAGGGTGTCCCGTGGTAGGCGATACTTGGAACAAACGAGAAATAATATCTATACATAATGTAATTTACCACGTAAATTTTACCGAAATTTTAAGAAATTTTAGAAAGGTATTTACCATCTTTCGTAAAAATAAATATCTTTTACATTATGTATAGATGTCTTATATCCGATGTGATTTTAATCTTTAAAGTATTGTTTTCCTTTCAATTAATGTAATCTGTACTTATTTTGTTTGTTTGTTTGTTAACACATTTTCGTTATAATATGTAATATTGCAAGAATTTTCATGTGATGAGAAAATTTGACCGTTTTGGTGAAAATAAATCACTGTAACGAAAAGTGTATGATAATAAATAGGAAATAGGAAATCAGAAGATAATAATACTTGAGTTTTTACTTTCTTTGTTAATATTTTATAATATTTTATAGAGCTTCAATATTTCTGTCATTTGTAAAAATTATTAATAGTGTTAAAATAGTAAAACCAGCACAATTTACTTCTTTTTTTTTTTAAATAAAACTTCTGGTGACATAAGGTGTATGATAATAAATAGAAAATAAGAAATCAGAAGAAAATAGTACTTGAGCTTTTTTTTCTTTGTTAATATTTGATAACATTTATAGAATTTTAATGTTTCTGCCATTTATAGAAATGATTCATTGTGTCAAAATAACAAAATTAGCATAACCCATTCTCTTTTTCTTTTTTTTGTTATATTGAGATTTCTATCGACACAAGCTGTATAGTAATAATATTTTAGAAGAAATAAGAAGTCAGGTGATAGTAACACTATAGATTCCGATTTCTTTATTATTATTTTTAAACATTTTACAAAATTTGAATACTTTTGTCATTTGTGAAAATATTTAATAGTATCTGAATAATAAAACCAGAACAACTTATTTCTTTTTCTATTAACACAATGGTTTTGTGTATTTGATAGAGGAGATGAAATACCAGGAGAAAATAATGGATAAAGTAAAAAAAGAGATAAAATGCTACATATAAATTTGTATATGTTTGAAAAATGAGTATTTCATAAGACAATTTTCTTTTATACTTTCACTTCCTCTTTTGTCGAATATTTTTCGATCGTATTATTTGTTACAGAGCACCCTGTATACCAGATATTACAGGTAGATCTATAGTAAAACGCTAACGTTCCATTTACCTAGTAAAAGCGGAGTGGGTTAAAAAATTAATAACCCGAGGGAAAAAAGGTTCGTTAAATTTTTTCGACAAATATAGCTGACCAATTTTTCATTTGGCAGTGTCGAATACACGGTCGAACATACCATATAGGTACCAGTAATCGAATTTTTACAGAGAAAATAGGAATTCGTCTAGAAATAAAAATAAAATGTGGATTGCCAAACTTATGATGTAAACGTACACGTTTTATTTAGTAATTTTGTGCACTGAACTTAGATTTCACTGGAGCTTAGTATAAAAAAAAGAAGAGAGAAAAGTGTTAAAATTTTGAAAATTTCCAAGTTACACGTGATTTTTTCTACATTAGAAATTTAGCTAAGAATGAAATTGCACACTTTAACACGTTAAGCGCCGAGCCTGCTTTGTTCACCTTTAGGTTCACGCCATGATACGCCATTAAAACAACTTTTCTGGTAAGAAGTAATATTCAAAAAAATTATTTTTAATCTTCGAACTATTTAAGTTTTAACAATTATAATAATATAATTTTTCAAAGGTATCGTCAGTCATTAATAACTGATTGAAAGGAAAATATAGTCACCGGTGACCAACATGGCTCTTAACTCTTTAACAATCTAACAAAATCATCCCTTACGGTAAAAAAATGTATATTTTACACGTGCTTTTTTAACAACTACCTTATGTGTGTGATAATTTTTGAAGCACGAAATACATAACCCTATATCACAGTCCTAAAAATAATATTTCATTCCTTTCGAACTTTCTTCCTAAAAATCACTCTCGATCCAAGCTGTTCGGTGCTCGATGCTCTGTCACGGGACAAACTGTTAAAAGATTAACGTGTCAAACGAAAATTGTATTTTGAGATTGCGACCGTGCAATGAAATAGCCTTTCACAATTTCGTATAATCATTAAATGTATTCATGGTGCACCTATAAATACAAGGAAACTTAGCGCAATTTAAAAAGTTATTCTGCGTTAACTCTTTATTCCAAAAAAGAAGAAAAATAAAGGAGACAATATGCTACAGTGTCAATGATTAACGAGTTTACAAACTGATTCGCCAATAAGATACAAGTAGGGAAACTGTGTTTGATTCAAACAAGGAAAACACAAAGATAGGAAAAATGGGGAGTAAAAAATTGTAGGACCATGGACGCAGAATGGTTGGTCTTTTAGAGCTTACTACCGCTTCCGCAAAATTTATTAAATGATTTATTTGATGTTTGCCCCGGCTCCAAACGCGTATGAGTTGGTAGAGTATCGAGCGGATACCATAATCCCCTTCCAAACCTTTCGTCCCTTTCAGCTCAGTATGTATCTATGTATCTACGAATCTTTATACAGGGTGCTTCTGCTTTCAATGAAGAAGCTCTGTAAGTGTTCAAGATAAGAAAAACGATTTATCCAGGCTGCTTTATAGCTGTACTGGATTTTAACCCTTTCAGAGAATCGAGCTCAACGTCCTATTTTTCTTCCATTTCTTCTACCTTTGATGTCTAAATATTCTAACGTTATAATGTTTCGATTGTTATTAAATGTAAGTGTGAACTGCAATTATAATTATAGAAATGTAGCAAAGTTATGAAGTGTTTTGGAAAGTAATTGGGACAAAATATAGAAACGTAACTTTACCTAGAAAAGGTTAAACTGAATAAGTTGGGAAATAAGATATGCATTAGGAGAATTTAAAGATGATTCGTTTATGCAGCAATCATTTCTGAGATGTCCATGCGCTTTTAATTGTAAGTATGTAGCCCTTGTTGAATTATTATACTATTGTAAGTAACAAGAGTGAATTACAATTTATAATTTTTTAACAAATACATCTTTCTGTGAATTCATCTTGTTTTTGTACTCAATATATAATAGTCAATGAGAAAAGAAAAGAGAAACAAGTGTAAACGAATCCAATGATATTTTTTCCAAATTGTTTCATGGTTGGGAACACTGTGGAATCGGCTATTGAAATTGTAGGATCGCATATTGTTGTATTTGTTAACAATAAATAAAATTTTGTGTACCTACTCGAAAAGAGTATTTCTTTAGTTTTAAGATAAACTCAAAGCACGATTTTTGAGCAAATCCGAAGTAATAGGATTAAAGTGAGGACATCTCGGATAATTTTGTCTAATTTTTCAAAATTTCAACATTACATATATCAAAAACCGTTCGAAGCTAAGATTTTACACAATTTAACTTTAGTTTTACACAGTTTAGCCCTTCTCAAGTTTGTCGACAAATCCTGCGCGTTTAAAAAAAAAATCAGTGACTATAATCAAAATTTTGTGTGACTTTATCTAGAATGTATTAAACTTTCATTATATTCAACGATTTCTATGATCAGTGAGTTAAAAGAGGGATGAACGTCAAGTTTTATTGTTATAACAAACTTTTCAACAAATCTTTATGATGGACCTCCACCAAGACAAATACATATATTGGATCAATTATAGTGACTTAATCTCTTAAACCAGATTACGAAAGCATATTTAAGTTTCAATGGGAATTTTAAGAGCTAGGATTTCTACGATTTAATCTACAATTGTCTCCTATACTTTTCAACCTATCTTCTACTCGTAGTAACTCATAATGCTTGAACACCGTTGAATTCACTCATAACTATATTAAATTATGTTCAAGAACAACTATCGACATGAAAAATTTTATAAGTTATTCGTACAAATATTCGAAGGAAATGAAACTTTCACGTGACTTCATTACACTGAAATAATCACAATTTACAAATAGAAAACAAATCATAGGAACAATAATTTAGTGTCGAATCGATACGCGCTGTTTCACAGAAAATTAACGTCTCCATTCTCAATTGATCAATTTGTATTCAAACAACATTTTTCTCAGGTAGTTACATGGTGTTCCACAAAAAATTAACGTTTCAATTCTGAACTGATCAATTTTTATTCAAACAGCACTTTTCTGAAATCAATAATATCAATAATATAATGTTTCATGGAACACTGACGTCTTAATTCTCGACTAATCAATTTTTATTCAAACAGCACTTTTCTGAAATCAATATGTGGTGTTTCATAAAACATTAACATCTTAATTTTCAACTGATTAGTTTGCATTCCAATATTTTCGTCAAGTGGATATATTGTACTTCGCAGAAAATTAACTTTTCTATCACAACTGATCAGTTTTTATTTAAACAACATTTTTCTCGAGTCAATACGTGTTGTTCCATAGAAAATTAATGTCTCCAGCTCCAACTGATTAATTTTAATTCAAACAACATCTTTCTCAAGTATATATATATATACACTGTTTCGCATAAAATGAACGTTTTGATACTCACCTGATCAATTTATGTTCAAACAATATATTCTTAAATAGATACATAGTGTTTCACAGAAAATTAACTTTTCTCTCCTCAACTGATTAATTTGTATTCAAACAACATTTTCCTCAAATCAATATATAGCGTTTCTCAGAACATTAATATCTCAAACCTCGAGTAACAAAGCATAAGATCCACGCGATCTTCCTCGTCACCCCATAGCTGCATGCTACCAACAATTTGTCCGTTAAATCTAGAAACACCCTATATAAACACCCATATATACATATATATATATATAGACATACACACATACACATCTATGTATATATATAATCTACGCGTCGGTCTATAGCATCGGCAGGCGCAGCCAAGCGTCCGCCAATTATTCAGCAAATGTTATAATTGGCACATTCCATTACGCGTAATGGATCGCACTTAGCGGCTGCCGGTGTGATTGGGGCTTATGAGCTCCAGAGAGAGACGCCGAGACGTGAACGATATGGTTTGAACGAAGAGGGACCGGCAGTGAGTGAAGGAGAGAAGGAGGAGAGGACCAATCTCGATAATACGGGGGTAGCGAAGGGTACGATCCTGACGCGTGCGAGATACTCGAGGATAGCGCGTATCTAAACGCCATGGGATATTCCAACCAGAATTGCCACGGTTCAATCTCGATTCTCCGATAATAACGAGGATGTTCGTGCGTGTCGACGGTAAGCTGATAACTGCACCGCCAATTCGATACCTTGGGGTGAGTACGAATACGCGTAATAATTGGAATGATTTCTTGGGTCACCAGTCGGATCGAGTGGGCTTAAGGAATCTGTTGTGTGTATATACATGCGTATTTAACCCTTTGCGCTCGAAGCCTTTAGTTCAATCGACACGCCAAAATTTCAAGCATTTTTTTTTTTTTTTCTTAAATCTGTGTCTTACAAAACGATGTTCACGATGTCTTAAAGTCTACCACAAATCAATTGACTTGGAATTTTGTGTGCACCTTCAATGCATGTATCACTATAGCTCGTACTAAAATTATCTCGAAATTATTGTTTCTTTTTTTTTTTTTATTTTTCCAAACTTCTGAAAGTAAAAGGAAACAGAAAAAAATTGACGATCATATTTCAAATCATCGCCATTTTTTAAATTATTAACTGCTTTTTTCATTCTAGTACCGATTGTAGTCAAACTCATTTTAATTAAGGATTTTTTTGGCTTTGTTCATTTTAGATTAGCAAAAGAGTTGGAATCACTTACGCCATAAAATAAAATCTTTTTTTAAGCAATTGTGTACAAAGGCATGCAGTGCAAACAATTTTAATTTCTCTTCGACGAGAAAATTTGAAAATTTTACTGGAACATATATAAATACATCGTCAAATTTTTATTACAAAAATTGTTACAGTTTCTTTGTAAAAAAATCCCCTAAGAAACCTAAAAAGTACACGTTTCACAATAAAATATCCATGAAAAGAAAAGAAAAATTTGGATATGCAAATATTTAATCTTCATAACATTCACCTAATTCTTATAACTGGGTTACGGATTTTTAGGTAAATTTATATTTTTCAGAATATAGTAAAAAAAAGTGGAACTTCTGTAGAAAATTATTTCACTTATTAAGTATCATAAAAAGCACTATAATTTGGATATGTTCTATATTTTTTCATGCTTATTTGCCTTTTGTGCAATTTTGCACCTTTGAATTTCCTATGAATGTATAAAAATCCGCAGTCTACTTATGATTTTCCATGTACAATGACTCTCATTAATATTCGAACACCATTTAAAACAAAATAACTTGTTTAAAATTGAGCCAAACGACGTGAGTTCTCTTGAATAGATAGGAGAATTTGTTTACTAGATGATGTCTACAAAAAATGTGGAAAAACTTACTATTGATCAGAATTGCATCAGTTGTACACGTGGTGAAAATTTCATCGAAAACGGTGATGGTATTGAAACAAGCGACAGACACTGAAAAACGTAAGAATCTTTAGATTTATCGTAATTGTAGGCCGCAAGACGTGAAAAAACTTCGATTTTCATAATTTTCAATTATATTATTACCCAAATATGTTTCTACAATTATTTTGAATAGTAATATTAATTTTTATTTTAATTAAAAATTATAAAGCTTTCGCTACATTTAAAGAAAAATAATTATTCATAAATTTATATGTTTAAATTTCAATAAAGTGTATCAATCTAGTAAATAAAAATAAATATTTAAATATATTTTTATTTTTATTAAGATCTACGAATTGTGAACTTCTTAAATAATTCTGTTGTTCGTGGATAAATCAAATCTTTCTTTTGTGTCACGTAAGATGATCCGAAGAGAACTTGAAGATGGATCATCTATCATTTTTATCTGTTGCTTTCTTTTTCAGAATCCCATTTCGGATTTTACTCAAGCCTATAATATTTTACGCCTATCTTTTATCGATAATAAAAGATTTTCTATCGAAATCGCTCAGTTTTAGTAAAAGCATGGATATGCTTAGTATATTTGTAATATTTCTAATATTAGTATATTTCTAGAAAGTAAAATATTTTAAATTATATGTTTAATTAAAATTCAGTGGATTATATGTAGAAAGTATGTTAATGTTATCTATGAATTATTTACAATTTTAATTTTCATTATTGAAAAAACTATATTAAAAAAAAAAAGAATAAAAAGAAACCAATTTTTGAAAATTAGTACAAAATACAAAACATAAACATGACCAACAATTCACACGTAAATAATTTCCAATAAACAGCAATTTAATTTGTAACAATACATCATTATTATATTCGCGTCTCTAAAGAAATGAATAATTAATTGTGACATGTAAAATGAATAAATTTGACATAATATGTTAAATACGATATTATCGATATTATAATAAGTACTTCATCATTTATAAATTATATGTAATATGTCTGACCGTGGTATTAGTGATACACATAAACTCAAAATTAAATTTCTTACAAATTGGTCTTGTTAACACTCAAACACAAAAATAGAAAACGATTTAGATATAATGTTTCTAATAATAACAATGAAATTTATAATGTAGCATAATCATCAATTAAATTAAGCAACACCTGAGACACACTGTATACTTCTTTAAATAAAAGTTTAGTTCTGACGTTCCTATATTTATCATTACTAAACTGCGAATTTCTCTTATGCATTTATACAAAATTTAAAGGTAGAAAATTGCATAAAATGCACATAATATGAAAAAATATACAAATTATTTTCTATCGAAGTTCTACTTTTTTTTACAATACTCTCAAAAATATGAATTTACACAAAAATCCGGAGTTTAATCATTACTAAAAATGATTAAACTTGAAATTTTAATAATGATTAATAAAATTACTAGTACACTAACAACATACCTTTACTTTTTAAATAAAAACAAGTGCTTAATTACCAATGTAAAATAAAACAAGCGCCTCTTCCCCTCAATTTTACTTCCCATTTCCATTCTCCGTCTTCAAATCGCATTTGCTCTCGACGTGGAAAAGCTAACGGTACATCCACGTGTTAAAACCAATATCATCGATTCAAAGATAAAATGTGCGTTACTGGAGACACAAATCAGTCGGTTTTCCTGGATTTCGAGTGTCGCGCAAAACTGCCGGCGGTCGTAAACCAGTCACCGGGTAATGTCGCGTCAGGGATGATTTGTGCCTGCACAAAGGCAGATCCGGGCTGCGCGAGGAATCTTCGGATATCATACGGTTTCGTTCGATAAGCGTAGATTGGATAGCGGCCCCTGGTAGCCATCATTTACACTCGGAAACCGTGATGCAAGAGAAACGGTGCGACACGGCTGGACACCGTATGCGGCGCCCGTGACAATTATTAGGATGGCAATTAGTGGCTCGAGCGCCATACGCAGTACAATGGTGCGTTGCAAGAGGAGAGGGAAATCTAGCCGAACGCCGCGAAATAGACTCAGGTGTACTCGCCAACTGCTGCTGAATTTATAATTCTGTTAGGCACCCTCCGCAAAACGCCACGTGCCATTGTAGTCCTAACTCCTCCGCCCTCCAAACCCATGAAATTCGGATCGTGTCGGATAAAATGTCAGGGAACCTTTTTCATTGGATGGCATGTCGCCACTGGCTTTTCTTTCTTTTTTTCTATGGTATTGTTGCGACACTGACAGTATGCTTTCATAATCGAGTAGGATCCAATGCTCGATTAGCACAGCGTCTCAATTTTAACAAAAGCCCTAATAATCGAGCGTAGTCTAGCACTCGAATGTTATTCCAACGGTTACGAACGCCTGGATTTTTGTTGAAATAGAAATTGTACAATTTATTAATTATCAATAAACGTTTCCATGTAATTAGAGTTATTTATCAGGTTACTTCGAAGGTCTCTGTGTATTTTTCTATGAAGTCTATTGTGAAAGAATAAACGTACAAAAGAAACAAATGTAATTTCCTCCTTTTTCATTAACTTCTTGCCATTTTTTACCAAACTGGTCGACGACTTGTTCGAAGAATTCGATGGATTCTGAATTAAAGAATGTGTAGATTATAATTTTTGTTACCTCATCGTTGTTGAACTTTTTTTTTAAGTAGAAAATTATCTAAACTTCTAAATAAATAATAATTAGAAGGGATCATATCAAGGCAATTCGAGGGATGTGGTGAAACTTCCTACAATAAGCTTTTCAGTTTTTCCAAAGTAACTTTCGCGACATATGGTCTAATCTAATCTTTTTATATTGCAAAATTATAGCTTTTCTGTTTACCAGAGACAACCACTTGCAAGTTAAAACACTATACAAACCATCTATTAAGTAGATATCTAATGTTCGAAACAATCTCCACTATTTTGGATGACCATCTCCCCATTAGGTAACTGACGAATTCTCTGTCTGAATAAGTATGACGGTTTCAAGTTAAGACTTTCTATAAAAAGAAAAACAAGTACGGAATTAATTTGTACATTTGGTACGTTATAGTACAATACAGTACATTGATTTAAATGCATTTTTTTGCCTTCAAATCTCTTAGAATCGATCAGAAATTATTTTGAAGTATTCCTCCAGTTTATCGTTCCACTCTAATAATTCTTTCGATCACCATAATGGCTTTTCGATGGGAATAAACCTTTTACGCGTCAATAAAATCTATGGGCATGCCGGTGGATTTGGTTTTGCGTCATTGAACAGTGTATTCAGCCGAGGCATGATTCTAGCTATCGTACTCGGAAACCGAGCTTCCCTATTTCCATTGAATCCACGCGATTTAATTCTATCGGCATCCTTTCGGTTTACATTAAAACCACACTAACATGAAATTCCATTTATATTCCTCAACTCTTTTTCACTTTTTATTTGCATATATTGCGATCGATCGAATGGTAATGTAAACTTCCTTACGATTTGCGAACAATTTTATAAAATGTACCTTCCATATCGAGACATGACTTATTTATTAACGTTAAATGAAACGTGAATAAATTGGGAAGAAACTGAAAAATAACTGCAACTGAAATGAAATATACGTACGCGTTCAGTCCTGTCTAGTAATATTATAATTTAAAAAAATGATATTACCATAGTAACGTTTTTATAAAACATGTCTAATAATGTTCTAATTAATTCGTGTTGGAATAGGCGAAGGAAACTTGAAGGAATAAAATCGAACAATTTCTACAAGCATTTATATAAGAAAATTGTGGACAATAAAAAATTAATATTGTGTTATAAATAATATTAATATTTAAAAGTGCGCCGCAGTCAAAAGGTTAATAAAGATTCAAGATACTTACAGCTTAAATGATTTAATTCTATAAATAAATTTAAATTAGATACTTAATATTTTTCTTCCTTAACATTACTTTTTCTTCTCCTCGAGATATTTTTTTTTATTTTGTCCAATTGTTACACTATAATCCCCGCTTTATTTCTCCATTTATGAATGAAAATTGTTGGATACAATTTTTACAATACTATCGGACGACTTAAATCTAGCCCTTAACCTACGACACAATGATTCTTTAAATTTATAATATATCAGATTCGTTATTCTATGCATAAGATATTAAAATTAATTTTACAATATTGAATTAGTGGTTTTTAATTTATTCAATTAAGTTCCATTTATATCAGTTGAAAAGATTAGGTTGAGTATTAGTGTAGGCGTTCTAGACAGATTGTTGCGTAATAGAAAGTGTCTACAGAACACCCCCATGTATCGATGGCACCCTAACATCCCCTTCAGCTTTGTCACATTCATTGAATGTTCACCGACACGTGCCGCATGATCATTAAGTCTCGATCTTCAAGTGAAATCAAGGAGACGTATGTGTATACAGAGGAAATTATCAGCATTTAGGGATCGGAACATTGTTCGTGTCGCTGGAAATTTATTGCACGGAAGTAAGATAAGAGGTTCCACTCGATAACTAAAGATCATTCCCTTTAATAGAGAATTTCGTGAATTTATGAGAAAAAGAAAATTACTTTTATTTCTATGACATTTTTGTTCTATACCGTTAAAATAAACTAATCAAACACGAAACATCTTTGAAAAATATTATTGTGAGGAAGTAACATAAAAGGTTCCACTCAATGACTAAAGATTATTCTCTTTAATAGAGAGTTTTATGAATTTATGAAAGAAGAAAAATAACTTTTATTTTTCTGATTCTTTTTCTAGACCGTTTGAACAAACTGATCAGACAAGAAATATGTAAATATGAAAATACCCACAAAAACTTCTTTGGAAGCAATTCCTGTTTTGGGATAGGTTCAGGTACTTCCCCTGGTTTGCACCATCGCCTTTTTTGAATGTAATTATCATAAAACACTCATTTTTCATCGCATGTGACCATTTGCTTCAAAAATGGCACCTGCCATTGTCGATTCCTTAACGAAACATATTTTGTTACTCAATCCAACTTGTTTCTCTCACTCAGCAAGTCGAGTGGTCGTCACCCAGATGTCGAGTTTCGCAGTCATTCCAAGGCAATGGAATGCTTCAACAATACATGTTTGAGAAACATTAAACTTAATCGCGAGTTCTGTAGTCGTAATGCATTTATGGCAACTGTTGCCTGCAACTCATCTTCGTCTACTGTCTTTGGCTGCCCAGAATGTGGTGCATCATTTAAATCAAAATCTCCTGATCGAAATTTTTGGACACTGTTGAATATTTAGTTGTTAAATAAATACAACAAGGTTTGATCTAAATATATATTTATTAATTACTAGTGTATAGGTTTACAAAATGAACAGAAGTACTGTTCTTAGCTTGATGTCTCGGAAAAGAACCGAGACGCTCAAGGGGTGCAATAAAACTGGTGTAGTACTGACTCTTCAGATAATACTGACCCTTGCGAGGGAGGGGACTGTACCAGCAAACGCAAATATCTATTACATTAAACATTATATCTATATACATTGCTTATTCTCAACAGACACATTCAAATCTTCCCAGTATCTTCTCCATAAACTTTACAAATATTTCTTACTGCTTCCGTGACTGTAGTACTCCTTCAAAATTCATAAAGCAGTACGTGACGAATATGCAGCTTGTCAACGGACATTTCTAGACTATTTAGTGTAATAAAGAACACAATTGGAAAGCTCAAAAAATATGCTTGTAGTTACAACACGAGGTAGAATGCTAAATAAAGCTATAAAAACAAAATAATAATTAATAACGAATTACATAGCAGAACGATATAGAGTCACCTCGTAACAAACTTACAAACTTTTCGTTCACCCCAATACCAATTACCAATTATCTTATATAAATCTCGAAGTACAGTCCCTGGCCATCGAATTAGGACCACTACAAATTTTAAGCATTTTTCGCGTTTTCCGTAAAATTAAAAAGCTTGTTGAAATTGTAATGATATAATTTATTAACTACTAACATAATACACTACTACTGTACATAAAATTGTTAACACATGTTAATACCTTGTATTTCCACCCTTTGCTTTGATGACAGCTTGTATCCTTTCCGGCATGCTCCGTATACATTGCTTGATCATATGCTTTATATCTTCATTATTTTCCCAAATATCTGTCATTTTTGTTTTCAACTGTGACAATGTGGTGTTTGGAGATTCATAAACTATTTTTTTAAGTAGGCTCCAGACATTT
The DNA here is from genome assembly GCA_951804975.1 of Anthophora plumipes. Taxonomy (NCBI): domain Eukaryota; kingdom Metazoa; phylum Arthropoda; class Insecta; order Hymenoptera; family Apidae; genus Anthophora; species Anthophora plumipes. Next base: position 11,345,012 of record OX638120.1, read on the forward strand.
TCTATAGCATTCATGTCGGGAGAATTTGATTATTACCACGATAGTAACAAATCAATTGTTATATATACATCATTATCAACGTATTTAGTAATAATTTGAATGACCTAAGACAATTTTCCATATATGACATACTGTTATAGGCATAAAAGTGAAATTTCCGTACGTGATCCTAATTCGATGACCAGGGACTGTAGATCAAACTATCAAGACAAAACGAACTTCCCGTTTTGTATCGCCTTTCGGGACATCCTCGACCGGAACCGATTGCTAATGGTCTAACAATTAGCGAGAAAGAATCGGTCCGGTAGGAAATGAAGATTTTCGTATTGACTGGCACGAGTCGAGCATAGCACAGTAGGCAGAGAGAGGGGAAAGCATCGAGGAACGGCCTGTGCCGGTTGATGAGGCGGAAGGCACCTAAAGAGATAAAGCGGTGAAATGGAGGGACGAGACACACAGAGGGATCCCGGCTGGTCTGTGGGTGTAGACTGGAGAGCTGTACGAAGTGAAGCGAGAGGGAAGAGAAATCAACTTTTATTTGCCCGGAACGTCGTTAGGGGTAAGTGGAGGACCGAAGGGTGGCCGGACGTAATGGCGCCCTCAACCCAACCTCGGCTCTTGCCTTCCGGTATCTGTAGCTCGTCTATCGTGCTTCTTCATCCCTCCCTTCTTCGTTGCTATCCGCCCCTTCGTTCTACAGGACGATTCAAGGATGCATCGGTATGTTCTTGAAACGATTGTTACGTTAAAAGGAGAAAGAAGAAATGTGGTTTTGCAGATCGGAAAGATGAATTTGGTGAAGAGTTAATTGTTAGATTCCGATGCGTAGTATTTTAAAAATAAGCTCCCAATCAACGTCTAATAATTTTTGTCGTGACTTCGTCGAAATGTGTGGTCTAGTATTATCTTACTCGAAAACGATGCATTTCCTTTTGATTAATTCTGACAGTTTTGCTTTTAGTTTTACATATAATTGATCCAACTGGGAGCAATATTTATCCAAATTAAGAGTTTCTTTACTTCCTAAAAGTTCGTTGTAAATAATTCCCTTGCAGTCTCGTCACATACCGATTAAAACTTTATTCGAGCGGAATCCACCTTTTGGTGTGGCTAATGCCGATTCTCCTGCCATTTTGTAAGATGACTTTCCTACAATATTGTTATATAAAATCCACTCTTCATCTTTTGTAATTATTTGTTTTAAAAACGTATGTTTTTCATTACGCTTTAACAGAGAGTCGCATACAAAAATTCGATCAGTCAAATCATGGGACACCCACGCGTTGAAAAAACTGATGTATCCAAAGTGTTTCAAATGTTCATATATCGTACTATTTGATATTTTCAACATCTTAGCAATGTCTACAGTAATGTATCGTGGGTTATTTAGAATTAATGCTTTTATTTCATCGTTATCAATAACAGATGGGCGACCAAAAAATTTCACATGTTCCAAACAAAAATTAATGGTTTTTGAAATGTGAAAATCGTTTTTAAATCATACTATCTCCAATAAAATCATGTCCGTAAATCACACAGATCTTTCTGTTTGTCTCAATTGCATTTTTTACCTTTAATATAATAGCAAAACATTAAGTGTCGAAAATGTACTTTCCTGTTCTCCATTTTCTTTCTATTCTTACATGTACAAAATATTAAGCAATTTATTGCCTTTTCCTTTAAACTATATCTCAAACTATAGATTCAATGCAAATTCACCATCGATCCAACAAACCAGCTGTACTTTCGCAAATTACAATAAATAAAGTTGATTAAATCAGAGTCACCATTGATCTCTTAATCAGGCGATAATAGAACAATTTAATATTACTAATGTCGCGTTACTTAAATTAGCCGATACTTGACCACCGTAATTACGCGTTCAAGCGAATCCGATTGCGCGACATTAATCACGTGATTAAAATAAATCTGATATTATGAAATCCTGACAAATCGCCAGAAATCGATTGGCAACGGCCGCGTGAACGATAAACCGGATGTCCTCGAGGAAGTTTCGCACGAAACGTCACGTTCGTTAATAAATACGTCCGGGAAGATTGGCAAGAAATGATAAATGAAAGTGGAACGTTACAAGATATCAAAGAAGAGACAATGGCTTTCAATGAAGAGCACCGGGAAGAAAAGCTAATTCCAGAATGACTACACGATAAATCCGTGGCCCCGGCTCCCGCCTCACGCGGTATATTACCATCACAATGGCAGACGTCGAGTGGCACGAAAAGAAGAGGGCTGGGCGGGACGTTGAGATTGCGACGTCCGGCGTCCCGACGCTCCCAAATGCTTCCATACACTTCCCCCTTGGTTGTGCGACGCCCAACCGATTACGCGACCCTGGATACGCTTGGTCTTAACCGTGTTCAAAAGCAGAACAAACTTTCTACCGGCACGTGCCATTTATTTTGAATTCACAGTGGCTAGTTGAAAAAGATGATCTATCAAGGAATTTCAATGGGGAGCTTTAAGATGTTAAATTGTTGGAATAGATGATACATGTACGTAAGTACTTGGATGACGTCCAAATTTTAAAAAACGTTGATTATATAGTTGAAAAGTTGATTATAATTGAATACTAGTTGAATATTTTGAGATTTGAAAACTTGGAAGGGTAATATACTGAAGACAGATTTTCTTTATTTTTTAAATAAAGGAAAAGTTGTATTTGAATGTGGGATTATTTAAAAGGTAGGGAGGATTGTTTATTTTTCTTTTTATAGGGAGCAATCTATCACTTAGGTTTTAGAATGTGCTGATTATTCTGTTGAATGGTCGATTGTAATTTATAATAAATTGAATACTATAGTATAAGATTTAAAAACAGGAAAGGAGCTTTCTTTCTTCAAAATAAATGAGTGAATGAATAATAAGAAAGATACAGCTTGAAAGTAAGCTTATTTGGAAACACTTTATTTTTATTTTTATATTAAAGAACCTGTCGCTTAGATTTTAAGATAAATTGATTATTTTGTTAAAGGGTTGATTATAATTTATGACGAATTAAATATTATAAAATTAGGAAATTTGAGAAGGTACATTTTTTTCTTTTTCAAAAGTAAATGAATAATTAAATAATAAGAAAGATATAAGTTAATAATATGATCATTCATTTTTATTTTTATATTAAAGTATCTATTGCTTAAATTTTAAGAAAAATTATCTTGTCTGGGGGTTGATTGTAATTCATGACAAATTGAATATTATATTTGAAAACTTGAAAAAGTATAAGAGAGGGGTTTCCTTTTCTTAAAAATAATGAGTAAACAATGAAACAGTTATAATTTGAATGCAGGATTATTCAAAAGTACAGTATGTGCATTTCTTATTAAAATATCTGATAAGATGAAAAATGCTCAAGTTATCGTTTTTAATTTAACTGTTTCATTTAGAAAGGAATATGTATTTAATGAAATTTAACGAAGATGTAATAAGATTATGTTAAATAAACAATGAATTATTTCCAACGAATTTTTTTATCTATCTTCAAAACAAAGAATCAGTATCTAAAATAAGAAGTAAATATAAATTAAACAGTGCCAGTAGTTATTTACTGTTACATTTTATTAATTACAATACTTTAATAAAGCGATGAGAAATGTATTTGCACAGTCAATACAACATATTATGAAATAAGTATATTATACAATTAGAATTATGTTCAGTCGTTAATGATTAAAATTTGTTGAAGCGAGGGATTAGGCGACACGTAACGCAAATTGGTTTATAACACCAAATTTCAAAGACCCTCCCATCTAGTCACCAGAAGCGCCTGATCTACCGACCAATCAGGAGGGTCATAATTCTACACGCAATATAACGAATAGTTTAAACAATCTCCCTGCTCTCTCTACAAATCAGTCAAACTCAGAACACTGAAAAAACAGTAATCTATATTTCTACTTCTATTTCGAACACGTGAAACATTTTTATTTCAACATAATATTTCGTCCTGTAAATTTTAGTGTTGAAATGGAAGTGTTTCATGTAAAGTGCTACATGAATCTATATATACGTATATGTGAAACAAGTACTACCGTCGTATAATATATATGATATAAAAGGTGGCAATCTTGAATACATGAAAATTAAAATAATATTTATTATTTTATATATAATAAAATAAGATATGTATAGAATAAAATATTATTTTATATATTAATAATAATATATATTATTTTGATTCTTTTATTATAAATAGTAACATTGAATCCTTTAGCGTAATAATGTTTGATTTACTTGCAATATAAATTAAAGTAAATAAAATTATCATATAAACAAGTGAATAAATAACAAAAATTAAATGATCAAAAAATACGAAGAATAATAAAAAAGATGTTTGAACACACAACATGAGTTGAATCGATATAAGAAAAATAACTTCTTATATCGATTAAAAGAATAATTCTATTAAATAAAATTAAATATGAAAAATATTCATTAAATTTTGAAATATCAGATTAAAGAGTATGTTAAAATAAATCTTATTAACATAATGAAAATTTCAATTTAAGAAACATATTAATAAATATATAATTAATCGTTGATTAAAAGGAACTATACTTAATTTTATTATTTCTAATTGTCCGACTAACTAACCTAAACGATTTATTATCAACTATTATTTTTAAAGAAATACAACTTGTATTTATATATAAAATGTGAAATATCTTACACTTCATGTTTTCTCTATCGATAACCATATATACGTATCGCATATGTCTTAATAATAGTCGGAACATTAGTAAGCACCCTCGAAACGTTTACCACTATTAGGTCTTTTGTATATAAGATAGAATGCTTGCATCGGCCGGAAGCGAGGAGGAAGGAAGAGGGAAGGCGACGCTCTGCCAACAAGAAAAGGATAGGCGCGGTGATATTACGACGAGCAGCTCCAACCCTCGACTTCCGTCGTGATAAATTAACAGAAGCTTACGACACTTCGAGGCCTTTGTCAAATGTAAAGACAAGAGGAACGACGTTAAGGGCTCGTTTAACTGGCAGTGACGATCATTTTTAATGAAGCTGTGCTGGTTCTGATGAATGCTGTATTATGGTAAATATCTCTCAACGTGCTTCTTTGATAATTACCGGTTAATTAGTTGCAAATGATTTCTTATCCTAATTGAAAAAAACAATTGTTTACGCTAAAAGACTTTCAAAATTTTTGAGAAGACTTTAAAATTTTCAAGATATACATCTTTGTCCTGTGATTAGAAGTAAGTTGGTGTCCATAAAAAAAATATTATTATATGAGCTTAATTTGTATTTCTGATTTTTCCTTCATTCTTGGAAGTGAAATTTGTTGATACTAATCTAAAACTAGATAAAGTTTGAGAATTTTTCGCAAAGATAGCTACCAAATGAAAAGTTTCAATTTCTTTCAGGGGATACATGTAAATACACCTTCCAGATATTTTCTTAAAAATGATAAATTCTTAAAAAGTAAAAAGATTACAAAATCGAGGGGTTATTCGTTAATTGCAAAACCTCTAATCTCTTAAATTAGAACGTCCGAAGTATAAAATTATTTTTCATTTATAAATACAATTGTGTTATCTTCAATGTAACGAAAGAAAAGAAACCTTCTTTCATCAAAGAAAAGATCAACTTCAAACGTTTCTAAAGAATTGAATTGGCTACTTTGTAGTTAATACATTCTTATTTATAAATGAAAAAGTTTTTAATGTAAAAATAAAAAAATTTTTTAATTTTTAAATGAAGAATTTTTTCAAATGTTCATCCTTGCGAACGATGACAACCAGCAATCGATGTTGCAGTGGAAGACGCTTTGCAATGACCCATCCGTTTTGTAACACTTTTAGTATTTAAAAATTGCAAAAAAGCAGAAAGTTACATTCATATCTCTGAAAAGAAAAATTGAAATTGTTCAATTAGTAGTTACCTATAAAAGACAATTCTCAAACTTCGCCTACAAACTATAATTCCATCGTGTGTTATGTATCCAAACATATTCAAACACTACCAATCAAAAATTCCCAGAAGCCTTTCCGACAATCTAATATTTTCTTCTACCATTTTACACAAGAAAATCCATCAAACCCTCCAATCATCTTCCTCAGCTGAAAAGAAAAAAGGGGTTTATAAAACACACAAACTTCTTCAATCTCTCATACGGATCTTCCTCTATCGTCAAACTAAAGAAAACACGGATCCACGTACGTACGTTACAAAGCACAAACGCGTCAGATCCCACGATCTCATTATCCAGCGCAAAGAAAGAAGCGAACTTAAAAAAAAAAAAAGAAAGAAAAAAAGAAAAGTGATCTCCGACGAACATCCACCTCCAGCCAGTTATGAAACGATTACTTATTGAGCAAAGTAAAGTGAAGACTAGCGGCCCGGGTGTATTTGAATGAGAAGACCGCGTGCGAGAATCCACGCGGCGAAGTAACCTCGTCAGGGATAGCGGGGCGCTGCGGTTAGGTAGTAATAAAGCCGTCGTTAGGGTGGAAAAGCGGCCGCCCCGCAATGGACAGACTCTTGAAGGCGGCGGTGAAACACGCGCGACGACCCAGGCCCTTGGTTTGAAGAGTAGGAGGTAGAAGAAGGAAAGAGGTGGGGGTAGCCAAGGAGCCTGAGGCTCGGGCTATCATAATATAGATTAGCTCATATGGCTCTCCCCTTATGTTAGCTCGGATCCGACTCATAGCCTCGAGTGCTCCTGGATTCACTATTCATACACGCGACAATTAGATAGGCATTACTGTGCGCTCGTGTACGCTGGTGGCCTGGCCACGCATACCATGCCAGCGGCGCTAGAACGCGCGTACGTGGAGCAGTCTGCAGGGGTGGCACGGAGGAGCGGAGTTGGCTGAAACCAAGGACCAGGAGGGGCGGCCTGAGTCAACCCCTAAGCCAGTGTAAACACGTTTTAATAGAGATTCGCTCGAGCGGTTATAATAGCTTTGCGGATGTAGCGGCCCATCCGCCTTTCGCGCACCTCCTCACTCCCCCCTCCTTCGACCGCTGAACCGCCACCCCTTAGCCACGGCGTCTGTTCTCGATGTTCCTCTTTCTGGACCCCCGGATCGTTACGCTTGAGACAGAAATTTGATAAATTTCCTAGCATCTCCGGTTTGACGATTTCCTTGCACCCAGGAAGGCTATGCCAGTGTGGAGGATGATAGGGGTGCGGAGGTACTCGAGATTGTTTGTAAGTATTTCAGGGGAAGAGTTGGAAGGGTGTTGAAGATGATTGTTTGGGGTTTGAAAAGTTGGGGTTAATCTGACTGATTTAAAATGATGAGTTTTTTGGATGATGGTTGGTTTTTAATTAGGGATGCAGTATTTTTACTGGTTGGAAGGTTGCTGTAGATGATTGTTTTGATTTTGGAAAGTTGGGATCAACTTAATTGATTTAAAGTGATTACTATTGTAGAAGATGGTTGCACTTTGAATAAGTGGTTTGAGGTGTAGTACTTTTACTTGCTGGAAAAGTGTTGAAGATGATTATTTGAGTTTTTAAGAAGTTAGGATCAACTTTCTTGTTTTACAATGATGAGTTCTGTGAAAGATGGTTGATTTTTGTAAAGGTAGTTTGAAGATGATTATTTGGGTTTTAGGAAGAGGGAGTTAGCTTGGCCGAATTAAAATGATGACTTTTATGAAAGTTGATTGCTTTTCAACTAGGTGACTTTAAGTGCAATAGTTTTAATTGTTATTATTAAAGAAAATTGGCATTCTTAACTCTTAAGATTGCAGAATGTACAAATGTGTTGTTTACATTAATTTTAACTCTATTTAATAATAATAATATAACTATTTATAATTGTAAATAATTAAAACTAATTTGACTATTTTAAAATGCGTGATTTTGAGTTATCATTCTGTTTTCCTAAGATAAAGATGATCTTTTATTAAATATCATGTCTTCAACACAAAATAATATTTAATTTTCAGAAACTTTTGTTCTCCATCGAGTAGAACGTATTGATCTACATTAATGATCTTTTTCAGAGAGAGAACTTTTATCCAATTTAACGAAGATTTCTGTTCCTTAGCATTTTATCATGCAAAATTCACAATTAATAATAATTGGAACAGTACTCGTGTAAAATAAAAATTGTGTCAGTTAAAATACTATTTCCAATTGCTCTTAATATCTACTGCTTAATCAAAATCAACAAATAATAAGAAGCTTATAACTTTGTCATTTCCTATGACAAGTCATGTTATTCTGAAGCTATAAAAACAACAAAAATAAAACAGATATTTCCAATACGAAATTTATTGAAATTATTTAAACTTATCATTTTTAATTGTTCCTTTGAAATTTTAATTACATTAATGAAACACGATGATACATAGCTATAGCTTAAGGCAATCATTTTATTTGAGTATGGGGTGTATAAAGTACGTTTTTAAATATTTGGTCATCGCAACCCCAAGCGATTATTTAAGGGTAAACCCTCTGAAACCACAAAGCACATATGTTCCAGAACACCTTAATCTTTTTACTTCAAAAGTTTTGTACTCGCAAATTAGCCCATGTTTCAATTACGGTCTTGTCTTCCTCATTGTGCTGCACAGTAAATTACGAAAAAAATATTTTGTAATTAATTTTTTCAATTATTAAAATCATTTAATTGTGTAAATATTATTTAAATTGTTCTTAGATCTTTCCAATATCACCAATTAGCTAAAGAAAAGGGTGATAATTTAAACAAAAAACAAAATTTAATCAATACGATATAAACAGCAGTTAATGATTTAATTTTAAACATTCCACTTATTTACAAATTTATTTACAAGAAAAATATCCTCTTGATTAAATGGTAAAATTCGACAAATTAAGCGTATATTTTAATTTCAACTTTCAATTTGAGATAGGATGGTAATTTATTTTGGAGCACGAAATTAAACCTCTATCCGGATGAAGGTAATAAGCAGCTCCAATTGAGTTATATTCATTTAGAACACGAATAATTAGCACGATTAAAGGCAAAACAAGCAAACTTTAAAGTTTGTTTGTCAAACAAAGAAGAACCGTCTTGTGACGAGGCAAACTTGTGATTCTGTAAACAATTATTAATTAACACGATAAACAGAGAGCTGCTTGAAGCAATGAATTTGTCGAACTGATTTCCATCTGCGAAATTATGACACACTTTCAGCTAAAAGAACGACGCTTCGGGACAAATATTTCAAAGAAAAAGTATCATACAATTTTTACAATTATTCTTTTTTTAATTCTATTTCCTTTCAATTCAACAACGAATCTTGAAGAAATCTTGCAATTATTTCCACGCCCTATGATGCATTTCTGAATTTTCGAAATGCATATGAATGATAATGCATTATGAACAATATTCTTAAGAGGCTTAGTGATGTTGCGTTTTATTTTAAGTGGAATATTTTATTGTCATAATTTCCCATGTTGCTTATTAGTGGGTTGCTGTGGTTGAATTTGTATGCGTTTTCAGTAAGAGTTTTTATATGTGTGAGTAGGTCAGGGATATCTGTTACTGTATGAAATTTGTAAGCTGAGTGGTCTTTTGGTGCGTTTAAGATTATACGTAGGAATCTGTTTTGGGTTCTTTGTGCTGTTAGTAAGTATGATTTTGGTGCTGTTACCCATGCTTAAGCTCCATACATGAGGATGGGTATTACACATGCTTTGTATAAGTGTATTTTATGTTTCATTGCTACTGAAAACCCCCGAGTATCAAAAATGGTGTCCTATTATACCCCAAAAACCGCGATTTTTGGTGGTGGGAAGTGGTACATATTCGTCAGAACGGAATACGCTTGCTTACCCCTTTCTCCAAGATTATCCAAGGGCTGCGCGCTAGATTAAACACTAGGCGCCATGCGTTTCGGGTAGAGCACGTACGTAACAAAACTATACTTCATATATAAATAATACTTAAAGACAAATAACGAAATATAAAGAGTAAATTTAAGTTGTATGAAGAAATTCCCCTCTTAAATAACTACGTAATAGCAAATTACTCGGAATTCAAAAAACTGCTAGCTACCACCATAAAAATACCTAGTACCTGATATAATATTTAAATTGATAAATAATTTCTATATATATATATTTATCTATTATATTATATAAAAAGATATTTATTAATTAATAAATAAGTTATTTATATATAAAACTCCGATAGAATTACACTTAAATAGTTTAGAATAGTTAGGATAGCTATAGAATAGCTATGGATCTACATGCGTACATTAAATTGTAAGAATTAAATTAAACTAGTATTATTTATAAATCTTGGGATATATAGCAATATATTAACCCTTTACCCACCGGAAGCTTATTAATCGACTTTTTGCGGCCAAGGTTTATCGACCTAAGGAGCTTATTAATCGATTTCTTGCTGCCACAAACTAATAAATTACCCTATAATAAGAGAAAGTGAACGATATATAGTAAGCCCTTTCACGAGTTTTTATTACAAATTTTTAGAGCTGTAAGAATAAGCATTATAACAAAAACCAAATCAGTTTTGAATAGAATAAGCTGGTCGGTAAAGTGTAGTATCCCATAAGTAGGATTTATACCGAACTTGACACCACAAGTCCTACTCGTGATGTTCATATTAGGCCTAATATTCTGATCAAGAGTCAGACTCGTCAAAGTACGGTAAGGGGTTAATCTTAACAAACATTCGAAAATATTCATCGAACTATAAGATCACATGCATCGTTACATGAATCTTCGACGAACTTCAATCGAAGGGCTCGTAAATGCGAGACGATTTCAACAGGGCGGCCGTGACACGCAGAAATCTGGAATACCGGTTAGTTATCGTGAAGTTTATCCACTTACGGGGCAAGTTTTCGCCGTAAAACGGTAGGTTTTAGGAAACATAAAAGTAAGGCATCCAACGTGCAAGGAACTTTAATAAAACCCCAGCTTCCTCGCCTCCGGTCCTCCCTCTTCGCCTCTCTCGCTCCCTCTCTCTTACGCTCGCTCGCTCTCTCTTCCTCTCACTGACACAAAAAGGATGAGTTTCACGATATCACAGTGCAATTATCTCCGAGGAAATGAGCTTTGCATAGGCAGCCAGGAACGTGTGCAATACCCGGTGGAACTTATATATGAAAGAGGTCGCGCTTAGGCAAAGGCTCAGTATTTATACGTTCCACGAGGTAAAACGACGTCTTGGAGCCCTTCAAGCATTTATGGTGCGCGTTCCAGTTTTGAAAAGGATGCGGCAATGCACGGATGAATCGCCCTGCTCTGGCCATGATTTTAAAATCGCCGGGGAAATTAGTTGACAGAGCGGCCTGGTGAAAAATCTCTTCGTTAGATTTAATAGGGATGCGACCTTCGCGTAGAAATGCATCTCCACCTTGATGGACCGTGAATTTTTCATGGAATTTGCGTGTTCCATTGCGCTTAAGGGACCACCGCACGCGTTCAAGGAGCGATTTCGAAGGCCGGGTATCAAATTGTGAAACTCCGTTGCTAGAATGAATGCTTGGCGATCATGCTGAGAGAATGAAGTAGCGAAAACTGAAAAAGTCGCTTTCACGTTGATAGCGTACTCTTGATTCAGGCTTTTTCACCTGAGCGATTCACCACGTGTATAATGGTCGCTTGGGTAAGCGTAATTTTCGTCTGTTCAGCGGGATAAGTTGGGGTGATTGTATGAAGTGGTTGGCAGAGAAAGTGGTTTTGCGGTAGTTAGCGAATGTTTTCGGAGAACTGGTTTTATTTGACATCTATCGTTTACAATTGCACGAAGTTTGCATTGAGTTTTTGAATAGTGAACAGAGAATAGTAAAAATTGAGAAAAATTTATTTAATACGCTTTTTCATATCTATAATGTTTCTTTAGACTTTTTAACAATTTCGATTTTTCGAACAGAAATTGCTAACATCTATAGCCACTATGAAACTTTTTATTGCTTTATTTACTTTTTATTTAATTGTCTTAATAAATTAAAATAAGTTACCGTTACAAAATAATGTATACACTTTTCTCCTCTTCACTAACAGTGAGAAATTTCAACAACAGGAAAATAACTATGAAAGTATTATCATCACTTTATAATCAATTTATTATTTATTATAGATAAAACAAGTATGCTTATTTCTGCTCCGAAACGTTCTGTATTTCTTTAGTGTTCAAATTGTTTCACTAAATTCTACAACGAAATTAACAACTGTACAATTCCTTTTTCACCTGTTATATAGATTTGTATCGACTCATACAAGTTATTAGCATTGCAAAAAAATTCTATTTGCATTTATGGTTAATATATTTTACATACTAATTTATACTTTGACAAAATATACTTTCTACGCAAAATGTTTAATTTACTAGCTAGACACGTTAACTCAACATTTATTTTGTTTCCAAATTTAGTATCAAGTTCTTATTTTACACTACATAAATCTAGAAAGAAAATGACATAGTATATGTATATTAGTAAATAACAGTAAATGCATGAACATGTATAATCTTTTTCTTTTCAAAACGAAACCTTTGATTTTCCACAGTTTCGTTGCAAAAGTGTGTCGGAATTGCAAAACTGGATTATACAAAAAAATACTCGAAGCGCAAAGGATTGATACTAATTTGAACCAATGATAAAAGTTTGTACGCAATCATATACGGACATATATACAGGGTGGGTCAAAGTTCGTGATGAATGAGATCCGGAAGATAGTACAACTCGAAATAAGGCGAAAATCAAGAATAACAAAATTGCGTTAGAAGCTATTATATAAAAACGTTTTTGAGGAAGATGCGTTGAGATGATGAATTTGAAAATAAATGTAATGTTTCCATTTCTTTTTTCAACACAACAAAGACCAACTGAACGCAAATATACAAAAGAGCAATGTATTTATCTCAATCGTTGGAATATTTGTAAAATTGGGGTCTCTATACCTATCGAAAAGAGCAAATAAGTGTTGCGGCTCATCAGTCCAGAGATCGTCAGTTCGATTCATCGATACAGAGAAATTTCACTTTTTTTCTTTGAATCGTGTTACGCTCGAAAAACTTACTATAACATTTTAACTAATTAATACTTTTCAAAGAAATTTTGAGGAAACTGGTAAATTACTCTTTCGCGTTATAAATTTACACTTTTTAACGTGTAATTGTTAGAGATTCTCAGTTTTTTACTAAAAAATAGAAATTTAACAATCTTCTCACAGTCACGTATTATCAAAGTTCGTCTTTCTTCTTTTTATGATTGATCTGATTATTCATCCATTATTACTGCTTCTTCAATATTAGAATTCGATGTATCAGAGATTCTCTTCAGTCAAGCTTGAGCTGTATTCACCAAAAAACTATGAAATTTCAGTTTTAACTGTGGAGAGCTCGCTTCTAAATACAATTCGAAACTGTTTCAACGGAATCCAAATGAATTATTAAGACGTTTCATTACTGTCGACGAAACTTGGATTCACCACTATCGCATTGAAGCAAAAGAATAGTCCAAACAGTGGGATAAATCCGGAGAAAATGCATCGGAGGCTAAAATAGTTCGCTCAGCGGGAAAGGTTATGACAAATGTTTTCTGAGATTATCATGGAATAACCTTAATTGACTTTTTTAAAAAGGACAAAACAGTAACTGACGAGTAGTATGCATATTTATTGCAAAGTTTCACTGATAAGATAAAGAAGAAACGATCACAGTTGGCGAGAAAAACGGTCCTTTTTCTATCACAACAATGTACTGTCGCACACTTTTGCAATTGCGACAGTAAAATTGTTGGAATTCTGCTACGAAATCCCCCAAATTTTTAGATTCAGCACCCATGAACTACTTTTTACTCCCGAATATGAAAAAATGGCTCGCAGAAAAAAGATTCGGATGAAATGACAAAGTAACTGATGAAACAAACGCTTGTTTCACAGTGTTGGATTAATAACATTATAAAGCTGGGATAAAAATACTAGGAAATTGTTGGACCAGGCTACGTTGAAAAATAAAATATACTTTCTTCATGTACTTTCTTTATTTTTTCACTTATCAAACAGCTCTCGTACACCAAACGCCTCTATTCTCTCATCAAAATCTCCGCCAGGGAACATTTTACCCCTCTCCTCCTCTTTCTCTCTTAAACCCTCGCCGAAATTCTATCAAATCGTCGGCCCCGAGAAATGCACGTTAACCTACGCACCGGAATGAACGAGTAACTCTTAAGTTTTCCAGCGAGTACAAGCAAAGTGTCCCCAAGAGTAGGAGGCCAGGGAGGAGGCAGTAGGTGGGAAGAGGGGTCCTCGGAGAGAGGGGTGTTCTCTAAGCTGAATAATTCAGGTTCTCATTAGGGCGACAAAAGCACCCTGATGGATAGCTGCTTGGCTCCGTTGCCTGTCGTTTGTATGGGGCAACACGTATACATTTCATGTTTCCTACGCTACCTGGTCGTGTACGTATGCCAGCCAGCCTCTTACTCGGCCCTGGAATATACATATAGGCGCGCAAACATGCCGTAGACCCGACCTCTTCCAACCACTCGCTACGTTTCTGCGTTCTCCATCCTCCGCATGGTCCACCCCTCCCACGTATACCCCACTTTATCGTTATCAAGATGTGTTTTCTTTTTATTTGTTCGACCAGGGGGTAGGTTGAAGTCGCTGTCCGGCACATGTGAACCGGATTGAAATACACGGTGTCTGTTTTATCTGACAATATATACTGCGATGAAAAAAATTGCAGTTATATATAATAAAAATACAAGTGGTACTAAAGAAAATGATTAAAATAAGATTTTTGCCTCTCTCTAATTCGCCTCTTAAAACTGTGTAAACTACGAAAAATTAGTGGAAAATATGCCTAAACATTGTCAAGTCGTAATTGACAGTGGAGATTCGACCAAGTATTAAGTAAACGCGTAATAGTATTTTATATGTACTTTCGATCTATATATAGCTTTTTTCATGAGAAGTTTTCATGAAAATACCGCGGGTACGCTTTTGTGTGACAGAGTGCATAAACTAAAGTTTAACAATCACAATTTTCGAACTTTTTATATTATTTCGCATATCGGATCAATATGATCCGAGAAATACGTGCGTAACAAACAAATTTCTCTTCCAATTTGAAATATTTTATACTTAGAAAATATACAATATTAAAGAAGTAAACGTAAAATTTACATAGACTAGATATAATAAAGGAATATTTAAAAGCATAGTATTTATGTAAATGTAATTTTTGTAACATTTCATATTGACCCCAGGAGGATAGCAGAGTTAATAAATTTCTTTCCTAATATTACTTCCTTAAAAGACATTTCACTGCATTCAGAGAAAACAAACACCCCGTACTTAAAGGTACATAGAACTTTACTCTGTGTTGGAGATTGAAATGAGTAAGTTCCTCTTTTTTCTTTTTTTCAATTTCAAGATAGAAAGTTGAATGTGCGTTTTGTGAGTGGAGATTGACGATTCAGGGTGCAGTGAAAGAAGAGATACTCTATAGAAGTGAGATAAGTTAGTGTGGAGGGAATGTTGTTTCTTGCGTGAACGTTCGGTGCGAAAATGTTTGACATGGAGAAGTTTTGTATGTGCATGTATTCTCAGGTTTTGCACAAATATCTGTTAAATTTAGCATTCTCTGTGGATTTATTATATTGGCCTAGAATCTTGATGTTATTCTTGAGTGACATAAGGATTATTTATTATCAAGTAATAAGTATTATATACTATGTATATTTATAAATCGTAACAGCGTTAACCGATTTCAATGAAATTCTCAGCATGTGTATAATTGATATAAAACTACAAAATGTACTTTTTCAATTTTTATTACAAGTTCAGATAAAAAAGTTGTAAAAGGCAACTGTTACTATTTTTTTTTCTTTTTTTCGTAATTTGGATTATTTGGAGTTTCTTCAAAACTATTTGTGTTCGTCATTTAGTAAACTAATCCTTCTAACTTCTCACGAGAACACAATTCGTTTGGACCAATTTTAAAAATGTTATTCTGTTTTAAATGGTGTCCGAATATTAATGAGAGTCACTGTACATTCAACGCTGATAGTCCTAGTGTTAACGTCTTGTATTAATCTTCGTAATCACCCAATGCAAATCCAACAGAAAATATATGATCCATTATAAAACCTAAGGTACAAGAAAAACGTATCCTGACGCTAAAAGCTCTTGTTCCACAAATTTGCACAAAATGGAGGTCGTTACATGTCTTTTACACTAAAAAGTTAATGTTGAACATGACTAAACGTTATCAAGTAATAATTGCTAATAAATTAGACTAGACACAATACTAGATAATAGTATAATAGTAAATGTAACGCATTTTGGAACCGTATAAAACTTTTTGCAAAAAGAAAGGAATTATATTTACGAAAAGATATTATGTACACGCTCGTATGTTAACACTCCGGTTTCTTTTCAAACCTCGTTAAAACCTACCCGATTCTTTTCTCATCGCGATCTAAGTTTGCAACACACCACAGAACCAACGTAAGTACACGACACTTTCTTTTCTACTTTTCTTTCCTCTCTTTTTTCTTTTTCGCAGTAAAATTCCCATCACAGGTAAGTGTAACACGGAGGAATCCATTTCTACAGTTTGCTCTCTCTCATTACCACTTATTATTACAGAGACTCGTTCCTGGGATTGTAAATATCTTTCTACCATCCTATTTATCTCTCTAACACACCCCACCTTCCTTCTCTTTCCTCTTTTTTTTTTCTTTCTCTCCTCTGCTACATTTCTCCCTCTGACTATCTCTAACCCTCCACCTGCAGCCTCTTGCCACCCCGTCGCCGGACTCTTTTGTTTTATTTCGAATGTTCTTTCATTTCTTAAAAGGTTCTCCAGTGATAATTAGCACAATGCGCGGCGGCATTAATTATTACCCGTGCTAATTACCCGAGGATAAATCGCTCTCGGCGAGGGGTGGCCAGCGGATTCGAGGGTCGCTGGGGCGGTTTCGAGAGGCGGAGGAGGGCGGCCGAGCGGCCGAGCTGGCCCATTACCGTTATTGCTGCAACAAACCGTCCAACAACAGCGATAAATACAAGCGAGAGGCTGGCGTTACAAATGTCTCTCTGAGTTATGATTATTTAGCACGACTACCGCTGGCCGGATCGTTCGTTGCGGCCTGCAAAACGACCGGATGCCGCTGCTGCATACATAGGAATTTACGCAGCCCGCAGCTTTTGTCACCGTACACTCTTTCGTTTTATTTTATTTTTTTTGTTTCTTTTTTTTTGACTTAGCTTCTTTTGCTTTTCTTTGCTTCTTTTTTTTTAAATTGCCTTGATCGTTGGATTGCTGTTTCTTTTGATTATCGCGTTGGTGTAATACGAAGTCTTCGCCGATATTTAACTGTTATGTTTAATATTCCATGTGGAAGGATTACAGTAAAATCTTTAGAATCGAGATTTACAGTGGCTTAAATTCAAAATTGTCCGCTATTCTGGCTCCCTTGTTCTCCTTTGCATAGTGCGATAAAATAAGTAGAGGGCGTTTATGAGCAATGGGAAAATATTCTTTATTTGTTATTATGAAATACGATAGAAATATAAGCGGATTCGTGAAATAATGACGAAGAAAGTATAGTAAAGGGTCATCCAAATGCGATGTCTAAGTGTCAGAACTGTATTATAGGTTTTACACTCCATATTAATCCTTTTGTAGATCATGTTCACCTTTCCGCACTTCAAATTAACTCCTTTGCAGCTCTTATTCACCCTTTGGCAAATTAAACAAAAATTGCGAGAGTAATGTTGCGTTAGCGCAACGTTGGAACTTAACAGGTTAAAGAATCTGTTTTTTTACAGACCTTTGCACACTTTTACATAGCAAATTCACCCTTTCACAGATCAAATTTACCCTTTGAAATTCAAGTTTTTCTACAAATTTGTTTTCCTAAGCTGCTTGAACAAATAAATATCCAATATGAAATTATTATTCCGGAAGAAAGATTTTACAGCACATATGTAATAATACTTAAACATAAAGTAACATAAAATGGTTAACGTAAAAACTATTTATATACACACACGCACGCACACATGCACACATAAATTGATCTATCGTGAGGATCATTGTATATTTAATCAGTTCACTGCGTTTGACGTATGTACACGTCAATTCAAAACTATATTTCGGTGCGGTTGACGTGTATTCGGAACACCGTTCGCCAAATTGTTCAAAAATCTTTCAAGAATTCCGTTCCATACCGTGGAACTCGTTCCCACAGTTCATGAACAGAATTAGGTGTATCTGAATATTAATTGTTGTTTCATGTGAAACCATACATGTTCAATAATATTAATATCTGGCGATTGAGAAGGCCAATTTAATGCTGTCAAACCGTGATCGGTGATCTAATTCAACACTCAGAAGTAGCAGGCGTCATTTAATCGTTGCGAACATCATCTGTTAATGCTGTGACGCATCCAAGCACTTCCTATCAATATCCACGTCTATCACGGATTAACCCCTTGCCGTACGAATTTTTAGTTACTGCGTAGTTAGTCTCGAATCTTCACTGTTCCAAAACAATTTGTAATAAAGACAAATGAGATATTATATATCAATTTTTATTTAAAAATCCTCTATCTTGAGTTCAAACTAAAGTTAGAACAAAAATACAAATTTGATAGACGTATAAATACTTCTTTTGTCACACATTGACCATAATCTACATCACGAGTAAAACTTGTTATTCTATGGCAAGGGGTTAAGGAATAGCATGCGTTTTTCGTACTTTATATACTTTTAATACTCATGAATATTTTTATTCAAATGAAGTTCAAACGTTATCGCTATTTTTTCTATTTATAATTGGGCATATTAGTAAAAATTGTAAAAGCGTTCTATAATTTCTTAGTCGTTCTCTAAGTGTAATATTTTAAGCAACGCTTACTTAATCATTGTATGATAAAGTTTCGTAATAAAATAAAAAAGAGATATAAGCAACATAGTATTTAAATCTTTCTGTTTAAACTAAATGTATTTTGTTACATAGAGATGTATTAACTTTTCGTTAACATGAAATACACTCGAGGCACGTCATACTTGTGGCGACCTCTACAACCGTTTAACCGCCCTGCAGAAACGTTCCATTCAAGTGAAAATTTCCATCCGCCGGAAAATGGAAAATCTAGCGACCTTTGCTTCCGACGTGGAACGCTTATCCAACGTCTAAAGGAAAAGCGTTCTTCCGTCTCGAATCTTGTGTTCATTCTGCTCACATTTCTCCATAATAGCTTACAATTTTTGTGGCATATGTATTTAGCAGTTACCTAGCGTGCTAGGAAAATTCATCTATTCCTCAAGAAGGACGCCCATACACTTACCTATGGTATCTAGCAATAAAGCAACTGTTAGTTTTCGTATTTAATACAACTTAAAACTGCATTTAGCAATGTTCCTTGCATACTTCAGCCCTTTTGGCCAACTTAATCGTACCGAAAAACTTGTATTTATACGCAAAATAGACATATATCATCACAAACGAGGCATAGAAACAGATTTGTCACTTTACGGGACACTAATGTCTCGCAAACTGAAAAATACCGATCGTGCAAAAACTCAGATTTATTACGCGCGACTTAGTGGTACTACACGAAAGAGGCTAAATCAGGAGTTGCTTTCTGATGTTTAGTAGTAACGCCTAGGTGTTAGATGGCGCCACATATGTTCTCAATGCGAGTTTATATATTATGTATCATAATATTATAGATTGATATACATCAAAACTTATTGTGAGTTTATAGCCCACATTATGCCGTTAAACTTTTACCTAAAACATTTTTTTTTCTGTCTCTTGTACTTTAAGAGATATACGCGAAAAAATGGAAGTGCCGATTTGACTTTGAGGTTAGTTTTCACACCCTTAAAAGACGATTGAACACGAATAAAGCATACCGTTATTCTTGTCTTGGATCACTCTGTAAACCCACAAAATTTCATTTAAATCCGTGAAGTACGATTCGCGATGTTACCTTGTTAGTACTGTACATGTAACAGTCAAACTGAATACCTTTGAACAATTTAGAAGCATTTGACTACAGATTTTGTTCATGATTTCATAGTTTTGAACAATTTCCACTGTTCTTGATTTTTAATTCCTGCTGCTAATAAGGCAGTAATATTGTGTCAGCTCCAATTGATATAATAGAATGTTACACGAAAATAATAACAGGGTTCTAGATCCCTGGGTGTGACGAAAAAATACATTGAATGAGTGGTCTACTCTATAAGTACTTTGTGATAAAAGATTCTCTCTTATTAAATTTGCACATAAAGATACGTATATTGGATTACTTTAGTAAAACTGTTTATGATATTTTGACAGCTGTAGAACACGCGCATAGAATGAATACTTTATTTGCAATTTCATAGTTACATTCAGTTTTAATTCCAACCAATGCTAATGAAGTAATTTTATTCTATCCTGAATCGGTAACGTTGGTATTGCAGAAAGTTTGCAAGGAAATTGCAGGAAGCCCCGAAGAATCCACCATAAAATGGAACAAGTGATTGAGTAACAAATTCATTCTATACCTTGACAGTGCTTAAAGTTGCGTCGTATAAATCTTGAGAGAAGCGGAGATAACTTAACCATTTATTTTCCGCTTATTGGATCACCCAATAACGTCATAAATCGCAAGTTTGCTTTACCGATCAGTAACTAACCATCTTAGTGTAGATGGCACTGTTGTAGATATAGTCCATGTCATATATTTACAACGTGAATTGATGATATGTGGTATAAATTTTTTTTTTTGACATAATTTTAAAGAATCGGCGTGTTTATGAAATACAAAGAAATGATCACAATGGAAAAATATGTAAAATTATTAACAAATGACAATATGGATTCTCAATTGATGGGCGTATTAGCTGCAATAGTTGCAGTTATTCTAACCATAGGTAATTAAATGCGGTACTCATAGGTTATAAGTTCCTTATGCTCGTATAATGTATTAAAAGTTAAAAGAAACTTGATAATAATCTACAATGTCCGCGACAAATAGATTTTTTAGTATTATTATCATATTACTCAAATTAACATCACAGTTCTTTTTTGTATAATAAATAATTTTTCAATTAAAATTCACGATAACCTACACGCTTGCAAATTACATATGTAACATGTAATTCATAGATATCGCTAAAGTAGAAAAGATTCACTTGCATTTGTACATGTATAATTAAATATTAATTCGTCATTTCGTTATTTAAACGATCGCTAAATCTGTTTATGAAATGTACGTATAACAGCAGGTCAGGTATTGTTATTAATATAAAAAAATGCTTCCACAATCATATTAAAAAATGTAAAAAAGTATATAAGGAACACTGGAACATGTTCTTACAGGGGCAGATTGATACACTGAAATCAACTTGCATACAAAATTCAAGAAAATTGGATATTTCAATGATCATTGATCGTTTATCTTATTCACACATGGCAATATATTTTTAGTCTTTGGTAAATGATCATTAAGATATTCGATTTTCTTGAATCTTGTATGGAAATTGATTTCACTGTATCAACCTGCTTCTGTATCAATTTGCCCTGATCTCCTCTATCTACAAATTGTAATTATTCTTAAGTGTTACATCTAAATATAGAGAATGGTATCAATCATAGATACAATGCAACACATTAAATGAACGGCCTTTTAAATATTCACGATCTTCGTAAATAATATACAGTCTCTTAATTTCATTTCTAACATTATACAAACATTCCATATAGTTGTTCAAAAGTGATAGTCAATTTTAAATTTAAGATATATGAAAAAAATTAATAAAATCAATGTTTCAACAATACTGCTATGATACAATATACAGTAAAAAAATAGATTCATCTTCTAAATAAAAAATCATAAAGACATTATTTCTTTTTTTATAAACTTTTGCTGCATTTATCTGTGCAGTATTATTTGTTATATGGCGCAGAAGAAAATCTGTAGAAAACAGTATATTGTTAACTGGTCTTAGTGATGCTGGTAAAACATTGATATATGCACGTTTAATGTGCTCCAAGTATGTCAAAACACATACATCTGTAAAAGAAAATGTAGGGGATGTCATAATCAACAATGTAAGCGTTTGTGTGTACATTTTTATGATTTTTAACAATAACATAAACTGTAACATACCAGAACATAGGTCTTTAAAGCTATTTATGCATTTAGCGCTCCTTCAGGATTGTTGATATACCTGGACATGAACGTTTGCGCTATAAATTTTTTGACAAATTCAAGTTATCCGCAAAAGGACTTGTCTATGTAATTGATTCTGCAACTTTCCAGAAGGATATTCGAGATGTAGCAGAGTAAGTACACAACGATAATAAGTCATTCCACCCTGAAAGAAAAATAATAAAAATCTTTGATTTATAGATATTTATACAATTTATTATCTGACTCTGCTATACAAAAGAAGTCTGTACTTATACTATGCAATAAACAAGATCAGACTATGGCGAAAGGTTCAGTTGTTACAAAAGCTTTATTGAAGAAGGAAATTAATTTACTACGTATGACAAAAACAAGGCAATTGCAAGCTACAGATGCATTGGCAACAAATATCTTCCCCGGCAAGCAGAGAGAACATTTTGAATTTTCCCATTTAGATATAAATATCGAATTTGCAGAGTGCAGTGCTTATAATAAAGATCCTAACAACCCTGCAGATATTGAACAATTAAATAATTGGTTAAAACAAATAATATAAAAATGTAAAAATGTTTTCAATTTTTTTAAATAAATTATTTCTTTCCAACTTTTTAAATTATAGTATTATTTATTTTATGTTTTTCGAAAATAACGCAAACTCTTACTCTTTTGTCTTTATTTAACATAATTATATTGAAACCGTTCATCATCAGTCACATTTTTAATTAATCTTTAACTTAAACATAAATTTCTAATTGAGTAGGAATATTTCATTAATCAAAAAATCTTTACAAATAGTATATGTATGTAAATGTTTAATTTTTATCATATATGTACACACGCTAATAACAATTTTTTTTATAAAATACGTTTTACCATCAGACGCGATAAGATATTTGATTTTCGATATATTTTAAAAATTGACTATAAATTCATTATAACCTAACGAAAATGTCATCTACCATGTGTTAAAATATAACAGATACACCTCATCTATACTGTTACACTTTATAACAGACGATAAACTTATGTACACTTTGTTTTTTCTTATATCTAACATTAAATACACAACACAAATAATAAAGCTTTTTTTTCAAGCTTTAAAACACTATTTCAGTGATCAATCACACATTTAAAACACAAAAATATGCAATTCCATAGAGTACAAGTGAAATGTTATTTAAATATTTTTGTTACATTTTTTAATTAAATTAATTACTCTATTCTTATTATTTTTCAACATATAATAAGTCTATTCGTTGTTTAAAAAAATGTATTACTTTGCAATCACCAAACAATCTCCATGTATATATATATGTATTGTTTAATAATACACTAAATAATTAGTTATTTATACACTCTTTAAAGGAATTTGAATTCTTATTTATTTAAAAATATGTACCAATAAATACCAAATTGATAACATAAAATACTTTACATCGATTATTTAGTCTTTGATAAATTCGGATATCGTACAAATCATCGATAATCTCGAATCTTTAAAGTAGCTAAATTTGTTATCATTAGTAACGTAATTTCTCTTTGTGATACTTGAATTATTAATATAACTACTACATTTATTTATTTATTGATTGTACACTTTTGGGATGGATTGATACTGCATATATACTAATATACTTTATTGTTTTCATCACAGAATATATTAAATTTACAAGAAAATATGACAACATACTTAATTACATTAATTTAATTCCTGAAATTAAAAAAAAGAGCGTACTACTAAAATACAGTTGCGTATCACAGAATGTATAAACTGATAAATATCTGAGTTGCTCTCGACAACATTACATATATCTCTATTACCATAAAAAAAAGTTAAAAATTTTAACGAGAGAGTAAGAATTTCAAAACTTCTATTTACTGTTTAAATCGACCTTAAAAAAGAAAAAGACGCTCATGAAGTAATTATACGAAGGATCTCTTGTATGTAGATAAAAAGATGCTGATAAACATTAATTGCGTAAGACAAAGCTAACATTTCAATATTATTTGCACTCTTCCTAATACACCGTGCATGATATAATACAGTGGCGTAAGGAAAAGTTTTCAAATTCAAATAAGGCGACACAGAGATGGGAAAGCATTTGTTTAAGAATATATTATTTAAAATTAGCGGGTATAACGCAGAACTGACCTTACACGAACTAGAATCGTTAATTTTAAGAACGTTAAAGTTGCGAAAGATATGCAAAACTTACTACCTAATTAACTAGTATGAAATTTTTACGCCTTACGACATTGGGCGCCATCTTTCGCTAAAAAATATTGAAATTACAAAGAGGAAGGAGCATTTATAACCTCGAATTTCTTAAAACGGTTTTATTTCGCATAAGTAGCCTAATAACGAAGTGTATTGCATTCGCGTTTATCGTTTGTTGCGTAACGAGTTTACTCCCTGTCAACGCTCCGCGTCAATGAGTTTCTGCCTTTCCCTCTATTCCAGTAGTACTTTCCTCAACGAGCGAACAGTTCCGAATAGTGTTCCAGAAACATGTCTACAAAACCACCTACTTGTGATACAAATCGCAGCATTAACATTGAAGGTAATTTTACTTTTGTAATTGTTGTCTTAGCGAAAAAACCCACTTCTCTGTCACTATCATTAGGATGGTTTTGAAAAGCTAATGTATACACACCGTAATACTCGGTGCATCCGTAATCGATTGAATTAATGTTTCCAATGACTGAAAAGGTTGCTGAGAAAATGATTACTTCACGTCTCAATCGTGGCTTAGGCTATGGTTATACTAGATGCGTATTCGAATGAACGAATCAAACCTCTGGAAACGAGTGCAAGTGGTTATATTGCACGAACATATTGGTAGTCCAATGTCATATGTATTCATTCATATACGCAAGTCGTTCAAATCAATTTGATTTTTTTCGTCTGATTTTGTTACGATTGCGGTTTAAGTAATTCAGATCTTTCGAACGTAGAATATAAAAAAATGTTTCCAGATTTATTCGTAATTTTCCTCTATTAAATAAAAGACTTTCTCATTTTAATCTACCATTTATTGGTAAGATTTTTAATAAAGGATTCATCCGAGAAATATTAAGAATTTGTCAAATACGTATCCATTTCGTACAATATGTATCACATCTATTATCCAGTATAACCGTAGCCTTAATCATTTTAGATACAATCACGAACGGAGCAATTTTTAATACGGAAATATACGTGTAATTATCCATACTTGTTATCGAATGTCTACTACAGTTTAACGTACCTCCTCCTTCGAATTGGTTCCAACGTTGATAACGTTACAAATATTGCAAATTAAACAGATAACAGAGGTCGCAAACGGAACTTTATTACCAAAAATTAAATGCAGTAAAACTTACGTTGCTATTCTTTCCGAAGGTGTTATTACCAGTAAGAAATAATTTTCAACCATATTACAGAACAAATTTTTATAACATAAAAAAAAGATTAATACTAAAATGGAAAGAAATGTCATAAAATCGAATATGCATTTTAACGTTCCTTATAGGTATGCGAATTAAATATAAAGACAAAAGTGAAACTTTTACGGAAGATCAACTTGTAAGCAAAGAGCCTATTGGTCAGTTCGACGCATGGTTTAAAGAAGCATGCAACACTCCGCAAATTTTCGAAGCAAACGCCATGTTTCTTGCGACAGCTACTAAGTAATATTAAACAAACTATTTTTACTTGATATTAATTGATGAATATTTTGTAAAATATCGATTCTTACAGAAATGGTATTCCGTCCGTACGAGCAGTCCTACTCAAAGGTTATGGTGTGGAAGGTTTCAAATTCTACACCAATTACGAAAGTAGAAAAGGGCGCGAATTAGTAAGTGTATGAAATTTGTAACGATAGCGTGAATAAACATTGTATTTGATTAATATTTAGGCTGAAAATCCATATGCGGCAGTGACTTTTTATTGGGAACCACTGAGACGAGGGGTAAGAATCGATATGTAGTATGTCGTTTATCTTGTCTGCCTGTATATCTCTGTCTATCTCTTTGGTGACATAAAAAAGTATGTCAAGGAATAACGAAAAACACGGTAGTTAAAGAGGTACGTTAGAACAAACATTTCGTACAGGAACAAAAATATTTTCAATTTTACTATTTTTTTTCAACTGTTATAATCTTTTTTTTTTTTGTTGAAGGTTGCAACAAAACGATACGTTAAAAGTTCGAAAAAATTACAAGAGTTCAAATCCATAGTCGTAAAACTCACAATTGGCCTATGAAGTCGAACGATATTTTTTTATGCCGTCAAAAGTAACGCAGATATGAAGGCAAACAAAACATAGAAAACATTTTGTATTGATACGTGATAGATAAAGAAGAAAGCAGAATCGACCGATCTGAATTTATTATTGAACTGGCAAACTTAAAAAATCTTTCACTTCTTTATTTAAACAACTGACATGTTCTTTCCCCTTAGGTATTTTAAAATAATTTGCATGTGGTTTAAATTAACGTTATATATAAGTACTACTTTTCGTCAGGTACGTATAGAAGGTAAAGTGCAAAAAACTTCTCCGGAAGACTCGGATCGTTACTTTCTGAATCGGCCATATTCGAATCAGATAGGATCAATGGCTAGTAAGCAAAGTAGCGTGATCGCAAGCAGGCAAACGTTAATCGTGAAGGAAAGAGAACTGCTAGCTCAATTTCCAGAAGGACAAACTAAAAGGCCAGACAACTGGTAATTATTTCCATGAGATCATTTAAGGATTACATGCATCTTTCATAAGAATTTGTCATCGAAAATATGTTTCACATGAAAATAATTCATTCTGATCTATTCAGGGGCGGCTACATTATTATTCCACATTCCATAGAATTTTGGCAAGGCCAGAGTGATCGTTTACACGATAGAATACGCTTTAGGCGGCATAAGCTCAATGAAAAAATCGATAACGTACTTGTTCATCGAGGAGATAACGGATGGGTTTACGAAAGACTATCACCATAAATATTATAAAATAATGTTGGTTATTTATTTGAAGTACAAATAGAAAAAGTCTTCTACCTGTTAAATAATGTAAGCATCATAACGCATAATATAAGCGAGTTCCTTGTTAGGTTATAACGACAATTGTAACTTCCTTGTAATTTTTAGAATTTCTCGTTGCAATCCTAAAAGATTAATGTAATTGTTGCTTATTTGAAAGAATTGGAAAATATATAAAACGAAGACGAAATAATTTAATTACCCTCTCGACTTTTCCAAGTTACATTAACGTCAAAAATACCGTCTCCTTCTATAAAATTCTGAAATTGTCTCATTCCTCCTCCGACACCGAAATAATAACTTTTACCAGCGATCAATCTGAAGACAACGTAACCCAGTATTACCTTTCGTTCCCATAGCAACCTGACATACAAGCTTAAATTTTGACGATTATACTTGCCCAATGCCATCTCGTTTAAGCCTTTGCTTAAAAACTTCGTACAACTTTTTATGATTGCCAGGATTATAAATTGTTTCGCTCGTGAAAATCAGATCGTATTTCGTAAGCTCGTTTCCGTCGCTCGAAGTATGCAATTTTGTGAACGATTCCCAGTCGCCGGAAAAGAATTCACATCTTTTTAAAGTATTCTTTCGATCTTCGAAATTCAACAAAACATTCGGAACTGTCACGGTTGTAATCACCTCTACGTTCTGTAAAACGATTTGTTCACATACCCAATTGTAGAAATGCACACCGAGAGCATAGTACAACATAACGTAATACGAACATAATCTTGAAAATGGACGATGGAATTTTTCAGAAGAGCAACGAGACCAATGACACCGGTCCCACATCCCAAATCCAGAACAAATTTATCCTTGAATTCGATATTGTTTTCGAATATGTATTGTGCTAAGTCGTAAGTACACTCCCAAATTTTTAAACCACCTTTATTGAGAAAATTGAAACGGCTTATCAAGTTCGTACAGACGTCAATTATTGAGAAACTTTTTTTTTCGAAACACGAACATTCCACTTACGGAATTTATGTTAAAAAATAAACCACTTCTTTTTCAAGAAAACATTAAGAATAGACTACCTTCGTATTTGGAGGGAATGAGATCGGAGTGTTGTAATTCTGCTTCTACGATATTTATAGAATTTTGTTCTTTCAAATCACGCAAAGCCTTTTCAGATCGAATTAATTTTAACTTACAATTCGAAAATATTACTGTATCAATATAATCGTCAGGATCATATTGTTTTTCTATTTGTAATTCGGATACTTCTACCTTTGTGGCAGGGATCCAATTAATCGTCGATTTTTTCACATCGACGTCTTTCTCTGGAATAAGTTTCTCTAATAAAGCTGTTCTTTTATCTTTTGTAGAATGATGTTTAAAAATATTCGATATGTGCTTAAAAATAATACATGCGCAAAGGTATTAAGACAAGCATAACCTCAAAATTGAATTCTAATATTATACATTTCAATTAGCTGAACCAAACAACACGAAAATACCTTTATCCTCGTTGTTTTTCAAAAATCCAAATTTGAACATCTTGCTTTCGACAATACTTCTACACTTACTTAACGAAGAATATTAATAAAAAATAAACTTGTAAGAGTGAGAAATTTGATCGCACTATCCGTGTATCAGCCGGATCGAGATTGAAGTAACCCTTTTAAGAGGCAATGTATTTGCAAATTTGACAAATATTGAAGAATAATAATTTTAATTTTAATAAATTGATTAACAACTGTTTAAGTTGTACTTTATTGAAAATTTAATTTCGTTATATTATGTTTCAAAGCGTCGACATATTTCGTATTGTAACATATATTATCTGTGAATATTTTATATTAATTATTACATATGATAAATGCAGAAGGTTATTATATAATTATAAAATATAAATTATACATAGTATAAATTCGAATTAATAATTTATAATTATGGACGAATGCTGCCGGTAAAATAACAGCCAGAACTATCGACTTTAGATGCAACGATCTCTACTACAATGAATCTAGTTTGTGCCTCTATAGATAAATAAATACGTAACATAATAAATATTTTTCTTCAAATATTTTCCGATCCTACTTTCATTTTCATTCTTATTTTATATAATTCTCACGTCGTATTCAAAAATCCATCTATTATATTACTACATATTATGGTGAAAAATGTACACATCATTTTTCAATCGAATGACTGAAATTTTGCATAAAAAAACTTCATAGAGCGTAATAAACACTGATTATATTCTTTTGTTTTTTCTGATTACTTGCAATAAGATACTCCAGTGAGCATTCGATTATTTTCGGGATTTATTAAATAAAATCTTCCATATTCCCTTTTATTTACATATTTATTATTTTAAAACTTATATTTTAGTTATTTAATGTAAAATCTGTAAATTCCTGTTGTATTTCCTCTTGTAATCTATACAAATTTTCATTCAGTTTTGTAGAGCCTCTCAAGATGAAACGTCGTTTTCATATCTTCAAATCATTTTCAAAGTACTGCCTGACACTAATAAATATTCTCTCCTTCAGTTTGTTGATAAATATTAATTACCACCATTTCCATTCTTCGTTACATTCAATTAGCATAATACGTCAAATGTGTTCTTTCGTAGTTCCATATTGTCCACTTTTTGAATCAGCCGAAAATGTTCGATTTGTACTCGCTAAATCTTGGCGAGGTGTTAAGAAAGTCGTTCAATTCTGGATAAAAATTTGATTCCGTACTGTTTATCTCTGAACCGTGTTAATTCATTTTATTCATTGACCGTATCGACGATAATCAATACAGCTTAAATGCTCATTCACATTGGCTACTTAGATCAATCGACCGATAATCATTCGCGGAATTGGAGATTCTCTTGGAAAAATGAAAAATGAATCAACTAATGGAACATTTCGAGTTGTGTTCTATTGTGTAATGTTAAGCCTTTATCGAATACACGTTTCGACAAACAAGCATGCAATTATCGAGCAATTGTATCTTATCGTAGGAACATTTCACGTCCTATCGTTCTATCTTATAAATTTTTCTACCTGTCACAGATTACGATTACACTTCTGTTTTTTTTTCTTCTTTTTCCATTTTCTTTTCTTTCGATTTTAATATTCGTGGGTTCAAAATTGCTTATCGTCCAGCGGCTACAATCAAACGCGTGCAGATTATTCTTCTTGTTTTCATAATACAACGAACCGATGCGGGGAGAGGGTTAAAAGACCTAACATACGCTACCGAGGGACTTCCCGGCTACGTTCAATTTTTCATTTAAAAGCCGACGTCGTTTCATGATTCTCGTTCAGTTATACAATTAACCACGAGCTAACACGTTACCAAGCATCATGGGATCGTGTTATTTCATAGTGTTTGTAGTGTACACTGCGATTTTGTTTGTGTCATTCGAAAATGTCCACGCGTTGCCGCTTTCATGGGCTAGTTTCGATAACGACACCAGTAAGGAGTTATTAGTAAGAGTAGATTAAGATTGAATGAAAGTAAGGATATTTCGCGTGTCCTTTAAGACATGTGGAAAAAGGAATTGGATCGTTTTAATATATTAACTAGGAGAAGCGAGTTAATATTTTTAATTGCACGGTGGTATGGCTGTTGAAGTTGCAAGAACTGAAATAAATTGTGTAACTAGTTTATAATTCATACTCATTTTTAATCGTCTATTTTTCTTATTTTTTAAAATAAGTAGAAAATATGAAAAATGATCAAAAATATATAAAATATGAAAATTTTAAGTATTTTTTCAAATAAATCGTAAAAATAAATATTTTTGTCGCTATGAACAATTAATTTGTCGGTATTCAATTGCATTTCTACTAGCAGAATTTTGTTTATTTGGCCGTTATTAATTTGTTTGTTTTGATTAGGTTATGTTCATACCGTTATTTTATTCTACACATTGATTTCTTTTTAAAATACTGATAAATTAGTATGTTTACTAATATTTTAATGAAAATACAAACAGTTTTTGTATTAATCAACTAAACAGTTATATTATGTTTTATTTAAAATAATGATTGAGAATTTTTCAAAATACTGATCCAATAAATGGTAGCCATTTTTAGTTACGAATTAAAAAGTTTTAATACCTCTTTGACAAATGGAACCACTTAGCTGGTTGAAAAAGAACAGATTTAACGAACTTTTCAGTGCAAATGTATCTTATGTTTTCTTTGAAATAAGTAGAAAGAAGAGATCTTTTTTTTAAGAAGAAGAACAAAGTGGTGTTACTCATTTTTAATTACAAATTAGTGAAATTGAATGTATGTTTGAAAGATGGAACCAGTTAGCAGGTTAAAGAAGAACAAACTTTTTAATAAACTTTTCGATGTAAACGCATTTTATGTTTTATTTGAAATAAGAGGAAAGAAGAGATCCTTATTTTTTAAGAAGAAAAGCAAACTCTTTTTAGTCATTTTTATTTGTAAACTAGAGAAATTTAATATCTGTTTACAAAATGGAGCCAGTTAGCAGATTGAAGAAGAATTTTAAATAAACTTCTTAATATAAACGCAACTCATATTTTATTTCATTTAAACAGAAAAAAGAGATTTTTTTTTCAAGAACAGACTAACGAATTTGTAACATTTTTAATATTTTTCAAGCAATGTGGATTCATGGAAGGCTGATAGAATTTTTCTTCTTGCATGATTCACAAAATAGGTCATAAAATCAAATTACTATATGTCTGTATCAAGTACACAATTTAGAATTAATAATTATTAACAGGGATTGAGAATTTTTATCGATTGTGTTACTCTGTTCGAATATGCAATTTTCTTCAATCTTTGAGAGAATATCTCTTCTTTTTTGTTTTTCAACACCGACGACGAAGAAAGGGGAATACCAAAGAATTAATAATTATTAACAGTATCTAAGAATTTTTATCGATTATGTTATTCTGTTCGAACATCCGTTAAGTTTTCTCCAATTTTTAAGAGAATTTCTTCTTCTTTGTTTTTCAACACCGATGACGAAGATAGGGGAATACCAAAGAATTAATAATTATTAACAGTATCTGAGAATTTTTATCGATTATATTACTCTGTTCGAACATCCATCCAGCTTTCTCCAATCTTCAAGAGAATATCTCTTCTTTCTTGTTTTTCATACCGACGATGAAGAAAGGGGAATACCAAAGAAAGGTATCATTTTTTTGCGCAGATATTCCATGCATCGTGAGTAGACAAGATTGGGGAGCCAGGCCACCGGTTGAACGTGTGCCGATGGAAGTGACACCGACGCCTTACGTTGTGATCCATCACGGAGGCATTGCAAAGTATTGTTACGATGAGAAAGCTTGTTCAGCGATTGTGAGAAGTTACCAAAATTATCATCTGGATGATCGAGGCTGGTTCGACATTGGTTACAATTTCGTCGTTGGTGAGGATGGTAAAGCTTACGAGGGACGTGGCTGGGATTTCGTTGGGGCGCATGCACCTGGCTATAACACTCAGAGTATTGGAATATGTGTTATCGGTGATTTTAGTGGTAAGTGTTTTGTACTTTGAATGCTATAAGGAAAAATTGTTTACAGAATAAGCATAAATATTGTTGAGAACCGACTGAAACCTGATTAATACATGAAACAGCCGAATGGAAGATTTTAGTATTGATGCATTTAGAAAATATTTCAGAAATATTAAGTTTAAGATATTGGAAAACACTGTAAAATTAGGAAGATTGTACTATTATTAGAGTTGGAAAATATTTTACGAATATGAGGCTCGAGATATTGAAAATTTCCAAAATTAGGAAATGCAGAGAGTTGGAAATAAATTTAGAAAATATTTCATGAATATTAAATTTAAAATATTGCGGATTTCCAAAATTAGGAAATACAGAAAGAAGGAAGATTTTATTATTAATAAATTTAGAAATATTAATATATAGTTAATAAATTTACTATTAATATTTGCGGATACGAAGTTCAACATATTGGAAACTCCAAAATTAGTAAATACAGAAAATAGGAAGCCAATTTAGAAAAAATTTCGAGAACATTAAATTTAAAATATTGCAAACTTCCAAAATTAGGAAATACGTAAAAAAGAAAGATTTTACTATTAATAGATTTCGAAAATATTTCATGAATATTAACTTCAACATATTAAAAACTCCAAAATTAGGAAATAAATTTACAAAATTTACGAATATTAAGCTCAAAAAATTAAAAACTTCAAAAATTAAGAAATATCAAAAGAAGAAACATTTTATATTTAATGAAATTAAAAGATATTTCACGAATATTAAATTCAAGGCATTACGAACTTCCAAAATTCAAAAATGTAGAAATCTTGTAAAAGAAAAAGGTGATTGAGAAATCATATTAAGTTTAACACAATTAATATCGAGCAACAGTGATCACTAAATATTTTTATATATACCTAGAGACAATCAATTGTACGTAACAGATAATATTTTGCACAGATTTTCTTCCCAACGAAGAGGCTTTGAAAACGGTGCATTCTTTGATTAACTATGGAGTGTCTCTGGGTAAAATAAGCGGAAATTACCATCTCATAGGACACCGACAAGTTCGAGATACCCTTTGTCCAGGCAATGAATTTTACACATATGTGAAAACGCATCCACGATGGACTGCTAATCCTGTACCAAGATATTAATCAACGTCGTCGATATGAATCACAGAAATCATAACTATTGTGAGTGAATATATTGTGAAAACGAGCAGAAGAACTATGATGATATGATACATTTTAATATAATAGTGCTCTGAGATAATTACAAGGAAAATAGTTTTAACCAATATACAACTACGTTAAGCAATCAGTACGATAAACAATTAGCGAGAATTGTATATGTTTATCGCATCAGGAAATTTTGCTATAATATTTTGTATCGTGCTATCGAAGAAAGTTGCGATCGTCGATAAAAATATATAGATGTTTTCAATACTCCATTAATTACGACTTATTTCTACGTTCAAGGAGACGATTTAAACGTGTAGGTAATTAAACGGAGATAAGTAATCGAACGTAATCTTCGTAAAGAAGATTACGCCGAATCTGTTTGTAAGATAAATTATATATGTTTGTATGTCGATCAGAATGAATGGATAAACTATGAACAATGTTCCTAACTTACTTCTGATTAGTTTATACTAATAGAGATAAACATAATCGAGAAGATGCAGAAGAAGAAATAAATTTCCGAGGATGTGAACTAGTTTAGTACAAAAAGGAAAAGGAAATATTTTGTAACACAGTACAAATCTACAATTCTTAAGCAATAAATAATTAAAGTATTAAATCTTATATTTTTCACTATATTACACTTTCATGTATAAATCGTAAATCCGCGAAGAAAAGGAAGAAAAATACAGCAAATTCATTGACTCGAAATCGCGTGAATACCTAGTTCGTTTGAAAATTTTTAAAGGTTTCCTCTAATAATGAAAAAGATACAAATGCTGTTATCAAAACTGATCATATCCAAGGGTCATTATCAAAAGTTGCAATGTACAATAATTTACCATTTTTATTTTAAAAATCAGAAGAGAAACTGTTTTTCAATTTGTGTGTAATCATTTCAATTCATATTAGTATTATGCTTCAATTTTCACTTCATATACCTCAAAATTGGTTTAATTTTGATTCAAAATTGATTTAATTTGAATTTATAACATTTTTTGAGACTGTATATAGTATTAGGTTGTATGGAAAGTTCGTACCGATTTTTGATAGCCAGTGTTTGAATATATTACAACATATAAGATTGTATGAAAACATAAAGTTCGCATGTATTCTGAAAGATTATCGTTTCACGTGTCTTTTAAAAGTTTATTTGTTGCAATTGCTAGTTTCTTCGCAGTGTTATACTGTCTTGAAGATGGAAGAAAATAGAATACACTTTTGACATTGAATACTTTTCTTTAAACGAAAAGGGAAAAGTACTGGGAAAACATAAACGAAATATGTAATGTTTAAAGAGACGGTAGCATATCAGAAAAAATTTTTCGCAAACGGTTGACAAAATCTAAAAATGAGAATTTCGATCTTAAAGAAAATAAAGAAACAAAGCATTCGGTAAAATAGAATTTTTCAATTTGCTAGAAAAACGACGAAAAATTGTAAAATTAAAAAATACATACCTTATAGAACAAAAAGAAAATGCTTTGAAGCATGAAATTGGCTTATTTACATAAAAATCGGCATGAATTTTCCGGACAACCCAATAATTTCAATTAAAATTAGTATTATATCGAAATTTTCTGTGTACATATCTAAGAAATCAAATTTATAAGTATCTCAAAATTGGTTTAGATAGTACTAAATTTAATTTATGTTTTTTTAAATGTTTGTATAATAATTTTAATTAAAATTAATATTATGTCTAAATTTTCACTTTACATTATACTATTTAAGAAATAAAATCTGTAAGTATCTCAAAATTGGTTCAGACGGTACTAAATTTAATTTATGTTTTTTTAAATGTTTGTATAATAATTTTAATTAAAATTAATATTATGTCTAAATTTTCACTTTACATTTATACTAATTAAGAAATAAAATCTGTAAGTATCTCAAAATTGGTTCAGACGGTACTAAATTTAATTTATGTTTTTTTAAATGTTTGTATAATAATTTTAATTAAAATTAATATTATGTCTAAATTTTCACTTTACATGTATACTATTTAGGAAATCAAATTTATAAGTATCTCAAAATTGGTTTAGATCACTTTAAATTTAATCTGTAACATTTTTTTAAAACTTTGTATAATAATTTGAATTAATAGTATTATGTCTAAATTTTCACTTTATGTATTTAAGAAATAAAATCTGCAAGCATCTCAAAATTAGCTTTAAAGTGGACATAGTTGGTTTTCCTTTAAGAAGATGTATTTACAAGAGCTGTTATGGTTCTATTCATTTATATAGATCTGCGTTAAACGTTCATACACTTCTAAAAGCGATTCACTTTAATTGAACATTGACGTTTCAACTAAAAGATGATGCAGATGAATGTCGATCGTATTCAAACGTTCGTCGGCTATCAAGTCCCCACTCTTCTGTTTTGCTCTCGTGACCGAAGATCAAGAATTAATGTCACTCAACCACATGTATCTTATATATTTGTCGAATTCATAAGCTTCAATGTTAGTACATTCTGGTCAATGAAAATGGCGAAGTTAATAGCCGGCCTTCTCCTACTCTCAAGCTGTCAAGTGTTGCTTTGTGCTGTACACGAGACACCTCGTAATAAATCGTTCCTTGAAAATCATTGAGAATTACGCTTATAAAACTAACGGTGCTGTGTATCTTAGAAAACTAGTGCAAGTGTTACATCAGTGCTCTTTGAACCATTCCTAAAAAAGTTCGACATTGTGGAGCTTTAAATTAGTTTCTATGGAAATCGATTGTTGTAAAGGATCTTCTTCTCTATTTTCAAATACTGTCTCAAACTCAAACCGTATTTTATGGAATTTTAAAGAGTCTGATATATAATCAAGCCTCGATTACGTTAACCATGGAATACTAACATTATAACTCTTCGTGACGTTAATGTTAACACGTAGCGCACTTTTACTAATTTTATTAACATTTAAATTCTGATAGTGATTTACCTTAACACTAAGCTGAATACCGATAACACAGTCTTACAGCAATTTACACGTTTAATAAGAATGCTGGTCAACGTAATTTCTAAATTTGTAACCTTCGATCAAATATTACAATTCTATCTTTATATCTCAATTTTATCTCGTGTTTCTATCGTATATTATAATATTATGATTTTTTTGTTATCAAATAACACGCCAAAGAACATTATTATTCAATATTATACTTCATTCCTAAGCTTGTTAACTCGTGTTATTATTTCTTAATTTAGTAATATATTCATATATTTCAAGTTATTATTAAATACCATGAAAAATTATTGTGTGAAATAAATCTATAAGAATGTTATGGTGAATTCATCATATTTGTTTGTAAAAAAATATATTTAATAAGCAGCTCTATCACTTTTAAAACTGCCAGCAATTTTTTATCAACTTTTTCACTATGCGTTTGTGATATTTAATCTTTTTCAAATTTCAAACAACAAATGATTATAAATATCATATCAAGAGGCAATATTTTTTATATTTACGCACGTTTAAATAGCAAACCTTTACGGTATTCAGCTATAGACCTTTGGAAATTATACGAAAATCGTCGGTCGCGAATGTGTTATGTTCGCAACGAATTTATCGAATATTTTAATATTCGACAGAATTAACTTATCAAATTAATATTCAAAATTATTGAATATTATGAATATTTCTAAGGTAGAACTAGAAGAAGAGAAGCGTACGAATTTACTGAAACTTACTTTTCTCGTGCTGTTAGTAATCTAGAGTTACTATGATAAATTCTAACACAGATTGCCATTTTTAAGTTACTTAGAATTGCGTCTAATCGATGAAATTTTGTCGGCACATAATTTTTGTATTCAACAGAATGCAATACTTTTAGTTTTATTGCTTAAATAAAGAAAAGTAGTAGTACTTAGTTACACACGTGATTCTTTATGAAATATTTGAGAAATTATCTTCAACGCGTAATGTAAAGAGTGTTTATTTATAGTCAAGTCGTTTAGCTGATATCTCTCAATTCAAAGCATTCTAATTACGCCAGGAGTTGCATGAGATTCCCGGAATAATCGATTCAGTGATTAGAATGACAATTTCTCGAAGCAAGCGTGTCTGATAATGTTGTTGTTACGCTGGTACGATGACACTATTCACCTATGAGACAGACACGGGAAGATAAATTCGTCGTGACCGTGAATTATATACCAGATACGGGAAAATAATTATTTTACGTTGACACGTCGATGTTTTAGCATTGAATGGAAATATGCTAAATGTACATTACCGACTCGTGAATGATATTTCTTTCAGCTTATGTTAGGTCGAAATTAATCTTTTTAGTGCCGAGTCAAACTGGTGTAGTTTGATGAGGTTTGAGAAAAAAGAATCAGTTTTAAATGGTAATTACGAAATTTAAAAAGGACTATGCTGAGAAACAAAGGAAAAATGAATTAATGACTAAAGTATTCCGATATTTGTTGACAATCTTTTCGAAATTTATTTCACAGTTACATTTAAATATGATATAAAAACTGGCAACATGATTGTTTATTAGAAATAACGCTAGATTTATTTTATTACTTTTTATATTCATTTGTTAATTCCCATGGGAAAAACAAGATCAGAAAATTGATCAGTTTGACTTTTCCACTCTTTGTTTTATGCGTTCGAATGTTGTTCGAGGAAAATTTGTCTGGTGCTATAGCAGAAAACTTTTTTATTTTAACTAAAAAAATTACTTCTGCATATTCAAAGTCTAATTTTGCTTTAACCTTTTTTTTAAATTTAATCTTACTCTTATCATAGTTAAATTATAACGTCAAATCTATAAAAAAAACACCTTATAAAGTGAGCTCTACTATAAATATAGAATACTCTCACTTTTATTTCATTTAATTTTCCTTTCTTTTTCGTTTCATAATATAAAATTAAAATGACAGCACCTGTTCGCCTCTTATTTTACAGCATTTCTTTTCCTTTATTGATACATAATTTAAAAACTTGACAATTTAACCGTTTGAATCCGCAGTGTGTACGCGCTTTGCCGATTTCACGTCGAAGAAAATCCACTGTATTTTGGGCGATGTAGATAACTGACGATATATTTCCATTCTATCGAAGTCAGCGCGTTCAATTTTATTTCTACTCATCCGTCGTATCGTTACTTTTTCTCATGTTAACCATACAATTAATACATTTTGTTTCTAGTTGTCATAATTTTAAATTGAAAATAAATTAAGGAATTTTTTTTAATAATTAATTAAGAAATCTTAATTAAGAAATTAAGGATTTTTGGGTATTTTCCACAAGATTTTTTCGAAACGTTGGAGATTCAAACGGTTAATTAGAGCAGAATTGATTGTTTATAAATTACGTTCACTGCTTATATATTTTCAACACTGTCAAATTTCGGATATAATTAATCGATATCTCCAACAAGGAAGATACAGTTGTTTTATTCTTTGCTTGAAGTCAGACATTGCGTGAACTTTATTCGACTGTTCTAACTATACAGAGTGAAGCACATAAAGCGCGATAGCTTGATATTATCAAAAATATTAATGATACAAAAGAATGTTGTTAAGAAAACCTAAAATACGCTAGAGAGAGTTCTACGTCTAATGGAATCTTTGGTGTATGAAAAGGTTAAGGACACTTCAAGGTAATTATCTATTATTTTCTAATATATGTAAGTATAATTCACGTTAAGATGAAATCAATGATTATAATTACTCAATCAAGGTCACGGTTACTTTTTGATTTCTCTTTTTTTTTTTAACTTGCTCTGTGGTTCCTCAACGAAGATAATATCTTTCTAGTTTCCGGAACGCCATTTGTAATTTAGGTAAACGATTAGTATAACGCTGAGAGTACAACTGTATTGCAAATCTATAATTTTTTTCTTTCAATATTTGCTTTAACAATATAAACATATCGAAATCTTCTTGAAACTCGCTTATTTCTCACGAATATAAGTATCTTGCAATAATTATGTTGCAACTAATAATAAGAATATTTCGAAAATAATAAGTTACGAATATTTCGTAACGACATTGTCAGGCGAAAGAAGTAATTTCGAAATGTTTAGAAATCTAAAACTAAACATCTGCTCGAATGATTAATTTAACACTAAGTTTACGGAATTTTCTCGTATATCTATCTTTACGGACGCCCGTCAAATTGTCGCGTAAATGAAAATCCGCAAGATCGATTTATTTAACCCCTTGTAACAACGAGTTAGATTCCTGACATAGATTCTGGCTAAGATTCGATCAAAGTATCAGTTGCAAATAGTAATTTTAATTCTAACTTTCCTTTTAACACTGAGTTTACGGGACACGTTAATTTGACGCATTTGAAACTTCACGAGTGAAATTACAGGAACAGTTGCTAATATTTTCCAGTCACTTTTAGTAGGCTAAAAACAAGACACTTCTCGAACGCATTTCCATCTAACACATAGACCACAACCAATCACATTCACATCACAGCTTATAAAAAGCGAAATATAGGCTAAAAACAAGATACTTCTCCAACGCACAGTCACTTTTAGTAATGGAATGATACGAAAATATATCCGAATTTGTAAGTAAGTGAGCAATATACAATTAAATTGTCTCTAATAAACCGATCTCTTGAAAGGAAAATTTGGTTTCTCGTTCACTCAAGGAAAACCTGTAAACCTCGTGTTAATTTATAAGACCGAGAACTGACAATTGTAATTAATCTATAATATATTAACGTTTCGTACATAAAATGGTGCTAAAATTACAAGTAGCTGATGCTTAAATGTATAATTTAGAAAAATAAATCATAACTTAAGGGGTTAATTTATAGACAATTCAATTATATATTATCAACTTACTTATAAATTTGGATATATTTTCGTATCATTCTATCAATTAGAGACAGTAAAAATGGCTGAAAAATAATAACAATAGGTTCTATAACTTTTTTGTGAAATTTCAAATCCGTCAAATTGACGAGTCCAGTAAATCTAGTGTTAAAAGTAAGTGTAATTAGAAAAATATACGGAGTTTTTCTTCAGCTGTAACCTTGATTATCTATAAATTGACGTGTACTATACTCCTGTGTAGGAGTATAAAAAATATACAGTTCCATTTAAAAACAAAAAAGTAGTGATCTTCGAATATTTTGGATCCCTTCATATACAAAATATTCAATTTCGTCAAAAATTTTAGTCCGTAGAAGACTTTAGAATTTGTTAACAACATTTCTTTGTATCGCCAATATTTTCGACAACATCGAACTATAACGCTCTATGTGCTTCACTTTGTGTAATAAATAACAAATCTACTTGTGAAAAAAAACATTTCTGAATTATTCGAATATCATTTAGTCCGGCCAAATATAATATCGAGGGCAAATTGGGGAGCAAGGCCACCGAAAGGAACTATACGAAAA
The DNA here is from genome assembly GCA_951804975.1 of Anthophora plumipes. Classification (NCBI taxonomy): domain Eukaryota; kingdom Metazoa; phylum Arthropoda; class Insecta; order Hymenoptera; family Apidae; genus Anthophora; species Anthophora plumipes. Next base: position 11,386,165 of record OX638120.1, read on the forward strand.
CTTAGAACCGATCCACCGCCATACGTTATAATTCATCATTCGGCGTCTGATGGTTGCACAACTCAAGCAATTTGTCAGGCCAGAGTGAGAAATTTTCAGGTGATTAATATAGTGAACGATTCTTGTTGAAATTACGTAGGTCGAAACGAGCAATTACAAATCACGGACCTTTTAACTGGTCTTCCGAACAAAAATCGAATCTCTGCAGTTTGTAATTAAAACTCTACGAAAACTAAAAATAGTTACATTATTTTAATTTTTACAAACGTGAATATGGTATATTTTTATTAACCCTTTGCACTCCGTTGTTCCCTCCGAAGGGACATCGTAATTCTAGCATATCACTCGGATGTCTCCTCTGAGGAGACATCAAAGTTTAATAGTAATTATAGGAAATAAACTTATTCCAGCGCAACTTTTTCAGAAATGCATGTTTCCCTGAAGTTTTCTGTTGAAATAGCAAAGAAAAAATCAAATCAAAATATGGTACAATTACTAAGATATATAAAAGAATGAACCAAGAGCATGTCCATCTTCATCTTCGGCGGACAATAGACTGAATAGTAAACTACATATTCCCAATGTGGGAAAAAGAAAACGGGATTGTATTGTTTGTTCTGACAGGAAAATATTAGGTGAAAGACGTCAAACGACTTATTATTGTAAAACGTGCACTAATCAGCCTGTAATGCATATTGGGGTATGCTTCAAAATTTATCATATTGTACAAAATTATAAAAATAAAATGTTGATTTTGTTTTTTTGCAAATATATATTCCTCGATGTCTACAAATTGATATAAATCAAATATCATTATAAAACCTTACTTGGTTCCAAAGCTGTATTATATAATAAGACGGCTCGTAAGTGCACGTTTTCGCGACAAAATGGCGTCGAGTTGCTGATAGGTAACATCCGGGATGGCTCGGAGTGCAAAGGGTTGAAAAATGAGTAATTATTAATAAATAAAGTATTAGCGTTCTGAGTATTATTAAAGCAATTATTCTGAGTATTATTAACAGGTTAAAGTCACAAATCAGAGATTTCTTTGACGTTTCGACGTTGTTGAGATTATTAACACTAGATTTACGGGCTACGTCAATTTGACGTATTTGGGATTTCACGAGCGGAATTATAGAAACAATTGCTATTATTTCCCAACAACTTTTCTTCACTTTTAAAAGAAAGATACGAAAATATATCTGAATTTTTAAGTAAGTTAACAATATTTAATTAAATTGTCTTTAACACTTCGATTTCTTGAAAGAAAGATTCAATTTCTTGTTTACTCAAGAAAAGCCCGTAAACCTAGAGTTAAACAGGTACACGTAACAGGAATGTACAAAATGGGCATAGTGTTTTAATATTTTGATTTATTTTTAATTTGAAGAGTATAATTTGGAAACTTTTATTGTTACTTCTTTCTTTCTTTTTTTTTTTTTATTACTATTTCATTTAGAATTATCACATGGATCAAAAGCATTGGGACGATATAGGCTATCAATTTTTGGTTGGAGAGGACGGAAACATTTATGAAGGAAGAGGGTGGGGGAAGCACGGTTCACATTCAATACCTTATAACTCGAAGAGCATTGGAATTTGCATGATCGGCAATTTCGTTGGTAAGTTTGCCATTACTTTCGGTAACACGGCGTGTATTGTACGAGAGGACTGAGTTTCGATCGGTTTGAAATGTGCAGGAGAAAATGGATAATTTTAAATATTGAAAATGCATAATTCATTCTTCATATATTATTGAATTAATTAAGATTTAGTTCAGAGTCACAGAAAGACGTTATACGAAATTCTTATTTTCCTCTTTTACTGTTGTTATTTAAATAGGAATAACTTGAAACTCTCGTCTTTCTTCACATATCTAAATATAAAAATGAATTCTATAATTTAAAAAGTATATCCATACGTGTTAAAGTATCATATAAAAATTTGGTAAAAAATTGTTATTTATATAGTAAAAACTTGAAATTTTCATCATTTTTCCCATTTTTAAATACAAAAATTAATTGTACGATTTAAAGAATGTATCCACATATATTGGAATATAATAATAAATAAAAAATAGTTTCGTTTTTTTCCGATTTCTAAATACAAAAAAGAATATACTCATGCGTATTAAAATATCATGATAAATAAAACATTATTATTTATATCCTAATAATTTGGAATTTCCATATTTTCTCTCATTTCTAAATATAAAAATGAATTGTACGATTAGAAACATATATCCACATGTATCGGGATATAATAATATATAAAAAATAGAGTGTCATCCTTTTTCCAACTGTTCAATAATATGATAAAAAGTGAAACAGCGTATACAAAATTCCTACAAAATTGTTTAAACAATCACCGAATTATTTGACCGTAATTCTTACGGTTTTTTTCACAGTACTATATAAAATTTATTCTTGAGAAAAGGCGAGTGAACTTTACATAAAACAACAGAATTACAAAATATTAAATAGAAGAAGTCACATTTTTGTAAAGTATTGAATCACTGATAAAACTTCATAAATACTTTCTGTTGCATTTCACTTCAACGAATCCAAAAAATTCAATAATTTTTCGAATTTAAACGTACACAGGCCACGCTCCGAATGCAGCAGCAATAAAAGCAGTTCAAGATTTGATATCATACGGCGTGGCTACTGGGAAAATAGACGAGAATTACACGTTACTTGGCCATCGGCAAACAACACAAACTTCCTGTCCAGGAAACAGCCTTTACCAGCTAATTCAAACCTGGCCTAAATGGTCATCGATCTAACGATCAATGAGAAAATGAATGCTGTACTATGCTGTAGTTATTTATAGCTTTGTCTTATTTTTAAAATAAAGATATCTATTCTGTTACTGATATTAGATATTTTATATAATTACACGTAAAGTGTCACGATTCCATTTACTGAATTATCATAAGTATCTTCTTCGGTTCTAACGCAAATATCCACGTGAGAAAAATCGGGTGATTTTGTTTCAACGTCATCGTAGTGGCTTCTATCTCTAGCCTGAAAAATATGAATATATGTAATAATGAAGATATAATATTGTATCGTGGATTATACCTGAAGTGGAATTTGTCGTTGAAATTTCTCATTCAGCTCAGGAATGCATAATTTTGTACCATATGGTATCCCTCCATCGAGGTCCATCGAAACGGTCACGAATTCGCCGCGTCCATCAAGAAAATCCTAGTGAAATAGACATTAATATATTTTTGGGCGCGTTTTTTTCGTAGAAATATAGTTGATTGTGAAGCGAGAGAAATAGAAAGCTAGTAAAACATTGTTTTGTGAAATATTAGCCGCACTTCTAATTATTAATCAGATATTGAAAAGTTCTTCTTTAAAAGAAGACTATTTTCTAGTCTACACTGTCGAATTAAATGCTTGTTTCAATTTGGAAAATGTCTTTACGTTGTTTCATGAAATATTAATCGTGTTTTTAATTATTCACAAATTGAGATTGCGCAAGTGATTGGTTAATTGTTAAAAAGTTCTTCAAAAGAAGAATTTTTTCTAGCTTATATTGAATGAAATGTTTTTTAAATTTAAAAAACGTCTGCGTTGTTTTGCGAAGTATTAGTTGCATGTTTAAGTATTCACAAATCGAGATCACGCAAATGATGGATGTTGAAAAGTTCTTTAAAAGAAGAAATTTTTATAGCCTATACTGTCGAACGAAATGTTTGTTTGATGTTAAAAAGTGTCTTTTTATTATCTTGTAAAATATTAATCGCATTTTTAATTATTCATAAATTGAGGTCGCTCAAGTGATTAATTGATTGTTGGAAAGTTCTTCTTCAGGAAAAGTATTTTTCTAGCCTGTACTGTCGAATGAAATGTCTAGTTTCATTCAAAAAACTTTCTTTACACTGTTTTACGAAATATTACTCATAAATTTTAATTATTCACGAATTGAGATGGCTGTTGGTTGGGTGTTGAAAAGTTCTTCTTCGAAAGGAGTATATTTTCAAGCCTATACTAACGGACGAAATATCTGTTTGAACTTAAAAAGTGATTTTTATTCTGCCCTGAAGAATTCAACCTTTCATATTACACGACTCGATGAAATCAACATTAGTATACTAAATTTTTACTATTATTCAATATAAGTTAAATTTATCTTACACAGATTCTGACCAAAATGTAATAAAAACAGAATTACAATTCTAACTTTATTTTTACATTTATAAAACCGGGGATTATTAACTGTAACTAATCTATTTATATTAATTTTATTATCTAACATAATACTGAAACGCTAATTAGGTTATGTTTAGGTGTACTGTCAATGAAAGAAATAATTAAGTCAACGAGAAAGAACAAACCTGCAACGTCCTCAATTTCTTCATTTTAACATCTAAATAGTCAGACACGTCATCACTATTAAAATTAGGATAATATGCAGCCAGTGTCACGTTGTAATAAGCACGACCGCTACAACTGAGATTTGTTCTATTTGAACCTTTTTCTAAAAAAAAACAAAATTGCTGCATTGAAAAATGTACATAAAGCGTGAATAAAGTTTCAATGTAAAGTTACATTTTTACTTGATTATTACCAATTGCAGAGGCAAATGAAATTAAGAAAACCACGAATGGTAAAATTACTTTCTTCATTCTGTGTCGATCACAAATTACAACTTCGTGTCACAAGGTTAATCGCGTAACAGCGTTGAAATATTAACTGATTCTGTTACCTCAACTCTGTTAGAAACAAGACGTACCGTTTTCGCTGATGCGACAAGTACAGGTATTTGCCAATATTTCAACACTCGAAAGCAAAAAAAAATGTCATCGTATATTTCGATTACAGTTACTTTAACCAACGATGTGCAAAATTGAAGAAATAACAGTCACGGTATAAACTTCATAACATTGTATAGAGAAGCAACGAGTATACATGCAAGTTCTTTATAGTTCAAATCGAAATGTATGCTGTCCGTTTAATAAAACATTTAATAAGCATCTTGTCATTTTCACCATTGGGATGACATTGTAGAAGATTTTTAAATAAAATACATCATAATCTGAAATTTGGTGTCCTTTAATTACCTCTCCTCTTTCTTGCTTTTCTTCCAAAAACATTTTTCCAGTTTAGAAAATTTCATTTAGTATAATTCTTCTTTTTGGAATTGAAAAGTGTTAAATAATTGATCATAAATGAATCCTTTTCTTAGTATTAGATATAGAAATAAATTCTTTCCGGTTAGAGTCACATAATCAAGTACAGCTATTTAAATTGAAATATTCACGACGGTACTCGTGAACTGGCGGAAAAATGGCAGAAGGTCGTCAACAATAATAGAAATTATTTCGACGATTGATCTGTTTTCGTTTTTTCTAACCCTTTGATTATAAGCATTCCGGAAATACCGCTGTTACTCTTCTGTTACTGTTATGTTTTGCGCACTTCCATTTCAATTTAACGAAACAAATTTTATATTTTCACAAATTTGAAAATTGTTAATTTTCAAACTTTCAAAGACAGTTTGACAAATTGAACGATTGAAAATCGAACGTTTACCTTTCTACTGAAATTCCACGAAGTTAAATAAACTTTTGATTGTATCCAAAGGTCGGCAAAAATTTATTTCCACACCTAATCAATTATTTCTTCTAATTTTTTTTATTTATTCGTATTTTATCTATATTTCATATTATGTGTTTGTGTTTTACGTATTTATCCATCTCAAACATCAGTTTTTATTCGAGTACTTAACATGTGTGTCCCAGTTTTCGTGAAATTGTTAAAAAAAGCAGTTCGAATGGTCAACTTAAATTTGATCGTTCATAGAAAGGATAAAGTTTCATTGGCTTCTTCATTGTAACACTGGGGCATAGGTGATATTGTGCTATACTCTTCTTGAATAATGAAAGCTATGGTTGACTGGGACACGTGGAAAATTACGCGTTGCCAGTCGACCAACAGACACCTTAGTTTTCGTACGTGTTTTATCGTGAAAATCATTTCACTCATGGCTACCGACTTTTACAGTATAATGCAAACGAGACATCCTGTTTAAACGACCAACGGTTGAACATTTTCGATGAAAATAATGTAAATTTAGAGGATAACAAAATGGTTCGTACACCAGAGTTAATTATTCTACACGTTTCTTTCCCTTTTTATGTACACATCGTCTGCACCAGTTGTTTCATACTTATTTAATCACGTTTATAACTAGAACAGATCTTCCAATTACGAAAATCGTCTCAGTTTGGAAAATAATATTATTTAGCATTTCTTTCGTTAAGAAAGCAATAGTTTTGTAGATTAAATATGAAGAATTAAGTAATTAATTAATTAAAATCTGCGTGCAGTTCTAGTGTAGTTAAAAAAAATCTTTTTGTTCTTGTTACTGCCATCAAATTTCTGGTTCTAATAACTATGATCGGTAGAATACGAATTTTTATGCATTCATGGGAAATTCAAAGGTGCAAAATTGCATGAAATGCATTTAATAAGAAGAAATTTAGAAAACATCCAAATTATGGTGCTTTTTATAAATATCTGTTGGGTAAAATAATTTTCTATCAAACTTCTGCTTTTTTTAATTCTCGAAGATATGAATTTGTATAAAAAAACGCAGTCTAATGATAAAATGACTAAGTCGCTATTATTATTTTCATAGATTTAGGTTGAATTGGAAAATTTCGGGTCTTTCTTTAATACGATTTTTCCATTAGTTTCTATTCAGGTATCGAGTTTTTGACACTAAAATGGCACTTTTATCATTCCACGTTCATTTTTAAATATTAGGTACGCACAGTTCTTTGCTTTTATGTAAATCAGTGTCTCGATTTAATAATAAAATTGTCTTGTTATATTTTCATTAAATAAAATAAATAATATGGCAGTAATTCAGACACTGGCAGTAATCTTTTTATGTTAATTGTATCTATAATAAAAATTGAATACTCTTTTTCGCACCGTGCTATTTTACCATATTTTCACTTATCTGAAACGTCCGATGAGTAATATAAGAGAGAAATTTTTTAAACGGGGTGTTACAACTTTGCACTTATTTTTAATTAATCAGGATACCGTTTTGTTGAAAAATAAAATAAAATACCAAGGTGAGTAAACGTGACAAACCATTGCCTCTCAAAAGTCACAATTTAAATGGACGTATTAATGTTTCACTTTTCTAATCATTGCTTTTCACTCGTCTGGAAGCAGGCACGCATACGTTAACTGTGTCAACAAATTTATCATAAAAATAAAATGTAAAGTCTTGTTATTTCTAGCACGAGAGATTCGAAAATTAATAAGCAAATGTAGAGAATTAAAATAGTAAAATTATTATAATATTAAAATTATAATAATATTGGAATTAGATAATATTAAAATTATAATAATATTGGAATTAGATAATATTAAAATTATAATAATATTGGAATTAGATAATATTAAAATTATAATAATATTGAAATTATTATAATATTAAAACAATAATTCTGGTGGAAATGGTAGACTAAATTATCATTATTATTATTTCCAAATAATTTGATGTGTCATATTTCTTCATTTACAAATCTAATTTTTTTTAATTATTCTCTAAGAAAGTAATTATTTTGGATGTTTTAATTCTTGTTAGTTTTAATTTAAAAGCGTTCGAAAAGAACTATGGCCGTCTCTAATATTAAAATAATAATAGTTACAAATCTATAGTAAGAATATTTGGAAATAAATGGTTTCGCTTCGATCAGACGTCAGAACTGAGAAAAATTGCTTACAAAAAATGACCCAATATCTGTTTTTCTACTTGTATTCGCAATTTTCATCGAAGAACATGTAACGGATTAACATGCTTACAAAATCTGTGAAAAATCAAGGCTGTTCAGCCCGGATTGTGCAACGATGCTTTACAAATAAACGAATGCTTGCTTGTCGAACGATTAACGCGAGTTTTCCCCGGCGTTTCTACTGTTTGGTGATTGCATATCTCTTCATTGGTGACACGATCGAATGAAGATTCACGCAACATACGTGATCAATGTGTCATTGCTCCAGCGTTTATCGATTTCATGCCAGTGAGCTGCGAGCTAAATAAGTAAACGAGGTAAACGACTAGCGAACGTACGAAACAATTGCTCGAAAAATCTTGAGTATTGAATATAAAAATCGATAATCGTTAGGCTGTAACCATTCGAAAAGCAATGGGAACGGTAACGATGAATAAAAGATACGTGTCTTGTCTCTTGGACTCTTCCTATTAAAGGGGAAACACGATTCCGGTAAAACTTGTACGATAAATATTTATAAAGGGAACGTAAAGTATATATATTTAAATATGAACAAGTTCGTTTAACTATTTACAGCTTCTAATACGAAGTTGAACTCTTCTCTTCTTCGTAGTAAACCTTTATTCCCATCGCGAGGCCTAATAGTGTTTATGGCATGATAGTACAGGAAAAGTGTTTCTGAGTTTAGTATTTGCACGATTTAATGGACGAAACCGCTGAGACGATTTGCAAATATCAAAATTTTTCTTTTCATATTTCTTTAAGGTTTGCGAGTTCTAGAATGAGACCCTAAAATATTGAAGTAAAATTCGCGGAAATGAAGAAGTCGCGGAAGTTTAACTTCGTAGTGTAGTAATTAAGACTGCCCTGTTTATTAATTTAAATAACTATAATCACAGAAATGCATTACTAGAAAAGTTCAGACATCATAGAAAGACATCAACTGGTAGCGGAAATTAGCACTACATTTACTTGTTGAGATTTCTGTCGTAGACACACTGTATATCAGGCGAAAAAAAAAGAAAAAACTTAAAATATCAAAATTTATAGAACTTTTGATTAAGGAATAAGGCTATACATCTATCCCCCAATTTACACGGAAGATATGTTCTTCAGAATACCGTGTAAATCGAAGAAAAATTAAAATACGCATAATTTAATCAGTTATTTAATTAAATTGATTGCATTTCAACGCAAAATAAAAATAAAATAAGTTAAATACAATGTGGGAAGAAGAATAAATAAGTGCTTAGTTAAATGAGTGATCAACATTTTGAACATCTCGTGTAATAAATTTTATTCATAACTAATGCCTATTTTGATCTTTCTTGTCCCACTACAAAATTATTCATGAAAAAGTCTCTCTTAGATAAATGTTGTTAATCTTGACAACATGTATCAGAGTAATGAAGAATTGATACACAATTTCATTAGAAAAAATTGTGGGTTGCACGCTTTTCACCCCTAGCAAACTCATTGACCCCCACAATTTTTTATGCTCTAAAATATTAGCGCCTGTATATGTACATACTTCGTTTCAAACTTGTATTTATTTAAAAGAAAAAATCTCCTCAGGCTAACTGTTAGACATTTCCTTTCGATTTGTATTAGTGATAAAACTAACCGGAAAGACGCAATAAGAGAATGCGCCATTTGCACTGAAAATAATAGACGACGAGAAAGTTGCTATTATTGTAATGTGTTTAACCCCTGTTTTGAAATCTTTCTTACAAAACTATACTATTGAACAATTTTATAATGTGTTATTACTAGATTGCGAATTTTTATGTAAATTTATATTTTTGAGGATATAGTAAAGAAAGTAGAATTTCGATAAAAAATTTTTTCACCTACTAGATATCATGAAAAGCAGAATAATTTTGATATTTTATATATTTTATGCATAGAAATCCACAGTCTAGTTATTACTATAAAACGTGTTAAAGTGTGATTTCCTTCCATTAATTCAAAATTCCATTAAATAAAATTTAACTGCTATACCCTTTATCTGTTAAAGTGATATTTGAGTCGTAGTGATCCCATTTAGTGGTAGCGTTTTCGCGATTAACCCTTTGACTGTGAGTTATTAGTTATACGAAATACTCAGAAACGAAACGTACCAATCACGCAGCGCTTTAATTGCAACAATCGTCCATGTATTTGTCCATGATAGGTGCACTGTATTAAACTTTATTAGGAGAAAACTTTGAACAGCACGTGAAAGGTAGACTGGATAGAATGCATAGTTTCAGATTTTTGTTTGAAAAAATGAACAGAGCCTATAGATGTTATCCGCTATAAATGAGTAGATCGCCAAGAGACGCTGTTCGCATCGAGAAAGGGTTAAACTGTCCATTTAACGGAGGTATAGTGGTCAAAAATGAAGCCGTATCGAATGGGTTAACAAATAAAAAATTGTCTACATTTTTTCCTGTTTTCTTTACCCTTCAGCCAATCGAATTTTTGCAAATCATCCGCAAGTATAAAAAGGCTGAAAAACGCCGGTATACGGTAAAAATATAACTAACAATAAGTGAAGAAACAATTGAAAGTGCAACATCTGAAAGTTTCATTCGCAGATAGTAACAACGGTCAAAATATCAGGTGTACTTCTTTGAATACTTCTTGAATTATTAGGTTGATATCTATTTCAAATTTTTGAATCCTATAAAAATCTACAGAAGTCTAATGAAATCTACTAAGAAATCTATTTACCGAATGTGAATTAAGCTTGAATCACAGTGATTTAATAAGTAAAGTTGCTCAAGTAGTCTGAGAAACTACACATCTGCGATAAAATCTTAAAGACAGATGTCTGTAGTTAAGAGTTGGATCGTATGATAGTTTCTACACGAACGTAACGGGTGTCCTAATATTTATGAATGGCAATATACATAGAAACAAATTCTACATTGCAGAATACGAAAGGTCTATCGTGTTTACTTTATCGATATTTAAACGATGTTTCTTGTCTGGAAACGATTCATCGTCAATCGCTTAAAATGATTGAATTCCCATTTCAAAATGTCGTCCATGTACAATATTGATACAAGCTTGACGTCGATGTAGTATGGAATTTATTGCATACTGCATCGCATTCAATTCCGAATTTCACGAGAATTATTCATTCATTCCGTGTAGTTACTTTCTGTATTGGAAATCTTTCGTTTTAACATTAAAACTGACCTTTTTCTGTGTATCCATTTCTACAGACAATCGTCGAATTGACGAATGAAGAAAAACCGGAATTTTTCTTCAAAAAATCGATTTATTTGATTTAGAAACAACTTTTTTCCTTTCTTTTCTTGCATACAAATCTTACACATACATATTTATAAAAAATCTATACACACAACTCAAAGTATTAAACAGAAATTTATATAAATAAATACAAGGTAATATACATTCTGCAAAAATTGCTTTTCTAAGTGCTTCTTGAGAAATTTGAAGATAATTAAGAGGAGTATAATAAATTTATCAGTTAGAAAGGTACTTATAGAGTAAGCTGGAGAAAACAAATAACTTAATTATATACTATTAACTTATTTATAAATATATGACAGACTTTTATGCAAATTCATATTTTTGAGAATCTAGTGAAAAAAGTAGGACTTCGATAGAACATTATTTCACCCTCCAGATATTAGACAAAAATACTGTAACTTGAATATTTTGTATATTTTTTCGTATTAAGCGAATTCTGTGCAATTTTGCATCTCTACATTTCGTATTAATGCATAGAAAGATCCACAGTCTACTTACAAAATTTGAATATATTTTCGTATCATTCAATTCATAAAAATCAGTAAAACTGTTGCAAAATAATAGCAACAGCTTCTCTACTTTTCCTCGTAAAATCCCAAATCCGTCATATTGATGGGTTCCACAAATCTAATGTTAAAGTTCCCCGTAAATAACAAAATGTTTATAGCAAAGTTTCATATAGCATATTTTTTTCTTATTTTCACTTGTAGATCATGGTCCTACACTTTCTGAGGAAAAGTAGGAAACACTTTATACATTTTCTTGAAGATGTCTAATTTCATTCTCTTATTATTTGCATTATCCAATTCTTCAAACAATCGTGTCATAAATGTTTTCTGCTAAGAACAACAAATATATCATCGACTCTAGTGGCAACAAAGATGCTGTCAATTATGCGATATCGGTGAAATAAATGAAATACCGCGGTATATTCCCAAGATAATTGCAACGAGATACGAAATATCAACGAAAGTTGTTTCCTCATCACAAGTGTACCTCGAACTGTTACACTTCGTTCGAACAAAACATCTTTATCGAGCGATTCACAGCTTGTCCAACAATTTTTGTAATTTAAACCATTAAAATTATCGTTTAACTTATATATTTTTCGATGGCGGCGTAATTCTGTTCAAAGGGGGTTTCCCCGTGTAAGAAGTTCCACGTTGGCCTCGTGACCAGCCTTGAAGTAACGGAGATTCAAGGATTCCCAGTGTTTCTCTAACTTTCGCCTACTCCCCTTAAGTATACACGCATCATTATCATAATTAGGTCGTTAAAGGAAAAAAAAAAAACAAAAAAAAATTATCACGTTTTACAGAGACGTTCAATAACGATTTTTTCTTTCGGTTCGCTATTTAATGAAATATTGCCTAACAGTGAGAATATTATACAGTTGAAAGAAGTATAAAATAAAAATGAAAGATATTGCAAGTGAAATAAGTAGATTTAGTAGACTAAGTAATGTAAAAATTAAAAAATACTAATAATCGGCCATTTTGTTGAACTGAAATGGCCATTCACCTTTGAAATATTTCACTCGTCTTTAATTCTCATTCATTTACAACTTTTTGATATGAAACTTCATTAGGCTGCTTAACAGTGAAGATATGGAATAGTTCAGTGAACACAAAAAATAAATAAAATAAAAATGAAAGATATTGCAAGTGAAATAAGTAGACTAATAGAATAAATAATGGAAGAGTTCAGAAATACTAATAATCCGCCATTTTGTCGAATTGAAATTCGTCACTAGTTCTCGCTTATTTACAATTCTTCAAAGTAGAATTTATTAGGTTGTTTGAATGTGTATCGACATAAATTATTAAGATATATCTCTTATAAAATTAATGGGTAATTGTTAAGAATATTTTGTAAAATATTTGCAATACACTGTGTATTTTTACTTTTAAATAGAATTATCACAGATCATGCGCTTTTTTCAAAATTATCAATCAAATTATCGAGTGCGAAGAAATTTTGGAAATTTTTAAATTTAGTATTCTTAGATATGACAATCTGTTTTATATGGTCCCATAATGGGTTCTATTTTAGTCAAATTAGATTGTATAAGTAAATTGCACTCGTCTTTTGTGTAAGTTTAGAAACACATTGATCCTTTTCTTAACATTGTTATGTTCTTTAAAAATTGTAATTGAAAAATTAAAACATATTGCAATTCGGTACTTGCTCTCTTCGTTTGTATTAAACATTAAATATTATAAAGTTTACACGTGTGAGTAAAGTATTATCTTGAATAATGCCTTTGAAAAGTTTATTAAATGCTATTTATAATTTAAAATTAAAACCAATTCTTTTTTCAAGTTAAATAACTTTTCCCCATGATTTTCCAAGATTTCAAGATTTCCTGTTTTATAAATCCTATTTTAGAACTGCTAAAATCATTCGAATTTTCAGAACTTTAATAAAACTATATAAACTCCAGACGTATTATTTTCGTTGTATCAATGTACAGTGAAATAACTTTTTCCCACAACTTCTCAAGATTTTAAAATTTCCCATTTGATCAATTTTATTTTAGAAATAGAACTCGATATACCACTCGAATTCTTAGGAATTTCGTACAGAGATTCATTTTATTTTCTCAATTTCTGTGTACAGTGAAATAGCTTAAGTTAAATAACTTTTCTCCGTGATTTTCCAAGATTTAAAAATTCTTTTCATTCCATAAATTCTATTCTACAAATCCTAAAATCGTTCAAATTTTCAGAACTTTGGCACAAATATATAAACTCAAGACATATTATTTTTTCATTATCAATTCACAGTGAAATAATTTAAGTTAAATAACCTTTTTCCACGATTTTCCAATATTTCAACATTTTCATCCATTTCATAGATTCTATTCTACAAATTTTAAAACCAAAAGATCTTTCGTACAAATAAACAAACACAAAATTTGTATTATTTTCTTATTATCTATTTACTGTAAACCATGAGAGGAAAAGCCATAGAAAACAGCCAGACATTCACATGTAGCTTATATTGCACCCTAATTACTTATTTAATTTGAAAAATGGTGAAAGAACATGGCGTTTCATTTCTTCCTTATTGCATCTCTACACGAACCGAATGTCCAGTCTGGATGACCTGGTGAATCCTATGGAAACGAGTTCACAGGTGGCGTCGCGACGCTCGGCATCGACTTCATTCGCCGCGCGACGCTTTCTCGTATCGCATGTTCTCTTTTCGACGTACCAAATCGCGATTCTCATTTCCGCGCGTTCCGTCGCGTTTTCTCTTGTGCTGAAGTATGCCGCGAATTATGACGTCGCTATGACAAGAATCCCGTGAACCGAAGTCGACCAGGTAATTTCTCGAGAATGATCGGCAAACATAAGGTCGACACACACGCTTCGTTCGTGATTTTCCTCGCACTTTTGCTTACTCACAATTATCTACCAGCCACTTATCAACCTCTCTCTTTTCTTTTTCTGAACGATTCCTCTTTTTTTTTCTTTTCTTTACTTTTCTTTCTTTTTTGGTTCAAGATTATGAGCGACGAACTGAGGTGTTCTGAGAAAAAGTTGAGATTAAAGCGTTCCAAGATAGAGGGTTTTTCCGTTCGTATGTAGTTTAAAAGTATGGATACAGAAATATTTTTATGTTAAAGAAATTTATCCTGATGGAACATTATGCTTGTTACACTTGAAAAGTAACATTCGACAGAATATCTGAATTTTTAACAAACTAAATATCTGAAATCTTAAACAAGCCAACAAAATATATAAAATTTGCATTTTCTTCTTTTCGTTTGTAAACTGATGTTTAACATCAGAATTTCGCACTTCATTTTTACCTTTAACACATAATTTCAACATAGCCGTTCGTAATATCGTTGCTCAATTGATATAATTAGCATTCTCCAATATACCAATCGATTTATTCGTTCGAAACGGTAAATCAATTAGGAGTGTGTCACCTACAGTAAGCATTTCCAACATTTTCTCTCGTAAATTAGTCGGTTATCTGACAATTACGTAACAAGGTATTTTCAATTTAAACGTGATTACCACGTTACTGGATAATTTTAACAACAATGACTCTTTCACGAATTACTAGACAGAAAAGTGGTATCGTTCCTCGTTAAAAGCAAACATTATCATCGAATTTGCGATTAATCATCTAGCTACATGCGCGGTATATCATGTGTTTCATCGACTTGTGTTGCTCTATCGTCCTCGAAATGATCCCTTGTCCTTATTTCACTGCCGCAATTGTTTCACAAACTAGCTTCTACTGAAAACTTGAAAGAACGCTTCTTAGAAACAAAGGAAACGACCTAAATAAATAAATTAGGTGTCCACGTGTCGACTAAAATTTTCCCATTTGCTTCTACGTGTCCATCGTTTCTACGTGAATTTCAAAAATAAAGATTCGCGGTGCTAGCGTCACACGAGATGTATTTGTACGTGTTACATTTGGTTTCACACGCGGCCCACAAACTTGGGGATTCACCGCTCACCTTTGCAAACAGGAAAAGCATAATCACAACTTCTCGCTGTTTCGATCATTTTAGAAATGATTCAATTAACCGTGGTAAAAGCAAATACCGTTTCTTTCGTGTCGTTTTTTACTTTTAAAATTGACTACATAGTTATTGACTATGGCTAGAAAACTCATGTAGAATCTTGTGTGTCTCGCGTATGAAATTGATCGAGTAAGCAACGTGTCAATTTGTTATCTCGAGTATGACAGTGACATAGGTGAATTTCTTTTTTAGAGATTCTATTCATTAATTCAAATTCTTTCTGGATTTTTTTTCTATCTATACATTATTGTCCAAATATTGATTATACTTTCTGTTAGTATTATTCATATTATAAATAATGTCAATTCAGCATGATTAATTCGATGATATCATACAAATGATGTATCATTTATATTAGTCGAAATATTTATCATTAATCATTCACAAAATAATTAGAGTGACAATTTTATTTTTATCAATAACTACTGTACTTCTTGGATACGCTTTATTTTTAGGTCAAAGGTCATTTTCACGTTCTACAGTTATTATCAATTTATTGGTCACAAATGGTGCGCATTCAGAATGATTAATTCGTTTAATTCATATAAATAGTGCATCATTTGTATTAGTCGAAGTATTTATGGGTAATCATTCAAATTAATTCATATATAAATAATTAGAGTGACAATTTTTTTTTTTTTATCAATAGTTACTGCATTTCTTGGATATGTTTTACCTTTAGCTCAAGTATCACTTTGAAGTGCTATCAATTTATTAACAGCTGTTCGTTATATTGGATAATCATTAGTTGAATGAATTTGATTTGTGGATTCTCAATTAATGTGTTAACTGCGGATTTAACTCGTCGTAGGTTCAATAAAAACATCGAACGCCAATAGCTTATTTATTAATGGATTATTCATTTTTTAATAGCACTGTTGTGCTCGTATTAAATATATAATACATCATATTCACATTTAAATACAAAATAATGTAATTACTTATTGTAAGGTTCATTTTTGTTTGTGTGGCGAACTTAGTTAAAAGATTAATCATTTTTGAACATTTTTGCTAAAATTACCATACTTTCTAGTTTTATTGGATTTAAACGTGAGAGACAATTTTATAACTGAAAAGATGTGAAAGCTACATGATTCAAGTTGAAAACGTGAGAGATAATATTACGACTGAAAAGATGTGAAAACTACGAATATTAACAATGAATGTATGTCAATTTAAGTGTTGCAGTGATGAAATTGAAGTATTCAAATATACATGTAAATGCGAAGAGTTTCCTGAAGTGAAGGAAAAGGAAGTTATTTTCCCTAATGAACAATTTATAAAGATAGTTTTTACAGGAATTGCATACCCTCCGTGTGATCATTAAGAATTTTAAATAGGAACGAAGTGTTTTCTTCTACATTGCTTTAATCTGTGTTATGATTTAAAAATTTACCACAATTTCCTTAAAAGAAAGTACAATATTATCGTTACTACAATTTTCGAAGATCGATACAAATTGTAAATTAATTAATATTCGTATAAATTTTAATTATTCCATCGAGATTATTCATATTTGTTACTTCTGTTGTTATAAATATTATAAAAAAATTTTACGAACGAATCGTGTTACCATGTCAGATAATCTGCGCATCAATATGAACTTGGACGTATGTACGTCGTCTGGATTCGATAAGCCTGATGGATAATCAATAGCGAATGTTTTAAGAATTGTGATTCACGTCGGTGTGTTGTAAAGGATTGAACTAATATATCCTCCTACGCAAAAAAGAAAAAAAGGAAAACAATACAGTATTGTAAAACTTAATTTATTATTTCAATTTTCAGGCGCAGATGAACCCGACAACGTTAAAGTCCTGGCTGCAACGAGGTGATCTTGAGAAATTAGAACATGCTGTTCTGGAAGGACGCGGGGCACGTCTATTAGGTGAACATTCTCAGGATCTCAGAACTAGAGTCTTCCTGAAAGGACTCCCAAACTATTTGGTATATTGCATCTTTTCGTAATACACATAAGGTTAATCTACATGAAAAAATAATTCGGAAATGTAGAATAACATTTTTTCATACGAAGCTTCATTTCTGAGAAAATTGGTGCTGAAAATTCGATGGTGTTCCGGGTGTACGTAGCCGGGCGAATCTTCAACGCTGATTTATTTGGAAATGAAGCATTGTCTGAAAAAATGTTACTTTACACTTTCGACTGATTATTTCATGTAGATTAATTTTTAATCGAATTGATTAAACGTCGAATTGATTGACGAATCATTTCAGAGATATTTTATATAATTTATGAAAAGAAAGGTATTGAACTTACTGAACCTGTGTAAAAATGTGTTTCTTTTCCTCTTTTTTTTTTACCAGACGAAAATCTCTCACGTGCACGAGGCGGTTTCACATGGTTCTTTGGCAGAAACGCAAAAGCTCATATCAGAGGAGCCTAAAAAGAAATTAGCTATTGCGAAAGATTCAGCTGGAACTCCTTTGCTCCATAAGGCGGTATACTACGATCAACAGGACATCGTCGAATGGCTCGTGCAAAATTATCCTATTACTGTTCAGCAGAAAGATAGAGTAATTTTTCTCATTCATATATTTAAACATTTGTCTGTGTATTCTACATAATTTATTCTTGTCTTCTATTAAATTACAGAGAGTTCACAGTAACAATTTCTCATTCGAATCGGTAACAGCAGATGCATATGTAAATTAATTCTCAACTTGTTTCTGCCTCCTTCGATGTAAATAAAAATCCTTCGTTTAAAGGATTCGAAGAAATAACTTCGCAAATTGAAACTTTTTTACACATAATTACCTCAAGTAATGTACTTATACACGTAATCCACTCAAACGCTTATCTTTCTCTTTCAACACGTAATAGTCGAATCATAAGATAAAAGATTTCGAGTTTAAAGGTGAAAGGTGAAAACACTTGAAGCATAAAGCACAGGACCCGAGATAAAATCTCCGTTGATTAGCCTACGACATTTTGGTCAACTTTGCGTTACTTTTATCGCGAGTGCAAAGAAAAGGAATAACAATAAAATGTCAGTAAAATGTGTCCCATATATTTTCTGCCTAAATAAAACCTTAATAGAAATAATTGTGATAATTAATCTGAGAAAAAAATTTTTTAAATTTCTCACGAGGAAATGATTATTTGACTAACGATAAGTGTTCAGAAGCATATAATATCAATCATCGACGTGAGTAATCGCATTGATTTGACAGGTTTACATCATTCTTCTTCCATTACTAAGATCGTTCAGACGTCTTGATCGTATCGTGACGATGCTGTTTGCGTTTCTCGCTGGGATATTCGACTACTGAATAATCGACTAGCCATTTTTTGTAACGGCGATCGTCTTTCCCGCATCGCGTGACGCCGCTAATAACAAAGTGTAAACCACCTGTTCTTCCCTGCAGTCATCCAGTTTCGTGTCCAGGCGCACGCAGCGCCTCTAATATGGCAACCCGTTTCACCCCTTTTCCACCCTTGATCTCGATTCAACCCTTATATTCGCCATTTACCTGTCGGCGACTTCGCGTTTTACATCGGCGTTTCACTGGAATATTCATTCTCTAATGGTTGTCACGCTTCTCATTGCCGAGAACGAAATTGTGCTTGGTGAAATTATTTCGGGGACAGAAATTCGAAATTTCTGAACAAGTTCATATATTTTTTCAAGCAATTCTAAAGGTATAATTGATCCATGTGCTCGCGGTAATTTCACGATAGAATTGCAAATTCAAGTTTGAATTGTAGAGGCACTTACAAACTGTTTCATTTGCGAAGATATAACAGTTAGGGGAAAAGAAGAAGTGTAATTAATTTGATAGTATCTTTCACTATGTTTCGAACGAGTAAAATTCCTAGGGATCAATTTTTCCTCTTTCGATTAATTAACAAAGAGTTATTTTAATTTTAATTCAGTCCGTTTGTTAATTAATTAAATATTGAGAATAAAAAAGAGCTAACTGGAATATTTTTTAATTTTATGGATAATGCATTCATGATTATTTTCTTTTTTTTTTGTAATTGTTGTACATTAGTTGAATTGTAATTAAAATGTTTGTAACATTTAGGAGGGTAGAACAGCGTTGCATTACTGCGCTGCTTGCAAGGATTCTGATGCGATTTGGGATGTTCTCATAGAGAACGACTGCGACGCGAGTATCTGCGATAAAAAGGGCAATCCTGCGGCTTACTATTTGGAACATACCTCGGAATTAGAGTTACCGGAAGCGGAGAGCATGTCTCGCCGGAAGACCAGCTCTGGCAAGGAAAGTAAGTGACATTGATCAAGTATCTACAAAACTTCCTCTGCATACTTGAACTAATTATCTCTAAACATCTTTATTATTACAAACATAATTTGTTTATTTAAACCAACAAAAAATGCCAGGTAAATTATTCAGAAATGTCAAATATATAAATTCAATCTTGATAAAAAAAAAAAGTATTAACGTTCATCATAATTACTTTGATAAGAAATTGCTATTATAAATATTGAATTTCAGAGAATAGTATGTTTTTTATTCTTTCAACATCTCTTTGGACAGAAAATATGTCAGATCGCGCCTAATTTTATTTTCGATCAAACATCCTTACTATTAAAAATACAATTCATATTTATTTAAATCAACGGAAAGTACCAGGTGAATTATTCGAAAAAATCAAATATACAAATTCAATCTTGATAAACAAAATATTAATATTCATAATAATTATTTTTATGATAAATTGCAATTATAAATATTGAATCTCAGGTAATAATATTCTACTTTTTTATCTTTTCATTTTCTCCTCGGACAGAAAATATGTCAGATTGCACCAAATTTTATTTTCAAGAAAAGTTTGCATCTTATAACAATTATTTTAGAATATATAATATTTTGTTCTTTTGATTTATTTGAATTCTGCTTGGGATGAATTGATAAGATTGTAAAATATACTTATAGTAACGTTTATAAGAGTTATTTTACTTTTTTTTATTTTTATATTCTCTACGTCTCGATTAGATAATTAGCAATTTGTTAAATAAATGGATTAGACAATTGGGTAAACGGTCAGTGGAAACCTCGCGTTTTGCTTCGTTGATTCTTCTTCACCTTCAATGACTATATATTTCTTGACTTATACCCTATAAAATTTTCTTGGTAATGACCCGAACGAATCGATAGAACTTAAATTTGTAAAGCAAGGAAAGCTGCGAGGATCGATAGAACGACAAGCTACGATCGATTGAACAACGAATTATTTAAGAATCCTCAAAAACTACGCTTAATTCGTGGAACTTCTATTGACATTACAACGATGTGATAGCATTCTCTTTTATTTCGATGACAATAAGAAATCTTTCGAACGATAATGTAAAATAACAATGATCAATTAAAAATTAACAATATTCCGTGATCTATTTTTACGCAAGACAAGGTTATAGTCGTTATATACAGTAAGATGTTCGAAAGAAAATTATGCTGTCAGTATCGTGTGTTGTAAACATTTTCTTTGAAGATCGACGATCAAGCTTGTTTCCAGAAAAACATTCCTGCAACATTCCTCTGATCGTCAATTGAAATGGCACAGTAAACTGTTCCTAGAAAATGTGAATAACAGTTTGAAAAAGTTGCAAGTAGTAAATCAATGCAGACTTCTTTGCATCGTGACGCAACAATCATCGTCAATTTCACAGGGGCACAAGCTCTGTGCATTCAAGAATATACAGAGTATTCAAAATATCAAAATCAGATATAAGAAATTGAACTGTTCAAGAATATTCAAAATTTCATAATTGGATTTCTGGAATTGAATTATTCAAGAATATTCAGAGTATGCAAAATTTTAGAATTCGATTTCTGGAATTGAATTACTCAAAATATTCAAGAGTATTCGAAATTTCATAATTGGATTTCTGGAATTGAATTATTCAAGAATATTCAGAGTATGCAAAATTTCATAATTGGATTTCTGGAATTGAATTATTCAAGAATATTCAGAGTATGCAAAATTTTAGAATTCGATTTCCCGGATTGAATTACTCAAAAGTATTCGAAATTCCAGGATTAGACTTCTAGGATTGAAATGTTTAAAAATATTGAGAGTATTCGAAATTTCATAATTGGATTTCTGGAATTGAATTATTCAAGAATATTCAGAGTGCAAAATTTTAGAATTCGATTTCTGGAATTGAATTACTTAAAAGTATTCAAAAGTATTCGAAATTTCAAGATTAGACTTCTAGGATTGAAATGTTCAAAAATATTGAGAGTATTTGAAATTTCAGAATTTGATTTCTGAAATTGAATGACTCAAGAATACTCAGAGTATGCGAAATTTCAGAACTAGATTTTACAAATTTTATTATTCAAGAACTCTCGGAGTATTGAAAACTTCAAAATTCAGGAACTGAAATGTTCAATAATACCCGAAGTAATTAAAAATTTCTAAATTAGACTTCGATAATTGGAATAATAAAAAATACTCCAAACATTCGAAATTTTAAAATTATACTCGAGAAATTTAAATACTATAAAATACTCCAAGTATTCGATTTTTCAGAATTAGACTTCAACAATCGAAATATTGAAAAATACTCGAAGCATGCAAAATTTATGTTTATCACTTAATTATTGAAATAATATTTTCAGCGAAGTATATGAAACTCTATTACCTATAACTGATATATTATTATTGCACAAATACACAAAATGCTATATCTATTTCTAAAATTTATATAGAAGCTTTTAAAATTGCTCAAAATATTTCACTATTTTAATTTAATATACATTTAATCTTTGGAAAAGTTTTAATACTTATGATCCATAATCTAAATATGTACACTTAAATAAGAAAGAAAAAATAACAAAAGTTTTTTGAACAAATATAATTAGGAAACGAACTACATTCTTTTCAGTTGGAATCTATAAGAAAAATTACCATTAAATTATTGAAATTGGCATTGGAATTATCATTACATTGGCAGACCTCAGTGTTGCATTAACCTATTATAAACGTATGATATTTTACGTAGTGGCTCACATGAGCTGAACGTGCAATGCATACAATATACACCGGCATTTCTGCCTACATTGATTGATCTATTTACCAAGAAAGCAGACGGTATACGTACGATGTAAACGTGTCAGTGAATGACGAGGTCCGTGCACTCGGTTGACTTTTCAAAAATTTATCAATCCACCATTTCAACACGCGATCTATGTCGAAATAAAATATTGCACTCCGCATACATGTTTATTTCAATATAAATTAATATTGCATTTTTAATTCGCAATTTTTAAAAGTTTGAAAACGCTCAAAAATAAAAGTCTGGAAACGTTTCAATTGAAAAACTTTCAAAAGTTTAATTAATCAAGGATATTTCCAAAATATTCGCAGTATGAAAAATAATTGCATTCGGAATTTAAAAATTTAATAAGTTTTGTAAAGTTAAAAAAGAAAAGTTTAGAAAGTTTTAATCTAAAAACTTTCAAAAGTCTAAGTAATCAAGAACATTTCCAAAATATTTGCAATACGGAAAATAATTGCATATTCAATTTACAAATTTTAAAAGCTTTTTAAAATTTAAAAACGAAAGTTTTAACTTAAAAACTTTTGAAAATTTATATAATCAAAGATATTTCCAAAATATTTGCAATACGAAAAATTATTGCGTTTTTAATTCGCAAATTTTAAAAGCTTGAAAACGCTCAAAAATTAAAGTCTGGAAAAGTTTCAATTGAAAAACTTTCAAAAGTATAATTAATCAAGGATATTTCCAAAATATTCTCAATACTAAAAATAATTGTATTTTCAATTCACAAATTATAAAAGTTTTATAAAGTTTAAAAACATTTAAAAACGAAAGTTTAGAAAGTTTTAATTGAAAAACTTTCAAAGTTCAAATAATCAAATATATTTGCAAAGCATCCAAAATTTCAGTATTGCACTCGACAGAATTGAATAGCATTTTGCTGTAGCAGTAGTGAATAATTTCTTAAATATTGTTTACACGACCTTTCATAACTCATCAAATTAAAAAACTTGTTAAAATTATATAATTTATTACAATACTAAACAATATTTAAATACTTCTCGATTTACTTGCGAGTTATTCTCTTCTTATTTTATTCTTCAATCAACTCCAGTAAATTGAAATCGTGGGAGAGTTTAATTCCAAATTTTAAGGTCTTAATTTAATTTCGATTAAAACAAAATTTAAAAAGATGTGTAATTCGTTTCTTTACGATTATTGAATACAATTACTTTCTGACACAAGAACAAATTATTAAAAGTTTATACAATCGAGATGAAAAATATCAAAGCTTAAAATTTTATACACATTTTTTATTCTATCTTCGGCTTATAATCTTTCTTTCAACACCAGAAATTCTGTTCTCGTTGAATTTTGCAACATGTTCACTTCCGTGGCTAGCGCGTATGAGAAATTACATCGTTTAATTCAATCGATTCCAACGTCTCTGTAAAGTTATGTAAAAAATCGGTGACTCATTTGATAATACTAGGCTCTCATAGTAAAACATGCATCAAAGTGCATCATTGACAGTGATTTTCTTAGATGGTACTAATTGTAAAATCGTAATTTAACGTATTTATAGCAGCATATGAGAAATTATGTAGAAAGCGAGAAAAAATATTTCACGATCGGTGCATTGTTTCTTTATTTCTTTTTAAGTTAGTAGATTAGTATAGAGAAGATTTCAAAGTTCACCATATATGTTAATGCGTTTCAAATATTGTTCATTTCGTATAGTTTCAGCAGAATAAGAAGAAAAAAAAAAGAAAGAATAACAATATCGAGTAAAAAATCGATAGTTACAGGTAAGAAGGTTTCACAAGTGTCTAAAATATTTATCACATTGCTACAACACGCGATATGTGGTTACAAATCTTGCGAATCGTGAATTCTTAATGAAGCTATTCGTGTTCCGGAGAAAGCACGTTGCGTCATTATTACTTTCATTTTACAAAAAATGAAAAAGAGGCAAGCAATACGATTCCAATATACTCTACACTTCCATCCACGCTTCACGAACGAATTAACTATTCTAATTGAGTTAAAAGGCAGGGGATCGTATGCATGAACGTTGTTCACGCTCTTTCTTTGATCAAAATTGTTGAAAGTCACGAGAGGTGAAACACTTTCGTTCCAATGAAAAAAAAAAAAAAAAAAAACGAGGCGAACAAGGGGACTAACTGAGAAAAAGAAGACTTTAAATGTAAACGTGTTCGATCGTTTTTTAAACATCTATGAAAAAATAGAAATTCCCTTGTTTTCAGGCTTAGACTTCAAACCATCGAATATAAGAATATGGATACACAACCGTGACATCGGGAAGTTGCAACAGGTTCTATGGGAAGGACATGGGAACAAGCTGCGTATGGAGACCAGCAATAATCCGCGCGTGAAGAAATTTTTGGAAGCTGTCTCTTTCATAATGGTTCGTGTCGACACGAAAAATCATTCACTCGTCTCTGTAACCTAATTTTTCTGTGTTTGTGAGAGGAAAAGTTACAGTTGGTTAGAATTTTACATCTTGAAAAATGTTGAAAAATAAGAAACTAATTAATGAAATTTATTGTAAAGACTGGAGAGGATTGATACATTTTTGAAAAAAAAGGATTGTGTAAACGAAATCAAATAATACTTTAACGATCTTTTTGCATATTTACGTTCAAAATTCTATTCTTTAACAAAAACAAACATACATTTTTTAAACTCAGAGAAAAAGATGTTTTCAAAAAATGTTATTTCGTAAATGATGCAAAATATCTCAAGCCTACCAATCTAATCTGAAGGAGGGTTCACGTATAATAGCGCAAAGCGTGAGACGTAAAAACAAAACAGTTTGTTTCGTACAAATTTCGTAAAGAAACATCATTGTTCGAATGTTTATACCAGCACATTATGTGTGTCACCATTTGGAACACATTTGACATTCATTCCAATGTTCATTTGGTTTCGAAAGTGAATATGAAAATTTGTAATAAATGCAAACTGCATCTTCATTTTCATCTACGCTCTCAATAACTGTGTTGTTCTGAAAATGTATAATATCAACGTACACCTTTTCTTTATGTTAGTCTTTCTGATTTTCGTTATTCCTGTCTACTTGTTTCTGTAAAGTCTAATTTTATTTTATTTTCTAAAATATTTTTTTTTATTTTTCCAACATTGGTCTTCGTAGACTTTTTTTTTCGCTACTCTTAATTTCTTCTTTAATAACTAATTTTTTAGGTGTGTCTGTAAGAATTGTGATTTTTCCTGGCTTTCTCCGTCTTTTCTTTTTCTTGATGCTGCTTTAGGGTATGGTCTGATTTCTTATGGACATTTTAATAAATTTTGTGGATTACTTTTTTCTCTTAAAATATACAAATTTCTGTCATAATTCTTTGCTGAAGAATATCTATTACAGATTACGTAAGGTTAAATTACTTTGGGAAAGTATGATACATGTATCAAACCTCCCTTAAATGTATGTCTCGTACCTCCCCAAATGTAGAATTTTAAAATAATAATTCTAGCAACACTTAATCTTAAATTAAAAGCAACGAGAGTTGGCACATATATATAATATAGAGAGTGTATTTTAAATCAATGATATTTCATAAAAATCAGCACACAGTGACGAAAACCTTACATAAATGAAGTAAAAACTTACGTTTCTCAACAGAGTAATGTACTTCTTTTAATAAAATAATTGCAAGTTAATAAACTTGCTTGAAACAATCGTAATCTAACGCGATCTACAAAGGGCACTCTATATTGAAGTATACACTTTTCTTTAGTTTTTTTACGTGGGAAATATAAAAATGTATCAAGTTTCCCTATGTATCAATCCTCTCTAATTTCCCCTAATAATACAACGATCCAATAGTACAGCAATAAACAAATAAAATATAAATAAATGGATGTGTAACCTTTAAATCAAATGGCGCTATAGAGTATTAATATAAAAATGACAAATCTCTCTGCTAATAGAGTTAGAATATTTGTTTCTGTTTATTTTAAAAGTTAATTTTATCGTTATAATAAAAATTAAAAAGATATGTTCTGTAATAGAAAATTTTAAAAAGTTTAATTTTCCTGTTTTTATTACAGGGTACCATAAAAGAGATTCATACAAGTACGATAAATAACGATTTGGATGGGCTCAGAAGTAAAATCGATGCAACATCGCCCATCGTTCTATGTGGCAAAGACAGTAACGGTTTAAATGTCCTGCATAAGGTACATTTAACTATATAATTATTTTCTAAGTTTTCTTATCTTCTTCTTTTCAAATACTTTTAACGATTAAAAGGCTGCTGGATTGGGATTCACGGAAATTGTACGGGAAATCCTCGAGAAACAATCGTCCGTTGTAGAGGCACAAGATAACGATGGGAAGACGCCATTGCATTATGCAGCTGCAGCAAAGGATGACGGAGTTTTGTATAATTTATTAACGGAATACGGAGCTGATGAAAGTAAATTGGATCACGTGAGTATTCCATGTGTAGGAACAAATTTATAATCAGACGTAAAGAAGTGAAAACCATAAATTAAAATTGCTTCCATTAACACGTTCGCTACCGCCGTTTGAAAAAAAAAGTCGCTTTTCACAGTTCAAGTATCAAATTTTCATAACTTTACGTAATATTACGAACGTTTATTGTTATCTTACATTTACAGTTATCGAACATTTCTAACAGTCAATTTGCATCGTGCTAATCTCATTTTAGCAAATAGTGAATATTAAATGGTTAAAATAACTAAAAAGAATGTATTGTAACAGCAGACCTTCCTTTTTAGTATTTCATTTTAAATATTGTACAAAAGCATCTGCGATGAAAACAATAAGACAATCTACACCATTTGTCAAAAATGGAAATGTAATCTGCGTTTCAATCTGAATAGCTCTTAGGATAGAAGACTACAAAACTAATTATTGTATAAAAGAATTTCTTGTATTTTATCATTTTTCCAGTATACACGGAAATGATATCTTAAGGAGAGACCATGGTGACAGTTAAATATAAAAGCTATTTTCAGGAAACTTTTTTTAATTCTGCATTGTTGAAAACTTATAGCGAAGGATAACTTTTTCCTGAATAATTTTGGGACGGGACAGAAAAGATCAAAATAGACATTAGTTAGGATTCAAATTTATTGTACGAGATGTTCAAAAATTTTGATCATTCATTTAACTAAACACTTATTTATTCTTTTTACCACATTATTTCGAGCAACATAAGAGAATCTTATTGGGAATTATCATCTTAAATTTTATACAAATCGGTTGAAAATTCACGGAATTACTGATACATCTCTATTAAAAAATCTTGGTTTCATGAAAAACGCGCTTAAGATTTTGCAACAAGTTATCTATGATATAACGTTCAAATTTCTCAACTTTCCTTTCAAATGGAAATGTACCTAAACGTCTGAATAATTCTTTCTTGCTCAGATCTTTATAAAGGGGTGTGATGACAGCAACTGCATTTTCTAATAACACATTTCTGTGACTATAATTATTTAAGTTGCGTGTCAGTCTTAACCACTGCGCTATATCATTAAAACCTCTGTAACTTTTTCATTTGTACGAATCTTACATTAATATTTTAAGGAATCATTCTGGTAATCACAAACGTTAAAAGAAGATAAAGGAAAAGATTTATATTCTTTTGTCAATTGTTCAATTTTGAACAAATTTGTTCAATTTGTCATAGTGGCTTCCCTCCTTAAGAAACAAAGTCTTTGTCGTTAATTTCTATTTGTCTGAGGGGAAAAACCGAATGTTATTTTCTTGAAAAGAAAATTTACCTGTGACATTTTTCGATCAGAGACAAAAGGCACCAGCGTTCTACAAAAATCGACCATCAGATATAGATCAGTCGTTGTTGACCGTGATACCGGAAGCGCCTCGAGTTGCTGGGACCGCGTATCCTAAACACTGGGACTGGAGGATTCTGGAGGCGGAGGAATCTATATCGAGAGGGATGAAGAAAGTAAGCAGCGCAGACATCGATAGCGCGTTTGGCAGTGCCGAATCGACGTCGAAAAATTTCAGTAGATCCATGGAACAGGTATAGTAACTCTAACATTTTCCACAATGGAAAACTGTTCACCAAAAAATAACACTGAAAATTCCTTGTCCAAAAATCAATTTTATCCTTCTTGTGAAATGTTGAACATGAACATCCGCGCGAAAGGAGGAATGCAAAAATTAGATTAATTAACAATTTCATGAAATAGATAAAGAATATCGAAGAGGATCATCACAAGGACCAAGAAGGAAATTCAGGCGATGCAGAGAACGCGGATAAACCAGAAGAAAAGGAAAACACAGAGGATGCTAAAAATACAGAAAATGCAGATGAAAATACAGAAAACGCGGAGCCTGTTGAAAACGTAGAAAATACAGAAAATACTGAGAACACAGAGCATGCAGAGAGTACAGAGAATGCAGAAGATACGAAAGAACCAGAAAGTATCAAAAACAAAGAAGAAGAAACGACACAGGAAGCAGAACTCGAAGAAACAGAGGAAAGAACCTCGGATGATGACGTGGTAACAGGTACAGAGGCTCAAGAAATGGAAGAAAATACCAAATCTGAGAGAAATGACGAAGAAGAGAAAGCAGAGGAAACAGAAGGTGAGAACAAACTAGAAGAACAAGAAGAAACAGGAAAAGAAGCACACGAGAAAGAAAAAGAAGAAGAAGAAAATAAAAAGGAAGATGAACACACGAAGGAAACAACGAAAGCGAATGATGTCACTGAACACGAGGAGGAAAATAAGGTGGATCAAGAGGAGAGAAACGAGCCGAGCACAGGTGACTCCGGCGTTGACGATCCAGGAAACGACGAAGATCAGGTACAGTCATCATAAACACTTAGACGAAAATCGAATATTTCAGGAATTTCTTAGCACAAAACTATAAGGCTTCTATTTACAACGAGACTTACATAATCATAGATAGCTGAGTGAAGAAAAAAAAAAAAGAGTTGAAGTATAAGAATAAGTAATGTTATAACGATTGCGATCTTAGCTGAGATATAAACGAAGAATAGGGTCGATGTAAGGCATAGTAAATGCATGGTAGATGCTACATAGGGTTTCGATTATTCACTCGTGTGTTATAGTTCGAGCAGCTAGTTACGAGCAACTTATCCTTGCGATTGTAAGTGACAGGATGTAATTAGGGTATCATGTGTATTGAACGTAAGAAACGATCGATATCAGAGATGTTATACAGTATGTTCTTTGTCACGCACAAATATATTACAATAAATAAATAACTAAGCAAAGTACTTATGTTATGTAACTTCTGCACACAAACAGACCCAGACAAAACACGCATCATGTATATTTCAGTTCTTGATCATTTTATTTGTCAGAGTTTTTCTTTCTTCAATTATTTCAGCCTATCGATTCGTTTTTCGACTTTTCCCTCTTTTTTTTCTTTTTCTTTACAGAACAAATTGTTACAAATGACGCGAATAACGTTGTCAAACAATTTGCACGATTACCTCGAATTTCTAAATATTTTAATATACGAAAGTTACATTTCGATCCTTCGATATATTATTTATTTCTCTCGTTTCCACGCAGATACGATAACATCACGTCGATACAGTAGACACGGTTAACCCTCTGTAACCCAGTTTTTCTTTGATCACGGAAAGAAAAATTAGAATTGATTAGAATTTTAGGTTTTAACAAGAGAAGAAGAAATTAACCAAAAATTCCTAGTACTATAATAGTACAACAGTGTAACGGTAAACAAATGAAACGAAGGTTATAAAATATATTAATCCGGTGCCATTTTTCACATAAAGAGCTGGACAAATTTATCGACCAACAACCGCCATATTTTTTCAGAACAGTAATTTCTCGGTTACCCGGTAAACGGAAAAAGGTGATAACAAATAATGGAAATCATTCTGAATATTAAAACTGTGCTCAATGTTTTGTAAATAAACATTGAAGTTTGTGAAAAAAAAGCACATGGTGCGTAACTTCCAAATCACATAGTATCATAGAGGGTTAATAAATCGCGTTGTACGAGGAAAATTAAAAATTCTCGAATAATATAAATAACACGTTCGAGATAACTATTTTTTCGTATGTTTCGCCTATTCAGACAATAAAACATCTTCATAAAAAGCACATGTAGCAAATTGACAGAGGATGATAGCTTCATTAATTCTGTTGTACGCGTAACATGTTGTTTTTTTGTGGTAGCTAGCAATCTGTCGTATAAAATCTGGAAATGCTATTTATTTACAAAAAAGAAAACAAAAAATACATATTACTGAAAAAAGACATTATACGAATTCCTTACATTTTATTAATCGCGTTATATATTACGTGTAGAAATGAATTCTTTCCGACTGAAGTCACCTAGTCACAGTACAGCCATTCGAATCGAAATATTCGGCAATGGTGTTCGCAAGTGGGCAGAAAAATAGTAAAAGGTCATCAACAATAATGGAAATTGCTTCTTTTTATATAAAACTACAATTGTACCAAAAAGTCAGAAGGAATATATTTCTAGGCCTAATAAAAATAATCATCAGGATATTTTTAGCGCGTTGTAAAAACACGCTAGACGAGAGTTTACTGTACTCTTTAATAATCCAATAAAATTGACACGTAACAGCACTAAACCAACCAATCTATTCGAGTACCTATCGAAACAACAGAGAATGACATCCAATTACCACTAAATTATCCAAACGAAATAACACTGAAAGGCACCTGTGAACCGTGAACGAAACAATTTTCTCGATCGAGTGTATCGCGTGAACAATACAAACGTACACACACGCACACAGACAAATCTATACGAGACGTGAAAAAAGAAATAAAAAAAGAGAGAGAAAGAAGAACGATCGATTTACGGTGTCTAGATTGTCACATATGATTAATACTTTCCCGTATCGATCGTCACGTGGCGTCCCTGCGCATGGTTTTGCACCTAGGCATGATTAGCAGGTGATCGTTGGAGAACACGAGGAACTTCCGGAGGCAGAGCTAAACGAAGCAAGCATGACGGCGGATCCGGAAATCGAGAAGATGCTGGAGAGTGGGAATATGGAACAATTGGCAGCATTGGTGCTGAAAGGGGAAGGCAGAAGATTGGTCGGTCGACATTCGGGGAATCCTGAGCTGCAGGCGTTCATTGATCGTGTCCCTTCTTACATGGTAGTACTACGTGTGAAAAATATTCTCTTTGTACTCGTCTAGATTTATTTCTTTTTTTTATCACGAATCCGAGAATTTTGATCGGCCTCTTGACTTAAGATAATGAATCAGACACAAATTTCGGTCAAGATATGATGAAGTTGCATTAGTAACAGAAATTAATTTTAATTTCAATTATCGCGTTATTTTATAAATCTGGAATTTACAAAAGAAATGCAGCTTTTTGTGCAAATTCATATTTTCCAGACTAGAATGAAAAAATTACAATTTCGATAAAAAATTATCTCACATACAAGATGTTACAAAAAGCATTGTAATTTGGATAATTTGTATATTAAATGTCATTCTGTGCATGTCATGTGCATTCTGTGCAAGGTTGTAACTTTAAACTCCCTATAAATGCATAAAAATCTGTAATCTAATGATCATGCATAATGTATATAAACCAGATTAATTAGTAAACTGCGACTGTTTCAGGGAAAAATCCATGCTGTGCACATGGCAGCACGGGAAGGGAACCTGAGAGATCTACAGAGTGCCTTAGATCGTCGTAAATTTGCTGTTGCAAGAGATGGATCATCACCTCGCAGTGCTACACCCCTTCACGTTGCAGTGGTATTTGGAAATACCACCATTATCAGGTACATACATATACTATCATTTGTTCAAGTTATCATTATTTTAACAGTAAGTAAAAAAAAAAGTTTCATAATTTATTGTGGTGGAATGTAAGACTGTAAAAGGAGAAGCATGATACTGTAACTCTGTTTGAATTGTTTAAAAAATAACTCCAGTTTTCTACCTTTATAGGAAGAAAAATTGTAATTTTAGGAAAAAAAATTACAATAAATATTTGATCATAATTTTACATTTTGACAAATCCTGAATAACGATGTAATAGTTTAGTAATTAATATATAATTGTTAAGGCACATCAAATTATTACGAAATTACGTATCACTTATTTAAAGTTTGAACAAGAATAGAATTGAAAATACGCTTAAAATAAAATCTGGTTTTATCAAAGATTTTCAATTTTTTGCAGCTTATTAAAAATTTTCTAAACTACACATACTAATATTTTGGTACTCCCCACTTTGCAACTATAATTCCATAAACACTTCGCTATTTTTTCGACAGTTTCTTTTTATTTCTGCGTCATGATACTACACTGATACAAGTTTCTCAATTAAGTGCTATTTATTAGTTATTTCTTCTAATTTAATTAACTATTTTAATCATTCTCATAGGTTTCTCCTATTGCATTCATATTCGATAATGTACAAGGACAATACTTGAATTTTCTTTAGTTTGTTAAACTGTCACAATATCATTGGCCTTTCTAATTTTTCTACCGTTTGTTTGAAATTTTCTTTTAGGATATTTTGATATTTCATTTTGTCCATTGTTCCTTGTTTACATTGTATGTTTCTGGTACCCCTTGCTTCTGTGCACCCCCATAACATCACCGAACATTACTTCCGCGTTTTCTCGTGAGTCATACAGTCGTGAACAAAATTAAGTGGACAGGTTTAATGATTAATCACTGTAACTTAACAAATAATTTTAATAAATCAGAACTTTATTGAATACTTAAGTTAACAAAGAGTACTTTAATAAAATAAATAGTAATATCAATTACAATAACTAATACATTAAATTTTTCATCATTTTCATCGTGAAGTTCGTGGCATTTCGTTACTGTTGGAAATGAAAGGACGAAAATAACTTGTCCTGTCAGATTCCAATCAGGCTTTATTGATTCTTCGAGCCTTCAGTTTGGTTAATCGTTTATATTTTCTTTAGATATCTAGCAGGCAGGTTTCCAGAAACTGCTCACGCAATCGATCTCGATGGACGAACTCCTTTGCACTATGCAGCTACCTTAGCAGACAACGGCCATTACTACAACCTTCTACTTCATTTGGGTGCCAATCCCTTAATTCAAGACAAAGTGAGTTCATTTCAATCAATGAACAATTATTTTCAATAGGAATTAAATGTAATCATTTTATTCAGTAGAATTTATTCATCAAGGATTTTTACTGTATTTCTGAATTGGGCAAATTTGTGCAATTGTGGCAAAATATTTCTACGTCAATTTTTTCGATTATGAATATTACAGTAAAGTTAATTTTTGAGTTATACTATCTTCCAAAGCAGAATTTACACTGTTTAGTAATATATTGAGTTATAAAATAGAAACTACGTGCAATAATTTTATTCGGCAATAATCAAGATACTTTTGAAGTGGAAACATTTGCATAAATCTAGCCTAATACATATTTCTTCGTTAATTTTTTCAATTAAGAATATTATAATAAATTATGATACTTTCGAAAGTAGAATTTCCGATATTTAATAATTTCAATTAATAAAATAGAAACTAAATGTAATCATTTTATTCGGCAATAGTCAAGATACTTCTGGATTGGAAAAATTTGCATAAATCTAGCCCAATACATATTTCTTCGTTAATTTTTTCCATTATGAATATCACTGAAAACCGAGTTTGTTGTAGTAAGAAATTTAAAGCAAACAAACTTTGCATTAAAATAAAACAGGTTATGTACATTGTTCGAAATTACTATCGATGTATTTTCGATATTTTTATTCACATAGTTCGGGCAGAAGGCAGATTATTACAGGCAAAATGAAACCGAATTCTCCCACAAATCATTGCTTCGCGATTTTGGGGCTAACGAGAAGCTAGCAGACGAGATGCTAACGGACAAAGGTATTTCATTCGAATGAGGCACTCACCGCCGCACCATCGCTCACGATGATCGTTCAAAGCACCATCGAACATCTCACTTTACGTTTTCACTCTCAATAGAAAAACAAATCCAACCGAAACCCAAAATCTCCGATAATACAGCCACGTGGATATCATTTTGGTTACATATATAACACCACGTTGCTTTCTCACTCGTGTTAGTTTTATCATCCTGTAGCAACTTATCACGAATTTAGATAATCTCATGATTAATTTTCACTCATCAAAAATACCTGATAATTTCGTAGTTTTCACGAAATTGGACATAATGAACGATACTTAAACATAGCAGGAAAAATAGTCATTAATGAGGGCTCAGTGTGTTTCGTGGAATATTAAATGAGAACTTTTGACCATTCGAATTTAAAAATTAACATGCATATAAAATTTTTAAAAATGCAACTGAACGCGATGGAATTGAAAAAGAAATACTCCGTTATATTAAAGGGAAATGAAAAGAAAATCAAGGAAAAATTGCTTAGGTTGCAAGTCATTAAAATCGAGCTAGAATTTTATGAAGTTTTCCAAAATTAAACTAATTAGAAATACTCTTACATAAATTATTATTTCCATCACTTTAATTACCTTGATGACAAGATGACATGGATCCTATTTACAGGATGAGTGACGTGACTTATCTACGAACAATTTTACAAAAATATTTTACATATAAATTGCAGGGTGTATCAAAGAGAATGTATGACGCTGAAGCAGCTACTTTTTAATACAATCTATAATATATAATGAATTTTTTAAATGAAACATTTGTGTATCAAAATTTAAGAGTACAGTAAATTTTCTATAAGAAAATTAGAAAATATTAAAAAAATAAAATTATAAACTCTTTGAGTTTTTAGTAAATTATACATATAATGTATATAATATACATTATAAGATTATTGAAGAGAAAAAGTTAAAATCAAACTATAGAATAATAAGAAAGTGAAGACTTTCTATTTAAGAAAATTAGAAAAAATATGTTATTTTGATTAAATACATCTTTTTAAAATTTCATTAAAAAAAAAGTCACATTTAATATGTACCAACTTAATAGAACACATACTTTAAAAATTATTCATTACAGACAAATTACGCGACTCATCCCATAGATCCATTATTTTCTTTACTTCTGATTACCTGGATCCTCAAATTTCGACAGATTTAGATAATTCGAGTCGATCAAAATCTCATGAAATTTTCCAGAACGAAACTATCTTAAAAAATACTCTTACATAGATCATATATTATTCCCATCACCCATTCTAATCACCATGATGACAAATTTCCTCATTAATGTATTACACCGGCTGTTCACGTTTCCACTTCTATTATCCGGACATCCTCTCTCTGATGAATGTGACGGCAAAACAGTTCCTGGTGATGACAAGTACTCCGCGCGACGAGACATTACTGAACCAGAGACCTTAGCCACCTTGGAGAGGTGTTTCCGTCTTCTGATTGGCGTAAAGCACGGTATGACACCAAAATCAGCTGGGAACGCTGGCACACTGATCGGTCGTTGCCTGAAACGGCCAATATTCGATCGTATCAAGCACCGTGTGACACGCATGGACCACAATCTCTTTGATGTGATTTGGCCGGCTTTAAAGAAATATGGTAACTCGAGTTGCAACAGTAAAGCTAGCAGTGCTTATTCAACGATGAGCAACACAGAGGAGGACGAGTCTTTATCTGTAGTCGCGCCTGATTACGAAAGTTACATCGTCTTCTACGAGTTCTTCGATCCTTTGATCAGAGACATTCATTGCGTAACTGCCAGCGGTGAACTTCCTGATCATCCGTCAGCAAGGTTCTTCTACAACGAAGACGAAGACAGCGAAGAAAATTCTGACAGAGTAGACGAGATAGTCGTGTCCACCATCGAAGCGTACGATCTTGATCCACTAGCTAAATACGTTCAAGCTGCAGTGATAGAATGTTGCAGGAATCTTGAGAGTTACACGTTACCCTTGACTCTAACCGTGAATCAATTAGAAGAGGTTGAACGTGTGATAACCAGTGAACTGATGAGCCAGGAGATCTCTGGAATGATGGCAGAAGGTAGTAGCGAGGATGAGCCAGGAACTTACTTCACTCTCAATGAAATCCTGGATCAACCTAGCCC
This sequence comes from Anthophora plumipes, assembly GCA_951804975.1. Lineage (NCBI taxonomy): Eukaryota > Metazoa > Arthropoda > Insecta > Hymenoptera > Apidae > Anthophora > Anthophora plumipes. The sequence continues at coordinate 11,422,821 of OX638120.1, forward strand.
GATCAGAGCTCGATTAGCTGCTGCTGGTTTACTCTTGCCAATTACAGATTTTGAGATACACGACGATAGACGTCTTCATGGTAGACACTGGCCGTATGGAAGAGGTGTATATGTAGCTTCTGCCGGAGATTTAGCTGCTTGGGTAAACGTGCAGGATCATTTAAGAGTCATCTGTCGTACCAATGATAACAGACCTGGTCTAATTGGTCGTGCATACGTGAGATTGGCAAAGGTAATGGTGATATTGGATGAAAAATTGAAGTTCAAGAGGGACAAGAAGCTAGGTTTCCTTAGCGCGCGACCAAATGCTATTGGTAATACTCTTAGGTTCAGCGCGATTATTAAGTTCCCAGAGTTGTCGAAGGAGTACGAGCATTTGAAACACTTATGCGTTGTTCGTGGATTGAGTATACGCGAAACAACGAGACAGGACACGGTTAGAATTGGTAATCAACAGTCGTTGAGTACGACCGAGTTGCAGACACTTCAAGATTTCTCTAGGGCTGTACTGAATATCCTGGCGTTGGAGAAGGAACTGACAATAAACAATTCGATCAAAATCGCTAGTTTGCTGGCGGGGATATTTCGCAAGCGGAACAGCGCAAAACGTTTCCAAAATCAATGAGAAAAGTAGTGACCGATGAAGGCTTTGTGGCTTCTTTCGTCATACGTACTTCAAAGGAAAAGTTTCTCTTTTCTTTCCTTTTTTTTTTTGTCTATTCTTCAATTTACAACGATTAGCTCTTCTTCTTCTCTTTTTGTTCTTTTTTGTATTAAATGGAATAATACGCTTATACGTGGAAACCTTCTGTGATAACTCATGAGCCAACACGTTCGACTGGTCAATTAATCCTCGTAGACTGAAAAGTTGATATAGGAAAGACGATTAGCGTATATATCGTGAAAGAGGAAAGGGAAACGTTGGAAAGATGTGTGTGAACGTTATTCTATTTCTCGTGCACCGAGTTACGAATATTTAAACTGAATTAGCTACTCGGAGGGACGCTGGATTGTTCATTAGGTTAGTAGAACGAACGTTATTGGTACACGGACAGTTGTTACGACGCTTTTGACATGTTGTCGCACGACACCATGCTTACCTACATAAGTGAAATGTGTACAGTGACTTGCGAAAGTATTCGAACCCCCTTTAAAAAAGAATAATTTTTTAAAAATTGGACCAAACGACTTGAGTTTTTTGTTTGTTTGAGGAGTTGGGTGTATTTTACTAGATAATGGGTGCAAAAAATTTTGAAAATGTTACAATGGGTGAATTGTGAAGAATATAGTGACAGTCGTTTTTGTAACTTTTCTATCTGCGACCGTAAGAAAAATTTTCAAAATATGTTTTGTAGATTTATACCGATTATCCACATGCTGAAAATTTGATCAGAATCGGTCAAAAAGCATTGAAAAGTGTAAGAATCTTTAGATTTATCGTGAGAAACTTCGATTTCCGCCATTTTTAACCATTTACAGCTCATAGCAGCGTATATAGTTAGCGTAAATTTGCAAAATGTATTTTTAAAATTTTCATTACAGATAAAAAAGTTGTAATAGCAACCTTTATTATTTTCTTCGTGATTCCAATTCAATTGTAATTTTCTCGACAAATCTTTTGCACGTCACCTAGTAAACCAATCTTTGTAACTTCTTAAAAAAAAAAACTATAATATAAAAAACAAGTCTACTGGTCTAATTTTGAAAAAGTTATTCTGTTTTTTAAAGGGGTTGGAATACTTTCGTTAGCTACTGTATATACAGGGTGTTCACATTTGATTGCGGAAATTGTACAAGACAAAATAAAACAAAACTCAAGAGTATCGAAACTGTATTTGAGACTTCGTGTTTTATTTATGAAAGAAAAATATTTCAATTAGTTAAAGAATATGCTAAAATATTCCTTATTGGCAATCCAGAAAACTTCCTTATCCAATTTGCAAATCAAAAGACTTCCTGTTAACCTCACGAATATTTGAGCCAATTTCTTAACAGCTTATAATTAATAAACTAAAGGCTCATAATTTCGTCATTTTTTATTTTTTTTTTCGTCTGATTTTGACTCGTGGAATCACTTCTGAAAATTTCTCCCAGAAATTACCGAACACCCTGTATACAGTTGAAACGAAAAATTGGTACACAGAGATTTAATCTGAATTATCGAAAAGGATGGAGAAAAATGAAAAGAAAAAAAAAGAAAAAAGAAATTCTTCGAACGAGCTTTTTTATGTTTAATGCACGAGTTCGATGTTCACACGAAAGAGAAATGGCGTAGCACATGTCTTTCCAACTTGATGTATTCAATTTATAACGAATCATATATATTTATGAATGGTTACTGTACGTAAAATTATACATAAATTGAAACCCTACACCTGCCACTTCTAACAATGTGATTTCTATCGTAACATTCTCGCGGTTATATCTGTACGTGCTTTTTTTCTTGCATTTTCGTATTCTATGTCGTGGTGAATTTTGTTTGCCTTACTGTATGTGTGTGTGTGTGTTCGTGCGACACAGTCTTTCAGCGTGGAGAAATGCACCATATATATGTTCACAACACACCTTTTGTTTCTGCAAAAATTTGTTCTAGCTTTTTATAGAAAAAGGAAGAGAAATATAAATGTATACCTATCCCTCCATTTACGCGGATTGTCCCTTCCACTTTGAGATTTCTTTTTTACGCAGATGAAAATTTGTTAAATGGAGTCTACGTTGATACGGAAAAAAATTGATAGGAGAAAAATTGTACATAGACAATGACGAGTAAAAGTGTATATATACACTGCTTGTCTCATAAAAATGAAGATAGTATTATCAATTTTTGAACTGTTCGATTAAGATTGGACAATTGTAATTACAAAGGTGAATACAAATAACAATATGTAACAGTTTATTTTCATTTATGTTTGCAACATACGGAATATTTTACAAAAATAGGAATGTAACGCAATGTTTGGTTCATCAGGAACAGACTAAAAATGAAATAGGCGGTGGGAGAATGAAACTGTCAACAAGTACCGATTGCTAGTCTCGTAGGACAGGCTTTCACAATTAAGTGTCAGAATTATGTAATTAATACGTTCGAATAAGAAATTTGCAACTCTCCGATGTGTAATACAATGAAAGATTATAGAAAAATATATTTTCTGACCGCGTAGAATGAGATCGTGTAAATTAACACTATGTCCAAAAAATACCACGCAGATAGAGGAATAATTTACCGCGTGAAACGAAATTCGCGTAAATGGAGGGATGTATATACATTACCACTGTTAACACATTGCCAACGGGAGATGTGAATTGGGACTTTTCATTCACCAATCATCGAAAATAGAAAACACGAATTGACGTTTTTTATTTCTCGTTCAACGGTTCGATTTCGAACCTTATAGCTTACATAATTTTAACACTAGAACTACCAACGTTGAATATATATAATTCCACCACACCCATCAATTCGATAGGTATTTGAACAAAGTGCTTTCATGTGTAACTTTCTTAAAATTAAAATAAAAAATGTACTAAATAATTTATTTTTAAATAGAAAATGTACAAAGAGATATTTTTTAATTGAGGTATTTATTATTAAAATAATTTTTCTTTATAATTCGCCTACGGAGCACATATTTTACAGATAGATCTTATTTGGAATATAAACTTTCCACGAACATAATTGCGTTCAAGGTAAGTTGAATTCGTTCTGTTCCTATTGCACAATCCAATTTGACAGGATTTACATGTATTAAAAATTTCTTTTGAATTTCTTGAACTGCAGTCTATCGAGCTATAATAGATCTCTGTTACTATGTAGAAATTTTTCAATGGCCAATAAGGATCAAAATTCTTGAGATAAATAACGCTAAATCTTTAAATAAACGAATGAAAAGATACTGATGCATATTTTTCAGATTAAACCTATTTTTTAACTCATTTTATTCACCCGTCATTTTGACGGATTTTGGAATATTTAGGTATACTTCAGATAGATAATTAAATATGAAAACGTTTGAAAGGAAACAAATAGGGAAATATAACAGGTATTATATTAAAAATCATTATAGTTTCCTACTCGTTAATTTTGTCAATAATTTAAAAAAAAGAAAATCTGAAATCCATCATTTTGGCGGGCTTGGTAGTTCTAGTGTTAAATGGAACTATATTAAATGATACTTTTTAAGACACATCGAGTTCCATATTATTTGTATATCAAGGAGTTAATGAACGATAAGGAGACATTTTCTAAATTTGATACACTTGTTCCTCAAACCAACAGTCTGCATTGTGCTTAATGTGTAAAAAAGAAGGGGGGGGGGGGGGGGATACCCACAAGAAAAACAAAATTTTAATATTACACAAAATAAGTGTAATGCATTTTCACAAATTTAATTTACAATTAGTTAAATTGTAAATGAATCGTGTTTCAGATGATACACAGGTTGATATACCTCTATTTCGTGAAGAAGAAGGTCGTTACTTAGCATCGTGTAAGTTACTTACAAATTGATCAGTAAATTAAGATTTCATTGATCTAACTAAAATGCAAAATAACTTCAAAGTTAAAATGTTCACAGCTCTCGGTGATCCATTGATCAAAGGTTTGACAGAAGTAGCTAACAACCGTCCAAATGATCCGGTTACTTATCTAGCTACTTATTTATACAATTTCGCCAATAAGAGTAAAAGCAGCGCGGAAGAACAGGTAAATAATTCTAGATATAATAATCCTATAGTAAGTACTAATTGAAGAATCTTTTAGGAACCTAATGTGTTAATTATTCCTGATCGACCCGAAGAGAATATAGAAAATATTGAAAATGAAAATGGAGACGAGGATGCTGGCTATCCGCAAAGCCCAGGCTCCGATGTACCAGAATCAGCGTTTAGTAATCCTAACAGAGTATGAGAATTCTCGTTATATTGCTCTTTTTTTTTCTTTTTTAAGGAAATAAATATGCAATCGTTGAAATGGTCATAATAGAATGTGTTAAATGTCCGAATTTTTTTATAGGATGAACATGGACAAAGCGTGATCCATTTCGCTGCGATTCGATCTTACGCGAAAGATGGATTATTCCATCTGCTTCAAGAAAGTCAAGTGAACGTTGGTTTCAGAGACGAGTTATACAGAACAGCTAGGGACGTCGCGGAACTTGCAAATATCCGAGAAAATGTCGACGAAATTGATCACTACGTGGCTTATTTAGCAGCAAGAGGTGATATATGATTTCAACTGTAATTAGTAAAAAGTTGAGAACTAGCGCGTTACACAATCATGATGTAAAATTGTCGATTTCTAAATGTTCCAAGAGTATCCCAGAAAAATTTATACTACGAATAAATCAATATAATCAGCTTTTTAACAATAACTATAATTAGTTAAAATTTGAGAACTAATGTTACGCGATCATATGAAAAGCTCCGCAGAAAAATGTTCACTATAATCATACATCGAAAAATAGTTTCTTCACAATGATTATAATTATTAAAAATTTAGGAACTAGCGTATTACGCGATTATGGACTTTTGAATATTCCAGAAGTATCACAGAAAAATTTTCACTCTGAATAATCCCATAGAATCAGTTTCTTAACAATGATTATAATTAGTGAACATGAGAACTAACGTGTTACGCGATTATCGATTTTTAAATATTCCAAAAGCATCACAGAAAAATTTACACTATGAATAATCTTACAAAATCAGTTTCTTAACAATAATTATAATTAGTAAAAATTCGAGAACTAACGTGTTACGCGATCATACGTAAACTTATCGATTTTTAAATATTCCAAAAGCATCACAGAAAAATTTACACTATGAATAATCCTACAAAATCAGTTTCTTAACAATAATTATTAGTAAAAATTCGAGAACTAACGTGTTACGCGATCATACGTAAAATTATCGATTTCTAAATATTCCAAAAGCATCACAGAAAAATTTACATTATAAATAATCATACAAAATCAGCTTTTTCATGATAAATTTGTAATATTCGTGCAGGTGAAACCGAGAAGTTAGTTGAATTATTATTAGAAGGATATGATCATATTTTGGATGTAGAAGACGACGGTATGAACATTGTAGACATTGCTGCGGAAAGAGGACGAGAAGCGACCGTGCAATTTTTACAATCTATCCCAAATTATGTGGTAAAATAAAACAAATAATATTGCAAAAGATTTTTTTTTAAATCGTACAATAAAAAAGTATAATATTTGCAGGCACAACGTGAAGAAGTGCATCACGAAATTCGAATAGGTAATGTACCGAAGGTGAAGGAATTGTTAAGTAAAAATAACGGAGGGGGGAAATTATTAGCAATGGGAAAGAATTCAATGAGCAGATGTGCTCTTCACATCGCTGTGCTTCGTGAAAACGAAGAAATGATTGGATACATCGCGAAAACGTATCCAGAAACTTTACGTATCGGTGACAATGTAAGAATTTCACGTAACAATTATTTCCAATCACTTTCAGAAAATAATATCATGAATTTTCTTTGAAAAAAAAATTGTAAACGAGATGACGAATTTTTGTTGCTTCATTTCAGTTGGAAAGAACTGCTCTGCATTATGCAATGGGTTTACCGTTGGTTGAAGAATTAAGCAATACTCTTATAAAAGCTGGTGCAAAACGTATAATCAAAGATTTAGTGAGTAATTTTCAGTGTTCTAAAAAAGAAAAAGAACAGCTAAAAACTTTACAAAAATTAATTTATATTATAAAAACTTATAGAAATCACGACAACCCTCTTACTATTTTATGAACAAGTCAGACATCGAGAGACTTCAGGAAGAGGAGGAAAGTTTGGTCAAGTAGAATCCATTGAACGATGATAAATTGTTCACTTGCACCTTTATAATATTTTATATGGTGACGAGTGTGACATACGTTGAGAAAGAGCAAACAATGCATTCAATGAAAATGAAGAAAAAATAATCATGTGCCACTTTGTACGTTCTCTTGCGTATTAGGATTACAGTTTTCAAGCGACCTTTGATACTCTTTTTCTCAAGGTATGTCTGTTGTATCGAGCTAATAAAAAGCACTCTTCTGATACCGTGTAAAAATAACGATTATGTAAACGAGTCTACGTCGTGTAATATACAGTATTAATAATACAAATAATAAGAGTACTCAGCTTTTCGGTACACGTTTCTTTTCATTACATGCTTTAATCAAGTTCTTTTTCTTTTTGTCCTCCTCCTTTTTTTTTTTAGCGTTTCTTCAAAAATCAAGTCGAGGAGAGAATTTTTCACCTTATCATGTTCAATGCTTTAATCCTTTTATTGCTGTATAGGTGTTTTAAAAATTTGCTCGTGCTCTTAATTTAATCCTTAATTTTATCTTTAGCGCACTTCCATTTCAATGTAACGAAACAAATTTTTAATTTTTACAAATTCGAGAATTTTTAATTTATATATTCTCAAAAATAATTTGCTAAATTTTCCGGCTTACGTACTGAAATCTGTCGTAGAGAAAGAGTTGATATGTTTAATTAATAACTAATCGAAAAATACTATTCATGATCATCATTAGATAGATATGTTAATATCTGTTAAGTTCGTCATAGAAAATTAATGTAAAAACGCGAAGGTTGCAAAGGTGTATTAAAGAATATCTGCTAAAAAAAAAAAAAATGAAATTATTTATTAGAATATCTGCTATACGTCGATCAGATTAGCGCGTGTAAAATCAATCTAATTGTACGATAATTTAGCACAAGGACAGTCTGCCTTTTAAAACATGGTACGTGTAACGAAACGCTCCGTTTCCGCCTTTCCATAATTCTACCTTGACACGGTATTAACGCGTTAAGCGCCACACCGATTTCACTCGACTTTCCGTTCAGCGGTTTGATTTCAAAAATTTTGTAAAGAGTATTATTACAATAAATTTAACGAAGAAAGTTGTAACTTTGTAACACTCGCAAAGGAGAGCCGTATCCTTGTTTAAATCATTTTAATAAAACTTATTAACGAGAAGGTATTATTTGAAATGTATGGAATGAAATGTCTAGCGTTGGTGTGGCGCTTAACATTTAAAAAAATCAAAACGTGTGATAGTCAAATTCCTCAAATTCCAGTTATTCGATACTCGTATCGCTAATAAGATGTAGCATTAGTTTTACTGCTAATCTTCGATTAATTTTTCCATTTCCAAAGTATCTTCCTCGAAGTCCTCAGTGTCATCAACGATTCGTTGCCAAGGCTTAGGATTCACGTATGCTGGCTTGGCTTTTTGATGAGCTACAATGCGATGGAAAAAATTTACGATGAAAGGAACCTTTCATTTTAACAAGAAGGTTCTTCCTACAAAAAAAGATGACAGAACTAACGCAAAAGTCCTTGAGTAGCAGGCTTCGGTTTGTTCTTCGCCGTTTTCCGCCACTTCTCATAAGCTTTCGTACTATCCTCCAATCTCTTTTTCCTCTCCTCCTCGATCTGTTTCTGTTTCATCTTCTCTTTCTTCTGACGTGCTACGCAAACACATCACGAATAATCAAATCTTCAATCGTTCAAGGTGTATAAATAATTGACGCTTCCTCTTTCTTTTTCGTTTTACCTTTTTCTTCTTCTTTCTTTTTACGAGCCCACTGACGAAGATACAATGTCTTCACTACAGACGCTTTATCTACGACTTGTTTCAGCTGCTTTTGCAATTTCAGCTCTTTCTCAACCTCGGCTTTTTTCTTCTCCTCTTCTTTCTTCTTTCTCTCGGACCACTTCAAGAAATTCTCTCGTTCACGGAATTCCCTCTCCTCTTTTTCACGAGCCAGTCTCTCTGCCTCCATTTGTTTCTTCCTTTCGACCAGATCTTCTTCCTCTTTTTTTCGTCGCGCCATTTCCTGCTTCCTTCGAGACCACTCATTGTAACTGATTTTCTTGGTGAGGTCAGAGTCGTTCGACTTATCCTCTGAGATTCTGATACTAGACAACGACGATGTGGAAACTTGCACGATCCGATGTCCATTGATCACGTACCTATACACGAAGAGGAACGGTATTATTTTATTCGTTGTAAAAAAAAGAAAAAAGAATAAACAGAGGAAAATGAAAGAAATATATCACGATGCTCTCTCGTTTACAATTTTTACAGGATACCTCTGCTCTTCAGGGTCGAGTTGTCGGTAAAGCTCGTTGCTATTGTCCGCTCTGTTCTCCGTGGTAATTTTACAGCGTTTCTCAATTCCGTTCGAGGATCTGCACGAAGTTACAGACTTGGAACGTGCAACGCCGGATTGCAAGGATGCAGATGTGTCCGGGGAATTTAAGGAATAACAGCGATATGTTTCTTGAGCTGAACCTTGATCACCGGCATGATTCACGAACGGCGTAGTCATGCGGTTGTTGATCGACAACGTGGACATCATGTCATTGATTTTCGCGGTATCACCGCAGTTAGCCACGATCTGTCCATCGTCTTTCGAACTGACCTTCACTCGAATTTCAACCTCGTCCTCGTCGTTTAACGTTTCCGCATAAATTGCCGGATTGATGAATCGTACTTCCGTACCGGATCTAGAGCTCGTAGGAACAGCACCGTAGCAAATTAGTCCATTACTTCGTGGGTTTACTCTTGGATTATCGTCGGAGATGAAATTTTTCGAGCAACCAGAAACATTTCTAGTATTAAGATTAGTTCTGGTGTACATTTCATTAGTGTCATCTTCACGTTTCCAATCGTACCAGCTGTCAACGTCGCTGTCCAGCATTGTCAAGTGTTATTAATCCTGATCAAGTAAAATGTGTACAATGAAGGTTACAATAGACAAAAGTATATCGAAATTGAAAAACTCGTCACACATATCGTTAGCATCCGATGGAATGTTTCGATTAATCCTTGGGAACCCCGGTGGAACTCGTTTGTCCATGATCCACGCGGTATTCCATTTTTGGTTTATAGAAACAATAAGGAATCCTTGTTAGTGACGTTGGAATGTAACTGTATTACAACGTGAAATTTATCGAGAAATTTATATTTGAAAGTTGGAGAAAGTATCGCTATAAATCGGTGAGAATGCCCTCTATTAAAGGAATCTTGTTGATGTTAATTAAGATTCGATAGTTTATACTGATTGATACTATTCTGGTAATCGAGCAACTGAGAAAAACAGATCACACTCAATATTTCTCGATACATTTCGAATGGTCGATTTTAGTATATATTTAATTTCATTCGTATGTGCGTTAAAACGTGCGTTCGTATGTGGATATCAAGAAAGTTAATAAACGACAGTTTTCTATTTTCTTCCTCTTTTCCTTCGTATTTGTTGATTTTAGAATATTCATTTACTTTCAAAAATAATTCAGGAGTCGTTGAAGAAACAAAATGAGAACTGAATTATTTTTCGAAGGCAATTATACGCAAATATATTTTATTCGCTAAAGTCTTTATTTGTTCCTTAACTTATTATGTATCCTTATATTAACTTGTGCTTGATCGACGTATCACTTAATTCTCGATTTAAAATGAATTGAGATCTTAGATAAATTAGCGTTCATTTGATATGATATTTCTTAAGTTCGACTCGGTCGCATTATTCTGCCGTGTGATCATAAGATACTCTTCTGTGATCTCCTCAGGTTGCATCTTGTTGAAGTACGATTCTCGTTCTTGATGTATATAGTACGTATCGTCGAAATTAAAGTGCAGTCCGAGTACGATATTCAGTGCAGAAGCGTCGTATGCGTGGCAACCAGAATACCGGTATTGCGGTTTTTTATTAAATCGACAACCTGCTGATTGAGCTCCTACAATAAGTATCAATTATTAATATTAATCATATTTTAAAATATAATAAACGAATAAAACAATTCTGACACACATACCAATGGGACAAATACAATCTCTTGTCAGTGCACATTGTACCCATGGCAACATTACTTTCTCTCTAATTTCTTTAACATTCCTAATTACTAAGTGTGATGCTCTTATTAAAGGGAGAAAGAAGAAACTTTCTGCAGAAACGTGAAAATATTCATACATCTTTGGATGTGTTAAAGAGCTAATTGCATGCCTTGTAGGCCAAGTTAAAATTCCAGATTTTGGTACAAGATACTTTGAAATGTCTGAAGAATTCAAGCGCATATTTGAATCCATGTACAATATATTTCCTAATGTGTTTAAAGCTGTCTATAACATGCACAAAAACATAATGAAATAGAAAAATTCTTTATTTTTAATGATCATACACTAAAATATTACTAAAGATTTAGTTACCTGAATAACTAAAGGTCTATAAACATGCAGTCTATCATCTTCAACATGGGCTGGAAATGGACTTATATCGAAATGAATCACATTACACTTTGTAGAATTACAAGCTGCTCTAATGTTTTGCAAAGAATCGTCATTTAATCCGACGCTATAAAGGACAATACTGTTATTTGGCAAAAAGTGACTGACATTTCTCACAAACCCATAAATGTGTTGTTCATTTCCAGGCCTTATAAGAGAGACAACAGTCACATTTTGGGATTTAAAACTAAATGGTGGTGTGCTTGTTTGCCCGTTGAGACCAAGCATTGCAAGATACTTGGAATCTGTTACCAAGCGCTTTTCTTCAACATCTTTCAAATTCTCCTGTAAAAAAAAGTAACACGATATTAAAAGTAATTTCATTAATAATAAACACTAATGAAAAACTATTAATACAAGGACATGTACTTGGAAGTTTCGTAATTGCTTGTGTGTTTCTGTCACTAGGGTTTGAATGGAAGGTCGTTGATTGCTGAAAGCAATAAAAATGATGCTGCTTCCTGCTATGCAGATAAGCAACAATAGCAGGCCCTTGGTACGCATCTCTCATCATTTAATCGGATTTATTATCAATTTTTAGACAACAATTTGGTTGATAAATTACGTTAGAAACATTACGCGTAGGTTATACGTTATCCATGACATGACTAATTCTTGTAAAGTGCACACTCATTTAACTCGGGATATGTTGCTAACAGATAACTATCAAAACGGACTAACAAATAAATATGGTGAGTCCATTTCAAATGCACGATAATTTAAATCTTATAACAGATTAGATTAAACTCTTTTCTTGATAACAAAACACTGCCAGTGGTCTAGCAGACGCCGCATTTTTAGGAACTTTTTGAATAAGTGGTAACTCTGTATGATGACACTGGAACTGCATAATTGCACTTTCATACTGCAATGTCTTAAAATATTTAATTCAAATAAAACACGTGCTTATTAGCTTTTCTTACAGGATGTAATTTTACTTTAAGATATATGTAACATATTTTACTCAATAACATCGATTAGAACTGATTACAAAAGTATGTTCTAGTAACTATTTTTTGCAAACATATTAATTTATGCCTTTCTAATTTTATAAACTTCTAAACTTTTGTACTAAACTGAACTATCTGTTAAATTTTTACTAAACCCGTATCTTGTATTATTACATTAATAAACATGATTAAAAAATTACGGAAAATATTTATGTTAATTTGAAAATTTTTTAGAGCATTAATAATAATTTCAATAAAAACTGAATGAGAAATAAATTATAAAATAATATTTAAGTATAAATGGTTGTATAGATAACAGATAGCTATATAAAATCCCCCTAAACGGCTATGCTTAATCTGCTGCATTATCTAGTTAAACATATATTCTTAAATCTTATTTGTAAAGTTGCATTTACAAGTTGCAATAATATTAATATCATCATGATACGTGAAATATTTTAAATTCTTATTAACATAAAACCCCAGTTATATTTAAATTTATTTTAAATATAATATTATGGAACGTAAGCAAAACAAAACGTAATATTTAAACTATGTTTTGATAATTAGATAAATTTCTATGATATTAAAATATTGCGATGCGTAATAAGTTTGTAAAACGCTATTTCAAATTTAAATTAATTCGTTTTTTTTTTCAGAAAAGCAATTTATTTTTTATACTCTCACGTTAAGTATTATAAATTACTTTTACACTTTTGAAATTGTATCATTTTTATTTTTACATCTTAGGTTTTTATTCATAAAAGATGTATCATTGTATTTGCAGTATGACCTTATCGGTTTTATATCTAATTTATGAAAGTACACGCGATTGATATATCACCGAAATGATATCGATCGTATGAGAAATGCTAATGGCTAGTAACATTTTCCTATGAAGCAAATGCGGGTTACCAAGATTTTAAAGAATAAAGAATACTGAAATATGGATGTTGAATTTGATATTAATTTTTATCCCCTGTGTGTAGTGCTAATTTTTCTTATCCTTTAAGGTTCAAATTAAACATAGCAATGTGAATAGTTTTTATATGATATCGGCACAGAGTAAAGTTGGAAGAAGGAAAGCATAATAATACTTACATATTTGTTATAATATATTGACATTATTTAATGTTTTGTTGACAGTATATGCAGATATAATATTTGAAAAGCAATATTTATTCGGGATATTTTGAAAGAATATTTTGTACTGGCTAAACATAGTAAGTTATTAATTTCAGTCCCATTTTAATGTATATAAGTTTCTGTAATTAACGAAACTATGCATACAAAATAATCGTCTGTATTGTGTAATATACAATTTATTTGAAACATGTATTACAGTTAAATTTATTATCAAAGGAGTAATGGGTTAAAATGAAGCTGTATAAGTTAATAGTTCATCAAAAAACCTTTAGTGAAGAAGATTTAATAATTAATCCAAAAGATCATCCCAGTATAAAAACTGGAGATGTTGTTGAAATTTATCATCCAGAGGTTGAATTTAGTCGACTACTTCTTCAAGTTACATCCTTTAAAGAAGATCTACAAGGACGTGAAACAATTAGCGTGGAGAACAATGTAGCAACAATGTTTCAGCTAAGAACATTCGGAGATGTCTATATGAATGTTGTTAATCCAGATGATGTAGCTTTGGATTCTGTGGAACTTACTTTTAAAGATCAATATTTGGGTCGTAGTGAAATGTGGCGTCTCAAAAATAGCTTGGTAGAACATTTTATTTGTCTTTAGGTGTATACTTGTTTTTATTTTAATATTATTAATTTATATATATTTTTAATCAACTTTCACCAGGTTAATACATGTGTATATATGAATAAAAAGATTGAATTCTGTGGAGGCAGTATAAGATGTCAAGTGTACGAAATGTGGTCGCAAGGTGATAGAGTTGCTTGTGGTGTTATCACTAATGATACTAAGGTTCAAATTTTGAATACAATGAAACAAAAATATGTATAAAATTGTTTCTCAAAGATATGCCTTTTAGGTTGTGTTTCGCTCTTCGACAAGTATGGTATATCTTTTTATTCAAATGAGTTCAGAAATGTGGGATTTTGATATTCATGGTGACCTATATTTTGAAAAAGCAGTTAATGGATTTTTAGCTGATTTATTTCAAAAATGGAAGAAAAATGGTAGTAACCACGAAGTAACAATAGTTTTATTCTCAAGAACATTCTACAATGCTAATAGTCTAGAAGAATTTCCAAATCATATGCGTGAATGTTTACAACATGACTATAGAGGAAGGTTTTATGAAGATTTCTACAGGGTGGTAGTTCAAAATGAAAGATTTGAAGATTGGAGTAACGTACTTGTACAATTACGTAAACTATTCACAGATTATCAAAAAATTGTATTAGAGTATCATCAAAAACCAGGTGTTGTTATTCCAAAAGCAGTTAATTCAACAGCTGCGCAAGGCAATTTTTTAGAAGTTTTAAATATGTCTTTGAATGGTAATAATTAGATATATGCAGTTAAATATATAGTAAAGTATTTTTCTTAATCTAATTTCCTTGCAGTGTTTGAAAAACATTATCTGGATCGTAGTTTCGACAGAACTGGTCAATTATCAGTAGTAATTACACCAGGTGTAGGTGTCTTTGAAGTTGACAGAGAATTAACAAATGTTACAAAGCAAAGAATTATTGATAATGGAGTTGGTAGTGACTTGGTGTGTGTTGGAGAACAGCCATTACATGCAGTTCCTCTGTTAAAGGTATTTATTTTGAAAATATTAAACAATAATTGGAAATAACAGGCATGTACAATGATATTTGTAATATTATTTTAGTTTCACAATAAAGATACATCTGTTAATGCACCTGATGACTACAGTATGCCACATTGGATTAATCTTAGTTTCTATTCAACAAATAAAAAGATTCCTTATTCAACATTTATACCTCGCATAAAACTTCCTCAAAGGGTGTCAAAACAGCCAGTAGAAAATGGAAAATTGCAATGTAAAAATAAGCTTCTACAGGAAGATCCAAGAGAATGTTTACATAATACTTTATTTGACTATGATGCATATGATGCACAAGTTTTTCAATTACCTTCTGTTCATACTTCAAGGTAAATTCAATAATAATTTTGTTGTTAAAGTTTTAAAATCAACAGTTCTAACTTAAAATCTTACACAAGCAGTTTGCAACGAGTTACAACAAGGGCCAAAAAGACAAGTGTTGCAAGTATGGAAACACACAATAATGCACATATACTAAAATTTTTGAAAAGAAAAATGTCAGATCCTGATATTCATCATCCACCACCTGAATCTCATTCTCCTCCAGCTGCAACAAGAAGTGCAGCAATCTCAATACCTTCTAGAACAGATGATGTTGTTAACAATGAATCTAATGGAGAAGTTCATGGTATGTATCTAAAATGTTTTTATAAATTACATATAAAATAACATTTCGAATAATAATAATGAGTAATCATATGCTACATAGAATCAAGAACATCTGTAAAAAGCGATTTAACAGATTCAGAAATATCACCCCCATTTAGGCCGGTTGTTGGTAGTGCTGGAAGTCCAACAAATACAATATCTCAACCTGCAAGCATTAGACCCAGTAGAGCACTTATTAATCCTTTTGATCCATCTCATGTTACAATTAAACTTACTAGTAACAGACGAAGATGGACGCATATTTTTCCTAAAGGTAATTATTAATACAGTAAAAAGTGATATAATTGTTTAATATATTAAGAACCACACCGGACCCTGCGGACACAATTATTTTTCGTTTAGGCAGCGTTGATATTTCAGGATCAGCGATATCAAATTTAGTAAATAATATCTTATCATTCGTTAATGAGTTTTATTAAAACAGTTTAAACAAAGATACGGCTTTCTTCTACAGGCGTTAAAAAGATTACAACTTTTTTCATTAAATTTATTGTAACACTTTTTGCAAAATTTTCGTAACTGAACTGCTAAAGAAAAGTCGACCGAAATCGACGTGGCGTTTAACGTGTTAATGAAATTTTATTAAAATTACAGGACCAACGGGTGTGCTTATACAGCAACATCACTATCAAGCTGTGCCAACACAAATGTGTTCAGAATCACAATCTGATGCTACTTCAACTATAAGTGTATCTCCTATGGAACACAATGACATCTCTAATTTAAATTTGTTCCAAGATCGTTAGTATTTTGTATATGTATAACATACGTTATATAACGCTGTGCATTATTATAATACAATATTCTAACTATATTTTTCATAGATACCAGAAACAAACCCCAAAGATTAAATCTATCATTATCAAGTGGCGATAAAAGTGGAAATCCAATCTCTTCTACAAGGAATAAGTCTTTAACATTATTATGGGGTGCTACTGGTGAACAGGAATGGACACCAGCACTTACAACAGGTTTGCATACGTTTTGATAAAGCAATTTGTGACATAAATATCCATATAACTACTGGCAAATAATATTTTATAACATATCCAAATAACAATGTTAGCCACATTATTATTCATAAATTATTACAACATGAGTTTACAGTTTGAAGAAAGAATTATGCAACAATTTTTGTGGTACAAAATATTGGATAACTAATTGCAGAAATATAATGCTTCTTGGCAATTTTAGGAGAACAGTAAAAGCATAAGTAAAATGTAGGTGTAATTTTATGAATTATTCAATTAATGCATACATTCATATGAAAAACCTTTTTATTCACAATTAATACCAAGAAGGATTAATAAATATGTCTTTAAACATTATTCTTTAAAGAATGAAAATAGTATATATATATGCAAGGAGAAAATATTGTTTCCCACGTAGAAATGAATAAAAGTTTGGTACACAATCACACAATCATCATGCATAAGAAGTATTTTCATTCTTGAACATATTCATATTTATTTTTGAGATTCATCGATCATTTATATGAATAATATTATTACATTTATTTCCATGCAATGGTACGTCTTATTGGGATGCAACGCTGGACGTATTGACGCGTGTGTGATGTACAACTATGATGTCACATTAAACAGCAATCATAGGTTAGCGCCATACGTTATTGGGGGTTGACTCGGTTATGGTACACTTTTATTTTTAGGGCATTAAATTTGTAGTAACTTTTGTTCTTCGTAGCTCTAGTTTTTATGATTCTTCTATGCATGTATGTTCTCTGTTGCAAACGAGTAATTCTAATTCCAAAATAATTTCTGTAGATAATAATCTACAGAATATTTATTACTATTACAATTATTTATACACCTACATACAATTTTTCGTTATCTTTTATTTCTACTTATTTCACAAAATGTTTGCACTGTTCAAAATTCTAATTTCTTGTTAATGATTCCATATATACTGTGATTTACCATTTTTATGGTTCACAAATTCTTCAAACATTCTCTCATCTGCTTCATACTTCTTCCACTTTATCTCGCTTTAATCACTACATTTCTTTTTTTTTTTATATTATTAATCGTAAATAGATGTAATATCTGGTAGAATTTATTACTAATGTATAGTAGTTTAGTATTATGTAAATTATCAACATATTTTCTTTTTATCACAAGAGTTTCACATTGTAATTTGTGCCAATTATCTATAGGTATGCATATACAATCTTATCTATTATTTATATCAAGTTGGTCTATTACGTTTCACAACAAGCAATTTCGAAAATTCATAAAAATACATTAAAAATAATACATCTTACATTGCATGCTTTAGTACTTAGTCATGATCATTTTGACTTTTCATATACTAGTAACACTTACATTGTGACACTAATGTAATCACTATCTTTGGTTGGGGTGCATAAAAGTATTTAATACATACTTGCATTACACAATAATTTTGTGAAAATTCCTTCTGTATACTACATTTATGTATTTTTGTATTAACTGCTATAAATACTTAGAACTAGTACTTATAGTCTCATTACATTAACATTATATATTAAATAGATCATTTATTTTTTATTTTTGATAATTAAAATGCAAATTTTATTTTTCATACATATTTTACATCGTATTTTTTTAGGTGTTGATTGGAAATCATTGACTATCCCAGCATGCTTGCCTATTACTACAGACTATTTCCCAGACAAAAGAAGCCTACAAAACGATTACGTGGTGTCAGATTACAATCTTTTACCTGATGATGTTAATACAGATTTCGCTCAACAACGAGCAATATATAAGAAACCTTTAACAACTGCAGAAGTATTCAAGGAACTTGTATCGCAACGATTAGCACAGGTAAAACTGAAATTTATTTACGTTTCAATAGTAATTTCTTTCAAATAATGTTCATTATTATGTTCATTAATTTTTTTTATTAAGGGTTTCCAATTAATTATCTTGCCGCAAAATAACAAAAATCAAAACATCACACCTGGTAGTAATGCTGTTCCAGCAATAAGTTCTGTAATGCGCGGTCGACAAACAGAATCAGAACCTAAAGAGGAGTATTTGCTGAGTATTGGTAGGATATTTCATAAAATATCTTTGTTCGATAATTGTATAACAGTAACAAGATATCGACCAAGGTAAGAAAATGTGTTACAAAATAATCAACAATAAAGGGAAAAATATTTAAACATATTCTTGCAGGCATCCTTATCCACCATTTAATATTCATTATCTGTATCGATTTCATGCACCACATCATGATACATATGAGGTATCGTGGGTATCGTTTACAACGGAGAAACTTGAGAATTATAATTGGAATTACTTAGATCATTATATTTGTACTAGGGGTCATACGGATTTCGCTTTAGTAGAGGTAAAAATTTGCATTGCGTAATCAAGTACAATATTCATTTTTTTTTTTTTTTGTTTAAACTTTTTAAATCCGTCTGATATTTTGTAGGCACTTAAATATTGGAGGTTTCGCGTTTTCTTACTTCCTTTACATTATTCGGTGACTCGAAAATTTTTGGAAGGATCATCAAGATGTGATATATACACGCCTCTAACCACTTCCGAGCAAATTTCTCTCTTGGATGGATTTTTGCGATTCATCGAGCTATGGCCAAATAAAATCCGACGTCCAAATCCGAACAAAAATTGGGTAATCTTTTAATAGTAATTTTATAGAATAAAACAAATTAATTTTTTAATCCATAGGAACTGATAAAGGGTGTAAACAGTAAACTTCTTAAATAGGTCAAAAATGTCCAGAAGAATTTCAAGTACAATTCGATGAAAGTTGCTTTAATATTACTTTTTTTCTTTCCAAACTCAGCTATTAAACGTTTTTGATTTAACGATTTATTCTGTACCATATTATGCTGTATTATCGCACCCTAGAATTGAATGTCGCATGCCTGATGTACAATGCCTAAGCAACGCAATTTATTTTAGCGCTTCCATTAATTTTGAAAATTTATTATTTTCTTTTGTATCGAAAGTTGGTATTCTTTTATTTGTTTTGCAGTTTTTGTTTTGCCAGATTTTCGGTGCAGTGCCGTTTTAGTATTTAGCGTGTTCCTAAATGGTGTATTTCGTATGTAGAATGTAACAAGTAATAACAATAAGGTTTAATTTAAGTATAAACGAAAAGCACGATCTTTTTCACAAGCTTCCTTGGCACTCTACATCACTTATACAGACTATACATACATGAATATATTTTATTACATACAAACTAATTACTTTCAAAATCTCTAAACCAATACTACAGCTAAGCGGGTTTGCTAATGCTGAAATTACATAGTTACATGAAAGTATACATATAATTCTACATAAAGACAGATCAATGGAATGTTAGGACAAGGGTATTTAGCATGATATGTTTCAGAACCCTTCAACTCTAGGTGGTGTTTCCCAGAGAGATCCTGCCTCTCACTTGATCAGACGCAGGCACAGCACGAGCCTGATTGTCCTCACTAACCAGGTATATCCTTGCATCCTGTAGCCTCAATTTGCCGATCCAGATGTCGATGAAATCATTATCATCTTTATCCATTAATCTCAGTATATTGTGCCTTTTCTGGCGATGAAGAACACCCACAAAATTTTAATGTTTTCTTTCTCTTAAATCTTTGTATACTATTTATTTTGATTCTTCAGTGATGAATTCTTTAGATCTGAATGAGAAGTTCAAGTATTTAGACAGCTTACACAACGTATTACACAATGAATGTAACCATGCTTGATATCTGCCTTGAATGCGCACATAATTTTAGCAAGCTTTTGTGTAATGCAGAATGCCAACGTTTTATTTATCCTTTTTTTTTTTTCTTTCTTTCTTTTCATCGATGTAATAATGCTCTCCGGATACGATGTTAACAATATCATTACAGTAAAACAAACCAGAGATATATACTTCTTCATGATCATGAGCTTATTCATACATTTACAGTTACCCGTACTCTTCATCATGCTTTTCAGACCAGTCTAGTCGGCAGCTCTCCCTTCAGGGAGCGACTCGGAAGCAATCGTCTACCAGAGAAACCGAGACCAAGGTTTGAACAAGCTTAGATTGATGATTTCGGCATTGTTGCTTTGGCAAATGTAATGGTATAGCTTGCTGCCTATTCATTTCACGATGGTGCAGCCCCATCGAAGTTTGATGTTTGATGGTTTTTTTTTTCATTTTGCTTGTTTTAGTACTATGTATGTTCAATTACTAAATAGAACTGCTTTTAATTGTAAACATAAAGTTTAAAAAAACAAGTATGCTACACGAATAACTATATTTCAGATTAGAAAACCATTAAAGAATTGCAGATTAAATTATCTTTATGTGTATTTACAGGAATTATAAATCTCTGAACGGATTCGTTGATTTTTCGCACTGTAAACTATATAGTACTAGTTTCAGCGTTATTTGTATGCGATAAAATTACGATGTATTGGAACTAATGTAATCGCATATCCAGATGAATGTGTCAAACGAACAGTTATGCAGTTTTAGTTTTATGAGCATACATTTTTTACAAGTATGCATTTTAACAAAAATACATTGCACACGATTCCTAATATATTGCGCATTTGCATGTTTTATAAAAGAAAAAAAAACAAAAGAAAATTGGGAATAATAGCAACTATTTATGTGTATGTCTTGTGCAACAGTTATTACGTGTCATTAAGAAGGTCAGTCTACAAATCCCAAATCATTAAATTGATATTCTGTAATTTGCTTACAAATATTACATGCTTCTATTCTGGTGATGAATATTAAGGTACCTCTAATGTGTTCTATTTCTGGAAAGGGTGTGATCAGAATCGGAAAGAACAGTATTTGTAAATGTTTGAGAAATATCTTTGTACATACTGCCCATTCTATACTTTTCAGCTGCTTTCATCTTTCTTTTCATCATTTAGTAAAGACGACGTGCAGAGCATTTGTACTATTTATTTCATATCTACTGAAGGAATGTTACAGTAAATTTTTCAAAGATATGACTATACTTGTACAAATGCCCTGTACAGTAGAAAATATTGGTAGTGAGTGAGGGAGTGACGGGGTTCTCTGTACAGGAGAGGCATGTAGTGAATACCGCTGCGACTGCCCGCACGTGCCTCGACACTCCTCGCCACGTGCCAAACAGGTTGGTTGTACTCTTTTAAATTTCTTCAATTTAACTATAAATTTAAATACTTGCTATTAACGACAAGATATGTATGTACATATTATACCATCAAATTATAAATGTTCACATATTCAAAATAAGATGTACATTACATATTGATTGAAGATATTCTATTCTATCTTTGTTTGAAAGAAATGCAAATGGTATTATGCATATGCGAATAAATTTTGTTGCTTTTCATTTCACATTGCAATTTTAGATATTGCTTAATTTTTCAATCGCTCTGTGTTTTTCTTTTCCTTTTTTTTTTACCATGCATCATTTTAACAGTAGAAACATTACATGATTATTGGCTTTTTTATCTTTGTTAGATCAGGTTCTAAAGTGATGGATAGAGGTCGAATCTCACCAGCGAGCGAAGCTGTGTTACCACTTTCTCTTGAGCAACAACAGGATCATTTTGACTCTAACGAAGATAGGTAAAATAAATGTAAATGTTCAATGAAATTGTATATATGAATACTATACTAACATTGACATTTAAACTTTATCAACAGTACAAATATGGAATTGACGAAGATAAAGAACACCGCATCGAATAATGAAATTCTGGAGGCAATGAAACACCCGCAAAACGGTGTAGGATTTCTTACACAACATCCATCTCTTCCAAGTCAAACGTTCGTCAGTGCGGATGCAGTACAATGGTTAAATGATCATATAGAAGGAGGAGTAACAGTGGAGAATGCTATAAGTATCATGAATGTAAGAATAACTGTTTGATTTGCAAAAAATTTATTTGCCATATCTTAATAAAATACTTTCATCTAGGGCATGATACAAGACAAATTAATATGTCATGCATCTGGTGATTTTTCTAAACCATTCATTCTAGGATTTTACTTATACCATGTAGTACAAGATAAAGAAAATCAAAGAGGTTAGAGGAAATTTTTTTCATGCATGAAACATAAATTATCCATTTATTTCTTGCATCTTTATCTTTTCTAAAGCTGGAGAGTATTTCTCACCTCTGGGTGACTTACAAAGCTTTGAAAATGAATGGGTCGAAGTCGAAACAAAAGCACCGAAAGGCTGGTGTGAACCTACATCTCCAGGATCATTTTTACCAATGTCATCTCCGATGACTATTCCTAGCACCGACGCCGTGGACGAATCAAACGTGCCGTCGTTTCTTAAAGATGATCTAGATGTAGCAGATATGACCGATGATAGAGAATGGCAAGGTGATTCAAATATTTCAATCGCAATATTGCCATTTTTAATTTTTTTTTTTGTACTTTTATTATTTATACAAAACTCCATCAAAAATTACACAACGTAGATTTACATTATTCATTTTTTATTTTCTAGCCCCGTCATATAAACATACTCATTTAGATATAGATATAAATAACAGGAGCGACAGAATCGAATGGGGTCACTTAAGATATCAATCTATATACAAGGTGGATCATTCTTATGAACTTGTAGTTCAGTGGGTAGCATCGTCTGGTAGTATAGTTGCTGACCTTGTAAGTACATTTTCGCGACATTTTAAAGTGCAAATTTTAAATACTATCACTATATGTGGATTCTATTTCGGAAAGATATTTGTGTGGCAACGTAAAGCTCAAATGTGCGGAATTCAAATGGTTCCTATTCCCAGTGATCTACTAGCACTACCATTCACTTTAAAAAGCGATCCTTTAAGGGGACCTATTTTTATACCATTAAATACGGAGTGTCTTATGATAAACAAACGACACGTTTTTGAAGGTTTGTCAACGATGTTAATACAATATTATGGGACATTAAATAAATTAATTAACACAAATATAAATTACAGAATTTCCGGAAGAAACTTACGCACAAAGACTTTTCCTCTTTCAAGAAGCAATTGTACAAAGATTTGGCTTTGTTCCTTGTTTAATAGAAAGTACTGAAAACGACCATCAGTATGTTCATATGACAGGCAATGCGTTTATACTGATTCCATCTACTGCAAATACAAGATCACGTCCCCGAACTGCTACTAATATTGTAAGACGAAACACAGGACAAAAGGGATATCCGATTCACTCTGATCAACCCAGTCCCCACGAGGCATATATTACGAGGCACGTTAGTGGAAAGAATAAAGATGATTATAATAAGGATAAGAGGGTAAGTTTTTGCATCATTTATACTGTAAAGAAACATCTGATTAACAATTTTTTTCTATCTAGATTGGATTTCTTTGGTCATGGAATCATATGCTTAGTCGAAAATGGAAATCGTCATCCACATTGGCTGGTGATGAATTATTTCAGAAAAAACTTATTCAAGACTTTAGACATTTCTGTTCGAATGGGGACAACAGGTTGAAACAGTTTTGGGAATCTTGTTGGGAAATAAAAGAAAAATCATATACGAAAGCAACCTAAAATGACGAATGAAAACTATAACAGATATTGTTTTATAAACATACATTTTACTTGTACCATTTAAGAATTTTAGTTTCGCCATGATTAACGTGAGTACTTCGTTTAAACGTAAAGTACTTCGTTTTAAATGTAACATGTACTTGTGATACGATTATAATTACGATAACGAAAGTATGTACAAAGTTAAAGATATTTTCTGACGCTTAAAAGAGACGATGTAAATGAACTCAAAAGCAATGTTTGTAATATATATTTCAAGTTTACTCGGTTTGCATAAGGCATCTGTTGTTTTTACGAAACTAGTAATAATAAATTTATAATTTTTGTTACTGATATGTGTATTTATACAATTACTAAAAAAGAAAATGAAGTTATATTGAAGTAAAATATTTCGTGTTTCTCCTTAACCAAATATTTTTAAAAGTATCATTGCCAACACAATATCACATTTACATAAATTTACACATGTAACGTGTGATATCACTTTTATATAATTATATTTTAGTCTCAATTAAAAGAAGCATTGAGATTGCATTAACGTTATTAGTACACATTTTTTCACGCGAAGAAAATTATTGCAATGAATACTTAATATATTACTAACATTTTTAATTTTACAAAGTTCCAACATTGTATTCCTAATATTCTAGTATTACTCTGTGCTATACATTACACAAAAATATATTTTAGTGAAGGTATTACAAAATTTAAGACAAAATATCAATCGAAACAATTGCGTTCAAATGGTTACTAATTATTTAGGAATTATTTGTACCTCGGTGTAAGCATATTGTACGTACATACCCACTCTTGTTAGAAACCTGCTCTAGAGGGAGGAGTCGCAAAATATTTTTTATTTCTTCTCATAAATGTCCGACTACAACAAAACATAATTAAACATGAACATACATAATAATTAAATTTAAATTAAGAATGATAATAAAGTACAAACCTAGAAGTGAGTGGTGTATTAAAAAAGCCGCGGGAAGAGCTGCGCTTAAGTAAAGATTCCGTGGATGGTGTATGTCTTAATTCTCCAGTTTTATGGCTACCAATGTTATTTAGGTTCTCAGGATTGACAAAATTTGCCCAATAATCCGAAGGAATTTTCAATAAGTTTTCTACTATCTATACAAAATTTAAATTTCATTGAGCCTTAAATTATCCGTTATGATACCTTAAATTTTCCGTTACAATACTTACAGCGACTTGATTTTTCGTCTCGCTAAGCAGAGAAGTAGGTGATGGTTCTTGACAACTATAACCCACCAATGTAGGACCGAAAACTTTAGCTAAATTACTTATCGGCATTTTACATTCAGGACTACTTGATACTCTTTGCAAATGCAAAATTAAGAAAGCAAGTGTATCTCTGTTAGGCTGAGGTAATTCTGAGATTGCTTGATATAAAGCAGCATCGGCATCTTGTTTATCAGTAATGGTGGTGGCACGAACAAAATCTGCCCATAATCCCACGGTAATTAGTGGTTCTCGTAATGATCTAGAAATAAACAAGACTAAAAAAATTGTTTCATTTACATTAATTACATGTTTTAATTAATATACCTAAGGAAATCTTTAAGAGTAGAACATATAGTAGCTATATCAATATCTGAAAGATTAGGAGCTCCTTTGCCTTTGAGAAACTTTTCTTTTAAACATTTCACCTCTGCTGAACCACCATTTACTCTGTATAATCCCTGTTCACTCATTCCTCTTAATTCTACTTCATTGATACAATGAACGACTAGTGATGGTACCATTGGTGGGATCATAGGTGTATAATCTGCTATTGTTCCCTAAAATAACATATTAAGGTTATTTTTTTCTTTTAATTACAAATATAAATTTTGAGGTGTTTAAAGCACTTACTGATATGCCACGTAATGTAGGTGTATTTCCAGTAGGCACACATGGCAATGGTACTAAATCTTTACATTCTGTATGAGCTATAGCTCTACAATCTTTACATTTTAAAGCTACTTTTCCAAAACGAATTCTGAAACGTTATTTCATGTATATATATATTTAAAATATTTACACAAGTACCACTACATTTTTATATGATACTTCTATTTACCTCTTATCACAAGGTGTACAAACTTCTGGTTTAATTACTGTTTTTGCTATAAAGCTATGACCTCTAGCAGATTTTGTATTCAGAGTATATCCACCTATATTTGGACTAGGTTTAAAAACACCTTCAGAATCTGATCCAGATGTAAAAATATCGGGTTTTGGTGCAGAAGGCTGTAATACAATTTTGACATTTAGATAATAATACAAATATAGAAAAATATTCCACCTTTCAGAAAATAACTCACAGCAGTGTCCATGTGTATCTCATTTGTGTTAACAGGAGTCAATTTTGTTTTACTGCGATCGCCACTTTTACGTCTTTTACGTGAACTATGCAATGGACCCTGTGGGTCTGCATTCTCATCTCCAGGTATAGCTTCAATTACAGAAGATGCAGTGATATTGCCTTCTTTAGGCATCACTACTGTAGTCGTAGCTACAATTCTATCAGATGTATTTAATTCTGCAACTTTTTGTACTGTGCTACGGCGTTTTTTCGCAGAATATTCACCGCTAGGTCTGTGTTCCTTCCACTCGCGTTTCTTTTGACTTTGTTGAATTAATACACTATTATCTAAATCATCTTCTGACTTTGAGAAGCAACTTAAGTCACTTAAGATTGAGCCAGTGGAGTCCAGCTCCGCTATTGTATTTAATCTAAAATAATAATAAAATAATGATTTTACAAATAATAATAGGTTATTATCCTTTGTAGAAAAAAACTTACTTATCATTTTGATGTATGTCTTTAATATGTATGTTACTGTGTCGACTATTTAATGTGGTATTATTCAAAAACTGTAGTTTTTCACGGGTCTCGTCATTTATATTTCTTCCTCCATCGTTAAATAAAAGATCTCTAGCCATTGCAATTTGTCTCTCCTAAATAAATACAAACAATGAAAATATAATGCTGATTAGTATAAAACTGTTTTAAAGGAAGCAGAACTTAAAAAAAGTATTTACCAATGAATTTCTTTGTTCTTCAACAGTCCTTCTTCTTCGTTTCTCCTCATCTAAAAGTCTTCTAGCATGACTTAACTTCCTATCTAAATCTGCTGCCTCTTGATGGGCTTTTTCTAAAGCTGAATGAAGCCGTTGACACTCTTGTATAGATCCCAGCCATTTTTGCCTCATTTCCTCTTGGTTTATAGCAAATTGTAAAAATTCTACATAAAGATAAAATACACGTTTTATCAAAGAGAAAAGATACATTTGCTTTACATGTATTTACAATAATTTCACAGTGTATTTAATTACATTTAATTAACGTTTGATTTATATTACACAAATAAAAAATAGAATTGTCTTCTTTACTACATGTATCTATAAATACAGTACTATTACCCTATAATAAATACGACATGAGGTATGCAAAATATAACAAAAATTGGTAGAAAATTGCATGTGCATCATCTGAATGTATTTTCATACAGTATTAAACAATAGACAAGTAACGTAATGTAGGAGATATGTGTAGTAAATTCAAACCTTCTTCACAAGCTCCATTTACGAGTACGCCTGTACATCGTACCACTTCATCGTGGCTTGCCAGCAACGACAACAAAGTAGTCATCTTCGAGTCGTAATTAATCTTCTTCAGACGAAATTATAATGTTTTGTCATGTATAAAAAGTACGCTCCAAATTCACGCCGACTTTTCGACAATTATATCGATCTTGTAATACTTATACTCTATCAAATCTCAATTCGTTGGAATTTTAGTTACAAGTTCACTAATACAACGCATGTAAGACATTTCTATTACGAACTTCTACAAAGATTTTCATTAAAGATCACTTTTCCAGCACGTGATGTAGTATCGCGCCATTAATCCGTTGACATTACACGTTGAGCATGCAACAACCCCCTTTTTATTGCGATTCAAATTTGACCAATCCAAGAAACGCATTTCAATCAGCTTTATATTTCTCCGCTAGGTGTCTTCAGTTTCATCTGGGCGGGAAACTAACTTTTACGTGAGTGTAAAGTACTCTAACTTTGTGTATTTTAAAATCAATATTTTTAAAAGAATTTCTTAGCGAGGAGTTTCAGAAGATTTCTTGGTAAGTACAAGAATTCAATTCTTCAGTGTAAACCATACAATACCACCTTTTATTAGACATTTTGCCGAAAAACGCATAGTCAAAGATTCCGTTGTTTCTTCCGACACCATGGCAACGTGAATATGAAAAATTAAACCGTTATTTCGAAATAGGATTAAATTAGGTTCGTTAAAAGTTTTATCGTACGATGAAAACCGTGTCAAGTGTTTCTTTTTAAAGAAAGAGTGTAAGTGGTTTTCGAATATTGTTGACATTTTTATTCCCAATCATTTTATACGTCTATATAATTAAATTTCAAATTTAACGAACTTCAAAATAGAATTTATTCTGTATATACCAACTGTATAGTAGGACTTTCTTAAGAATAAGAACAGTTAGCAAACAAAACGGTAAATTGTGGTTTCGGACGTTAATTATTCAACGACACGACGGTATCACGTATAGTATCGATTTTCTTTCCTGCGGATTTAATTAAAACGTCCGTCGAACAGATTCAAGTACTTAGATGAATTAAAATCGAAAGCCGTTTTATAGAGGTCCAATAATCATCAACGTTTTCGAGATATCGACAGCTGGTTAGGGAGGAAGAAAAACGATAATGTCGCTGGATGAGAAATCTCTGTCCTCACGCAAACGATTTATTTCATTGATAAAGAAGCAGCTACTTCCTGAATCACTATTCCACAGCGTACATTTCTCCTGTCTTATCGAATATACTAAAAAGCTATTTAGAAGTTTCAATCTTACTATTTTCGTACAATGTGATTCTTATATTATTATTTTCTAAAGAATGTTCCTTGTCGTTCAATTTCTGTTGTTTATCGATGGGTGTATAAAATTTCCCTTTATTTTCACATAATACATTTATAAAATGACGATAATAAAAGTATTACGAAAGCATTTATAAAATCATCGCCAAATTTTTCAGGATAATTGTCAAATGAAATAATTATAAAATAAATTTCGAACGAAGTTTTTTTTTTCACTTTTTCTTAATTGAGCCATTTAGAGGTTAAAATTGATTAATTTGAATTATTACAATCTTATAAATTTTAGTACTAAAGCACATGATTGTTGTTTAATCTTTCATAAATAAAATAAATTGCCTTGGTACCTCTACTTATCATCAATAAATAGGGAAATTTTTTATTGCTGTTGAATAATACATCTTTTTTTTATTAAGTAACTAATTTCATTGTAATTTATTTGATTTTGTTTTAACTCATGCAGTTCTATTAGTTATATTTTTATTATACGTTATCTATTATGTATTATCTATTATATCTATTAGTTACGTTTTTATTATACATATATGTGTATTATTAGTTATTAGTTATATTTTAGTATTAAACATACATTTCGCTTACAAAGAAATTTAAACAGAATGTGCACAATAGAACGAGATAAACGAAGTAACTATTTTAAAAAATGAACTTTCTCCTTTTCTCAATTTTATTATATATATTATTAATTATTAGTTATATTTTGGTATTAAATATCCATTTCGCCTACAACGAAATTTAAACAAGGTGTGAACAATAGAACAAAATAAACGAAGTAACTTTCGTAAAATAGTTTTTTCTTTTCTTAATTTTACAAATAAAAAGCAATTATTTTTTATTAATTGTGATGTAATAATTCATTTCACTCTAATCTATTCAATTCCATCACTTATGTATCATGTGTTTAGTAAACATTCCGTTTACTAAAACGTTTAAACAAAATGCGCGTAATGAAGCATTAACAATATACAAAATGTCCGAATATTTTCTAATCAAACTTCGTCAGTATTTTCTATAGGTGTGAATAACAAAAGAATATTGTATAAACATACATTAGGTAATTAAATTATTATAATCGCTTCGTAATTACGTAAAACTTATTTAAAATTTGTACAGTAAGAGAATTGAAAATACACTTAAAATAAAATCCTTTTCTTTATTATAAAAAGAATTTTAAAACTTCTAGGAATTATGTAAAATTTTTGCAAATATATATAGTAAAATGGTCGCTCACTTATTTACCTTTATAAAATCCAATAAAAGAAATAAAAAGCATTTATAATCAATATAGGAATATTCTTTATTTATTGTTATAAAGTATAACTAAAACATGAAAGGATTTATAGAATAATAATTATGAAGAAACAGTAGTGCAATGATAATATATACACTAAAAAATATTAGTATATTGTTGTAACTTGATGTAATTCACCCCTTGTCATATAACGATAAGAGACACTTGTGGTGCAGATTATGGTTAAAATGTGACAAAAGAAGCATTACATGTCTATCAAATTTTTGTTTTCGCTCTAACTTTACTTTGGACTTAAGATTGACGATTTCTAAATAAAAATTGTACGTAATATTTTGATTGTTTTTATTTAACGCTGTATCGTCATAGTAAATATTTAAGACTAACATACATACCAACTGAAAAGTCATACGCCGATGGATTAAAACGCGTTTAGTTATATTATCAAAGCGTTCAGTTAGTTTCTTTTTTTTTTTCTTAAAAATAGCAAACTTAGCGCAGAAATAATTTGCCGCACAGGATAACAAAGGTAGACTTGGTGGAAAGTTTCACACCATTCGTACTAGAAACACTAGAGATTGTGTTCCAACAGAAAAATACTGTTATCGATACAAAAGTTCGGCTACGACTGTCGTCATAATGCTTACCAACGGCGGCTCGCTCGTAGTTCTACGTTTCGAGAAAACGCACGCCTGACCGCTCATCCAGAGAAGTCTCGGATCACACACGACACCCAGGCAGCACATTAAAGTGCAACACCGATTGTTTTCCGGCACAACAAATACAAACAGTTTTATTGCGATACATATTTCCATAAGCCTATTTTATGCATGTGGGCGATTGTTTTGAAAAATTCCATACTGTAGAAAACTACAAAAATTAAATGTGTATATATAAGTATAGTGAATTGTGACTTTATATTGTGATAATAAAATCTATGTTTTCAATTGTTAGTCCAAAAAGCGAACGCTTGAGTGCAGTCTTGCTGCGTTTCCCCCTCCTAGGGATGGTTCTGCTTCAAGGCTAAGAAAGGCCATATTGTTAAGGGGGTCCTCTTGACTAGGATTTTTCAGGAAAGACAGAATTGGATCAGCACTTGCGAAGTATAGTTCAGAATACAAACTTTCACTCTATTTAACCACATATATATGTACATTTATTTCTTATTTAACCGCTCATTACCGTTATCCTGATTTTCCTTACACAATAAATATAGTTTATTCCTTTCTTTGTGCTTATTTTAATATTAATATTAAAGGGTGAGTTAAAAATTATCTGGACTCCGGTTATAATAAAACTTCTGATGTTTACAATTTTCTGGGATTGTTAAGGGCCAGTATTGGAACATTATCAAGAAAAATGTTCAACAATTAACAGCGCTCGTTATAGTGAGATGCTTATATACTGAAAAGCTGAAGCCTGCACTTCGGGCAAAACGCAGAGAACTGCTATCTAAGGACGTTATGTTGTTTGCATGACAATGCACGTCCGCACACTGCTACCCATGCTGTCGACACTCTCCAACAACTTCGTTTCGAGGTGCTGAAGCATCCTCCCTATAGCCCTGATCTCACTTGTTTGGTCCTCTTAACCCCTTCACTAAGGCAGGTTTAAGAAAAAACGTATACAACTTCCATTTTCACTCGCAAAATTTGTCCAATTGTCTTTGAAAGTTTAAAAATTAATAATTTTCAAATTTGCAAAAATGTGAAATTTGTTTCGTTAAATTAAAATGGAAGTGCGCAAGGAATAAAATTCAGGCGGAAAGATGGTAACAGAAATTTCCAAAATGCCTATAGGCGCCAACAGTAATCAAAGGGTTAAAGAAGTCCTACGAGGACGAAGATTCACGTCTGATGAAAACATTTTCTAATAAGGAAATACGAAAGCTTCTTAACAGATGAACAGAGCGTATTGAAAAGCTGGGCGATTATGTCGAAAGACGATGTATTTACCTTTCCTGAATATTGGTTAAAATCAATTCTGCAGTGAGTGTGGATAATTTTTGACTCACCTTCGTATATATTAATTTATTAGTAAATCCTAATATTGTTCCGAGTTGCTGGTAACGTGCATCCATAAAATAATACCGAGCGTTAAAGGTGAAAATTATTTTCAACATTTATTATTAGATATATCTGAAATGTTTCAGGATCACGTTCAGTTAGTTAACCAAGTCGTCTGATCGACATCCGGTACAGGTCTCCCGGGTCGAACTAAAATAATGTTCAAGTATCATGAACAGAGGATGGAAGTTTCAGCATGGAATTTCTTGGTTATTCCCGGGACGAATCCCGATTTCAACGGATATCGAGACCCAGAGGAATCAAGCCAGAATTGACGAGGGAAGAGGGGCTTGGAGAGGGTGAGTAGCTAAGTATTATCGTCGGTTAGATTCCTGCGAGTATTGTGCCTTTACTCTCTACGTCACTATATCCTTTAACGCACGAACGATTCTAAAATTGCGCTTACCTCTTGCACCCTTTCCGGCTTCTGCGTGCTCCGCTCTTCGATGGGCAACGCGAATCGTTCAATTTTAAACCATCGTCTGCACGGTTATCTTTTTTTTTTCTTTTTCTTTTCACGGACATCACGTGCAGATGTTTCGCGAATATCCTCTTTGTAAAGAACGATAGTAATTTCTGCTTGACAAATCTTTGGAACCTGTAGAATTCACATTTTATCTTGCTTCTTCTTTTATGGAAAGCTTGATAGTTTTGGCGGTGAATGATTTTTAAACATTTTTATTAATGATCTTGTATACTGTGAGGTATACATAAATAGTTAACCCTTTATGGAATATGTATTCTTTTTTTTTATGAATTGATGTTGTGGAGATTAGTAGCAATTTATTTTATATTGTTTGATTCGAATGATAAGAATTCGTTGACAAATTTTTAAAGGTGTTAATCTTTTTTTGGAAATTAATACTTCATAACGATTGATCCGAATGCTGAAAAGTTTGTTAAAAAAGTTTTAGAGTTGTTAATTTTTTCCTGGAAATTATTATTTTATAACGATTGATTCGAATGATAAAACAAGTTTGTTAAAAGAATTTTAGAGTTGCTAATATTTTATCTGGAAATTGTTCAATAATTTACTGCGCACAATGATTGGAAACCTTTAGTTTTCGAAATTTTTAGTGTATACGTTTTTCAAGTTCGTGACAAAGTAATCTATTTTTGATATTTTAATTGATTTAAAAAAAAAAAGAATTCGAATATGGGCGGAAAAACTCCCTGCTTAAAGTACTCAATATTTTGAATCTTATTCATAAAGAAAATTACAACTTGTTGAATTTGTTTCGATAGTTGTGGTGTTTCGTCACTTAAGAGAGAACAGTATAGTACACTCTGAGTGTATTTAAATATTTCAGCATAGAAGTAAATTAATTCTATAATTAAAGAATCACTTTTGCTGTTTTAAGTAATGATTTCCAAGTACTAATAATATCACTTGAAAGCGAATATTGGGGAGTTATATAGCGACAAAATTTTAGTGTGAAGTATAGTGAAAAAAGTGTGAATACAATTATTTAGAACAAAACATTTATTTAGAATTTTTATTCGTGTACTCAAATGGGACAACATAGCGAGGAGTGTAATTTCAAAACTGGCTGCCATTTGAAACCAATTTTGAGTATACAAAAACATAAACTTCATATTAATTTCAATTATTATACAAAAGTTCAAAAAATTTATAAATTAAATTTTAAATTATTTAAATCAATTTTGAGATACTTGTGGATTTTATTTTTCGAATACATAAAGTGAAAATTCACTCATATTCTTTGCAAAATATAATACTAATATTTGTCGAAATTATTATACAAAAATTTTTCTTATAATCTTTAAAATATTAATGGTAAATTATTGTCCTTGGCAACTTTTGATAATGATCCTTGGACATGACTAATTGTCATAGTAAAACACTAACTAGAAGGGTTAGGAATGTGAAGAAAACATTCATTTTTTAAATAAAACTATGCAGCCTGTAAGGCAATAACCGTATACACTTGCTTCCATTAAAAACAGACATTTCATGTTTAAGATAGAAGTGAAGTAGTTGAGAAAAGCTTCGATAACACCATTTATCAAATATTTTGCTCCGTTCTTTCTATCTTCGTGATCGAACGATGTCTGAGAATACCGAAGTATCGGCAAGAAAAAAAAAAGATGCAAACCTTGAAAAATTGGAGGGAAAAGTTCTGGAACGACAACGAAGCTAGGTTACGGGGTAATATTTCCATGAAAAATCGAACCGATGATCCGTGAACGTATTTCGTACTCGCGAAACGGTAGAGAGGGTACCCATGGGATCGCAAAAGCTCCCAGGAATCGCGTAGTCAGGGCTTTCCTTATCCATGCATGAATATTGAATGGCACGCTTCGTCGAGTTTTGAAAAACTCGCAGTTATCTTCAACAGTGAATCCTGCAAACTCTATCATTTCGAATGAAAGAATAATCACACCTTAACTTCCGCACGATTTCAACCTTGCAAAAAAGTAAAGTACAAATTTGTAATAAATCATGATATATAATAGCAATTCTTTTGTTATAAATTTTGAAATAATTTAAGTTCAGTTGTTTTTTTTTTATTTCGGATACTTTCAAATTAGGATAGAAGAAATATGAAATATACATATTATAATATATATTGTAGTAAAACATTGAAATGTAATTTTTATTGTTTTCATTAGGTTGGTACATATGAAATGTCGGATTCTTAAATGAATATTAAAAAGTCCATATCTCTTTTCGAAATAGGTTTATTTGATCGAAACAAAATCCATTTGCTTCAGTACACTTTCC
The DNA here is from genome assembly GCA_951804975.1 of Anthophora plumipes. NCBI lineage: Eukaryota > Metazoa > Arthropoda > Insecta > Hymenoptera > Apidae > Anthophora > Anthophora plumipes. The sequence goes on from OX638120.1 coordinate 11,458,046, forward strand.
CCAACGAGATTTTAACGCATGAATGCCTTTTTTAAGAGGGGACACCACCCTGAAGCGTCAAAAAATGGGTAAAGTTTGGGAATTTTTTTATAAGTAATTACTAAATGAAAAATATAGTCTTTTTCAGAGAATATAAATGTAACTTTCAGCGTTATTTTGCAATTTTTTTAAAGTAAAGTTGTACAAAATGGCGAAGTTATTCGCTATTTCCGGAACCCCTTCTGGTAGATCACTGATTGTTGACCGTCACAGTTGGCAAGAACTGCGTGGTCTGAAATATAAAAAATTTATTGATTTGTAAGCTAGAAACTATTATTTAAAATGTAGCGTACGATTTTTTTGATATGTGAATTATTTAATTTTATATAAACGTTTAAAATTGTTTTTTTTTTGGGGTAAAAATGATTACTTTTTCTTCAAACTTCGGCCATTTCTACAATTATTAAAATTTTCGAAAAATCGTACGCTACATTTTGAATAATAATTTCTAGTTTATAAATCAACAAATTTTTTTGTATTTCGTTCCACCTAGTTCTTGCCAACTGTGGCGGCCAACAATCAATGATCCACCAGAAGGGTTTCCGGAAATAGCGAATATCTTCGCCATTTTGTACAATTTTACTTTCAAAAAATTGCAAAATAAAGCTGAAAGTTACATTTATATTCTCTGAAAAATACTACATCTTTCATTTAGTAATTACTTATAACAAAATTCCCAAACTTTACCCATTTTTTGACGCCTCAGGATGGTGTCCCCCCTTAAAAAAGTTCTTATTTTTGAAATCAGTAAACTCTGTTTTTGCGGTTTTAAGACTGTTTTCATTTTGAAAGTGTTTATTGCGTAAGAAGAGTTCGAGGTGCTTAAGTAAGTGAAAATTTTCTGCAAATAAATCAGATGAATATGGTGGATGTTGCAAAATTTCGTACTTCGATACATTCAATTTTGTAATTGTTTTTTTTTGTGATGTATGTGGTCGAACATTGACATGAAGAAGTGACATGTAGTATAGGCCCATGTCAATTAATGACAGACGGCTGTAGAATTTTTAACTTTTCATGCATTTCATCGGCTGCGAATACAAAGGAATAGGAATAGTAAATCACTCCATTCACATTCCACTAAACAGTCAATAAAATTTTTCGTGAAGTGATGGCTTCAGTGTATGACCAGGTGTCCCGCTTTTATCAAACCATTAAGCAGATCTCTGTTGATTGTCATGAAGAACCCATTTCTCATCACAAGTGATGATTCGATTGAAATGTGGCTTTCAGAGAGATCGGGTTAGTAGCGATAAACAAACATCCAGCCGATCCAGTTTATTCTGTTCGTTTAATTCACGAGACATCCATTTGTTCATTTTTTATACTTTGCCAATCGCAGGAAGGTGCCGCAATATTGTTGAATGGTCAACATCCATTCTGATAGTAAATTCCGTTGATGATAAACGTAACCCTTCTAACTTCTCAAAAAAAAAAAAAAAAAAAAAAAAAAATCGCCGTTTCGTCCAATTTTAACAATGTTATTCCATTTCAAAATGTATCCGAATATTAATGAGAGTGACTGTATATCGATTCATTTCATGAAATTACAAGATAAAATTATTGACAATTTTTACTAATATTGCTTTGAAGATTATTCCATTCTCTCGTGGAATTAAAAACTAAAATCCAAGATATTTAAAGGGATATTCTGTTCCAGCGCGTAAGTTTTATTATCACATTTCAGAATTTTTTTATGGGCAGTCAAAGTGAAGTGAAGCGCATAAAATTGTTTCTAATAATTTAATCGTCATTTTAGCGATATTTATAAATTTTTTCATCACGAAAAGTGATAAAAAACCGTCTTTTCTGGAGACTTTCAACTGCCTGTCGTTGTTATGTCCTTCATAGGCGTCGTAAAAAAGTGATTAAAAAAGAATTTTGTTTAATAAGAACATATCGACAGTTTGAACCATAATCATACGTTAAAATTAATCTTTAACAAAATGGCATCATATTAAACAGAAAAGTCTTATTTTTCTTTTCCTTTCATTTCGATATCAATTTGTTAGTTAAACGAACAATTTCTCAAATGTTTTTATAACTTTGGTTCAGACAAGAATGACGATATTTCTGAATGTGTACGTAAAACTTCATTCAGGTCGGCCCCAATGTTATGGAGCTACATAGAAACCATTTTGAAAAACACGGTTTGAATATAATAGTGTTTAAATTTTCACTTTAATCTTATTAGATTCAGTAAACTTCATTATTTTATCGAATTTCAAAGAACATATTTTCAATACTACGAATATTCGAAAAATTTAAGAAAGAAAATCGATTTTTTGACATTTCTAAACCAGAATAAACCCTCTGAAGGTAATTCGATTTAGTAATTCTGCATGTTTACCGATTCCTTTTGTAAGAATCGTTTCTTACTACGTTAAATTTATCAACGCATTGTTCGCGGTTAAAAACAGACACCCTGTGCATGATCTCGTTATAATGGAGAGGCGGTGCGGAAGTGAGTCCTCATCTACTGTTATCGCCATTCTCTTTTCCCGGTGTATCTTCGTGACGTCTCCGTTAAGAAGCTTCGTTCGTATCTCGTTGCATTTCTCGTCTATTCTGTGTCGTTAGAAGCGAAACGAAAAGAGAGCAGGACAACGTCGAAAAAAAGTGAAAACAAAAAAAAAAGAATAAAAGAGAAAGAAACAAAAAAACAGCATGTCGGTCGTTGTAAAATCAATTCTACCGGCCGCCGTGTATTATTATACATTTTTACGTTAACAATAGACGATAGAAAAAAAAAAAAAGGAAGAGACAAAAGTCGAAACTCTCTAATCTGCGGACGTATCCGTTGAAAACGTCCCCCCTGATGAAAATGGCCGCGCAGTTAGACAGCGTGATAAAAATATTTTACGGCGGTGCGTTTCGTTTTACTGCTCCACATTCGAATATGCTGGCGAACCTTTTATCGTGGACTTTTAATTTTCGCGATTTTTAAGCTCTTTCCGCGGATTCTGAACCCTCATTTTCGCCGTTACCACAATGTCCCGAATTTTCTAAATTCGCCGGAGCTTTTAGCAAGCATCGGGGTTTACGTGAATCACTCTATTTTAATTCTGTCACGTTCTGCCGGTTCGAAAGTATGCAGTTTGTAAATGCGCGACTGTGATTCCATTTAGATATTCTATACCTTTCGCTGCGACATTTTAATCGTTGTAATCGTATCTGACAGTAGTTTCGATTAATTTTAAAGGTTATGGTTTAGAGCGTGTTCTAAAAAGACATGTGCCATGTGTACTGAAACGGGAATAAAAAATCTGTGCTCTTGATGCACGAATAATTGTATTTCAATATCTGTGTATATCGAGTGTCCCAGTAATTGTGGCACAGTGAACGATTCGGTATAAAAACGATAAATCTGAATGGTAGAAGAAAGTTTTTACATACGAGGCTTCGTTTTCGAGCAACGATGACTTTGAAAATTCGTGTACAATATACAAATTATCCAGAAATACGTCAATTAACACTAGAATCATTAAGCCCGTCAAAAAAGCGACTTCAATTAATATATTAAAATTACTTAATATATTAAATGTTGTTTCCCATTATGTATAACTTTTATTCAAAAAAGAAACTACACATAAAGCAACAAAATTTGAAGGAGCTGCATATAAAGCACATTTTTTAAATACCCATAAAATTTACGAGTTAGAATTAGATATACATTCAACGTTGGTAGTTCTAGTGTTAATGAAGTAATGATATTGATAAAATTTCGTCAATTAATCACCAAATTCTTTGATAACAGTATATCAGTTTGTTAAAAACGAAACATGATTGAAATACTCTAATTAATTCTAAGAAAACATACAATAATAGAATACTATTTCATTGGGTCAGTGCAAAAGTTCGTGCCTGATTCCAATAGATGACACTAAATTATTTATTTGGAAAATACACTTGTTGTTGTATGTGTAAATTTCACAGCGGATAAAAAGAGTTATATTCAACCGTTGTTTCATTAGCAGACTTTTATGTTACAACAGTTCTTACATTACAAAAAAAGGTTTTGGAAATGAGCGAGGAAAAGATTCATTCGCGTCACGTGGTGCTTTATGAATACCAAAAAGGTGTAACGATGAGAACTGCTATAAAAATCATTCAGAACGTCTACCAAGACCGACTACTAGCTCTTCGTACAGAAGAAAACATGGTTTGCAAAATTTAGACATTTTTTTTATTTACAACGAGTCACGCGCTGATTTTGTTTGATAGATGATGATGATGATGATGTGCTTAATTTGTTTTAACATAATCTAAATGAGAAAATAATTTCAACTGAAGAATCTGCAGAGAAACTTAGCACACAAGCTAAATGACTTGGATTTTTAATGCGAAATTAGGATGGAACTTTTTTACTAACCCAATAAAAATGTTCCAGTGTTTTACAGGTTGTATCGTGAAACTATCGCATATATTTTCAATGTTTCGAATGCTCTTGCTTCAGTCACATACATATGTTGTTATCTAAAGTGTTCAGTTATCAGATACCACATGTTGTACAGAGGAGGTAACATCGAGAATATGGTTGCTTGTGTTCGTATGAATGCATTCGTAGAGACAATTGTGCGCGTGAAATTGCGTAACTCCTTTAGTCCACCGCATCACGTTCGCCTCTAACGATCCGTAATCGTTCACCTCTTTTAGTCCGATCGAGAGAATCGTGAATGATAGCTTTCAATTTCGCAGTGATAACTCGAAACGTATTCCGGTAGTAATTATATACGATTGCGAGTGTGTTCAAAATGAAAAGTGCGCAGAATAATAGAACGAAGGTCTCTGTTTCGTAGAAATTTGTACAAATGTTAGATAATCTAGCAGGAAAAAAATAAATAACAGGATGTCGTGTCAAATGATTTCGATGACCTGGCGATACCATCGTTTTGCGAAATTTAACGTCCGGGAAATAACTGACATAATTTTTTTCTGAACGAACGTGACGTCCTTCTAATATATTATCGTGATATTTCTGGATATCAGTTTTTAGAAATTAGGGTCATCCAAAAACACGCTTACATGTTTCTTTTTAATAAAACACGAACTATAGGTTTTTTACTCTAAATTAATACTTTTGTAAATCATATTCACCTGCTTGCACTGCAAATTGACTCTTGTGCAGCTCTTATTCACCCTTTGGCAAATAAAAAAAAATTGCGAAAGTAATGTTGCGTTAGTGTAACGTTAAGACTTAAAAGGTTAACAAATTCGTCCATTGTGAAATGAACTTCGTCGCTAAATAAAATTGTGCTTGAAAAGAATCGAACAAGGAACACCCATTTTCATAATAAGTTTTATATTTTCTTATTAGTGAAGTCATAATATCATCGAAAACATAAAACAATTAATTTATTTACCTGATCATAATAATTCTATCACCCACTGTTATGTTATTTTTTAATAGTTGTAAATTACTCAGCGAATTGAAAATGTATCAGTACACCCCGTGGGTTATCGATAACTTGTGGTTTGATAATTATACTATACATAATAACTGATACAACAATTAAGTGTATACTATTGGGTCAGTGCCAAAGTTCGTGCCAATTCCAATAGATGACACTAAATTATTTATTTACAAGTGACACTTGTTGTATATGGAAATTTCACAGCAAATAAAAAGAGCTATATTCAATCGTTATTTCATTGGTAGACTTTTGTGTTTTAACGGTTCTTATGTTATAAAAAAGGATCTTGGAAATGTTCAAAGGAAAGATTCATTAGCGTCATGTCATACTTTATGAATTTCGGAAGGATGTAACGATGAGAACTGCTGTAAGAATCATTCAGAACGTTTACTAAGACTGTGCATCAGCTTTTCGTAAAAAAATGCTTTGCAAAATTTAGACATGGCGATTTTCAATTAAACGTCGAGTCACACTCTAGCCGAGTTTCTTTGATGAACGATGTGTTTGATGTATGGCAAAATAATCCCCGAATTTGAACTGAAGAAGTTGCAGAAAATCTTAACGTCGGCAGCTCGACTAGAAGAAAATTGTACAAAGCAACGAGGACTATATAATTGACTAATAAATAAATTTTACATGCCAAATTTCGCTTGTATTTTAACACGATATCGGGCACGAACTTTTGCACTGACCCAATACATGAAACATTTCACGATCAAGTTATCAAAATAGTCTGAACATACAGCTCAACGTGCTAAATAATTCGAATACATTCTCACGAATAAAATATCTCTCTCCCAAACGGGTATTGTTATACCCGAACCTCTTAGGCTCACGCGAACCTCGATGTTCTCTCGCTAATTCTAAATTCATAGTACCCTTTATTCATCCCTATCGTAAATACATCCGAAACGCACCGAAAATTCATCAAGCATCCACTTGAAACTTAAAACATTTCATTTCTCGCGTTACAGGCACAGACGAAAGTGCAATCGTGAAAGTACAGAAAAGTGAACGAACGGGGCACGACTCTCTACAAAATGGACTCTATCCATCGAAATTTTCCACGAATCACGGAGAAGTTATAAATCCATTTCATCCGTGAAGCGGTAGCTTGAAGTGGCCAAAAGCTAACTTCATCACTGATGCCATTCAAATTGATGCACTCTGGCTATGATAAACCTGGCTACTAATTTAACGTTGCCAAACAGAGACGGACAAGACGGGGAGGGGCGTGGGAGGGGTGTAGGGGGTGAAAGGGATAGAGAGAGAAGGTAGAGTAAGTAGAGTGAAGAGGGAGAGAGGGAAATAAGCCCCGTTAAGCCTATGAATGCTCGCCAAGCGCCGATAACAGAATTACTGCTGAGGGCTGTTTACACCGGGGCTAGTGTAGCCGCGTCGAGCGCAGCTAATTGTTTTAACCGCCCGTACTTAACTACGCGGCTCAATAAGTCCCGGATTTATGTAGCCACCTACGGGGGCCATGACACAATGACGGCTTTAACGAACCGGTCCATGATAACGTTCGACAATTCTGCGAATAAAGACCGTTAAAATGTTCGACCAGTGTCGTGGAGAAAATTTCATCTTGTCACGATATACAATGACGAGCAAAAGTGTATATACATAATGGTTGTCTCTTAAAAATGAAGATAGTACTACGAATTCTTGAACTGATCGATCAGGATTAGGTGATTGTGATTACAAGGTGAATGTAATTAACAATTTGTAACAGTTTATTTTCATTTATGCTTACAATGTATGGAATATTTTACAAAAATGGGAATGTAACGCAATGTTTACAGTTTTACACGTTTCATCAGACACAGACTAAAAATGAAATAGGTGGTGGGAGAATGTAACTGTCAACTAGTATCGATTGCTACTCTTGTAGAGTACGCTTTCACAATTATTTCTCAGGTTATAAGTTGGTTTAGTCTAGTCATCTAAAATGAAGCCGTTTAGTGAAGATAAGACGCAGTATAATTTCTGTGTGGTAAACGTATTTCGCGATAAATTGTGTTAAAATATGATGTAAGCCATGGAGTAGTTGCAAAAATAAAAAAAACAGTTATGGTCTGGCGTCAAATTCTGCAAGAAATGGTAGGCCGCAGATTTCTCATAAAGACGCATGTGAAATTCCACGTAGTATTCGGACTGAAGATAACAAAACGTCGAAGATTATAGCAAAAGAAGTTGGTGTAGATAAGGGCTTGCAAAAATCTGATAAAATTTTAAAACCCGGATCTCGGTTTTTCATAAAGTGAAAAACCGGTTAACCGGTTTTTAGTCGGGTTGTTTTAATAAAGTATAAAAATAAATAGACTATTGTTTTAAATATACCATAAAACCTACCTTAAATATAGCGGAGCTATAAACCAAGGAAAATAAATAAAAATATACAAAACAAAATTTAGCAATCAGAATTATTTTTTATTTAAGAATCATATAAAATAAAAAGAAAAATAACATAACTTTATTATTAATATTTCGTTATGTGAAAAGAATAGAAAAGTAACATAAAACATAACTTATAAATCTTGTTTTTTAGTAAAATAATATTTAAGGAAAACTAATGCGTCCAATAGCATCAATGAAACTCTAAAAATGATATTTTAGTTAATAATTTTAACTGACTGAATTATGTAGTTATAATAGTATTTATATAATTTATAATTTTTCATTTCTTTCGAGATATATAAAAATAAAAGAAGTAATTATTATTTATTTTATATTGATAATTACACACGCGCGCGCGTACACATTTTATAATCTATAATATTATATATAATATTTTGGTATATTATGTATATTACTTGTTAATGTTATATTTTATATGTATAGTAGCCTTTACAACAATAAGCATAAAATAATTTTAGGAAAGATGGCCTTAGTCTCTTTGGAATGCATTTAAATGAAAACTGAAATAATTGAAACACCAAAATCGATTTTTATATAAACTTCAATTCCTTTCTTGTAAGCTAATTAACAAAACTTAAATTTATTGATGCAAGAACATAACATATTAATATATTTTAAAAACAAAACAAGAATAATAATTTAGTTGACTACTTCTCCGGAATTACTCTATTACAATAGGAATTATATATTAACAACCAGTTTGTCCAAACTGACAAGATTTTAGGAAATTATTCTTTCAAAGCAGTGTGAACCGTCTGAATTTTACAACTGGATAATGGCAAAATTTAGCTCATTTTACCATAGTTGAATCGTATTGAAACCAATAAAAAGAAAAAGATAATCATACTTCCATTAGTAAGTATTGTATTTTTATTAAAACTACATAGGTTAGAAATTTCATCATTACATCCGCAGCAATCTAATAATCATCGCTAATTACTATCCACGAATTCTGAGTCCTTTTCCAAATAAAAGTATCCAACCGACGAAGCATGTAGTTTCAACGACGAACGATAGATTTCGTATATACGTTCGAGACTCCGCTATTCCTGCCGTCGTTCAACGTTCATTAGAGATCGTTCCAACGGTAAAGACACTTTGAAGAAAGAAGCAAAGAACTACCGATACCTTGGCTGTCCCTCAAAGCGGTCGTAGCTGTGCAACGGTTCCGTGGAATTGAATAAACTCGAGCGAGCGATAGAATCCTCGCCTCTTTTCACGTCGGTAGAAAATGTGCGGGTAATAAGGTCAAAAGTGATTTACTTTGGTAATTCATGCCAGCGAGACTGGCACAGACGTTTTAATCACGCGCCTGTAAACTCGACCGGTTCCTTTCGCGCACCATGCTGTATCGTTTTCATGCGTCTTCAGAGAATTATGCATAGAAAGGCGGCAGCATTGCCGGGTGACGATGGCAGAGGGGAACGTGGGGAGATTTAAATTCACCGTTGAACAGACGGTTCTCCTGGGGGAAAATGAAAACGTCGGTCGCGGTACTTAGTCTTCGCGGAAGCGTTTGTGATTCTCCAAGGATCGACCATTGAAATTCAAAGGAAAGGCTTTCCTCCACCCTCCGGGCGAGGGTGTACAAGTTTTCGCATCGTTCGCAGCTAACATTACGCGGTGAACGAAAGCGCCTATTTCTTTCCAGTTTTCCAACTTTCTGTTCGAACCTACCGCGTCCGATTTGTGATTTAATTCCATAACTGGACGAAAGTTCGAACGATGGTGAACACGAAATCGACGGGAACGCTGGCTACTCCACGCTTTCGATCTCGCCGAAAATTTGTTGGGGAATTTCGTACTTGCTTTAAGCCATGTGTGAGACCGGTTTGTGAAAACTCGTTCGCCTTTGAGAAGTTCGATCTTTGCGTTCTGGGAGGTGGTGAATTCTATTTATTGTTCGATAGGTGTAAATTATTGTGTGAAACATGAGGTAAAATAGGAGGTTTGATAAAAAAAAAAAGGAGATACACTTGCCGATGAAAGTTAAGAAACAAATCAATTTCACATTTGTTAATAAGTATTTATCATTATAAAATGCGAAAAAAATTTAAACTACTTATAGTATAAGAAAGGTATGCCTTCGTAGATTGAAAAGTGATAAAAAGTATTTCGAATTATAGGATATAGTGGTAATATGATATTTTGTAATACTTAGTAATAGAAATGGGCTATTTTTGTGAGGATTTGTTCGGATTCGAAACCATTTCGACACATATTTTGGATAGTTACTTCTTAAGAAATGTCTACAGAATCCGATACTGTGTAGCAAATTTGCGGTTGATAAAGAACGTTTCGTAAAAATGCAAAAGTATTGCATAGAAAGTGTTCGGGTCGCGCAATGCTCATACTTAATTGCTGAACCGTTACGCGATATATTTTACACTTCGTGATACACTCGGTGTGAAACTTACAAGGGAGCACCACGAACCGTAACTCACGGTTTTAAATGAAACTTTGTGGGTTTATAGAGTAATCCAAAAGAAAAATAACAGTATGCTTCATTCGTGCCCAATCGCCCCTTAAAGATGTGAAAACTAACCTCAAATTCAAATCGGTACTCCTACTTTTTTGCATATATCTCTTAAAGTAAAATGTGTTACGTAAAAGTTTAATGGTACAATGAGCGCTATAAACTTAAATTAAGAAAATTTAGGAAAGACTTTCTTCTTGAAAAAAATCTAAGACTTTTTTTTAATAAGACTGGTTGAACCCATATAGTTTTATTCAAATCCGTGAGTTACGATTCGCGATGTTCCTTTGTTAGTGAACAAAATTGAAACTTTGTTAAAAGTAGTATAACAATAATTTATTTATTAACGAAGAGTGAACTAAGATACTTGACTAAGATATTGTGTATGACTCTAATGAACGTCTCTTTGTAAAATCTTTGTAGTAATCCTTTTGGAAGCCTTGTGTTTTAGCTTTTATAGAATAGGTTCATTTTTCTATTGATTAGATTGCTGTACAGGGGATGAGTCTGAGTTTGGGAGTGGGGTATCGGTCCTACCAAAGGAAGGGATTGTTAAAAATTACAATTAAATTTTTGGAATCCAGAAGATCCTCAAGTTTTCCTAGTAATAAACTAATTTCGCTCTCAGTCTCTCTATGGGAGGTATAGGTACGGTACCTCGGTCTGACGATCAAATTCGATTAACTAATTTTATAACGATAATCCGCTAGACCGAAGGTTCGTCACATTTGCATTGCGATGCAAAAGATATCTAGTTAGTTCTAATAAACTAATTATCTAGAAAATAGAATATTAATAAGTAATAACGATAGTTGATATCGTTTATTAACTCTTTCATTACGGTTGCCATCTATAGGCGCTTTGGAAGTTTACTTTGTACTATTCTGTTACCGCCTTTTTGCTTTAATTTTATCCTGAATTTCATCCTTTTACAAAGTCGAACTGATGTTTGGATTTTGTCAATGCGTGTCTTTGCAGTTATAATTTATCGAAGTTCTACTAAATAGTAATCTATGTTTTCATAGACGTCGGAGTTATTGTTAAAAAATATTTTTATCCATCAAAAATTGGAAGTTTAAAAAAAACTGTGAAGCGTGATCAGCGCTTGACATTTTTCGATTGAATTTTCACAAAGGTTCGTGGCACTCAAATGATTAAGCGTCGCATTTGACTGTACATGTGTTCTATCATCCAATGAAAGATCGTTAAAATAAAAGTGATGCAGTTGAGGTTCTTCCTTTGTAAGTGAATGCAAAATGCTAGCCTGTAATAGTTCATCGCGTGACAAATCAACGTCAAAATTGATCGCTATAGTAAACCGTGTGATAGTTACATAGAATTGAAGAAACGGCAGAGAAACGAAGTCTCCCTTGGTGTATAGATATCGTCTATAATGCGGAAAATGTCATCGTCGTTGGTGTTTTCATTGGTAACTACGTGCCGTGTGTGTACGTAACAAACTCTGATTGGAGCAAATCCACGTAAACTCGTCTTCTGCCAGGGGCGCTGCGGGAAATTCAGAGGAAACTTTATCGTACGGTTGGCAAGTGCCAACATTGCACGCTACCTTGAAAGCCCTCATTGTATTGTAAACCCGATTTTCAGAGTCTGCAGACTCGAAGAAAAGAGTAAAGCAGCCCCGGCTACGAGGGAGGATGCATTGGCTGCTTACCTCATAAAGTATTACCCTTCAATTTTTCAAAAGAGCACGACCCTCGCGTTTCGTGCTCAATTGCTTCGTTACGTTCCTCGCATTATTCCACGCTGGATAGAACTCTGACGTGAAAGGAAAAACGAAAAGTTTGGAATAACCGAACTCCTACGTTCTAACATCCATTGTTGAACTTATTGTTAGCTTCGTAACTTTTGATATTGTTAGAGAAGAAACAGCATAAGTTACTTTTAATAAAAGTTTCAGGAACGAAAAAAGAAACTATATGTGTATTTTTTTCTTTCAAAGATTAATAACAATATTCTTTTCAAAATTTTCACAATAATAAAGAGGAATTCAATTTGCTTTAACACTGATAGTTCACGGTAAAGTAGAACCTTGAATCTCAATGGAGGAGTTGAAATTGTCGAGTTATGGAAGTTTTGATTTATGGAAGTTGTGAGTAAGAAATATTAATGCCCGGTAACGAACGAAAATTCGACTTAAAAAAGCTTTATACATAGATTTTCCGATCCGTAGATATTCGAAGAAAGACAAATTCAATTTTCAAAAGTCATTTATGTATATATTTATTGCTATATGCATATATGATTGAAACATAAATTTTAAATAAAATATATACTATTTTTCGAGAAAGTGGGAAACTTGAAAAGTAAGAAAAAAAAAATATAAATATAGAAATTGCTTAACAGAAAATAATTTTATTTTTGATCAATTTTCATTAATGAATTATGATTAATTATTATTAAATAATTATTAAGTAATTAAATATTAAATATTAAAAAGTAATTAAATAATATTCAAACAAAAATAAAGAACTTTTAAGTATAAATGTTCTTTTTCTCGAAAAGAAGATGTCAAGTAGATGCACAGCGAAAAAAGAACGATAACCAACTAATAACAAGAACGCCAACTATTTTCTTTCGGTTTGATTCTAATGTAGGATAAGCAGAGCAAAACCTTTTTTAAAAATAAATTTATGTAAATCTTAAAAAAAACAAAATGTTGGTGACTTGTTATTTGATAAGTGGATAGAATAATTATTTAACAAAGAAAATTTTGTAATAAAGTATTCATACTTCGATAATCAGTGAAAATCACTATGATAGTTTTTGAAAATTAGTCAAAAAATCACTATTTTTTTTAATATTATGTAGGAACTAATTGTTCAATCGAAAATTTCGTATGTACAACGAAAAAGAATATTACCATGAACTAACACTCTAAATTTGAAGCGAATCGAACGAAAAGTCGCTGAATTATTAATACGCTCAAATTGAAGAATTTAGTTTCGAGAAAAACACGTTTGAAGCTTTGCAACAACTTATCTACGATATAACATTAAAATTTATTAATTTTCCTTTGAACTTGAAACCCATCTAAATATCTTTTCAATACTTCTTTCTTGCTCAGATCTTCATAAAGGTGTGTGACGAGAGCAATTACATATTCTGGTAATGTATTTCTGTAATTATAATTATTTAAATTACATGTCAGTCTTACCCACTACACTACATCATTAAAACTTCTATAACTTCTTCATTTCTGCGAATGTTACTTCAATATTTTAAAGCCTCATTCTAGAAATCACAAACACCGCATAAAGTTGAAAAAAAATTTAATCCTTTCAAAATCTTTTACGTCGAATAATGATCTTATTTGCCATTATAGATAATCAATATCGAATAGGTTTCCCCAAGGTTTCCTGGTTAATTTTTATTGATCACACGATTAAAACTATTTCGTCTGGTTAATTCGAGCTTTTGACGATACGAATAATCTGGAAGAATTTTTTTCTCGTAATTACAAGAGGAGAAATTCCAAATGCGAAGCGAGAGCGACACAGTTCTTTTGCGGAAGCTCGTTCTTGCGCGACAGCCGATAGTGGTAACACCGTGCCACCAGGTTCTACAGAAGTAGTACGAGAACTTTTAATTAGGTGCACGCTCTGACGCCGTGACTTCAACGTAAAACGTAAGGGTATATCGAAGCGAGCTCTGACCTCGCTTAAAAGATCGATCGCCGGTGTACGGCGACGAGCTTTCGTTTCTTCGTTCGCTTGAATAGAGTTCGAATTGTTAAATAGCTGGCTCGAATAATGTACGATTTCTTGCATTCTCTGCATTGTAATAATCTCGTCTACTTCACGATTAACTATAACCACTGAGAACGTGTTTTAAAGTATCATAAAGTCTGTAATAAAAAGGTTAATGCTTATAATTATTCGATAGCTGTTTGGAAATTCTAACGTGTTTTCTTCCTGCGATAGAACGGTGCTATTTAACTTGGTGTAATTCACATTTAATTATTCACTTAAATATGTATTATCATTTTCTTTTTTTGTTTTGATCCGTGTTAATCTTTATTATTGACATTTTCATTATAGTTATAACAATTCTAATATTAACGGTTTGGATTCGAAAAGCGACACTCAGTCGCTACTTTTTGATACAACAACTCGAATGACGATGATAATCGTTCTTTTTTAAACAGATAATCTTCTTCATCGTATTTAAAATTTTCGACGTACAGATAAGAACAAAATTGAGGCAATAAATGTGTTTTTCTAGAAAATGATAAATATTAAATAGTATTAGCTGAAATCGGCGGATTGATATTATATATTAGGTATAGAAATAAACCCTTTCTGACTTTCTCCAAGCTTTACTTAATTCTATTCAAACATTCTTTCTGTTATAAATAATTATTATTATTCGTATTATTTATTTCTTATCATAAAGCAAAAATAATACAAATTATTCCAATATTTTTATGCTTCATAATAAAAAAGAATATCATTTATTAAGTATAGGAATAAATTCTTTCCTACTGAAGTCACATAATCGGTTATTCTGATCGAGATATTTATGACGGTATTCGCAAACTGCCAGAAAAATGGTAAAAGGTTATCGACCATACTAACAATTATTTTGATGATCGATTTGTCTCCATTCTTTTCGAGTAAACCTTTGATTGCAGTCAGGGTCAGAAAGAATTTATTTTATACTGCGATAGGATTTGAAAAAAATTCATTGTACTTATTATTTTACACTGATTTTACTTTAATATGACGTTTGACAATTTTATTGTACCCTATTTGATTCGTTAATTATTCAGTTTTCTTTCTGCCTCAATTGTTTATTTATATACTGCGATAGGATTTGTGAAAAATTTGTCATACGTATTAGCTTACACTCGTTGAACTAGTTAACTGCGGAATTTAATTTTAAAAATCCCTCATCGGATGTGTAATTAAAATTAAGCAACAACGAGTATAGACGTTGAACGCAGGGCAAATGCTCCTATTATTACGTAAAAAGTAAAGCAACACGAGGAAGGATTATATTTTTATTCGATAAAAAATTAACAATGCATGGTTGAAAAAGTTACTGTTATTAAAAACTTGAAAATTGTCAAAACATCATAAAATTCATAAACAAGACAAATAATTTTAAGAAATTCAGTTGATTTCAGTATGGTATTTTTCAAAGCAAGGTACCACACAAAGTGACACTTCGCATTAGGGAAAATAATAAACTCAGTTTGTAAAAAGCAATACATAGTATTTAATATTTCTTTTTATAAAATACATAGTAGTTTTATTGGTAATATAAAGGAAACATATCACCAAGTGAGATTTTTGTTATTTCTTACTGAAATTTGAAGTTTTTATAGAAAATGGTAATTGTTTACTTTACACGACGAGTATACACGTTAATCACACTGAAATAAAGTTTTGGATTGACATATATACATGTCGAACGCAGTTAACTGGCCAGCTTAAACAAACGCTTGATCATTTTATCGTACTCTATTTACTTTGTTAGTTATTCAATTTTTCTTCTGACTCAATTGCTTATTTACACCAATAATTTATTTTTCACCAGCTGATTAAACAATGAAACTGTGAACGAAACAAATAATTATGCTCACAAGAAATTAGAAGGCAAAAGGTTATTGAAAAATTCAACTTCAGCATAAAAGCTTCAAATTTCTACTTCCCTATAGAGAAACAAATTTCGAGTACAAAGGATGAAGATATTCAAACTGAAACTGTGAAAACTTGGCAAAGATTAAGTATCGATGTTTCTAGATTATGATCTAAAGTTAGCAAAATGATCGAAGAGAGGGGCCAGTTGTCAGTTCGCAAGAAGCTTGAATTTTCGTGAATTTTGGCGTCCCTTGGTCGACGCTACAAGCCCAGTAACGTTTAATCACTACGAAATTAGGATAACCTCCTGCTGTAGGGTCGTGATTAAGCCGAACCTCCTAGACCTGGCCCCACCTATGATGTGGTCTTTCAAAGTAGATATACACACCATGGTTAGAAGAAGATGCCAACATCATCGGAAGGAGAAGAGAGAAAGACAGGAAGCATTTGGTAGACGTGGCGTTTGTAATCAAAGACCCACCATTGCGATATCGAAAGCCCTCAAAGTTAAAGCTACTCTAGTAGTTTCGTCATCACCTGCTACCAACCTCAAAATCAAGAAGTTGATGATATTACACACCCTTTCCAATCACAGTCCAGTTTAATACAACAATAATAATAAAATGAAATTTCGATGAACCTGTTAAAAAAGAAGTATGATATTCAAACATAAACCAATGCATAAACCATAGGCTCTTATTTATTGGGTGAGTGCACAAGTTTTGATGGATTCTAACTGTTCGGTACTGTGCTCTTATTTGCTCGGTTATAAGACGTCACGGTCTCTATCAACCCAATGAGGAATGGAATGAAAGTTGTAGTGAAAATGTTTAGTTATGGTTGTTGTTCAGTTACAAGTTGCTGAGATTTATTATGGGGCAGCGATTCGGCTTCTCGTTGTAATGTTTTCCGACTATTACTGTATGTTGCACGGGTGCTGCTTATGCATGTGTTTTCGAAGCTGCAAGCTCGAGAAAAGGGCCAATCAACGCCTTTCCCGAAATAAGGCCCCTTTCGCGAGCTTTTTATTCACACGTATAGACCGACGACGCAGGTCAATGGCATCAACAGTCAGTTACATCAATTTTTTGTGTTTTGGGGACGCGCCATTAACACATTGTGCGATTGTCACTATATTATGGAAACAATAGATTAGCGAGTTCGAGTGTCATATGTGTTTAGTGACACAGATAATCGGTTGTTATTTATCAAAAAAAGTTAACTGCAGTAGACGAACTACTGTACTATAACCATTTGCTCTGATAAAGAATTCACAGATGCGCATGACTAAACGCTACACTGTAGTATAATTTGAGCCGTTGTTTGAAATGAGATGATCTAGCAGAATCTCGCGTTAAGAATTTTCTATAGACGTATTTTACAGAAACATGTTTATCATACTAATAAATATAATATAAAGTATTAGGGGTACCGGAAAGTAGTGTTGTTTCTTTTTTTTTTTTTTAACAAATTTTATTGAACGTTTCGAAATATACATAAGAAAATGAATTAGATCAGAAAGCGGTTCGAGAAGTTCAGTAAACCCGTAGATACTATCTCTAGATAGTTTCGTAACATTTCCACAGACAAATTTTCACTATTTTTACTCACGTCGAACTTGATGAATGATCGATTGAGCTTCCGACTCTAGCGTTAAAAAAAATGCTCTTGAATTCAAGGGGTGGTTCCGGTTTGGAGTGCAGGAAAAAGTGATTTTTTAAAATAGTTTTAGAGGAAACTACACAAGATAACAATTTATGGTTTTCAGTATCTTATATATTTTTTGAAGGTATAAAAAGTATAGCTTTTGTTTTTATTTAAATATTGAGGGCGTCTATGCCGGTTTTAGTAACTGTACTCGAAAAATTATCTTCAAGCGGTGCTATGTCTAGTTTTGAAAACGAATATATTTTTAAATTACAAACAATTTTCTAGGGAGTAAATCTACAAAAGTAAAAAAATGTTCTTTTTACATTTTTTGTCACTTTAAAGTTAACCTTTTGCAGTCGAAGCTTTCGCGCTAAAATTTAAATTTTCGATAATTTCTTGCTTTCTAATTTCTTTTTACCATAATTACTTGTTTTATTTATTCAGGTTTCAGCATTAAAGACGGACTAGTGTATAAAATAATAATTTTAATTAAACGCAATGCTGTATTATGAAATGCATATACGTCAAACGTATAAAATCTTAAGAGGAAGGATATCTATTTAAATAAGGAAAACGGGCATTTTCGTCTCGTAATTCGAGTTGCTGTATGAAATCAAATGAAAACTGAGAATCGCCTCTCAAGTGCAAAGGGTTAAATCTCGCTTTTTTACCCATTTTTCACATTTTTTTTAAATTTAGAAAAAACTGGAAAACTCGAGATATTATAGGTTCAGTACCTGTAGAAAAGTTAACCCTTTAATTTAAAGAAAGAATAATCTATGTTCATTAATTTGCTCTTGAGATATTTATTCCATCAGTTGATAAAACGGTTTTTCGAAAAAAACTAGTGACGAATGACGAATAACCAACAACTGGTCGCTGCCGAAGATAGTATTCCGTTAGCGATCGATTTTTCGGTTATTCCTTTAATCTTGCCCTTTACGTTTTCCAGAAACCGTTAATCACCGGCGGAGTCAGCGCTTCTTTGACTGACGGTTTTTAGTCAACGCCGGTATAACGGTCGTGGTGTCAGATTTCGCCCTTCATTATTTAAATTTAAATAAATTACAATATAAGTACTTCATGAATAACAGTAGAAAAATAAAATTATTTATCACTTGAAAAAACAAAAAAAAAATATAATTGACTTCTGGTTTTTCGGGAAAACCTGGGTTTTATTGTTAGATAAATTTTAACAAAAAGAACCGGTTAATCGGTTTCGGTTTTAACTGGTTTGCAAGCCTTAGACTCAACCCCCGCACAAGGCCAACGATCTGACCCTTTAGGAGCCGAGAGCATAAAGTAGAAAAATTGAGTGTACTACGAAGCATTATTATCAGAACATTATTAGTAACAATATTCAGAAACGGGAAAGGGAAAATTGCAAAGTCAAGAGCGTCGTGGCGAAATAAATCTAAAATACATGAATTAAATTGTATTAAGGGAAAAGCTCAGGCGATCAAACAGTCGCTAGATCACGTAATAGATTCAGACAATCGTGTTGGAATTACTATTTAACAAAGATAATAGGAAATTTAAATATGGCAAATATAAATATGTTTTCAGTCGTAGAGCGGTGTCCAACAAAATAAAGAAAACATCAAATTTCTGAATACAAAATATAGAATAAAAGGTGGGGAACAATCGTAACATTCCATATTCACTAAACAACCGATTGTAATTTATAGTTCACCATATAGGCCGTAGAATTTTGATTTATTCAGTTAGGATCATAGCGGAGCTCGAGGCGCACCAACTAGACGCAATTTTTTCCTCCTGTTTTTCGCGCATCGAGACTTGTACACCGATTACACGCCACTCTCTATAATTGCATTTCCACAGCGATCGATGCGCGTTATTATTGAATCGCGCATTAATGACGTCATTAATTCAAGCGTACGACGTGAATGAAATCGCTCTCTAGTACATGCATACATATGTTGAGAAGATTACGAAACGGCAAGCTGGTACGCTTTAATGATCGGTGTGAATTGCACACGATGCCTGAAACATACTCTTCGATTCACAGCAACCTTTTCTTTCATCCCTCCTTTCTTCTTGTTTAAAAAAACGTGCTTTAATGGGGCAACGTAGAAACATTGTTGCAAGTTTGTTCGATATGCGTAATATTTCTTCGTTCTTCTATTTCTTTCAAATTAATTTTGATTTTTATTAAAAGATGTTTTAAACTTAACAAGTGATTGTATAATGTAATAGAGACTTTGAGAATATACCCAGAATTTTTGTAGATTTGTTGAAAGCATAGAATTGTGAAAAAATTAGACTTGGATATGAAAAAGTCAATACGGAAGGTTAATTCTAGTTGGGGATAAAATTTCTTTTTACGAATACAAGAAACAATAAAAATTAAAAACAATTAGCAAATGAAACGAAGATGTATGAATATAATATTATTTCTGTTAAAAACAAATTCGAACAATACTTTCTGCTACTTTATAAGTATACTTCACGGAAAGCAAAATAACACATGTTCAATTATACATTGATACATTGTCTTATTATTACTAATAAAAAAAAACCTATCACATTATTTTCCAAACATGAAATAGATAGATCGCCATCTTTGTTACAATTGACCGGTAAATATCAATTCAGAAATGATACACAGCTCTATCTCGGGTTACATCGATCGGCGTTTTCGCTTATTATTTGAATCTGTTAAATGTAGAGGACGAATTAACTCGTCATTGGTCCATAAATACTTAGAACATAATTGTTTACTTATTGAAGAATTATTCAACGTCAATTGTATGTATTGTTATGCATAGATTAAACGTAAAACATATCCTATTCACATTTTCAAGAAACAAAATGAAGCAATTGTTTATCATTTTTACTAATTTTTAATTACAAATTAGGTAAATTCAGTTTATATTTAAAAGGTGGACCCAGTTAACGTGTTAATTTAAGACCCCGACATATCGCTTCCATTAACTATACATTGTTCATAATCAACCACAATTCCACTATACTACTTTATTATTTATTCTATTGTTACGAAAATTCATACTATTCGCTATATAACTCATTAGTTATCTAATGAAAAATGGTTATCATTCTTGCTAATTTTTAATTGTAAACTAGAGAAATTGAATATCTGCTTGAAGGGTGAACTCAATCAACGGATAAATTTAGTATCTCGATATATCACTTCCATGAACTATACATTGTTCATGATCAATCACAGTTCCATAGTACTATTTCATTATCCATTCTATTCCTACGAAAATTCGCATTGCAAGTTACATAAACACATTATCTAATGAAAAGTTAAACACTTGAGAATCTTTTCAAGGTTTAACCCAGTAACTATAGATACTGGCGTTTATTCGTGTCAGTCTTCCTCAGTATAACCTCCTAATCGTTTTCACTAACGTATCGACTTTAGAATGCTTACGAAGTAAAAGGTTATTTACGTTAATCAGATTAAAAGGAAAAGAAACGTAGCTTGGTGCTAATTCGTATCGATTCGTCTGTTTCGTTTTCATTCCATTGGGAGGAGGGAAAGAAGACAACCGGGAGAGGATCTAATTTTTCAGCGAAATTCGCCGGGAACATTTTTATTGAACGTTAAAACAATACATGTTGTTAGGTGTTTCGTAAACTTCGTTTCGACGGTATCGGAGATTGCACCGACCGAACAATTATTATAGAATAACTTTCCCCGCGAGTTGCTCGCGTAATTACAGAATTTAATTAGCTGCACGGCTTGGTCCCAACGGATTTTAATATCTCACTCGATGCTTCTTTCGTTCTAATAATCCTTTTATCTTTTCCCTTTCCTCTCTCTCTCTCTCTCTCTCTCTTTCTTTTTCTCTTTCTCTTTTTCTTCTCGTTCTCGCGTAAGAAAATAAGAAGCCAGAAGGCAGAAATCGAAGGCAAACTGGTTAGGATCGATAGAGCGCGAAATTGGACGTAAAATTCACGCGTGCATACTTACTATATATGTATATGTACGTGCACACCTGCGTAAAATTTATCAAATTTCTGGAAGCGATTATTCTACATTACTTTCATCATACATCACCTAATTTTCATCTTCCCCTTCATCGATCCGTTATGGACAACCGTTAACAACCATCGAATTTTTCAATCCAATGCTAATTATGCAAACAAACGTGCACATCTAACGATCTTTTTTACGAGACGATTTAAATTTGTATACGCGATACATAGGTGAGTATGGCTTGACCTCTCCGTCGCTGTCACCTTCGTCTCCCGTGGGATCGTCTCTGTCCGGTTTCGAGGATCGATATATTTGACTTTTCTCGTACAGCGGTAGTGCTGGAAGAAAGCATAAGGTTTATTTTTGCCAATTCGAAACTTGCAACGGAAAGTTAGTCAGCCTGGAAATTCCGAAAAATCTTGGAACTTTACAAAAATGTTGTTTAAGTGATGCTATATTATAGTGACGAGTGCTAAATTTGTGTGACACCAAATTTGAAAGGATTAGTGGAAAGAGCAAGTGAACCTCAAAATATAAAATTGTAGCTTCGAGTCGTTTCAGAGATATTAATAAAATACTTTCGCTACTATACATAGAACATTTTCTTTAGAAAAGTAAATTAGCCATTCCATATTAAATCGCACAGAATTTGAAAAAAATTGGTGATTATGATCCATCAGTTTATGGTGTCGCAGTAATTTTCGCTGAGATTTCAGTGAAAACTACTGATTATGAGAGACAGATAGAGCTTTCTAACTGTCCACGAACATTTACACTCACAAACAAGAGAATAGTGTAAATTGTCGAGTGGTAGTTTCCTCAAATACCGGTAATTAACATGTAGCAACTGTAGTATATTGTGTAACGCGGTAGTACGTACAAGACAAACTTGGTTTCGCAGTTTCCTCCCTCTCGGAGTTTTTCAACAGAGACGTGTCGTTGGTGTATTTTTCCGTGGCCGTGGTACACGGGGGATGAAATGAAAAAGCTTCCGTCACGTCGACCGTTTTTTGCGGGGTCTCGTAATTTTGAAGTGGTACCGTGCCGACTACTATATTTGTTCGTAGTTTCAAGTTCTTCTGAAACATTCTGTAGTACCACTCGCTCACGTCTACGCAGGCCTCGACCTTTTGATCAAGAAGGAAAAAAGTAACAAAATACATATATATTATATACGTACATATATATACACACTTACTATGCAGGTACAATTGGCAATGACGTATTTAAAGCTACGCTCAACGTTCTGATTAATTTTAACGAGAGATTTTATTGTACTGTATAACCATTAGGGTGGTACTTGTTTAACAAAGAAACATTATTTTTATGTTGGGCATCCTGTCGATGTGTTCACTTTTATGAGTAAATAATACGATATTTTTATTATTTTTTTCTTAATCATTTGAATACCAGACGACGCGATCAGACTTCTCCCGTTCAATGTCTAAATATTTATTATTAAATATTTATTATTATTTTCTTTAGTATAACAAATATTTAATTATCTTATGGGGTAGTTATTATTTCATTAAATTAATTTTATATTAATCTATTCTTATTAAATTAATAACTTACTATCACTAAGGATTATAATTGTAAATTATTAATTTAATTTATCTGGTGTTTATTTAGATTGAATTCTTTTCATATTTTTAAATACGTTTTTTTATGTGGGATAGGGGTATGTTATTAAAATATTATATATTATTAATTACTAAACATTCTAACTAATCTGTCTATAAAGTCGAACTAATGTTTGGAGTTTGTTAACGCTTGTCTTTACTGTTGTCATGTATTGAGGTTAAACGAAATTTGTTTACTTATCAAAAATTGGATGTTTAAGAAAGTGAAAGAAACGCGATAGCGCCTCTTGGTATTCTTCGATTGAATTTTTGCACAAGTCTGTAGCACTCATACGGTTAAGTTACGTATTAAAGGCTGCTACTAACTGTTGAATTTTGTGCACTTTAAGTATTCTCAGTTGGACGATACACTTTAACATATTGGCATCGGGACGTTTAAAGATGCGCTTGGGTGCAAAGAGATTTCGTTTTTCTTTCAATCGCGTTACATTGGAAAGAATTGCTGTAACTTCTTAACCCTTGCATTACAATGACGAGTCACACTCGCAGTGTAGATTATGATCAAGATGTGGCAAAAGAAAGATTATATGCCTATTAAATTTGTACTTTTGCACAAATTTTAACTCAAATTTAAGACTGAGGGTCACCAAATACAAATCATTTATAATATCTTGACTTTTTTTTATATAAACGTGCATTGGAACAGTAAATAGTTGACATTAATATACGTAGTGCCTAATAAATCGTAAGGCAAGGGGTAATTAATATTGAAAAAAAAATTAAGAAAGTGGCAAATTACTCTTTTGTATCATAATTTACACTTTTTAACGTACAATTATTACAGGTTTTCAATTTACTTTATTAAAAAGAATAACAATTTGGCATTCTTCTCATAGATGTATCAAAGAGTCTCTCTAATTAAGCTTGTGCTATATTCGCTAGAAAACGAGTGAAATTTCAGTTTTAGACTGTGGATTAACCCTTTCAATACCGAATGACAATATTTTGTTTCCTTTATGTTAGATGCATGAATTGTGAGAATTAACAAATGAATATAAAATGTAATGAAATAATTCTGGTATTATTTCTAATAAATGTTTTTCAAACATTTTTTTCCATATATCAGTTTTTATATCGTATTTAAGTATAATTGTGAAATGAATTTTGAACAAATTTTTGACAAATATCGGAATACTTTACTTATTAAATCGTTTTTTCTTTATTTTTTAACAAGATCCTTTTTAAATTTCGTAATTATCATTTAAAGCTGAATTTCTTTTTTCTCAAACCTTGTCAAACTACATCAGTTTGGATCGACAATAAAAGAGTTAATACAGAAAACAACACGATAAGATGCCTTAGCAATATATTTAAATGTTCAATTTCAAGCACCACCCTAATATCCATGCACTTGTAGAAGCTGACAAGGAAACTTCGATAACCCGAAAATTCAAATTTTTTTGAAACTTTGCCGATTTGTAGAGGACTTTAAGAGAAGTGTAGGGCAATTTTTTCTTTGCCCTTTTTCGGTTCTTTGGAGTGAGAATATCCCTTGAATGAAGATAAGTGTTATCCCATTTCGTTATATGTTTTCAAAACTACAGCAGATATAAAAAAACTGCTTATAATAAAAATTTGACGGTTGTTTGTGTGTATTGTACGCATATAATAATATGTATTGTGTATATTAACAGTCCCTACAATACTAATTGTAATATATTCTTATATCCTACTAATTGATAACAAAAGGTTAAAGAATCTTGTTAAAGTTTACAAATTTAACAATGACGGAATAAATATTATTGTTTACGTTATTGTTTACACTTTAATATTACGTAGTACAGTGAAAATATACCAAAGTATATTTTCAATAAATGTATCCGATACATTTAACATATTTAGAGTATTTATCTAGATTTATTTGATATATTTTTCGATATGAGAAAATTCAAAATTTTTCACAACAGCGATAGTGCGAGATTTTCTATTTAAACAAACAATTTTTATTAATTTAATAGCATCGCTTTATATGGCATAAAAATCGTCAAATGTTTATTATAAACATTTCTTTGTATCTACTGTGGTTTTAAAGATATACAGGGAAATAAGGTAAATTTATCTACATTGAAGGGCTGCTGTCAAAGGATAAAGAAAAATTACTCTACAAACCTTCAACAAAATTGGAATTTTCCAAGTTCCCTTGCGAGTAATTTTACTGTTGAAAAAGAAGAAAAAAAGAAGGGAACCGATATTTTCGAAATAATAAAATACAAAGAAATCACGTGACTTTTGTAGTCAGAGAAAATAATTGCGAGAAGAAGGTGTGAAGAAAAAAGGAAGAAGACAGTTGAACGTGTTACGAAAAAAAAACAAAAAAAAGGTAAAATCGACCGTAATTTGTACACCCTCCCGGCGACACAAAACACCGAGTGAAATTCCTGTGAAAATAATGTCCCCTCGCGCACTCTGTAATTTCAGCTCATATTCTGATTTTATCGTCGAACGCGGAGCGCGCTACTAAAATTTCAGACAGTCTCACTTTAAGCGTGTACAAAACGTCGATGATGTTGCAGTGGATCATCCTGGTTGGTGGTACTGCAGGAACGTCAAACGTGACGTCGTACGTATTCGTGTCTTTATTAACCGGCTGTTCTACTTCTACTACGATTTCTTTGTGCTTACGCGACTTTTCCGTTGAATGATAAGACACCACCTAAAGAAAATATGCACCATTTAGAGATGGAAGAATAGAAATCCAATAAAAGAAATATATACGTATACATGTATATGTGTATATCAGCCAGCATGACCTAGAAACTTCTACTGCAATACTGCTGCGTCAAAATGGGTGCTCCTTTCAAACAAACTTTTATCAAACGTCAATTCTTTCCCGGGTGCATTGCTACAATCAAGAAAAAAATATTTCGCTTGCATATCGATCAGAAAAATTATACAACGAAACATCTTGAACATGCAGAAATTGAAAGTGATAAAAAAAAAGAAGAAAAAAAGCAAAATGAAAGATCAGCATAATTTATATTGAATATATCTAGTTACACAGTTACTTTTTTAAAAACAACCCTGATTTTCTTAACCACTACTGTCGTAGGATTCGTCATGATTATCTTAATCGGTATAGTTTGACCAGGAACGTAACCGTGAACCGGAAGGGACATGGACATGTTGATATGCTCCGTTTGACCTATATACAGTTTCGATTGTTGGATGTTTATAGGCAGCTGAAACGATTGTTCGTATTTTTTCTTTTTATTTAAAAAAAAAAAAGAAGGAAACAGTATCACATGTTACAGCACAAGTGCGCGAAACGTTAATTCGAAAACGCATTCGCGTCTCGTCTAACGGGATGAGATCGCATCGTAGAAGCAATATCGTTCGTTGTTAGATTTCTACTCACGGGAGCGAGAGGATCTCGATTAAGGTCAAGAATAGGAGCCACCGTGAATGGAATAATATTGGTGGAAAACCGATAAATGGTCGTTACGTCCAACAATGCCCTAATCGAGTACCGTACTCGTCCGTATCGGCCCTCGAAGCTGCACGGTAACTTCTCTGGAAGTGTTAGGCTGAACGGGTAGACCCCACCGGTTATCATAAACTTTTCTTTACCATCTACTCGTGACGAGAATCTGTTAATCCATGATCGGAACATTTCGTCTAACAATTGCTAATAGCTCGTGTACTTACCGCCAACCAGATACGTTTCAACGTGAAGATAATTCTCGAACGCCGAAAACTTGCGCCGGATGCCAGCTGATCGATCGGTGAAATACACTTGAGCTTCTCCTTTGCATTTCAGTCTGATACCTGCGTATGGAAACGACGGAAACTTAACACATTGTTCACCGGTCATGAGTTAACTGGTGTTTTCATGACCAAACGTTGCTGATTGATCACGAGTTATCTCGTGTTTCCACTTGCATTTTTGACAACTCTGCATAATATAGGATATTGCATCCACTTTATTATAAAAAAAAAGATTATTTTTCATGATATTTGGATTTTTATCACAATTGTAGTACTGCAAAAAATTTTAACGATGGTGAATCGTGACGGTCAAAACTTTTTCAATGAATTATATGCAGATGCTTTATATGATTGGTTTATTCGAATGATTTTGAAATATTTCGTAGTGATCTAAAAGATGATAGTTCAATCGAATCGTGACGCGATGCTTGGTAAATCGGTGTACGAACTTTCGAACTATGTTCGCGATTTAATGGCGTGGTTGTTGATGTATTTTATTGGAATACTTTTTAATACTTATATATATAACTGAGTATTATAAAAAAACTGGTTGAGGTGTGATCGTGTGATTGTTGGTGTGTCCTAAATCTCTCTACCTTGTTTGAGTGTCTATGTTCGCTATTTTATTAACCTGGTACGGAAATGTATGGTGATTGGTTTTTCGATGAGCCTGTCTAATGCTGTAAAAGTGGAGAAATTGTTGCTACATTTGTTATATTGCTATGTTGAAGCTACTGATGTCGAAAGTCTATTTATGGTTTTAGCGCATGTGGTGTCTAGGTGTGAAGGTCTTCGAATTTCTAGCGGTAATGAAACAATTTAGTAGTTGTGTCGGCTAAGACCTTGCTGTAGAAAATATTATCTTTGTAAATGAGGATTGATTTATTGTTTAGCTCATTGTTACGACCGAACAATAGTGTATCGGAAGAAAGTTACGAATTTGATGACTACACTAATAAAAACGACGAAAAAGAGACATGTAATAGAATCTAACAGTGAAAGTGATTTTGAAAAAGAATGAATTAAAAATGATATTACACCATTTTTTCCAAGTTGCTTCTCTTTTTTTTTTTTAATTGAAAGTACAATCCGCGACACTTGATTAAACGTAGCGATATTCTCGCTGTATTTTTGTTTGATGAAGTTCAAATTAACATATTTTATTTGTCCAATATGATAATTTTGTAATTTTTTAATGAAGCTTTAAACGACCTATGTTTATGTAACATTGTTTTCTTACTTAGACCCATAGAATATACTAACAAAGTTTGGCCGTTAAAACCTGGGACACCCTGTACAAAGAAGTATAGACGTGCCTTCCTCAAATATAAATTAAAATAAAGATTTCTTTACATAAAAACTAAAGTCATAAATTTGCATTATTGTTTATACATTCAATACTATAATTATAAAATACACCACAGTATGGGCAAAGTATTATACTATATCGTCTACGAAACAATGATGAAACAAGGAGTAAGATTAACGAGTGATCGAAAATACAGAGAGAGAGAGAGAGGTTTGTAAGCAGAGGGGAACGTGCAAAAACCATGTTCATATTTCACTAGCAAACAGCGCATTGAACATGGTTTAACGATACCTCGAGCATGTGTAGAAAGTCAAGTTGTGAATGTACGAGGAGTCACTTTCCTTCGTTCCATCTTTCAGTTCTACAACCTGTTCCTGCTATACCAGAATCACGTGGTACATCGTCAGGTGGCATGTTACACAGCGGTAGTAAAATCTTTTAGGTCACCCGTTATGCAACACGATCGATGGCACGTTTGGCACGCGTTCGAGACTCGAAGCGCAGGAGAAATTTTTGTGATTGCGAAGCGACAACCGGGGGTAAACAACGCGAGAATAAATATCAAGTTTGTTGTGCCTCGTTACAACGGGCAAATCGAATATCTTCCCGTTCCCTCGGCTTTTCTATCGAACGACATGGCGTCGCTATTTTCGATATATCACAGGCAATAGTGAAAATACTACACTGTGACAAGGAAACTTCCCGAAAATTCCAATTTCTTTTTTTTAAACTTAGCAGGTTTGTAAAGTATCTCAAGAAAAGTGCTGGACAATTTTTTTCGAGGTGTGTTGCATGGTAATGCAAACGTGACGAACCTTCGATCTGGCGGATTATCGTTGTGAAATTATTTAGTCACATTTGACTGTTAAACCAAAGTAGCGTATCTATCGGCTTATGTACTCGTAAAGAAACCTACGACTGATACTGCAATATTGTTTCATTACTAGACAAGCGTGAGGATGTTCCAGATCTCAAATATTTAATTTGTAATTTTTAACATCAACTCCTTCCCTAGGGAGGACTAACTCCACGCTCAAACGCAAACAAATCAGAAAATGTCTACTCACCCCACACACAATAAAATTGAAACCTTGTTTTACTTATAAAAGTCTATAAAAAGCAAAAACATCGAGCAAGTGCGAGGATTTTACGAAAGACATTCATTAGATTCATATACAACACCTTAGTCAAGTATTCTTAGTCTGATCACACTTTGTTAGTAAATAAATTATTTCTTATATCACTCTGAACAAAGTTTTAATTTTGTTCATTAATTTCTACACGGAGTTTATCGCGAAGTGTGAAACACAGCGACTTCCATTAATATTCAGAAATCCTTTAAAACGGAATAATTTGTTTAATAGTGAACCAAACGAATGAAATCCTTGCGAGAAGTTAAAAGGATTAGTTTACTAGATGATGTGTCAAAAATATTGTAAAATAATTGTAATTAGTCGGAATTGCAAAGATCACAGTAGAGTTTGCTTTTTACCACTCTTTTATCTGAGATTATAATGAAAACTTTACAAATACATATATTTTGTAGATTTATATTCGTTACATATATGGTAAAAATTTCATCGTAATCAGTTGATTAAGAAATAAGCGACAGATACTAAAAGACGTAAGAATCTTTAGATTTATTGCAATTGTAGGCCAGAAGTCGTGAAAAAACTTAGATTTTCATAATTTTTAACCATAAATAAAATTTTCTATTATATTTATTATATTTATTATATTATTACCCAAATATATTTCTATAATTATTTTTAATAGTGATATTAATTTTTATTTGTATTATAAGTTATAAAGCATTTCGTCCATTTAAAGAAAAATAATTGTTAAATTAAGTTATTAATAAATTTATGTTTTTAAATTTCAATAAAGTATATCAATTTAATAAATAAAAATAAATCTTTAAATATATTTATATTTTTATTAAGATCTACGAATTATGAACTTCTTAAATAATTTTGTTGTTCGTAGATAGATCGAACATGTCTTTTGTGTCATGTAAGGTAGTCCAAAGAAGACTTTAAGATGATTCATTTATAAGTTTTATCGCTTTTTTTTCAGAATCACATTTTGGGTTTTATTCAAAAATTTATAATATTTCACACTCCTCTGTAACAACGGTGGAATAGTATTATTTAAACAAATGATTTTTATTAATTGCAGTAACAATTTTTTATGCTTTATGAGGTATAAAAAGCTATCAAATTTGTATTATAAACATAAAAAAAAATCTATCGTAGTTTGAAAGATATACAGGGATATAGGGTAACACTTATCCTTCATTCACGAGCTATTTTCGCTCCGAAGAACTGAAAAATGACGAAATAAAAAATTGCTCGATACTTCTCTTGAGGTCCCCTACAAACTTACAAAGTTTAAAAAAAGATCAGAATTTTCGGGTTATCTTAATATAACTATAAGTTGCTTTGCGAGCAAACCTTAGAACTATAGCTATTCTGGCTTCGTGACAAATTAATCCGATAGTCAAGTTTGTTAGCCTCGTAGATTAATCGCGGTGCACGTTTATATCATTTGTTCGCAACTATCTGATAAATTTACCAGTACATTCGGATACCCCTTATCTTGTACTACTTTCTTCAGTAGAGACAAGTTGCCTTACATGGGGAAGGTTTCGAATATAAGGTGATGTAATATCCAATTAAGAAAGAGGTGCACTTTATCCTCGAACGTTATAATTAGTATAGCTTCGTAATTTTCCTTTATGCTCGAAAAGACAATCGCGTGACGGTCAGCCATTGATGCACTGAATGTTGATTTAGTAAAACATTTACAGTCTGCCGTAAATGTATTTATAATATATACTCATGTCCATAAATATTAGGACACTTACGAAAGAGATAATCGTCCTCTATTTAGGACGAATCTATGACCTATTAAAGAAAACCTGCCCATATTAGATAACTTTCCTCTACTGCGGAGAAAGCGCGCTTTAAAGCACTCGCATTGAACCAACGAGCATTCGGAATTTTAAAGATTGAAAATTGAAGACTGCGGATTTTTATGCAAATTCATATTTTTGAGAATACAATAAAAAAAAAGTGGAACTTTAGTAGAAAATTATTTTATCTAGCAAGTGTTATAAAATTTTCCATATTATGTGGTTTCTGTGTAATTTTGCCCCTTTAAATTGTCTATAAATGCATAGAAATTCGCAATCTAGTCATCAGAGTTCGATTTTTCTTTTCTGAAAATACTTACCTTCCCACATTAGGAACACTTCATTTTCAATATGGTGAAATCACATGTTTCTTATTGATTTAATAATAATAAAACATTGTTTTAGTAAAGATGCATGAAAGTACATTAAAACATCATCTAACCCTTTATGCTTCGAATATTGTTTTTTTATAGGATCGATTTATCAACTTCAATACACGTTGGCAATGAAATTTTAGAAAATCGAAAGTTCCATTTCGACAAAAAATCATACACGTTCGTGAATTTATTTATTTTTATTTATTTCATTAGTTTGCTTTAGTTTCGTCTGAATAAAATTTGAATGGAGTTACGATTCGTATTAAGAATGTCTTTGCAGCGGCGCCAATGGAATGCAAAGAAATAACATACATTACCGCTCATGGAAGTATGGACACTTGAAAAGTAAAAGAAAAAGAAACACAGAAAGTGTATAACACAAAATGAAATTATGCATAAATAATTAAACGATATTCAAGCGGAAACAAATCAAGAATTTTCAAAACTTCTCTTTATTTAAAAAAATTTTCTTTTCGTCGAGAAAAGAATGCTATATAAAAAAAAAAGCTGTCAAGCAAATGCACAGTGAAGATATAACGACTTCCAACTAATAACAAAAACTAATTTTCTTTCAGTTTGATTCGAACGCCGCAAAATAAGCAGAGAAAGGACTGTTTTAGGAATAAATTTATGTAGGTCCTATGAAAATAAAACATTAATGTCTTATCATTTGGTAAACGGGTAGGTAATTTAAATATTTTATACAAATCACGAGTAATTATTTATCAAGAAAAACTTTTTAACGAAGTGTCCATACTTTCATGAACGGCAGTGTATATTTAAAAGAAATAAGTACGATATTTCGAAATGTTCTCTTATTTAGGACGAATCTATGACCTGTTAAAGAAAACTACCCTATATTGGAGAACTTTTTTGTACTTTGGAGAAAGCTCGCTTTAAAACACTCGCTTCGACCCAACGAGCTTTTGGAAAGTTAAAGTCATCAAGGTTCGATTTTTCCTTTTTCCCTTTTCTGATTGAATTCGACGTTGTTTTCTAAGTTAATCAGAAGGACGCTTACCTAGAGCACTCGCTGGCTCGTCCAACTCTAAGTGAACGTTCCCTGAAATCTCGTGTCCGCTGTAATACACCTGCTGAGGGTGATCGAGGACGATATCAATGCGTTGGAAGCCAATGCTAATCACGATGAAACATAATAAAGGATAGATTTATTAAGCAATCTCATTATAGCTCGGTTTCCTCGTGTTGTACCTTTTCGATAAAGTCGCAATGATCGACGGATCGGTTTCTGTTTCCTCTTCCATTCCGTCGCACGTGTGTTTATACACAATCCTTTATCCGCGGGGAATTTTGATCTGGAATGCAATTTTTTCGATCTGCTTCGGAATTCTTTTCAAGGAAACTATGAGACTCTTTTGTATGGATTTTTATTATACGGATTTTACTAACACTTAAAGTATACAAATTATTTTCTCAAAAAGCGATAATAATAGAAATTACACGTGGTGTGTTTGTTATGACAAAATTAAAAAAAGAAAAAGAACGGAAAGTGTTCTGCTGGTGTGCATAATTTTGACCGTTCTGTTAATCTTAAAAAGGAATTAAAATGGCATCTGGATTAGCATAAATATGGCTCACGCGTGAGTTACGATAAATAAAAAATCTCGATAATTAAAGGAATTGCGACGCTTTGAAGTTTGAGTATTGATTTTTTCAATCATTTTCAACTTATAGTATTAAAAAAAAAAAAAAAAAAAAATACGAAAATAATCAAGATTTCATGAAAGCCGCGGTTAATGCAATAACGGGCACGCCTTCTGTAGATTCTGTTCAAATTTGAAGTCAGTGGGCAAAATAGAACTTGAGATGTTTGCTCACGCCAGTTCGAAAAAAAATTAGATTTCGAGAAAAAGCGCATTTC
This sequence comes from Anthophora plumipes, assembly GCA_951804975.1. Lineage (NCBI taxonomy): Eukaryota > Metazoa > Arthropoda > Insecta > Hymenoptera > Apidae > Anthophora > Anthophora plumipes. Next base: position 11,491,446 of record OX638120.1, read on the forward strand.
AAGTTCTATCAGTCAGTTATATGGAACTACGTACACTTACAATTAATCTGCGAATTCACGTCCCAGAAAATTCACGTGAACTTCCGTTTGTTGGCTAATAGTTACTTTTTATGCGTGATGTATTGTCAAATATGTGGCAATTTAAATACGGGAGAAAAGAATCTATCGTTACTGTACAACTGCACGCTGCACCTGCGAGCAATGCTCTTCGAACAGCTGTAACTTCGCAAATTTTACGAATTCAAACAAATCCTGTTGTAGGCATATGTTTGAAAGCATGTACATTAAGAAGAAAAAAAGAAGAAAAAAACTTCTAGACTAGAATAGCCCCATTAAATTATTCTCAAATTCATTCACGTTTCTGCTCAATTAACAAAGACACTTTTACTTCGTTTCCAAATCCTTGGTTATCCACGTTACATAAAATAGACACACTTCCTTCACGATAATCACTTCCTATTAGAGCTCCACTGCAACCGACGACACTTCCGGAACAACGTTCATCGCTTTTTCACGGTTATAAATAACGGCACCTATTCCATGAAAATAAATCTTTCGAGCAGATTGTTATCGCACTTGTAGATAGTGTCAGGCTTAGTTCCGGTAGAAAGGAGAAAAAAAGCGTCGATTGTAGATGCACGGATAACTCTAGTCCAGCTTACGGGTTAAGGACGTAGTGAGATGTTTGTTGACAAGATTCCAAAATTGCAGCGAGAGTCCTCGAGCGATGCGACGCATGCGTCAGTAGGTCCGCCAATATCACGGCGACATTCTGTCGCGTATTGGAGAACAACCTTTGCTCTTTCGCCTCCTCCGGCCCGGATAATCGAAGGACTCACACATCGAGCTGAAAACTCTTCCTCACAGGTTGCTGCACGCCGCAGTGGCGTAACTCTGAATTAAGGACGGACGGCGTAATAAGGGCACCCGTATCGACCAATTGAGGATGATCGTGCTCGCCGGGGTGACTAGCAAGCGTTTAAATTCTGCCGCATCGTTGCCACTTTTGTGACGGTAACGATGAGCTATCGGGCGTTCCGCTCGGTGGTATCGCGCGAAAAAATCGCGCATTGCGAAACGGTGTTAATTCCATGGTATTTGTGGCAAGCCACGTTGTGCAACCTCTTTTTCCAGAGATTTCGTGGAACGTGTGCTTAAGGGGGTATGCAACCCTGGGAGCCTAAAAAATCGGATGAATCTCACATTTTTTTCGCCTGTAAATATTTAATAAAAAACCAAGAGTCGTTAAGCAACATCTTAACTTTATTTCCATATTTTTTTTATTGTGTAAAAGTACAAAATGGTAGAATTGTACAACATTATTAAACCTTGTTCGCTTGCTCTCAGCGACAAATGTGTATAGAATATAAAAAATAAAAAATTTTTGAGCCAATTTAAAGAAACATAGATTATCTTCAATGTAGCACATGATTTCTCAATAATTTTGAAAAATAAGAAAATGGCGGCTTGTTAAACATAAAATCTTTTTCGCTGATGAAAATGAACTTTAAACGTTCATAAATAAACAACGAATTAAGATATCAGAGAAATTGCATGCTACATTGTAGATTATTTTATGGAGAATAATGTGTAGAAATTTTAAGTCGAATGGATACAAAATTTCGAAGATATGCTTAATTAAATGCGCATGGTGTAAGAAATCTTTATGTCTCAAACATTTTTTCGACGAGTACCACTATTGTCGAAACTACATAGAATAATTGCTATACACGCTGTATGTATTTATAATTTATAAATCGCTCCACCTTTGCCACGATGTCATAGGTGAATGATAAAAACAATTAATCTTTTCATTGCTGTTAAGAAACTTGTTACTTGTTACTGTATAATTTAGTGCATGCCTACAATGCTTCATTAAAATCAAAGTTAGAACGGCTACTACTATAGTGGATGTGCGCGCAAGATGTAAATCATCAAAATCTGCAAAACTGTAAGAGACAATTTTAAAATGTTATATACTAATGGATTTGGAATAAAATGCTCGTCATTTTTTGTCATTATGAAAATTTCAATACAATGAAAAATTAAGTTAATAAATTTTTTGTGTTATAAACAAACTGTATTTTGTTAAATTTTTTAACACCATGTTATTGTACATAAGAAACCATTAACCTCGTCCATTAACAATTTTTTCGTATGTCTTTCCGTTTTCGAGATAGTCGTTTCGAGCCAAAATTTCAAGGGGTGGTTTCACCCCTTAAACTCGAGTTACCGCAGCTAAAAAAAAAACGTGTCGATTATTTTTGGCTGCTTTATAAGTGTACAAAGTTTCATCAAAATCGACGCCGGACCGTTCGCGAACATTCCTTGTAAATTTCACGGTCATATCGATCTATCCTTATCATTTCGAGCACAGCATAGATGTTTTCAGAAACAACAACAATTGATGGACAACCATCACGAAAATTAGATTACTGCATCCACTTTTGAGCTCTTGAAACCAGCGATAAATTGTTATTTTTGATGACACTTCATCATCAAAAGCCGCAAATAGTTGTTGTATACACTGCTGTTGAGATAAGTTACTTCGAAAGTCATAATAAATCATTGTTAGAAAATGCTTCAGGTGTAAATTCAGCTTTGCATCTTTCCTCCAAGTTTGAGATGTTAAGAAAACAAAACCAATTAACATTTCTTAGTTATGTTCAACGTCGTCTATCTTTACAGTTGTCGATTATTACGGTAATAATATTAACATTAAAGTGGCAGCACTAGAGGTGACAAATTCCCGAATCTTTTGCTTACCTACATGTACCGCTGAATTTTTTTTTTTTTTTTTTATAAATTACAATAGTGCGCTAAGGAAGATATATCAATCCATTTAAAAAACCGTCGATAACTTCAAAATTTCGTGAAGAAAGGAACAGAACTACCAACCAGAATATTTGTTCCTTTGCACCATTTATTTCTTCCCTGAACACTTTTTCCGTACCGTGAAAAGTAACCGAGATATTTTAACTGCTCGAGTTTGGCGCAACAGCCTCTATAAAATTGTACATTTTCAAACCAGTCGGTATATTAATGTGTTAATAAAGGGGAACAATACTTCGAAATGCATACGTGATATATGTACATGTTTCATATTTTACTGAAAGATTTTCAATGAAGCGTTTATGAAGTTTCCCTGCGTAACATTTTATACGGTGGTCGAAATTTTTTATTAGGTGGACGTGCTTGGGAGACTTGAAGGCCACATTCATTTTTTCAAGTGAAGTAGTGTGTTTTTGACCACCTATGATTTTGTAGCTCTTCTCAAGCTGATTCCAATGACTATAATCGCTTGGGGTCACTCATCATCATGGACGTAGTAATGACTGAAGAATAGAAACTTTCGTTGAATGTTTCTGAAATCTAATACTCCCGGTTTTATTAAGGGAATCGTAACTGAATCAATTCAAATTGTTAAAAAATTTAATCGAAACACTTATCAAAATCCTCGTGGTTTGTTTTTCCCAGTGCAAGTGTTAGGTCCGTGGAATTCACGAGGATGTTTAAAAAATCTTTTTCTGTTTAACTTTCTTAAAATTCTGCTATCAGCATCAGTACCTTCGTAACAACACTAGTCTGCTAATATTTGAAGTCTCGATATTGTACATTTTATATGATTTATTCCTCTTTCTGGTCTCTAGAACCCAAAGTGTGTACTGGCGAAAATGTATAACTCGACTGCGGATTTTTATGCAAATTCATATCTTTTAGGAAATAGTAAAAGCTGACAGAAAAATGGCAGGAAATTATTAATAATAACGACAATTATTTCCTACGATTGATCTGTTTTCATTCTTTTTATATAAAACTTCGAGAGCACCCAAAAGTTGGAAAGAATTGCAGTCTTTGAATGATTTTAATGTTCGAGGGTTTAGCCAATATGGATTTCGTAATACATGTATAAAGTAGAATTTTATTATTTAAAAAAAGTTTAGATTTGAAAATAAAAATTTTATTATTCAAAGAAGGTTTAATTACTGTTCTATTTTGACGTGGTTCTGCCATGTTAATTTTTAATCGAAACAGCGAAAGGATTAGGGGTAGAAAAGTTACAAAAATTTCTTAACCACGGAATATTGTTACTAAAATCGTAGCTCTTGAAATTTTAAGCGACATTTACATTTTATATCCACTTTAATGATATTGAAATTAACGCGAAGATGCGCTCGAGAACCTTCTTAAGAATTACTTGGCGAACTAACTTCATAATACGACCGTGACCTCTTTGCTATTTTCGAGGTTAAAAATCTGCATACTTCTCCGCTCTCTCGACTCAAGTTCATTCTCCTTTTTCTTCTTTATTTTTCATCTGTTCTCAAGTGAAAGAGAGAACGTATGTACCTACCTTATGAATTTTTCGTCGACTTACTTCATCGTTGATGATAATTAGGTTATTAGAAATTCGCAGCAACGAGTTGGTACGTTGAAGATGGAAAATTTCGGAATAGTTTTCCATGTTAAAGACACACGCAACGTCTCTCCGTAGTACACCTGCATGTTCAATGCAGCAAGTTTGAACTGCGACGTGTTCAAAATTCAGGAAACTGGCCAAAAGATCTTCATTAACCTTCTCACATCTGTACCTTCGTTCGCGATCTTCTAGGGATATCCTATAAGAGAGAATTAGAGTTGGGATGAGAGATTGGATGAACTTACAAAATTAGAATCGCTGATTCACATAAGTTTGAGTTACTCGAACTTTCACATCTATTTAATCCCTCGGTAATCCCTCGACGGAATCTCAAGATATCTTCTGAAAATGTTCAAATACTCAGGCTCATTTAATCTTCGAAAGTCCCGGTGTTATTTCCGAATATTATTTTCAATCCTCTATAACCTTCCAAATGTTCACTAATGGAACGGAGAACGAAAGTACAGTAAACTCTCGTATAACGCGAGTCCCTACAACGCGTTAAATATATTGCGACGACTATTTTTATGTAATATGGCTCTCGTACAATACGATATACAGCGATGAACAAAAGTATTCGCACAGGTGGTACTTCCGTGTAGAATATTAAATAAATCTGATTAAACGTACTTTCTTGTTTAATTTTTTTTTTTTCGAAATACAAGTTTGAAGTCTTAAGTATTGGGTTGAGTGATAAGTAATTACCATTTTATTGCACCAAGTTTACTACTCATCTAGAAGAGTTGAAAATAACTTAATGTCAAATATTTTTGCGAGATAAGCACTTTATAAAAAATACCAAATTCAACACACCAGTTAATTTATTTTTTACAAGTAATACTCAAGGCTTTTATACTACTGGAATGTACCATCTTATAGAGTGTTAGGAAAAAATCATAGAAGTAAGTGGTAGTTACTTTGTTAAGAAAATTGTGTTTCAAGAAAGTTCAGATTACTCGAATTTTCCACTGTAAATCCGCACGAAATGTTTTCGCTACCTAAATACAATAGAGAAAAATAAAGACTACATAACGGCCCGTTTTGATAGGACCAATAGTATTGGCACACTTAAAAATGCAACGTTTCTAGGAAATTTTGAAATAAATATTTCGAATGTTTGTATATTATAATCGTCATAACTGGGAATGTTCAAAGATTCAATCTGATGTTTATTTGTCACAAACTGGCGCCAAGTTGTACCATTGGAAGGTCGGTCGATCTCTTGTTTGGCACAGTTTATGATACATTCGTCAAGAAAAGCTATTTTTTGAGACAAGGAAGTTCACATATTACTCGAAATTTGTGTATTTCTTGCCGAGAGAAATTAATTTTCTTTACAAAACGGTCGCGTAAACTCTTAATTTTCGTTCTCATTAGCCAAAGACGTGTTATAAAACGAAAGGTTTCTTAAGAGTCGTTTCGACAATGGATTCTAATCATGTAAAGAACCATTGGATCGAACTTGGCGAAAATTCCAAAAAAAGCAAAGAGTTAATTTCGCTAAAGAAAAATCTCTGAAAATAGCCTTTATCTTGAGCTATCACCATGGTTTCCCTCCTTAATATTCTACATGAAAATACCTTCTGTGGCAATACTTTTGTTCATCACTGTATAAAATACTAGGTGAATAAAATAATTCACTCTTTGTTTCACAAATTTCTCGTTTTTTCATAAAAAGCTACAACCCATTTTATTTTGAGAAGTAATTGAAAATAATTAAAAATAAAGTTGTACTTTTCGGTTTATGGTTATGGTTTATGGTGTGTCCTTAATCCTTTGACTACGGAGTACTCAGAAGTAAAATGTGCCATGATGAGTGCATTATATTAGAATAGATGAATTATATTAGACTTTATTGAAAAAAAAAGAACTAAATAGGAAATGTATAATGCTAGCTCATGGAAGGCAAACATAATACGTATGGTTTTGGATTTTTGTTTAAAGAAATGAACGACGCCAGAAAGTGCTGTTTGCATTCGAAAAGTTAAGTTATTGAGTGCGATAAAGTGCAAATACTTTGAAACGGGACAAAGCAAGTGCCTTCTCTCGGTGGTCTACACTTCGATGTATGCAAGTAATAAAACAGAAACTTCGAAACTCAAAAATAACTGTCTGGTACGGTCGTGCCATAAACCGTGCCCATGTGCCGTTAACACGTATGAACATAAAGAAAAGATAAATTTAAAATAACAAAAAAAATAAACGACAGTTTGCGTTATATATAGGCTATTATGAATTATTAAGAAAACTTGTAATTTTATTTTCCGTGAATGAATTACTGTGCTGTAAATCAGCATTTACACCATCATTCTCACCTGTGACTTCAAATCAGGAGGAAGGAAATAAAGAAACAAGGATGCGCAACGAATCTAACTACAGAAATGATATGTACTTTTGTCTTGAGTAGAAAAAAAACGACCAGTTCGCGTGTGAGAGGTAGGGACACGACAAAAGACGATTAATTTCCGTACAAGGAATGAGGGCGCGGTACTTTTAGAGGCAGCGGTGATAGAACTTTAACTTATAGAGGTAAACTTCGATTTGTAAAGATTGAATTTCTCTTTGACTTGCAGAGGTAAAATAACGTACCTAAACGTGGAGAAAATAATTCGAGTTACAGGAAGTTTATATTTCAATTATCAGTCAATTTTACAGTGGAGTGGAACAGAACGAACGAAATTCTAGTCTTACAGAGGTTTTCGAGTTACCAAGATTCTACTGTACCTTAAAAATTTTAACAAATATTGTCTCATTACTTTTCGTAAGGATCACTAATTATCCTGACATAATCTTCGAGAAACAGTTTTACTCGTATATCACGTCGACTGAACAATTTTCACGAACGTATTCACATTCCGGATCCCCATAGCGTTCACTTTCGTCAGGAAAGTAACAAGAGCGGCATTTACATAATTGACCGTGTAGGTACTTTAAACAGGAAATTAAACGACGTGTTTGAAACGTCGTGACTCTTAATTGCGACACACGGTGGCCTCCGCCACGCTCTCTGTATAATTATCGGTTTACACTTGCGGCGACCGGTAAACATACGGTGTTCATACGGTGGTACTCGTGAAATTTCCTTTCTTTTTTTTTTCTTTCTCTCTTGCGGAAACCACCTGACGCCTGTTACGCGAAACGAATTACGCATCGCGCGACAACGGTGTTTTTTCTTCTTCTTGTTTCTTTTTTCCAGTTAGTCCGGTGATTGCGAATGATGCCAGGCGCGGAGATTTCCTACACATGGGAAAAAAAGGTTGAAGTCACAGAAAGAACCAGTTTTCAGAGTAAATTCACCTCGTTACGCACGAATAGTTCGTAACTTCATCGCGTTCCTTGTTGCACTTGGTTATCCGTACTTGTATCTGTGTAGCACGGTAACCAGATATTGCGGAGAATTAATTACATACGCCCTCTCGACCGGTATCACCCCTCCGTGCTTCTCTCTGCTCTTTCTTCCGTGATAATACAGACGACTTTAATTAGCGATCTCGTTCCCGACGGTTTTCTTTTCGAAGACGATAAATCATGTGGCGGCTACTCGTCTTACACGTAATAAGAAAATTTCACAATAATGCGCGGCGATCGATCCTCTGCTATCGTCTGAATGGATCGTAAAGGGGTTACAGGCCCTCCGGCGTGTATCTCTACACAGGGCAATAATTCTTCCGCTTTCTGCTTCGCTCAGCCTGTGGCACGTTAAAGAAACTGTGGCAAACGAATGCGCTACAACGATCCCGAACCACGGATTCTATATCGAATTTCATGGCAGCGTACTGTAACTATACTGTAGTTGATTTAATGTGAGCGCGAATTACAGGTTATATGTTGCACAGGTTATTCGGTGTCCTGTCTTCTTGCATTAGGGTAACAGTTACACCGTGTTAAATGAAACTGATGTTGAAAACGTTATCCATATCTATTATTTATTGTATCAGAGTGGAATTAATTGTGTTCGAAGTTTTAATATTGATTCAGTATTAACACGTTGACCGACACATTTTTTTGCAAAAAAGTTTGCTCTTTTGCAAATTGTAGGCATGCTGCTGACATGTTATTGCAAATTCAGACAATTTTTCACCTTTTAATTTTAAATTACATTATTTATAACTTTTTAATTCATTATTTTTAATAAACACTATTTTTTATTTTTTATTTTAAAAATAGTGTTTGTGATTTTATCCTCATTTAACAAAGTGTTCATCGATAAAACATTGTACGCGTTAGGGGAACAATTAAACCAACTTAAGTGAAATTGATATTAGAAATGTTATCGGTGACTATTATTGATTGTATCAGAGTGGAATTAATCGTGTTTGAAGTTTTGTACTGATTCAATATAAACGCAAAAGTTTGCTTTTGTCTTTTTGTATGTTTTATTGCAAATTGAACGCATGCTGTTGACATGTTGTTGCAAATTCAGACATAATTTTTTAACCTTTTAATTTTAAATTACATTATTTATAATTTTTTAATTCATTATTTTTAATGTTTTATTTTAAAAATAGTATTTGTAATTTTATCCTCATTTAACAAAGTGTAACATAGTGTACGTAGTAATTACATTATAAAGTTACGCCATTTTTGTGTTTTACACTTCTTAGAGTATCTTCTTTTCAAAAATTCAATATATCATTGGAAATATTGCAAAAAAACGATAAACATACAAATATATTCACATTTAGCAAATATTTGAATTATTTCATTATTGTTTTTATACGCGTAGATTTTTTTATTGAAAAAATGTTTCTAGATAAAATGCAATGTTTAAAACACTTGTTACTATTTTTGCTGTAATTGGGGCCCCCATCCTGTTGAAAGCTGATTTTTTCTTCATCGTAGCCAATAGAATTAACACCTGGCGATAAATTGATTTGTAAAATATTTCAATTTTCATTACAGACTTAGGTAAAAAAGTTGTAAAAAGGAGCCTTCACTATTTTCCATACGATTCCGTCCAATTGCAATTTTTTCCGATTATTTTGTTCATATTATCTAGTAAACTAATCCTTTTAACTCTTCAAAGCAACTCTCGTTGTTTGAGTCAATTAAAAAAAAAATTATAATATTTTAAAAGGTGTCTGAATATTAATGGGAGTCACTGTATGTCCATATGGCATTTTGTGCTTATTTCAGTGTATAAATTTACCCTTCAAAGTATTGACATGTATTTACGAAACATCTTGTATAGAAGAACACAGTGAATAGAAAACGAAATTGATTCCTGGGTTTGAAAAGATCCATCAACAGTCATATGACTGTTAAAGGGTATATTTACGAAAAGTATTTTTCACGAAGAGTAACTTAGAGGTTTTCGTTCATCAATAATTATTACCACCTTTTGCTTAAGCATATGTTTCGAGTAGTATCTCTTATTCATCCATGTATTTCATATATCCAATTCCATATATTTTTCACGAAGAGTAACTTAGAGGTTTTCGTTCATCAATAATTATTACCACCTTTTGCTTAAGCATATGTTTCGAGTAGTATCTCTTATTCATCCTAATATTCGCTCAGTGCTATCGCAGCTTTTTCCTCTGAGGGATAAAAATCTCTTTGATGTTACAGTTCGTTATATATTCGCTTTGTATTCGACGAATCCTCTCGAATGTCCCTTATCAGTAACTATAGAGAAAGCTAATGTTAATCCTGCCTAATAATGCGTAGCCCCGTCACAATGGATATTTCAGTCTAAAGGTAAAGCTCCTATATCGCGTAGATATTATTAATGCCAACATGATGGCTAAAGCACCTGTAATAGGAATTTCTCATAGGATACGTCTTAATCGGATTAGAATCATATTATTCCTCATCGAAATGATTGGTCGCAAAATACTTTGATAAATCACTTGACCTTTCACTTGCACTCAATTCCATTAATATTCGAACACACTTATCAACAGAATAATGTTTCTAAAATTGAACAAAACGATTTGAAGTATTTCGAGAACTTAGAAGAATGAACTTACTAGACGATGTGTGCAAACAATTTTGAAAATGTTGCAACTGGTTGGAATTGCGAAGAAAATAATAAAGGTTACGTTTTACCATTTTTTTCTTTTTTATCTAAAATCTTTTTTTCTATCTCTTGTAGTTTAAGAGATATAACTTTGAGGTTAGTTTTCACACCTTTAAAGAGCGATTAACCACGAATGAAGCATATTGTTATTCTTGTCTTGGATCACTTTATAAACCCACAAAATTTCATTCAAATTCGTAAGTTACGGTTCGTGGTGTTTCCTTGTTAGAATAATCTGTTGTCTCCAATAAACGTCTCACTTATTAATAATACCTCTTAAATACCTCGCTGTTGAAGGTGTAAAACAACTATTACATCACACTCTATTACTCACAGTCACTGACCAATTTCATCTAGCAATGAGTAAGCTGTTTATTGGGTCGTAAGTGTTATAGAAATATATGTGGCAATTCACGTCGTAAATTTCTCACTTAAACGGTAAAAACTAATATATGTATACACTATAGAGCATAACTATAGTAGTACTACAGTTTTCAAGGCTTTTGGTTTTATCAAATATGACATCAAAGAATATTATTATCAAGTATTATATTTAATTTCTAAATTTGTTGAATTGTGATATTATTTCTTAGTTTATTGATATATTTTTTACAAAAGTTCGGCTCCGATTGTCGGCATAACGCTCGCCAACAGCGGCTCATTCGCAGTTTTACGCTTCCAGAAAACGCACGCCTGAGTGCTCATCCAAAGAAGTCCTGAATCGCACACGGCACCCAGGCGGCACATCAAAGTGCAACACCAATCATTTCTCCGCACAACAATATTCATATATTTTAAATCATTTTATTTCACACAAAATTACTGCGTGAAATAAATCTGTAAGAATGTTATAGAAAATTCATTGTATTTGTTTCTAAAAAAAATATATTCAATGAATTTAAGCAACTCTATTACTTGTAAGACTGCCAGCAATTTTTCATCAATTTTTTCACCATGCGTTTATAATACTTAAATCTTTCTCAAATTTGAAACAACAAATGATCATAGGTGTTATATACAACAAGCAATATTCTTGATATTTATACTCGTTTAAATAGCAGATCCTTGCGGTATTCAGCTCTGGACTTTTGAAAATTATATGCGGTGTTCGTCCGAAAATCATCGGTCGTGAATGTGTTAAAACGATTTTCGATTACATTTCGTCATTATACGTGGAAAAATTCAATGATTTTCATTTAAAGTCCATTATACAGGGTGGGTTGAAAATCGTAGTACAACCGAATATGGACTGATTCTAGGATAAAAAAAAAGAAAATATTTTGGTGTAACATTTTCTCATCCAGATCTCCGTTTTCAAGAAAATCGACTTATTTATGCAGCAACGAGCACAATTTCAACAATACTATATGCATACTACTGTATTGTAGCACTGTACTAGTAAGTAATAAAAAAGAATAAAAAATAAGTAATTCGTAGAATCACTTTGTATTGTTTTATCCACACAATCATGAATATTTGTAAACACTGTCCCAGACAGAAACCACAGCAGTAGAATATACGAGACAAGCAAATTGTACTAAATATCTTAAGCAAAGCAGATGAGCAGTTAAATAGATTGGATGAGATATGAGTGATGTGGGCGTGAATAAATATTCTATTGTAAGGATTAAAGTAACCATACAATGTGTTTGGTTGCGTCACAACGTCGACGATGAATTTTGCGACGATAAGATGAGTTAAGACTTCGAACTAGTAATTTTGCAAAATCTAGTGAAGCCTTTCGAAGGATGCGATATATATGTAGTGGACAGTATTAATCTTTGGATGGACCACACACAATATTGAACAACGATATATTTCTATTAGAACTAGTTTAACAAAATATGTTACAATATTAATGTCTATGTCGAATGTGTATAATAATATGTAAAAATGATTGTATGTTAACGATTGTAATAATGATTCTGAAGTACATATCTGTGCATGTTATTTTATAAACTTGATGTGTGTTTTTATTCGCTGTTTAAATGTGTAGTGGAGGTGGTTGAAGTGCATTGATTGAGTTTTTGAGTATTTCGAAGGTGACTGTCATGTCGAGAAGGTAGAGAGATTGTTATTAACCATTTGTTATATTGTAAAGTCGAGTCATGGTTTATTTGGTCGGTTGGTAGGCTGCCGCTTCTAGTGGTGATATGAGAGAATTTCCGAAATAAGTGTAAATTTGCAAGCCGTGTCGACTAAACCTTTGCTTTGAACAGATTTAAGTTTTTACAACCGAACACAATGTACGACCATGCTTGAGATAAAATAATTCAAAATAATTCACTTTTCGCCATGGAGGCGGTCGAATAATGCGAAAACTTATTCCTAGCACCATCGGGTGATGGGACTACTTCGATTTTCTTAGGTGTGCACTTGTATCGTTCGATTTCTGCTTTTTATCGAGACAGAATGCTTCTTGGACATCGTGGGTGGGTTGTGTAGTCAGGGTGGAGGGTGATTTATGACTTCAGCCAGGACGAGGTCCTTCGGGATAGGGGAACGGCAAAACAAGAAACACGAGCGGAGGGTAATAATAGTTTCTTGCAGTTCCACAGCACTGGACACGGAGAAAGGGTAATCCCGGTGTCACCATAAATTCCAATGATAATAATTACCGCGCCTCTTTACCCACCTCTTTCTCTGACAACCCCTCCGAGTATGTTTCCGACACGGACCCATCGCATAATTTTTGCCGGCGCGCAACAATGTGCCACGAAACAGAATCACGCCATATTGTTGTAATTGCTGTACGATCGTAAATTTCTGCTGTGTATTCCGTGTAAATGGCCAAAGGAGGAATAGAACGTTCCGAACGGAAGGTTAAGAAATTGAATATTCCTCATTTTTTCTTTTTCTTTTCTTCTTTTATATAGAACTTCAGATACCATAATCAACCCTCTTGTAGTACTTTTTCTCTTTGAAAAATTCTACATATTCATAATATTCTTTAGATTATTTAACTATATTCCACCTACGAACACAAATATTTGTTGTATCATAAGAAACGAAGGAAACACTTATGTGGCTTGTTTCGGCTGGAACACCCTGTATTTGTTTATGTGATTTGAGGAAGTACATCTGACGATAATAAAAACTAGCGTACAGTGACTGTTTCGCGGGCGAAACGACCATAATCACATGCAGTATACAGCGATCGTTTCATCGCGAGCGACTATAATCATTGATAACAGCGAATTAAAAGAAGATTTAATACAGCTATGGTTAAAAGAACATTTCATACGAACCAATCTGATACCGATATAAAACGACAGACTTTAATATAAAAATGAGTAATTCAAATAAGAGGATATTAAACTGGGTCGAGAGTATACTGTTCACATGTTTCTTTTCGAACGTTTAAAACGTAACAAAAGTTTATTCAGAAAAACTGGTAAACGAATGGAACAACAGTACACCCGGTAAATAATTAAATTCAAGCGGTTTATTTATTTTCACAGAAAGTTTCGGGTACAAATAGCGACAATATTTACTCGCGTTGTTTCCAGAAAACAAATGCGGAGGCTGGCGCGTTTTAACGCTGGTCAACGAAAGGCAATTTAAATCGATGCAAACTAATTCGAAAGAAAGTTTTGTGTCTCCCGTTGGGTCGATCGGTGTGTTTTCGAAACAAGAAGAACAAAAAAAAAAAAGAAAAGAAAGGAACAAACAAGCAAAAGAAAAAGAAAAGGAAAAAGAGAAAAGAAAAGAAAATGCTTGTGAATTCCATGAAGATTCGCCAAGTTGTCGGGATTATTTTCAACCTGGTTTACCGTCCCAACGGAACTGCTGCAAATCAATGCGTTCTACTGGAAACGTAAATTACGTTTCGAAGGGACGAACGTTCAAATTCGGTCAGGCCTCTCTGATCTGCAGCGAGGTTCGCGGTACCGCTGGTAAATGGAGTTAGTTTCCGGAATACCTGGATGCTTCACGCACTAACGAGTTCCTGATGTTCCACGTGCCGCAATCTCGGACCGCAGCTTCGTTAGACGGAGATAAAGCGTTGCTGCAGCTAGCTGCAACGATCGTCTGGAAATTGCAACTAAGTGCCACTTCAGAGTCTGTCAGAAATCGTACCGCTTTGTTAATTCACTAACCAGATGTACATATATGTATGTATGATTGTACTGTCCGATGTGTCGAATGTGTGAATGAAGAACAATATTCTTTATAGTTTGTATAAAAATAATCGAAATTGTATCGAGGTTGTTTAGATTTCAACTACAGTCACTCTAATTAATACTTTGACGGCCGTTGTTATGTTTGTGTGATTTCGTTCAATCAGAGTTTGTAGCTGGCGTCATATATTTGTGATTTCATTCATACAACCAGATGAACAAAGGACGAATTGATTTTCACGTAATGATTAATAAAATGCAACTTTAAAAATCAAAGATAGTCAAGGACGCATTTGCACTATTTGTTTTGCTTTTTTTAATTCGTTTGGATTTTTGTCTTCCAACGTTTGTTTTCAAATATGTGAAAAATACTGGCGATAAGATTCTCTGATTTTCACATAAATAATGAGAAAATGCAAATTTAAAAATCAAAGATGGTCGAGGACGCATTTATTCTAGCTGTTCTTTTTATTTGTTCGATTTCCTGTCTGCAAGCATACTGTTTAGTCTATATAAGATTGCATACTTATTTCTACAACATACTAATAATACAATATTACAAAATGTTAAATGTATTTCTTTTATTTCTGCCTTTGTATGACCCTGAAAACCATAGTATACTAGATGGTTGAACTCGTCTTAATGCCCGCTTACAGATGATGTAAAAAATTATGTAGCATTCCATTTAAAAAAAATAAGGTCACTTTTGTTTCTAGAAAAATATTAAAAATACAAAAAGTTTAGATACACTATCATATTGCTAGTAAAATATACTACAAATTCCTCCTCTTCGATTTTTTTTTCTAACTGTGATGCCCGGTTGACTCCAATTCCTCGGATATCGGAGCAAATAATGCGGTAACATTAAATTTTAATCAATTACAGATCGTCGTTACGTACAAACAGAACTTTATTAATGTGCAGTATGTGACATGCGCGTGATAGAACAGAGATTGAGTCGAGGATGGAAAAAAATGTAATATGTACGTAATATAAACCCGCCAAAATAAATAAATAAATAAATAAAAGGCACGAGATTTCATTTGCTTCAACCTAATAGTTATATACAATAATGCAAAGCAATGGTATAGCAATAAATAAATGAAACGAAGATTCGATTTCCAAGTCGTATGGAATTATCAAACGTTAAGCATTACACATTTTTCAATAAAAATATAAATTAGGAATACAAAAGTGTTAAGTATCTCTTGGGTCATCAATGACCTAGGTTGCTTGTGGAGAGTTAAGATACGATATCATTTAAAATTCCTGTGTTTCCTTTCTAATTTGACTTCTAGATATACATAGATTTACATATCATTACCTTCACTTCCTAGATAAAACCTTTTGATTCAATTAATTTAACAAACGTACAATTTGCGCACAAAGTGCTGTGTCTGCGAGAAAGGTTCAACAGACGTAGCCAGGCAACAAAGAGCCCTACGTTGCGCCGTAAAATAATATTGCGTAGAATATACTCCGACGATACTTTCAGACGCAACATGTCATTTCTACGGAATAAACACACGCTAACTTGATAATACTGAAAATCGTCCACTACTCCCACTTACGTATCTCCTTTCATAAAATCTACTAAATACAAGTAAAAATCGATCATAATCAACATAAATATTCTTTATTCATTACTAGAAAATATAACTAGAAAATAGAAAAGTTTGTGGAATAATATGAAAGAAATAGTAACATAATAGTAATATATAACAATAAGGATAGTCACACCAAAAGTCATCCATCTATTTTTATTCTTAAAACTTAAATGTTAACTTAAAAAGAAACGTAAATTTAGAATTTTGTTGGCTGTTTTTGAAAACAGAACAAGTGTATATTCTCAAATGTCAAATTCCAATCAGTTCGAGCTCAGATGACATGAAGGAAATTCTAAGCATTAACCTTGGGTGTAATTGTTAATTGATGTTTATAGAGTGCATAATTTTCCATTTTGATCATTTTTGTCCTACTCTAAAATTATTCTTGAAAAAAGTATTTTTCGCTGTAACTTTTTAACGATGCAGAATCGGAAAGAAAATGTTAATCTTGCCAACATTTATCAAAATAACGAAAAATTAACACAGTACCATTCAAAAAAGAACTGAGAGTTGTACTCTTTCCATCCCTAGGAAATTCATCTCCGGAAGTTTTTATACTAAAATATTAGCCCCTTTGGACCATTTAACTTGTCCAAATTTCAAGCCGGTACTGCTAATAGTTTCGGAGAAAACATTGTAACGTTTTACGTGGATCACCCTGTATACGCTCTGGTGATAATGGCCAGGAAAATTGCTCGTACATATACGCTAATGATGCAAATGGGTTAACGAGACGAACACCTCTCACTTCAATTTCAAATTGAGATCAAATACCTCTCCACTGAACGTGCTTCCCGAAACAAGAAATTCTGAGGGAACCCGTGAGACAAAATTTCTTAAATGATGGCATAAAAATGCAATTCACAATACGAATGAATCTGTATTACGATCTTAACGATGAAATGCTTTTCCAAGAGCCTGGTTCAAAGGGAGTTTTGAAACTTCATTTGCTCGTGTACTATAACAGAGTTTAAAATGGTGGTATTAAACAAAATGCTGACGCGTTGAGAAAGTGACGTCCTACTGAAGGTAGAAACGTTTCGAGGATGAGGGAGAAGCAGGTGTGGGTTTATACAAGACAAGCATTTCGTTGCATAATTTCAGTCTTAAAGCGTACTTTATTAAAATAACAACCATGGAACAAAGTTGAGTCAACCCGGTTTAGGGTCGGTATGAAAGCTACGTTCCGATATTTAATAGGTCACTGCTTTATTACAAAGACACACCGTCCAAATATTATAGTAAGAAATATAAAAAATATATATAACTCTACCGCTTATTTTACGAGATAACGTATCGCTTATTAAGTACATAGTATATCACATTCACCTGAGCATTTGGTTTGTTCAATTCTCTTTGGTGTAAAAATAAATACTTTTCGCTCTTTATTTTCGTCTGACAGAAAGTTACAGTTTCTGTTAAACAACTTTCATGTACACTGTCCTAGTGCTTTATACGCTAGATGTCTCGTGTATAAGTGTCACCACGAAGTTTTAGTAATTCTACTGAACTTCATAATAAGTTTTTGTAGACAAAGGTTGAAGTATGTTTAAGCGTTTTCCATATCTCTGATTAACGAAAATCGTACACGCTTAAATATATGCTTATCCAAACAAAGAACTATATCAACTTCCACAATCGCCATACGTATTTCGACAACCATTAAATATTTCTCTCAACAATACTTACTTCAAAATAACTTATAATTCTCGAAATCGATGGAAGCTAAAAAATCCCGGTGCACTTGACTCACGTCAGGCACAGTGATCCCTGTGTCTAATTTTATATTCAACTGTTGCTCCAAGCTGAACATGTACATTGACACGTTTTCCTTGTTCTCTTTGCCGATCGCGCGTTTCGCATTTCTCGCCCGGCTTTGACGCGTCTCCGGTACCATCAGATCTTTCATTTTCCTCTCAGTGAAGTTCATTCGATTACTGTTGTTGTTACTTTGCTCCCGCAACGGTACTTCGCATTCGTGCGTCACGCTTGTCGTCCTGAACCGGTGCAAAAGAAGCTTCTTCGCTGGCAATTCGAGCGAGAACGAAGTAGAGACGGAGGACGTCGAGGAGTTCGAAACTTTCTTACGACCGTTCTCTACACCTTCACCCTCAGAAACCGCCTCTTCGATGTTACGTTCCGACGAGATCGCAATCTTCATACTTTGATTCGCCTCTTCTTCCAACATCGGTTCGTCCTCCGTTTTGTTTACGAAGTTGGACGAAAACAATCGCCTCCAGTGTGACTTCAATCGCCGATCTGAGAGGAATCTTATCAGCGGTATGTTCTCTATATCGATTTCGCTGTATGTCACTGAATTCTTCACCCTCACGTTCCATTGTGATTCTTCTTGGTGCTGGTCCACGCATATACTCTTCTGCGTGATTCTCGATCTTAGTTTCAGGCGACAGGAATTATTGGTTACTCTCTCGCGTTCCTTGCGAATATTGTCATTTGTGTCACAGGTGATCTTATACTTGAGCCTGGAGATGAACGTGTTCATCCTTTTCCTGGGATGCCTTTGCTCGCAGTGGAGATAGTAATCTCCCTTTGTCACGAATTTCCTTCCTGTAAGCAATGGAAAAAGTAAACCGTGTTTAGTGTTGATATTGGAACGAATCGGTTCTCTGAAGTTTATTTCGTTTTGATAAATCTGAGTTTCGGTGCGTGAGGACGAATATAATTTTCGGACCACCGTAAGCGGTGAATGGTGCCTAACGAAACTGACACCGGTGTATTATTACAAACGGCTGCGGAAAAGAAAGACGGACGCTTTTTATGTAAGCGACGCGTGCGGAGTCTGTGGTCCTCGAGATGGTTAGGATCGCGTTTTGTTTAGAACGTGGCGAAGATAATCGGGAAATAGGAGACGAATGGCTGTAGTGTTTATGTATAAAATGATCTTTTGTCGCGATTTACCGACGCATCTTCGTGCTCTTAACTTTATCAATACTTTGTCTGAACGTGTACATTACAAACTCTGGTGAATACAGGGTGGTCTATTTGACACTAAGTTTACGGATTTTTCTTGTATACATATTTCTATGAATAATCGAGCAAACGCAACTCCAAATTTTTCTTCAGAAAATGTTAAATATAATACCGTTAACTTATTTATAAATTCGGATATAAGTATTCTCGTGTCGTTCCACTAATAAAAGTCAGCAAAAATTACTGGGAAGTAATAGCAATAGTTTCTGCGATTTTGCTTTCGAAATTTCAAATTCGTCAAATTGAAGAATCCCGTAAATCTAGTATTAAATAAGACCATCTAAATATCTCTTCAAGTGGTGATGCAGAAAATATTTCTGACGTAGTTTGCATGGTTTGAAGAAACGAATCAGGAGGAAAAAATTTGTTATGGATTTTATTTTTTAATGATTTGTGTGTTTTTTTCGGTACAACTACAATTTTTTGTATCGCATAAAAGGACTTACCAAAAATGTACTAGGGTATAAAAGTTGCGTCTTCTCTCGATTTATTGTTTTAGTTGAACAGATTTTTCAATATGATCAACAATTTAGAAAATAATAGAAAATCGATTCTTTTAGCATTTTATTGATTATTTTAATGTTTAAGGGCACGTTCTTTTAACACATATTGGAACTATAAGTAACAAACACTGGAATTAAAGACCGTAAATAATTAGGTGTTATATTGAAAGTAGCAAATGGATTCTAACCAAATTCGGGTGATTTTCTTTTACGAATTCAAACAGAGACATAGTGCAGTAGAAGCAAGGTAAAATACTAATGCATTTGGATAAATAAATTTAAGCATTTAAATAATTTTTTAGCATAAAAGAAGCGCTCAATAATGAGGCGATAATTAAATACGTTTAATTAATTTGTTGCCAATATTCAAATTTTTATAATAATACCCTAAATTTATTTGCAATTCGTTAGCAGAGATGTATTGAACAAGCTGGAGTTTATTTTAGTTAAACAAGTTTAGTTTTGATTACGTTAGTGAGGTTGAAAGTTTCGTTTCTATATTTGGCATTTCATGTACAACGATCTAATAATAATCAATGTAATTCATAAATAACAAAGACGTTATAGTAGTGCCCGGGTATATAACAGATATTTTTGTATTTGCAAGTAAATGCAATTGCTTATAAACGTATTTTGACAAAATAATTTTCTCGTTGTAAAATCGATATATTTTTGTACAAAAAACGCGTAATCGCAAGACTGCGAATTTTTAGGCATTTGTAGGAAATTTAGAGGTGCAAAATTGCATAGAATTCACGTAATATAAGAAACTATATTTTTATAATACTTGGTAGATAAAATAATTTTCTATCAAAGTTCCATATTTTATATTATATTCTCAAAAATATGAATTTGCATAAAAATTCGCAAACCAGCGAACGCTATTATTTTTCTATCGTGTTAAAAAGTATAGAATTCAGTCTGTCTCTAAAGTACAAAAGCCGTAATATTAATCCATTTTTACACAAAAAAATACCTGCATAGCATTGTTTTTCTATTATGCTAAAAAGTATTGGAAAAGGATTCAGTTCAGTCTGGCTCTCAAGTACAGACCTAACCTATTAACTGGATGCACCTTTCATACAAAAATTGAATCTCTCTAGATTATAATTAAAAATTAGGAAGAATTAGACGCAGTAATTTCATTCTGATTATTGCAAACATAAATATGAAAGTGTAATATTAATATACCTACCCTAACTTGAATATGTGTACGATTAAAAATGATTAAAAATTTGAATATAACGTGCGATACGGGGGGTGTAATTTCAAAATTATTTTAGGTAAAATTATTCAGGTATTTAATTATATAGTATGACATAAAAACGATTAAAAATTAGAACTGCTTGTTGCCAATTTGAATATGACGTGTAGCATGAGGGATGCCATTTAAAAATGATTAAAAATTATAACTGATTGTGTCATTTTGATTATTGCCAATATAAGGTAATGTGTCCAAATCCAACCGGAGCTTATATTTACATTCCATCCTCGAACTTTTTTGTTGCATGTCACATGAACTTAAAATTTTCTGTATTCGCTCTAGAAATTTTATACAACACATAGGAAGTATAAAAAGTACATTTTCTTCGTTTAATCTTCGCCTGGCGAATACAGGATCCAATCCGTATAAATAGACGAATGCCAACAGTCGTTTCAGTTTACATTATAAAAGAACGAGGAAAATGTAACAAATGCATAAAACATGTTTGTAGTACAGCTCTTATTATCCAAGTATCCCAGTACTCGGAGAACTCATTAGAACTGGAACTCCGGTTCGAGGACCAGATAGGAGTGCGAGTACTCGAATGTCCGAACTTGAATCTGAGTACTCGAATATTCAGATTTGAGTTTTCCTTTTTAATTACTCAAATACGAAACTATTCTTATATATTTGACTCCAAATTAAATAGAACAAGTTTAATGGCATTCATTAACACAATGAAACTTCAATTAACCAATATAAATGTATCTATTTCTAAATATATTGTAAATAAAATGTTAATAAATACATTATTTTTCACATTCTTCGATTTTAATTATTTACTCAAATTTTCCATGACTAACAAAGGCTAACACACAAATCCAGATATTTAGATTTCAGCGTGAAAACTGAGTTATAATAAACATTTCAAACATACGGAAATGTTGAAAAGAATAAGCATCCGAGTACTCAGATAAATTCAGCTACTGATCTTTCAATTGAGTGGGTATGCGGGTACTCAAGTTCGGATGGCCGTATATTCGAGTAATAGTAAGAGCTCTAGTTTGCAGTATTCGTAGAATACGCAAGAAACATTTTTAAAACGAAGCAGTCTTAAAATCGCCATAACAGAGCTTATTGATTCTAAAAATAAGGACTTTTTTAAGAAACCCGTTCATCCGTTAAAATCTCGTTGAGAAAAGTGTATTGAAGCAAATGGATCTTGTTTTGATCAAACAAACCTATTTTGAAAAGAGATATGGACTCTTTAATATTCATTTCACCACTAAACTGCATTCGACGTGTATACTTGTCGTTGCTTGATTTTAATTATCCATGCGGTGAAGGATTTTTAAAACTACATTCCGCAATTAACTGGTTGAAAATCCGACATTTCATATACACCAACTTAATGTAAGTATTCTAATTATAGTTCGAACACTTTTCAAAACAGTGTAACTATTTTTAAATTGAATTAAACGGTTTGGATTTTCCTTGAGAATTTATAAGAACTAGTGTACTAGACAAAGTTTACAAAAGTTTTGACAAACTTGCAATTTACAGGAATCGTGCAAAGAATTGTAAACGTCACTGTTTACAAACTTTTTATCGGAGCTTGTGGTCTAAATTTAAAACACGTTTTGAGAAATCGGTTGAGGTAGAAATGAACGACAGGTATCAAAGGATGTAACAAATTTTCCGGTGATTATAGTTATAGGCTTAAAGTTGTGAAACATTGTGATTTTCATAAATTTTAACCGTTTGTAGCTTACAACAACGTTAATCGATTTCGATGAAACTTTTAACACCTACAGTTAGGAACAAAAGTATTGGCACACCTGTCTCTTAATTATAGAAACGCATATAAATCAAAGAAAAAACACAATATTAGGTTAATTTCTTTTATTAATCAGAACTATTGGGTCTATAGTTTAAGAATATTACAGATATATTTATACTGATTAATTACAAAACAAAAAAGAATCATAAAATACACATTAACGGCAGTTTTCAATGAAACAAAAGTATTGGCACACTTACAATTTTATCGTATATTATTAGGTATTTTATACAGTCAATATTTTGTGTGTAATCCCTTATTGTTTATAACTGCTCTCAATCTGTCTGACATGGAATGCACTAATTTTTTTGTAATTTCAGGGCTTATTTTATTCCATTCCATCGTCAATATTTCTTTCAATTGTTGTCTATTCGTTATGTTGTGTTTTTTAATACATTTTCCCAAATGAGCCCAAAGATGTTCTATGGGGTTTAAATCTGGGGATTGTGGTGGGGTTGGTAACAAATGAGGGGTATTGAAAACGATCCATTGCCGTACCAAATAAGCGGTGTGTTTGGGGTCATTGTCTTGTTGAAAAACAAATTGTCTCCCAAGATTTAATTTTTCCACGCTTTTTCTTACATTATTTTTTAAAATGTCTAAATAGACATATTTGTCCATTATATTGTCAATGAAAACAAGTTCACCGACACCACTTGAGCTCATGCAACCCCAGACCATCACTCCACCACCCCCGTGTTTAACAGTATTCTGAACGTTCTTTGGGTCTAGTTCGGTATTAGATCGTCTCCAAACTAAAGTGCGTCCATCATTTTGAAAAATATTAAATTTAGACTCATCAGAAAAGAGTACTGTGCTCCAAAAGTCGTTTTCTTTTGTAATATAATCATTTGCAAACTTTAATCTTTTTTCTTGATTGATTTTACTTATAGTTGGCTTTCGTCTTGCAACTCGCGATCGGTATCCTGCCTTGTTTAATATTCGACGAATAGTTATTTTGTGTACTTCTTTATTAAAATTTTCGTTTATATATGCCGCTATTTCCGATGCAGAACTAGTTGGTTTTTCTTTTACAATATTAACAATTTTTCTCTTTTCCCGTACACTCAATTTTTCAGGTCGACCACATCGCACAGCACTTACAAAATTTTCTGTATTAGAAAAACGTTTAATAATACTTCTAATTGTAAAACGGCTTCTATTGACTATATTTGCTATAGACGAGTACGAATGTCCTTCGTTAAACAAATGTAAAATAATTTTTCGCTCAGTAACAATCGTTTCTCTCGCTTTGCGTCCCATTTTGCACATTTTCACGTTAGCTTTTGTAAATAATTGAATAACAAGTAAACAAATGAATGCTATCAAAATTAGGGAGTTCCCCGGAAAGAAACAGCGTGCCAACATTATAAAAATTTCATTCTAGATTCTACACAAAAGCGTTTTATTTCAATGTGCCAATACTTTTGTTTCATTGAAAACTGCCGTTAATGTGTATTTTATGATTCTTTTCTGTTTTGTAATAAATCAGTATAAATATATTTGTAATATTCTTAAACTATAGACCCAATAGTTCTGATTAATAAAAGAAATTAACCTAATATTGTGTTTTTTCTTTGATTTATATGCGTTTCTATAATTAAGAGACAGGTGTGTCAATACTTTTGTTCCTAACTGTATATAACCGACTTAAATCCACAAAACATACATTTAAAATTTTCACTACAGACTTGGATAAAATAACAACTTTTATATAAAATTGTTTGCACAAGTCATTGCGTATACTAATCCTAAGTTCCTGGAAAAAATCGAATTGTTTAGTTCAATTTTAAAAAAGTTGTACAATGAAAACCGGACAATACGAAGAGACCCCTACGGTAGAAAATGAATTGTTTTTTTTTTAAATAAATAACGTTATAATTACCGCAACAATAGCGTAGTCTTCGATTTTCGTGAATCCTCATCTTGTGACGTTCCACGTTGAATTGTCGTTTACTCGAGTATTTGCACCCGGAGCAAGTGTACACCGTCGGCTCCTTTGTCGTTCTCTGTCTACCAGGCGCATCTTTGTGCCGATAACTGTGATTACGCATTAGTTTATTGCTACGTGTAATATTGTATCGGTGTAAAATGCGAGATTTCATTTCACGGCACAAAACAAAACACGAAAAGATGAAAATGAGTAATGAATTCTGTATTCCATTTTCTTTACGAAATGTGAATATACTTTGTCAATTGCGAAAAATATTTGCTTAACCTGTTAACTGTGAAAGACGAGTTAACTCGTCGTTGGTTAATCGATATTTAGAACAATACAACGATCATGTTAGATTGATAGTTTATGTACAAAGATCATTTTCACATTTACCAAGAATCGAAATGAAGTGATTTTTTTGTTAATTATCATAAATTTTCGGTTATTAAACTGCAGATATTTAACTTCTGTCTTAAAAGTGTGAACTCAGCTAACAGGTTTACGAATGTCTTTCCAACGAAATTTCACGATTAATTCCGTTATACTGGATTACACAAGAGTGAAACGACACTAGAATACGTTGCATCGCTGTTCACCAGTTGCAACGTTAACGATAAAACATGAAAATCACGGTGAAACACTTTGCAAACGTGAAATTTTAATAATGGAATCATTAGCAGAGTTGTAATTTGAAGCTGTCACGTGAATATATAGCGATTCTATACGAAAATCTTAATAAATCTATTCTGACGTAAAGTGATCATACTTACACATTGTTATAGATAATTTGATTTTTGCAAATTCTCATTGCTCACGCACGGAACACTCGATTGTACGTATGAAAAATATGTAAGAATAACATCGAGAAGTCACAGCCGTTGTTCTATTGTCACTTGAAATCTGAATCGATCTTCTCCACGCGCGAACCGATGATCAACTGAAGCGGTGCGCTAAGGGAAGTTCAAAAGGATCACGTTTGACAGTATCGATGACGAAACACACGTATATTCAAAAGGCGGTATCCACTTCTTCTCACTTACGTTTCATTTACGTTTCATCACGCTTTGTTTGATCCTAGGGTCGGCTATTTCCGAGGATATTAAAAACAAAAACAAAAAAGAAAGATTGGGAAATAAACGGGGAAACATTGTTGATGTCTACGCCTTTCATTTTTCTGTATTTTTCAATCTAAGTTACTAGTAAATTACAATTTTTCTCTTCGTTTGCCGAATAAGAATTTATCATTTGCACCGGATATCAAGCTATTTCCGTTAAGAGTGATAGTATACGAAACAGGAAGTACATTCCACAGGTTCTTTCATGAATACTGTTCAATGAACTTATTGAATAGTGCACGTTACGTATCATTGTTCGGTGAAGAACGCTCACTACGTCTCTGAATGTGCTAATACCTCAGTACATAGAGATTAGGGGCTATTGTCTTGGTCTAATAGTTCCATGTAGGCATAATTAATAATACATCACCCATGCCAGGACGTGTTGGGTGGCTGTCAGCAATATTCCACGGTTCATCGGCTGCCTCGCTATTCGGCAAACTGCATTACCTGATTAAACCAAAGATCAGATTATGAATCCCGTAACAATTATGTAAGGGATGAATACGTTGTTCAACCGTGTTGCATTTGTGCGTGTACAAGACACATGTATTCCGCGATAACTGAAGATTTTAATGTAAAAATTGAGCATCATCATCTTTGTCATAGTTTGATTAGAAATTTACTAGACTATTTTTTTTCTTTTCCTCTGTTTAGGAATTATAAAACGACCAGACAAATTTCAGGTCAGTTCGTAAATTCACGCGCATTTTTGAGAAATTTCAAAGCAATGCAAAAGAAACCCGATGTATCGAATGTTCTACCGTCGAATATCCGTACGATGGACTCGACGAAACATGGGATTCGTCTTGAAAAACGTGAGACGATGAGGAAAGTCGGAGGAAAAATCTAACATCGTCTCGAACGATCGACGAAAAAAGAATAAAAAGGCCACGTTAGAAATCTCAAACGATAGATTCTAACAATGGTTTCGATACTAAAGTCGTCTCGTTTGCGTTCCGTAATGATTGTTTAAGAATGTTCAAGCTCGACCATGTTGAATAGCTCTTAGTGAATGACTTGTTTCGATGAATTCGAATGAACGACTGTCTCAGATAACTCGTAGAGAACAATTGTCTCGATCGATTTAGAAAGAACAAGATTTCCTCTTTAGCCGTTTTTCCCGATCGCTGCTAAAAAGGGTGACAAGCTGATTAGTAGCAACCGCAATGTTAATTACCAATCAGCATGTCTGACAGATATCGCGAAGGTCCTTCCAGTGCGTCCTTAACACTCGTTTTCCTGGAAAAGTGGGGCGATACCTCGGACGTGCGATGTGCCGAAGGTTTGACAACGGTCTAAAATTTCCGCCAAATCCGACCCAACATTTCTTTACATGATTAGAATCCGTTGTCGAAACGACCCTTAAGAAACCTTTCGTTTTATGACACATCTTCGGCTAATGAGAACAAAAATTAAGAGTTTACGCGACTGTTTTGTAAAGAAAACTAATTTCTCT
This sequence comes from Anthophora plumipes, assembly GCA_951804975.1. Lineage (NCBI taxonomy): Eukaryota > Metazoa > Arthropoda > Insecta > Hymenoptera > Apidae > Anthophora > Anthophora plumipes. The sequence goes on from OX638120.1 coordinate 11,518,664, forward strand.
CGGCGAGAAATACACAAAATTAAAATAATAATACGCGGACTTTGTTGTCTCTAACAACAGCCTTTCTTCACGAGCGTCTTCGAAAGGAACACAATAGATAAGAAAAAGCCAAAAGTGGAGACCCTCGCGACGTAAACTGATCATCCAATAGATTCAGATGTTCAAATCGTCAATTTTACGGAACGTTAGTTATCCAGTGTTAATAGGTGAACTCGAGTTAATAGGTTAAGGACACGCGATTCCAATTGCGCGTCTTGCATATATTTCCCTCTTGTAAAACAAACAACCGTTCGCGCGCCGACAGTGAAAGTGATGTAAAATGTATAAGCTATTTATACAAACAGTTGGAATTGGTGCGAATAGCCATGGCTCGAGAGAGAACAAATAAATTTAGCGGCGAGTAAGAGTAACAAATACAAAGTAACACCCGGCGCTAGTTTCACGAATGATAGTTCCGTCGGTTAAAAGCATGTCGTGTTTAGGGGTTCTACGAGTGTATATATACATATATATGCATATATATATGTATATATACATATATCCATATCTTCTCTGTGTCCACAACGAAACCATCAGAAACTCGGTCAAGAAGCATCGAGGAAAACACTCGGTTACGCTCGCGTTGTGAAACGAGCTTGAGTAGGAGAGAAGTGGGTACTTTAGACTCGTTTAGGTTCCTCGACGTTGCTCCCTTGCTCGTAATATCCTCCGGATATCCACATGAAGTCGCAACGGCCGCGCTTTCGCACAAGTACCATCTCATTTTTCGACCATGATCGTCCGCTTCATTAAATTTATTAGAGTATCCTCTACGCTCAAACAATTTTTTTGAATTTCCGCGTGGCGAGCTGAGCACCGTGTCTTTTTCTCTTAGAGAAAGGAAGGCGGGAGTGGAACACAAAATCCTTTTCTCTCTTTCTCTCTGCTTGGGCGTTTATCGCGCGATGATGAAGCTTTCGTAGGGGTAAATGTAGCGTGAATTAATACAGACAGATGGTGGATTTTTCTTTCCGGTGATATAGGAATCTCTGTGGTTGAAGAATGCTCGGAATAATGGAATGTATCTTTTTGGTTTCTTCGGTCTGAATATTGTAGCCGATCGCAGTTTACGGTAACCGATTTCCATGGTCTCATTCAAGTGTGTAGTACAGCCTTTGATTTAATACCGTGGATATTTCGAAAGATATACGAGTGCATTAAGATATTGATTTATCTTATTTTAATTTTTCAACAAATCGTGATGCGCACGGTGAAAATCTTTTGAATTTAGCAGCAGACTTGGGCATTTTTCCAAATAATCGTTGAGATAGTATATTATATTATCTGGTTATATAATGTAATATACTATCTTGAGATCATCGTGTGTTAGTTTTGGTGAACGGACAAATTATTTTTCTCTATCAAATGAAATAATTTTTTATTGTATGTTTTATTCGATCGAATATTTATGCAAATAATTTTTCGAATACTCTGAACATTGTTAACTGCGCCAGAAATACAGGTTTCCGTGTAGTGTCTCACACATTCAAGTTGATACATATTATTGAAGTGTGAGTGTACAGTCACTCACATAATTGAGCGTATACTCGTGTTAGTGACGAAAATTGGCGAGAAAATGAATAAAAATAAATACGTGTGAATCTAAAAACCCAATATATATTTATCCATATAGATCAGTGAACAATTAATAAAAAATTTTTTAATTACATTAACTATTTACTTAAATTGAACTAAAAATAAGAAAATGTTGATATTTTACCAATATCAAATTGAGTGTACACATATTAAAATGATTTATTTGTACAAAATTAACACTTTGTTGTGTAACCCTTTACATCTATAACTGCTTGTAATCGTCGTGGCATTGATTCCACTAGATTTTTAGTTACTGATTCTAAAATATTTTCCCATAAATCTTGAACTTTTATTTTAGCGCCTGTTTTGTTTATTATTTGATAATTTTTCAGTCTAATTTTAAGCTCTCCCCAGATTGAAAACCTATTAAAAATCTTTGGAGTATAATTACAAAAAATGCTTATGACAACTGCTATCAGTATAATTTCATTTATGAATTATCGAACTCGGTGAACGATACGTAGGACTCTATTGAAGAAACTACACTCCAAAATTTGATATTGTCGATATCGAGTCTCATTTTTGATGTGATTCGAAGAAATGACAATAATACTACCCATTAATATAGAAATAGAGAAGAAACTGTTGTTAATTTTGATTTTATTCACCTAAAAAGCGTGTGGCTTTATAGAAAAGGGTCTAGCAGACTAAGAGGGTCAAAAGTGCCCTCCAACTAATTTGTGCGATAAACCATTCGATAGCTTACCAAAGAAAACATTTGACACCAATTTTCAACCCTCTAGCTCGATCGGAGGGGTAGTTGTAGGGTAAATTCGGGTCATCAGCTTTTGGACTATTTTTTCTATTTAATAATACGCAAAAATTCCATAGAGGCACATACTAGGGAATTTTTCAATTTTTCAATTTTTCAATCTTTCAATTAATTTCACAATGGTGTCATACATAAACTTGTCGTTAGTATAGAATTATCATGAAATATTACCAAAAAGTATGGTACCTTTATGAAAAGTTCAAGCAGTGTATACAGTATTATTTCAGTAAAAAACATTCGAACAATTCTATAAAGCATACTTCAGAAAAAGTAATTAACACATGGTTAAGTGTACATTGATTTTTGTTTTTATTATTACCAATAAGAAACTTATCACATTATTTTCCAAACACGGGATAGGTAGAATGTCATCCATGTTACAATTGACCGGAGTAATTATCTCGTTCCATTCGTGTGCCAGCGAGAGTAAGGGTGTATGTGGGGTCGGAGTGTTAACGAACCGGACAATGAGTAGTCACGGTTCGTTAGATACTCAACAACCAAATAATTAGCAAGTGCATTCGGATTCCCATGTGTCTGGATTTTGGACTTGTGTCCTATCTTTGTCAAACTCTACTTTAACACAATCTACCTTTGATATTTCGCATCATATTGAAATGTACTTTATTGTCCTTAAATTTCACGATTTTACATAACACAAAGAACCGATAAATCTATGTATCTTACTTTATCTATCGGTGGTCAAGAGATATTGACTGGTATTGTACCATTGAATAGAACCATCGACAGCCCCGTAATATCGGCGCAACAATAGAAATACAAAACGAACGAGAAATGGCGATAATAGGTTTTTACAAAAATGTTCCGGCGAAATTCCACGCTGTAGAATTATTTTATTTTCTATCTAACAATTTTTGTTTCATCTCTGTTTTCGATCTGAATAAATTCGAAATTCGAATTGTTCCATATACTCTTCTGTTTTTTTTTTGCCTACAATGCTGCATTATACCGTAACTGTGAAATTTTTACGAATCGTGGACGAACCAATCGATATATTATACACGGTGTTTCCGAAATCGTAGTATAGCTAAAAAATAGGTAATTCCTCGTGTAACAGTAAGTCGAAGATAAAGAATAAAGTATAAAAATTTGTTCATATGACGCTTTATCTTCGAGAAAATTGAGTTTCAATCTAACATCACTATATTCTGAAGATAAAATCGTTTTCAATTTAAAGACAGTATCGTATATCAATATAAAAATATAAAGCGTTGTTCTCAGTTCACATTTTTTTTTTTAATCTTATTAACTGTTTTTTTTTCGCGGTGGACAATTTTGAAAATTGTGAGAATAAGCAACGTAGTAACCTGCTCGATAATTTTTATTATGGTAGGATATGTGTGGCTGCAGAGACGTAATGATAAAAACCTCGTTTTTCTACACATATAATTGAACAATTCTCTGGAATTAATTATTTTAATACAAATTATAGTATAATTCTTTGGTTTACAAATTTTGTAAATTATTATGATTTGATTCAAACTATTGAGGAGTGTTTATGCGTTTTTGGGACGTGTCGATATTTAAAATTGACATAAAACCTTCAAACTTGATGTTTATCTACTCGTAGCTTGTAATTAGTACAATCAATTTCTGAAAAAAAAAAAATGATTTAAAACCAGGTCGAAAAGATTAAAATTTTTAGTTCTTTTGAAGTTTATTATTTTTAATTTTTACATTATAATGTTGTGGTATATTCATAGGAAACAAGAATCTTTACGTGTAGTAGATTTTATGTGAAATGTTCTAATTATTTGTGAAAAAAGTATTTTTAAATTCGAAATATTACAATTTCTAACTATACAGAAAAATATATTACCTAATTTAATTCGTAAACTCTACAGACAGTCTTTTTTATGCAATTCTTTTATATAAAGGCAGAATTTACATTAATAAAATATATATTGATATTATGGGATATTTTGGATTTTATTGTACAATATTTTCCACTTTCATTTTATCATTACCTTTGTTAATAATTATTATATTCGTTTAATAGTTATAAAATATAACAAAATCGGATTGAAAGAGTTAAGTCGCTGAGCAAAAATCTGCGCGTGACATTTTCAGCGATTTGGGAACAATTAAAATAAATAAGTCATTGAAACTCTGACTGCGTTATTTACCATTATATCGAATCCTGACTGATACCGGGTATAAATATAAATAAAAGTAACGGCGGGTAGCCAGATTGGGTAAATAAAGTAAATTGCGGCCAGTTTAAGTACCCACGCGTACCTAACGAACGTTCAAACTCGATTCCCTCGAAAACGAGCTGTCGTATGAACAAATTTTATTCTTTACTTTTGATTTATTTTCCCACGAAAAATCACGATTTCGGAAACACTGCGTATATGAAACTAGTGAATTCGTAGTCTGTCATATCTGTCCCTGTTACTAATGAAAATCTCCTGTATTCTCGTCGAAGGTAAAATTGGTTAATCCGATTTCTCGTGAAATTCCCGTGGAAAGTCTAATGAAAATTTGATTTGGCCCATTCGCGAAACGCTTGTTTCACACAGGATACTAGCATCCGAGAGAATTGGAAAGTGTTGTTTATGGAACTATCCTCTAGCCGGTAAATGTGTATTAACGAAATTCTGGAAAATTTGAAAGCACGCCATGTCTCGTTGCTCGAACAACGGATTACCTCCTCGACCCTGTTTATTTCATCATTTGGCACGTGATCAAGGGCACGTTTCATTTTATCGCGATTAACTCTGCCTTTATTGTTTTAACTATTTCAAATGTTCGAACTGTACAGTCGTTTAATTACGTTGGAATATTATTTAACAAATTTTTCATAATTCTTCAACTAGAATATGACGTGAAGTACATTTTGAGAAAGAATAAAAATAATTTCATTTTTGTCTTATTCTAAAATTATTCTTGAAAAAAGTGTGGGAATGCGTGGGCAAATAATAAACGCGGATTTGCTGCGTAGCTTTTTATTGTTTTTCATTGTGCGTGATAGTCGCACGCTCGATACCGTGGATCGTCGTCGACTGGCCTCGTGTCGGGAAGACTGCCCTCGGAATCGATCTTCCAATCGTCCTCTGTTTCCGAGGGCCGTCGACCGTTAGGCCGCCGAATTCGTTGGCGACGGTTGCCGCGTCGGCAACGTTTGATAGTACAATGTTGTGGCGGTACGGCGATGTGCACGTGCACGGGCCGCCACAAAAGTATTTTTCGCTGTAACTTTTTAACGATGCAGAATCGGAAAGAAAATGTTAATCTTGCCAACATTTATCAAAATAACGAAAAATTAACACAGTACCATTCAAAAAAGAACTGAGAGTTGTACTCTTTCCACCCATAGGAAATTCATCTCCGCAAGTTTTTATACTAAAATATTAGCTCCTTTCGACCATTTAACGTGTCCAAATTTCAAGTCGGTACTGCTAATAGTTTCGGAGAAAACAAATTGTAACGTTTAACGTGGATCACCCTGTACACGCTCTGGTGATAATGGCCAGGAAAATTGCTCGTACATATACGCTAATGATGCAAATGGGTTAACGAGACGAACACCTTTCACTTCAGTTTCAAATTGAGATCAAATACCTCTCCACTGAACGTGCTTCCCGAAACAAGAAATTCTGAGGGAATCCGTGAGACAAAATTTCTTAAATGATGGCATAAAAATGCAATTCACCATACGAATGAATCTGTATTACGATCTTAACGATGAAATGCTTTTCCAACAGCCTGGTTCAAAGGGAGTTTTGAAACTTCATTTGCTCGTGTACTATAACAGAGTTTAAAATGGTGGTATTAAACAAAATGCTGACGCGTTGAAGAACTGACGTACTACTGAAGGTAGAAACGTTTCGAAGATGAGGGAGAATCAAGTGTGGGTTTATACAAGACAAGCATTTCGTTGCATAATTTCAGTCTTAAAGTGCACTTTATTAAAATAACAACCATGGAACAAAGTTGAGTCAACCCGGTTTAGGGTCGATATGAAAGCTACGTTCCGATATTTAACAGGTCACTGCTTTATTACAAAGACACACCGTCCGCATGTTATAGTAAGAAATATAAAAAATATATATAACTCTACCGCTTATTTTACGAGATAACGTATCGCTTATTAAGTACATAGTATATCACATTCACCTGAGCATTTGGTTTCTTCAATTCTCTTTGGTGTAAAAATAAATACTTTTCGCTCTTTATTTTCGTCTGACAGAAAGTTACAGTTTCTGTTAAACAACTTTCATGTACATTGTCCTAGTGCTTTATACGCTAGATGTCTCGTGTATAAGTGTAACCACGAAGTTTTAGTAATTCTACTACACTTCATAATAAGTTTTTGTAGACAAAGGTTGAAGTATGTTTAAGCGTTTTCCATATCTCTGATTAACGAAAATCGTACACGCTTAAATATATGCTTATCCAAACAAAGAACTATATCAACTTCCACAATCGCTATACGTATTTCGACAACCATTAAATATTTCTCTCAACAATACTTACTTCAAAATAACTTATAATTCTCGAAATCGATGGAAGCTAAAAAATCCCGGTGCAGTTGACTCACGTCAAGCACAGTGATCCCTGTGTCTAATTTTATATTCAACTGTTGCTCTAAGCTGAACATGTACGTTGCACGTTTTCCTTGTTCTCTTTGCCGATCGCGCGTTTCGGATTTCTCGCCCGGCTTTGACGCGTCTCCGGTACCATCAGATCTTTCATTTTCCTCTCAGTGAAGTTCATTCGATTACTATTGTTGTTACTTTGCTCCCGCAACGGTACTTCGCATTCGTGCGTCACGCTTGTCATCCTGAACCGGTGCAAAAGAAGCTTCTTCGCTGGCAATTCGAGCGAGAACGAAGAGACGGAGGACGTCGAGGAGTTCGAAACTTTCTTACGACCGTTCTCTACACCTCCACCCTCAGAAACCGCCTCTTCGATGTTACGTTCCGACGAGATCGCAATCTTCATACTTTGATTCGCCTCTTCTTCCAACATCGGTTTGTCCTCCGTTTTGTTTACGAAGTTGGACGAAAACAATCGCCTCCAGTGTGACTTCAATCGCCGATCTGAGAGGAATCTTATCAGCGGTATGTTCTCTATATCGATTTCGCTGTATGTCACTGAATTCTTCACCCTCACGTTCCATTGTGATTCTTCTTGGTGCTGGTCCACGCATATACTCTTCTGCGTGATTCTCGATCTTAGTTTCAGGCGATAGGAATTATTGGTTACTTTCTCGTGTTTCTTGCGAATATTGTCATTTCTGTCACAGGTGATCTTATACTTGAGCCTGGAGATGAACGTGTTCATCCTTTTCCTGGGATGCCTTTGCTCGCAGTGGAGATAGTAATCTCCCTTTGTCACGAATTTCCTTCCTGTAAGCAATGGAAAAAGTAAACCGTGTTTAGTGTTGATATTGGAACGAATCGGATCTCTGAAGTTTATTTCGTTTTGATATATCTGAGTTTCGGTGCGTGAGGACGAATATAATTTTCGGACCACCGTAAGCGGTGAATGGTGCCTAACGAAACTGACACCGGTGTATTATTACAAAGGGCTGCCGAAAAGAAAGACGGACGCTTTTTATCTAAGCAACGCGTGCGGAGTCCATGGTCCTCGAGATGGTTAGGATCGCGTTTTGTTTAGAACGTGGCGAAGATAATCGGGAAATAGGAGACGAATGGCTGTAGTGTTTATGTATAAAATGATCTTTTGTCGCGATTTACCGACGCATCTTCGTGCTCTTAACTTTATCAATACTTTGTCTGAACGTGTACATTACAAACTCTGGTGAATGCAGGGTGGTCTATTTGACACTAAGTTTACGGATTTTTCTTGTATACATATTTCTATGAATAATCGAGCAAACGCAACTCCAAATTTTTCTTCAGAAAATGTTAAATATAATACCGTTAACTTATTTATAAATTCGGATATAAGTATTCTCGTGTCGTTCCACTAATAAAAGTCAGCAAAAATTACTGGGAAGTAATAGCAATAGTTTCTGCGATTTTGCTTTCGAAATTTCAAATTCGTCAAATTGAAGAATCCCGTAAATCTAGTATTAAATAAGACCATCTAAATATCTCTTCAAGTGGTGATGCAGAAAATATTTCTGACGTAGTTTGCATGGTTTGAAGAAACGAATCAGGAGGAAAAAATTTGTTATGAATTTTATTTTTTAATGATTTGTGTGTTTTTTCTGTACAACTACAATTTTTTGTATCGCATCCATTTTTGCACAAAAAATACCGGCATAGCATTGTTTTTCTATTATGCTAAAAAGTATTGGAAAAGGATTCAGTTCAGTCTGGCTCTCAAGTACAGACCTAACCTATTAACTGGATGCACCTTTCATACAAAAATTGAATCTCTCTAGATTATAATTAAAAATTAGGAAGAATTAGACGCAGTAATTTCATTCTGATTATTGCAAACATAAATATGAAAGTGTAATATTAATATACCTACCCTAACTTGAATATGTGTACGATTAAAAATGATTAAAAATTTGAATATAACGTGCGATACGGGGGGTGTAATTTCAAAATTATTTTAGGTAAAATTATTCAGGTATTTAATTATATAGTATGACATAAAAACGATTAAAAATTAGAACTGCTTGTTGCCAATTTGAATATGACGTGTAGCATGAGGGATGCCATTTAAAAATGATTAAAAATTATAACTGATTGTGTCATTTTGATTATTGCCAATATAAGGTAATGTGTCCAAATCCAACCGGAGCTTATATTTACATTCCATCCTCGAACTTTTTTGTTGCATGTCACATGAACTTAAAATTTTCTGTATTCGCTCTAGAAATTTTATACAACACATAGGAAGTATAAAAAGTACATTTTCTTCGTTTAATCTTCGCCTGGCGAATACAGGATGTAATCCGTATAAATAGACGAATGCCAACAGTTGTTTCAGTTTACATTATAAAAGAACGAGGAAAATGTAACAAATGCATAAAACATGTTTGTAGTACAGCTCTTATTATCCAAGTATCCCAGTACTCGGAGAACTCATTCGAACTGGAACTCCGGTTCGAGGACCAGATAGGAGTGCGAGTACTCGAATCTCCGAACTTGAATCTGAGTACTCGAATATTCAGATTCGAGTTTTCTTTTTTAATTACTCAAATATGAAACTATTCTTATATATTTGACTCCAAATTAAATAGAACAAGTTTAAGGGCATTCATTAACACAATGAAACTTCAATTAACCAATATAAATATATCTATTTCTAAATGTATTGTAAATAAAATGTTAATAAATGCACTATTTTTCACATTCTTCGATTTTAATTATTTACTCAAATTTTCCATGACTAACGTGTCATACCGAATACTTTACATCTGAACAATAAACAAAGGCTAACACAAATCCAGATATTTAGATTTCAGCGTGAAAACTGAGTTATAATAAACATTTCAAACATACGGAAATGTTGAAAAGAATAAGCATCCGAGTACTCAGATAAATTCAGCTACTGAGCTTTCAATTGAGTGGATATGCGGGTACTCAAGTTCGGATGGCCGTATATTCGAGTAATAGTAAGAGCTCTAGTTTGTAGTATTCGTAGAATACGCAAGAAAAACTTTTAAAACGAAGCAGTCTTAAAATCGCCATAACAGAGCTTATTGATTTTAAAAATAAGGACTTTTTTAAGAAACCCGTTCATCCGTTAAAATCTCGTTGAGAAAAGTGTATTGAAGCAAATGGATCTTGTTTTGATCAAACAAACCTATTTTGAAAAGAGATATGGATTTTTTAATATTCATTTCACCACTAAATTACATTCGACGTGTATACACGTTAATATAAAATTATTCCGGTGCGGTTAACGTATATACTCATCGTGTAAAATAAAAAATTACCATTTACTACAAAAATTCCAAATTTTAGTAAGAAGTAATAAAAATGTCACTTGGTGGTGTGTTTCCTTTATATTACCAATGAAACTGCTATGTATTTTATAAAAAAAGAAAGTTTGATTATTCTCTTTGGTATATCAGTTGTTCCTTGTAAAGCATATTGCTTATTACAAATTCAGTTGATTATTTTCCCCAATGCGAAGTGCCACTTTGGTACCATGCTTTGAAAAAGACTACAGTGAAATCAACTGAATTTTTTAAAATTATTTTTCTTTCTTTAATTTTTCTTATTTATGAATTTTATTAGATTCTGACAATTTTCAAGTTTTTAATAACAACAACCTTTTCAACAATAAATTGTTAATTTTTTATTGAATAAAAATGTAATCCTTCCTCGCGTTGCTTTACTTTTTACGTAATAATAGAAGTATTTACCCTGCATTCCACATGTATACACCTGGTTGCTTTCGATTTCGATGAAACCGATTTCGATAAAATTTCGATTTTAGCACGTATATAACCGACATATGTAAATCCACAAAACATATGTTTAAAATTTTCACTACAAGCTTGGATAAAAAAGTTGCAAAAATAACTTTCATGTTTTTTCACGACCCTTGCATGTTGCGATTTTTTCAAAATCGTTTATACAAGCCATTGAGTATACTGATCCTTTTAAGTTCCCGGAAAAAACCGAATTGTTTAGGCCAATTTTAAAAAAGTTGTACAATTAAAACCGGGCAATACGAAGAGACCCCTACGGTAGAAAATGAATTTTTTTTTTTTTTAAATAAATAACGTTATAATTACCGCAACAATAGCGTAGTCTTCGATTTTCGTGAATCCTCATCTTGTGACGTTCCACGTTGAATTGTCGTTTACTCGAGTATTTGCACCCGGAGCAAGTGTACACCGTCGGCTCCTTTCTCGTTCTCTGTCCACCAGGTGCATCTTTGTGCCGATGACTGTAATTACGCATTAGTTTATTGCAACGTGTAATATTGTATCGGTGTAAAATGCGAGATTTCATTTCACGGCACAAAACAAAACACGAAAAGATGAAAATGAGTAATGAATTCTGTATTCCATTTTCTTTACGAAATGTGAATATACTTTGTCAATTGCGAAAAATATTTGCTTAACCTGTTAACTGTGAAAGACGAGTTAACTCGTCGTTGGTTAATCGATATTTAGAACAATACAACGATCATGTTAGATTGATAGTTTATGTACAAAGATCATTTTCACATTTACCAAGAATCGAAATGAAGTGATTTTTTTGTTAATTATCATAAATTTTCGGTTATTAAACTGCAGATATTTAACTTCTGTCTTAAAAGTGTGAACTCAGCTAACAGGTTAACGAATGTCTTTCCAACGAAATTTCACGATTAATTCCGTTATACTGGATTACACAAGAGTGAAACGACACTAGAATACGTTGCATCGCTGTTCACCAGTTGCAACGTTAACGATAAAACATGAAAATCACGGTGAAACACTTTGCAAACGTGAAATTTTAATAATGGAATCATTAGCAGAGTTGTAATTTGAAGCTGTCACGTGAATATATAGCGATTCTATACGAAAATCTTAATAAATCTATTCTGACGTAAAGTGATCATACTTACACTTTGTTATAGATAATTTGATTTTTCCGAATTCTCATTGCTCACGCACGGAACACTCGATTGTACGTATGAAAGATGTGTAAGAATAACATCGAGAAGTCACAGCCGTTGTTCTATTGTCACTTGAAATCTGAATCGATCTTCTCCACGCGCGAACCGATGATCAACTGAAGCGGTGCGCTAAGGGAAGTTCAAAAGGATCACGTTTGACAGGATCGGTGCCGAAACACACGTATATTCAAAAGGCGGTATTCACTTCTTCTCACTTACGTTTCATTTACGTTTCATCACGCTTTGTTTGATCCGAGGGTCGGCTATTTCCGAGGATATTAAAAACAAAAACAAAAAAGAAAGATTGGGAAATAAACGGGGAAACATTGTTGATGTCTACGCCTTTCATTTTCCTGTATTTTTCAATCTAAGTTACTAGTAAATTATAATTTTTCTCTTCAATCTAGGTTACTAGTAACATAATCCTACTTTATTTTAAATTATTTAGAAGAATGCCGGTCACTTAATCCTGTGCTGTTTTAAAATCTCTAGCCGATTATTGGCAATATGGGTCTACCATATATTTTTCAATATTCTCGGCGATTTTTATACATTTTCCACAATTACTGGAGTTTCGTTACCTTTTGTTGTATATTGTTTGAAATGATTATCGGCGCTATTGTTCAAATGTAAGGTTTATATGTCATTTATATATTATAGTCACTTGTCACTAATAAATACGTGAATTCTAAGTGTAAATGAGTGAACAATAATATTGTCATTATCGGAACGATAATAATACTATGTTTTTAATATTTAATGTTTTTCTAATTTTAAACGACAAATGATTAGAAATATCATATCAAGAAGCAATGTTTTACATAGTTACATATATTTAAAAAAACAGATCGTTACGGTATACAGCTATAGATCTTTTTAAATTATATGCACCGTTCAGCTAAGCGATTCGCCTGAAAAATAACGGTCGCTAGTGTGTTAATCAACCGTTTAATCGTCGTTCTCGAAATTGGCAGTTTTTTTAATTTATGTATAACGTTGCAAATGAATTTAATCGAAAGATGTTCAAAATCGCATAATCGTAATTTTTTTGTCAGGAATTGTACATCAAATATCTACAAGTAATTAGTATGTCAACTTAGTAGAATCGTAGTCCTGTGTTTAGCATAAGTGTTAAATAAAACGATACCTTTCATTTCGTTTCAGTTAATGAAAACACGAGGTGCGTAAACGAATTTGATTGTCTAAAGAACTCGAGAAGCAAGCGTCCATTCGCATTTTCTATAATACTGAATTTTCAATGTGTCGGTAATGCACATTCCCGAAACACTTTCAGTGTCGTTTGGTTAAGAGACACCATGCGTTTTAAGTGGTATTGGCTAAGAAGTTTCACGGGACGAATTTCGATAGGACAGCGACAGGACTCTAGAATAATAAACAGCGTTAATTGTAAACGTGCGTAATGATCTCTAATGATCTCTAGCTTGTACAACGTGCTGCTGAACATTTTGATAATCTTCATTCCTCTTCGAGAATTGAACAAATGAACTCAATTTTATTATATCGTTACTTTACATTAATAATGGAATAATTGAAAAAATTAATTTTACAGGAAAGCTATTTAAAATTTACATTTGACTAATAGTTCAATACCTCTTTTTCTTTTTCTTTTTTTTTCTAAACTATAAGCCTTGAATTTTCTCATATTCTATACTTATTATATATTTTGATCGTCTTCAGGATGTGCAATCAATGAAGTTAAAAGTGTGCTATTTTGTATGATAAAAATAATGCACCTATCGAGTCTACAATATGAAAATTGATTTGTATTTCACTTAACTGATTGTGTTAATCCTTTGCAGACGGATCTGCCTGTAGAGCGAACATCGTGAATAAATAAAAAATACATTTTTAGAATTGGCTAATGATAAAACATATTTCTGTCCTTTCATTTCTCTATTTATTTTCTGTAAAAATATGCATTTGTATAAACATCCGCTTATGAATATAATTTTTTGTCCAGTTATGAATATAATTTTAATTAGAATAAATTACAAACATTGTTTCTATATTTGCTATAGATAGTTTTATAACGTTTATCAGTGAAAATTCATCTGTATACAAAATATGATCGTTCTATATCAGAAAATGTGATCAGAGCATATCTAAATTTATTCCAGTGACGATCTTTAATTTCCATTGTGTTTTCAACAATTTCATCTCTTAAAATTTTATCGTATACATTGCTTTGCATGTATTACTCTAGTAGTCTGCGTTACTCACTTCTGTGTCAACGAATTTTATTTGAAGTAAGAAAACAAATTATGTTCCTAAAATATACAAATTCTCTTCGCGACGTAGTAGTTTTCAAAAAATCGATTTTTAAAGAAATTGCAGCTTTCTGAACGAAAAATTCAATTTTCCAACATAAAATCGTTCTCTTCTTTATGCAATAGAAAAAAAAGAAAACATATTAAAAATAATCGTAGACACCGTCTTTGAAAGCTTCATTTTTGAGAAAGATGCATTCAAAGTTTAAAAAAACGTTTAAACTATCATAAACAATAACTTTCTGTATCTTATCACGAATCACTGATACTAGATTCATAAAATGAATCCTTGGAAGTTGAAATGACCTTCACGGATTAAATTATTTTTTTTCCAATCCGTGTGACGTTATAGATTTCTTTTCAACGCATTTTGTGTTCCAAACTTGGCTTTATATATTTGGTGTTCATATACTCTGGTCATATATGTGAGCATTTTAATACTCTGAATACTATGCGAAGATTTGGACACACACAAATACGTGTACACATAACTTCTAAAAAGGTATATGCAAGTCTATGTTACAAGTTCTCGCGATTAGAGTGCAACGCTACGGAGTCCCATAAACTAACTACGGGAGTCGAACAAGACGGAGTTCCAATGTTAGGTGTAAGCAGTACTCGGACAAGTACTATATTGCGGAGTTGTAGCCGAGGCACTCGTAAAAAGTGAACTGCTCGATCTTGAGAGAAATAGTTCTGGCCAAGCGGACCCTGCAACCGGCCACTGAACTCACGACCTCAGGAGTCAAATACTCTACGAAGATGCAATACAAGTCGTGAAGATCTATCCACCTCGTAAAAACTTGATCCTGATGTAGCTAGGCATACCTAGCGTTGCAGTGCGGAATCGCGCGGATTTTCTGGAAATCAAAATGTGACAGTGAATTTTCGTGATTGATCGACACTGAACATCGTCTTCTTATCCATTATATTAGGCGCAGAAATAACATTTTCACGATTGATGTCACACAATCCAGTACGGTATTCAAATCGAAATATTCGTGATATTTGCAAACTGGTAAAAAAATGGCAAAATGTCATTGGCAATTTTTAGTTTATTTTTAAATACATAGTGCAAGGAGGAATTAGGAACAATCGAGATGTATAATGCAGAAATAAATTATTTGCGACTAGATTCGCGCAATCCAGCACAGCATTAAAATCGAAATATTCCTGATATCTGCAAATTGGTAGAAAAATGGCAAAATATCATCAGCAATTTTTAGTTTATTTTTAAATAGAACGAGGGGAAATTAGGAACTATCGAGATATAGTAGATGCAGAAATAAATTATTTCCGACTGGTGTCGCATAAACCAATACAGACATTCAAATCGAAATATCTAGCTAGTCCAAAATCAGCGTCACCTTATTAAAACAAATCAATCCACATTGTGAAAGTAAACATATAACGCGAAGCGTTGAAGTATCCTAGAATTTTTGTTTCAACTTCTTTTAAATCTTAGAACAATAAAAAACAGAAACAGAAGAGGAAAAATAGATTTCGACGTTAAGCAACCCAGATTGCTTAAGAAGTGTGGAAAAATATGTTTACCTATGGAAGATTGAGAAGTGAGTGTTTACGAAATGCTTGAGATAGCTGAGGTATGTATATACAATTCTCTATATACTGGTAATTCGAAGCATCTTCTTTTGGTCTCGCAATGACCCAGAGTCTTTCTTCGAAACCGATGTGGTGCAATTATCTCGCAGACATTTCCGCGTAACGTTTATCAAGTGGTCGACGAGAAACGTCTGATTTCCCAGGTGAGTTTACGGTATCTGGAAACGAGTACAGATGTACAGATCTAGGTATCCCCTTGCAAACGTGCCACGCTTGGAAGTCAATATCATTGTTGCATATGTAGTTGTTTACTCGTGCCAATTTCTGCTCGCTTCACGCTTCTTCGTCAGCACAATTCCGTCGGGGATTTTTTTCTCACTGACTCGTTAGACATCGTACGATTGATACTTCGCGGGTAATTTTATTTTGATCAGAGTAGCTGATTGAACTTGAGAATTACAGAACTGGATGTGTTCCTATTTTATTTCTTTCTACATTAACGTGAAAAGGATAGATTGTATGATTCAAAAAATTTTGACATGCAAAAAAATCTGCAATATCTGTTGCATGATCCTTGTAGAGTTTCTCCTCCCAAACACGAATCCGGAAACAGAATTATTCTGTCACGCGCAGTTGTTGAAAAATGTGACCTTTTATAACGGTTTTGGGCAGAAAATGATATTTACGTAAAAACTTAAAACACTAGGAAGTTCAGTTTAGCCTTGAAAGATAGAGGAAAGTATCTTGAAAATATTAGTGTACACAGTTATAAAATTTTGTGGTTTTGAATGGATGTAAATGACCATTAAAGTTTAAAAAAGAGTCGATGTGCGTTCCTTCTATGCAATACTTTTGCATTTTTGCGAAAAGTTTCTTATCTAGCGCAAATTTGCTAGACAGTATCAGATTCTGTACATATTTCTTAAGAAGAGACCATCTAGAAAATATATCGAAATGATTTTTAATTCGCGTAATATCTTTTTTTGTCCAAATTTGTTATAAAAGCTCATATTTTTCGAAAACTACGCTTGACAGAGCAATTCTGCTTCCGGATTCGTTTTTGAGACGAGAAACTCTACTAGGATCAGCCAATGGATATTGCAGATTTAAGTTTTTAAATTTAAGACAGTTTTAAGTTTCCATGTAATATCTTTTTTTGCCCAAAATCGTTATAAAAGCTCATATTTTTCGAAAACTGCGCATGATAGAGCAATTCTGCTTCCGAATGTGTGTTTCGGACGAAAAATTCTACAAGAATCATGTAATGGATATCATAGATTTTTTTAAAGGTCAAAATTTATTGGACAAGTGTAATTATACGTGTTAAAAACATGTGAATGTGTCACTTTGCTAATCTTTTCCGATGTACATTCTAGACAACAAATTTTGTATTTCATAGACACTTCTTTTTATTTCTGTTTATTATTTCTTTTCAACAATACGAAGAAAAAAACGCTGTTTTCTTAACTCTCGGGTCAGAGTGGACCCAAGTACCGTAGACTGAGATTACAGAAGGTGATTCTGTTCGCACGAAATCAAAATGTTTTATCGAGAACTGAAGGGAATTGAAAATGTCTAATTAAGATGGAAATTTTCAATTTCCAATTAGGATGGAAATTTTAAGATGAGAGAAAATTGGAAGTTGTAATGAAAATTATAATTTGGATTAATATTGAAATAGTCATAAATGTGTTAAGATGGAGAAACTTGAGAACAATGATGGAAATTATAGTTTGAATTAAAATTAAAACAGCTACGAATATTAGTTTATTTCAAAAGTTTGTCCAAATACCCCATATTAATTATGTATCTGGGATAAAGTAGTTTTCTAAGAAAAGTATACACAGTAAGCAAAAGTTTGAAAGAGCTAAGAGTAACTTTCCTTTTGTTTTCGGTATAAAGAGCACGAGAATTGTAGAAAATAAAGGATTATTGGAAGAAGCGTGGAATTTCCGATAAAGAAAAAAAAAAAGTGAAGCTGCAGCTTGTAACAGAACATAATGGAACTTTTATGGCTATATTTTAGAATTAAAACCTCGTAGGAATATACCCATGCTTCCAGAACTTCCAGACTTGTTTTAGACCCTTGGGGATCACGCCACAAAACCTTTTGCTGCTTTTAGAAAGTCGCTGCACACAGAATCCTTACACAAGTTATTAATTGCCCTATGCAATCGTTAAAAATTCCATCCTGGGAATTATAACGGGTGTAGCAATAGTGTGTGACGATTTTACAAAAGCGGTTGAGTGATAATCGTGTTAAAGTAAAATATTTTTATAAAAAAGAAATTGTTGCAATCTTTTAGTTATTGAATTATTCATTTATTAACTTTAAAGATAATATTTTTTCAAGATTAATCACAACATAACTGATCATAAATTTTCCAATCTGATTACAAAAATGTATTCACAGACGAGAAAGCTACATTTTAGAAAAATAAATGAATAATTAATAAATTGCAGTACACATCTGCTTTTTTTGACATAAAAGTGTGTTATTTCAAATTGAGCTGAGTTTCAAACAATTCACGAAATGAAACACAATTCGCTCGACGATCTTTTCGGATATAGTAAATACTACTCTATTCAGGAAATTCTAGGGCAAATTAAATAAGATGTAAATTGTCTGTCTGTTCAGTAATACCTATTTGATCATCTTCAAAATTATCTGCATTGTTTGGAATACACTTATACCAATGGTTTTTCCAATATTCGTAGCATCGCTGCAACTCAATTTCTAGGGTGGCTTTTAGCTCATTTGCCGAATTTTATTCGATTGTCTCAATTGACTTAAAACATCGCTCTCATAATGGAAATTTTAGTCTGTAAAATAGGAAAAATCACGGAGTTTTTAACCAAAAATTCGTGAATAAACATCGAACTGTGAATTTGCGCATTATTTTAGTGCAAAATCCACGAATTGCTTTCTCATAAGTTCGATCACTTTTTGAAAATTGAACGACAAACCTTCCATGATATCCAATTAGTATATTCAATGAACTGTTTTACTAATCATTAGGATTACTTCGTGTACTACATTGCGATAATTATACAAGGAATTTATTCGGAAACTTTTCGAACAGTGAACATTTCCAAGTGTCAAGAAAAGAACAAAGCAAATGAATTCTAATTATTAATTAAATTAGATGAATTGTAATTATTGATATCATCGTTAAATTTTCTCCTATTGTAAATTTTTATATACAATAGGTAAAAAGAAAGAATTTAATAAAATAATAATAAAATAAATACAATTATTTAGACATTATTATCTAACGGTGACAAATAATCAGGATATTCGTGTAATTTTTTTTTTAAAGAAGCTTAGACTTCAAAAAATTGCAATCAGTTCTACTGAAAATATACATTTAGTATTCAAAGTAGATTATGGAAATGTTGAGACATTTCAGCCTTCGTGTACAGAACTTGGTAACATCTTAATGGAAAAAGTCAGGAAAAAAGCTAGATAGAGCAGTCGGTGATAACGTTTTAAGAAAAACTATTGAAAAAAATTCCACGGGCAAGAATAGAAAATTTTGTAATATTCTATCCTATTCATTAGACCTTTCCCTAATGGACTATCATTTCTTCATATACTTGAACAGTATCTTCAACAAATAAATGATTTGAAAATGAAAACGCTGTAAAAACAACATTCAAAAAATTTTTAAATATGAAATGACTAATAATTTTTATAAATTTGGAATAATCAGAGTCGTCAACCGTTAGGAAAATGTATAAAATAGTGTAAAAATTGTTTTGATTAAATTCGCTATTTCTCGAAGGAACACAGTGTCTGAATTTTCATTTTAAAAAAACGACGTTTCATATGCACCATCCTCATATTTCTAATAAGTGTCAAAATGAATTCCTCCCTATTTTTTGGGTACAATAAAAGTTTTATGTAAAAAGAATGAAAACTGATCAATCATCAAAATAATTCCCATTATTGTTGCCATTTTTCTAGTAGTTTGGAATTTCAGCGCGAATATTACAATTTGAATTAAAATTTATTTCCACATCTAATGAAAAAAGAAATATAAAATTAATTTTCGATGAAGTTGTATGTAAAACTTGCCTGCTGTTTACTACATATATAAAGTCACAACTTAAATATATATACATATATATAAATCATGTTGTACAACAAGGTCTGTTGACAAATTCGACGAAAACTGAGCTCGTGATTATAAATATGACTTTTAATAAATGCTAATCGCTTAGCCTAATAAAGACAATGTAAAAGGGGGTATGACTGTAATAATTATTTTCAGAAATGCCATTTATTACCAATTATTAAAATGTGCATAATTATACAGGTCCTTGAATTATATAAACTTCTCTTAGTAACTTTTTTCTTACCTTTAATAGCACTGAAAATAATTTAAACGCTCGTTATAAATAAGACACCCTCTATACAGTCTATGGATTTTTCAGGAGTGAATAACCTCACTAGTATTAATAACTTAAATAGTTCTCACTAACCTAATATTTCTAAACAAAAAGAAAACGACAAAATTCATTTTCAATAAAGTTTTAAAAAAATTCACAAATATTGCCAAAGCTCTTTAATCGATCGAAGAATACAGAAAGTCTTCGTCATCGATTATTCTTTGTTTTCCTGAAAGAGGTCACAAAATGATCATGATGTGGTCACTTCCAGTCACGATTTGCGAAAGAAGTACGAAGAAGAGGAATATTTTCCATAGTTACTTCACCGAGGGGGCGCGAAGTTACAAGGAATATTCATTCGTGTACGGAAATCGTTCGTGCTCATTTTCCCGGGGATCGCGCGCGGATACCAGCGCGACGGAAACCGTCGAGTATTCGCGGCAAAGGTACGAAAGAATTATTATGCGAAAAGTTCGTCCTCCTCGTTTCTTCCCTGATGGACGATTAAAACTTCCAGCGTCGAATTTACAAATTCCTCCGGGGGCTTCGCGCTGGCGGAGGCATTAGTTCGCCTCGCCTGGCGAACTTAACCGAGCCCTACCATTACCGACCTCGAATTAGAATTTAAATCTGCGGAACGGCTCGCTTGTAATGGCTCGATTTCTTTCGTCACGGTTACGCGGCTGGCTAACCGCCCCGGGACACTCGACAGCCCGTCTTCTTCTCCTTCTTCCTCTTCTTATTCGTCTTCCCTCGTCATCGTCTGCCATGTAGGTAGGTAAACCTAATAAATAGTCGAAAGATTTTAACCCTGCTGATGTCAAAGTTGATCTAATAGATACACGCAAAATATTTTGATTAACTCTTGTGTTGTCAATCAAAATATTCACCGTTGCTAGACAACTGGAGTACCAGGGTTAAGTAGAAGTTGTAATATACATGTAAGTAGTATAAAAGTTGTATACTGCTCGACGAGAAAATTGCAATAATTAGAAATTGAGGTTGCAGAAATTTGTATTAAAATAATGCGTTATTAATTATTATCTTGGTAACTGTGAGACCTCTGTTTAATCAAATTTTAATCATTTTTCGCTTTCAGTGCACAAGACAATGTATGTAAATTTCAAATTTGTACGATCTCATTTTTTACGTGCTACAATTTTTTTGACGAGCAGTGTATATTTAAGCGTGTACGATTTTCGTTACTCAGAGATATGAATTTTACTTTCACTCTTTTAAATGAAACAACTGTATTTTTTATTAGAATACAAATATCAAACGTTAATAATAATTAATTTAATGAAGTTAATAAATGTTCCGAAGTAAACGCCTCCATATAAACTATAACTATTTAAAAATGTTATATTGGGTTGGCCAGAAAGTTCGTGAGGTTTTTAGTAAATTAATACAAAGCAGTTTTTAATGTAAAGAAATGTCTTTATTCAATGATGTATTGGCCAATGGTGTGTTGTGTAACGAGGATTATTTTCCATCAGATATTTTATTTGTTCGTTGTCAATCTCTTGTGGTCGACAAGAGCGTCGTAAATCGTGAAGCGAAAAACTCGCGAAACGAAATCTTACAAACCACATTTGGCACACGCGTTCTTTGATGACATTATTCCTATACACCTTGCAGATCTTCTTAGATGTTTGCGGAATTTTTAATAATATTAAAAATTCCTTTACAGGTCGTCGGTTTATCTGAGAGATACAGTAATTATAAAAACATAGATCTACAGCGATGGGCTTTACAAGCGAGAGACATAGAACATTTACAAACATTTAAAGCCGGACATAGTTGGCTACATACTTTTAAAAAGACGTTTAGATTAGTGTCCAGAAAAATCACCAGATTTGTAACCTCAAATATGGTAAATCAAAAAGACGATATTCATTTGCAATGCAGCGCATTCGTGAATGAAGTAAAATCATATATAGCCCGAAATGAACCACTCAATGTTTACAATTCCGATCAAAGTGGTTTTAATTTGGAATTACATTTAGGGCGCACTTTGGCTGAAGAAGGTATAAAAATCGTAGAAGGAGGTGTTCAATCAGTGTCATCCACCACTCATAGTTACACCATCCAGCCAACCATTTCAGCTGATGGACAATTACTGTCACCATTATTTATTGTACTCAAAGAGAGTACAGGACATTTCGGGCCGATTGTGGAACAACATTTATTTCGCCCTGACAATGTATATCTTGCAGCTTCAAAGTCAGGAAAATTAACTACGGACCATTTCAAGACCTGGTTAAGAGACATTTACTTCGCAAATACTGGGCCCACAACAGTTCTAATTCTTGATTCCTGGAGTGGTCACTGTAACAAGACAGTAAACGAAGTTACTCCCGAGGGTAAAAACGTAAAACTTTTTATAATACCAAAAGGTGGAACAAAGAATGTTCAACCACTGGATGTTTTCGGTTTCCGCACTTGGAAAAATTTCGTCCGCCGATTTTCCGATATAGTTCTCATTTTAAATCACGACATTAATCTCCACGCTAGGAATAATATAATCAAACTTCAATCTCTGGTCCACAATCAATTTTCATCGCCAAGGTTTCAAAATTTTATTAAATACTCCTGGTATAAATCTGGATATATAGATGAAAAACCAAATGCATTCCAGAATCCTGTTGAGTACTGCTATTCTGTTGAAAATGAACCTAGATGCCATATTTGCGGTGACGTGGCAATAATTAAATGCGCATGGTGTAAGAAATCTTTATGTCTCAAACATTTTTTCGACGAGCACCACTATTGTCAAAACTACATAGAATAATTGCTATACACGCTGTATGTATTTATAATTTATAAATCGCTCCACCTTTGCCACGATGTCATAGGTGAATAATAAAAACAATTAATCTTTTCATTGCTGTTAAGAAACCTGTTACTGTCATTGTTACTTGTTACTTGTTACTTGTTACTGTATAATGTAGTGCAAGCCTACAATGCTTCATTAAAATCAAAGTTAGAACGGCTACTACCATAGTGGATGTGCGCGCAAGATGTAAATCATCAAAATCTGCAAAACTGTAAGAGGCAATTTTAAAATGTTATATACTACTGGATTTGGAATAAAATGCTCGTCATTTTTTGTCATTATGAAAATTTCAAAAAAATGAAAAATTAAGTTAATAAATTTTTTTTTGTTATAAAAAAAATTGTATTTTGTTAAATTTTTTAACACCATGTTATTGTACATAGGAAACCATTAACCTCACCCATTGACAATTTTTTCGTATGTCTTTCCGTTTTCGAGATAGCCGTTTTGACCCCAAACTTCAAGGGGTGGTTTCACCCCTTAAACTCGAGTTACCGCAGCTAAAAAAAATACGTGTCGTTTATTTTTGGCTGCTTTATAAGTGTACAAAGTTTCATCAAAATCGAAGCCGGACCGTTCGCGGACTTCCCTTGTTAGTTACTCGTTCATTTGATTCATGACACAGATACAAGAAGAAGTCATCACAAAACAACAGTTTAGCTGTATCAACGGTATTTTCAGGAAATTCTTGAATTAACGCCATACCTGGATTTCCTTTAAATGATTCTTAATTGGTGATGTATCAATATCATCCCACACATTATTAACATCAATTTTGGATTCACTGTCAATATTTTCATCCTCTTCTGATTCACAATTATCATCACTTCCGTACTATCACTGTCTGTTTCATATAAAATAGGTTTGCACCTTTTTTTGATAGGTACAATATCACTATCATCATCATAATCACTTGGTAAGTATGATGATTCATCATAAATTCCTTTTTCAAATTCATCAACATTATCCATTATAGTAAGAAACAAAACGCAAATTAAACTTACGCGTTGATCACTGCTATGTAATTAATTGACTGAAAAACACTCATATATAATGGAAATCTATATACTAACAAATTTAAGAATGTACCACTATAAATATATAATCCCGTTATCTAAGAATTTATCAGGAAAGCACACACTTCTCGCAAAACGAGAATTCTCGTTTCCCAACGATTTTTTTTTTCTTTTTTTAACGTGAATTCTCGTTTCCTGATGCGAATGTGTTAAAAAAGAAAGGTACGTATAAAATATTTTTGTCTAATACCTACTGTATACCAAAATTTCATCAATATCGGTGGATATCCTTGTTAGTTAACATTTTTATGCTTAAGCATCCACAAAACTTGCAAGTAACTTGAAATAACAAAATTATTTAATATTTTCTATCACTTACACAAATCAAAGTAATGAATTTGATAAAATGTTGAATCAAAATAAAAATATTTTATACAGCATACTATTTTTTTAAAAGTGTACTAACATTCGAAACACAAAATGCAATGGTACACTAGAGAAGATTCATAAATATATCAATGATATCAATATTTTTCATAACACGAGATCTCCCGGATTAGTAGACAAATTGTTTAAGTTCGCCGCGATCGTTACATTAAACTTTGACGAATTTCACTTCGTTAGTCTCGGTTCGTTGGACAAAAGGGGTGTTAATAAAATTTTGAAACCTCTTCGAGGGATGAACGTGTACATATTTAAGCGGCTTACAGTTCGACCGGTTTTCACAGTGGTAATTGGTTTATCGGGAAGATTAATAGCACAGGAGGGAGAACCTCTGACCGAAGAAACAAGGTCAGGTGTTACATAATCCGGCTCATTTCGTATGCATGCTGGAGGGGAGCGAACTGTCAGTGAGATTTTGATGGTTAAATATGATTTGCTCGATTAGAGATACAGAAGATTGGGGATATTAGTGTTTCTCAGTTTTCTCTCTCTTTTTTTTTAACATTGTCTGATTTTTATTAGATTTAACATTGTAACAATAGAATTGAAATGTTTGCTTTATAACGGGGAAGATAAATTTTCAGGTGAAGACAGTGCTCGCATTCTTGCAACAAGAAATTGTAACTACGGTCGCTGCCAAGTTGGCAAATTTAATTGAGCAATCAATCTGTTACACGTGACATCGTAGATACTGGTTGCAATGTTTCTTCTTTCGTGATACAATTTCATACGCATTTTCGTGTAGAACGTTTAGAAAACTTTGTTATCTACAAATTTGAGAAATGTACAGTGGTACCTCACGTTTACATATTAATTGGTTCCAAAATACACCCATCCTTCCATTTATGTGGATAAAAATCGCGTAAATAAAGTCTGCTTGTACAAAAAAATCATGGTAAGAGGAACATTTAAATTGCATGGGTTAATAAAAAAAAAATAATGATATTTCAGAAAATCAAAATAAGTTTTTTTTTTATGTTAAAATATATATTGTACTTCAAAGCAATCGACCTTCTTTTCTTCATTGGCTCAAAGTCAATCAGTAGGACAAGGGGTTAAAAAGAAACAAAAAGGCTTGGAGTTATGTAATTAATACATTCAAGTGCGTTTCTCTGATATGTAACAAATTCAACGAAAATTTATAGAAAATCCGACGTAAAATGAGATTGGGTTTAAAAAGTATCGCTTAAATAGAGATATAATTTCCCGTATAAAAAGAAACTCGCGTATAAAGAGTACCATGTAAATGGAGTGTACTTGCTTAAATTTTACGATTACGTGTACTGTCTGTACAAAGAATTAAGACTGAGAGAGTATAGGGACACATATGGTCCACACACACTAAAAATCAATAAAGAAGATATCTTACTGTTACACAGATACACAAAAAGCAATGGAAATGATAAGAATTTGTTTGGAAATGTGACAAGCTAAAAACACCAACTCAGAAACAGTATTCTATTAGGTGTACAAATTAATTCGTAGCCTTTGTTTCGTGGATTTGTTATTTATTTGCAAAAAACTAAAGTACAGTTCAATTTTCAAAATAATCTCCATTACTTGTTATACATTTATTCCATTTCTCCGGCAGTTGGCGAATTCCCTCTCGAAAAAATGATGGCGGTTTCGAACGTATGAAATCAGCAATACTATTATTGACATCTTCATATGTTTTGAATTTTGAATCGGTTAGATAGTGCTGAAGGCATTTTACGCCACGGCATTTTCCCCCAGAGCAGAACAAATCATTTCCTTTGCTTCAAGAGCACTTTTTTTAAGTTGAAATGCAAAAAGGATGCAGTGTCTGATATGCTGTTTATCCGACGACATAGTGTTCTCCACTGTTTCTTAGGTTATGTCATTAATCACATCAAGTTCGATAGTGTTTTGTTTTGCTAATAGAAGCAGTTTTATAACCTTAACACAGGGGCAAAGAAGTTTCAATTCAAAATAAAGTTACAGCTGTTTAATCACAGGGGCCACGAATTAATTTGTACACCTAATACATTAGTTAATTAAAAAAAAGTGAAAATTATATAGTAACTTAAAAATAACATATATTAATATTAACTAAATAAGTAAACCTACAAAATTGTTATTTTTATAAGAAAATAACAGAGTTGAGATAGGAAAATTTGCTAAAACATATATGTGTATATATATTAGGAGTATGCAAAAGTTTCCATCGTTTTTATAGGAGATTTTTTTATTAATATATTATTAACCGCTTGACATATTTTAGTCCAAATATTTTGAAAAAAAAAAAAATATTAAAGAAGTCCTTAGTTTTCAAGTTGATGAAATCATCAATGAATTTTCGTACTTCTTCAAAATTTCCAAATCGTGTACTAGAAAGTTTGTATTGTATAGAACGGAACAAATGGAAATCTGATGGTGCTAAGTCTGGTGAATATGCAGAGTGTGATAACACTTCCTATCCAAGCTCCATTAACTTCTCACGAGTCACCAATGCAACACGGGGCTTGGCATTATCATGCAGCAAGATTATCTTGTTTCATTCACCTAACCTAACCCGAATTTCTCCCGTTTTTTCATTAATTCTTCATTTCATTTCTGAAATTGTTGGCTATATAAAGTTACTGTGACAGTTTGTCCTGAATGTAGCAAGTCGAGAAGTAGAGAACACCATG
Organism: Anthophora plumipes; assembly: GCA_951804975.1. Classification (NCBI taxonomy): domain Eukaryota; kingdom Metazoa; phylum Arthropoda; class Insecta; order Hymenoptera; family Apidae; genus Anthophora; species Anthophora plumipes. The sequence continues at coordinate 11,545,828 of OX638120.1, forward strand.
GATATTCCACCAAACACACAGCAGCATCCTGTGACCATGGATGTTTCGTTTTTGCTACTTCGTAGTGTTTTCACTGAGACTTATCCACGATTTTCTGCGATGTGGATTATCAAAATAAATCTCTTTTTCACTGTCGCTTACAATTCTATGCAGAAAAGATTTGCGTCTGTATTGACTTAGCAGCGAAACACAAATGTTGAGTCCGTTAGTGATAGCGTTTTCAGACAGCTTATGCAGAATTCATTTCCCCTCATTGTTAATCTTACTCATTTCGTGTAATCGTCGAATTATAGTACTCTGATTAGCACAGAGACTTATTGCAAGCTTTCTACTTGATAATGTTGGATCATTCAGCAGTAACTCCTCTAATTCATTGCGGCAAACATCGAAACCATTCGCGATATGAACTTTCGGCTTCCTTTCGGTGCCCACGCCATATGTTTCACAAATTATTCTTGTTGTATCAGAAGAGGTTTGCTTTTGGTTAAACATGAAAAGTATACAGTAACGAATGTGTATCTTATTAATTTCCATGCTTGGACTTTAAAGAAGTGATTACTTAAATGAAAATTCCTTAATATGTGACAATTTTTTTTATAGTGGTTAATTAGTACTATACGGAAATGTACATAAAAGAACAAATAACATGCAGAATCACTTCTGTTCAAACAATAGAAACTGGTATACCTCTAATATATATATAATAAAAATAATAAAAGTTTTATCTCTAGTATTTTTCTCGAAAATGCCTCCATTGGACGGAATATATGAATTCATATTTTTCAAATTAAAGGTATAATTTTTAATAATGAATTTGCACAAGTTATATGACACACATTAAAGGACAATACCTTCTCTTAAATAAATTCATAAACAAATTAACAGAAATAAACAAAAGAATAACAAGGATTAATTTTGGAAATAAACAAGAAATAGATAGGTATCTAATATTAATTCACGCATTTTCGAGAAAAATATTTGAGACAAAGCTTTTATATTTTTTTTATGTACAATCCAAATATGCAATAAAAAAATACCAGATTCCATTAAAAAAAAACAACTTCCGGTCTGAAAAACCTGTTTCCAGTTAGTACCGGAAATTGCAACTACCACCATTCGATAGAGTATACTCGAATTAGCTACAAAAACTTTTCAAGTTTTCAATAAAAATCACTCTCCACCATTTTAATAGTGGTGGTCTAGGACACCCTGTGTGTGTGTGTGTAAGAAAAATGTGTAAAGTGTGTGTATGTGTTTATACACTTTTTTTTATTACACATTTTTCTTGACAATTATGATTTTTGCACTATTATAAATATTGCAGGACATACGTCAAAAGCAAAACTATTAATCATGATAACGTGGGATGTATGCGACCCATTTAGAACGTTTATCAAGACCGTGCATCAGCGCTTCGTAGAGTAAAACAATGATTTGCAACATTTAGACATGGCGATATTCAATTAGACGACGAGCCACACTCTGTCCGAGCTTCTTCGATAAACGATGACATTGTGCTTAATTGATTGCGAAATAATCTCCGAGTTTGAATGGAAGAAGTTGCAGAGAAACTTAACGTCGACAGATCGACCAGGAGAAAATTATACAAAGCAACAGAGATAATATAATTGGAACAATTTTCACATGCCAGATTTGCTTGTACTTCAATGTGAAATCAACTGACTCAACAGTAACTTAGTTATACATTAGTATAATCGATCGGTATGACGACAAAGTTCACGTCACGGGAAAAAGTACTTCGTACACACGGACCATTTAAATTTCCCGTAGTCCACAGTCAAAGGGTTAATTTCTCTCTTTTCGAAACATAAAATTTCATCATATCATAATTGCGTATCCTCGTGACCTTTCCGACTAATAGATCAAATCGGAACCGAACACGCTGTGTAGTAAGCGCATCTCACGATGCAAATTCATTCGGCGCGCGTTGAAAGGTAACCGCATGCGCGATACGTACCTCGGCGTCGCTCGCGAAAATTCGCCGTCGGTCGTGGCGTCGCGACGCCAAGTGGGGGGATAACGCCGGTCGAAGGGGAAAGATAGCGTAGTCGCGGTCCGATGGAGGAGCCGCGTGGAGGGACGCGAGAGGGTGCGGAGTCCGCGTGTCGTTGACAGCAGCGGCGTCTAGCAAGCCTTGTTCAGGCGTCGCTCGACAGTCGAAGCCGGTCTCTCGGCGTGCGAGTATCGAGAGATATCGCGAAGGTTCTGTTCGTTCGTTCGTTCACGGTGCACGGCGACGTGAATTTGTCAGCTGTCAAAACGATCGTATACGTGATTAAACCGGTTGAATCGTGAGAACGTTTGAAATCTTCTTAACGAATTTTTAATCCGTTTTACCCGCGTTCACGAACCATATATACGTGTTTACTTATCTTCACTTGGTTCGTTTGTGCTGGTTCCGTTTCGTGTTGTCGTGCCCTTTCGACAGCCATCCGTTTCCGGTCGCGTGTGTCCAAGTGTGCAAGAAGTGTGTGGATGCTCACCGGCGAAAGCATCGAGATTGCCGCCGAGGACGTTCCCCTTGGACGATTAACTTCTTTAGGTAAGTCGATTCTCCTCGTTTGCTATTCGCGTGTTGGCAACGTTACATATGTATGCACATCAGCGAGCGTGCAGAAACTTTGTTGTACGTTTCAAATTCCCGCCTTCGTACCAATGTGAGCTCATCTTTTAGTGTACAACATCTTTTTGTTTACTATTGTTAAATATCGACACATAACACACGATGATTTGTTTACGTCTCGCGCGTGTGTAATTGTACACGCCTCCCCGGTGAAACGGAAAGACACTCTTGTAACATAGTATCCAGTGAGCAAGGTTATGGTCTAATTCAGCGAATTGAAGTTTACTCCGTTCGATATATACACATTTCTGATGTTCTTTAAATGACACGGTATAATACGACGGGCTGGCTGCTTTCATCTGATTGAAAGCTACCACTTTGATCAGTCTCAACGAACGTAGAATTCTTTCTATACCGAGTAACCCAGTTTACTAGTCGAATGACAAGGCACGCTACCCGCGACCTACATAAACAGGTGCACCTAGAGCTTGACGCTCGCTACCGTCCCGCATTATGCAGCAGCTAGAAGCAGCAAGCAGAGGGGTTCTTTTGAATTTTCCAACGTAGAGTCAACTGGAAAAATCGACCTACGATCGTTCCTCTCATCCTTGCTTTGATCCTTCACTTGGCAAAGTGCGTTTTGCCATCGATACGTACATACCTCGTGTTAATGCTATAACGACTGAATGACATCGCTGTGGTGTCGGTTGTTTAGTTGTCCTTATGATAATGAGTTTAACCTCTTGGTTTGTAACGAGGAATCACACTTGTGCTGATTGTAGCTAAGACAGAAGAAGAATTGTGTATCTGATAAATTAGTATTTTTGTTACAACTTCAGATTCAATTTAACACTGCCGATTAAACTTAAAATAGAAATTTGATTTAATATTACGATAATTTTTTATTTATTTAAGACTGTATAAGAAAAGCGAGTAGTGATTGAAAAATAGTAAAATTCAAAGGGTTAAATATAAGCGTGCGTCTGTTTGGCTGAAATTAATCGTTGCTCCTCGAAGTTTTTCGTAATTAATATTTTTCCTACAATTTGAGATTCAATTTAAGACTGATGATCAGAAGATAGAAATTTGATTTAATATTTTGACCTTCTTTTATTTAAAAACGTGTAGAAAATATGAATAGCCATTGAAAAATTAAAAGGGTTAAATACATGTCCATTTGGTTGAATTTTATCATTGCTTCCCCTATTGTTTGGCGTATATTATACGTCATTCTACTCGTTTTGACGCGCTGAATGCGAATATCGCGTTCAATTTTGGCGAAAATGAATTCTCCCAATAAAGATGCATAACATACAATATAGTACATATTATTTTACTCGTTTTAACGCTCGTTTTCGTTAAAATTGAAGAATCTTCCTTATCAAAAATAGAGAGCATCACTAAAGTGAAAAATGTCAATTAAATACATCTAACAAGGTCTTTCAGTGGATCTAAGTTGAGTTTTCCGTAAATTTCTTTTTTAACCGTTGGTTTGGACAATACTAACCGTTTTAAAATAATTCGCAAAAGTTAGTACTTCTTCGAGAAAAAATTCATCAGAGAGATTCAAGATAGAAAGCGTTTTATTTACTGAAATATATACTCTCAAGTTGCTAAGGCAATTGTAAATTGAGTTCCCCTGTCTTATCTCTCTCTCTGTAAAATTTGATACGTGAGATGTGTCAACACATCACGACGCGAAGATATAATGTAAATATTTCTGCACGTAAAACTGACACCAAGATGAAAAGTATCGAAAGATGTTTATGAATATCTCGGAAATATACTATTTCTGCTACAAATGAATCTAATATTCGTATTCAGCACGTCAAATGATTAAAATATGTACCAAAATAAAGTTTATTTATACCAAATAATTATGTTTCCTTTACATCGTAAAATTGGAATGTTTCGTGAGAAACTGAACCTCTTAAAAAAATATATTTACAAAAAATGATTTGGTGTGAAAAAGAACTTCGTATGATGTAAAATATGTTTCTGTAGATCGAGCAATATGGGAAATTTCAAATTAAAATTCATTCTTTTAAACGAAACCATATATTGAACTTCGAACGTTCAGTTACTAAATATGTATACGAACCTTTAGTATATTTTTATCGTAAGACGTAATATGAAAGTGTAAACGTTAACATGAACAAAGTTATTTACCCTATTGTTATTAAGTTTGTAAATTTTAACAAGATTCTGTTATTCTTAACTATAGGCTGGCAAGATATAGTGATATATTGTAATTAGTATTGTAGAGACTGTTGACACGTTAAGCGTCACTAGATCGACGTTAATTCGAGTACAGATAATTTTTGATTCACCCATGTATTAGTCGAGCGTCCCTGACTTACGTAGTTAGTAGCGTATTTAAAGCTGAGATGTAAATGGGCTAAAATTGTCCTCGACTTTTTGTTAATAAACATTGAAATTTGTGACAAAAAGAGGCACCAAATTAATTTGAACACCTAATAGATATTAACTCTTTCGCTACTGTTGGCGGCTATAGGCACTTTCAAGATTTTCTCATACTCTTCTGTTACCGCACTTTTACCTTAATTTAATCCTTCATTTTATTATTTGCACACTTCTGTTTTAATGATCAAAAAGAGTTTTAAATTTTGAATGTTTTCAAACAATCTAACAAATTTCGCGACTACGAATTGAACATCTCTCTTTCGCTATGCACATTAAAAAATCTGCAATCAGGCAAATCTGCCGGAACGAAAGGGTTAAGGGTACCGAGAAGTAATGTAGTTTTCCGTGACGTTAATTTTTATTTGTTTCTTAACCTAATTTTACGCACATCTGCATGAACGTAATCTACAATCTCGAGATTATAAACAGTTTATTATTCCGATCAATTGAAAGGACGAGAGTCACCTCTCGAGTGCAAAGGGTTCAGAAATAACCACGTTACTTTCCGGTATCGAATTGTATGCATTGGTACACGATAAGTAACTTCCAAGTTACACGGTGTCATAGGAGGTTTAACGCTTCCAGAAATTCCAATAGTCTGTACTCCAAGCGAAACGTATGAAAACGTTTCGTAGTGGGAGGAGGCTTTTGATATCCGATGACAAACGACGATGCATCCATCGTTCGAACAGGGCCAGTGATTACACGTTCTCTCGTTTCCTGTAACGAGCATTCGCGGCTAAACTAGGAGGAAGGTGGGGTAGGAGCACCATCGTTCCCCTGTTTCTATTGATATTCGTAGAGATTCGTTTTAGCATTTTAAATGCGATCGTACGATCGATCACCTCGTTTGCTGAAATTTCACAGCGTTCTCACTGCAATTTCTGACTTGCTAATATACGGGCTTCGATTAAAGGCGATTAAAAACAAAGACCGGTTCGTTCTACCGGGCGTAATCGTGATTTTCTAGCCCGCTTTATGACACGTCTGCCGGGTGCCGCTTGTCCATCGGACACACACTGTCCGTCTGTTGATATAACGTTACTCTCAGCCGCGTTGGCCCGTGTTATTTGCTCGACGATTTGAATTCATTTCGCGTGAAGTCGTGGACGTGATCGGAGAGTGTATTAGACGCGCGTGTTCGCCCCGTGTCTCTAGGAATTGGCGACTCTCTCTCTCTCTCTCTCTCTGTTTGCCCAGTTGTTTCTTCTCTTTTCTTTTTTTTTTCCTTTTTTTTCTTTTTCTTTTTTCTTGCTTACGCCAAGAGTCGAAGGTTCGATGGCTTGTAACTGTGACAAGATACTCGGTGTAGTACCGTGTGTTGTTTGTACAGGTTCTAATTTTTAATTGATATGGCGTAGGAACGATGATCCTTTTTCAGGAATAGAAGACACTTTCTAAAAATATTTAAAATTCAATTCTTTTTTCTTTTTTTGGGGGTATTTATAAGTTTTCCAGATGTGGTTCGTAAATAATATGCAAATTTCACTGTATTGAACTGCAAAGTTTCATATTAACAGAGTACTCTGGTGTAAAATAAGTCTTTTTTTAATTTGAATGCATTTTATTAGGTGTCGGAAAATGTTCGTGCGGTTTTTCTATCAATGATATACTTAAATCATTTTCTTTTGCAATACTATTTCGTAATATCTGATATACAAGGTTGGTATTAGTGGAAGATTTTATTTATTTAAATGGTCATTGAAGCTCATTCTAGACTTGTAAATATTTAATTAGCATTAATTAATGTGAAAAGTGTATTTCTTTTTCACGACAATGCACAGCAACATATTGCTTCTCTGATTGGTCAAAGATAAAAGAAGTCGAATGAATAATTTTACTATATCTTCCTTATAATCCAGAGTTGTCTCTTTGTAATTCATCACTTATTTTTGTCAATATCAAACATTTTTGCAAATAAGCAATTTAAAAACGATACCAAAACCAACATAGCATTCAATTTATTTTTGCAAGTAAAACTCAAGACTTTTATATTACTGAAATGTATCAGCTCATAGAGTATTAGGAGAAAGTTATAGAAATAAGTGGTAGTTATTTTGTTAAGTAAAATTGTTTTTCAATAACGTTCAGATTACTTGAATGCTCTATTATAAATCCGTACGAAATTTTTCTAATAATCAATAAAATGTTCCATGTTAAAGTTTTGAAAAATTGAGTAAAACAAGCCTACATCTCTCAATTAATTCTACTTGCTTAAGTATTTCTGCAGGATTATTTTAGCACGCTTTCGTTATTCCTCTTCTTGGTTCATCTTTAACACTGTACAAATCGAACCTTTAATTTTAATATTTTTCCATTTGCCGCATTGTAATTTTCAATCCTTCGTCTGTTATTTTCAATTCCTTCACAGTAACTATTTTAAAGATATTAAAAAAAAAAAGAAAAGAAAAAAACAATAAGCTAGTTTGTACTAAAAACCTTCAATTCTGGAGGAAGAAATACTTTCCACTTTCTTTTTTCACAAATTCGATTTGCAGTATTTCAGCATACTTTCACTATACTTGTTGTTTAGTTCATTTTAAACACTGTGCAAGATCGATTTTTCGATTTTAATATGTTTCATTTGTTGTAATTTTCGATCTGTCATTTTTAATTTCTTCACACTAACCATTCTAATGATAAGATATCGATAAATCGGTATTTATATTACAAATTTTCAATTATGGAAAAAGAAATACTTTTCACTTTCTTCCTTGAACTCGATTTGTAGTATTTCAACATGCTTTCATTATTATTTTTCTAGGTTCTTCTTTAACAGTGTGCAAAATCAACATTTTAATTTTAATATTTGTCCAACTCACATATTGTAATTTTCAATCTTTCCTCTTCTTTTTCCAATTTCTCTACAGTACTTATTCTAATGATAGAATTAAAAAAAAATGAATAACGATGAACCAGTATTTGCACCAAAAATCTTCAATTCTGAAGAATGAAACTCACGTTCACTTATAGATTTCAATATTTTTCCAAGGCACCTGTTATATTTTTCAATCCTCGATCAGCTCGATACTTGATTATCATAATAGCTTTCGATAATCACGAACAATACACCATTAATGTTCATATTAAATTACACGCATAAGCTCCACTATATTGTATTCTATTATGGTATAATTGAATGTACGATCGGATCACGGTAAAAGAAACCCTGGAGTAATTGAATGTTCGGATAACAGAATGCTCGTATCGCGAGGCACAGCTCTGATAACAGGAGTTTCAATAATGAAGGTTCTGCCGTATAAAACTTTAGCCCTCCCTGTTCGATTCAATGATTAAACACTAATCTACTGATAGCTACTTGCCAGAAGGCGCACAACAAGAAATTACATTTTCTCGTATGTATCGACTGTTCCATTCCAATGGGAAATTATGAACGAACCGCTTTGCTACTACGAATGCCTACCGATTGCAAACGCGATTACATGTGCATGTGAAATTTGTACATACGTGTATCGTTGCGTTATGTTCGTTGTGTTACCTCCATATTCATGTGCATATTATTATTAGAGGAAAGCAACCATATATGGAATATCATTTTGTTTCTTTTACTGACTAATTGAAACTTTCTAAAAATATTGTTATGCGCCATTTAGTAAACTAATCCTTCTAATTCACTCACGAGAATTCAATTAATTTGGTCCACTTCTTAAAAAAGCTATTCTGATTTAAAAGTGTCAAGAAAAAAATATATTCTACTATTATCAAAATTATAATATCACTGAAAAACATGAAATGCGCAAGTATGCGTTTAAAACGAGAGATTCTATGAGTTACTATTAGAATTCTATCAGAGAAATGGGTAATCAAATTATATTTCTCGAGAATTCTGGAGAAATTAAAAGAACCATTGCAAAATGTATATTTTTAGTATAATATTGATAATATTTGACAAAATGGCGAGAAAACTTTAACCAAATGTTTATTCCTATCTGATTTATACAGAATTTGTGTAAATAGAAAAGCAGATATTAACACGTTGAATGCCACGCTGATTTTACATGGCTTGCCCGTAGCGTCAACATGAATTTGTTATTATGCTTTACATATTATGTTGAAATATTATTTGCAACGGATAAACTAAAGTGTGTAATCATATGTAACGGATTTAACTTACTGGGGGTCGCCGGTGACGCAGTTGGAATTTTTTCCAAATTTTTTGTACAGATTATTCCGTAAACTAGTTCTTTTAACTCTTCGAAAAAGCTGACGTCGTTTGGTTCAATTTTAAAAAAAGTTATTGTGTTTTAAAATGTGTCCGTATATTAATAGGCGTCGCTGTATATTTGAGTATATTTCGGAAGCTTACCTCGCTAAAAAGAAAGAAGCATTTGAATTTTGTTATGGTCTAATAACTCACCGGATATGAATTCAAGTGAAGATCTATGGTAATTATTGAAACGTCGAGTTGCATCAGAAGTGATGCAACTGGTTGAAGAAACTTGAATCCGCATGACAGTATGATGCAGAAATACAAGAAAACTGTAGAAAAAATATTAAAAGTATGTCGATAGGTATTCAAGTAATTTACAGACGTAAAGAGTGATATGAGAAAATACTGAGATAGGTGTGTGTACACATATATTTTGTTTAAATTAAACAATTTATGCTTTTTGTAATAATAAAGGTTTCATTTTAAGTGTATTTTCAATTCCATTTTCGTTTAAGCATCAAACAAGTGAGATATTATTTCGACATATTTATAATAATTTTAACATCCATTGTATATTCACAAGCTTGTACTTTTGCACAATTTTACGAATTCATCTATAATATTTTAAGATTGTAATTTTGAGATATCAAATTCTAACAAAATGCAGAAAAAGAATTTGTTCTTCTCTCGTACCTGACAGTAGGGAAACCTCATAAACTCGCGAATTTGTGTTTCAAATATGAGTAAACTCGCGTAATCACGCTCACGAAGTTTACCATTTCGTTGGACCAGTTTTTCTAAGTAAAGACTTCAGTTTCGAAATTTTGAGCGAAACCATATGCTAACACACGTGTCTAATCTAACCTAAATGTTTGGTAAAGAAGGATGAGAAGCTTTGATAATTTGTTCACCTTTAAAATATGTAAATACACATCCGTAGAAGCTATACAATCTCGTAGCACGTTTAACGCGTACTACTAGCCATTAATGACACGCGTTGAATATCTCTAGTATACATGATTTTCCGTGAAAAAAAAAAAAGAAAAAAATATAACGGTCTGATGCAGCGGTGCAAGAAGATTGATTCACCGTTGGTAATTTATGAAACTCGTTGTAACGACGCCAAGCGTCACAGATTGCCTTCATTCCATTTTAAGTGGTGGCATATTAATTCACAGTTCGTGATTGATGTTTCTCTTACTCGCGCAGAGATAAGAAATTAATAAACGTGACTTCGTTAATTATGACACGTTATGCATCGTTCTTTGTTGGAAGCGCGATAAGGTATCATTGAAAAATTCCTCGCGATTTTTCATTTTTCACTTCTCAATCTGATCAGATAAAAAATCCTTGGTAAATTTGTTAGTGGGTTGTTTTTTTTTTCTTTTCGTTTTTACTTCACGTTTAAATGATTTCCTTATCTTACGTTGTTTTAATTATTTCTCCACGTCCTTCGACATTGATAGAAATGAGCTAATTCTTCTCATATGCCATTTGTTTCATGCTGATTGTACAATCTAGAAAATGGTACAAGTGGAATTTACAAAAGCGATCGGGCATTAGCAACAAGTGTTTCGTGAATATGTAATCTGTAGCCTTTAATCAATAACCCACGCATGACCTAGTCTAGGTTAGGAAGAAGATATGTAATTTAATAAAAGTTTTCCGGTCACGCTGCATCCGTGAGTTCTACGCGTAGAAGTGGGAAATTTTTTTTTTTTTATGTAAAGTATTACAGAAAAATTATGATGATAAATTAGGTTTCAACGTGACTCATTGTATGAATAAGCTGAAAGTAAATGTAATTACTGTGTTGCAAAGCACCTTTCACTTCTCTTAACATAAGATTAAAATCGATTAAAAATGGAATCTAGTAGCGTGTGAACTTCAAATTTATAATTGTTTCTCCGGAATTTCGTAGTATTCTAAATTTTCTTCAGCACCAAATAATTTGTAGGAATATAAAATTTTCAACATTCTTCTTAACCCTTTTTAATTCTTTGTAGACCATTCGTCTCAGAGATGAATTTAAATTTTTATTTCACTATTACAACCAATATGTCGATTTGGAGGTTTTTAGTAGAAAGGAAAAAAAGAAACCTTCATTCTTTTTATAATATTACAAATACATTGTTTGTATAAAATATTACAAAACAATTTTGACAAACAGATATAAGTCTAAAATAATTTAAAATCGAATTTATCTTCATCGTTATTAATTCCGCCATTTGGCTCGATCTTTCTAAGCAACAAAGACAGATTTATGTGTGAAATAATAGTTTCATTTTAGATTCATTTCAGCACAAACACTTCGAGTGTAAAGGGTTAATATGTTTATGGTTGTATTATTCCGTGGGTACTTCGTGGAACACTGGTTATTGGATAATTAAACCCTTTAATGCAGTTCGTTGTGATATTACCCATTTGGTGTGTGTTCTTCGTGTATTACTTGTTTCTCGATGTATTAATTTCCACGTGTTATTTACTGGTATTACAGTGTGATATTATTCTATTATTCATGTTTTTACTCCCTATTCGCTATTGCTCACTGCTTTTTCTCCTCTTCTATTTGACTGTGATTGCTCTTTTGTAAACTATATTGTGTTACGATTGGTGGATGTGTTATGTGATGGTGGTGAGTGAATATTTGCAAGAGAACTATTGCTAGCTGTGATAGTGGTAGTTTAAACAATTTGTAGGTATAAGGGCCTCAGCAGCCGTGGTCCTAGGTTTCTTCGAGGGTGGTTTTATGGTGGTTACGAGGCGTACATCACCTCGATCTGACGGTTAAATGTGACTAACGAATACTTTGTGTTTTATGGCCAGAATTCGCCAGATCGAGGCTTCTTTACGTTTCGAAAGTCGTAACAGTAAAAATGTTATTTGTAAAACAATTAAAGTAAGCAATCAATAGAGTGATAAGAATGACTGGAAAACACAAATGGCTATAATTCGAGAACAAGGCCTTATCGGGTATATATGTTTAGATGAACTTCTTTTATGCCCACACGTTTTGAAACACCCTGTATATACGAAGCGTCCACGTGCTCTCGAATCTGTTCTCGATCACTCCTGCCTCGCGTGTTCATGACCTACGAATGTCGAGGCTCGCCTATATCCCGCAATATGTACCAGAGGTACAAGAAAGAATAGATAGCGGTTGACCGTAGTCGTTTGGAATGCTGTCGGCGTTCCTGCCGCATTAATGACAAGCAGACGTAACGTGCATTATTGCGGCACTTATTTCTTATCTGTCAGAGCGTAGTTAGACGGCTGTAAATCTCTCTCCTTTGGTTTATCGGCAGTGTTCCGGCGAGTGAGCGAGCGACGCGCAATATGGAAAAGCAAGCTCTTCGTCAAGCATACAAATCTGTCTCTTTTTGACAGAACTTTTCGAAGCGGCTGATACATCGGGTGTAGATACATGTACACCCCGAAATCGCACGTACGTTTCGCAATGTTTTACATGGGAAAGACGACAGTTTTAAATTCAGAAGGGAACGTACATATAATATATACACAGCGAATAATACTGAATGTGATTTTTCGTTATTTCTGTATTACAAGGAATTTCCCTTTCTGCTTTCACTTTATACAGAGTGTACGATACTCGAGTAGTGTGAATACGCTCTTGAGAAATTAACACCTTGCCCTACGATTTTTTAGTCTCTGTGTATATTAACTGTAGAAATTCTTTCCGACTTTTGGGTGCAATCAAAGTTTTATTTAAAAAGAATGGAAGTATCGAAATAATTCCCATTATTGTTGATGATCTTTTGCTATTTTTCTGGCAGTTTGCGTATTCCATTGCGAATATATCGATTTTAATTGATGTACTGATTATGTGACTTCAGTCGGAGAGAATTTATCTCTGCGCCTAATATTAATCCCGACGATTCAGTGTTCTGATACAGCATTAAATAAAAAGAAGTTAAAATATTATATACGATTTGAATTTGGTAATCTTCAGTCATATATTGAAACTGAAGTTCGGGAAGAAAAATAGGGAAAGGTGGGAGAATCTCGAAAAGTGATCAAGATGCGTCTAACTGTTTTCTAATAGAAGAGAAATTTGTGTACGTCTGTGTTCTATTGGTCTTTATGATATTGTTCAGTTGGTTGTTGAACGAAATGGTTGACAGCATTAGAGTTAAATTGAACACAAGAATTAGAAACTTTGCACGAAATATCGTTTAAGAGATTCTAATTATGCATAATGGTAAATGGACATCAGTTTGAACATTTATGTGATCCCATTTAGCTGCTTCATCCTATATACATGTAAACATAAAGAAAAACTAAATTGTACATAAAAAATAAATTATAGTTTGTGTTGTATATAAGCTATTACACGTTATTAAACGCGTTTAAACGTGAAAGAAAAAATTCATGTTATTATAGCAGAAATTTTCATTGTTTTTATAGCGGAGCGGAAAGGAACGAACAAAATTCTTGTCTTACAGAAGTTTTTGAGTTTTAGAAATTCTATATAACATATTTTCTTGTTTCTACTCGTAGAACAAATCGGTGAAGTTCGATCGTTCCTGTTTGTGTACTTACACAAACGTAAACGAGAGATCGAAGGAATAAATTTTTCTCGTCGAATTATCAGTTCGATGTTCTGACTCGGAAAATACGGATAAATTTCCTCGTAACACATGGAATTATTTCGCTCTTTATTTTTGTTTCTACATCCTCCCTTCCCCCAAACCACCGCCTCCCCCTTTCCTTAATGCGCGGGAGGGTCGGATTTTTATTAACGTGGAATGTTTTAATTGACGGTGCGTAAATTTTTCGATAAATATATAATTTAAATTCAGCGACGATTTTATCAACGCCGGTGGCGCTCCATCCGCCGACACAGTGATTCCTCCTCTCTCGTCCAGGGAGCGGGAAATTTTTCAGCCGGTTGCACGCATGCGGGAAACACGGGGGAACAAACATTCGTTATGCGTTTTGAAAATAAAAACAGAAAGAGAAAGAGAGAGAGAGAGAGAGAAAGAACGGAAAATATCTCTGTGGATAGATTTCGTACGCGATAAAAAAAATAATATGGTCGAATAATTTCTGCCCGGTTTGGCATATGTTTCCTACCTTTACCGCACTCAAATGGGTCGTGCGAGCGTTTAATTAATTCAAGTGGACTACGCCGGCGTCCGCGAAGCTAAAAGAACCGCGAATACCGCTGAAAGCTCACGCATTCGCCGGTTGATATACATAGATATGTATATACAACGCGTCCAAACACGTTTGTAGAATTATGTTTTAATTATTTTATTTTATTTTATTGTTTTTAGTATCGTTAACTAATGGATCGGGTGATATAGCGACAACGATATTCTTGATATGATTTTTAATAACTTCACTTGAATTCAATTAGCAACGGTATCGTCGATGCGTGGATGTATTTGTTCGATATTTATTTACTTTTAACCTGTTCAGTGGGGAAGACAAGTTAACTCGTCGTTGCTTCATAAATATTTGGAACGGAGTAGTTTATTTATTGAAAAGTTATTCAACTTTAGCACGCTGATCGCCCGCCGTAAAACGGGTGTGTTTAAATTCTTGCTTCACTAGTTTGCTTCTAGTGCAATTGGAAATGTTTCAAATACAATTTCCTTTGTTATTTTCAGTTTTATACATCTTTGCAACTCTATTTCTTCTTGACCTCTTTAGGGACGATCTTTCTAAAGAAAGAGTTTTTATTTAAACAAACAATTTTTATTAATTTAATAACATCGTTTTATAAGCTATAAAAAACAATAAAGTTTTTATTATAAACATTTTTTTATATCTCCTATAGATTTCCAGGTATACAGGGTGGAAGAAAGTAACTGGCAATAATTTCAGAGTTTCTAACTTCATGAATTATCAACGAATTTCAGTTATTTCTTTTTAATTAACTAATAATACAAATAGAAGATAATTTATTATAATACATGTTCAAAATGACCACTTTTACATTTAATACAAGCATCAAGACACTTTTTAAAGTTTTCGACGATTCTTGCATACTCTTCTACAGTTATTTCAGATTAAGCCTTCTCTAAAATCATTTTAAGTTGCTCCAATGTAGTGTATCTTAAATAAGAGATTCTTTGCTCCAGAATTGACCGCACAGAAATATCCATAGTATTAAGATTGGAAGAGTTTCAAGACCAAACATCTTTATCTAAAATCTATGGAAACAATTCTGGGCAGAGCCTAATCGATGATTTTTCTTCACGTGCATCGTGTCCTTGAAAAGGATAAAGACAATATCGTGTCATTCATAAAACAGAAATTCGAAAAAGCTCAAATATAGCTGCATGTTAAATAAACTTAATATAAAATAAAATAATACTACTCTGTTAAACCAGATAAAAAGAAAAACTCGAATGCATCAAGGGTTCTCTTCGTCAAAAAATTTTTGAAATTTTCAAGATCGTTTTCCTACCATGT
Source organism: Anthophora plumipes (assembly GCA_951804975.1). Taxonomy (NCBI): domain Eukaryota; kingdom Metazoa; phylum Arthropoda; class Insecta; order Hymenoptera; family Apidae; genus Anthophora; species Anthophora plumipes. Next base: position 11,561,448 of record OX638120.1, read on the forward strand.
GACATAATTTCAGGAGGTACAGCAATAGAAACAGTAAAAAAAAAAAATGTTTATCCATACAGACGATCGTCTGAAGTTTCCTCTGATACTCATGTTTGTCCACCTGGTAGCGCAAAATACAAAATTTCGAGGAAGTTAGTAGTACATTAGGCATACAAAAAAGTTCAATTAATGTTTCGATCAGAAGATACGAATTCGGCAGGTTGGGTTTGTTTGATCAGAGAAAAAAACGAAGAAAAAAAGAAATGGGCGCGATGGGGACGATGGGTGAATATAATCAAGAAGAGGATAGCTAGGGACGGGCTCCATTCAACTTCAGAAATGAAGCGCAATGCATCTTTAATTAAATCTCTCTGCTACGTCCGCGTTCGGTGTCTGAAATTTATTCCGTGCATTTCAATCTCTCTGTAGCTTCTTCTCTGTTTCTTTCTCTCTCTCTCTCTCTCTCTCTCTCTCTCTTTCATCGTTCATCTCTTTCCCCCTTATTCTAGAAGGCCGAGAGATCCCCCTTTGTACGTTTGGGGCGTACACGTCGTTTCCGTCTTTGGATTTTTTCCAGCTCGTGCTGCAAATATCTGAGCAAACCGTGCCGCGTCTCACGGACGACGGCCGAGATTTCAAATCGGATTCCCTCGTACGAGGTGTAACAACCTCGTTTCCCCTTATTTTCGCCCACGATACAGCTTAACTACGTACGTGTCCACCTGCTCGAAGCAGTTTGTTCTGATAGCGAGGCTGAGGATTCTCTGCGTCGCAGCAATCTTGCCTTTCCTCGGCTTCCTTTTGTTCCGGTTTACCTTGACGACCGGTTCAATTGGTGTCGGTGTGTTATTGGCGGGAATAATCGTGTGTTATTGACCGAGGAAATGGGGATCATGGGCGGTCTTTACAATTGTATCGTTGTCTCAATGATACTTGAACTTGAGAAATTGTGGAGACTGAATTTTTCCAGAGATATGCAAATCATTCTGTCGATTAATGTGAAATTATCATTGCTATCGATTGTATTCATCTGTTCTGTTACTTATACATGTAATTTCAACGCAAAGTAGTATCTGCCTCTACTAAAAACTGTTAATCACTCCGCCAATCATTTGTATTATTTATTATTAAAAAAGTGGTGTAAAGTTGTCATTAATGTGACGATTAATCACTTGTTCTTTTATGATTTTATCTATCACCTGTGTTATTTACAATTACCAAAGTAGTGTTAGGAGATTTTCTTATATTCTGAAAAGTTGTAGTCAATGTGTCAATTAATCACCTTTTGGACTAATTTTATTCATTAACTGTTTTATTTATAATTATCAGAATGCTACACACACAAGACTTTCCATATATTCTAAGTAGTTGTTATCAATGTGTCAATTAATCACATATGCATTCATTTTTATCTATTAAATGTATTATTTATAATTGTAAAAGTGATGAAAGGAAATTCTTTTATATTCCAAAATGCCATCAATGTGACAATTAATCACCTTGTGTATTGATTTTATTCATGACCTGTGTTATCTATAATTATAAAAGTGATGCAAAGAACTTCTCTTGCATTCTGAAAAGTTGTCATAGATGTGTCAATTACCTATGCACTGTTTTCATTCATCAACTTTATTATTTATAATTATCAAAGTGATGCAAATGTGTTTTTTTGTATTCTGAGAAGTTGCCATCAATGTGTCAATTAATCACACGTGTTATTTGTAATTTATGAGTGATGAAAAGAGGTTTTCTTATAATCTGAAAAGTTGTCATCAACGTGACAATTAATCACCTGTCCTTTTCTGATTTTATCTACCACCTGTCTTATTTATAATTAGCAAAATGATGCAAACAGGTTTTCTTATATCCTGTAATATTGTCATCAATGTGTCAATTAATCATCTGTGTTACTTACAATTTATAAGAGTGGCGTAAAGAGATTTTCTCATATTCAACAAAATTATCATAAATATGTCAATTAATCATCTGAGTTATTTATGCAAAAGAGTGTTATTATTTTCCAAAGAATTTTCATTCCAAAGTGAATGGTTAGATTGTTTGTAAATATTTTTTAGTATTTTTTACACTAATGTTGTAAATGTCATTTAAAAAGAACACAAAAGTTGAACTAATTAAGTGACTTAATATACATATAATTACAAAAATACGTGTATTACTTGGCACTCCTGTTGGGAAGTGTTCAAAACTCGAAGCATGCTGAGGTCAAACTTAATCGAGCTATAACTTTATGGTTTCTCAATTATCCTCGAGCTGCTACTACTACTATTCAGACTTCCCATTATCTGATGCATCAAAAACAGATGACGCAAAGTGATAGTTTACGATAAAGTTATATGATACACTTCTATAGTATACGAGACAAAGCAATAAGAATTTTATAAACAAATGTACAGTGACTACAATTAATATTCGGAAACATTTAAAACAAAATACCTTTTTTAAAATTGAATCAAATAAACTGAGAATCTCATGAGATGTTAGAAGGATTAGTTTACTAGATAATGTATAAAAAGTACTTTGAAAAAATTGTAATTCGTCGGAATTGCAAAGAACATTGAAGAATTTCCAAAATAAGAAATGAAAAGATTTTAATCGATTCACAGACAACAAGGACAGCATAACCGATCACGTTACGTGGTTCACCCTGTACATTTCACCGGAAAGAAAGTCTCGAAAATTGAATCATTCAATCGCAAAAATTCCGCGGAAAATTTGCATATGGAACTCGCTCTCTCTCGAGTTAAGCGTATCGGAATAAAACGATTTTAGCACGTTTTTTTCGACAACGAATAATACCCGTTTCAAAAGGGGAGGCAGAACTGTCTACTATTCTTTTTTTTCTCTTCTTTTTTCCTTTTTTTTTCTCCCACTGTTTTTCCTATGTGGAACAATATTTACACGTGTATCGCGCGCGAAATGATTTCGGGTGCGTGCGGTGAAATATGGAGGCCGGTTGGTGGAAAAGTGCATCGGTGATATATAAAGTGCGCTGGGACGCGGAACATTTAAATTTTAAATGGCCAGTCGGCATACCGTTGCACGCGCGCGCACGCCTGTACAGGTGTGTTGTGTTCCATGGCCAGTGTGTTCAGGTCGGATAGCTGTAATTCGCTGTTTCCCCACGCCTCCTGATCGAGCGATCCTTTTTATCGCGCGATCGAATCCCGAAATGGCTAGATATTTACATGGCCACGGATATCTCGCGCAATTTCGCCCATGGATATACATATATATTATATACATCTACAACTGTGGACAAAAGTTTCTGAACGACACCTTTTTTTCATGTTTGATTCAATTTTATGTCTAAAGGAACATGAATGAACTATGGACGCTTAAAGGAAACAGTGAATTAAACCAATAGTATGAACATTATCTAATCTGTTTTTATTGATAACAGAATATTAACTATTTTTTGTGAAAACAAGAAGTGATTAGGAAGAGAATTATAAAAATCGGAACTTAACACTTTATTTATCGCTCGTGGCTAAATTTATTATGCTCTTTCGATTCAGGGGTTAAAGGGACTTTCTGATTAACATTTAAAAAAAAATCAATTTTCTTCTTTTTCATATTTCTATGGTATATCTCGAGAATGTTCAGTAAAAGTTTTAAGACGAAATTCGTAACGGTACAGTTTCTGCAGCAATAAAACCGACTCGGAGTCCGAGGGCTGAGAATGTAAAACAAAACTTCAAACACGTTTTTCTCGAAACACGATTTTTACGCACGGTGGATACGCTCATAAAAGAAGTTAGCATCATCTGCTCACAAAAATGGAGATATTTTCAAGAAATTATAGATGTAACGTGTGGAGTGACGAAATAGTGGTACATGCATTTTAAAAAATTTGCAATAATTTATACAAGTTTACAAATTTTTGCTATATTTCATTAGAAGCATAACAATACTTTTCATAATAAAAAGGAAACTTTCATTTTAAGTGTATTTTCAATTCTATTCTAATCAACTAAACGAATAGCTTTCTGGCGATTTGTTTTTGAGATTTGCTTTGACAACTCTTGCCTCTTTAAAAAAAAAACCTATTCCTTGTATAATAATGTTTGGTATGTTATGGTTTTTTCATTTATAAATGTAATTTTTGTTGATTATCTCCTAACAAAGTATTTAAAATTTATTTTTCGCAACTCTAAAAGCAATATACAGGGTGGTCCATTTAAATGAGGCTATTTAACCCTTTGATTACTGTTGGCACCTATAGGCGTTTTGGAAATTTGGTTCGTACGAAAACAAATTTTTTAGACAGTTTATCTTGTAATAATTTTTTTTAATACCACTTGTTTATTCTTTCTCACGTATAACTACAATTTTTTTATCGTATCATCTAATTTGATGGATGATCTATAAATTATCGACCGAATGGCAATCGATATTCGTAGATGTATGCGTTCTTTTCTTGGTTCTTTCGTTAATTTTGTGTTGTAGATTCGCCATGCTTCTGCCACGTGCATATCGTGTTGAAACAATTTTCACATGCTTTTATTTATTGCTGTTCTTATATGTATTAACTTTAATAAACTATTAAACATTAGAAACGACATGTGTGTGTTTATATCCACGAATAACCTGACATAGTTAATCAACAGATATGTCCAGAGGTGTACAATACCATGATCTTGATCTCTAAAAATTAAAGTCTTAACGTAAAAATTACGTCTTATGTGAATAAACCAACCTGTATACAAAATTGAATCAAACGCTGAAAAACGCTGTCGTTCGGAAACTTTTGTCCGCAGTTGCGTATATTTTATATCTATATATCGACCATGGAATTATTAGAAGTTTGCTCCGAATGATTGGTTGCATGAAGCTCCATTTACTTGCTTGATGCGGTCTCCCTTCCTCTCTCTCTCACTCTCTCTTTCTCTCTGGTCTCTCTCGTTCTCTCTCTTTCACCCCTCCGTCTTTCTGGTCTCTCTCTCTCTCTCTGGTCTCTCTCTCTCTGGTCTCTCTCTCTCCCCTCCGTCTTTCTGGTCTCTCTCTCTCTGGTCTCTCTCTCTCTCTGGTCTCTCTCTCTCTCTGGTCTCTCTCTCTCTCTCTGTCTCTCTCTGGTCTCCCTCTCTCTCTGGTCTCCCTCTCTCTGTCTGGTCTCTCTCTCTCTCTGTCTGGTCTCTCTCTTTCTCTCTTTGGTCTCTCTCCCTTTCTCTTTCTCTTTCTACCCCTCTTTCGCTCTCTGTTTTTTCTTCTACCCTCTTTCCGATATTCAACCAGCATCGAGAGGAATATACGAGAAATCGTCCCCCATTCGAGCAACGGCGGCATCAGCTGCACGTAGACTGATTCGGAAAACGATTTTTAAATCTGATTTATCCGCGGGTTATTTACGCGTACGCAGCTTCGATTCACCGGCATTTGTGTATTTTTAATATCGTTACCGAGATCGAGTGTAACGTCGAATAATCGTTCGGAGGTGGATACACAAGATTACACTCCGTAAGAAGTATTTGCAACGGTGCATTTTCCATGATTTCGTGGAATTATTAAATGTATATTATATATTTAATATATATATTTTTAATTTTCAACTCTAAAGAAATATTTGTCAAAGATTAGAAGACTTTCTATACAAAATAGAAAACTTGCACAATTTTTGTAGATTATTATGTTTGTGATAAGGAAAAAAAGGTTACGTGAAAAATGAATTGTTTATTAAATTTGTCAGTTTAAATCTTCGTGTCAGGCTTCGGTTATTCATCCGCAGTTTTCGAATCATGACTGCTGAGTTATTGCAGACCACACAGGTACGAACGCATAGCAGCTTTGTCTTTTTTTGAAACGGATTCATGTATTTTTTGTGCCATAGTTTGAAGGAACATTAGATTCCAACTAAAAAATTAACCTATTGTAATAACTTATTATAATTTTAAACCTAATGGTTTTAATAAAATATATTACATTGTTTCTTGAAAATGAAGATTGAATAATATCGTCGGAGGATTTGTTAAGTCTGTTTGCTTTGGTGAAAAATAAAACGTACAGTGCAATATGCATCCAGTAACGAATTCCACAAGCGTGTATTTTTTTTTTTTTTTTTATTACAGAATCAATTCAGAATTCTATTTCTTCGTTGATTTGTAGCTTACAAAATATTATCAGGGTTAATAGTCATTATTTTGAGTATCGAATTTAGATAGGCTGAGACCACTTTTACAAACATCGTCAAACTATCTTCATCGCCGAGGCAAATTTTCGAGGATCAATTGTAAAATATCTCGTTAATCATTAAGTTTAAGACAATAATAAGTTAATACTTTTTTAATATTCATTCAAACTATGACTTAAAAAATATATAATTCTATTAAAAAGAATTATCTTTTAGTAAGAAAGCAGTGATGTCTTAGAATTATTTAAGTTAATATATCTTCTAAACTGTTATCTTTTTTACATAAATAGTTAATACTTTTTTATAGAGAATATTGAGCTGCATCGATTGATGTATTAAAAAATACATAATTCCATTTAAAAGAACAAAGTTAACCTTCACATGACTCTTACGTGTCCATTCATGAAAGAATTAATAATATCAAAATATACCCCCCTGGACACCATTCAATTTTCCCGTAAAACATTTTTCGCTATAACTAATAATAGCGAGAACGTCAAGTAAGACACCTCGTATAACAATTTTTCATCGAACGCATAATTTAAAAGTTACTCGAGGTGTGCAAGTTAAACGAATCACTCTTTGTATACTCTTCCGTGTCGTGTAAAATTGTTCCACCAAAGAACTCGGGTAAACCCTCTTTGTTGCATTTCACTAAAAGGAAGAAGTTTCAAGTGAACGTTTGAAAAGAAAGAAAAAAGGAAAAGAAAAAAAAGAACAGAAGAAAGAAAATACAGGGAAGAAAAGGATTCACCTCGCGTAGCTTGCTGTCTTCTTTTTCTTTTTCCAACGTAAGAAACACAGATTGAAGGAACGACGAAATAATTGAACGCAGCATCGAATTAACCCTTCCTTTTACTCCGGCCACAGGCAACCCGATTAGAAAGGTATCTGCACCACGTCCCCGCCATTGTATTCAAATTGGTTTAATAGGGCGCATCGATCAAACGACAAATCCTAATTACGGATATATCGCGATCGCTGTACGGACGTTTCGTGGTTACGCGTGTTGCACAAGAGAGAGCGAGGGGAGGAGGAGAGAGAGAGAGAGAGAGAGGGAGGAGGGAGCGTGGTGGAAAAATTTCAATCTCGATTATCTCGATTCATTGCGACCACGCATAGCCACGTGCATCGTAGGTAGTGATCGCTTCACCAGCATAACGCCATTTCCTAGCTATGGTACATCTCATTAATTAACTTAAATGCGAGTGAGCTCGTGGTGAACAAGCGGCTCGTCTCTTTGCCCGCGGTTTTCGTCCCTCCCGTCGCTCAGCATCGATCCACAGAATAAACCGACGCTATCCACGGAGAAACGTTGTGCCGATCGATTTGTTCTTCGGTGTAAATGCGGCTTAACGGAGGTTGCTTACGGTTCTGAGCGAACCCCATCCGGTTGCATAGCGACTTGCAGGCAAACATGTGGTTAGACCGGTTGACTCAGACAGGTCGTTTTGCTTCTCTCCGTTTGCCCTTTCTCTCTTCCTCTTTACTCTTTTTCTCCATCTCACTCGCGCGCGCTATCTCTCTCTCTCTTTCGATTCCTCTTCCCTTCTGTTTTGATCTCTCTCTCGCTCTCTCTCTCTCCTGTGCTCTCTCTCTCCCTCTCTCTCTCTCTCTCCTGTGCTCTCGCTCTCTCTCCCTTTTTTAATTTCTCTCTCCCACTCTCGCTCTCTCTTACGCGCTTACTATCTCTCTCGATTTCTCTCTCCTGCGCGCTCTCTCTCTCCTTTCCGATTCTTCTCTCTCTCTCTCTCTCTCTCTCTCTTTCGCTCTCACTTTCCTGCGCTCGTTCTCTTTCCCCCGCGCTCTCTCTCTCACGATTCCTTTCTCGTGCGCGTTCTCTCTCTCTCTTCTATGAGTTTTCTATCTCTCTCGATTTCTCTCCTGTGCTGTCTCCATCTCTCCCGATTTCTCTCCTGCGCGCTCGCTTTCTCTTTCGATTCTTCTCTTACGTTCTCTCTCTCTTTTCTTCCGCCATGCTTCTCTATGCCTTTCTGAATCTATCAAGTGTGTATCCTCGCTAGCATCCCGACATTATGCCACTGTATATTCACGTCCACGACGAGCGTGCACAAGGTGTATCGTACACTTATACCATCGAGGGTATAACCTGTGTACCCAGCTGAGATAGTCGTCGAAGACGGCGATTTCAGCTTGGAACGGGATGTCTGGCGTGTGCTGTTTGGGAGAACCAGGCGACGAGATGCTCCGAGGACAAACGTCGCCGACGATCTACACGTTGCACAGCTTTTCGAGGCTTATGGAAATGTGCGCATACCGAATAGAAACGTGGTAAAATCGAAAAGTCGAGGTCTTGTGGTGGACCACCCGCGTTCTAGTCCCGGTGAAAACCGACAGGAATATTTTTGTGATCGTTCTTACCGTTGACCTGGTATTGCCTATAGCTGTGGATCTAATAATTTAGTCGGGAAGAGGAGGGATTGCTCGCGGTGTGGATTTCTTTGTATGTGCTGCGGGATATTCTTAGCTATTTGTATTTTAGCTTTCTTTGGAAGTGATTCTTGTACCTAGATTGCTTTGAGGATTCGATACATATAGTAGTACAGTATTTATGTTGCTTTTGCGAGAGATGTTGAATAGATTAGATGTAGGAATAAACTCTTTTCGACTTTGGGGTCTAAACAAAGTTTTATTTAAAAAGGATGAAAACAGATCAATCGTTGAAATAATTTCCATTACTGTTGATTACCTTTTGCTATTTTTTTGAAAGCTTGCGAACATCATTGTGAATATTGTATGTCAAGCGGGGAAAAGATTCACTATTATTAATAATATTAACACTGTTTATTCAATATTAATTAAACATATACATATTATATTATTAATAATCTTTGACAATGTCTTCCTTAGATTATCTTTATTATTAATAATTTGAATTCCTCCATTGATTCCAGGAGAGATCGATATCAATTAAAACAACTTCATAAATTATGTCTATAATTAGGTCCTCAATTAGATCAACAATGATATTCAACAAAAACAAATATTTCGATTTCAATGGTTGTACTAATTATACGACTCGAGTCGGAAAAAAATTATTTCTATACCTAATAATTTTATTCTAGCATCCACCGAGTAACTAAGGAAGATACAGGCTGTTCATTCATTAATATTCACTGTTATCTTCCAACCAATGCATGAACACTTAACAAAATCGACGACTTCTTAAAAACCCATTATTTGTACAATATTTTTCGTTAAAACAACATCTAAGTAATGTAATTATGAAAACAAATTTATCATAGGATTGTCAACACGCTAAGCGCGGAGTTGATTTTGTTGAGTGTTGAATTACAGAATATAGATAGATCTAACCACGGACCGACTCTACCCAAACGAAAGATTGATTCCCTAGGGACTGATGCCGCCTAAACGAAGAGTTCACTGTCAGTCCCTAGGGACTGACGCCGCGCTTAACCCTTTACGGACAGGACGGTTCAAAGCCGCCGAAGCCGTGGAAAAAGGGCATATATAAGAATGCCCGATAAAAGGCAAAAAGAGACAATCCAGAACAGGGAACAGAGGAAACTCAGTATTCGATTCAACTACACATTCAATTCAGCGAACTCTGTAACCGGCAAATAAACCTTGTTCACACAAAATTGCATGCATACGATTCGTATGTGGTTTAATAATCAACGAACCCACAATACCATTAGATATAATTTAAAATAAAGTAGCGAGTACTAGATCATCCTTCGTATTTTACGTTTCATTTCATTTTTAATTTCTATAGTTCTTATTGGAAGACTCTGTACTTCCGTGTTAATACATTCGATAACAGTCGTAATCTCTCGCATAGTGAGGTTACATATATCAAGATATGTCCGGCGAAAAAATAGTATTCGTGTCAGGGCGGGGGGTAAACTGGAATCATAGAAAAGGGAAAGGAATAATTATCGGTGAGAAGTTTGCTGTAAACGTCACGTGAAGCCACGGATAATTTCACATTGCGTTGATATTCATTCTGTTATAGTGTGTAAAACGGAGTGCGTGGAAAGGAGTAAATACCGACTGTGGTCACATATAAACGCAATCTCTGGCACGAAAGAAATAAAGCCACCGGGAGAAAAGTAAAACCAGTCACGTAATCTTACCGCGGTTTGCTTACAGAGCCATACCTGTATTAACATATTCCGTGTCGGCCGAGACGATTTTCGAGAAACTCGTACGATAGTGCTGTTTCGACCTTATCGAAATTTTTTATGTATAACTCGGAATATTGTCAACTTTATCGAGTTTAGTGTTATTAACATTAACAGGGTAGTAGGAAATTCACAAAACAGCCATGATTTCCGTATCGTACAGAGGTATCTGTGTATTTCAAATTTATACTTCCATGTTACCTGTGAAAATGTTCCTTGTATAACAGACACGTGGAATGTTTGATATTACACTCGTATCAGAATGTTTTTCTGTTTTTATGTGATTACTGTAAAATCCTGTATACACAGGATATCCAGAGGTTCAATTTTTAAATTTTGCCGGGGTTTTCTGTAAATGAAAATTAAATTTGTACAAATGAAATGTCATTTTCTCAATAATTGAACTGAAATTGGCGAGTTGATATTATGAATTAAATTTTGCTCGATGATAAATTTTTTTATGTAATACTCAAGGAGAAGAAATTGGTTGTAATACACGTATATTGAATAGTAAATTAATTATTATTTGACATGATGGATAATTTCAACTTGAACGAACTGCCATAAGAACTGCTGAAAATATGAATTTAATATTTACAGAAAATTGTATCAGTGTTAAGACACATTAATGTTTGCGTACGATATTCAAGATGAGTGACTTTTTATTCAAGCATGAGTCAAGAATAAGATTAGATAATGTTTTAAGAAAAATGATTGAAAATATTCTACGGGAAAGAATATGAAATTTTGTTACATTATTCAGTAGACCTTTCTCCAACAGGCAACAATTTCTTGAAACATTTGAACAATTTTTTAACAAATAAATTATTCCGAAATGGAGACATAGCATTCAAAGAATTTTTGAATTCAAAGACTAATAATTTTTATAAACTTATAATAATGAAAGCAAGTAATCAATGGGAAAAATGTATAGAATTATGTGGAAATTATTTGGATTAAATACATTCTTTCTTTAAAGAAACACAGTGTATCTAAATTTTCATTTCAAAGAACATTCCACGTGCACACTAACCTAATAAAATGTTACGCAGGGAAACTTCATAAACGCTTCATTGAAAATCTTTAAGTAAAATATGAAACATGTACATATATCACGTATGCATTTCGAAGTATTGTTCCCCTTTATTAACACATTAATATACCGACTGGTTTGAAAATGTACAATTTTATAGAGGCTGTTGCGCCAAACTCGAGCAGTTAAAATATCTCGGTTACTTTTCACGGTACGGAAAAAGTATTCAGAGAAGAAATAAATGGTGCAAAGGAACAAATATTCTGATTGGTAGTTCTGTTCCTTTCTTCACGAAATTTCGAAGTTATCGACGGTTTTTTAAATGGATTGATATATCTTCCTTAGCGCACTATTGTAATTTATAAAAAAAAGAAAAAATTCAGCGGTATATGTAGGTAGGCAAAAGTTTCAAGAATCTGTCATTTCTAATGCTGTCACTCTAATGTCAATGTTATTACCATAATAGTTGACAATTGCAAGAATAGAGAGCGTTGAAAAAACAAAGAAATGTTAATTGGTTTTGTTTTCTTAATCTTTCAAACTTGGAGGAAAGGTGAAAAGTTGAATTTGCACCTGAAGCATTTCCAAGCAATGATTTATTATGACTTTCGCAGTAACTTAACTCAACAGCAGTGTATGAAACGACTCTTTGCGGTTTTTGGTGATGGAGCATCATCAAAAACAACAATTTATCGCTGATTTTAAGAGTTCAAAAGTGAACGTAGCAGTTTTAGCGATGATTTTCGTGATGATCGTCCATCAACTGCTGTTGTAGTCATTTCTAAGTGTCGATATGAAACAAATACATAAAATATTATATGATTGTTTAAATGTAAAGAAGGTTTGTGCTTGATGGATTCCCCACAATTCGACTGGAACTCAAAAAGAGCATCGTGTGACGTATGCAAAGAAATGATCAAAAGATACAGAGGAGGATTATCAAATTTGGTTTATAACATTGTCACAGATGACGAAACTTCGATTTATTCCTACGAGCCTGAAACTAAACACCAATCTGCTGTTTAGGCCTTCCAAAATGAAGCAAAAATAACAAAAATTGTTTGTCCTCTAAATGTTTCAAAAACATCGCTTCATTCCTTGAATTTATTGATCATGCTGCTACTGTAGCGTTAGAAGATCAAAGAACAGTTAATGTTAATTGGTATACATCAATTTGTTTACCAAAAGTCATCGATGAAATTAGAAAATACAACGTGAGAATACGAATCATCCTGCATCATGAAAATGCAAGCTCTCACTTTGTAATGCAAATAGCTAATTATTTGAAGCATCAAAACCTCGAATTAACGTCTCATTGTCCTTGCAGTCCTGATTTATCATCTAATGACTTCTTCCTATTCTCTCGGGTGAAAAATAAAACGTGGACAGCGTTTTACAACGCCAGAAGGAACTCTTAAAACATACAAATTGCATACTTTGGTTATACTTCGTTCAGAATGGAAAAAGTGTTTCAAAAATTAGTTTGAGTGCATGCAAAAGTGCATAAATCTTGAAGGAGAATATTTTGAAAAATAATAAAATTACTTATCTAAATGTTCTATATTTTCTCATATTTTCTTTTCACTTTTACACCAACCCACGTATAATATGTTGACCTTTGCATTACCATCGAGTTTTGTGTCAATTGTGACGACACAATATGTTTCTTTTGCTTTCAATAATTCTTTATAATTAATCACAAAAAGTTTCAGTTCTCTTTGAAATTATGTTGAAGATGAAAATAAGTAAAAACGTGTTAAGAAACCCGTGTAAAATGAATAAAACATGTTTAAAGAAGCCGTGTAAAAAGAATCTCAAATGTCTATGGTCTTTAAGTATTTCATGTATTTTACATAACACAGACTTAGTGTATATTACCAGTGTGTAAATTAATTTTTATATGTTCTTCATCATAAAGTAAAAACAAGATTATCAGTCTCTGTCACGATACACTGACGAAGCTAATTAACTACAATGTTTGGCGAAACGTCGGAACTAAAACAACATTAGACACGCTTCTAATCCGGAAGCCTTGAATAATAATTTCAGCATGTTTTGACTTATTTAGCTTGCGATATTAATTATCTATTTTTATAAAATTACTGTAACGTTATTATACATTGCATAGTACTATATATCTATACAATCTCTTTTAATTAAATACACTGAAACAACAAGCATAATTTTTTAGTATTTTATGTATGTTTTACGTAAAACCGATCTAAAATAAATAACAACTTAGTAAAAAAAATAATTTATTTATGTTATGATTTAATGTATGCCGTATTATTAGTATTTAAATACATTTTTATACATTTTTTCATTGTAAAAGATAGACAGGCATTTTTTAACTTAGTTTCACATGCAGAGTAACAAGAAAATTTATGTAATATTATATTTACAGAGTGAAGTTAATTTTTACCACATATCTATAACAGAAACAGCACTAACAAACGATAAAGAATTTTAACGTGTAAGATAATGTTACAATCATCGCTTACGTCCTTTTAATCATTTTCACATCAAACTTTCAAACTTATCTTTGCCTTCGTCAACATGCTCAAACAATTCTACCTTTTCCTTCAAACTAAACACCTATACCTTCGTTCGACGATCGCCTCGAAGTTGTAATAAAATTAGAAACGCGGCTTGAGTTTCAATAACATCAACTTCGACGATAATTGCCCCAGTAAAAACGTCGAAAAAGTTTGGAAACTGAGAAAACAGCTTGCGACAAGTTGTCAAGAGACGTATCAAGGAACGGTAGAAACGAGATCAAATATAATCACTAGAAACGGTAGTAGTATAGTGCATCGTTTGACGTCGGATTTCGCTTTAGTTAATGTAAACGTTCACTCAGATAGCGGGGAAATAAATTGGCTTTGTGCGTCATTTCCCTGCAATGTGTGGTGTTGTAACGATCGTGTTTGCAAGTACGTATGTCATGATTACACGCGCCTGCAACTCCGTTTGTAATTGTAATCGACCGGTTTTAGCGACAGGGCCAAAGAGTAACGCGACGCACATTCACATTCGTTCCACGCGGACCACCGTGGTTCCTGTATGATTTTCGTCGGGAATAAAACCAGCTAGGTGTAGGATTTATCATCGAGATTCCTGGTGTCGATAATATAATAGTCGTGTCGCACGCACGCATCCCCTAGTTAAACAATATCGCTACGTCGACGAAACTTCTCCAAGCGATACGCGTCGTTTGTATGTTTTTAATGACGCGTTCTTTGTGGAATATCGCGTGTTCAGGTAATAACAGGGGATGAACAGTGGACGTTTAACGTGTCGACACATATTTCCCAGCTGTAGAAGAAAAAAAGTTTAATAAGACAACATTTTCGTGTTACATCGATGCAAATTTGGAAATGTCTCAATCGCTACAGAAAATATAATTTTCTTGTAACATGGCACTTAGAGAACACGTGCGTATTATGTGACAAAGAAAATTTGAGACCATTGATGTTGCAATTCTTGTGATGTAAATGAGCCTCGACCTGGCGAATTATAATTATAAAACACGAATTATTCGTTAGTTGCATTTTTGATTGAAGCACTACGCCTCGCAACCGCCATAAACACCCTCAAAGAGACCTACGACCGCGGCTGCTGAGGCCTTCACACCTTAAATATTGTTTAAACTATCATCCTACGTTTAGCAACAATCCTCTTCCCAAATACTTAGTCACCCCCATCACAGAACACATCCACTAATCATAACACAATATAGTTTATAAAAGAACAAACATAAGCAAGTTAGTAAGAGTAACACGAGTAGAGTAGCTGTACAAGTACAACATAGAAATATCAGCTCATAACACAAACGAGTAATACATAAAAATCATAAACGTATAATACACCGAGAAAGAAGTAACGTAATAAAACATGCAACATCGTGTATCAACCAGGTTAACCCCTTGCCATATGAATTAGCTGAACGAAATCAGGGCCCAACTAGTAGGGAACGACTCTCGCTAAACAAGCCAAAGTGATGCATGAGAATGTTCGCAATACGAGCCGAAATGTGATCTTAATTCCACGATTCACACTCGTGATGTTTTGGTTCCATGAATTTGTTTCCACGAGTCAAATTGGTGGTGTTTTGATTACATGAATTTGATTCCACGAGTCAAATTCGTGATGTTTATGTTTGGATCGCATTTGATTCCACGAGTCAAACTCGTCAGAGTATGACAAGGGGTTAAGGGGTGTAATTATCCGATAACCATTATCGAATCTGGCACAAGCTAGTGAACACGGGCCTCACAACCCTGTGATATTCCATAAAGAAGTAATGGCGTAGGAGATGCAACAGTTAACGTTATTGCCTGCCTTGACACTTTCACGTCTGCACGCCTCATGCAAGTGTTTTTCTCTACCGAGTACGTCACATATAGATTAATGATCTTCTAAAATATCCTCTCTTTTGTTTGCTATTATTAAGATTGTTAGGGCCTTGACTGATAGCTCTATTCAAGGGCCTGTTAAAATTTGTAGGTGATGTGTCGACTAATGGAACTAGAATTTATTTACAAGTAGACTGTGTTACTAAGGTTCAAACTTCGAATTATATTTGCGAAGTTTAGCAAGGTTTACAATGTTCGATGTATCTTAGCGAAGGTTTACGAATGTCTTGTTTGACTGTTCAAAGTATCTTTACGAAGATTCAAAGGTGGTAGGTTCGGATTATTTCACTGTTCGAAGTTTTAGATGTATCTTGTGCAACAGTTCAAAGGTATCTACCGGAATCTCTCTGGTCCCGCTGATGTGGAGACTCTGCAAAGCGACAAAGACGTTGTTTGGCCGTTTCTGAATTTTGTCTTTTACCAATCAACTTTTCTCCAGTGCATTTGTATCTCCTTTCAGTTCGCTCTTAGCGCGCTGACTTTAGGGAGGTCTGTACAATGAGTGGAGAGGGTGTTTGGTGGACAGGTTCGTGGAATTCTGTGGAACCTCTGCGGAGCTTGGATTTCGTCATCCCCAAGTGCTTCACCGCCATCGATGCGAAATGCAAAGCCACCTTCACTTTAGCCCTTTGGAGATTCCGGAATTTGTGACATCTGAGGCCCTAGAGCTGGTTGTAGGCAACGCAGTAAACACTTTGTGTTAGGTTTCTTAATGCGGTTTATGGCACAATCGCACTAAAAGTCTATTTTTGAGTTTAGAATTTCTTTATTATTCAACGTACATCCTAGCGAAGACCGACAAAATTGATTTATTAGAGTTTTTAGTAATTTGTGCCTCTGGTGCTCAACAGCTTAGGAACATGCCATAAACTTTGGGTTTCTAAAGGGTAAATTTGTATCTAACAGTCCGCTAATCGACGAATCACCCGGACGAGTTTTCCAAATTATTATAAACATTTGTTCACCTCTCGAACCATTTCCTACTCTTCGAGACGTGGGAGTTCTGGGGTTAAAACGTATAATAATATTTTTATTTCGAATACTGTTATGAATATTATATCTCTATTAATTTGTATTTTAAAAAAGTAATATAACTTTTTAAATTATAATATTAGGTACAAATACTCATTCAGTTGTAATAATTGGATGAATTATATGTGTCTATTAAGTGTGAAATATATTTTTTCCAAATCGTAAAACTGTCTCTTTTATTCTTATCATTAATTTTCCCCAGCTATAAACTATTACTGCTATTAAAACCGTTATTAAAACATATAATATTTTGTTTTAATTTGACAAATAGGATTATACATCTCAAAATATCCATTAACGCGAATTAGTGGTTCACTTTAGGTTATCCAGTCTGTTTTTAGTCATTTTTATTTCAAATCTACAATTAGCAATCTCGAAAAACCTAGAATAGCAATTTTTCTATAAATTGAAGCTTTCACATTGATACTTGTACATATTCTTTCCTTGATTCCAGGATTTTGGATCACTGTGCAACGTTTCAGTAGTATTGTAAAGATGTAAAGACACTTAGATTTCTTGATACGTTTTTACATACTTTTCTATACTGATTTTTTTTCATGAACATAATGTCCAATTGATGAAGTGTCTTTGAGAGATTCAGAGTCTGTAGTAAAATCACACTGATACGCCCTTTGTGTTTTAATTTATACGATTGATTGAAAGTCGATGACGATGGAAATAAGGAATTGAAAATACGTGATATATTTATAGATAAGTGATTATATATTTATAAAAATTGGTGGAAGAAGAAAGTAAGAATTAGGCATGTGTGTTGATTGTCTGAATGTAGATGAAGGTAGAAATAAAAATGAATTGGAAAATGTGGATACAAGATTGGATATTTGGAGAAGTTGATAGAAGAAAAGAATAAGGTTGGAAGATGCTTGAAAAATTAGAGGAAGATGAAAATAAACCCGAAAAGTAAAGGAAAGTGATTGAAATGACCAGGATGCGTCGAACAGTTTTATAGTAGAAGAGGAATTTGTCAAGTTCTAGAAATTAAGACTGGAAAGAAGTGTCTTACTGTTCTTTATGATATTACTCAGTTAGTTGTGCGACTGAACAAGAGGGTTGCCTGTATTAGAGTTAAATTGATACTACTCTGATTTCAACAGTTTCGTACAAACTTTCGAAGTAGGGTAAAAGGTGTTTTTGCAATGTTAATAGAAGTAAAACTGCTTCGTACTGTAACTGTCAAAGTAAATTTATAACTTCGTTTATCCTGCAAGTATTACACAAGATCATATCAAGTGTTTTTAATTAATAGTTGCTGGATTTCGTAATTTATTAATTCTGTGGCTCTTCATCGTTGTAACGAGAACTACATTTTCTTTTATGGATAGAAATGAATCGTAAATACGAAGCTGCATGTCGGATACGAGAGGTAATAACGAAAGCACGCGTAGTAACACTAATGACGAGCGTACTGTTCAACTTTTTATGTGGCATGATTCGAACCTATTTCGCGAGTTGGCGTTACGCTTCCCTAAGTGGGTTATCGACCGTATCGACTATAAAGATACTGTTTTCAACGTGTTCCAACTCAGCCGCATATGAATCTTTGTTTAACCGTACTTATTCCTCTTCTTCTTGCGGTATTCGACAGGATGTACATGTCGTTCAGATACTACTAAATTTCTAAATATATACTGTTTTTTCAAACGAAGCATGCTTCCTAACATTTATGAAATTCAAGGTTACACCTTAGAGATACGAATGTTTGTACTATACAGGCTGTTTCGTAATAAGTAAAACTCACTTTAAGAGCAGACGAAGAATGCGAAAATAATGCAAAAAAAGTTCATTTAAATTAGTTCGATAAGTCCGTGAAAAGTTTGAGAGATGGCATTATTGATACATATCGAGGTTATTTTTAATTTATGGCAACTCTTAAAGGAACACACACCAAGCTTTTAGCTAGATCGATCTACTATTCTGTGTTTGGCGTTTGTTTGAATCGATTGGTGAAAAAAATGAATGAAAGAGAATATTCGTGTGGTGATTAAACATTATTTCTTGAAACGTAAAATGCCTTAGGTAACTAGAAGTAAGTTTAACAAATATTATGGTGAATCTGCATCTTTGATTAGAACAATTTATAAATAATTTAGTCATTTTCGAAGTGGCTATATGAGCACAAATAACGCTGGACGTCCTGTTGAAGTTACAACTCCAGAAATCGTTGAAAAAATCCACGGTATGATGATGGAAGCTGTGGGCATCTTGAATGACCACGTACATAATATTTTGCATGAACATCTGCAAATAAAAAAGCTGTCCGCAAAATGGGTATCGTGATTGCTCACCATTGATCAAAAACGTGATCAACTAGAGCGTTGCAAGGACAGTTTGAAGCTGTTTCAAAGGAATCCACAGGAATTTTTACATCGTTTTATAACAGTAGATGAGACATGGATCCACTACTATCAGCCTGAGACCAAAAAACAGTCAAAGCAATGGGTTTCAGTTGGAGAATCTGCACTATAAAAGGTGAAGAACGTTTCTTCAGCAGGAAAGGTTATGGCCACCATCTTTTAGAATTCTCATGGTATAATCTGCATAGATTTCTTGGTGAAGGGTAAAACGTTCATTGGAGTGTATTATCTATCTTTGTTGGGCTGTTTAAATAATAAAATTAAGGAAAAACGACCACACTTGGTGAAAAAAGACTCTTTTTCACCAGGATAACACACCAGCTCATTCCTCTGTAATTGTAGCCATAAAATGGTTAGAGTTAAAGTACCAAATCCTTCCGTATCCTCCCTATTCTCTAGATTCACACCCTCAGACTATTACCTGCTTCCAAACATGAAAAAATGGCTGCCAGGAAAAATTTTGTATATATAATACTATACATACTATAATACTATAGAATTTTGTACTTCACTTTCAATATTTATTCTTATCGAAACAAGGTTGATATTTCTTGAACATATGATGAAGCAGAACTAAAGAAACCTTACCATTTTTATGGAAATTTCGTTCTTATCTCAGCCAGCCTAATATTTTCATGTATAAAGTGACAAAACGCGAGTTCGCTTTCATTTGCTGTTTCATAGTAACATTTTTCATAGTAAGTATTTTCGAAACATTTTCTCACACCAGTAACATGTATTTACGAAATAAATGAACTTTTCGCAGTAAATCATGGTGTTCTTATAGAAATTTCTTCCACTATATTGTTAAATAACCTGCACATGTCGTATATTTGGATAGGAAGAAATAAAAGAGTAACACAGTTACGAATTTGTTCGTTATAAATTGTATTTACGGATAGGCAGAGGGTGAACCAGGTTTTTGGTGCTACCAAATACTGTTAATATTTATACGGATACACGAATTTCGAGCTATCGTAATTCCGACTATTACCAACCGGTCGTGTAACTCGTTAAAAAGGTTTTAACGAGATTACGGTACTAGTTGGCAACTTTTGTCCACGTGGACGTACTCGCGCAGGTGAAATTCTGTGTGACTTTAATTACACGTGGGTCGGAACGATGCCTCTAACAAACGCACGTTGCATCGATATCGATGTTTCTTTATAGGTTTGCGTTGATAAAAGAGATATTTAACGCTGAAATTAATGCTTCGGTGAAAAGAGATCGGAGTTCGGGAAATTGATCTAAAAACAGTATTGCAAAAAGAAAGTTTCTTATTAGATAAAAAAGCCAATTGTTTTATTATGTAAAAAGATTAGAAAATTATATTCAATTCTGTAAGGGTTGGAAAAGGAATTAGAAACTTATATTTGATTCTATAAAAACGGTTGGAAGGGTTGGAAAAAGAATTAGAAAATTTTATTCGTTTCTGTAAGAAGAGCTGTAAAAGTTTATTATATCTTATCAGTATTATAATAAATTTGCAACATTATGTACTTGTCTCTTTGAAATTCATAGATGTAGATAATTATTAGAGTTGCTGATGTTTCCTACATGCTTTTTGGTCTCTTTTTATAAATATTTATATATTAGAATTCGAGAATATTTTTTGGAACCAAAAATAAAATTTAAAAAACAAATACTTGCTGTTTTGTTTCATCGTTCAATAAGAAAATGATACAAGATTTCTTTATCTGCCCATAATGAACATGTGATTGAAATTTGGTACCAATATTTTTTACATCTATCAAGAAAAAGATATATAAAGTTTGATAAATCACAATTAATACAAAACAACACTATTATTTTCTTTCTACGTTCTTTAAACGAGGCATTGTAATTTCTCTATTAAAAATAAATAAAATCACTTCTAAAGGACAGCTGAAAAATATGCAATAATTTGAAAGCAGAAAGTAAGTTTGCAATTTCCGAATCGTACAATTATACGTAAAAATCTTTCTGTTCGTATAATTTTAAAATACTGCATGTCATTTCAAACATCGAGTTACATAGAGTAACATTCATTTTTTTCTCAAAAGTAGTGATATATCTTTTTTTAGTCTAAATACCCCTTAATAGTTTCGTCACCAATTTGTCGTTCCCCATTTCGATTTTTCTTGTCACAGAGTACATAACTGAGATGTAATAGTGACACCAGCAAAGATGGTAAATTTAATGCAACAAGCGGCATTCTTTGGCCGCAAGTGTGCCATGCAGCAGGTTCCGCGTAACTCGTGGCTCATGTATTTGTACGATCTCAGCAACAGCATCCGCCAGAGTACAAGTATCCATATAAGTTTTGCTTGAACTAAACTGAATACAGATACTCTGGTTTGCGAGAATTTACCGGTTGCAGTGGAAGTACTTACTTACCGCAAACGTCCAAACAAGGCGGAGAAACCTTTGACGATGGACGTATTAGAACCGTCTTGAGGATCTCATGTGATTGTTCCTTCAATCTTTGGTATTCCCTTCTTGATACGTCTAATTGATTCCGATTCAGAGTCCACTTGTATTATTTAGCGAACAAAGTAATTATCGAACTTACCGATAGAATCAAAATACTCAAATTAAAATCTACAAAAAGGAAAATACATTTATTTTGGAAAAGATAAGAAAATTATTAGATTTCTTGGCTTTTTTTTTTGTATAAAAATATGATAATTTTGTATGCAGTGAAATTAAATTAAACAATAGTTGACAAATTTGTGGTATTAATTTGAGAAATTTGACGTTTTATCAGTTTCTTGTTATTTTTATATCAGCTAATCTAGTATCATCTAAATATTTATAATAAAAACAAAAAAGACGATGCTATTAAATTAATAAAAATTGTTTGTTTATATAACAAATTTCCCACCACCGTTATAACAAATTTTGAATCTTCTGTCATATCGAAAAATATGTCAAATAAATGCAGACAAATATGTTAAATATGTTAAATTTATCGAATACTGTGATATTTAAATCATTTTAATCGATACACGGTTTTTGTGTGGTCATCGTTGCACTTCGAACAATGCGTTATCAGTTACTAAGTATGCACGTGAACCTTTGGTAAATTTTTACCGTACGCCATAATATAAAAGTGTAAACAACAAGATGAACAAAAACATTTATTCCATTATTGTTAAATTTGTTAACTTTAACAAGAGTTTGTTATTATCGATTGTTATCGGTTAGCAGGATATAAGAATATATTGCAATTATTATTGTAAAGACTGTTAATCGAGTGTAATATACATATGTTATCAAATACGTACAATACACACAAATACACATTTTTACATTTTTTTTATCATTCTGTAAGTCTTCGTGTCGCGCAATGCTCGTACTTAGTTGCCGAACTGTTACGCGATGTATTTCATACTTCGTGATATACTCGATGTAAAACTTAGTGAACAAAATCGAAACTTTGTTAAAAGTAGTATAAGAATAATTGATTTGCTAACGAAGAGCGACTAGACTAAGATATGGTGTTTGACTCTAATGAACGTTTCTTTGTAAAATCTTTTGTAGTAATCCCTTCAAAATTCTCGTGTTTTAGCTTTTATAGGTTATATTAATTTTGCCATGGGTTAGCTTGCTCTATGGGGTGAGTCTGAACTTGAGAGTGGGCTATGGTCCTTCTAAGTGATTTTGTTAAAAAGTGGTTTTGTGATATTGTTAAAAATTACATTACACTTTTTGGGATTCAAAAGATCCTTAGGCTTGCTTATTAACAAACTAATTTCGCTCTCGCTCTCTCTATGGGAGATATAGGTACGGTACCTCGGTCTGATGGTTAAATGCAACTAATTCTACAATTGTATTCAAAAGCGGAAACGAATTTATTTCTACACCTAATAATAACATCTGGGAAATATGACAGTCTGATAATGAAGTATCCAAATGATAGAATGTTTAAATATTAGGGTGATTCGGATAATTAGGGTGTTGGTATAAGTTTGACCCCTTTCCACCAGAAAAAAGTGTGATTTCGTCGAAAGGTCGGTGACCTGTGTCACGTAGGAGTCATGATACCTCTTCACCCACCGCTCTCTCGCTCTCTAATGATCATTGTCCGCTTCCCGTTACCAATATCCTTATTATCGGTCAACCGCTTCTCTATCCGCGATATGTGTTCTGTATGCGGCCGTACCAAATCCCATTATAATTACTGATGTGTTTGCCCGCAGCCGACTTTAATTGCTAGGCCAGCGGACTCGAATAACGTCGTTTATCTCCGCGATTGCGATCACGTGTGCCCGATGAACCTTCTGCTTTTAACATGCCGGTTATTAATTTAACATTTCTCTTTATAGAAGCGTTAACCGTGAATACTGTGTACACTTTGTAAGGAAAAGAATGTGATTATAAATTGTGATAAGTGTAACGAACGCACTTTGTTACTACTTGACAGGACAAATTGAATTTTTCTTTAAGACGTTTCGATTTTTGTCTCAGTTTACTCTCATCGCACAATTATCACACTTTTTATCTTTGATTTATGCATACGCATATATACTCACGGTGGAAAGTTTCGGATTATTTCTATGCTATTTCAATTCTCGTTGATCAGTATGAAAAATTAAATCGCTGTAGAGATACAGTATTTCACAGTGAAAATCGTCTAGCATTTCTAGTAGCTTATTTGCCATAGGAAAATCTAGCAAAAGGAATAAAAGGCGTTTATGATTAATTTAGAAGTATTATTTATTTATTATTATAAAAGATGACTGAAGTATAAAAAGATTTATAGAATAATAGCTAAGAAGAAACAATAGTAAAATGATAATGGATACAATAAGAATGGACTTACTAGGAAGTTGTCCATTTGTCTTTATTTATAATATATAAATATTAACTTAGAAGATATGTATTTGTCGCACGAAAAAGTAAAAAAAGAAAAGAAATAGAAAGATTGGTGCATATGAAATGTCGTTTTTTGAAATGAAACTTCAAATACATCGTGTTTCTTCAATAAAGAATGTATTTGATCAAAAGAATTTCCACGTGATTCTGCGTATATTTCACCGGAAATTAACTACTTTCATTATTTCAAATTTATATAAATTTTCAGTGTTTGAATTCAAAAGTTCTTCGAATGCTGCTCTTGCAGTGTTTTCTACAATGCTGCTTTCAGTGTCTTATCGGAATAATTTATTTGTTAAAAAATTGTTGGAAAATAGTCTACTGAACAGAGGAGAATGTAGTTAAATTTCATAGTCTTTTCTGTGGAATGCTTTCAATAATTTTTCTTGAAATCATCCACTGTTCAATCTGGCCTTCTTTTTAACTCATTTTTTGTATAAATAGTCACCCATTTTGAATTTTCCATACC
This sequence comes from Anthophora plumipes, assembly GCA_951804975.1. Taxonomy (NCBI): domain Eukaryota; kingdom Metazoa; phylum Arthropoda; class Insecta; order Hymenoptera; family Apidae; genus Anthophora; species Anthophora plumipes. The sequence goes on from OX638120.1 coordinate 11,585,922, forward strand.
AACGTTCAAGTATCTTAACATTTACATAATTTTCTTCAAATGTCAAATTCATATTTTCAGCAGTTTTCATGGTAATTTTTTCAAGTTTAAACTTATGTATATTATGTATACGAAGAAAATTACATGAATATCCTCATAAATCATCACGTCAAAGAATAATGTCTAAATAATTTTCTTTTAAAGGTTTTTACATATTTAATATATGTATATTATAGCAAATTCTTTCTTCTTGACTATGTGTAAAAAAAAAAAGAAATGCATGATCGGAGAGAATATAATATGAAATATCAATTCGCAAATTTCAGTTGTTGAGAAAATGACATTTTATTTGCATCAACCTAACAGTTCGAAACTTTTTATCGGGAGTATACAAACGTGTGCATAGCGTTCATTTCTCAAGTACAATGATTATTTTGCGTATCATGATTTACTGTTGAACAACAATATTTAGAATCCTGTTTTGACGAAATTTCGCGTCTGTTTTTATTGTTTCTTTTTTTATTTTTATCAGAGAAGCAGAGGAATTTTTTCGAGTGAAGGCGTCGTCTGGGTAAACCTGTACGTTTGCAATTTTAACCGGTGATATAAATCAAAAAGATTACCAAAGAGTGTCTTGTTTACAATCGCAGCTTCTCGAAAGAAATTGTGATAATCATTTACGAAACTCGAAATCTGTTATTAAAATGTACGATTTGCATCGAAATATGTTCACATTCTTAAATATCTAATAAGTAGACTGAGGATTTTTATACATTAATAGGAAATTTGAGGATGAAAAGTTGCACAGGATGCACGTACTACGAAAAAATATACAAAATATCCAAATTACAGTGCTTTTGTATAATACTTGGTAAGGTGAAATAATTTTCTACCGAAGTTCTGTATTTTTTTTTTAGTACATCTTTAAAGATATAAATTTGCATAAAAATTCACAATCTACGAATAACTATTAACCCTCTATAATCCGATTTTTCTGTTTTTGTGAGAAAGAAGTTATAGTTGCTTACAAATTTTACGTCTTGAAAAATTTTGTAAAACAAGAATCGATGATTAATATAACGAGATTGACTAATAATAATATGTAATAATAAAGTATAGGAATAAACAGATAAATTATGATGTATAAAATATGGATAAATGGATAACTTTTAAAGGTGGAATCGACGGTGACAGTTGAATATAAAGGCTATCTTCAGGGATTTGTTTTTAATGGAATTAATTCCTTTTTTTTAACAATCTTTAATATCTACAGAAAATGCATTTATTGAATTCCTTTTCTAAGAATTTTATATAAAAATATTATTTATCGTAGATACATGTAATAGTAATCAACGTGAAAGGCCTCCAAAAATTAATCGAAAATTCCTTTTTTTTTTTAACAATCTTTTATATACACAGAAAGTGCATTTATTAAACTGTTTTCTCTAAGAATTTGATATAAAAATATTATTTATTGTAGATACATGTAATAGTAATCAGCGTGAAAGACCTCCAAAAATTGATCAAAAACGAGCGGATGTGTAATTTTGCGAATTCCGAAATGAAAATTTATGTAATTTGCTTAAACAATGGAATAATAACTTCCGTTGTACGTACGGATTAAAAAAAAAAAGGAAAATAATTTATTACCAAATATCATTCGATCTTTTTCATTTTCAGTTCAACAGTTCGTATAATCACAATGAATATTTCTAGAAAAGAATTACCTATTAAAAAATATTCATGTAGTGATCACTGTTACAGAAGAAGGATATGCTGCTCGAGAATTTGCGGTGGAAATTAAAATTTCGATATCCGAATCCTAATTTACGAATTTTACATTTTTCAACATGAAACCTTTGTGCGTCGTTCGCGAAAAATACACGCGGTCGGTAATGTGTTAAGTCGCATAGCGTTATGGGAGGGTAAATAATCTTCGGGAAACAGAAGGAAATTTGTACGAAATTTTTTTTTCCCAATCGTAGAATTCAATTTATTCTTCCATCAATTGAAATCACGGTCGACCTTGCGGCGAGACTCTCCTGGCAATATCCACGCGATCGATATTTATCTATCGCAACATTTCAATCGACGAAACGTTTCGCGCTTCGAGTTCGGAAAAGCATTAATCTCTCGGGACGTTGCCACGAGCCATTACGATTCAACGGGACAATCGGCGAAAAGGGTTGTCTTAATGAAGCAAAAGGAGGAGGTGTGGGGGGCTATGGCTGGTTAAATAAGTCGGTGACCCGACGAAACATTGACTTTCTTAAGATCCGGCTGGCTCAAAACTAGGAACTGCTGCGGGCGTTATTCGAGCGGAAGAGAAGAAGAGGGAAGAGAAAGCCGGTGGAAACGGGGAGAGGGTTGGTGAAAATTAGCTCGTTGCCTGTGCGTTGCAACATACTTTGTACGGTGAACTTGGTAGTCGGCTTTAATGACCGAGCCTCGATTTTCTGCAGCCGTATCCCTAATTGACGTGTAATTAATTCGAAGTTGGAGGCGCGTACGCTTAAGCGAAACCGACGCTTTATTCTCTTCTTAACGGTGGAACTTTTTCGATTCTCGTCGCAATTTAACGGAGGCAGACCCTGGAGGTTCTTCCTTAATTCAGAGAAGTAATATTTTCCTCTTATCTTTCCCTCTTTTCTTTCTTTTTTTTTTTTGCTTTTCTTGTTACTGTTCTTCTTCTTTTTCTTCCCTTCTCAGTTTCTCTCTTTTCTGTTGTACGCTGCTTGGTACGACTTGGGTTCTCTCCGTTTCCGGAACAGCTGAGGACTGGAAAATAATTGGAGGATGTACTTTGAATACACTCGAGCATATATTTAGGACCATTGTTGGAAATGTAACAAGTTTTCATTTCGTGTTACTTGCGGTTTTAAACAGTGTCAATTATTCCATGTTTACTGGACTCGAGATAGTTGAAAATGTTTCTACCGGATGGAAAGTTTTTTTATGTTTTTATAATGGTTAAAATTGGCAAAGTGTAGAGCAGGAATATTTATCGATTTATGTATTTAGTCATAGGAATGAACGGGAATATTTATTGATTTATTTAGTTGTAAGTATAAAATACGTGTTTTTCGCAGTTTTAGACTATCAGTTACTCCATAATGACTGGACTTGAGATAGTTGGAAAAGTTTGTAATGGTTTAGACTGGCGAAGAAATATTTATTGATTTATTTAGTTGTAAATATAAAATACGCGTTACTCGCGGTTTTACACAGTGCCAATTATTCCGTGTTGATTGGACTCCGGATAGTTGGAAAAGTTTCTAACGAGTGAAAACTTTTTTTATGCTTTTATAACGGTCAAATCTGTCAAAGTATGAAGCAGGAATATTAATTGATTTATTTATGTCATAAGTATAAAGTAGCTATTAACAGGAATATTTATTGATTTATTTAGTTATAAATATAAAATACGTGTTACTCGCGGTTTTAAACAGTATCAATCATTCCATCTTGATTGGATTCCAGATAATTGAAAATGTTTCTACCAAATGGTAATTTTTTTATGCTTTTATGATGTTTTTATAATGGTTAAAATATAAACAGAAGTTATAGATATAAACTATCGAAAAGTTTGTGAAGTTTTTGTTTATTTGAGACGGTATGTATTTGTTCTTCTAAATTTAAATTTTTATCCTTCCAAAATGGGATATAATATGCTTGTGCAAACGTTTCTTCCAGCCTTAAAAATCATTTTTGGGTATACATTTTTTTTTTTTTTTCTATAGCGTTCAGTTCACTCGGCGATTTTCAGTTTATATCTGCAAAGTTTCAAAACGGTGTACTGTTACGGCTTTTTTTCATTTTTGAAAATGGAAAATAGTCACAGGGAACCATATCAGATGAACAAGGTGACTGTCGTATCGGTATTGTGTTATATTTGACTAGAAATTCACGAACACGCAATGACGCACGAGTTGATGCAATCTCTATAAGTTATCCTTCCACAAATCAGGTCGTTTATTACAAATTGCTTCACGCAATCGACTTGAAATATCCAAGTAATATTCGTTATTAACTTTCCTACAAACTTAGAACACTCAATCTTATTCTTTTCTTTTTTTCACGAAATTTAATACAAATTCTTCGATTCTCCGTTATGAAATGTAAAATAATTGCTCAAGATGTTAAATCGCAAGTTATTTGATTCACTCTCAGATCTAACCTATGCAGCCAATATTGCCAATAATTGACACAAAAAAGAAATTTCTTTTTTGAGGAACATTTCTTTCACAACACATCTTGTATTAGGCGTTATGAGCTTTTGAGTATAATGCAAGTTTTATTAAACAAAAAAGAAAAGATTGATCATTAAAAACATTTCCACTGATTGTCAATAATATTTTTCCATTATTTTGACTGCTTGGGAGTACCATTGTGAATATTTCGATGTGAATGACTATACTGATTATGTGACTTCAGTGGAAAAAAAAATTTATTTCTACGCCTAATATTATACATTTACAGCCGAAAAACGATTACAGCGCCTTAAAAATGAAATCGTATAGATTCTGAAATTTACATATATTGTCTGGAGCATTGAAAAGGGAATAAGGTGTTATCCAAATATAATTAATGATGTATTGTTTTAATAAAGATTTGTGCAACCACAATTTCTAGATGTTGCAATCTTCTTGGCGAGCAGTATAGTTGATGCAAAAAAATATAGCGAGGTATAATTCCTGAATTATTCTTGTACATATTACAAATCGAAGAGGAAAAACGAAGAAAATTAAGGAAAATAGAAATAAAAATAGAAAGAAACTGGACGCTGAATGAGGAATTAGAAGATTCAGTAAAGAGGACAGTAACAATGTAAAATCTGATTTTAAATCAAAATGTAAAAATGCATAACGATTCAATTAAAAAACAAAAAAGATAGTACTTAGTAAGGAAAAAAACAAAGGTATCAAATATCGATGTTTAAAGGAATAAAATAAAATTATAACAGGAGGTCAATAATAATTAAGTAATGTCATTTTGATCATCAGTAAAAAAGGATTAATAATAAAAGTCATAGCTTAAATTATAGGATACTTTTCTAGAAAATTAACTTTATAGAATTCTTTCGTTTTCTGTTGCATATAACAGGAATCTACTTTTGTCTTTATAATAAAAAAAATGTGACTATAATAAAAAAAAATTATTAATAAAAGTCACAGCTTAAATTATAGGACAATTTGCTAAAAAGTTAGCTTTATGGAATTTCTTTGTTTTCTAATGCATATAACTGAAATCAACGATTATATTTATATCATTAATAAAAAAAAGGATTAATAACAAAGTCATAGTTTAAATTACAGAACACTTTTCTAGAAAATTAACTTTATAGAATTCTTTCGTTTTCTGTTGCATATAACAGGAATCTACTTTTGTATTTATAATAAAAAAAATGTGAATATAATAAAAAGAAATTATTAATAAAACTCACAGCTTAAATTATAGAACACTTTGCTAGGAAATTAGTTGAATTAGCAGAATATCTTTGTATTTCTGCTGCATATAATAGAAATCGATCTTTGTATTATATTAGGTGTAGAAATTAATTCTTTCCGATTTTTGGGTACAAACAAAATTTGATTTAAAAAGAATGAAAACAGATCAACAATAGAAATAATTTCCATTATTGCTAATGATTTTCTATCATTTTTCTAGCAGTTTGCGAATATCATCGCGGATATTTCGATTTGAATGGCTGTACTAATTAGGAGATTCTAATCGGAAGGAGTTTATTTCTACACCTAATATATACCCAGTGAGTGATCAAATTATTATGGAAAGGAATCACAAATGCAAAGTGTGGAGTGAAGAAATTCGTAATAAAAGAAAAAGTTTCATCCTAAGTGTATTTTCAATTCTATTATTGTTCAAATAAGTGATCCATAGTTTCGAAGTGATCATAATAATCTGATCAGCCACAGTGCATCATTAATAAAAAATGGATTAATAACAAAAATCGCAGTTTAAATTATAGGATGCTTTACTAGAACATTAACTTTGTAAACTGTCTTTCTTTCACGTTATTATACAGTAGAAATCGACGTTTACAGTGGAATTGCGTGAAATTAACGAAAAGTAGACTGCACTGAAGTGCAGAAGTGGAATAATCGAAAAGCGGAGTGTTCCGTTCTTCGATAGTGGTAGACGTCGTGGTTGTTGTTGGTACCGCTAGTTGTTAACGCGCGAAATCCAATTTTCTCTCTGCAGACAGCCTGGGAGTCTTGGCATCCCTTAACTTTTCTTTTCCTCTCTCTGTCGTTCTTCTCGAAGGGTGTTTCCTCGGTCGAATTCAATTCCGGGCCGTTAAACTTTTGTCATTGCTAGGAGGCGAACGTTAACCGTTTCGAAAGCGATCGGTATCACGATTGATTCCAACACGCCGATTCCTTGCTATTCCTACCCGGTTTGTACGTCGGTGAATTCTTTCGTTTATTGATTACTTCTTTCTAAAGGAAGAGTATTTGTTTCTTCTTTTCTTTCTTCTTTTTTTTTCTCTTGGTTCGAACTACTCTATTTTCATCATTATCGTTTCACGTTTATACTTGAGAAGAGAAAGATGATGCTTTTGTACGAGCTGTTAGGTAAATTGAAAAGTTCTGTCAGTTTCTGTATTATACACTTTGTTTCCTTACAAAGAATTATGATGGGAGGAAAGTTACAATAACTTCTGGAGATTTATTTTAATAAAAAGTAACAAAAATATATAGGTTTTCTATTGCTTTTGAGAAGATTGTCTGTCAATAAAATTCGTACATTCGGTACTTTTTTTACACAGTAGAAAAGAAATCGTAAAAGAATTGGTTTGCAATGATGTATAAAATTTGTGTCAAATTATAACAGAAAAATTGAAGAAACAATTTAAAATGTAGAACTGCATTCTATAACAACATTTTATTTAATAAACACACGAAAGATAGGATATTGTGTTAAGGAAACACCAAATATTTTTTTTTGAAATTAACATTTTATTCATCATCACTTTTTATTATATTACAACGAATATGCTTTTTTACTACTAATAGAGAATCACTTTTGGCGCTCGTTTCGGTCGAAAGTTTTAGAGAGAAGATAGTAGACTTCACGTGAAATTTTCGTTTTCGTTGAACTTAGAAAGTTCTTCATTTTGACGTTATGAGTAAAATTCTTTTGCTCTGTATATAAATCCTTCTTCTTCCTGTAAAATTCGTTCACACACGTTTACAGTTGAAGCTTTTTCTTCACGCCTTCGTACTCGTTTTTTCTGAATATTTTGCATAATTTCTAAAGATTGTTCGTTTGTTTTCATATTATTATTAATACTACATTAATTTCAGTATATTTGTAAGTAGTTTCTGCAACTGTAGTCTCAACGGGTTGTTTCGATAGAAAAATACGTTCTAGACAGCCTATCATACTGTGCGAGCTTTCAGTAGCATTTTATGTAAATATGCAAGTAATTTCTCGTCCCTTAGTCTATCATATATTGATAACAATTTAGGAAGAAATTCCGAAGGACTGACATATTGAGCAGAAGAATTTTACTCATAACGTTAAAATTATAAATTAATTAGAAATGCAGACTTTTGCTTGAAATTTTGTTTGCAATATAAGATAAAGTATGTTTTTAACAATTTGATAATTTTTGAGAAAAGCTCTATTTTACATACGGAAAATATTTGAATCCAAAATTAATTTTAGTATATACCATTCACTTCATCGTAAAATATGATACAAAACCACGTAATTTCAAAATCTTATTTCATAAATAATTAGTTGTCGATTTTCCATCGAATTTGCCCCCTTTCACCCCTTGTGCTATTATAACGAATCATGATACAGATTCTGGCTGAGATTCGAAAAAAAAAAAAACAATTGTATTAACAACAAGCATTAATTTTAATTATAGATTTCCGTTTAATTTATATGACCGAGGATTGTCAATTGTAATTAATCTATAATACATCAAAGTTTCGTATGCAAAATGGTATTAAAACAATAAGTAACTGATACTTAGATGTATCATCAAGAAAAGAAATCATAGGTTAAAGAAGATGACAGTATATATGTATATTTCGTTTTCATAGTTATCATTTCATTTATGGAAACGTAATCGGAAAAAAGAAGATGAGTTAAGTACGAATCATTGATATGAAAAATGTTTTGCGAGTGATATCAAATTGCACTGTTTACTTTGATCGAATCAAGAGATTAAATTAGACAACTTGCAAGTCGAATTTAGAACAGCTACTTGTTTACAGCATATGTTGATTTACACACGTTCGGAATCCTTCGTGATAAGACACTTCATGTTTTTGTAACGCGCAACATGTTTATTCTTTCATGTTTTTTGGGGGTTTTCGTTTGACATTGGGTTACATATGTGTGTAATACCTACGTGGATTTAGAAAGATGTATATACTCGAAATGGTTCAAATACGTGTCCCGATAACCGAGTCGCTGTAGCAATATTTCATACTCGCCGAGAACAAATAGATCGTTCACCGTTACAGCGAGACACTTCCATTCTTGCGCGACACACATTCTTTTCTCGACAATATATTTTTCATACCATTAAATTTCACCAATCTGCGAAAGAGATAGAGAGAGACCGCAAAAAGAGAAAGAAAAGGAGAGACAAAATGAGAGAAAAGGAGACGGAGAGGAAAAAGGGGAGAGAAGGAGAGCTGGAGAGAGGGGGAAGAGAGAGAGAGAACAGGAGGGAATGTTAGAGAGAAAGAGAGAGGGAGGGAGGAGAGAGAAAATGGGTGGAGAGAGGGCGGGAGAGGAAGGAGAGAAAAAGGGATAAGAGAGAGAAAGGGAGCATGAAAGAGAGCGTGGGAGAGAGAAAAGGAGAGAGAGGGAGCGTGAAAGAGAACGTGGGAGAGAGAAAAGGAGAGATAGTGAGAGAAAGAAAAGGAGAGAGCGTGAGAGAGAGCGCGAGGAAGAGTGAGAGAAAGAAATGAGGAGAGGAGGGAGAGAGAAAGACAGAGAGAGAAAGAGAGAGAGAGAGAGAATGAGAGACGAGAAAAAGGAGAAAGAAAGGGGAGGGAGAGATAGAAAAAGAGGGACAGGGAGAGAAAAAGAGAAAGAAAGGGGAAGAAGGGAGAGAAAAAGAGATTAGATTAGATCCCATTTGTAATTGACGATACAATCGACCCTCCTTCCTCCTTTCCGTGTGATCTCGTCTGCTCTTGCACTGTCCTCGAGTTCCTCGCCGCTTTTATCTGCCGAGAAGATCGTTGATTCCGTGAATTCGTGTACGAAGAGGCTGAATTTCTATCTGGCCATGTACGGGGCCAACGCGTTTCTGTTTTCGTGTCGATACGATGCAATCCGGTGCCATACGATAATGGTAATTAATTGGGTTAATAGACGCTCTTAATTCCAGTGTACATCGCCAGGTGGTACAAGAGGTAGCCATTAAGGTGATCAGTAAAATAGGAAATCCGGGACAGAAAGATTCGAAACGAATTATCATACATAACTGACATTCTCATCGTTAGGATATCGAAAGTCGCTGCTTTAATAAGATGTAGAAACTGCTCTTCAGGTGCGCTGTTGTGAGAAAATAGGTTGCAGGTGAAGATGAAGATGAGGTATCTTGACTTTTCAATTTTCATGAAATATGAATATAATTTTCTTTTTTCGTTTCCTTTCTCCTGATTTATCGTAGAAGAGAATTATGAATTCCTTGGTGAACCATAGGTGAAAAGACAGTTTCGTTTTAGAATTAAACTTTATTCTGGAATTGTAACGCAAATAAAATATCAGATTTTTCGATATTTCTCTATTGTTTCTTTGTCTAAGGGGAAATTATGTGTTTCCGTAGACTCTGAAATTCAAGCGAACCGTTTGCATTTGTACATTTAATTAGAGAAAAATAATGATTACGTTGAATTGAATTTTGAATATGTTCGGTCTGAAAGTATTTTTATTTGTCTAATGAAAATTTTGCTTTTTAAGACTGTAACTGGCTTGCAGTGAGCCTAGATGCTACAAAACGGTTTGATATGCAATTTTTCGCGTTTAGTACACTGAAATATGCACGAAATACAGTTCAATATCTAAATCAGAGATCTGTCTTATTAAAGATACTAAAAAAATAATCAAGGAAAATTTATCGACTAATTACTTGCTTCCTGTTTTCGTGCACAATCTGGTATTATCGAGAATAGGCCAAAGGTATCCTCTTGCAGATTTCAAAATAGGTGATTCGCTTGCATAATTGAAGACTTTGGTTGCAAATACCGATTATTTGAATTTTCTTTCAATCCTATCATTGGTATAGTTATAAATAAATTGTATATAACTCGAGTTTCGAAGAATTTATCGCAAATTTATATCTTTGACAATGTAGTAAAAGAAGTAGAATCTGGATAAAAAATTATTTCATCTACTAGGTATTATAAGAAACTCTATAATTTAGATATTTTATACATTTTTTCATAATATGTGCATTCTGTGCAATTTTACACGTTTAAATTTCTTATAAATTAAAGAAAATTTCCTATAAGTTTCTTATATTCGCAGTTTATTTACAAGTAAAGTAGGATCATCTGGTTATTACACTATAATCATGGATAATATTAATCAATCGCCTATTGTTATCATAATCACTCGGTTCAAAAATATTCTATAACACAAATATTATCTGAATATTACTATAAATATTAGAATCAAACTTTTAGTATCAAATTGTAATAATTACACTTATATATAAATGATACGCATTCTTAGCAAATTCATACTAAGTGAACCTTTTCTTCGAAACTTACTTTTAACCGAAGTATATCTCTTATATTTTACACAAGTGTATTATAACATATAGACCTTTGAATTTTCTATAAATGCCTAAAAATCTGCAGTCTAGTAATATTATCAATCAGTTATTCTTATCAAAAGTTTCAATTTTCATAGAGATCGTTTGATAACAAATCATCAAAATAAACAAACAGATAAAAAAGAAACTGAATTTCTAGTTTTCGAAGGAACCTCTTTTACTTCTCGAAGGATCTTCATTTTTCAATATGATCGGTTCTTGGCGTAGAAGTCTTCGATTATTTCGTAAACGGGTGTACTTCGAGGATAGTTGCAGATAGAAAATTAGCTCTGCATCCGCTGTTTCTATTTATGAACACGGTAGAGAATATTTGTGACTGTGCGAATGATAATAGGGTAGGGATAATTAGCGGTAGAAAGTTCTTCGTCTGTGTTTCGCGTGCGTATGTGCAACGAGCGATGATTTATATCAGAGAAAGTTGTGGCGAGCATTTCCAGAAACATAATCTTCTTCAACCAACACGCTTGAATCCCAACTCTCGAACATCGGTTTCTGCGGTATACGCGACTCTCTGTACTTCTAACGAGCCATGATTGTGATATAAAGGCACTGACATTTATTGTAGTTGCGGTCGAGTGAGTAAGTATCTATGTACGCGTACGCGCGTACTTGCCTGAAACTGGATTTCGAAGAACACGAAGGAAGATCGATTAACCTGGTTCCGCGGGATCTCGGTTAGACATTGGAATCTCGATCGTTTCACGAGCCTTTCGCTGGCTTGTTGCGATAACGTTGATGTTTCTTCGAGCAGTTCGTCGTGTAACCTAAACCTGTGTCGACATGAAAAAAGGAAGAAGAAGAAGAGTATTGCTCACGGATAGTATTGAAAGTATCGTTGCCGCTCGATTTGGTTATAATCACGATCAGATGTGCCGATAGAGATGGAATGAATTTTAATTATGAAATTGCCAACGGAACGGAATAGCTGTCTGCACAGTTCTATTCGGGACGGGTGGGTCGAAGGCTTCGTTGGTCCATTCGTGAAATTACAGACGTGTACCTTAAGGTACGGTTTCTACGTGCGAAAGCTGCGGACCCAATTAAAACCGCTTCTCTGCCCGGGTCGCAGCTGTTACAACGGGAAAACTTTCCGAGTTCGGATAGAGAGAGGAGGCAAAGGACGTAGATGGAATGTGAATTCACTCCTCTCTCTATTCTCTTGACACCTCTCCCCCCCACCCCCTCTGTATTCTTCTGACACCTCTCTTCCTTTCTCTCTCCCCTTCCCTCTTTTTCCTTCTCTTTTCTTTCCGTCTCTTCTTTCTTTTTTTCTTTCTTTTTCTCTCCCTCCCTCTGGTCTCTCTCTCTGGTCTCTCTCTCCCTCTGGTCTCTCTCTCTCTTTCTGGTCTCTCTCTTTGGTCCCTCTCTTTCTTTAGTCCTTCTCTTTCTTTAGTCCCTCTCTTTCTTTAGTCCCTCTCTTTCTTTAGTCCCTCTCTCTCTGGTCTCTCTCTTTTTGATCCCTCTCTCTCTTTGGTCCCTCTCTCTCTGGTCTCTCTCTCTTTGATCCCTCTTTCTCTTTGGTCCCTCTCTCTCTCTGGTCTCTCTCTCTCTCTCATTTTCTCTTTTTGCTTCTCTCATTCTCTCTCCCTTTTCTTCTCTTGCTTCTCTGCGCCTCTCTCTCTCTCTCTCTCTCCCCCTCTCCTGTATTCCCCTAGTTGTCCATCGCTTTGTCTGGTAGAGGTTTAAATTTTGCATAATTCGCTCATGTGCCCCATTGTGCACTCGAAGCTAATGTAGCGTTATTATCAGCAGTTCCGTTTACTTTTCTCTGGAGATAATGACCGCGATACATGATTGCCGGAACGTAGTTGTCGTCTGGTCGAGGACAAGTCCGTCATTCATCGAGGATCGTTGACGAAGAAGAGTTCTAATGGCAGCGGATGTTTTCGTTGTCAGAGCTTATGTGATACGATCACTTCTACACCACTCTACTGATATCTTATTTTTTATTAAGAACATTTAGTACGTTGTTGCAATAGTATTTTAATATTGTATTTAGCAAAAGTTTCTAGATTCTGAGGTTAGTTGTTCATGTGTCTAAGTCAAAACCACCAAAAATGTCACGCGATTTAATTAATAAATATTAAAAGGCTTTTAATCGATAAAAGTTGGCAGCGAAAAGCCCAGTAATAGGCCTCTGATAAGTAAAGTGTTAAGAAAAGAGTGTCTTTCATACTGTCGGCAAAATAATAAACAGAAATAAGAAGTCTACGGAATATAAAATATATCACCTAGAATGTGCATTGAAAAGTAACTAACTCAAGTCCAAGTGGACTCAGGTATAATCTCCTGTGCGATCGATTATTTTTTCTTCAACTTAGTTTTCATTTTATCTTTATCAGTCTAATAGTCACGCACTTTCACCATTATTCACATTGGACTCTTCATCTTCCAACTGTTCTTTCAATCCTCCTACATAGTTATAACCTAAAATTCATTCTTCTCAAATCATAAACGATTTGTGAACATTTCTCATATATCTATTTCTATGGACACGTGTCAAATTGATGATTAAAAGAAAACAGGCATTTTCTTAAAAAAAAATCATTTTATTTCATTTATAAGCAATTTAGTTATAAAATATTAGCAGATATTACATTTATGCATTGCATTTTTTGCTAACACGTCTAATTTTGTGTGTACATTTTCTACAAACGTTCTTCTTACACTTAATACAAATATCAAACATAGATCCGTTTCGTTACACAGTGCTTCGACATGTTCGACGTATTAGGTTCGAATCAGTTGTTGGTCGTAGAAGAGTAAAATTTGTCGAAGTGAGGGATTAGGCGACACGGAACGCAAATTGAGTTATAACACCAAATTTCAAAGACCCTCCCATCTAGCCATCAGAAGCGGCAGATCTATCAACCAACCAGGAGGGCCACAATTCTACCCACAATATAACAAATAGTTTAAACAACAATCTTTCTACTCTCTCGGCAAGACTGTTATACTCAGAACACTGAAAAAACCCCAATCAACACACTTCAACCACCTCCTACACACCTAGACAACGAATAGAAACATATACAAGTTTATAAAACAGCATGCACAGACACTTTAGAGACATTCGAAGCAGTATACATTCTACATTCCACACAGAGATATTCTAAACACATTTGGCGTCTGCAGTTGTAAAATATACTTGTAGAAATATTTCTAAGTTAAATGTATACATATATATATATATATATATATATTTTTATTTCGAATATGTAATTAAATAAAGTACAGTTTTTTTATGTTCTAGTCGCGTGTTTACATTTAGTAATCTCTTCGGTGTTAAATAATATTTTCTCTGTTTTAAAATCAAATACGACGAAAAGCTAAATATTTCGTATGTCCACTACTGTAAATCGACTAATATGTTAATAAAAGTATCAGTTTAATAAAAGTACAACAAAGTTAATTGTTTCATTTTAAACGTTTCTCCATTTCCAACTCTCAGTCTCGAGGATTTGAAGCTTATCGAACATCACAGACCGAATAATTCGTTGTCCAAGATTTAACATCATCGATCGTGTGTATAGATTGCTTACGAATGCGAGGTAATATTTTACAAAGCTGTGTTCCTACAGAGAATCCGCTTTTGAAAATTCTATTAATCACGAAGTTGCAAAGCATGATCCACCCAACCATTGAACAATTATACGTAGATAACTATCGTAATACACGTAACTATCGTTGTGGTCCACTTTATCGAACCGTAGAGATGAACGTGTTCTCTGATCGTCATGAGTTCCCTTTGTACGTAGCACATTGTACAAGCCAGTATTACGTGACGAACGTCATATTGCAGGTTAATATTCCCTCCGTCCTCTTTCCCTCTTGCTCTCTACATTCCTTGTCTAATGTGACGATGATCGATGGTTATTTTGTTCTGACAAGTTCGATCGAGTTTCGACTCGTAGGCGTAATCACGAGCTAAGTTAATTGAGCCATGTCGAGGAATATGCAACTTCAAGAGGTTGTTATCGCTTTCTACCGTTCCCATGCGATGAAATGACGATCTTACATTCACTTCTGATCAATTCAATCTTCTTTAACCCGTTAATGCCGACTTTATCTTCTTCAATCGATTTTCGTAATCTTGATATTTACGATGGCTGTTGCTTAAAATCGTACATCTAACAATTCTCTGACTCTTTTCTGCAAAATACGAAGATCGTACTAAATTATGAAAATCCGTTTAGAAACATGTAGTTCAATGTTTCTTTATTTGATATACTATTCGTTTTTCTATTTCCTTTATAAAATATACCTATTTTATACAAAATATAACATCGTATAATAGGTACATGATAATAAATAATATTTTATATGTAACAGAAAAGTGACAAAATTTTTTAGTATTTAGTTGTGAATATCTCGAAAACTGAAAGAATTCGGCGATAACATGTATTAGAAAGAGTTGTTCAAAAGGTTGATTTCTAAAAGATAATTAAAAATGATCGAAATCGAAAATATATTCGCTTTGTAAATAATTACCTAAAATGCAAATTTAAAAATCAAAAGCCACATTTGTTCCATCTGCCTTTTTTCTTAAATTCGTTCAATTTTTTGTCTCCAAGCATAACCGTTTAGTCTACAAAAGATTGTAAACTCCAGAAAAATGCCGGCGGCAAAAGCGCAAGATTTTGCGTGATCGGTCGTCGAAATGTTAATAGAAATTAACGGTTTGGATGCTACAGACCTTTGCAAAAATTCAGTCGAAGAATGCCGAACGATCGCGTCTCTTTTGTTTTTTAAACTTGCACCGCTTGTAACGGGTGGTAAAAAAAAAATATCCTCACCAAAAATATAGAGTATGTTTCACAATAAAAAGAAATAGATATATACGACATATAGGTTCTTCCAATAAAAGCGATAGAACTTTGAATTGAAATGAAACGAAAAATACGGAAGATAATCTAGTGCTTAGTACGTTATTTTAAAGTACATTCGATGGCATTATAAATGAAATACAATACTATATAAATAACTACCACAGTTGTATTTGGTAGAGAAAATACGACAAACAGAATTTTCAATAACTCTAGCATATAAATCCGATCGTATCTCACCCATAACACGAATATTTGCTTTGAGATCATCAATAGTTTATGGGTTGTTGGGATAAACAAGAGATTTAACATGGCCTCATAAGAAAAAGTATAATGGCAAAATTGTTGCCACGTGATATTCATATTCGATGCACAAATTTTGATCGTGAGTCAGAATCGGCAAAGTACGGCAAAGGGTTAACCCTTTCATTGCTATCAGTACCTATAGGTACCTATAGTTTTCGAGGTTTCCTCTTACTCTTCTCGTTACCATCTTTTCACCCTAATTTTATCCTTTACGCACTTCCGTTTTAATTACCGAAACATACTTAAAATTTATTAACATTTGTTAACGATTCGACAAATTTCGTGACTAAGAATTGAACATCTACCTTTCACGCGTTACATACTAAAATCCTTCGCAACGAAAGGGTTAAATGAATCATCCTGTATACTTTCAGATGTTGCGCATTTATTATTATAATTAGAAACAATTGTTCGGAAAGTTAATTATCGGTTGTTAATTCTGATTGGTTTAGCCGTCAAGGTAACAGTACCCGTTTGATATTTCTTTTCCTTGTTTATTTAAAAAAAAAAAGAGGAGAAAAGAGAGAAAAAGGAAAAAGAATTGCAGCAACAGTGTTCATTAGTTAATTGTAGGAAAATGAGGCATACGTAGCGGCGCATTGAGCGCGTTCATTTCCATGCGGAGTAGCGCAATGCACACCGTACAGTTAGCAGTTTGCTAATGACTTCGCGATTCACGCGAACATTCTTCAAACGTTGCTGCTGAAAATTAACGTTCTGAATTATTAGTTTATCACCGGCAATGTAGAAATAGTCTCCGGATGGCCTGTTTATTAATAATGGAATATACTTGCCGGGGCATCGAGCAACTTTTCCATTATTCATGAAATTCATCCGTTCGTTATTTGGGTCATGACATTCCCTATACATATATCGTCCCTTTCATTTTCTCATTTCAGATTCCTTTCTTAAAAATGCACAAAAGGTGATCGAATTTTAGTCGATGGAATATTCTTCCTTTCTTTAGCTTAATCGTGCTAATTGATATCTTTGAACTTTTTAAGAAACATTTAAGAAATACGAGGTTTCTTAACTGTACACCATCTGTAACACAGTTAGACATTCTACGGAGCATATAGAATATTGTAGATAGGATTATTGGAA
Organism: Anthophora plumipes; assembly: GCA_951804975.1. Taxonomy (NCBI): domain Eukaryota; kingdom Metazoa; phylum Arthropoda; class Insecta; order Hymenoptera; family Apidae; genus Anthophora; species Anthophora plumipes. Next base: position 11,602,968 of record OX638120.1, read on the forward strand.
AGTTCTGTAACATTCTACTCTTCTATGATGAATAGTTTATAAAATATTAAATGTTAAAGTCCTGAAAAATTGAGTAAAATAAGCTTATATCCCTCAACATATACTGGAACACTAAGAGGTATTAACTTGCTCTTGGGATCATTTGAAATGAGAAAGAGTATAGAACACAGAATATAGTAAATCTGAATTCTTACTTCCAATAAAAAAGGTAGCACTCACGTGATATCTTTAATTTCTCAACGATGGATGCATAATTTTATTGTTACGAGCTCAGGATATGCGGCTCACTGGAAAGGAGTCGCAACATTACTATGTTTTGTGTACAACAAGAAAAAACTGATGAATACTTTAGGCAAAATGATAGCACACTTATAAAGTAATAACCATTTATTTAATTTATCACAAGTCATACATGGTTAGTAATACTTAGCTAATAATGAGTGATTAGAACTTCAATTATTCTTCTCGGTAACGATTTATATAGTTTTTGAATTCTTGTTTTACTTAAATTAGTTCATTTCAATGTAATAGCATTTTTTGTTGCCTCAACGCTTTCACATTGTTTTCCATTGTTGTACACTGTTTGGGTAAGTATACTCCAACAATTTTCAATAATGTTGATGTCAGGTGAACGTACGAGCCACAAATCCTATCTCCTTTTATTATAAGTTTCATCAAAGTTTAATTATGAATACTTTAGTGCCCTTTTCTTTCTTTATTGTTTTTTTCTTTTTTTTTTTTTTACTGAAGACAGCACATCATCTAATTTATATAGAAAAAATTTATCCAAGCGTTCATAGTTTTTACATATATAAGAATTTTATATTTTTATGTATACGATATCTAAAACATCCTGATATTGTTGTGACACCTGTTCAGCTAATCCGGGTTTGCATATAGGCGACTGCTTTGAAAACTATCATAAAATACTGCAGTACAAATGAATAAATAAAATTTTATAAAAATGTCATACATAAAAAAAGTTTTTAGTTTTTGTGACATATACATTAGACAAGTGTTTACTGTTGGCAAAATGCGCTCGCTTTACAGACAGCTACATTCACAAAATATTAAAAAATGTCCGAATATTATATACATAATATATACTATATATTATATGTGTTGACTAATTTTTTTTTTATAATTAAGCCTCCGTAGCCATCTTGGGTCACTGTCAACCCAAGCGAAATTTCTTCGGTCTTGTATTTCTCTGAGATGAATTTTTATTTTTGTTGGAGAATGTTTTAAATATTTTATTTAACGTACGGATAGTATAATGTGGTAGAGACTTCAACAGTATGTCAGAATTTTTTCGGATATATCTTGGAAGCCTAGAAACTCTGCTGAATTTGTCATCGAAGATGAACAAATAGCACCAAACATTTTTAGAAATGAAAAATTGATAGATGGGTTATTTTAGTTAAGAAATGCAGTTATTTATTCATATTGCATTCACTTCCTGTATTCTTCGTACGTCTCTAGCTGCCTAAAGGTGTCAACCACTACAATAACCTAGCATCAGCATGAACTGCTGACATTTACTAATATAATAGCGGATGAAAGGTTAGCTCGAGAAGGTGGATCGAATAGTACTCGAGCGTATAGTGTCGCCTCATCTTTTGATCGATACTTCGAATCTTGTTCAAACGTCCTCGAGACTTTTTCTTCTCGTCGTGTTTCATTCTCTTCCGCGTATTGATGCGAAGACGCGCGAGTTATCGAGAAAGTTTGTTGCAATTAATAGATTCGTTCCTCTCAATGCGAAACTTTCACTCTTAGAACATTTGCAAAATTACGACGGAATTATTATATTATTCGAATTAACAGGAACACTTAACACGTTTCGTGTCGGATCGATTTTTGACGATTTTTCATTCAGTTCGTTATCGTGATTACGAAATTATAGTGCACTTCCACTGCAGATAGAAAACAAATCTAAACCCACTGTTTCATGGGAAATACGAGGAAAACATTCGAAACATCTACCAAAACGTACTACTCGGAGATGATGTGGGTTCTGCACTACGAAAAAAAAAGAAATTCGCACCTTCTGGTGCTGTACTGTCTGCAAAGTGCCACTTTGTTTTGGAAAAAACAAGTTTCACTAACTTTCATTTAAAACATTAGTTGCATCGTGGGATTATTTATGTTCCATTCTATAATAAAGGATTTACCAAAATGTTATTATTTTTTTCACATTTTGAGTAATATTTTATGTTAAATAATCGAAATGAACGTTTCTTTCAACTCTTTTATATAAAAAAAAATTCTGTACAACTTAGGTTTGTTTTTTCTGTAAAACCGTGTGCCTCAAAGTAGTGTACGATTTGTACCGCTATTAATTGTACACAGTCCTAATCGTTTCCTCGTAACCGTTTAAAAATAGCATTTCCAGGGTGTTCTATTAAGCTCCGTCGGAACCTTCGTATCAATTACCTTATCTTTTTTTTTCTGGGCCGTGTACGCCGAGTTACTTCATTCATATGCATCGATGCAAAGATAAAGAGCGTGTAAGTTCACGCGACATCGAATGAGCCAAGTTTGCTGTTTTGCTGGTCGATGGCCTACGAAGGCCGCCTACTTACCTTTTGATTCTTATACCAGGCAAACCGATTACGTGCTCGGCCAAACCGTGCATTTTCTCGTATAATTTGCTCCACAGACGTGCAGATTCTCCGTCTGGTAGGCCTCACGAAGCGTTTCGAAAGAGAGAGGAGTCGGGGAGGAAAAAGAGGAGAGAGAGAGAGGATGGTAAGGAGGAGAGGTCGCGTCGATTAAAGGGTACGAGACGAGGAGAGACGCCATCGTCTCTCGACCTTATAATGAAGTCACGCACGCCTTTGGAACGCGGATTTTCTTCCCCTTTTATACGTTCTTTAAGACTTTCTGCGGCCAACGTGTGTGCATATTGGCCACTTCATTCCGTACCGAAGGTGATTCTTCTATGGAAGTAGTGGAAATCGAGATATCATTTGCACGAACGACTATACAGTAACTTAAAAAAAGAATATTAAAAATAAACTAATTTGAAGTGGAATTATTTGAGCTTGAACAAATTGAACTTAATATTGCATAATTATCGTTTGAAATTCATCGAAGTATTACAATTGAGTAAATATTTTTGTACCTAGTATTGTAATTAAAAAGTTAATATTTTGTTAAAAATATAAATTAAATTATGGACATAGTAATCATAATAACATTGATAGTAAAAATGTATTTATAGGTCTTAATCCTTCGATTAATAACTGCTCATTTATTTATTTATTTATTTTTTTTTTAACAGATGTCTTTCCTGTTTACATTTTAAATAGTTCACGTATATGCATAATACAGCATTTCGTTTAATTGAAATTATTATTTGATATATTAATCAGTCTTAGATGCTTGCAAAGATCGAGCCAAATGACGGAATTAGTCACAGTGAAAATAAGTTTGATTTTAAATTATTTAAAAACCAAAGCAATAATACAAACTTAGCGGAGGAACTTCCGAAAAATATTGGATCCAATGCAATAAATGCAAAGTTCGGACACATGAATAATGTGATGTATGTAATGGGACATCTAGCTGAACGATCATTGAAAATTATGTTTGCGGCTACCTCCCTAATTTTTTGATTGTGTATAAACAGAGGTTATAATCTATGGATTCGTTTTTTCTAAAATTATGAAATGCGTGTGTTACGGAACACGTTGTAACGGTTGAGATCGCCTTTGTCTCAGATTATCAAAATGCGTTTGAACACAGAATATGGTTGAGGTAGTCTTTATTAAATGTTTAAGTTGAACGAGTAAGTGTCCTTACAACTGTATCGATTAAGAATAATTGGTTGACTTTGTGTGGGTGTAAAGTTTTTATAGGAGTTTTGGTTGCTTACTTCTGACCAATCAACGGTTAGAGGAAAAGAGGCCTGAAGTTGAGCGTCACTTCTTTGGTTTTCTTCCAACTTCGACCCTTCCTACCTGTGGTTATTACTCGACATTTCCGCGCTTTGATTCGCAATGAAAAATTATACTTATAATTATAAATAATAAAAGGTATTACTAGTAATAGTTAGTATAATTATGATAATAATAGTAATGATAATAAATATAAGATAATAATATATGATTACACTATATAATGTTAACGTAATGTTATTACATGAGTCAGTATGTGAAAGGCAGTGTGTTTGTAACAGTGTTTTATTTTCAATTATAACGAATTAGGAAGTTCTTATATTTATTTCCTGAAAAAGAAATTTTAATAGATTTGATTGATAATGTACTGTTTTTGTGTTATATTTCAGTGTCCAAGACTACCTACTTTTAACTTCGAGGATGATTTTTGTCCCTTGAGTGTGGACGATTGTCGATGAAAGCAGAAAGGTAGGTGTAAAATATTTTTTTCTGAGGACTATTGTGTACCGAAATTTCATCATAATTCATAATTTTCATTAATCGGTGATTATTACTTAACACGTTCCGTGCCATGTGTACCACCGATGGTACACGTTAAACTTGATCTTCAGGCCACGTGTACCACCGGTGGTACACGCAGTCATATTTATTTAATGCGCTGCAAACATGTATTTTATGACAAATGTAATTCTGTAAAATATATATCAACCAAAAAAATGATGCATTATACAAAATGCACTATAGAACAAAACACATAAGTTTCTTTAATTGTTATATATACAATAATTAATAATTACATTTAATGGTGGATTTTGTTAAAGCAAGGGAGGCATAAAAACATTTTTTTCGGGCAATCGCTGAAAACGTCATTACTCTTATAGTTTTTTGTATATGAATATCTAATGTGTAAACAATAATCTAATGAAAGTAAATAATAGAAACTTCTTTTCCAACAGAAACAAATGAAAAACAAAAACCGTTATCTCCGTATATTTACCTACTCCTTCTTTTGTTAAATATATTATTTCTCTCGTTTTTTATTTAACAAATTCGAATGCAGCAGGTTTTTTATTAATCGAAAAGTTTCGAACCGACTAACTTTTGCAATCGAACTGATCGCAGCGCCACGTGTACCATAAGTGGTACACGATGTGATAGCTACTCTAAACAAGAGAACTACTTATGTATTGATGATGTAATGAAATATTGTGTGATAATATATCAATCTTTAGTCAAAATATCAAATGGCCTGAACGACAAGTCAGGCAAAAATGGCTTGGCACGGAACGTGTTAAGAATGTTCTCTTGTTAGTTAGCATTCTTACAGTGAAACATCCATAAAGCGTGCAAGTATTTTGAAATAATAAAATAATAATTATCTAATATTATATATACAGATAGATAAAATTTTTATTATTTTTTTGCGTACAATTCAAATATGCAATCAAAAATATCAGGTCCCATTAAAAAAAAAACGACTTTCGGTCTGAAAATCCTATTTCCGGTTAGTAGCGGAAATTACAACTACCACCATTCGATAGAGCATAGTCGAATTAGTTACTAAAATTTATTTAATGTATAAAAATCACTCTCCACCATTTTAATAGGAGTGGACAGGTGGTCTAGGACATTCTGTGTGTATGTGTGTGTGTGAGTGTGTGTGCTTACACAATTTATGATAATTACATCTTTTCATTGAGATACAGGGATATTATTGTAGCATAAGTACACAATTTACAAGAATTTGATAAGTATCTATACTTTTGGACACAGGAGATGCAGATCCAATGAACACTTATACACAAAATTTCGTTAACCCCTTGCTGTACGAATTTTTAGTTACTACGTATGTTAGTCTCGAATGTTCACTGTTCCAATACGATTTTAAATAAAGAAAATCGAGATATTATATATCAATTTTTATTTAAAATTCCTCTACCCTTGAATTCACACTAAAGTTAGAACAAAAATACAAATTTGATAGACGTATAAATACTTCTTTTGTCACACCTTGATTATAATCTACGTCACAAGTGAGACTCGTTATTATACGGCAAGGGGTTAAAATCGGTTTGTATCAGTCACTGAGGTTCCTTTGTGGCAAACGTCTATCACATGTGACCACGAATATAGTCAACGAGTTAACTGAAATTCTTTTATCTTCAAAATTGATCATTCGATAGAAATGAACTTGAACGTTGAGAGAACTTAGCTGTCGTATCGCTATATAAATCGATAGGTGAATTGGTTACGAGACTTAAATTCTTGGAACACACGGTTTCTTTTACGGTTGTATAGAAGGTAATCGAGAAACTGCTTCGCGGAGGTTCTCAAAATTCTGAACAAGCACACGATCGACTAGAACTAGTCGAGAATTCAGGATGAACACGGAGCAAGGTTTAGGAAAATGTCTAGATAGAGAACGGCGATTAGAAATTATCTGGATTGGATAGATACACGATCTGCTCGATTCTTCAAACACAGTTGCCGCAATGTTTCTCGAGATCTTTGAATACTCTTTGTGGACAACTTTTGAACAATTAGTTGAAAGATTTCTTCTTTCGAAGAGATGAGATGTTCTACGCGGAGCAAAGTACAAAGTTCATTTTCAACCGTGGCGGAAGTTCAACAATTGATTTATAACGTCTTCCACCATTGAATGCAACTTTCGGATCGTTGTCGGGGTATTAATGAAAAATGGACTTCGAGGAAGTTTTTTAAATTCCGCTCGAAAGGATCCGGGTATAATGAAAACTTTGGAGTGAGGAGGAGAGTATCTAATAGGATCAACAATTTAAGACTCTGAGGGTTGATGAAGTTGTACGGGTTTAAAGTTTCACGCTTGCTTATCGACAGTTGCACGATGGGAATTTATTGGTACTAAATTTTTCAGGAAAATGTTGTATATTTGTGAATGATTTCCTTTTTTTTCCTTTTATTTAACGAAGTAGAATGTTTCGAAGAGAGTGTAAGAGAAAAACGTATTTAGTTGATAGGTAACTTAAGACAGTCGTGATGAAAATTTCTCGACGAATCCGATTTTGCTACACTTTCTGTTCAGGCGATCAGAAACGTTCAATTACGCATACAGAAAACATGGAAAACGATTCAATAAAATATATTAAAGAAGCGTATACTTATCTTTTATATTATAAAAATGTTTAAATTAAATAGAGTTTATTTTTTAAATTTGATACTGTCGATCCTCGGGGACTGACGTAGTCTAAATGGAAAGTTGAGTGTCGATTCCTGGAGACTGTTAATTATTCCTTCTATAAGTGTCAATCCAATTGTTAAGCAATTTTATATTGTAAATATTCGAAACAATACAGGATTATTAAACTGCGGATTTTTATGCATTTACTTAAAAGTGCAAAATTACACAGAGTGCACGTGGTATGAAAAAATGTTCAGAATAGCCAAATTATATTGCTTTTTATGGAACCTGTTAAGTAAGAAAATTTTCTACCGAAGTTCTACCTTTTTTTACCATATTTTCATACATAAAAATATAGATTTGCGTAAAAATTTGCAGTATACTTATTCAATACTAATATTGATAGCACTATTTAATTCATATTGTATGAAAAATATTCACATCAACACAATTGTATTCTTCCTTACAGTATTGCATTCCATATCATTACAATTTTCGCTTCGAAATCTTTATAAAATTAAGAGATACTTTTCCTAAATGTATATCACACTTCATATAAAAATAAATCGTATACCTTATTAAAAAAAAAGCGCGTACAAGGTACTGGATACAATTATGTATCTCAGAAATAACTTATTCTATCTTCTAAAGTATTTATAATTAAAATGCACGCATCTCAAGACGTCTATCGGTGGATGAGTAGAACATTTTCTGCAGTTTTATACCAACTTATTTAATTTCATGAGCTAATTAATTCTTTCTTAATTTATCTTACCTTGTAAACAACTTAAAGTTAAAATAATTTAAATAACTTAAATTCGCAAGAATTAGAATGGACTACAAGTTTTCTTTAGGTCTTGAATATTAGTTTAGGAAATAGAAACTGACAGTACAAAGTGAAAACTGTTTAATTCTTTAACGAAATAAATTTTTCTAGAACAATATAAATCAAAAAATTAATCTATTTAATGAAACTAATGAACCAATCGATGAAATTAAATTTCAGCAATAATGTGCATCATAATAATCTGAGTAACAATGAGATATTTAGATTAAACCTAAAAAATGTCATATTAAGACCAATAAATATCATATAAAATTGATTTACTATTATTCCAAAAATTAAAGGAAAATAAGCTGTTATATAGCTACAAAATTATGCTTTTATTAAAACATATTCATTCGTACTTTTTGAAATAAGACGACACGAGTCTGTATATGTTAACGACAAAAAAAGAGTATATTTTACTATTATTAAAATCATAATATCACCGAAAAAAAAAATTTGATTTATTGTATATCTCCTTAATCGATTATTTTCTAAAACTTCCGTGGTTAGAATAGGAGTATAAATAATTCAAAGGATCACGATGGCAACCTCTTAGAATTTTATTTCAAGGTTATTAGACTGACAGAGCGTGTAAGTGCGGCCCTGTCGAGGGTCAGCTTCTGCTCTTCTTATTCTCAAGAATGAACCACGCTTTGTGTTCGAAGGGAGATTTAAGGTCTTCCTTGGAATTCCATCGGTATACAATCTGCCTTGCGCTTGTGTGTTGGTTAGACGATCTCTGGTCGATCCTGTAGACCTGTCGGATTCTCGATGGCGATCTGATGCTGTTCCCAGATAAATATACAGGGTGTATCTAGCAACTGGGTTGAAGTATATAGCTGTGCTCCTTCTGCAGATAGAACTAAATTTTAAAGGAAAATTTTGTATTGTTTAACAAGCTCTATCATCAAATAGTATGAGTTTTAATAGTGTTTTTATCTACAAAAGGATTAATTTGGCGTGCTGAACTTGTAAATAGCTTTTGAATCAAATTCGAAATATCTCACGAAATATTAACTTTTTTGACATAGTATCTTCATACTTTTTTATTCAGAATGATACGAGGAATCAGTTGGTGTAAAAAAATTTGTAGAGTTCCATTTAAAAAACAAGTGCAATTGCACTTTGCATCTGCATCAATGCACTCTTGCAGAAATTTACATTACTTGAAGATTAGAACTTGTTAAATAATTTCTTTGCATATTTTTCTTTTACAACCCTTTTTCTTTATCTGTGAAAGGAACAAAGTTATAATCCGGCTTTCAGTTATTAGATACACCCTGTATACCATTGATAATCTTTCCTGGGATCACGGAGATGCATCTAAAAGAAGGGGGACGAAACGTTACGTGGTTAATAGTGGCTATTAGTTCTTGATATTATTCTCGAATTGCATTTTGCTCGAGTAATAAGTCATTTTAACTGGTTTGGTAGTTCCAATGTTAACGGTGTTTGACGAGTGTATTTATCATAAGGAAATAATCATCAGGCGCCAGATTTTTATGCATTCATAGGAAATTTAATGGTGGAAAATTGCACACAAAGACATATACGAAATATCTAAATTAAGTGATTTTTTATAATAGCTGCTAAATGAAATAATTTTCTACTGAAGTTATACTTTTTTTTTAATATATTCTCAAGAATATGAATTTGCATAAAAATCCGCAGTCTAACGATCACTTTTAGGATAATATCGAATATACTTGTCGTGTGAAAAACTGAAATAGCTTTTGCTATAAAAATTGAAATTTTTGTAAAAAGAAAATGAAAAGTATATTTGTTTTTTATTAGAAAAAGATGATTGATTTTAGGACCTATATCGAATAGACATTTTTTACTTCTCTCGGTGTGTACTATAACACGTTTAAGTTATGGAACATTTTTTACGACTACCATTTCATGTATATTATATAGTTATAGTACAACAATTACTTTCTCGACTGAAATGTTCTGGTTACCAATAATCAATAGGAATGGTTAACATTTTTCTTAGTTACCGATAAATATTATTGATAGCGAAATTTTTATTTGATATTGATAGTAAATATCGATCACAAATATTTTTTTTTTCTTTTATTACTAATAACCGACATTCATGACGAAACAATATTTTGGTTTGTAATTTCCCGATAATCGTTTTGTTTTTCCATTTTATAGCCGGGAGTTTTCCCAATTGACGTACAACAAATAGTGTTATAAAATTGATAAATACGGATGAATAGTAATTGCAAAACATTGTACTACATAGAAATTCGTTACATTTTTTCAAACGTATCTAGAAAATAATAATTCTTGGAAAGTGAAACGAGAAAGATGTGATACCAAAATCACAGTTATAGGATTTATTAAAGATGTTACAAATAAGGCTGCGAATTTGTATACATTTATAGGAAATTTAAAGATGCAAAATTGCACACAATGCACGTATTATGAAAATCTGTAAGTGTTTTAGTGTTTTTTTTCTTATATGGTAAATAACATTTAAATTTAAGTTGATCTACATTTTGAACTTGTTTTTAAATATTTCAACCTGAAACTGTACAGTCTTCACTTTTTATTCTGATTATTTTACAAGTGTGCTCATATTTATACCACATTTCTAAAAATGAAGATTTTCTCTTTTATTTTCAATGTATAATTTGAAACACATTGCTTTTGTTCAGCTTATTTTAATTTCGTATCATATAGTAGAATAAATGTTTGATTTATATATGTTCGAATGTTGTATCTGATATACAGATTTTTAAGTATTTATATGAAAATTAAAGGTGGAAAATTGTACAGAATACGCATACTATGAAAAAATGTACGAAATATTCAAATTACAGTGGTTTTTATAATACCTAGCCGGTGAAACAATTTTCTATCGAAATTCTGCTTGTTCTACCATATTCTCGAAGATACAAATTCGCATAAAAATCCTCAGCATAATTATAATTAAAAAAATTGTCGTCGCCAATAATAATTACAAGTCATTGAAAAATTTTAAAGCATCTATTTATATTTTTAATACTTCCTATATAATACTTTATAAATAATAAATCACCTATTTATTATTTCAGTATTTAAGACTAAATCATCTATTAATATTTTTAATTATTCAAAACGTTTGAGAATAACCAATTTTTCAATTATACCTTTGTATTACTATCTCCAGTTTATATAATAAATAACTTTTCCTCAACGATGTGTTAAAGAACAAATTTCAAACTGTTAATTGTTCTACAATTTTCCTGCCATTCATACTTCGCATTTTGGTTGCGAAAGCAACGTTCGAACAATGTTTGCGCATGTTTGACGGTTCGACTTTCATCGTTGAATTCGTCAACGATCCCCCGGTATTAGAAAGAGAACTTCGAACAACACTTTACAATCGGATAATTCAGTCGACGAGAGTTAGAGAAATGTTTCTAAAAAGAAAATGTCACAATCTAAAAATCGCTTTAAAATCCTACCACGCGTTCCTTTCCACCCACTTTTGTTTCTTCCTTTTTTTTGTCTCCGTTCTGTTCCACAATTCGTTGTGTTCTCCGCTTTTACAAACGCCTCCTTTTAAATCAATTCACTGTTTTTACGTTCCCTGTCTCTACAGAAGACGAAAAATAGTACACACACGTTGCCGTACAACGCTTCGTTCGTTGATTGTATCCTTCGAAAACGTGCTGTGCGTTGTTACGAAATGTTACCGTTTCAAAAGTGAACACATTCGTTTGTCGAAGGGATTGAAAAGGGAATTTATGAAGCGTTCTTTCGAGCATTTGAGAATGCTATTTGAAATTCATGGTTCTCTTGAAACGGAAGTAAATTGCACGACGATATCACATGCGTCGTATGCGTATGTATATGTGTATTCTGTAAACAAATGAAAAAAGTCGTCGTTGTTTCACGATTCTGTAAGATAGAAAAATCCAAGAGGGTGAGTGTTCGGTCACGCATCCGACCGATCAGTAAAGCATAAAAATCTATAGAAAATGCTTTTCCAGCCTTAATTTTAAAGCTCTAACAAACTCTCTTCAAACATTAATTTCAAGGCTTGAACAAATTGCTTCTCTGTTATAAAAACACAGTTCAAGATACTTCACATTTACTTTTACCACCCTTTTCCCCTTTCTGCGTTTTCCCACATTTCTCCAATTTACAAACCACTTTCACCTGTACTTCACATTCCACTAGGATATTTTAATATCCAATTATATCTTCAAGTTGTTTTTGTTTATTGAATGTATAATGAATTACAATTACACGTGGAATAGAATATCGTTCAAATGTGCACCACGATCATGTCTGCAGATGTTAATTCGATTATCGAAATTTTCAATTACTTTCCGACATGTTGCTAGAGTTATTTCACGAATTGTAAGTCAAATATTGTTTTTAGGTCATTCGTTATTTCCAGCTTGTTAACACAGACTCGAAATTTCAGAGAACCACATAAAAAGCTTTAACAGTTTTAAGTCGCATGATCTTGGAGGCAAATTGAAATTTGCATTTTGTTGACGAAATTTTGATCGTAAAAACTGAACGTTTTCTCCAGTTGTGTGACACTTAGCATCGTCTGGTTAGAAAGAGACATTAAACACATCAATATGATTCAATTCTGACCATAAAAAGTCACTCAACATTAATTGGTATCGCTGAGCGCTGAGAGTAGCAGCATTTTCAGCATCAACTTCGAAGAAAAATGGTCCTATTTGTCCAAAATGCACACCAAACAGTGTCTTTTTGTAGGTTTAGAGATTTTTCGTGAATAACACGAGGATTTTTATCACCCCAGATACCACATTTTTGCTAATTAATGAATCCATCCATTGTGAAATGAGCTTCATCATTAGACAAAATTGTTCCTCAATAACCGTGGCCCATTTTCATACTAAATTTAAATAATGTAACTACACGTTTGCAACGTGTATCTGTTCATGGTTAAAATTGTACTATGTTCTATTAAAACAAACCGGCTTGTGTCATATGGAAAGATATGATGTGTAAATATTATATAGTACTGATCTCTGGGTGTCTCTTTTGGATGACCTTGTATAACATTTTACAGGGTAGCTCAAAACTTGGTTATTTTTTCATCACCTTCACACCAGCTGTCATACTGTCGCTTTTACAGCATTAACTTTTTGTGAGCACAACGATGCTCTTCGCGTTCGAATTGAATTTTCATTCGTGTCACGAGTCAAGTCTCGTATAGAGGGAAAAGAAAAAGGAGGCGAGAAGAAGGAGGCTTTTAACGCAGTTTCTTTTGCTTCGTAGAACGCTCAAAAGTATCCGGACACTTCTTTCTTTCTTAAAAAATATAGTGTAAGTTAGTAGGAAAAGTATTTAAAATAATTTTATCTCTGTAACTGTTAAAAATTGTCATAGAAACAATGAGATAATTTATAGGAAGATTATCGCGATTAGTGTACAAGCTGTGCCTAATCTCAGCCTAAGGTTAGTACCTAACGTAATACAATCACAGTGGATACGTCGATGAAACTCGTGCTTAATTTTATTATAGTATCAGTACGTTTTCAAATAAGTAATTTTTAATTTAAAACATCACTTATTTCATAATGAAAATTGATTTCAGTTACTATTTTAGATGCTTAAGTAACATTTACTTGATCTAACCGAACCTAATCACAGTGAACACGTAAATGAAACTCGTGCTTAATTTTCTTATAGTATCAGTAAGTTTCCAAATAAGTAATTTTTAATTTAGAACATCAAGTTTCCCATAGGAAAGTAATCAAGATTGATTTTAGTTACTACTTTAGATATCTAAGTAACATTTATGCGTTGCTATTGCATTTCGTAAGTGTCTGGATAGTTTTAAGCGGTAGTGTATGTGCCAACTTAGTGTTTAGTCCTCATGAGAACTAGAGGCTCTGCGTTACGCCTAATTCTCTAAGGATCATCTAAATATATCTTGCGAAAGATCATAGATTATTTACCTTGTCCACAGAGGACCGTTTCCTCACCCACTGGAGATACTTTCGTTTACAATTAACATCGATCTCTACTTCCAAGGATTACTCTGAGAAAAATCACGAGAGAATTTTGTCGTAGGAATACACGAATCCTTCTGAATTCATGATTTTTACTACTTCATCCTCCTTGTTAAGACGTCTTTTTTATATTTAACGCGTTTTCCAGACATGGCTCTCGAAATTATTCGGTTTTTCGCAGCAGTCGTAAATTTGGGAGACCATCGAGTACTTTAACGTTCATTTAGAAGTTTGATGTTTTTCTTTTCGTGACTATCGCCCACATCTGTTTGTTATATTTGAACTTCTCGAGGTTTGGTCTCCACTTTGGTATGTTTTTGTTAGCGCTGCCCAGAATTATTACCTGCTGTGTTTATTGCTCGAGACACGCGAGTTTCCGCGCACGTCACTCAAAGGTGCAGAAGAGACCTGAGAGTGACCATTGACTCTAGATAGCGTTACTTTTAGTTAGATCTTTATTTAATAGTTTACCAATCGCGTAGGGTCAATCACTTCCCTTGTCTAACTCAAAATTGCATCTATTCTATCCTATATAGGTGTGTCTCACCTCTGTTGAATCTATCCTGCCTGAGGAACCTTGGAACTTTTCTTGAACCTCGATCGGCAGAATGCATTCGACTAGCAAAACAGTAACATAGAATCCATTTGACTAACAAAAGAGTAACATTGAATTCATTTGACTTCGGTGCAACATAGTTCGTTTAATAAACACTTTAACCACTGTGAAACAGTCTTAATCTTCCGATACACGGAAGTGGTTCTTTAAATTCAGTCCGACTCGAAAGATCGTAAGATTAATCACGAGTAGATTCCAACACTACCTTTCCAAGTTAGCCGATCGCTCGTTAATCGCCTTCTTCGCCCTTTCCCCGAGTTGTCCTTCCGGATTCCTTAGTATCCCATCTACCTTGGCCGCTGGGAGGGCTAACAAGGTAGGAGTGTAGCTCACCGGAAGCAGCAGGCTCAGAGGGTGGTCGGATCCGACGTCCGACTTCGCTAGCGCCGTATTAACACTCTACCTACAACCCGTGGTTGAATTTACTATGCTCTTTCGTTTCAGACGCAAGTATATCGTAACGATGTGAAACATAATTTCAACGAAGATGTAAAAATAGCGGGAATAAGCTGGTATCACAATTTATATCATATAATATATATATAAAAACTGGATTTTATGCTTAACGTGTCAAAAATGGCATATAAGAAATGCAATGGAGATAGTTTTTCACCATATTTTGTGCTCATTTTTAGTAAAAATAAAAGGCTGTTTGTACTTATCACAGGTTGCTCATAATTACCTTAACATCTGTCTAGTACGCTGATATTTACGGGTAATCACGGACAGGAATGATTTCGGTTTTGTTTAAGTTTTGATTTCTGTTGCATCGTAATGCAAACGTGATGAATCTTCAGTCTGGTGGAGTATTGTTGTAAAATTAGTCACATTTGGCTGTCAGGCCAAAGTACCGTACTTATACTCCTGTAGAGAGACCGAGAGCGAAACATTAATTTATTACTAGGCAAACCTGAGGATTTTCCGGATCACAAAAATTTAATTAGAAATTTTAACAATAATCTCTTCCCTTGGAAGGACTGATATCCTATTCTCAGATGCAGATAACTTAGAGAATATATGCACATCCTACACACATCAAATTAACCACTAGCAAAATAATTTAGCCTATAAAAGCTAAAATACTGAGCGAGAGTAGCATTCTAAAGAGAGTTTACAAACAGACGTTCATTAGAGTCATACACAATATCTTAATCTAATCACACTTCGTTAGCAGATAAATTATTTCTTATATTACTTTTAACAAAGCTTCGATTTTGTTCATTAAGTTTCACACCGAGTATATCGCGAAGTGTGAAATATATTGCGTAACGGTTCGGAAATTGCGCAATCCGGACAGTCTATATTCTCAATCTTTCGGTGATGATGATTTGCTATTTTATTTTGCGTGTCAGAGAGGTTTAGGTATTTCTTGGCTATGGTTGATAATTGACAGATTTTGACTTGTAGGCATGGAAGAAGTACGTTGTTGGTAGAAATGAATTTCGGCAAGTAGCAATAAGCTAACGAGTGGTGTAAGCAATAAAATTACAAATCTGGCAAATTTAGTGTCTGGTGTCTTTAATCATGGTGGCTAAAAATTCGAAAATTTTAGTTCAATAGAAATATCTGTTTTTCTTCATTTTTCTGCGCCATTTTTTTCTGTCACGTGTTTTATTGGAGGCTGTTAGGACTTTGAGAAGTATAGCGTTTAGTAGATGGTTGGAAATGTATAATAAGTTGAATTCTGTTACCGAATAACGTCTCTCAGGGAGCCAATCAGCCAACAGTATCTGGCTACTTCATGTAGCCTGCGGAAGTGCAGAATTTCTGCGTCCATTAAGTAATTTCCAGGCCTCGCCTTTCTGGCTTGAATATTAGCGTGTAAAAATCTTCGAAAAAACTTCCTTGAAAGTAACGTCGGCCCAGTATCCATGGCATAAACCCAGTCAGCTAAACAGAGGCTGTATTCGAGCCGCGATGTGATAAACCTTTTAAGCTGTCGGCGATCGTTAAATTCAAAGCACATCCCTTAAATCTGAAGGCGTGTCGTAAAACTGACGAGGATAATTACCAGTTTCGGGGGTAATTGCTAGGCAAATGGAGCTAGCATGGAAAGTCTACGGAATTTTCCGCATTGTGCAAATATCCATCGAAATGCGTAGTATCAATAATTATACTTTTATCGTCGTCAGATCGATAGGAATTATTTGGTTTTTTGTTTTTTTAATGAATCGTGAAATAAAAAAGGATGAGAGGGAAAAAAGAGGAACGGTTCGTTCATCAAGCTCGTTTATAATTGGAAAACAAACGTCTATTTTCCGCCGACGTGGTCTTTTCTTTTATTTTATCAGGAATATTTTTCGCTGAAATGCAAACGAAACACCAATTACAAAGAATATTTCCATAAGGGGAGGGGATTTAAAATTTTCGCCTGTGTGCACGTCGAATCGAAATGAATATTACTTGACAGTCTAATAAACTTTCCGGCAGAGTTAACCAGGCATGAACACGAAACCCGCGTTATATATACATTTAATGTTCTTGAAAGCTTTTTAACAGGACAGATTAAACTTCGTTAAAAGGGTGCACTCGAAAAATATCTGCGGGCATCATGTAAAAAATCATGGTGGAGTGACTTTAAATGATGTAAAACGTTCATTTATTGCGTTCCTCTTCTGTTCTCTGTCTCGCGGTAAAATCAGTTGGGTTCAAAGTGACGGAATATAGCGACAAGATGTCACTTTGAACGTTTTTAAATCTGAGCATTTATTTAAATATTAATTTTGTTTTTTAAACGACGAAGGTCTCAACAATAGATCTTCCCTAAACTTAGATATTCAGTGTATCACAGAAGTATTCGTAATCCTATTCAATATAGTATGCATTTTTTTAAATTGTATCAAACGACTTGAGTTCTTTTTTGAGAAATTAAAAGAATTAGTTTATCAGATAATATGTAAATGAATTTTGAAAAAATTAGAATTGATCAGAATTCTGAAGAAATTAACGAAACTTGTTTTTGCAACTGTTTCTTCGGAACCCAAAATGGAAATTTTAAAAATACATTTTGCAGATTTATATCAGTTTTACAGGGTGAACCATTTAACTATACCATCTAAATTTACTCGTATACTATTTGTTGTATTAAAAAAACTTTCAAACAAAAGTTGTTTGGTATCAAACGAAACACGCGGTGTAATAATTAGTTTTTTGATAGTCCGGTTTTTTATAGAGATATGAAGATCACTTTGAATTTTTGTATCATGATGTGTAATATTTGACTTGGTGGTTCGAAAGAGTATTAAATATTGAGTAAAAAGTTATAAGGTATATGGGGTCAAAAACTAATAATTACCTAGATATTCCTTAATTAATCTTTAATGTATGCAATACTCAAAATGCTGTCCATTAGGTCGAATAGAAATGCTTAGGCGATCAATGAGTGCAAGTGACAGACGTTCAAGTGTTTTGGAAGTTATATCATTAAATATTCTATTTCTAACAGCTTTTTCTCGTTTTCCTGCGTTTTTTAGCAGGATCTGTCTGACACGTGTGATATGATCCTGTAACTCGTTTTCTTCTACTTGCATCTAACGAAAACAACGTGGATTGTACAGAATTAGTAGTAGGACTGTTTATTGGACGTGATATAAATTGCTAATTTAGTTGAAAGGTTCATCATTTGGATATTTGAAGCTCGATTTTGAATAGTTGGAATACGAATTTTATCTTCTAATTGTCACAAAAATATACGGCGATCATTTGTTTTTCTTTTTTTTTTTTATGCACCATGCTATTATTTGATTGATATATAAAATAGGAGAAAAGAGCGAAAATATCTAATATATTATAAAAGAGTGCTAGTGGCAATCTAGTAGTTCGTCTTTTTGTGGTATATCTTCTTAAAATTCGATCCATTGTGTCACCGCCAGATTTTGTTTGATTGTAAAATTGAGCAATTTTTGGTTCGTATACTTGTTCATATAAACAAAATAAGAATTGACAACAATCATCGTCGTAGAGTGTCAATACACATGAATACGAATGACAATGACTGTTGACTTTATCATGGAATTATATAGTAGTTTCGAATAATTTTTCGCTCAAATCTTTTATAACAGTATTTAGTATATTAGAAGAAGAAGAAATTAAAAACATTGGACAAGAATGACAGTAAAATTATTGCTACATATCTCACGTATGGGAATAAGACGGTTGGGGCACACGTGCATCTCGGTTGCTCAACAAGAATGTAAATAAGTTTGAAGTTTAATTATTTAAACTATTTTATATCAATTTTTTTTCACCAACCGTTAATCGATATGAAAGTATGCAAAGAATGGGGATCTGGAACCGTTTCGCGATATTTTGTCAAGAATGTTAAAAATTTCTGAAGAAAATATAGAAATGTGCATTTGGGTTGTCCACAGAATGGTTAATAGTTAAATCTATGATAAGAATCCTTTACCTGTCGTAAAAGGGCCTGGGATTCTCTTTTATTCCCTTCTGCATGTTCCTCCTAGAGTTATGCAAGCAAAGGCGAACACTTTACGATACCGCATATGCGATGCAATATGAACTGTATTAACATTTTTATTGAATACCTCTACATTTGAATATCCTACAGAACGATTCAATAATAGCATATTTTATCCATCAACTAAACGCTATATGCACACTTAACCAAACGTGATGCACAATACGGGCGCAAATCCAATAGCATACAGATAAGTTCTTAGATATCCAATAATAGATTTCGATCAAGAATTCAACAAGTTTTGGGCACGTTTGAACGGATATAAGCTCGACGTTGAACACGCGTCGTGGCAAAGTGCCGGGTACGATCCAGAAAAGAAGAAGAAAAAAAAAACGAAAAAAATTAGTCTCGATCATTGTGGCCGGAGAAGAAATGGGACGGGAGTTTATGCTATCGACGATGAGAGCGGGGATAATAAATTGAGGGGGATTTCGATGGTTTAACGATCACGCGACTTCCATCGGCCGAAGCCCCCGAACGACGAAGAATTTATGTCGCTGGTGGCGCGGGTCGCGTCGCTGAATTTCGGATTCGACTTTACGACTCCGCCGAAATGGGAACGATCGCTGGAAGAATCGCTGGCGTGGAAACGCCATCGAGCCGAGCTATCAAAGATTTAGCCTGGTCTTCTTTTTTTCCCTCTTCTTCTCTCTCTCTCTCTCTCTCCATCTCTTCCTTTTCCTTCTTTTTTTTTTTACGGTGCCCTGTCAAAGGGTTGACTCGATAGATTCGATGTCCATTACTTCGTACCAATTTATGCGATGCTTCTCGGAGGAATTTATGGGCAAGGGTCCTTTGACGAAGGATCTCTCTATGCAGCGGAAAAGAGAGAAGGGTCTGCCGGCTGAAAATCGCACGCGGGTGTTTCTTTTTGTTCGAGTAATGAAATTATTCGTGTCATCGATGAGCGATCTGCGCTTTAATTTTGAATGAGCCGCGGCTACTGTCGTGACTACACTTGCGCTTCATTATTGACTTGAAAAATTGATGTCTCTTTTGAGGGAAAAGAGAAACGGGATTTGTAGGATACGAATTTTTTCTCTGCCTTTTTTCTTTTTTTTTTTCGGGGGGAAATTGATTATTTTAGCATTTTGCATTTTTCACAATCGCTTTAATCTTGTACGCGTCGATACGGTTACATTCGATTTTTAATCTAACGAGTGAACTATTTCCCCCCCTTTTTCTTTGTTTCTCGCGTGAAAACAATAATGACATTTTCGAGGACACGAAATTTTTTTAGAAGCTTCTGATTTCGGTTCTTTTCTTTTTTCTTTGGTATTTGCGCGCGTGAAATGTATTGTACTACGTATTCATAGTGCGTTATTTTCCGGGAATGTGCTTTAACCGACGAAAACAACGTGGATTTATACGCAAACGCTGCTTGTGATTCATTTTGTGGAAAATCCTGCTCGATCCTATGTATTACATCATCGATCACTTAGAACAATTGTTACTAGTAATACCTTCCGTTTAATTGCAAATAAGCCTTTTAGATAAATAGTTTTTAATTGTGCTTGAAACATTGTCAGACTGTGCGCTCTTTTACTTTTATTCGGATTTATCGCATTTGAAAAAAATACAACGAGATTAAAATTAAAAAAATACGCTTTTCAATTAACACGTTCTTCTAGCTGAAAAGCCAGAATAGCGTATAATCCGTGCCCAATTCTTTATAAATAAAATAAATTTAATATACTGAGTTTCACGGAGTAGATCGTTCTAGTTTCTAAACGGTTGATTTAAGTGCGATTTTTTCTATTGCTATGTTGCTTATACAACTGTATGCTTTCTTCACTCTAAATAAGTTTTTTTATCATATATTTAACACTTTGATAATATTTTTCACGTGTTTACAACCTGCTCGAAGACAAAAAATCGATTTATTAGAGATAACTTAATTGCATATTTTTAATTTACAAATTCGGATATAGTTTCGTATCATTCCATTAATAAAAGTGAGGAAGAGTTGCTGGAAAATAATTTTCTATAATTTCGTTTGTGAAATCTCAAAAGTGTCAAATTGACGTGCCCCGTAAATCCAGTGTTAAATTACTTGAAATGCCAAAAAAAATCAATTAATCCTCTGTAACACAGAGCGAGTTGAAAATCACGTGTCTGCGTATAAGTACATACTTCAGAATTGAATGTTTTTTGTCGAGAAAAGGAAATATATTAAGTGGAATACATCTAGGTTTAACGAGACGGAAGAAACAGCCGAGGAAGTTGAATGAAACTCTATTCACCGTTCAAGCAACTATAAATCCGCTAATCGATCGTTTCTATTACCAATGTCACTGATCGACGCCATTGGACGTGTCGATGTGATTCAAATGTCCGCTCAGCTTTCCAGATCCCTTCTTGAAAACCCGTTGGCCTGTTGCCAACACGAAGAAGGAATCCTCGACCAAATCGTTTAAGCGATCGAGCTTTCCACGATTAACGAGTTTGCGAACAATCGTCATCGAAATCGCTTCGTTGCTAAATCGTTACTTTTACATCGTGAAATATTCGAGCCACGTTATATGGATTTCAAAGAAAAGTAATTGATAGCTTTTGGAAAAAGGAAATGTTAGAGGAGATGGTCTAAATATGTGCTAACACTTTTATTTTAGAATTTATTATTAAATCTATCGATGATTTTTGAGATATAACTGGACTGCGAATTTTTATGCAAATTCGTATCTTCGAGAATACAGTAAAAAGAATAGAAAATTATTTCAACTATCGTATATTATGAGAAACACTATAATTCGGGTGTTTTGTATATTTTTTTATATTACGCGCGTAATTTTTCCTTTTTTTTTACTATAACTTTTTTCGGACATTTCATATCTGTCCTTTTATTATTGGCAATAATTTTCTGTCATTTTCTTGCCAGCTTGCGAATATCTTTGCGGATATTTCAATTATGAAACTCCAGTCGGAAAGAATTCATTTCTACATATAATATTATCAAAATTAAAATGGCGGAATTGTCTATGAAATATAGATATGGATTTCGCGATTTTCAAAATATCTTACGTTGGGTTTCGTGATGAGATAAGTTTGAAAATCACTGATCTAGAGATGAAAAGATCATATTCTATAGAATCTTTCATTTCACTACGAATTTTTTATAAATATTGAAACAGATTGCACAAAAATTTGAAAGTTTAGATACTATTCCCCAAGTGTGAGTTAATATTTACAATTGTTTCATAAATTCTTGATTGAGCTTTTGAATATCATGAATGGTAATAATATTTTCTTTTTTCCTTTTTATCTCCTATATGATTTCACGTTTCTATAAATCCTTTTTTTTCTAATTTATTATTTATAGAAATCAGATTTATTAAATTTAGCGTCTTCAATGTTTTTCTCTTCTTTCTTCTTGCTTTTACATTTCTCGTATACGACCATCCTACGATTTAACGATGTTATATTCGCGTTATCGTAAGTTTCCTTGTCTCGGTTATTACGAATTATCATCTTCGATCTTCAAGCGGGAAATCGTTTGCGAGGTATTTCTTGTTAATGCTCGTGGCAATCAAGTTAGTAGTCAAGCTGCTTCTGTGACTCATTTTCACATAATCACGGAACGTTTATTGATGGAAATTGGTAAATGCTATCTTTCATTATCTAATAGATAAATTGCAATATGCATAATCATTCGTTCACTGGCCTGCATTAGCCTTAAGAGGATTTCCGGGATTTCTGACGTGATTACAAACCTGCCAGTTTACTTGAGAGCATTAGGACATAATCATATACTTGTTTTGTTAGTAAATATTTCTTGCATATGAATGTACCCCATAAAAGTTATTTTTTTTTTAATCTCTCGAATGAAAATTTTAATGAAGTCAGATTATAATACTAATTACCTGGTTTACAGTCATACATGTAATCATTCTAAAGTTGTAATCTTCTTTTTGCAATCATTAGACTGCGAATTTGTATACATTTATAGGAAACTTGAAGATGCAAAGCTGCACAGAATGCACACGATATGAAAGAACATACAAAATATACAAATTAAAAAAAAAGCAGGTATATTAAACACATTGACGCATCAATGGCATCCATCGAGCGTTAACGAAACGATTGTGATACTTGCAAATTTTCTTATTTATTTCATTGGACAGAACAATTTTCCTATTTTTTTCCCAATGTCAGTAAGACATACCTCTGAACAGACGAACATGTGTAAAACGACTAGACAATTAGAACACGAGGTTCATTAGAGGATTAGGGGATTCCAGTGTTCATTAGATTCTGAACAGACACTGAGATTCTGAAGAGAATTCTCACGGACATACAGTGACTCCCGTTAATATTTGGACAGCTTTTAAAACAGAATAACTTTTTTAAAATTGGACCAAACGAATTGTGTTCTCGTGAGAAGTTAAAAGGATTAGTTTACGAAATGACGGATACAAATAAATTTGAAAAAATTCCAAGTGGTTCAAATTACTGGATTATAAAATTGTTACGGTCGCCTTTTACAACTTTTTTTATCTGAACCTGTAATCAAAATTTAAAAAGTATATTTTGTAGATTTATATCAATTATACACATGTTGAAAATTTCATTGAAATCAGTTAACGCTGTTATAAGCTACAAAAGATTAAAGATGGCAAAAATTGAAGTCTTTCATGACTTTTCGTTTATAATTGCGATAAATCGAAAGATTCTTACATCTTTCAATGCCTGCCTTTTGTTCCATCAATTGATTTCGGTGAAATTTTTAGATTGTAAAATCTACAAAATATATTTTTTAAATTTCCATTACAAGCTCAGATAAACCAGTTTTTTTAAAAGAAAACTTTATTACATTCTTTGCAATTTCGACTAATTACAATTTTTTCAAAATATTTTTGACACATCATCTAGTAAATCCTTCTAACTTCTCACAAGAACTCGGTTCATGTGATTCAATTTTAAACAAGTTATTTTGTTTTAAAGTCTGTCCAAATATTAATGGGAGTCACAACACTTTAAAATCTATAATTAAAAAATAAAAAATTATTTTATATAAATAATATTTTATTATATTAATTATATAATATATTATTATATTATATTTTAATAACATTTATATATAATATTATTATATAAAGATAAAAAATTTTAGTACACTTAACCGATATTAATACTTTATACGATCATTTAGACATATTCAGAATTTACACGGACTAAGTAACATTGTATCAGCTGGAAATTATTATTGTTATTACATAAATTGTTAATATTGTTATATAAAAATTGTGTCTACAAATAAAAATATTTCATTTACTATATAATGGGCTCCCCAAACAGTATGGGTGTCAAAATCTCTCAACCTCAAGGGTCAATTAAAGTTAGAAACCAATTCACTTTACCAAACCACGTAATTCTAAACCGCACGAAAATTATCCTGACGAGCAAATTTAATGCTCTGTTAGCAATTCTGCCGAGAGGTCCTCGGAAAGGTGAGCTAGTTTTTTGATAGCCCCCTTACAAAATACCATCTCGTGTATATTACGCTTGGTATAATTTCACGACACTCATTCAAACCACCACCTTTATCTACCCGTATGCATACCTATGTATATATATACACGTGCACGCACAATACAGGTATGCTGCGTCCACGCGATGATTCGCTCTCAAAGCTCGGGCGTTCCGTTTCTTTTCAATGAAAACGAGCGAGAGCGAGAGAGAGAGAGAGAGAGAGAGAGAGAGAGAGAGAGAGAGAGAGAGAGAGAAAGAGAGGCGCCGTGGAAGAAAAGTTAGGAAGATCTGAGCGCAGGAGCAAGTAGGAAGAGGCGTGCGGCTTCGAGGTAAAGCACGGAGAATGCGAGATTGAGACACCGGAAACGGAAACCATTAATGGCGTTCACGGCAAGTACCGTGAAGTGGATGAAGTTAGATAGACGAAGAAAGAGGGAAAGAAAAGGACAAACGAATATACATATATATATGTATAGGTGGATGGAAAATGAGCGAGTCTGCAGGACTTAAAACGGGAGAAAAAGGGAGAAAGGTAAAAAAGGGTGACCGGTGGAGAAAATCGTGCAGCAGCGAAGGGAAACGGAGGACAGGAGGGTTGAGTTACACAATGCCATTGTGAATTCGTAACCACGCTTTCTGCCCTCCTTTTCTACGGTCCTTCTGCTTCTACCTCGGCCTAGCCGTCATTTATGCGTCTTCTCTGGCCAGTTCTAACGGAGTATACCAGAGAACCCCCTCGACGCGTGTCGCGTTCGCACGTATTTACTCGTTTTTAATCCTTTCCTTTAAAGGGCACTTCCTTCTTACCTACTCTTACATGCACTTTGGCTTTCTCCCGCCCCTCGAGCATCGAAAATTTTGAACAGTTACTTGTCTCGCGAGAGAAGGAACTCTAAACTATAGGCGAAACTCTGTTTCAGTGTTTTCCAGACTGATAATTATAGAGGATTTCGAAGTATAGTATAATTCAACTTACTTTCGTTTTAATTCTTGTATGGAGACGCTTGGGTCCGTTCGGACCCGAGTATCTTGCGACTGAATCTTTAAACGATGTTCTAAAAGACACATTTAGCATCAGTATCCAGTGTGAATTCAGAAGTTAACGACGTATATACATATTTCTTTTATTCTTAACACTTTAACTGTCACGTGAGTTTACAAGGAAATCTCCATCAGGCCACGCTCACCACTATACTAAGCACATTTTTAAGATTGAAACCTGACTCCATACAGCTTTGTATCTAAATGTACTGGACCCGTTGCTGCTTTTCGGTAGCCGAAGATAAGCACGCATGTCGTGTGCTCGCGTCGATTTGCGGTGTGTTGCAAATTTAGACTACGAGGAATATTCGGACTGTTTTCTAACGAGACCTGAAGCGATCCCGGAGTACCCTTTCTCCAACGTTATTATATAAAAACTTGATTATACGTTCAGTGCTCGGACTGATGATACTTGGTTGGTTAACGTTCAGTACTCGGACTGATTCTATATTTTTCTGTTTCGCGGTTAGCGTTCGGAATGAATACTGATCGGAAAATCGGAGGGAGACACGCATCTCAGTTACTGAGGGCGGAGTTAAAGTTGGAAGTGAAAAAATTGGAGAATAAGAAATTTATTATTGGTCATAGGGTGTTTCTCAAGAAGATGGAGAGAGGGTTAAAAAGGATAGTAGAAGGTGGTGGTAGAAAGTGGTGGTAGGAAGTGGTGGTAGAAGGATGAGGTGTCAGGATTTGGGAAATTCCGGAAAAAGAGGAGATCGGACATTAGAGAAAGAAAGCAATAGTTTGTAATTAGAAAGTCGGACAATGGATAGTAAACGGAGTTCTGGTGGTTGTTTGGGTAGGAAGTTACCGAGGGTACGCGCTTAATGACGGCCCCGGCTAATCCTATGGGTCGCGGATTCTTCAGGCCCGTCTTACAATATCTTTAGAACATTAAATAAAAAATAAAAGGGAAAGGCTCAATCCCGAATAGAGCAAATGTTCGGTACGGAACAACGCATATACCGAAATGCTCAGGGATATTCACTCAGGTGAAAATTTGTAGTCGATTTTATTTTAAAAATTTAGAAGCAATTCTTCGGTTTTCAAAAAAGTATATTTTTGTTGTAGTAACGAATGGTATATACATGGTGTTCCCGGATTAAACGATTAAACTGCACCTATATGTTCTATATGTTCAAAAATGTTGTATAAAGATAGGTCTGCAAACGCTTTATTATCCCACTTTATTACATTGAAAAGAAATTTATGTATCCATTTCAAAACGCCATCCCCCGTTACTAATTCAAGCTTGACATCTTAGGGAAACTCAATTTATCACTCTTAGAATTTCATCTTTATCTTGCTTTAGTTCAATGAGTGTACTATTAATCCTTTCTATTAGGTCTTGCCGCGAGTTGACGTTTGAACGATACACAATCGCTTTCACAGTATGGTATGTACGTTTAGTGTTAAATCGCTGAAATCTCATTGGATTTAAGGATAAGAGGAATTCAAAGTTCAGAAAGCGAGATGAGTGTGCTGTTTTTACTGTTGTAGAAATACATGTTTAAGTTGTATAAAATATATTATTACTATCGTAAAAATAACATAATGAAAGTGATTACGCTAGGCTTGTCAAATCCTATCAAACTAAGCTAAAGATGAATTTAGAGTTAATTTAGTATTGGTGTTCTGATTGTCTTATTACAAACCATCAAGTCAATGAAATCTCATTGATGGATCTAAAGATAAGAGCAATTTAAAGTTCATAAGGCAATATGAATGTGTAGGTTTTACTATTGTAAAAATGTATATTTAAATTATACGAAGTATATTATCAGAGGAAATTCGTCAAATATGGAATAGTATACCTAATATGGAATAGTGTCATTTTTAAAACGAATGTTTGTTTTGCCGATGCTCGAAAATTTTTGACAATAAGTAAATTTGATATGTTTCTTGCATTCGTTATTATAATTACTGCAAATAGCTGTTTTTGATTTTATTCATTTTTTTATAATGTTCTATATTATTTATTTTTAAAAAGAATTTTTTAATGAATAAGAAGAATAGATGTACTTCTATTCGTTTCTCATTCTCCAAAATTCCATGTGATTCTATAGTTACATATCAATCTATCTATATTTCATTTCGTAGCCTCAAATATTTATTTATTGTTGTATTGTTGTATTACTACATTATTACCAATCAATTTCTTCGTAGCAATTACTAATACTAGCTTTCCAATATTTTTGAAAATATAAAATCTTAATCGAATGCAATTTATCTTCCTATAAACGAAAAAAAAACAGGAATACAGTGGGTAAAGCAATTCAGATTGTCAAAGTGTCCATTTTATTGTCCCATTACTCTTTATTTAAAACAAATGTATCTACCCGACTTAACAAATATGATAAACAGGATCATATCTCCCGTCAAATGGAAAACATAAAATACGAAGTATCACGAGAAATATAGCAAAAAGACTTAATATTCGAAGCAATTGTGGAATTAACAGCGGTAATAATAAAAACAAGATAAAATGTATGTTATGCAAGGTTTGAAAAGGCAATTTAATGTACTTACATCTATGGGTGCCATAAAATGTAGAATATACCGGTTGAATTCTTCGATGCGAGGGGTTCATCGAAAGTCTGCGTAAAATAAAAGGAAAAGGAAGAAAGTGGACGTGAAAGTATAGTGCACGCGACGTGTAACATGTTCACTTGTTGCATGTCAATAACGTTTAATGACACCTAAGTCATCGCTTCCAGAGCATTAAATGCAACGCAGCCGTAAATAGAGCGGCTCGTAAAATGCCATTCGCGCCATTAATTCGCATACACTTACAAATTGCTCCGGTGAACCGGCGCATGCACTAAATCACGCTAGCTTGATAAAGAAAGTGCACGGTACTGAAAAACGTCCTCGTACTTTTCGTGACTTTGAAAAAACGTCCCTCATCCATTGTTCAGGTTGCAAATAAATTGTACGAAAATTCGATCGCAATGAATTCCTTTCTGGAAATAATCGAATCAATTTCCTGGAAGTAAAGAAACGTTAAATGGCGAATTCATAAATGAAACTTTGAACCTCGATAACTTAGTCAAAATTAAATTTGTTCAACCGAAATTAAGCTCTAGGATATTCGATACACTCCTGCCGACGGATTGCAAATAAATTTAGCCTTATCATACAAATCTGAATATCGACAATAAATTATCTATATACAGTCCATGGCCATCGAATTAGGACCACTACAAATTTTAAGCATTTTTCTCGTTTTCCGTAAAATTAAGAGGCTTGTTGAAATTGTAATGATATAATTTATTAACTACTAACATAATACACGACTACTGTACATAATATTGTTAACACATGTTAATATCTTGTATTTCCACCCTTTGCTTTGATGACAGCTTGTATCCTTTCCGGCATGCTCCGTATACATTGCTTGATCATATGCTTTATATCTTCATTGTTTTCCCAAATATCTGTAATTTTTGTTTTCAACTGTGACAATGTGGTGCTTGGAGATTCATAAACTACTCATAAACATTCATGTCGGGAGAATTGCCTGGCCATGGGAGCAAAGGGATATTTTTTGATGAAAGTTAATAAAGTATTAATGAATTTGGCTCTGTGACATGGTGCTCCATCGTGTATGTACGTATATTGAGATCCTAAAGACGTGTAAAATGGAAGCAATCAAGTCTTTATGACATCTTCGTACTGTTTGCCATTCATAGTTCCATTAACAAAATAAAGTGGGCCTGGTCCTTCAATTGTTATCCAAGCTATAAAGGATGATTATTTATTTTTAAAAAATAACTAAAACGGAACATTTTGTGTAGAAATTTGAAGAAATTAATATTGTGTTTAACAGATGATTTCAAATTTCGTTCTTTCTGTACATTCAAATTTGTATGATAATTTTGTGACAATAGGAAAACTGAGATCTGCTAAAAGTAAATGATATTGGTGTTTACGATAAAATTTGATCAAATTAAAATATCGTCGCATTCTTTGACTTTTGAAACGAGAAATGTCAGATTAAAATATCATCGCATTCTTTGACTTTCGAAACGAAAAAGTCAGATTTTAATGTCCCTGTTGATGAACCGTAACACAGCAAGTGAACTTTCTCGTGCTATGCAAATTTTAAGTTCACATATCTGATGCAGCGTTCGCTTCCTACAGTACATTGGGTCGATTTAATCGGTCTGTGTTAATGTTTCCTGGCAAATCCTACGTCGAACAAGCAATGCGTCGGTCAAATGCATTCAGCATCGCGAAATCGCTTAATCCCTCTTCCTCCATTTCCATGCTTTATCTATTTCGATCTCTTTGGAGCATTAAGGATTGCGCGTAATTCCAGCGCGTTTCGAATCACCGAGATTCTAATGGTATTGCGCGGAATCATAGTATTAAACCCTTTGTTGTTCGATTTAATGAGCTTCGTTGTTGATACACGTGCAAATGTGAATATTGAAAAAGAAAGTATATCAATGTGTTATTATTCATTTGCAATAAATTGCTCATTTCATTCATATTTTCGTTTTTATACGCAAACGTTAAAAGTCATTAATTCTTGGACTACAGATGCTCGAGTAACACACAGTGGTCTATCTCTTAACATATTATTGACTAACAATTTTACGCAGAAGCTATTCCAAGTCATCGGCTATTATTCCGTAATTGAATATGAAAGTGAAACAATCTAAATAAACTTCGATATATTTTATTTATACATGGTGAATTGAAATGAAACTTTGTACATATTTTCTATGTAACGTTTGATAATTTTCTTTTTTAACGATAAATTGTACAGCATTCATCTGCGTGCAATGGTACACAACAGGTTTTGCAAATATATCTTATTTCACTGGGTTTTCCTTTTCAAGAGCATATTCTACACGTTCTAATTGAACTGTATTTTACGCCAGTGACTATTTTTTCCCTGAAATATTTGTATTATCTTTCAAGATTGATGTAGTATCATTTTCAATCCACTCTTCTTTGAAATCAATTTCACTATCAGATTCTATTACATTTTCTTTGCTGTTTTGGTGTTTTACCTCCTTGCCGTACCATTTAACGTAACAAGATCGTGTCCAAACCGATAGAAAACGATACTCGTCGAACGGCCAAAAGTGATGCGCATAGATTGAACCAAAAAATTTTTAAATAGTAATTTAATTGGTTTCTTCATTTTTTAAATATATTTTGTATGCAATATACTGAAGTAAATAACATAGAAATAATCAATATCTTAAAATATAATTAATTATACATAACTGCATGTAAATAATAATTTTAAAAGTATACTTCATATAGTGTGTCTCTCTATCCACTTAAATATTTTGGTTATTTTAAATAATACGAAAAAATGTTACTTATAGAAGTCTTAGGATTTAAGAAACCACATAATATGGTATAAATGGTATTTTATACCATATTATGGCGTATTCGAGTATATGCTCACTACGTGAAATAAATGTTTCAAAAATGTTAACCACAAGAATTATTTTATTTTATTTACAAGAATTATTTTATTTTATTTAAATAAAGTTTCCAACAAAATAGCCGGCGCTTTAAGTATTAATTAACGTAATATCACCGTGGAATTCTCCTATTTTCGAAATGTCACGCGTTCTGTATTTCATATCAACGCTCGTGTGCATGACGATTAAGAACCTGCATATATCTGACGCTAGAATCTCTGCGGAACTGTTGAAAGAGGGAACAGAATTGACCCTTCTCGCGGCAGCTGGCCTCCGTAAACTGGTAGTGACAACGCTGAGGTCGCGAGTTGCGTTTTAATTAACTCCAGTAGTTCCTCATACTATAGAAAAATAAAAAAAGGAATGCTTGGCGAACGTGTTCAAATTAATTATCGGCATGCTTCAAGAGACTCTATTCTCTGTACACACGAGTATAAGATACGCGTACTAGCTAAACATAGTTTCGCGTCATATATGTACCAGTTCCGTTTAACCGATGAAATCGGGCATAATACACAGGGCAAAGGGGGAGTCTGGTGAATAAGCGTTGAAATTAACTTTGCTCGTTCCACTTAACGTGGTTCGAGGCGAGAGTGTCGCGACGCTTGTACGCCGCGTAATGGAGAAGTCAAGGGAGAAAATAAAACGAAACGACCCCGAAACGGAAATAAAGTCTCTTACAACGCTATTCTCCTCCCTTTCTTTTCTTTCCATCGGTCTCATTGCTTTCTTCCGGCAGTTACTCGCTCGCCAACCGGCCAAAATCGTCTCTGTTGTATATTTCCTCGAGGACGACTCGCGTTATCCGCTCGAGTTTACCCGCTCGCTACACTTATTCGGATGATAAAGCGGTCCTGGACGACAGCATCTGATATCCTGTTGGATATTGAGCGGACCGTCGTTGAAACTAGCGAAATGGCAAAAATCTGACATCAAGAGAAGAAACACGTGCGGAAAACTCTCGTAGCAATATCGCGACGGAAGAAGAATTGTGTTATCTCGTGATCTGAGCATCATATGGCTATTTCACCCTCTGTGTGGTCATTTTCGGTGGTTCCTCTTGCAAGAGACGAATTGTTTCCGAAAATCTTTTATTGTTAATTTTTTTTTCTTTTATTCCAAGTATTTTCTTTTTTTTTTTAATTTCTTTTGCACTCAGGAAGTGACTCTCAGTCGCCACTTGGTTTGATACAGTAACTCGAATGACAATTGTAGTATGGTTCTCTTATAAATTGTCTATAACGATGTTCATGGTAAATTTATGTGTATATATGTGTTGTGACCCGCGGTAATTACGGTTTTGCACGAACTGGTTTTATGACGCGGATGACAATCTGCTATTTTTGAATGCATTCTTCCTTATAACAATTTTACTAATTCAATTTCCTTTTCAATTATCGTCGGGACCAGAAGGTATTTTATGGACACAGAAACTCTAAGCTTCTACGGTCTGCATGCCTTTTGGTGCTCACTCATAACCACCTCAATAGTAATTGACGTGTTACAAAGCCACTTAATTATAGATCCTATTAAGTCCTCTTACCCCTTGGGTCTGACTCTTCCGCCACGACTCCATGCCACTACTTTACCAACTTAGAAAGTCCAGAATGGGAGGTATATTCGTGAGAAAGGAGGATTATCTAAGGAGTAACATGGTGCACTATTCGTAAATTTTAGGAATACTAGGAAATAGGATAAGTTAGATACACCGTACTTATATTAGTATAAATTAATAGTAGAAATGGTAGAATCCAAAGTTAGGTTCAAGGAACAGTATCTAAAGCGTATTGCAATGTTTGACTTAGTACGTTGGTTACTGTAAAACTTTCGGGAAAATATAAGAAAAGACAGAAAAATTTTGGTAAGTGGTTTTACTGTTTTTCAAGATATCCTCCTTCAAGATTTATACACTTTTGGATGCGTTCAAATCAGTTTTTAAAACACTTTTTCCATTCTGAACGAGGTATAGTCAAACCATGCAATTTATATGTTTCAACACCTTGCTCAGGCGTTGTAAAACGTTGTCAACGCATTTTATTTTCTATCTGAGAGAATAGGAAGAAGTCGTTAAATGATAAGTCAGGATTGCAAGGACAATGAGACGTTAATTCGAGGTTTTGATGCTTGAAATAATTGACTGTTTGCATTGAAGTGTGAGAGCTTGCATTGTCATGATGCAGGATGATTCGTATTCTCACGTTGTATTTTCTAATTTCATCGATGACTTTTGGTAAAAAAATTGATGTATAGCAATTACCATTAACTGTTCTTTGATCTTCTAACGCTACAGTAGCAGCATGATCAATAAATTCAAGGAATGAAGCGATGTTTTTGAAACATTTAGAGGACAAACAATTTTTGTTATTTTTGCTTCATTTTGGAAGGCCTAAACAGTCGATTGGAATTTAGTTTTAGGCTCATAAGAATAAATCGAAGTTTCGTCACCTGTGACAATGTTATAAACCCAATTTAATAATTCCCCTCTATATCTTTTAATCATTTATTTGCACCACGTCACACGATTCTCTTTTTGAGCTCCAGTCAAATTGTGGGAAATCTATCGAGCACAAACCTTCTTTACGTCGCTGCGTAAGCTTTTTCAAAATATACTTTCAGTGATTCCCAAATGATGTTAGCTTCTTTTTTGAGAAGTTAAAAGAATTAGTTGATTACACGATGTGTCAACAAATTTTTGAAACAATTACAATTGGATGGAAATGCGAAGGAAAAAATGAATGTCGCTTTTTACAATTTATTATCTGAACCTGTATTCCGCAAAATTTAAAGTCTGAAGTCAGTTTATTTTCTATCGTTCTCCTCGTGCCATTTTTCAGTTTACTAAAGAACTTTCTCGGTTCAATTGGCTCTACATTTCATCGAATTTCAGCGGACACATGGTTCCGCGACTCTTATGAATATTTATATACGACAACTGTACGATTCTCGAACGATGAATTTAAGGAGCCACAGCGAAGCTACTTTCGATCGACAGATATTAGTTACTAGCGGACAGTTTTCCACGATAAAATCGCGACAGAGGGAAGACGACTTTCGTGTAATATTCAAATAGAGAGAATTTTTATGGTTACGGTTCCGACATGTTTTAATACTTATTATCATAATTCAAGTGGTACTGTGGAAAAATAATGGGCAAACGTTTAATGTGACCAGCTGCATTCCGGCCAAGGTTCTCGTTGTCGTGCTGGTTATC
The DNA here is from genome assembly GCA_951804975.1 of Anthophora plumipes. NCBI lineage: Eukaryota > Metazoa > Arthropoda > Insecta > Hymenoptera > Apidae > Anthophora > Anthophora plumipes. Next base: position 11,637,113 of record OX638120.1, read on the forward strand.
TTCGTGAAAAATTGCCCCTATTTTCGCATTCGAGCTGTGCAGTTCACGTAATCTACGCAATTCATGTGATGAAAGCGGCCGGAATTATATCTCGAGCTTCTTTGATTGTGAAACTTTGTGGAATGTTTCTCTTTTTCTATTTTTTTTTTCATGTTATATTGAAAGTTTCGAAGAGGAAGAAATAGCGAAGAAACAGAAGTGATATTTATAAAATTTACAAATTCTATGAAGAAATATTTAGCAGAAGAAATATAAGTATTTCTTTAAATTTTCATTACATGCTCAGATAAAAAAATGGTAAAAAACGATCTTTATTGCTTTCTTTCACAATTCGGATAAGTTGTGTGTTTTTCAAAAATTAGTTCGCACGTCATACAGCAAACTAATCCTTTTAACTTCGCGAAAAAATTCACGTCGTTTGGTCCAATTTAAAAAAAATTATTCTGCTTTAAATGGGTCTGAATATTAATGGGAGTCACTGTAACTCGTGGTTACTTCAGGACCATTTTACAACTCTTTAGAAAAAGAATAAAAAGAAATGTTTCAATGTGGAACAATACTTAATAATATTCAAATATTCTACAATTATCCAATTTGTTCGAAATATCAAATTGTCCATCTTCTCGAAGTAACACATTGTGTATAATAATTATCATAAATCACGTATAGCTGTGCATTAAATTCCGTCCGGTCTTCTCTTTATCTTCGTTCCATATTCATCCATATTAATACTGCATGTGTATCGCGTAAAACGTATGTATATAAAACATCGTGCGGGTATTTACCTCTCGTTTGCTCCGATTCAATTTTTGCCCATCGATCCGCTACGTAAACATTTCATCAAGTCGAAAACAGTAGAAAAAGAAAGGAAAAGAAAGACGTAGGGTTGTTTGCATCAGTATTTCCACATACTCCGGGAATCACGAACCCGTGGCAAGGAGAATCGTCTGGTGCGCTCTCGCGTTTCGTTGCAAACCGTCATAAATAGACTGTCGGCGTAAATTAAACGAAACATAAAGCGTATTCCAGTTGGATACGTTATCGATGCCCGTAGGGCTGGTCATGGTAGGATGGGTAGATAAGAGAGAACGAAGAGAGAGAGAGAGGGTAGAGAGGTGAGTTAGGCTGGAAATGGTAGTTGGACGTTTCCATTGCAGCTCTCGATGTACTTACACACTCGACTGCTTCCACTGGGCTACCGGAATCTGGTCTTTTATGCGTCCTTCGCTAACGTAGAAGCATGCTGGCGCGTTTCCCCCGCGAATTACGCCATGCGAATGACAGAAGAGGAATGCGCCTTCTGTACGTTCGATGCATTTCGGTTTGTGGATCGTACGTCGACGAAGAGAACGCCTGAGGAAACGTTTGGGCCCTATTCAACGTTCTCGGTGCCTCCTCCAGTTTGCGATGTGTGCAACTTTCCAACGCTTCACCCTTCTACCCTCGACGTCACCGTGGCTCATCCTCCTCCTTCTTCTCTTTTCTTCCTTTCACCTCACCTCCACCTCCCTTCTTTTCATTCCTTTTCTTCCGGTACATCGCTGCAATTTATGGACTGCTTCAGGAAGCTGGCGAGATAGAGAGGACAGGGAGGACCGACCCGATAAATCGCTGGTCGTAAAACGCGGAGATCGTAGAAGGGAGAGAGAAAGAGGAGGTTCAATCCTTTGCCTGACGAGGGTTGCAGCAACTGGATGGAACTGTATATAAACTATTTTCGATGCTGGAATTCTTGAAATCCGCGGATGGAAGATATCGAGTACCAAAGGGTAAACGTAACGAAGTCTCGATTTGATGGATTTATTATTATAAATCAGAGGTTTGACGCTTTCACGGTCCGGTATCGTACAGTTGTCACTCTTGAGTCACTCTGTGACCCTCTGATGAAGTTGATTGTAAACGTTGGCAAAACAATTTTACAAGGACACAGCTTACATCGAAAACAGTGGCAACTGTTATTATAAAGTTCGTTAGTCACATTTGGTCGTTGAACTGAGAGTATTAAAAGCACATTAGCGAGCCATCGACTCAGCCAGGAGAAATATGTCAGAAATTTAGAAAAATTACAAAGTTTCTGTATTGAGTGTTTCTCGTAACCGGATTTATACCAGTTAGCTATAAATTTCAATCCGTTAACTAGATTGTAACAATTTGTAGACAATAGATACCACAAACGCTGCCTGCAAACTTAGTTATCAGGATTAATTATACCATAAATCATGAAATTTTCAAAGGGACAAATTGTAAGTGACTCTAGACGAATTCATAATAATATCTCATCTTTATCCATTTTAAAGCATTTATTACCAGAAGGACTGGTATACATTGATCAGCTTCGTTTCAATCACCGATGAGACAGCCATGTTTATACCACCGGTGGTACATGTCAGCGTGAACGCGTTAAAAATACGTCGTTGCTAGCAAATAAACCTAACGAAGCCTCGAACCGGCGAATTTATTATTGTAAAGTTCGTTAATCACATTTGACCATCACTGTGATAGTACTGAAAGCACATCGGCATGGTATCGACTCAGCTGGAAGAGATGTACGGCCATGATTTGGCAAAATTACTTTATGGCAGTTGTTTTTATATCGATTCAACTGTCTGCTATAGGAGAGTCCTTGTTGCGTTGTGAACTTGAGGAAGTAGCATGATTAACGGTTAGCCTTGCGTCTCAAAATTGGTGTAGAAGTGAAGATTCGAACATGTCTGCGATATTTCCGGGTGGAAATTTTTCATATAGGTGGGAAGAAAGTTTGTGAGTAAATTAGGTTTTGGAAGTTGACAAGTTCGATTGGTTCAGGATTCGAACACTTCCGCAGGAGAAGACTTTTGAAGATTCTAAGATTTGTACTGCTTCAAGTGTTGTTCGAAGCTTCCAGGTTGAGCTGTGTTCAACATTTATTAAATTTCAACGTCTTGCTAATATTACAGTTTACTTTATCAGTGTGTACGTGGGCAGATTGATGTTGTTATTTTGTATTGATGTATAAGTTAGGTGTTTTTTAATTTGTCTGCTGAACACTTAAAAATCAGAAGGTTTGTGTTTCAGATAGATTTCAGTTATCTAATTGAGGAGACTGGGATAGGTTGATGTAGTGAAATCAACTTGTACATAAAATTCAAGAAAATCAAATATTCCAAAGATTATTTATTAAAAAAACATATATTGTCACGGGTGAATTTAATAAATTGTAAACGATCGTTGAAATATTTGATTTTGTTGTCTCTGTACCTCTGTTTATGTTATTCAGGTGTTTCCTTAGTTCTAAGGCTTCTTTAAAGTACGTATTTTCTTAGGAATTACATACTTCATGGTCTTTGCAAGGATTGGATTTATCAAATTCAGTTTTGTGTCTTGTAGACTTATGTTTTACTATGGCTCATTATATACTTTCCACGAGGCATATTTTGCATATTTTTATTTGTAATAATTGCATAAATATTTTTTTTTACATATTCTGATATGTGTTAGTTGTCAAATATATATATCAAATAAATAGATATAATTTGAATGAGATTTTAATGAAAGGAATTAATTTCAATACTGTACGTAGTTCTTCATCCACAGAAGCTTAATTCAATAACCCGCAATTTTCATAAAATTAGAAATTAATAATAAATAAGAATAAAAAGATATAAATTTTGCGACTTAAAACGGTACAGGAGATTTACAGAAATTTATCATTGAGAATTTGATATCGAATTAAATCCAAAATGCTTTGTAACAGTAAAAGGTATGAATAAAAGAAAAGTAAGATGCGTTACATTAAATTTACTATAAGAAAATTTATCGTCGAGAATTTGATCTCCAATTAAATCAAAAGTACTTTCTACCGATAAACAATACGAATAAAATAAAAGTAAGGTGTATCACTTTAAAAAATATCCGGATGGTTGAACAATATTTATCGTCGAGAATTTGATATGCAAATAAATCAAAAATACTTTCTAGTAACAAAGGATATGAATAAAAGAAAAGTATCTCTCAAATGCAAAGGTGTAGATGAATATTTATCGTTGAGAATTTGATATCTAATTAAATCAAAAATAGTTTTCAATAATAAAGGATACGAATGAAAAACGAGTGAGGTGTATTACTTCAAAAACAGTCCAGTGAATATACGAAAATTTATCGTCGAGAATATTACTTTTTAACAAGCTTGAAAGATTTCGTATCACGGATGTTATTATAAGAAATAAATTCGATTCATAATGATCCTCTAAGGAGCATGATTCATTCTCTAGCATCAATTTCGTTCACGTTGTTTCATCATCATTCAACTACGTTTCAAGTAACAATCATTCAGTAGGCACGTATTTCATATCGCGTATTACCGTGGTTACCGATCGAAGAAATGACTTGAATTCGAAGCATATTACAGGTTGATGTATTGGTATGGAAAGCAATCCTGTTTCCTTCTTGATCATTTCGAGATTTATTCGTTCTGCTGGGAGAATCTGTCTGTTGCTCGTAGCGGAAGGAGATAAGAAAGGAACGGTCGATAACCGGATGACATTGATGCACGATTTTTTGAAATATATCAGGAGAAGGATCGTGTTTGCCTTCGGTGTCTAATAAAATCACGTATATTGTAGAGAGGTCGTATCTCTCCTTTATATATTTATCGCCAGTGCACGCGTTCTTGGAATCGAAATTACAAAATTTCGCGTTTTTCTTCCTTGTTTCCTTTTTCTTCTTTTAATAATAGACGTCATATGATTTATGAATTGGAATTGCTAATGAATAGAATTTGAACACTAGGAATTTACAAAATCGTCAGAATTATTTATCCCTCTGTAAACCGATTTTTGTGTGCTTATGAGAGAAAAAAAAATTACAGTTGATTTTTACGTTTTGACAAATGTTGAAAAGCAAGAATTCTTTGCACTCGGGTGTTCTCTTTCAGGGAATATAAAGAATTTGTTTGTGATGATACAGGATAAACGTATGCGAGAGCAAATTTTTAAAAAAATATCTGCTTCATTGAAGAAAGAAACAACCAAAAGAAACAATCTCGAACTATTACATTTCCGCGGCAAATTTGACGGCGTCTTTCATGTATTTGAATCCTTCGGAAACTTTTGTCGTGCTATATTTTGCGCAAATATGTTCAAGCTAAATATAAGAGATAAATATTTCTTAAAAAAAATTTGTTTAATGTATATTCTCGCATACCGTTGAATTCTCTGTAATTACTATTTCTTTTCACAACTCCAAAAGAAATATGTAATATTGAATCAAACAGGAAAAAGGCTGTCTTTCGAAAAGTTTTGTCTGCAGCTGTATGTGTCACATATTCAATCTTGATAATTAAAAACGAGATTTTGATCGTTGAAATTAACAGAAATAGTAGTTCCTTTTTAAACGTAATTAAGTGAAGGTAGAAAAGTAATATCTATGATGTTTTTAAAATAAATAAAAAACAGTATCAATGGTATTTTTCAAATAAAAGGAGAAACAACATTAATATTGTATTTCAAGTAAAAGAAAAAACAATATCACTCGTGTTTTTCAAATAAAAGAAAAAAGCGAAATTGGTTGATGCAGAAATAAGCAAATGCATTGGAAAACGTAAGAATATTTATATTTATCAGAGTTGTAGGTCGAAATTCGTGAGAAACTTCGATTTTCGCAATCTTTAACTGTTTCTAGCTCACATCGGTGTTAACCGATTTCAAGGAAATTTTCTGCGTGTATATAATTGATATAAATTTACAAAATGTATTTTTAAAAATCTTCATTACAGGCTCGGATGAAAAAGTTGTAAAAAGCAACCTTCTCTATTTTCTTCACGATTCCAAATAATTGTAATTTATTCAACAAATTTTGTACATGTCATCCAGTAAACTAATCCTAATTCCTAAAAAAAAAAAGAACCAAGTCGTTTGGTCCAATTTAAAAAAGAAAGCGACACACAATTGTCACACACGCGCCTTCAATTTTTCACACAAATCGATGACTCTAAAAATTTAGTATTAGAGTTTCACGCTCGTCGAATATCCGAGAAAGAAATCAATTTCCCTCGAAATCTTCGTCGGGGAAATCACTCCGTCTCCATAAACGGGCGGAAGAGCGGTACCGTCCTTTCTGAATTTTCTCATCTTTCCCTCCTGACTTTGCATTTCGTTTCGACGCAGCTGGACGTTCAGGCGAAATCCTCCTCGTCCAAGGAAATCGGATGAAACTGGCGACGGAGTGTAGAAGGGGAATGAAAGAAGGTGAATTGGCATCGCCACTACTCGGTGGGAAACGATTTTATTTCTTCTTTCCAGCAACGAATCGTCTTTGACCCGACTTTCCTAAAACAAGAAGAAGAAAAAAAAGAAGAAGTAAAATAAAAGGAAAATGTTGCAGAACCAAGGTCGAATCGTCAAGGCGATCGGGGAAACTTGCACCAACAGCGTCTTGGCATCGTGGATCTTCCTTTCACACGTTGGAGGTGGAAGGTTACGTTTGACTCAGCGGATATTTCAAGTCGTTTTACTTAGCCGATAGCACGGTCAGCCGACATAATTTATCACCACCTTCACCTGGACATCTTCCTTTTTATCGTGGTTAATTGCGATCCCGTATAAAGATAAACGTTGCGCACTTACCGCGATTATCCGGCAACTTGTTTAGCGAGGATCGCGCGTGTTGCAACGTTCGCCAATGGATCTCTAATCGATGAAAACTATTTGGAACGATTCGCCAATGGTTAATTCGTATCATCAATTGGTCATAGGATGAGCAGAGTAACACTTCTTTTGGTGTACCATGTTGCTAAACACATCGTATTTAACCTCATTCTAGAGATTGAGATTTTGAGAGTATGTATATATGGCGGTCTTCGAAGGAATCGTTGATATATCGAAGGACTCCTTGAAAGGGAAAGGTATCTTTAAACATGTGATCACTTTTACCTAGTGTTCATTTCTTTTTTGTACTTCTTCTCGAATCAGTGTTGCACAAGTGTTCGATTTTAAATGTAGATCTCCTCGAATTTGCATTCAGCGAAGCTTCAAGCGAAACAAATGTGGGCTATCGATCTATATAGAAGAGCCTCGAGTTTCTTTCCCTTTAACCTAAGATTGCACAAGTTTCAAGAATTTCTCCCACTCTCTTCGTAGCTGTTACATCACATCGGCAAAAGTCACTTGTAAATTTCGAATCTCGCGAAACTTCTAAACGCGTTGAAGCCGGGAACGTTTAGACAATGTCGTAGTTACGGAACTTTGTCAGATACAACGAATTACGCGCACTCTCCTACGTTTCCTCACGATCTTTCATTCAGTTTTACTCGAAAAATTGAAGAGAACGCGGAGAGAATGAAGTTTTCGTTGGATATTTCGCGAACGTTGTCGTTGATAGAATCCTTGGTCCAGAGTGAAGGATGTGATTTTGTATGGCGTGTTTAGTAAAGACACGAATGTGTTTAAAAGGAATTTATTCTATATTATACAGTACGATACAATATTTAAAGCTTTATTGGACTCCCGCAACAGACTGGTCCTCGTTGCTTCGCCGGGCCACCAGCTAGCTTCTCTAGGCCCGTTCGATGGAATTACTTTTTTCTAATTGGCTAAACGGGAAATCCGTTTAAGCCAATTAGACTTTTTATGGAAATTCCACCGCCCACTCTTTTACGCCCTTAGCGTGTTTTTCCGAGAGTGGGGAAGCAACTTGGTGGGAGTGATATTCCCTGCGTAGATTCGGCAAAGCAGCGGGGTGCCCCGCGGGCCCGGCCGATGCGTGCGACATGTAGGTTTACGAACCTCAATCGGCAGGCCCTTGAGGGACCCTCGGTTTAGGATTCCTACGAACGCTATTGAGATTGTCGAGAGAGTTTACGTAAGGGACGGGTAAAATTCCAACGTCCTTATTACTGATAGATAAACGACTTCTCAAAAATAGCTTCGCTGGCGTGAGAGTCCTAAACAGTGCTAGCTTGTTCTTGAAATTTCCAAGTGTTTTTCTTGCTAGCCGTCTGCCCGCCGAATGTTTATAATATACGCAGGTATGCAGCGTGCCGCTACAAGAGGATTAGATCGATTTTCAATGGGAAATCTCGAAGGGAATCGATCGAGGTCGATATTCTCGAAGATGATGTCCGAAATGAACAAAATTTACTCTATCGGATCAATGCAAAAGTTCGTGCAAAATTTTTTACTAATACTAGAATTACCAAACCCGTTAAAATGACGGGTTTAAGATATTGTTCTGTAAAATTATTAACGCTGTGTTAACATAATTGTAATAATTTGCGACTTTTAATAAGATGGTATAACTATTATATTTCCTTGTTTGTTTCGAATGTTTAATTTTTAATTATGTAATTAAAGACCTGACAAAATGACTGATCAGTAAAATGAGTTATGAAAATGAGTTTTAAATTAAAAAATATACACCACCGCTCATGGAAGTATAGATACTTCGAAAGTCAAAGAAAAAGTAAAAGAAGAAAAAACACAGAAAATGTATAACACAAAGTGACATTATTTCTGGTCAATTTTTCATTATATAAACTAAAGTTAACGAATTATGCGTAAATAATTACATAATATTCAAACAGAAACAAATCAAGAACTTTTAAAACTTTTCTTTCATTTTTAAGATTCTCTTTTCGTCGAGAAGAAAATTTTAAGTAAAAAGAAAGAAATGCTAAGCAGAAGTGCACAGCGAAGAGAGAACTATTTTCTTTCGGTTTGATTCGAACGTAAGATGAGTAGAGAAGACATTTATTTAGGAATAAATTTATATAGATATTAAGAAAACAAAATATTAATGATTCATTATTTGGTAAATGGGTAGAGAAATGGCAATATAAACATTTTATACAAATCACGAATAATTATTTATCAAGAAAAATTTTTTAATAAAATGTCATCAGTGCACATAAATATTTATTCGTTCATTCATACAAAAATTTAGCGTTATTCATTTCAAAAATTTTGATCTCAATTTGTCATTGAAAAATTTTTACACAGAAATTTTTTTAATTCACGAAAAGTTGATACACGATCTTGGTAAACATCCTGAATGTTTTTTACAGCATTTTACAGCATGTTTTCCCCATTATTACATCCTTCCAGAATTCATAAATCACGACATGACGTAAACGAATCTTTTCTTCACTCATTTTCGAAACTTTTTGTTTTCCCTACAACCTAAGAACTATCGAAACACAGAAGTCTGTCGATGAAATAACAATTGAACATCACTCCTTTTATCCTCTGTGAGATTATGCACGTGCAACAGGTGCCACTTGCAAACAAATAATTTAGTGTAGTCTAATGGAAACAGACACGAACTTTTACGCTGTCTTGCTATACAGGATGTTTCATACATGTAAATACTTCCGGGGATAAATCTACACGCTAAAACAAGTAAACAAATATCAGATGGACATTTTTTGCTGTCACATGGGTATTACTCTTGAAGAAGAGAGAAGAGATAACGAGAGATTACATGGAGGGAAAAGGAAGACAGGTGAGAAGCTAGTAGAATCGATATTATCGAAAAGAGAACAGCTAAGGAGAGGATACATATGTACTTAGACTATAGCTTCACATAGATATATCCGTCTAGCAAGCATCTAATACGAATAGGGGCGTAGGGCCCGGTGCAAACTTGGATTTATGCACACGTTGCAGCGCATAAAGTTCCCCTGTCCTTGCATACCTGGTGCAACGTGGCAAATTTCTCACCGTCTAGCAATATTCCTGCTGACGGTTTAACCCCAAATACAGGGTGTCTCGGTATTGATGGTACAACCAAGAAGATGGTGATTCTACAGAGAAGAAAGTAATTCGAAAATATACAGGGTGCATTTCATAAATGCGTGACAATGCTTCAGGTGGGAGAGGGTAAATCTATACAATTAACAAAGGGTTAGCAGATTTCAAAGGGTCGCTACGGGAGATTTCGATAGAAAGGTAGACATTTGTAATCGCGAAATTTGTCGAATTGTCTTCGAAAGTTTAATAATTAATAATTTTCAAATTTGTTAAATTAAATTAAAACAGAGGTGCCGAATAAATGAAATTCAGATGAAAATGCGATGACAGAAGTGATCCAAATTTATAAAATGCCTATATGCGTCAACAGTAGTCAAAGGGTTAAATAAGCAAAAAATATCATATGTACATATGTATGTCTGATATTACCTCAGTTTCCGGAGAAATGATCAGATCAAGTAAAGTAACTGAGTAAGTAATACAAGGCCAATAGAAATTGGAAGAGGGTAAGAAACATGGAGATTGACGGAGGAACTAGTTTGGCAGATTTTGAAACGCTATCACCAATCATAAAAAAAACCAAGAAATGTAATAAATCCGAGTAGAAATCAGAGTAATCCTTACTGAAAGACACTTTCCATCTGTGTACAGAACTAATATATGTAATATCAAAAGAAAGTATCCACTAAGGAAGTGAGTAGAGTGCAAGAAACGGTAAAAGCAGCGAATCTCGGTATCAGTGTAAAATTTGCCATGTAGGTTTATGTATGAGTTCCTGTATCGATATATATCACACTGTATATGATTATTAAAAGTTTATTATGAAAATTGTTATTTAGTAATACAATTTTTTTTAATTATTATATTCACGAACATTTATGTCAATGCTTAATTGAATGTGAAGATAATTAACAAAATATAAATATATTGTTTTAAGAATAAAACTATTTTCTATTAGGAAAAGTATCATGAAAGCAAATCCTTGAGGCGTTGTAAGCAAACCTGAAATGTTAAGGATCATTTACGCGTGAAATGTATAGTTATAGTAAAAATGTACACTTATAGTCGCTTCAGCAAAAATAATCAGGGAGCTAAACTTGTGATAGCGAAAGGGTTAAAGAAAATGTTCGAAGTAGCATCGAGTTTCGAAAATCGCCCTTAAAATGAAGGGTTGTGAACATGTACAGACTAACAGAGAAGAATGGTGTAAATTGACGAATTTTCTATTTTTCAGGGTTGAATTTTTAAGCTGCGCACAGTTTATTTCCACAAAATACCGCGTTTGCGAAAAATGCGCGCAGTTGGCAATATGTTAAGATTCTTAGGCGATATTTCACCCATTTTACCTTTACATTTAAATTAATTTTATTATATAAATAAATAAATACATAAATAATTTCCTTATATTATATTTCTTATTATATTATACGTACAATAACAAACAAATTTTATAATTAACGTGTATGAAGGTTAATTATCTATAACTCTAAAACTAAGGTATATTGGACATACATATGACATTTTTTTTTGTCAATATGTTAATTTATATTTTACATATCGTTATTAGATATTTTTTTTCTTTTTTTTAAGTTGTTAATTTATTCTCTGAAGTATTGATATGCATATATGTTATTGATACTTTGTGTATATGTATATAAATTTCATAAATTAAACATAAATTAACGAGTAACATTAACGCCACAATGAATAGTCATATCAGTAATTTCAATATGTTCTTCGATATTAGACCAAAGCCAATGGAGCAAGAATTATCGAGTCAACGAAGTGTTTGATTCACATGTATTTCAACTATTCCAGTTTAAATCAGAATAGATCAGTTTTCCTTGTGTCAATTTTCTACTTCGTTTATTGACCATTTTTTCCGTAGCTCCTAGCACACTGTGCGCATCGTATTGTTAAACATTCGTGACTTCTACGCTGATTTTTACATTTAAACTCGCGCATACTTTCTTTGTTTCCTTTATACCCTTGTGTTTTACATTCGCGAAATGTACAAGTGTCTTCTTCAGTTTAGGTTTGTATTCCTTCCGCGCGTAGTTCATCAAATGGAACCAGTTTCGTTGCTGACAGCAGTTGCGCGTTTTTCCTATCTTTTGATGTTTCCCACCTTTGTTTGCCGAGAAATTGAGAGGCGGTCTGAAAATATCCAGCCAGCATACAGCTGGGAAAATTTCGCAGATTGGGTTGTTTCGTTAATTGCGTGTCTTTGGTCCATGCAGCCGTACGTTTCCGTACATTCTCGTACACACAGATTATACCGTTTTTCTGCCTTTATTATGCATTACTGTTTGCAAGTGGTCTCTATTTCGTTTTCCCTTTCGCTAATTTCATAGGAATTCGCTCGTAATTTTCGTACTTCTTCATTTTTCGATTACAATCTACGGTAATGCTTTTTACACAGAAAATTTACAGAATCGCCAGATTCGAATGTTATAGAACATCAAACAAAAATCGTGCAACATCAAACAAACATGATTTGAGAAGAAGCTTTGGTAGAAAATTGAATATAGTTGAAATACAGAGAAATTAGTGAAATATTTGAGGGTATAACATTATGTATGGACTATGTAATGAAAATGCAACAATATAATCCGTTTTTTATAAATACCGAATCTGATGAAACAATCTCGTTGCTCGAGAAATTCTCGAGTTTTAGTTTATTTCATTTCTGCGATAGGCATCGAGTTCTCCGATGTCTGTTAAATGTATTCCCTAAAGATGTATTTTTACACGAAACACGAACGTTCGCTATTAAGCAACATTTTCCCGAAGGGAACATTTCTAAATCGATCAACCAATCAGCAAATTAACGTTCGTCAAAGGTGCTATCGTGCGTTCGTGTCTATGTAATATATCGATATAATTTAAACATACAACTCGTCTTTGCGTCACATCCAAACAATCCGCTTCAGCAGACGTGCTCTCTCTTCAACCAGCTCTCGACGATAATTAATTTATCGACCACAACGAAACGGTAGTGGGAACGAGTCAATTATCATTCGTTCGTAACTCGAGACCGTATCTTTCCGCCATTGCGGTTCGAATCGAAACGAAGGATCGCAAGAGATCTCTCCTATACCCTCGTTTTCATCGAGTCCAGCTTGAAAATTACCAACGCTATCGATACGGTTTACCGTACTCTCGATTGAAAACGATCCCTGTTCATTGGGATCACATGCGTTTGCCTCGAAGCGAATCGATCGGATCTATCCTGGACGACGCGACGGGACCGATATCTCGTTGGAAATCGTTTCACTGCTCGGATGTTAACCTGCCTTCTCCGCGTCCGTCGTTGCTTCCCGTTGACGGTTTATCGGGCAATTTTTATCGTTTATCCGGACGCCATCGGCTAAAAGGTCAACATTCACGAATTTATTAATTCGTAGCCAACGAACCAATGTCGAAATGCTCATATTGGCGTTATCGTTTGTATTAATTGATCGTGTCGTTTTAGAGAGAGAGAGAGAGAGAGAGAGAGAGAGAGAGAGAGAGAGCACGGTAGAGAAAGGGAGACGAGAGAGGGAGAGAGAGAGAGAGAGCACGGTAGAGAAAGGGAGACGAGAGAGGGAGAGAGAGAGAGATATTTTGCTTATCGACGCTTTGTAGCGTAGAATGATTCATCTCTATCAATTCTTCGAAGAATTATTCTATTAACCTTAGAACTCCCAAAGAGGAGTTTCTCGGACCCACAAGCTGGAAAACATTAACCTTCCTGAACTCGCCTAATTTTTCAGCACATAATGACTCACGTGGATGTCTCACACCGATTTTTAAATGCTCGAAGTATGGTACTTGTACTAAAAGTACTAGAAAAACTTTTTCGCTGGAACTAAATAAAGTTAAATAATACAAAGAAAAAAAGAACGTTATATGTGGTTTAAAAATTGACACTGGACAAAGATTCAGATAAAAAATTGTAAAAGATACAGAACCAACAAAAAAAGGAAGATTTTACCAATGTTTAAAAGGAATTGAAAACAAACCAATAAAATATAATAGTTAAAAGTAAAGCTGATATAAATGCAAGAATCATGTACGTAGAAAAAAGTTCTTTTGCTATTCATATCTAATGTCAGAAGAATCAGAAGAATTCAATTCAGGCTAAGTGTCAATTGATAAGTGATTTTAAAATTCTCGATAGATTCCAATTTCGTTAGGTTCCAACTTTTTCTATTAGGTATAGCAATAAATTCTTTTCGATTTTTGGGTATAATCAAAGTGTGATTTGAAAAGAAAGAAAATAGATCAATAATCGAAGTAATTTCCATTACTGGCCATAACTTTTTGTCATTTTTCTGCAACTTCTGAACACCATCATGGATATTTCAGTTTAAATAGCTGTACTGATTATGTGAATTTAGTCGGAAAAAATTTATTTGTACATCTAATAATTAAGTTTATTTTTATATGGTATCTTGCAATTTTTCTGCTTAAGGTTTGAAATTTCGACGTCAAGTAGGCACAATTAAATATCGATGAGTTTGTTAATGTTTCTTTATACACTTTTGATTGAAAGATACACGCAAATATGTTGGATAATAGTTGTGTAACATTGGTCTGTATCTCGTAATTCTGCTTGGAACGAGTTGAACATGCTTGTATCAGTGTCGAGCCGTTCGATTATTTGGCCATTGGATTTGGATGTGTTCATTAATTAGGATCTGTCGTTGGTAATGATCGTTTGCGGTGTACGTTGTGATCGTAACGTTGTACCTATATCAAATTTAGGATGGCGGTATCTAATGCAGTTTGCAACTGAGAATCAGGATTGATTCTATCCATTGAACCATCGGTTAGGTTGTTTCCTTGTCAATAAACAAACCGAGCAGATTGAGAAAAATTCCTCCTTGATTTTACGTGGACTCGTTAAGATACAAAACAGAGCTACGAAAGTTCTACTAAAATGAAAGAGAAAGAACAAAATTAATGAATGATTATAATAATGAATATGTACAGCTACTCATGGAATTATAGATACTTGAAAAGTCAAAAGTGAATGGGAAGTTAAAGAAGAAAAAGCACAGAAAATTCATAACACAAAATGATATTATTTCTGATCTATTTTTCATTATATGAACATAAAGTCAACGACTTGTGCATAAATAATTAAATAATATTCAAATAGAAACAAATAAAGAACTTTTAAAACTTTTCTTTCATTTTTAAGATTCTCTTTTCGTCGAGAAGAAAATGTTAAGTAAAAAGAAAGGAATGCTAAGTAAAAGTGCACAGCGAAGAGAGAACTATTTTCTTTCGGTTTGATTCGAACGTAAGATAAGCAGAGAAAAAAACCTCTTTAGGAATAAACTTATGTAGAACTTAAGGAAATAAAATATTAATGACTTGGTAAATGGGTAGAGCAATGACAAGATAAACATATTTTATACAAATCACGAAGAATTATTTGTCAAGAAAAACTTTTTAACGAAGTATTCACACTTCTAAGTATGGGAAAAGTTCGATGAAAGGGACATTTTCGTTTCCAGTAAGATATAAAAGAAGTTAAACGACTATCTGTTTCTGATTTTTATGCATTTATAGGAAATTTAACTGTTTAAGTCTCACGCAGCATGATCGCATCGTTCAACTTTCATATCGAAAATATCTCACTACATTTTACACATACGGACACATACTGATGGTTTATTTTGGATTCTGCTAAAGTCGCGTTGCTCATTTTGTTATTTTTTCTCCTGTCAAGCACATAAGTAACACATTTTGTTTCTAGTTGTCATTATTTTCAATCTAAACCCATTGCTGTCACTCTGCTTAGGTGTTTTCAACAAGATTTTTCCAAAACCCGTGGGACCCAAACGATTAAAGGTGCAAAATTTCACAGTATGCGCGCAATATAAAAAAATATACAAAATATCCAAATTATAGTGTTTTTATTTTTTATAACAGTTGGTAGATAAAATAATTTTCTGCTAAAATTCTACTCTTTTTGTTGTACTCTCAAGGATATGAATTTGCATAAAAATTCGTAATCTACTAGTCAGTCCTTCAAATCTCAAAAAAAAGTCCAGAAATCTCATCAAACTGAATAAATTCTCACACATCGATCCTTTATCAATCTTTCTTTTTTGCGTTTAGATATCTAACAAATATATATTTGTTATATTATTATATATTATTAACACCAACAATAGCTATACCTTGCTAATTAATGTAAATTATAGGCTACCAGTCAATTGAACCATTGGTTTCATTCAACGAAAATTATTCAACATGCTCATTGTTCCTCACACCGTCTAATCACGTTTGAATAATTCATACTAGTGCCAATTTTATTAGCAATCACAGGGAGAGAGGAATTGAACGTGTTTTCATTCACACTTGTTATATTTGCATAATTTTTTTCTTCTTGCCTATTCGTATAGCATCTCTCTCCCTCTCTCTCTTCTCCTCTTTTCACGACAAATTTATCGCGAGATAAAGCCTAGGTTCCAAAGACACGAGGATCGATATCTCGACACGCGAACTGATTCGATGGAAATTATTCAACCCTGGCCAGCGTGTTCGAACACTACAACGTATATAGACGTTGTCCAGTAAACATAGGCGGGACCCTTTTGTTGATACGCTACTGTCGATGCAACATTCGCGGCGACTCCGAAGCCAGGGATAACTCTGGAATTTGGATTAGTTCCTAAAGTGGCCTCTGTGTATCGAATAATCCTTCGGCCCTTTATTCGAGATTTAAGTCACATCCGGCAGTGGCGAACACGTCGATCCCCTTCCGCTTTCTCTTTTACCAGACCGTTCAGTTTAGAATTTCAACCGTCGTTGAATATCGATTTCGCTTATTTCTGATCGCCACCGTGTGACGCCAATTCCGTTAAACGATCTGGGAAACAAGAATGACATTACCTTGGCGAAGAGAGAGAGAGAGAGAGAGAGAGAGAGAGAGAATATAGTTGAGAGAGAAACACAAGCAATCAACGGTATGAGAGAGAAATTAAAGAATGTTTCTCGATTAATTTGACACTTTTTTTTAGGAAAATGAAGATGATAAGAAAGAAGGATGTTAAAATGTGGCCATTTTTGGTATTGTGTAGAAATGAAAAATTTATGCAGGATCTTTAAGAATTCTAAGGAACAAAAAATGTTCTTATCAGTTACAATTCTTTTCTGTCACTGTTGTTAACTTTACATGTTTGGATTTATTTTTAACAATTTTCCCACTATTTTTTGGAAAACATTTTCTTAATCCTTGAAAGACCAAGGATAAAAATAACCATTTTTTAACATCCTCGTTTGAATGCGGTTTGTTAATTCTGATGTTTGTTGACTTTATAAGAAAAATTATAAGATGATACGATATGAAAGAGTGGATTTTTTAGATATTTTAGAGCTAGTTAACCTCACTTTTTTTCAAAATTGAGTGGTACTCTGCTTCTGTTGAAGATAGGAAAAAATTGTAAAGGAAAATTTTGCAGGTTTTAACAAGTTTTATCATTGTTTAGTGTGGTTTTTTTTTATAAGTGCGCTGGTACATCAACAAAGTGTAATTGTATTTAGTTTTCTAATGTAATTCCATATTTTTGGATACACTTTTTCACTCTTTCTGAAAAGCTATTAAGTTAATGGGTTTTATAATGGATTTTGGAATATTTTTAGCATACTTCACTGTATAAATAATCCAAAATATATATTTTGTTTTTTCGTAGTGGGTTTCTGAGTTTTTCTTCTTTTTTTTTTAAGAACATTAAATATTATTAGAAGGAAATTTATTTCATATATTTCACGAAGGAAGAATTTCTTTCTGTAATCCGAATTTTGATATTCGATAAAAAAGAGTATGAATACTGACAAAAAAAATTAATTTTTTCTATTGGAGTAAAAACCATATCGACAATGACTATACGGTTGCTAATAAAAAATAAGAAAAAAACATTTCTATTCATGACTGGTTCAAATGTATTCCTGAAAATCATCTGCTTGGACTTTGATTATTTTTCCACATACTCGAGATTTTTTTGGTTCTTCATTTTCCCATACTATGCCTGTTTTTTCCTTTTATTAAGCTACAGTTTAATGCTGAAATTTCAATTTGAGTTTAGAATGAACTGTGATCATTTTCCAGTGCTATTTATTTTGATCAGTTTTTTAATTAATGGTAATTATTGTTTAAAATAAATACTCAATAAAAATAAATATTTTAGTCAATATAAATAAGTAATTGTCAGTATTAAATCACAATTTGTCAATACAATACTATTTCTTTAGTCTGTATATTAACTAAAAGTACTGATCGAAAATTTTGTATAATTTTAAATTAATATACATTAAAAGTTTTATGTTTTTATATAATTTTATATATAAGTAAAATACTGACTCAATAATTACCAGCTGTCATTTTATCCTGGACTTTTCATGTTATTATCAGACCTACTCTTCTTACAACATTATAAAACTATTTAAACGCTATTTTTCTTACGTATAACAATATTTTCACGAACGTATTACACCACAGTTAACGAATACTCGATCATCGTACCAACAGCTTGATAATGAATATTGATGGAACAATTTGCTGGTTAACCAGCGTTTAATCCAGATCCAGGTGTGCAGGTACGAGCTCACGATCCTATTGTTCGGTTATTCAGGCTAACAGATTCTCTAGAGCTCGCGACAGGTGTCAGCGGCCCCAGAGTATGTGACCTCTGTTAGGCTCCAGATAGAGTCAGGTTAGGCCTGAGTTAAGACTAGGTCAAATCTGGGGTAGATCCAACACGCGAGAGAGGGTAGTTCGTCTCCATCGCACACCATGACTTCATAGCTCATTGCCTCTCTCATCTGTGTATGTATATACCACGAGGCATTTCACTTGGGAATGTTTGAAATAGTTTGTACGTTTTTACGACGTGTTTGAAGATTGTTTTATCTCTTCTTTAACTGGTGATAAACCATTTAATATTGCAATTTCGGGACGAATCTAATCTAAGGAATGTATAAACCTGTGGATTGATCATGCTACAGTTGGCATAAGTAAATTTTATCGCCGTTTAAGCTAACAGTATAGACCTCGATTTCTTTTTCTTTTTCTTATAATAGATCGCGTGTCCGTGTGCTTCGTGTTTATTTAAACTTGCCTAATTGCGACAAATAAATGTGGGAAATGGAACGCTTCTCCAGCGCGTTAACTCGTCACAGGAAAGAACTTCTTTAGCGCATATGATGAGTTAACTTGTCACTGGAAAATATTTTTCCAGCACGTGTGACGAGTTAACTCGTCTTTGGAAGCTGCTTCTACAACGAGTATGACGATTTCACTCGTCATTGGGAAATTTGTCTCTAGAGCGTGTGACGAGTTAACTCGTCATTGGGGAATTTGTTTCTAGAGCGTGTGACGAGTTAACTCGTCATTGGAAGCTGCTTTTACAACGAGTATGACAATTTCACTCGTCATTGGGAAATTTATCTCTAGAGCATATGACGAGTTAACTCGTCATTGGAAGCTGCTTTTACAACGAGTATGACAATTTCACTCGTCATTGGGAAATTTATCTCTAGAGCATGTGACGAGTTAACTCGTCATTGGAAGTTGCGTTTTTAACGAGCATGATGAGTTTACTCGTCATTGTGACGAGTTAACTCGTGATTGGAAACTATTTTTTCAGCGCGCATGATAAATGAACTCGTAATTGAAAAATATTTTCCCGGCGCATATTACAAATCAATTCTTCCTTAAAAATGCTTCCACACTGCGTATGACGAGTTAACTCGTTATTGGAGAATATTCCTCCAACGCGTATGACGAGTAAACTCGTCATCTGAAGTAGAATAAGCAATCGATCTCGAATTTAGAATAAAAATTTCTAACTTTGAGAAAATTACTGCAATTACTTCACATAAATATACAATGTAAACGCACTGTAAAATTTTTTATATCTAGTACAATATCTTTTTCGTATTATGTGTTTGGAATATGAAACGGAATTTCTTTAGTTTTGCTTGATTACTTCTAACCTTTATAGTTGCAGTTTCAGTACTTCGTTACATGGAAAAATTTATCATATCGAATATCAGTATTTCGTTTAGAACCCGCTGGTTTCAGTTGAAGGAAATTGAAACGATACATAATTTCACTGAGTTGATATGAACTCTGACTGATAGCCATTGATCAGAGATTGACTTATGGTTAGATTGATTCGTTCCTTACTCCACCTCCACTGAGAACCGTTTTAATTGAAATATTTATTCGATTTTTAATTCCATTTATTTCTGAAATATAAACGGGAAGCTGCTAATGTCGCTGCTTACTGCAGAAGTGTATTCAGTTCTAATGTATACATAGATATCACTTTTTGCATCCTGCTGTTATACTAATGTTACTATGTATGTTACTAATGTATACTATGTTATACTAATACAAATTTCTCAAGCAGTTGCTATTTATTATTTATCATTTCTAATTCAATCTCACGCTTAATTTCTGTTGGATTCATTTTCCATAAGTTGTCAGGATAAAACTTAAATTTCCTCAGTTACATAAGCTATATCACAATATAACAAAAATGTCTCTCTATTATGTTATATCTATATGTTAACAACAAGAAAGAATACATTTTACTATTATTGAAGTCGTAATGCTACCAAAAACAAAATATTCAAGTTATTCTGCTGTTCATAATAATTTGATCACTCATGATACCATTTTTCAAGAATTTCTCTGCCTTACTAGTAAAATATTGTTCAAAGTGTTTTTCTATCTCGTCTATAGAATCGAATTTTTTATTGAACAATACAAATAGTAAATAAAAGTAGCACGGTTCAATAAATTGGTCCAGGAATGAAATAGAACACCCCAATCACTCCTGTTGCCTTTTTTAGAGCAATGTAGTATCACATATCGTAAGCACATTTCCTGATTCCCCCTTCTTTCAGGACGCACAGAAAAATCCAAGAGACATTTTGCTAAGAACGAAACGTACTGTTGGATAGCTAGATGATTAATGATCAATGACCATAAAATCAACTTCAAAGAGATCAAGTTGCACGTGTAAGATGATGAAAAGAACTTTTGGAGCAACCTAGTATTTAACAAGAATTCTTGTTCGAGCGTTCTATTTCATGGCAAAGTACGAATCTTCCGACGAGCTTAGTTAGTTCTTGATGTATGAGAGTTCGTGAATATGGGGGGGTTTGGGCTTCGTATTGTTCGAACAGTTAGTCCAACTGACAGAGACTCGAGGAACCACGACAGGTGTCAGTGGCCTATGCACACGCGACTACAGATACAAGGACCATGCGGCGGTTGTTTTGACGCGGCTATCTGTCAAACAATCGTGGTTCGCCATAGTTCTGTCACATGGTCCACACAGGGAACCCTCTGGTCTCGCGGTGGATGATTAACCACGCTTAACCACGTCCTATGGCGCGGTTTACAATTAATCATTGCTACGACTGCTACCATTTGTTTCCGCTCCTGACGATCCGCGCCACCCTAATGCGTGTGAATTGGTCTTTGATAGTTGTCGAGTACTGTGCACTGTTTCATGTGGTTGTTTAACATTTTCTACTGTGCCATTCGTTTTAAACATTTTACCCACAAATCGGTGAAGTACTCTTTTGTTTTTGATTTTAACAACTGTACAAACTCGTATTGAGTAATAAGACCACGTAGTAAGTGAAGATACAAGAGATCGTATACAGGAGCGGCCAATAAAATTGCACCACTCTTTGAAAACATAATTTGTCGAATACGTAGGTACATTATAGATTATTTTAACGCGATTTTCTAATAATTTGTCGTAATTTGATGCAAATAGGATTTGTTGAATTGTTGCTACTCATAATAGTAGTTACGGGGCTAAACGCAATTTACAGTTTAAGCTCCATATCTTCCGTTCTATTCAATGAAAAATTATAAAACAAATTAAAGATATTCTATCTAGTAATATATATTTTTGTAAATTCTTTTTCGGAATTTTTGTCTATAAAATTGATTTTTAAAAAATTATAAAAATATTTATTTTGTATTGAAGTTGTCCTTTGTGGGAAAAAATACATGTACCAAACCTTGAGTTAGCTAGGTGTGGTTTTTATAACCTAGATCTTATAAAGAATGAGGTCGTCTTTATTCCAAACTTCTGAGATCGATTTCCAGCAAGATGGACGTTAGTTGTTGCTGCATTGAGACATGCATTGATCATCTTTATATTATTATGTTAGTCAGACTTTTTTTTACAATTATTCCTTTATTATTCCTTAAATAACTGATAAACTTTTTTTTTTTAATTTTGACTTAGACCACTTTCATAATTATGGGCACATATACACGTTTAGGTGGAAATTAACGCCGATATCGCACAGAGGAATTTCCTTTCTACCTATCTATGATTTTTGGCGATCCTCGGAAATTTCTCCGGTTCGACAAATCGATTTCTCAGGCAATTCGATTCTGATTTTACGACGGATTTGCCGCATATCAACGGCTCGTCGATCCGCTGGCCGATTGACGGTAAAAGTTTTACGAGAAGCAACGTCAAGGCTCTTGTGCGTTAACCTCGTTGCATCTTACTTTCAACGTTAGATCAAAACTTTTCTTGCCTCCCTAAAGGAACCTATTTTCAGCGCCTCCTTTAATGATAAAGTAAAGGCATGCACGAAAATACGTTACAGGAACTTCCTGAAGAGAAGCGCAAAGCGGAAGATCACCCATTAACGTGAACCTTTGTTACAATTTTTCGTTTGCAGTTTTATTTTCGTTTTTATTTTTCTTTCCTTTTCTTTTTTGTTGGTTTAAGTATGACGTTGTAGCATAAATAAGTTTAGCTGCAAGTATTTAGCGTGTTTTAATTTTAACCTTTTAACTGGATTTATTTCTCGAACAAAAATTAATTTTCTGCAGTTTACAATTAAAAATCAGCAAAAATTATGAGTAGTTAAATTTTTTTGGTTCTTGAAAATGTGAATATGGTGAATGTTACATTTAATACAACCATAAAAATACAATTAGGTAGTGAGTAATCCATTAATGCACAAACTGTTGGTGTTCTAAGTAATATTGAACCAACGTAGAAATTTAATTAAGAATTTTTCTATGGGAACCGGTGGAAATTACGCTTGATTTCTATGTAACTGAATTTCTCGGTTTTCGGATCTTTCGACGATTGTTCTCGCAAGCAGCGAATTTGTTACTTCAGTATTTTTTTTCTTACTGGTTTCTTTTCTTCTTTATACGCATTGTACTGAACACATTCTTTGCATTTTGTAAAAGAGGAGAATGGAGAGAAATTGCAATCGAATTAGTCTAAATTAAATTTCTAATAAATTCAATTAAAGCTATAAAATTTGAGAAGAAGGAAAAGAAAAAAGTTGGTGTATTTTTTGGAACTAAATGTTAAAATCTTTATATAGGTATATTTATATATGACTACAAATGATAAATCTAAACCATAATAGTAAGGATGAAATTAAATTAAATGATATATGACTAGTAGTCGTAAAAATATTTGGTATCAACTTAAATAAATTTAATAATCAAATGTAAATTAATGATCTAATAAAAACTGAAATATTAGACTGACATTTATTATTTAATATTAATACTTTATATTTATTATAAATTAATTTAACCCTCATCCGTTTCTCACTTTTACATCTTAATATATCAATTTGACACAATTGCAAAAAAACAATGAAATGAAAAGGTGAATAATTAATTTTGTAAATTTTTTTTTAAATATCTTTACTTTAAGAATTTAGTAACAACTCATTGAAAGCATTACTACTGTACACAACGTCATATTGAATTTTAATTGAATTGCCTTCCTAGTGTGATTACTGACAAAAACTTCACTTTTTCAAGAATTTCTAAATTAAATAAGGATTATACGTATCATTTTGCAAATTTGTAAGTTTATTCTAACATTTTTTAAGACTACGAAAATTCTTTTGTAAGTAAAAATATTCATTTACTGTGAAATAAAATCACAGTAAAGGAAATGCTTTGAAAAATATTCTTCCGAGTGGCAGACCTAGTACTTAGAATTTGTAGTTATTTGAAATACAAAATGCAAACAAATTTTTAATTTACAGACACGTGGTTATCGTTTGAACTAGAATAATAAAAAAAAAAATATTGCGAAATAAAAAATGGCAAGGTCTCGAAGAAATTTTTCGATTTCAACCATAAATGAATGAAAAATTATTGATTTTACCATAAAAATTAATGATTTTATCGACTGCAAAACATGAATTTTCCAAATACTTTCAATATTGTAATTAAAGCTATAACGATGTTAAAATTTTTATTTAACACATATTCCAGACCACTTTAAAAAGATGTAAAAAAAGAATTGATTTTTTTGGAAGTTCGAAACGAAAATACCCTCTTAAAGTGTGCAAACAATAAACGAAATTTTAAACTTAGAAGCAGCTTTTCTCTGCGATAAACTATTACTAAGAAATCGTGTCATAAACTATTACTAAGAAATCCCAACAGAATGTAACTGAATTTATTTATGTTACGATCCAATAATTCTAGTTACACGTGTTTTATAATATCATTTCTGTGAAGTTATTTTAGTTGATATCGATCTTTCCTGTCATCAACATGAAAAGAATTCAGATAACTTAATAATAAACAAAAGTAGTAGTATCAGCACTTTTTCAAAAATAATTAATAACATAAATATGTATACGTGCAATTAATATTGAATAAATAGTGTTAATATTTATGAAATCTCTTTCTCACTTGATACACAATTTCTTCGCTGCTTTTTTTCTTTTTTTTCTTTTTTTCTTATTTAAAGCTGTTGTTACCACATAATTACAGAATAGAATAGAGATTACGATCGAATGTTGAGAAAAAAGACTTCGTTCGATCTGCACAATTTGTTGGGACATAGGTAGGCACAATCGAGGCGGCCACGTGATTGACAAAATATCGCACAATGCGTTTTCAGTGAATGAATCCACACATTGTGTATCATCTAGACAATCCATCATATTTGTTGCAAGTACACTGCGTTCTATTTTGCCGTTGCCGTATCGCCGATTTTCCACCGGCTGCTGTTCAGTTGCGGCAACCTGTGAATCGACTGTAAATCGACGTTTGAAAAAAAAAAAACCTTTCGAGAAAGAGTGATTTTCCAGCCGTCGCTTTGATTTTGGACAAAAATTTCGCTTG
This sequence comes from Anthophora plumipes, assembly GCA_951804975.1. Classification (NCBI taxonomy): domain Eukaryota; kingdom Metazoa; phylum Arthropoda; class Insecta; order Hymenoptera; family Apidae; genus Anthophora; species Anthophora plumipes. The sequence goes on from OX638120.1 coordinate 11,661,995, forward strand.
AGCTCTGTGAACTGTCTGTTGAAAGTACGATTCGCTGATTTTATAGAGTAGCGAAGTTAGTCTAGACATGAAAGGAAGTGAAATTGTATTAAATTGTTCCCTGGAAACCTAACCAAACGTAACCGAAGCTTGTGAGTAAATGAAAGGGAAATTTTCAATATTTGACACGAAGAGAAAAGAACACTAACTGCAAAATGTAATTAGTATCATGGAAATTTTCTGGTTATTCTTTTCCAAATACTGAGATACTTTATTAATAAAAGTATTAATACAAATATTAATAATATGCATTAATAGTATTAATAAAAATTTGGAAGGAATAATGTTTATTTTAATACTTTCATGCTTCATTAGTATAACATGAATAATATATAATATCAATTATATGAAACAGTATCAGTTCTACAAATTATTTATTTACTGAATTATTTTATAATAATTATTGCCTAATTAAGCGTATTTTTCAAGTAAATAATTTTTTGTATAATTAGATGTTAATACATTGCAAACTGTTTATAAATTCCTTCATAATTACTTTTTATTCTGCAAGCATATTTTCCTCACGGTTTCATGTAATTTATCGATAATAAACTGCATCTATAATGTTTCACAAATTTTTTACTAATAGTATTAATTACCAGAATTAAACAAACGAACGTTTTATCTTAATTATACTTCAGTCTGCTGAATTTCGTATGATTTGGAATTCTTATATGTATATACATATGCTCAATTCTCCTAACCATTATCACTAAAGCGTATATATAAATAAATGTATTATTATTATTTTTTGTTTCCTTTTCTTTTTATTACAAGGAACGGAATTCTTATCACGAAGTAATCCACACATGGTGTACTTACATGGTGATCATATTTTCTAATTGAACAAGAAGTCAAAAATATACGAACCTATATATGTATGTATACATGAATTTCTTTCTTTATTTTCATCCTTCAAAAATCACCGAAGTATTAAATTTATAACACTTCTTGAAATATCTATATTTAGCTTTTAATTAAAAAAAAAAAAAAACATTTACCGTTAAGTGAATACCTTTCATTCTTTCATATGATGCAAATGGGTTAATGACCTGTAATTTTCGAGCTGTAATTCGTGAAATAATTCCAGCAACGTGTCGAAAAATCACAGAAAATCTCGATAATCGAATTGATATCTGCAAACTCAGTCGTGGTGCACATTCGAATAATATTCTGTTCCTCGTATAATTGTAATGGAGCATACTTTCGCTAAAAAAATCAGCTTGAAAAGATTTCGTTTGTGTTTTATTAAAAAGAAACATGTAGGCGTGTAAGTTGGATGACTCTATATGTATTCCACGATATCGACACACAAACGAGAGAAAATAGCTAAGCAAGAGAGAGAGAGAGAGAGAGAAAAAGAGAGAAAGAGAGAGACAGAAAGAGAGAGAGAGAGAGAGAGAGAGAGAGAAAGAGAGAGAGAAAAAGAGAGAGAGAGAGAAAGAGAGAGAAAGAGAGAGAAAGAGAGAGAAAGAGAGAGAAAGAGAGAGAGGAGGGAGAGGGGGAGAGAGGGGGGTGAGGGGGAGAGCGATAAAGAGAGAGAGGGGGAGAGAGGGGGGTGAGGGGGAGAGCGATAAAGAGAGAGAGGAGAGAGAGATAAAGAAAGAGAGAGAGAGAGAGAGAAAATAGAGGATAGAGCGAGAAAAGGAGGAGAGACTGATAGAGCAGTTGGTGATAAAGCGGTGGATGAAGTAGAGAACGATAAAGGAGGAAATATTGGTGAGAATGATAAAGAAGGATGTGAATAAGAGTATTTTCCCTCTTAGTCACCTTTCCTCTTGTTCTTATCGAGACAACGTATCTAATTATCGCGTCAGAGAGCAAGCTAACATTGAGCGTAGTCGAGCGTTTGGTGTTCATAGTTCCCGCGGGGATCGATACTGGGTCTGTACATGTTATTAAATCGCGGACATTACGGGCTAACGTTACAGGCGTGACAAGTCGGTGCATCGGTCGGATTTCCGTGCACACGTGCACATACGGAGAAATACGACCGTTCGAAATTGCATTCGATACGGATTGCTCACCTCCGGTAAGTACACACGTTCCTCAAGCAGTCGGAATCGAACTGGTTCACGGCTGGTCCCGTTTTCTTTCTTCTCGATGAACGTCTGTCGCCTGTTCCGTGATCCCATGAACTTGATGTAAGTACAGTACCGTTAAAAAATGTCTCGACTCTTCTATACGAAGCCAATTCTGTACTGTGAAAGAGCATTGTAAATATGAACCATTCAACATGTCAAACGTAATGTTATAGGACAGAAAGTGATGTCCACATTTACACTTCTAAAACGCAAAAAAAAAAGAATCAGGCTTAAATACGCGCTTGAAAACATGAGTAGAAATTGGAATAAACACGTTGATGCTATAAATGTGCACCAGTTAGATATTTCGTTGTAAATAAATATTACTTCCGTACTTTTTTCAGTGTACATAATTTCCATCTAACCTCTGTTACGTGACATTAGTAATACGTCGAAATCATTACTTAGAATTCCAAAACTCCTTAAAATTATAGTGAAGCTATAGTTATGTCCTGTAGTGTATCTAGTTACAAGGAAATTTCAAAATCTTGGAATTTACCGAAATGATAGGCTTTTAAATACCGTATCGGTTTTTTTACCTGACTGTACCTGAGCGGTTAACAACAGAATTGCTATTTTACAGTGCACGATTTCATTCGATTCTCGATAATGTCAAAAATTGTTAGAAAAGGCAGTGATGCCAATAAAAAAACAAACGCGTTGTGAAATCTCATAAATGAAATTTTATGGGTAATCAATTCACGTTGAAGCTAGAAACCTCAATTGCATGTATGTCTGCTGAAAAGTTGAAGAATTCGGAGTGTGACGACACTTTTTAACCGTTTTTAATTTTATCAGCGACAAATTACAGTGTAAAATTTGTCACAATAATGTTAAATTTTTACCTAGTGGAGAGCGTTTCAAATTGAATTTACTGCATATATGTAAAGGTGATAGGTGACCCACAAAATGGGCCATTCCATTTTATAAGTTGGAAAAAATCGAAGATCTGTATACTTCACTTTTCTGCAGTATAGAAATTAACCAGTGGCACATCCTCGAATTAGTTTTCCTCTCTATCTCTGTCTCTCTCTTTCATCCCTGTTCGACCTATCGATTCCGCCAAGTGTTCTCCCGCGTCGGCCGTATTTCTTGGAATAACAGATAGCATTTTGTACACGTTCTCCCCGATGGCCCTGGTCGTATTCTTTACTATCGAGCCACCGTAAAAGAACTATGTTCCGTTTTGCCCTCGATTGGATTACATTCCAGCGTGGATAGGGGGTTGTTGCATCTGTACCGTCGGGAGATAACCGACAGCGTGAAAGGAAGCAGAGTAGGAAGAAACGGAAAGAAAAAAAAGAAGAAGAAGAAGAAGAGAGAAGAAAAGACGTGGATCGATTCCACAGGGTGGTGTGGAAGTCACTTGTGACACTGAAGATCATTCCTCGAGGGTGGAAAGCTACGACAGACAGGGTCCGATTCTTGGAGCCGCGAGATTGCTCGTTTCGTTTGTGAAAATCCGATACACGGATTCCAGTGTGCCTTCGCCCTTCAATTCCTTTTTCCCTTCGGATCAAACCACAGCTACGTTAGGAGCGTGCGGTGTCGATGTAAAGTATTCCCCGGGAAAAAAAACTGTTATTGCTACCGGTGGCCTACATACGGAGGCTCCTTTCGTGTCCAACTTCAATTTCCAGCCAACCAGTACGCTGGCGATTTCGAGTGACGAGGTCGAGTGTCGTTACTGCTACTGCTGCTGCTTGTCTTTTAAATTGATGCTTTTATTTCGATTTTGGGTACTTGGAAAATTTCACTTTTGGATTTTTATTTATTTACTTTTTTGTTATGATAGAGAAAGGGAAATTTGGATTGTTAACCCCTTCCGTATGGGGTTAAAGGGTTAACACGACGGCGACAACAGAATATAAAGGCTACTTTCAGGAATTTGTTTTTGACGAAACTAATTATTTTCTGTAGTAATTTTTAATATCTTCAAAAAGTGCTTTTCTTGAACTACTTTCTCTGAAAATTTTATATAGAAATATTAATTATAGACATAGTAGTAATTGGCGTGAGAGGTCTTAAAAAATTCATAAAAAACGAGCAGACGTGTAATTTTCCACTACAAATACTGAAATGAAAAAGTGTACGACTTTCTTAAACTATGAAATAGTAACGTTAAAATTGTTTGACTTCTTTTTTAACGGAAAATCTTGTATATTATTTCTTTGAAAAGTATACTATATTTTTACTGAACGTTCGTCATATGTGCTTTAATAAACATCAAACAAAATTGATAGACTGAAAATTCTGGATTAATACCAACGTACAATGTGTTAACATAATAAACTATAAAGAACGATAATGAATGAGAAAAGAAAAAAATTGGTTCCTGGATCTAAAAGATCCCGTTCAAACATTATCCTCTTATCTTCATTGGTATAATCAATATTAGCTTTCACAATAATCCAGCCGAAACCTATTCTATCAAATGAAACAAATGAACTGAGAAACGTGAACCACGAGGGTATCAACGAATCGACCAGAAAATTTATAATCGATATTCTCTTCGATACAGTCAGTAGTAGTATTACTGTGATCAGACGAATGACGAATTTAAATAGGATGGCTTCAGACTACCAGCGTATTTCCCGCAGCTTAATCGTGTTATATTGTGATAAGCCTGAAATCCGATTTGGCCAATGCAATTTTACGAATCCTTTCGCAGTCGTGTCTAAATCGAGTCACGCTTAATAAACATGCACGACGATATTTAAAAACCATGCTAATTGTTCCATATGTAAAACTAACTAGCAATTCGTATACCATCTCGTAGTTATCCATTATCAGGCATAGAAGTTTATATCGTTCAGAACCCATACTTTATTTCAATATCAGCTTAGAGAACTTCAGCGTAACTGTTGAAACGGTTTACAGTCCGCTGGAAATTCTCAATAAAATAAACATTCCGCCCGTACTTTTCCCCGTAAAAACTTTTCACTTTTACACCGTATACGCGCGTGTGCACGTAGTACTTATCCGATCGAGGGAAGCAAGCAAGCAATGTGTATCCAACGCTTACCTCCCGGAAAAATGAAGTTTCGCCAGCGTGTATATACGTTGCACCAGCGAAATTTTACGAGAGCAGATCCGACAGTATTGCGCGGAAATTTTACTACCGCGATAACATCCTGTCCCAATATCCGCACCCGGAATTCAACATTTATAAAACAAAAATCAAACGCGCGATAAGAGCTGGGAATCGAGTAATGGTGTCTAGAGCCCCGAAGCATTTGTTCGTGTAAAATATTGGACCGATGTGAGTTGCATGTGAAATGCTCAAAACTGACCTGAATTATATGTATATTTATGTGTCTGTTAAACTGTGTTCAATTAAACAAACTAATGTAAATTAATAATAAAATAAGATTGTTTGGTTAATCTTGTTCAAATTGTATGTCAGTTGTGCTGACATTGAGTCATCTTCAATTATTCAAATTTCCGGTTGGAAAGGCAACAGTTGTTGATTACAATTAATGAAAATTATTTCTGTTCACAGGTATGTATGAATACTTAAGCCGTATGTAATTATCAGAAGATCAGATTGTAAGTTTAATCAAACATCATTAATTTTAGATATAAAGAAAGAATATAAATGTAGTTTCTATGTGAACCTATGGTATTGACCAAATTTAACATTTACAAAAAGTTATAAACAAAATGAGGCGAAAATTTTACGCGAAAATCGAAAATTTCACTTCTATCTGCAATTTTGAAATTTTCTTTGCAGAAATTTTCCCAGATTTTAGGTTCATATAGAAACTACACTCATTAGCTTTAAAATGATCTCTGGGTTTTCTGTTTCAAACGATTCTACAAGGCGCTATCGTGCTCACAAATTTGAAGAAATATTTTTTAAGGCGCCTGCGTATTTCAGTTCTAACTTCTGTATATGTCAATATAATTGCTCATAAAAATTAATTTAGGCAGTTCAATATATCTACAACAAATAGTAAAAACCAAAAAAACATCCATCGAGTAATTTTTAGAAAAAACAATTCATGCGGAAAGGCTTTTTTGGATCTTCTAGATTCCTTTACCCCCTTAAGCGACACAACAGGCAGAAAGTTTCTCAAGAAATTACACTCCGAAAATCGTGTGTGTAAGACCACAGAATCCACGGAAGGAGGGTCAAATTGTAGGTACGACACGCGAGCGCTCGATCTCGAATTAAGTACGTCGGATTAAGCCGACACCGCAATCGTGCGTGTTAACGACATCTTACTATGTATCGGAGCGGCTCGATCAGGCCACGGTGAAAAATGACGCCATTTACGGACACGATTCAACCCTCCCAACCTTCAGCTCACTGTGGGGATAAGTCTCGAACCGATACGTAAACTCGCTGAAACTCTGCTCGGAGGGTCATTCGTTCGGCTGCCGGACCACAAATTGAGCGGTTTGTTTCGCGCGGGCGAGCCAAACGGTAGGAAAAATCGGAAGAGCCGGGAGTAAGCCTTGGGAACGAGTTCCTGATGCTTGCAATTTGTCAAGCCGTGAAAGAAATTTCCTTAGACAGTCCGTAAGTCGTCTCGAAGAATTTCCTGATTACAGTTGCAGCTTTTGAGCGCGGTGGAAAAGCGACAAGAGAGAAAGAGAGATCCCACGGACGAAGTTTCTTGTATCGGGCTTCGAATCGTGGTGAAAAAGTTACTTCGGAACTTCCCTCGACTTTCTTCCGATTTGCAAATTCGTCGGTTGACGTTTGAAGCATTGTTGCTCGAGTGATTCCTATCGATCAATAGGTGTACGTAATAATACGTTTCATTCGAATACTTGAACGAAAATTGATTTTCAATACGTCGCCGATAACGATGATCGTTAAATAAACGAGAAATTTTTTCAAAGAAAAGAAAATAATATTGTCGGGAAAATATACACCGATGAAAATATTAAATGTTGAAAATAATTCTTTTTAACTGAAGTCACAGAGTATTAAACGCGTGAAAGGGTATCTGTAGATGACATGCCAGTACGTTTATAAGTAAAATAATGGAGACATTTTTCTAGAAATATTCGACCCAGAAAAGGTAAACCAAGACCTCAAAGATAGTGCAAAGTATGTGGCGAAACACTATAAGCGTAGTGAAACTATTTGGAAATGTAAAAAAAAAAAAATGTCTTCCATGCATTACACATTCCACACTGCTTCTAAATATCTTGCATAAAATTATTAATAAAAATTTTGAGTGTGCTGTTAATTTTGTGTATATTTATCAAAGTAGTGCGACTATATGCACTTTTACACATAATAAATATATTTCAAATTTGCACAGAGACAATTTCAGCTAACAGCTAATTTTCAATTCTCTTGAACAGGTTTGTCACGAGCATCGCCCAATTAATTTCCACCCACTGTGAAATGAGCTTCATCGCTAAACAAAATTTTGCTTGAAAACAATGAGAACGATGAACGCTTATTTTCACAATTTTGAATAATATAAATGCGTTGTTGCAATGTATACCTGTCCATGGTTAAAATTGTACTACCTTCTATTAAAACAGAACGACTTATGTCATTTGAAAAAACTGACGTGTCAAAATCAGACAGTACCAACATCTAGGCTTCTCATTTGGATGCTTGTGTACTATGTGTTCATTAGGTCGAATAGGTGAAAGAAGTTCGTATAAATTAATAACTGAAAATGCTTTATTGAGATGTTATAAGCGTTCAAAGAATTTTATCAATTATTATATATATGTTCGAATATTTTTCCTTTCGCAAGAATGCAGGTTTCCATTCGTCGAACTCTTTCAAATATTCCTACTCTATCAGAGGATTATTCGTGTCTGTCTGCGATTCTATATAACGGGTTGTATAAAACATTTTACTCGTAAATTTTCGAACGCTTGCAACTAGTCGGCGGATTTTTATACAAATTCATATTTTTGAGAATATAGTAAAAAGTGTAAAACTTTTAATGTAAACATCTAGGCGTCGTATTTTTTGATGACACTTTATTTCGGTAAAATAAAAGTAACCGAATATGAGAGCTATTTCTTTAAGCAAGCACAATTCTCGATTAAAAATACTTTTATTAAAATACGATACATGTTTTAAATATAAGATGTGTACACTTTTGCAACATATTAGAAATTATAACAAAACAGATACAGTTCCATCGTAATAAAATAAAAATGAAAAGTACGCAAAACCATAACTTCAAAATCTCATCGCCTAGACCCAGGTTTCATCTTGTCAAAACTTACTTTTTCTATCTTTTTTCATGCATTGAGCAGGTAAAATTGATTTCGTCTGCATCGCAGTTTTTATAGACCAACCAGTAACATTTTATACAGTGAACCCATTGTTCACCATGTATTAGGTATATAAATAAATTCAGTGCTTTTACATATATTTAATTGTAATTACGTTTCAAATCAAAACTTTTCCCGCCACTTTGGTGTCTTAAAGTATTAATCTCACCTTATTAAACCCACTATATAACTTTACCTTAATTGGTACATAACCTCAAAAAACAATACTTCGCACCATGGCGTTTCAGAAAGTGCACATTAGACACTATATTCTTTTTGCATTCGAGTTAAAGAAAAATGCTGCTGAGGCTACGAAAATGATCTGTTCTGCGTTGGGTGAAAATGCTGTAAACCACAAGACATTCAAAAAGTGGTTCCAAAGGTTTCGTATTAGAAATTTTGATCTTAATGATGCAGAACGCAGTGGAACGCTGAAAAAAGTGGAGGACGAGGAATTAGAGAAATTATTGAACGAAGATCCTTGTCAAATGCAGCAGGAACTTGGTGTAACTCAACAAGTAATTTCCGTTCGTTTAAAGAAGCTTGGGAGAATACAGAAGGTAGGCCGTGAGTCTCTTACGTACTCAGCCCCGAAAATAAAGTGAAACACTATGATAGTGTAAGGTCCCTGTTGTCACGATTCGATCAAAAAGACTTTCTGCACAAAATTCTACGTGGAGATGAAAAGTGGGCGTTGTACAACAATCCTAAACGGCGCAAGTCATGGGTTCATCTAAGTGAACCATCAACATCTACTGCTAAGCCGAACATTCACGCTAAAAAAGTGTTACTGAGTATTTGATGGGATTTGAAAGGTGTCCTTTATTATGTGTTGCTGAAACCTGAGGAAACTATTGCTGCTGAGCGTTACCAGTAACAAATGATTCATTTAACCGACGCAATTGAACAGATAAAGCCTTTTACCGGCAGTGGAACTAGGTCAGTGATTCTACTGCATGACAACGCAGGACCACATACAGCGAAAACAACACTGGAAGTCATTTCTTCTTTGGACTGGGAGATTCTTCCTCATGCAGCATAGTCTCCAGATATGACCTCCTCAGATTACCATCTTTTTCAGTCGTTGCAACACCACTTGGTTGATTCTCACTTCAAATCTCTCGAAGAAGTCCTAAAAAGCATTAATGTGCAAATAATGCAATTGAAATACGATTAGTTTTGAAACAAAGGACTGTCGTTGCGACGTTCGAGATTTCTCCGTAACGGAGATAAGCTAGGGTCTCATATTAGGCTACTTTACTCTATAATATACTTCAATGTCATTGAAATTACTAAAATTGCCCCTATTCCGTATAATTATCCATTTAACGTCAACCGATAACGATCTCCTTCCTATGTGTATTCATAGAGTTAAAACGAAAATACCGACAGCACATCGTATCGATTTGACGATGCACCTTCTGCCACGGTAATCTGTATCGCGCCGATCAGTCGCTCTGTTCACGGTCCGTTAGACTCGAATCCTAAAAGGCATCGATCCCTGTGGTACGAAACAGGCGTTCGCCGTGTTAATTCCGTCGTTGGTGTCTGAAAAGTCGAGGACCAATTGCATCTCGATCGGGGCTGCCGTTGGAACGAGTGGTAGATGTGAGGATTAAGTCGAGAGGGCAGCTCGTAAATCAGAAGCTCAGCCAGCTATGTCTGCGGCGCCGGAGATAATAACCATTTTGCGCTTCCATAGGCTTCGTTCCGCCCTCGTCGTTATAAGCGATCTTACGACAAGGGATAGAGCGAGCAAGAGAGAGTGAGAGAGCGACAGAGAGTGAGGAGGGTGGGGAGAGGAGCCATTCAATTAACTTCGTAAAACGTAAATCGAGACGCTACCCTCGTTCCTCCTCCCTTTATCCTCGATCGTTTTCCTATCATTGCTCTTTCTCCAGTGTTCCTTCCTCAACCCCAAATTTCCCCTTTCTCTCTCTCGTCCCTCTGGCTAACTTCGTGGCACGTTTACTGTTGTTCGATTAGCATACTCGAAACGATTGCATACGTTGTTGCACGTGTTATCAGGTTGTGTGCGTTACTTTTAGGTTGTTTTTTTGGGGAACGATTTATTCAATATCACGTAGCTTTCTGATGTTATTTCGTTTATGGATGGAAAGGTTTTCCGAGTATTTCGATGTTGTTTTAATTTTTCTAGAAAATAAGGGAACTAATCAATATGAATAATTAAGTTGCTGCAGTGATGTATTTGTAATGTATTACGAGTACTGTTTATCAAATGAGAAGTCAATCAATTTCGTCACTAACATCAATGTATATTAGTGTTAATAGGAACAGATTTTTGAGTCGAAGAAAAATTGTTTTCTTTCTATTTCTTCTTATTATTCTAATTATTTTTCCACATTTTGGCGATGTTTTCGACTTTTCAAACCTGTCACTCGACAATCCTCCCCCCTTAGCACTCAAAACGATTCTCGTTTATAGAACAAGGATTAAGTGTGGAAATAAATGCTTTTCGACTTTTGGATACAGTAAAAGGTTTATTTAAAGAGGATGAAAATAGATCAATCACCGAAATAATTTCTATTATTGGTGATGACATTTTGCAATTTCTTTGTCCGTTTGCAAATACTATTGTTCGATTTAATTATGTGACTGTATTTAATTATGTGACTCTAGAAATACTTCAGCAAGGATTTATTTGTACGTCTAATAATTATAAAGATAGTATTATGAGGTACGATCGAGGCTAATTGATTCAAAATACGAATTCAGTTCATGTTTGCCAAATCGTAACGGATATGAGCATATACAATAATAGTTAATTGTTTTAAGTTGTTATTTAACCCTTTGAATGCGAAGCATTTTAAGGAAAAAACCACGGTGACAGCTGAATATATTGTAATGCTGAACTGGGATTTCATTGCAATCATATAATCAAGAAAGATTGTTGTTTTGAACGTTTAACATTCATTCTATCGAAATATTGATTTTAGTTATATTAGCACATTATAAAAATACTGTTCTTTGTCTTGTAAATAAACGTGAAATATTTGATATACACATACTTATGTACACTCATCTACAACTAAATGTAGTAAATGTTTAGTTCAACGATCGAGATACAAAATACTATCAATTTCGATCGTTATTGATTCCTGGGTCTAAAACGTCCCGTTCAAACACTATCCTCTTATCTTCATCAATCAATATCAGCTTCCACAATAATTCATCTGAAACCTATTCTATCAAATCAAACAAATGAACTGAGAAACGTGAACCATGAGAGTATCAACGAATATTTCCTTTTGACTGGAAATCTAGCTAAACGTCTCAATAATTCTTTCTTGTTTAAATTTCCAAAAAAAGGGTTCTGATGAAAGTAATTACGTTTCCTGGTAATACATTTCTGTGATTATAATTATTTAAATTACGAGTCAGTCTTTAGTTTTATGTGCTACATTATTAAAATTTCTGTGACATCTTCATTTGTACGAATTTAACTTTAATATTTTAAAGGCTCATTCTAGAAATCGCGAACTTGAAAAAAATTTGGATTTTTGCAAATGATTTCCTTCCGTAACTGACATATTTGAAAGAAAACAGAGAGTGGTCGAAAACTTTTCACCAAGAGTGTACGTAATCGAGAGGCGGCGAGGAATAAATAAGGAAGATACAATGTTTCGTGTGTATTTTTCTCGTTCTTGAGGTTATTCGCGGGACCACATTGTACCAGGAATAAATGGTACGTTGTAAGTTGGGTTTAGTAAAAGTGAGAAAGAGCAAGCGATTCTAGAGGTCTGGTGTGCTAAATTTCGAGTAATCCGGAGTTATGGAGGAGGACAGAAGTTATTCAACGAAACACCAGCTGAATGAAAATTAAAGATAAACTTTATGAGAATCGGATTTCTACTAGTGAAATTATAAAAGCTACTTAGAAGTAAGCGTTCGTATTTTTTTTAACAAGTGGACTGCTATGCTAGTTTATGACAATCGGTGCATGAGTTTTGTGCAGTCGCGTGTTAAGTGTAACACTTTATGATTGAACCTAAATTTTAAAACAGTAGTAATGCAAAACGATACGATTTTATTGTTTTATTTTGCATACTGTAAGATATGAAAACTACGATAACAGCTGCTGTAAAAATAAATTCTCTTACAATAATTTGCTTGTAATTTATTTGTGAATGTTCAGTTCGTTAGCATGATGATTATACCTCGATAATTAACATTTTGACGGCCGAATTAAAAACAGTTTTTCTATTTTTCACATATATTCGACAAAATTTTAAGTTGTTATCAAATATCGAGTTTTATAAGTTTGCAAACAAATGAATATATTCATAAATACTGTCTTCAAACAGTCTTTTTTCGCAAAACTGAATCCTCCAGGACAGTAGCCATTATAGTTCAGAAAGTAATTGACATGTTCGCTTCAAATTTCAATAGAATATTCTTTAACACTTGTCTGTTTATTGTAACAAAAATGCTGCTTTATTTTTTTCAAACAATTAAGCAAAAATTAAATCTTTTTTGGTTAATTATTTAACACGTTAAACGCTATGCTGATTTTAGTTACGCAAAAGTAGTGATTATATAAAAGTCGATTTAGTATCGGTTGGTCAATAGATATTTCCAACACATGAAACAAACCAACAGGAGGACGTACACGAAAACTTCAAACAATAAAGAGCCTTTCGACGTCAAGAATTAAGATCTTTCTGCCCGTGAACGACTTAATTACAAGCTCCAAAGTATCCTCAGCATCGAACAAGCAAGTACCAACGGTATCATAAACCCCATTCGTGTCTACGTTCTCTCGAGGTGGTGTCGGGTGGAAATGGGTGGTTCCAGGACGATTCCGCTCCTAATAGAGGCGAGCTGGAGATTTATCGGTCGTGATGCTGCGGCTGCACGGCCCCATATCGCGTCTTCGACGGTGCATTCGCAAGCAGGACCAAAAAGGAATCGCATAGTTGGCCAATGGGTGATGGTTTGAATAGTAAACGAGACCCAGGTTCCGCGAACTCTTGCTAAGGTCACGTGTTTCACGTGAGTTAGTCCAACTATCTCGAGTTTTAGTGTGCTGGACGCGATTAATTTCACTCGACAATTATACACACAGTGGTTACTCTATCTGTTAACTACTATTTTATATTTTATTACATCCGTAATGTTTCTGACTCACATGCATTTATTACATGGAAAGATATTAATTCCATTTGGAATAAGCAAATGTATATATAAACAATGGTTATTTTTTAATTGAAAGATTAAGTCATAGCTTGAGACAATCATGCATTAGCAGGAAGATCGTATATACATGGTGCAACCGAATAAGATGTACAAGCGAGGTAATTCTTTATGGAAAAATAAGAACAAAGTATGGAACGAAATCTTTTCATTTAAGGTTTAATTTTCGAGAAAATCGAATTTGAACATCCAATACGTATTTATGCTATTACAGCTAAATTACGGTTTATCCAGCCACGTATAACGCATATCGTGTTTGTAAATAATGATCTGAGATTTCTTCTGATATGTTATTTGCCTAAGCAGTTAATTTTTGTTGATCTATCCAACGATGATGTACACGAATGGGGAATACGTTGATACGATCCGAGCTTTGAGAGCCTGTAATGGAAATTTGTCTCGACCTTCAAACTCGATTTTTTCGAAAATTAAGCCTTAAATAAACAAAAAATTTATCCCATATTTTGTTCTTATTTTCTTGTATAAGGAATCACCTTGTGCTCGCTTGTATATATTATTCAGTCACACCCTGTATAATATATATTCGTTGAACTTCGATTTCAACAAAGCGATAGTTTTAGCAGAAGTATGGTATGTGACATCATATTTCAGACAAATCAAATCCAACCAATTCACGCCAAAGGAAATATGAAATCGAACGGTAATGTTCAACAGTAACAGTTTCATTTTCAAAAAAATAAGGACTGAATAATTCCACCGTAGAAAAACCACACCAAATAGTAACTTTCTTTGAGTACAATGATCGCTCGACTATTGATTGAGGATTAACATATCCTCAAATTGATCAATTGTGTTTATTGACAAAGCCATCTATCCAAAAGTGAGCTTTATCACTGAAAATTGCGGTGAAAATTGGATGTGTCGTATTCACTCCACCAAACGCATTTGTGACGGTTATTTATATGGTATTGTATTTTATGTATAATGCCATCGAATGTACTTTAAAATAGAGTAGTGAATACTAAATTATCTTCCATACTTTTCGTTTTATTTCAATTCAAAGTTCTATCATTCTTATTGAAAGATCCTATTTAACAAAACTTTGAACGATGCACAAGGGTTAAAGAGGTTATTCATGTAATCGCTTTCTTTCTTCCTTTTTTTTTTGTTTTTTACCTTTTCTATTTCGAGGCTGGTATATAGCTCGTTAATAGTATCGTGACTGAGGACGATAATGAATACGTAATTACACGTGTGTAACAGCTTTTTAATGTTTCAATTGCGATCGTTCACGAGACGAAAGAATGTTTCAGCCTACAATTCGTTCAAAGAGGACGCTTAGCCAGGCGATCGTTTAACCTGTTATAAATGCATTCTACAACGAACAACAGGCGTCTTTGTACCTTTATAGAGGGATCTTGATACGTGTGTCGTGTCACGATGGGAATTTATATCGAGCATGGAATTCGTGGACGGGGATCGTTCACGGCGAATATTCTTGCCGGAAATACGCAAGAAATCGCGTATACGTAATGTCGTCACGTACGCGAAAATGGCGTGAAAGACCGCTCGTTCCTGTTCCGCGAGCCGTGGAACACGTGACCTGGGCTTCTCGCGTGAGTCTACGCTGCCCATGCGAGGAAAAATATGTTGGAACGCTAGAATAGGGAGTGATACTACAACAGAACCATGGTGGTGAACGTGTTAAAATATTTCACAACCTTTAATTACCCTCATTTTAGTAATAAACAAAAAACTTAATCGTTTGAGTCCCAGAAGTCGTTGGAAATATTATATCTAAAAGTGTCAAGAGGGTTAAAAAAATGATAGCGTTTTGTTCACCTTACAAACCATGAAAATCCCTTCAAAAAAGAAATAGTTCCTTTATTTCTGAGAGCAAGTATCACTATAACCGAACGCTCGATCAACGGTAGAATTCAAAGGTGCACGTCCAAATTACACATCGGGCTCTGATCCCTGTGACACTTTCCGACATGAAATCTGAAGAACGCGATCCCGCTGCATGGCACTCAAACGTTTAATATAACCATCAGAACATCTGAATACCAAAACCATCCCACTCAAAACCTTCCAAATCTCAATCATCCTCGTACAACATACAATCTGCTTCCACCGTATAATCCTACAGTCGTGAGGTCATTTGAATACAAAAGCCAACAGTCAACTTTCGCGAAACCGGCAGTTTTACCTGTCCATCGAACGAGTTGCCTGACGGTCGCCGTTGGATAGAGGTTAATCTCAGCGCAGAACGCGCGAGAATTCGTTCCATGTGGATGCAACCGTGTCCGTGCATCGGTGGGTTGTATGTAGGTGGGTTCCTCCGGTTCGGGTTGGTCGACACCGGTCCTGTAGGATCCACAACGGCATATCAAGCAGCTCCAGACACGCTGGAAGATTAATGCGAGCCCGTCCCGATGGTCGTTACCGACCTAAGACGATTACATCGTGCTTAAGTTCAGGAGCCGTCGTCTGTGCCATCTTAATCGTTGGGTCACGTCGGATGTACGCCATTCTAATTAGTTAATCCACCTTTGGCCGTGCTCTTGCAGCGTACTACGCGTAGACCATGGAACAGATGTTAACGCGAAACATGTACCAATTAAGCCTCTAGCCCCCATGGTTTCTCTCCATGCTTCGCGAATTCCATGTCCACACTCGGTGATACGTGAGTTTTGATATCCGCGATCCTGTTGACCGGTTTACTATGCGTCACCGCTAATTAGGGGATGCGATCGGTTCACCTTATTACTGTTGCGCATTATCGTGTAAGGGTATACTGCGATCTGTAATACTATTAGCATTAATTGGAATGGTGCAATTAACCTTTAGCGAGGAAGGATAGCATTCGGATAAGCAGATAGCGTGGATGATATGCGACCTGTGCGCGTATATGTGAATGGACGTTGCCCTTTACCCTTTTACAATTGCCCTGGCAGTGATTTGTCAGGGAGGTTCTTTTGGGGATTTGAATGTGGGATGTTTTGGTGATATGTTTTAATAGAGTTAGTGGAATTAAATTTTTGTACTAAACAGTGAAGAAATGAATAAAGTATTTAAACAGTGCAAATTATGCAACAGTTGTACCTTTTGTTGTTAGAAATTTATTTAATAAATATATCTAGTAACTGTCTTGTTGCGGTTGGTATATAAATATTTGGCTCACATTATCGGGAATTTGAGCGGATTGTGAAGGAGGTTTATCTATTTCGGGGTTACTAAACAATAAATTAAGAAGTAACTTGATATAAGAAAATTAAAATTCTTCAATTCTTACGTGTGTTGAAAAAAAGAAAAGATTTTGGTAAGTGTTGATCCGGATGTTTAAACATTTAAAATACATAATATTTTGCTCATATTATTGACAATTCAAGCAACCTGTGTACGTAGCTTATCTATTTTGAGATTTATTAAAGAAAAGAAAATTAAAATTTTCTCGAAAATTAAAAATTAAGAAAATTAAAATTCTCCGATGTTTATACGTGTCGAAAAAAATATTTTAGTAAATATAGATGTTTAAACAAAATTAGCGATCTAAAAAATGGTTCGATAGCAATTATACTTTTTCCTACACACTTTTATAAGTAATAAATAATTATGTATCTAAAAATTGTCTTATTTCTCTGCTTGGGATTTAATTTTAAGCCGTATTCTCAATTATTATTAATAGAAATTGGAAAAACTTCACTCATTATGTTATAAAAAGGCAACTATTCTTGTACTGAAGTCACGTTGCCATCGAAATAAAAATTCAGCTAAATGTATAACCAAGATAATATGCTTCTCGGATTCCATATCGTGCAATATTGGCATTAGCGTCACTCCAACAACGTTCAATATGTTAGGTATGTATGTGCTCTACTATCTGGATCGATGATTTTCATTTTATGCTTTACAGTTAAACGTTTAAATTTTCCTTCACTTAAACAATTATATAATTTCTTTTTATTTAATCCACTTGTGAATTACTCACAGCAAAGATTCGAATGATCCTTCCTAACAATCTAACCCAAATCTAATCCAAACTACCATAATTAAACATTAAAGATACGATATAAAGTGATAAAAATATTTATACCAATATTTCGGAAATTAAGGCCGAGTAGAAATAACGCGTATAAATAATTACAATTGAAAAGTAATAAAAGTAGACTGAAATAAAAAAGTTGTAAAAAGCAACTTTTATTATTTTCCTTGCAATTTCGAGTGACATAAATTTTCTCAAAAATTCCTTTATACATCATCTAACAAACTAATCCTTCTAACTTCTTAAAGAGACTCACGTCGTTTTATGCAATTTTAAAAAAGTTATTCTATTTTAAATAGTCTGCGAATATTAATGAGGGTGACTGTATCTCTTCTACACTCTACCGAAAAAAAAGAGGAAGTAAAGACTCGGTCATGTAATTGTTACCTATTTCTTATTCACACACCAAAATGAAATATCACGAAGGAGTCCAAGTAAGCGATATTAAAATTCTGACTGGCGCGAAGTCAGCCGATAAAACATGACGAATGGCGGTAGATATGGTCGCCAGGGGAATTTCACTTGCAAAGTGGACTCGTAACAATACCTCGCAGACCTCGCAGTTGCAACCATGCTTCAATTGGCGAATTTCGTGGATCCGAGGCAGTTCGATTTAATTCGTATGCGATCGTTTTATTTCGATTAATTCGAACATACCGAGTGTTCAATATAATTTTTCAGTAGTAAGACATATCGTTCCAGCTGTCTCTTCTCTGATCTTACGCGCCTCTGTAACACACCTTTTAAACACGTCCCATTCTCTTCGTCCCTTTCTACCTTCTGATACCGTAGTAGAAACTAGAGTTTCGTATCCGGCGAGAGGGATGCGTGCCACGACTATCAAGCGAATTGCATATTACTTCGTCGAGCGAAAGGGTGACAGGAATACGTGCGAGCTGTGAACCTGCCTTGCTGTGATACACTCACTCTCGGCTAATCGAAATCACTGGTTTCAGACCTTGTGACAGAAAACGACGAAACTTTACGATGACAGAGTTAACGAAGATGCTTGTCATTAGGGATGACTGATAATTCATATTGGAGACTGTTCGTATATAGGAAGTGATTTCTTGAAAAGAGTTCTTCATGTGACAGTCTAGGCAATTTGGAACATGACAGTCTTAGTTGAGTTTTACTACTCTAATTATTGTTGATTTGTGTTTTTCTTTTCTTTTCTTTTTTTTTTATATATGGAAATAGGAGTTTTGAATCAGTTTAGAAGAAAGTAACGAAACTTGACTGGTAATTCAAATTAGAGTTTGTTAGTGCTATATTTAAGGATTTAATTCTTGCAAAGTGTTTTTCCTGGCAGTTTGGACTATTTGGAAAATGATAGTATTTAAATACTAGAATATAATTCGTTTGGTTGAATTTTAAAAAAGTTACTTTGTCTTAAAGTGTGTCCAAATATTAATAGGAGTCACTGTAAATAGATCGTTTAGATTGCAATAGAATTTTAGAAAGGCTTTGTAAGTCAATGAACAAAGAACGTATGATACATTCCCATGCTCAAATATTAAGATAACTGTTACGTTTGTAAAAATGTAGAACGTATCCACGCGATTTGTAAGAAAACATATAAAAAAAAGTTTTATAATTTTTTATGTACAATGCAATGGCTTGTATACATTTTCCAAGTTTTCAACGATTTTCACGAAATTGTGAGACCATGAGGTTTTGTAAGTTGATAATTATAATTTCTTTTTTTGACTTCTCAGATAAATTCAGTGTTACGTCGCGTCGCGAGTTTCCACGCGGTAGTCCGTTTCCGAGGTTGTAAGGCTCGGATTCACCCTTGTCGACGAAGGTACGCGGTTCCCGTGACGCGTTGTTCCGTGAAACTAATCAGGGAACAATAGTTCAAACCTCGATTGCTCAGATGGAGACCGAACGATGTCTCGTTTGAGGAGTGATTCGTTTTCTGATAACTCGTTTCGCACGACTGCTTGCGATTGAGTCTCTAGTGAATATTTTGCCGACCGTTTGCGAATGACCTGTCTCTTTTACGATTGATGTACGAATAGGATTTTTCTTCGACGACTCTGCGCGACGTGGTCGTCTTTTCTCCCTCCAAGTTTGAGGACATTGGAAGAAACATGTTGATTGGTTTCGCTCGAAATGCTAATTATCCAATCAACATGTCTCTTCAAGGTGGCGACCACCCTTCCGTACGCGCTTGGCGCGTTTCGTTTAGGAAGAGTGGGGCGATACCTGTACGGACGCGAGTACTTGGATGTCCGGCGATGCCGCGGTCCTTCTTCTGGGTTTTCCCTGATCGAGGGGGAAAGTTCGTTGTCGATGTACCCTTCGGAAGAACCGAGTTTATGACGAGACTAGGCTCTTTCGGACGAAGAAAATTAAATTTCGCCTCATTGTTCGAGGGTTCTATTTGCCCGTCGGCATAAAAAATAAAGAAAAGTGCCCGTGCATGAAAGGCCTCTCGAATCGGGCTCGTCATAAACTGACAACGAAATACTCGCGTTAAATACCACCTCATTGTCCTTTGTTCGACGAAACATTCAGCGACCTATAACAATGTTTGGTGCGACATAATCAAATGATACACTATTAAGATCCTATTTTTATAAAAATCCCAGGAATAGATATTTAAAATTTAATCATTTCATCCAATAAGTGTCCTAATACTTGTGAACAGGAGTGTATCGATACCAGTGATACTTTTCCTATGCGATTTACGAAGTTCCGCAATTCGGTGTGGATATCAGAAAAAGATTTCCAAGAATTTGCACTTGTGTCTATTTAAAAAAAAAAAAAATCAATCTTTCTGTCTCAATGAAACTTTTACAAAGTTCAGCAATTCGGTATAGATCTCAGAAAAAGATTTCCAAGAATTTACACTTGCGTCGATTTAAGAAATCTATTTTCCGATCTCAACGAAACCTCCTCCATTTCCCCGTATATACATATTCCTCAATTAACCAGAACTCGTAAAGGAACAAATGATTCAGCCTCGAATAAAAGTTCACGTTCCACTGAAATTTTTCCCTCCGCAGGCAGGGAAAACAAATTTCTTGGCTCGGTATCGTTGCTTTCAAATGAAAACATCGAGGGGGTCGTTCATACTTATTCATCAGAGGTCTCATTCATTTCCAAGATATTCTTACATCGCCGACGAAGTTCATTCGTCTTACTCCGTATCTCGTCTTCGTTCTTTTCTTCTTCTCCTTTTTTTTTTAATTTTTCTTTTCCTTTTTTTCTTCTTTTTGTTTATTTTTCTTGGAACTCACTGCCTCTACTGCCTTCCTTTATTACGCTTATTTTTTCCAGTTTCATCGCGGAGTAAGAAGTCATAACAGGTGTACGTACAAATTGAACTCGTGCAGGACTCATTTACTCTTCATTACGAAGTGTCTGTGCGACTTGGAACAGCGCTCGTCTTCTCAACTTTGCCAACCTAATTTAATGTCTCGCCGTGTCTTGCTTCTGTTCCGGTTATGTTGCTTAATACCATTGTTAATTTCGCCGTTGACGTTGTACGGTTTTACCACTGAACTCCTCTGTCCTGTTTTGCACGACGTGTAAGCTCTCTTTAATGATATTTTTTGCGATGCCAGTCGACGAGAAATTTTGAAAGCTCTGCATCATCTGCACTTTCTATGTTATCTTGATCAAAGAACATCGAACGTTATTGTATCAGATAAAAGAAACATAAACTAGTAAATAACGAAGCATTTTACTTTGTAAATCCGTTCAGTTTTCAATAATCATGGTCGTTAGTATCGCTGCCTAACCCATTTGTATCATAGCTCTAAATACACGATCAATTTCGTACAGAGTGTTCAGCAACTGTTCATAGAAAATTTGAAGGGCGACTCTAGAAGATAAGACGAAAATCGAGAATAAAAAAATTGCGTTCGAGGCTCCGTTGTTTAGTTATTAACTTTTGAAAATGTGGCCTAACAGTCCTTCTTATACCAACGAATATATCTTACATGCATACAGTACTGTGCAAAAGTCTTAGACCATCTACGTTATATTATAAATTTTCGTTTTTGCCGTTAAAGAACGTATGCAAATGTAGGTTGAGCATTTTTATAGTTTATTACACTAATATTGTTATACAATGTACTGATCAAAATTACATAAGAATGTTATAAATTTGGTGAAAACTAATATTTTGTGTGGCCTGCTTTTCCCTTAATGTTAACTCTTCTTGTACAGCTCTCGTATGATTTTCTAATAATTTCAATTGGGATTTTTTGCCATTCTGTTCGTAGTACCTCAAACAATACATCTGTATATTTTGGTTCATTTTTTCTTCGTGTTCTGTTTAAATAATCCCAAACATGTTCCATAATATTTAAATAAGGACTTTGAGGTGACCAATTCGTAACTTTCAATGTTTCATTACCCTCAAAATCTTTCAAATCATTTTTTACAATTCGAGCAGTATGCTTGGGGTCATTATCATGTTGGAAAACAAATTTGTTACAAATTAGTATGTGAATATGTATTAACGTACAATTCTATGTTATGTATAAAAAAAATATAGCATTTTATTTAAAAGAATCAAATTGAATTAGAAATATCCTCACTATATAAGTTTGGCTCGTTTGATTGATCGAACAGATCATTTATTGCTTTAAACTGACACGTAGATAATAACTAAAAAGATTTTCTAAAATATATATTGCAATTTAGTTTTGTATATTTGAACGTGCAAGTTGACTTTCTATCTATGTGACGAATCTTTTCGACAAGTGTTGTTTAAGTTGTACAATGTAGGTGACGAGATCTCGTTTTAATTCATTTGTTGGACCTGCTTCAGAAAATATATTTAGGCGACCTCTATACAGGTGATTTTGGATCAAGGATGAGAACATTTTGTTTAGGGGGAAGTTACGAAGTTAATGTTACAAAGGATAAATTTCAAGAGTATCTCATCGATTACTATTCTCATAATCGTGATACTGGTTACCAGCAATAATAACGTAACTACTAAAAAATAGTAATCAAAAATCAAATCGTTAGTCACAGTTAGTCAACATAATTGAATATTCGTTTTTATTCACTAGCAAAATTAAAAAAAAAAATTGCGAAATTAACGTCATATATAGAACACGTGCTGTTATTTATTCAGAAATAATCAAATTTTTCGCAATTCAACGAATACTGAGTTTAGAATATTTTTCACTCTTCTAAACGAACCTAATTCGCTGAATCAATGCATCCAATTCATTCATTTTCACGAAATGAGTGTTTTAGTATTGGAAACATGTTTCCAACATGATTACTTGCAATATAAAGTTGATTCCCGCGTATTGAATATAATTACCGCAATATTATGTTAACATTGTCACAGTATATTCTTGTTAATTATTTTATATAGAAATCTTCTTAAAAAAAAGCTTCATTTGAAATATTGAATATACTAGTTTAGTTAGTTAATGAGTTATTTAGATTTCACGTTATATTTTTTAACCATTCGATCGGTCACATCTGTACCGAATTTGATAGAATTATAAAATCTAATTATTTCTAACATACGTGTATCACATTCTTCAATTTTTGCAGATTTATGCATTGAGCTTAGTATAAGTATTTTTTATAGAATGAGATGCCTCATTAAAATTTTAGATTCCTGAAGGGATATAAATTTGACACTTTTTTAACATAGTACTTTACGAACGTTTTTTGTTTTTCTTTTCTCCACTGAGTCCCTTATTCCGTAGAAGGAAATGAAACGATATAATTGTGAAATAATGAGGTATGCAATATTAAATTTGCGATGTAGGAAGTTTGACGTGAAAGCGTGAGGAATAATCAACCTCTTGTTACATCCTCTTGTTCGAATACGCGTCAGAGGTGCGAATTTCGGGAAGAGAAGCTATAGCTTGGTGGATTTTCAGTGAGCCGCAACAAAGGTCGTCGAGTTACGCGTTCAAGAGGTAATGAATCGATAATGCCGGAACGAATAATGGCGCGAGAGCAGTTCTCGTTAGGTAGATAGAGTCGTTATACGGCCAATCAAATTGATAAGGTTGCAATTGAAGCGCCGATTAGGCTATCTTCATCAGGCCATTCATTTTTCTTTCTAATCGAGATCAAGATGCATCGTTTGACTCACCGGTACGCAAAGTATCCATGATGTTCCCTTTGAAAACGACTTAGTCATCCGTTTATTACACGCTGCAACGATGATTTAGCTTTTAATAACAATTTTATACAGTTTTTCCTACTGTTCTTTTGGTTCTACTCTCTTTCTTTTTCTTCTTTATTTAATTAGTGTGCTATCATATTTGTTTAGAAAAATTGAAAAGTTGTATTTTTCATGTTCTATTGGTCAAATCGTTTATTAGATAATGACAACTATAGAAATTTGTGTAATTCACATTGAAATTCTTTCTTTAATCAGCAATCAAATTTTTAACACGAATAGGCTAGTAACAATACTCACATAAGTGAATTATTTTAGGAAACAATCATCTGTGTTGGTAAATTTCTTGAATTTAGTACTAAATTTACGAGACCCGTCAATTTCACGAATAAAATTATAGAAACTATTACTATTATTTCTCAGCAATTTCTGCTGACTTTCATTAATAGAACGATATGAATATGTATCCAAATTTATAAACAAGTGAATAATTGTTTTTAAATTAAATAAATTCACTGTTTGAAGACAAATGCAAATTCAGAATTTTGAAGAAATAGGTATACAAGAAAATTACGTATTCCTAGTGTTAAAGCCATCCACAGTCATTTGTATTGTCCATGAAATGAATGGTACAGAGATTTTCCAGAATTTCATTGATCATGGTAAATGAAATTTACAACACGATGATTCGGCAAATGTGAACAATCATTTATTAGCGATGGCTTCGTAATGTCGTCGTATTAATAGCGTGGATATATGGTGCTTGAGTGCTAGGCGAGCGGAAGGACAATCAAATTGGTAGAGCGTAGAGAGTGAACCAGAGGGTTAAATGAAATTAATCCTACATCGGCGTAGCTGTGTTCAAAACCATGCATCGGTCGTACGAACAAAGGCAATTTAAAAAATTCTTTGAAAAATATATTACTCGATAATAAATTGAAGTTTTAATGAAATTGCTATTATTTTCGACTTGAACTGAAAGAACTCATGCAATATATTAAGTCATCATATAAATTCGTATCGAAATAATTTTTAATTTTATTTTATTTCCTTCCCACTTTTTGGTTCTTCCTCTGTTTTTCTTTTTGATAGAACTGTGAAATTTCTCTGGTTTTTCAGTTAAGTATTTTTTGCTTTTCGCACGATTTTATGAGAAGATGCATTCTGTGATCAAGTAAAACGTAAAAAGAGGCAATGAATGTAATACAGGTTTTACACTCCAAATTAACTCTTTTGCAGGTCAAATTCACCTTCTTGTAAATCAAATTTACACTTTTGCAACTCAAGGTTTTCGACAAATTTGCTTTTTTAAGCTACTTTAATAGACAAATATCCGATATAAACTTATTATTTCGAAAGAAAAATTTTATTGAATATATTTAATAATACTTAAATATAAAATAATATAAAATTAACATAAAATGGTTGTTTGACATAAAATATATTTATACACATATACACATAAATTCATCTGCATTATAATAGTTCACCTGCTGTTGCGCGGGCTAATTTTATTTACATATTTATGTAATAATTATGACAATCTGTAATAATAACCCAGCAGAAAATTTAAACACACTTTTTACTAAACATAATAGTAATAAATAATTTATATATATATATTTCATAATTAATATAAATAGTTTGAAAGTTAGTGTCTTAGTATAAATTAATATTTGTATAATTAATTATAAGAATTTAATTTAAATATAATTATTTATAAATTTTATTACATGTACATATTGATTAATATATAACAGATATAAATAAATTACACTATATATACATTTATACTATCATTTACACGTTTATAAATAATAAGTGGAAGATAGTAATGTAAATACTTATATGATTTATGTACTTCTAAAGTACATTGCAATATACAACCATTTACAAACTTATTAATTGCATACGTTCAATGTATTATTAATTAATAAATAGTTATAAAAATATATATATTTATTATAACATATACATATTGATGTTTATGTATTTACATATTTATATAGATATTTTATATTTTAATTTTACAGGTTAGAATACAAATTAATATTCATTGAAATTATTATATGAAAATTTTAAACAAATTTGTATAGTTTTTGAGATATTAGTCGTTTGTGTTATGAGTATTTTTCTATATGATCAATTTATCAACTGTAACACACTTTTACAATGAAACTTTGCAAAACCAAAAATTATACAAGTTCATGAATTTATTTTATTAATTTGCTTTATTTCAATATAAATAAAATTCGAACGAAATTATCGTCCATATCATGAATGTCTCAGTGAAGTGCAAAGGGTTAGTTAATGGTAATTTGTACACTGTAACTTTTGATAATGACACTTGAATATGATCAGTTTTGATAACAGAGCATTTATATTCTGTCGGAAAAATAATTTCATTTTTTGGAAACACAACGTACAAATTTTTATTAAATTCTGATACGATGCCAAAAAATGTGCAAGAATTATTATTTTTTATCTTTCAATTTTTCTTTCTTTTCTTTTATTGTAAATTCTTCCTTCTGTATTGAGAAGAAATGTATTTTCTTTCAATACATGTGTCGAACGTGTCTTCGTTGATTAATGCATCAATCAAGCCTTTCTTGAGTAACAGATTGCAGAGAATGAACAGCGGCAGGTTTGTCAATGGAGTAATAATTTCTACACGGTGCATTCGTTGTTTCCCATCGAAACGCTTTCAGAGATGCATTAGTCCGAACATTGTAATCTAAAATTTGATCGTCGCGATAATACGCAGCTGATGCATTAACGCGACACAGAATGTTGAAGCATCACCATTGCAATCACGAGAGAGCTGGTTAAAATGCAGTAACGCGTTGTTGGAACAAAATTCAATTCCTCTAGATCCAAAATCCTGGTACCGATTATGATTAAAAAATTTATGGTTGCGTTAATACCATAAAGGCATACATTTTGGCATAGATGGAGCAACGTAATTTTGTACATCAAAGTCGTTCAAAATTCACTGCTCGAACACGGTAATTCCAGAATACAAGTTATTTATAGTCGCACATTAATAATACGTCATTTCAATTAATCTCCTCGGGAATGATTTTTCTAAGGTTTGAAAAAAAACAATGATTTAATTTTTTATATAATTACATTTTAACCCTTTGTACTTCGAGCATTTTTTAACGGAGAAGTAGTTTAAAATTATATCAGTAATATTAGATTCTTTTTGTGGTCACTAATAATTCATAAGGTGGATGTGACCTTAGATAAATAAATAAGTAAATAAATAAATAAATAAATAATATATTCACTATACTTTCATATCTTTTTTCTATCAGAAATATTGGGATTTAAAAAGAAAACTAAATTTACACATGTGTGTTAATGTCCTCGAAGAGGTTAATGAAATAACAATTTGCAGTTACATAATAAATTACTAAACCTTAATTTACAATAAATAAAGTGCACACTTGTGTATCTATCGAGAATATTTCGTGTTTCCTGCTAAACAAAGGATGTGTCGAGATTTTTCTTTGATTCAATCGAGATTTCACTTTTTATTGACTCTGTAGATTTGATAAAAATAAAATTCGAGTGCAATATTAAGAAAGCTTAGTATTAAATAAAAAATGAAAAGGCATAGAACAATAGCAAAATTAATTTCATCCATGGCTTAAACTGTTACGTTGATCGGAAAATTCTGTTATTTTATATCGAAAAAAAACATAAATCAAGATTTTCTTAAATTTTCAGCTGTAATTATTTTACAGTTGTTTCAAATACAACGACAAAAATTAATTTTATCAGAGCAGATATTTATTGAATAAATTATTAGAATTAATTAATTTCTCTAAAAGTATTGCACTGTTCCTTTTCTTTTTTTGTTGTTATACACATTTCGATAAGTACTTGAATATTCTATTATTTATGGAAATCCTTGAGTTTAATTGTTCAATTGCAACAATCTAATATTATTCTACAGTGGAATTACACTTGCTTCTCCAAATAACGAGTTCTACAGAAATATGAACAACATACCGAATGTCACCTAAACATATCAATAATTCTTTTTTGTTCAAATCTCCATAGAGAGGTGTGATGGCAGTAATTACGTTCTCTGTTAATGCATTTCTGTGATTATAATTATTTAAATTACGGGTCAGTCTTAACCACTATACGCTACATCATTAAAGCTGCTGTGACTTTTTCATTTTTGAGAGTACTACTATTTTTTAATTTTGGCACTTTGGCGGTCGAACTCACGTATAAGTGAGTTCACTGAAACAAATTCTTTTATTGGGTGTTGCAAACTCATAGCTGAACACTACAACTGAAACGAAGGAATCAGAATTAAGTGTGATCAGTAATTATATAATTTGAACGTATGACACTAACTGTTCTTTAGAACTAGGACAATTTGCAATATGCACTTCAACAACTGCAAAATACTATTTAATTAACAGGCTGCGTTCGAAAATATGGCAACACAAAATTGTTCAAATTATAAAAAAAGGGAAAATAAAAAATCCACAAAGATCATGCAGAATTGCATCGTTTCCAAAAAGAGGAGCTCAGCTGGATTTATATGTCCCTCGTGCAACCCTTCGTTGCACGTTGGATAATCTTTCGAAAAATATCGTACTAAATCGAAATACTAATTTTGAAAGGAACTGAGTTTTGAAACTGAAATAATTATGCCGGTTTACTTACTAAATACCAATTATGCCTGAATTTGCAACGTCAAGAGCATGCCTTCAATTTGTAACAAAGCTTACAAAAAGTGTCGACGGCAAAAGCAAACCTTTTCTGCGAAAATTGCGAGCGTTAAAGTGTAAAGGGCTCATTCTAGAAATCACAAAAAATTAAAAAAATATAAAAAAGGAACAAATTTCGATTTTTGCAAGCCGTCACAGTAATTTTCCTCCTTAAAGTGGGCTATTTGAATGTCTCGGTAGTTTTCGATTACAATAGTATTCGCCACAATCATTGTTGCACGATAAACGTAAAATAAGGTACGCGAACAAAATTACGAAGAGGTTGTATTTCCCGTGCAAAGTGATTCACACGATTACGTCGATTGTGTTCGTCCCGTTACGGTTAACGGCCATATTGACCATGTATACCGACCTCTCTCTCCCTTTGGCGGGGTTGAAATAAACGGACAGCCATTTCAACGATGATTTCTATGATACCATCGGTACATTATTTGAGTTACAATGCAACGCATTGCAGCGACACCGTGAAAGTTGGGGCTGCAATGTTTAATGGCGCGTTCCGACAACAACGATATGTCATTTTAGTCCGTTGCAAATATTGGCACAGCCGTGTGATCTCCCCCTCGTGTTCTCTCGGCCACCTTAAAATAGAGTTGGAAACGACGTCTTCTGAAGTTTGTTTAGACACCTCGATTGCTACAGCTTCTTCTTCTTCTTCTTCTTCTTGTACTTCTTGTTCTTGTTCTTCTTTTTCTTCATCTTCTTCGTCCTCTTCTTCTTCTTCTTCTTCAACGAGCTCGACTTTCTAGGTCTTGGTATATTTCAACGAGTTTTCACACGTGTTGTGTCCGTCCAGGTGAATTCGTCACTCGCGGATCATGAATAACGTTGATAGAATTTTGTCGAAGATCGATGACAGGTTCCATCCATTTCGAATGATATTTCCGCGTTGAAAGCTTTCGCCGAGAGTTAGAACATTTTTTTTCTTTTTTCTCTTTTCTCTTTTTTTTTTGTCGGCTGAAATTTTTGATATTTGGTTTGTCAGGCTTCATTTCGGCTTTGGTTATTCAATTTTTCCAATCGATTTTCAGATCCTTCTTTTTCTCTCTTTTTTTCTGCGCGCGCGAAAGCCAGCAAGCTGTATTGATAGATGAATTTTAGAACGGTGGAGAAAAGTGAAAACTCAATTTTTTTGCAGTAAAATGTGGACATAGAATGGACGAGATGGTCAGGAAATTTTGTGGTCGTATGTTGTGTTATAGAACAGTATAAATCTTTCTTAATTAACTTTTCAGAAGTAGGGAGATATTTTTTATTCCAATAGCTAATGATATTTTCTTTAAAATTTTTATTAGTCTGTAACCCTAAACAATCCCATTTCTCTTTGTGAGAATTTCTCTTCGTACGAAGAAAAATGACGGTTGACTACAATTTTCCATATTAACCTATTAATTGGGGAAGTTGAATTAACTCGTCATTGATTAATCAATACTTATAATATAACAGTTTATGCATAAATGTATTATTAATTTTTAATTGTACTCTTACGCCTGTATTAAATATTAAATACATCATATTGATATTTACAAAAATCGAAATAAAGTAATTAGTTATTATTTTCATTAATCTTTAATTATAAATTGGGGATACTTCATTTCCATTTGAAAGATGAATTCAATTAATAGGGGCTTCGAATACTTTCGTGAGTTCCTGTATTTAAACGTGAATAAATAATTAAGTACACAATTCAATCGAAAGAAAAAAAGAGAATTG
Source organism: Anthophora plumipes (assembly GCA_951804975.1). Lineage (NCBI taxonomy): Eukaryota > Metazoa > Arthropoda > Insecta > Hymenoptera > Apidae > Anthophora > Anthophora plumipes. The sequence continues at coordinate 11,692,184 of OX638120.1, forward strand.
ACATACGTACGTTATTTCGTAACTCGCGGATTCAACGATATTAAAAACTGTTCGTTTTAAACATCGTTATTTGAACGAATTTGACATTCTCGTCCACAAAATGAAGTCCCTTTTCCAGAGATTACAAACAAGATAGTAAAGTGCCCGATAGCAAAGAGCGAACGTTACACGAGCATCTACAAATAAAACAATTTGTACTAACGTTTTCTCGTTGCTTGTATCAAAAGATCGCTTTAATTACAAGAATGTTCCCACGAGCAAAGCGGGCAAACAGTGTGTTTTAATAGGCAACAACAGCGCCTTTAAAACCGGGAAGTTTGTTTAGCGAAAGCATTAAAGCGTTCAGAAGGTCCCGAGACGTAAAATAAATGAGTTCCATCGGCTCCTTTTTCTTTTGCGCTCTAATTCTAGCCATTCCCTTCTTCGATGCTCCGCTCGTTCTCCAAGGCGAATGAAAAGCTCGAGAAAGCGGTAAAGTTTCCGTTCCAGAGCTTTCGTTTTTTTTTTCTTTCTTTCTTTCCCTTTTTTTTTTCTTTTCTTATTCTTGGCATTACCTCATGCTTCGTGACAGCGCGAGCACGCCCGGAAATATGATGATTTCCACGGGGTAAATGGTAGGTGAAATATCCGGACTTTGTGGGAAACTCGCGCCCTTTATGGTTATTTCGACACTGTGCTGCATTCGCTTAAAAGTGGTTGGAGACGACGAAGACGTTTTCACCATTTATATTTCTTTCTTCGGCTATTTCAAGCTACTTTCCTTACATTTTATTGCTGGATATTTTCACGTCGTATTTATCAATTTGATAATGATGCTTGCTTCTTCATTATTCCTCGAAAATTGTCCATGTTTAAAGGAGAAGGGTTAAGTTAACGGAAATTAGGTGAGAAAAACATTGAGAGTGATTTTATTATCTGTTTACTGCTGTTATTCACCGAGCCACTTAGAAGCCAAAGTAACTAATTCTTCCAATTTTAATACAAAAACACACAATTGTTGTTTAATTTTTCATTATAAAAATAAATTTCATAAAGTTTTGTCTTATGTGATCTTTGAGTGGGATTTCGTTCATTTTCGATTTCCAAGTTTTGTACAATGTGTATATGTAATTCCTATACAACTATCTGAACTACTGAGAGATCTGATGACTGTCTGATCGCCTGAACTTTTCACTTATTACAATTGAATTAACGTACTTTAGACCTATTTTGCCACGACGCTCGTGAATTTATAAGTTGCTTTTTATCGTCTTGAATACTGAATACTGTTAAATACTGTTATGAATTAAATTCTCGTGTTTATGCCCTCGGCTCTACTCTCAAAAGATTAGATCGTCGGCCATCTGCGGAGAATAAGTCCTTGGGGGGTAGACCGAAACTTCCAATGAAAATTAGGGTCTTGGTCAACTCCTGTTACCCATTTTCCGTGTTTAGAGAGTGAGGGGGCTGATTTTCGTACTCATCGCTGGATTTACGGAAAACTTCAGTGTAACGGGACCAACTACTCGCACTGGAGTTTTGAAGATTTTCTAATAATAAGGAAAAACTAACGAAGAAAGCATTAAGACGCGTATTGAAAATCTTAATCTCAAAAATAGCGAAAAATCACGTTCGTATCGTAAACCTAGTTGAACTTAATTATCCTTAACACAATGTTTGATTTGTTTCAGTGTTCCAATGTTGAATGTAAGTTTTTGTGGATTCATAAACTTCAGAACTTCAAAATTGCACAACATAGAAGTGTAAAGTCCTGATTAAAGGATCAAAGATTTGTGTATAACAATTAAAAGATTTCGAGTGCTCAAGATACAAAGATTTACAAAATTGAAGAGTTGAATTAGAGAATTTAAGCTTTCGCATATTCTTAGTTCTCATAATTTCAAAATTGCACAACATAAGAGTGTAAACTCTTCAGATTTATGTTTGAAAATTGAAAAATTCAGAGATTCTTAACATTTACACCATTTCTTTCAAATTCATATTTTCAGCATATTTTTCATATTTATATTCTTGGAGACACATTTCTTATGTTCCAAACACTCTTATGTTTTAAAGACAGTTTAGAGTTGTAGTGATTGTAAATGATTATAATTGTAAGATATAATGTAACTGTATATAATATAATAAGATTGCTTATTTATACAGTAAGATAAAAATATAATGTAATAAGATCAATTCAAGTGTAAAGCAAAAATGAGTGAAACTTCACACGAAAATCTTAAGTGTTTCTATTGTTGAGGACCATATGAGGATTATTTCAGGTGTAATTAACATTTATCATAAATGTATTACATACTATCGTTTAAAAAGGCTACAATTGTTTTCTCGTTGTTCATATATTTGTTGAAATTGATTTGCCAAGACTTTCTATTCTATGAACTTTATGATTACTGGAAATACCTTACTACAATGTTTATATAAGCGATACTCTGGTCAGAAATGTTTCCTGGGGACAGAATGTTCCAAATAGTCTTATGTTTCAGTGAAAATTTAGAGTTCTGGTGATTGTAAGATATAATTTAATAAGATTCTTTATTTATACAATAAGATAAATATGTAACATAATAAGATTAATTAAAGTGTAAAGTGAAAATGGGTGAAATATCACCTGAAGAACTTTAACTGTTACTATTTTTGAGTTGATCACTTTGGCTTATGAGAGGCTCGATTGTACATTGGTGCACTGTTATTCTGCTCTTGTTTTTCTCCTTTTCTTGTTAAGGAAATGCACGGGAATAAAAGAAAACGCATTTAAGAATATTTAAGGAAGCGTGAAGATCGTTGTAAATCAACTGGATTTTCACTTTTAAAGCCATCATTTGAAACTTATTACGACGTGTAAAGAGCGTCAATTAGAAATCATGGTAAATATTCTGTTTCACGCATTAAGAGAAGTTTATGTACATATGACGTGCTGCAGGATGTAATGAAATTAAAGTATACAAATAGACGTAGATTTAAATACAATCTATCATTAGTTTTTTTTTGTAAAAAGTATATATAAAATTATTGAATTTATTCAATTCTGAATGATCAATTTTACCACTGATAGCGAGAATCTGTGGAATATGATGACTTTATTTAAAAAAAAAGAAAAACATTTCAACATGAATCAACAAGGAGGCATTCCTCTGTGAACGTTGTAGAATTTAACAATTTTCGTAAATCTTTTTTTATATGGCGGTACGTCTGACATAAATTTTTTCTATAATTTATTTAGCGATTCTTTAGTCGCATATAGCAATTTTTTAATACAATTTTAATCCATTATTTCTTGGTTTTATCTCGTCCACAATAAACGCGTGTTTAAGAATCATATCTCGCTGGGGCAGGTGATTAAATCTCTTAGGATGGACTAAAACAAAACAAAAATCGAGAAAATTCTTAATCAATACGTTTGTCGCCATCGTCTGTACAAAAATAAATAATTTATGCTGAAAATAGGAAAAATGGCGAACGCTTAAATTGTAAATTCTGAAATTTCATTCTTTCTCTGGTAATATTTTTAATAAAGAGGAAAGTATTATAAATTTAATATAAAAATATAATTTTTGTACCTACAAGTGGTATTAGTATATGGAATAACTTATAAAAATTTTAGAACAGTCAACCGTGTAATTTTCGAGATTTCATCTACGCCAGATGAAAAACTTACGTTTTGATAAAAACGCGTTTGAAGTCTTACAGTGGAAAACAACGAAATTTATGGAAACGTTACTTTACAATAACATTCGTCGATTCCAGCTCAATATAAAATGCCTTCTGGACATAAATTTATTCTTACACTATTACTATTATTCTTACAACAACGCTAAACACTTATTTTCAGTCTCAGTCCTTGTTGTGGTATTTTCAAAATTCCACATCAGTACTATATTCGCCATACACGAAAATGCAGTTACACAAGTCACAGTACTTGAAATTTCTACTTCAAAATTTAACATTTTATTCTCCAATATACTTATTATCCAAAATTGCCGAAAGGAAAATCGATTTCCTTTTCTTTTTAAGTTTCACGGAGGAATACCACTTTAAATTCATAACTTGAACGCAAGTAATTTATAATTGAAAAATCACAGAGAAACATACACTATCGACATACATTTTTAAACGAGCCATGATTATTAATAACAATTGGTGAAATTTAGTAAAAATAGTATCCTGTGTATAAAATGTTCAAGAGCCTGTAGGTACTTTTTAATTGCAGCAGATAATAATACAGGCAATTCCTCACTTGCAGTAACGATAAATCTTTAAAAAGCGACCACGAATGAGCGATCGTTGCCTGAAGAAAAAGAAATTCCGCTGGTCATTAATGTCTGAGTAGGAACTTCCTTTTCCGGCAGTCGTTATCGTCGTTCGAAGGTCGACTTTCAGCATTTCTTTTGCCGGTGCATCGTTACGCTGGTTGCGTCCAATGACGTCAGTGCTTCGGATAGAGGTATATTTCATTTTTCATCTAACGCAGATTTATCCGACAATGTACCTATCCAAGCTGGCAATAACATTTAAATAATGAAATTCCAAGCAATTTGTCAAAGAACGCGCGAGCTTCTTTCGCGATAATTTTGCACTATACGTTTCAAAGGAACACTATTGTATCAGGTTTGTGATATCAGATGATAATTTAATTTCAAAAGACTCAATATTAGGCTATTAATTATGTTATCATATTTTTTGTTCATTTGTTATACATTTTTAAAAAATTCTGTTTTTTTTATAAATATTAGAGAGTGTGTCACAAATCATCGAATCAGTTTTAAAAGTATTCGATAATTAAGGGAATAATATTTATTTATTACGTAAACTGTTGTTTCTCCGTTTTCGTTTGAGCATTTTGATACTTCAAGTGTATTCATTTTTGAAGCACTAATAAAACCTGTTAACAAAATATTTTTAAGTACATTCGAAGTATTTGAAAATTCCATCTATTTAAAATTCATGTATTAGTATAATATTTCGCGTAATTATCCAGAAATAATGAATTCTCTTTATGGTACAGTTAATTTTTCAAAATTTGGAGATGAAAACTTTTAGCATCAAATTACACAAAAATCCAATTATATGAAGTACTGTTATTGTTTTATAAAATCATGTGTGGAATATGATTTATAATTAAAAAATATCAATTCACACAATATTAAAAAAATTATCAGGAAGAAAGGGAATTATAGCTGCTCTCTTCCCCTATCAATTTCAAATAGGGTGCAAATACTAGTATCCTTAAAACTTCCTACTGAATTAACGAATTTTCCTCTTTCTCGCATCGATCTATTCAGAAATACTTTTTTCATTCAGCAAATTATAGAACTGCCTTTTTTTCCCAACAGTCTGCAATTATCTGTACTGACTAAATCAAATCTTCAAAAATTTCAAATAAAAAATAAATCAAAGTTGCATATTCTTACAAAAAGGATAAAAAAAATTGAACAATTATGATTAAATAATTACTTTAATATAAATCGATTGTGTTGTCAGTTAGTATCAGGAGGCTTTTGCAAATTTTCCTTCCATTAATTAGTCCTTCCTGATATATTTATATTTAATTGCTAAACTGCAGATTTTTATACAAATTCATATTTTGAAGAACAGTAAAAGAAGTGGAACATCGATAGAAAATTATTTCACTTATCAACTATTACGAAAAACACTGTAATTTAGAAATTTGTATACTTTTTTTATATTACGTGCATTCTGTGGAATTTTGCACATTTAAATTTCATACAAATGTTTAAAAATTCACAAACTAGATGTAACACTTAAGTATATATGAATAATATATTTATTACGTGCTATGAAATCAATTAAACTGAACACAAACAACCAGCTATTATAAGAAAACACTGTAATTTGGATATTTTGTATGTTGTTTCATATTACGTGCATTTGGTGTAAATTTGTACCTTTAAATTTCCTATAAATGACCAAAAATCCGCAGCTTACTGATTACAGCTGTTAACAACAATTACCCTACTTTAGACAGTTATAGTGTCCAAGATTAATTAGGAACTGGCGACACTAAACTGATATTATATATTTAAAAAAAAAAGTTGTTGCTATCAGACGAAATCAAGGAGTAGGACAAAGCAGATGAGAGTATATCGTTCTTGATATCGGATCAGACAATTTCCAGAATTCTAGAAGCAATCGATATTTCTCATAAGAATAAATTTCTTTGCAAGGACTATCAACGTTGAATGTATACCTAATTCCACCAAACCCATCAGTTTAGGGGATATTTGGAAAATGTGCTTTTATATCTAATTTAAAAAAAATACTATTTATGAATAATCAAGAGCAACATTTAATGTATGAAATAATTTATTTTTAACTAGAAAGTATATAAGAACATACATTTTAATTGAGATACTCATTATTAAAGTAATTTTCCTTTATAATCCAACTATGGAAAACATTTTTATTTAGAATATACACTTTCCACAAAGATATTTCGTGCATTCAAGACAAATTGAATTCGTTCTGTGCAATCTGTTGAGCTACATTTCTATTGCTGCGTAGAAATTTTTCAATGACAAATAGAGATTAAAATCTTTGAGATAAATAACGCTAAATTTTTATATACTTGAATGAAAAGATATTGGAGTATACTTTTTAGTCTGAAGCTCATTTTATTGACCCGTCTATATGTATTGTACTTATAGGTAGATAATTAAAAAACATTTGAAAGGAAATAAATAAAGGAATATAACAATTGTTCCATTTTATCAAAGATTATTATAAATTCCCACAGTTATACCCATACGATGTTAATAATTTTGAAGACAAATATTTGAATCGCGTCATTTTGACGAGCTTAATAGTTCTAGTGTGAACATGTTCCGAGTAGAAAGAAGTATTCCAATCAACGTGACGAATCCTCATTTTCTAAAATCCATAGAATTCATGTTTACTCAATTCTTATTGTGTAATCGAGGCCTCCATATCGAAGATAGAGGAGCACAACGAGGAAAAAGTACAGCGAGCTTATTGACGTGGTGCGCAAAGTCGCGGCATGTACAGTCCGGCAGTTGCTAGTATTCGATGTCCCTTGTTAGGTCTTTGAAATTTTTCCTGCTCTCCTACAGTACATTCTCTTCGTCCAAGCGAGTTATTTACATGTAACAACATTATCTTTCCTCGGATGGTCGACGTTTGATCGTTCTTCTATTTCCGCCGTAGCCAAAGGAACGTGAAATTTGCGGCAACCATGCGGAAACGTGGCTTGTTCACGAAAACACTGTGTAAGAGAGAGGAAAAGTGTATCGCGTATAACGCGGCTACCAGACTAACAAGGTAATCTACTCATCTCGCTGAAAGACTCAACGTGCCTTTCAGCTTAATTGTTTCCCGGGCTAGGGGACTCTAGTGCTAATACTATTAGCTCCTTATAGTCCTGGCAATTAGAAGGCAGCTCTCCCATTCGGACGATAAGGATACACGGTCCATTTGAACGGACAAGGGTCGGTGGGTAGATGTCAGAGAAAATTAGCGTGTCTCTTTTTTGTGCCAATTTTACGAAGCAAAGTTCATTTTTAAATTGATCAGAGTGCTCTGGTTAATTAAGGATGTAGAACTCTATGGATGTTAGGACGTGGATAGGTAAAAATTTGTCACATGTGTTATCATTATTGGTCGAACGCGGTACCGTTTGCGAATTGAATCATTTAGCATCGCATAATGAAAGAATTAGTGCTCCCTAGTAGCGCAAAATATTGAATACATATTCATCTAATATTAAAAAGAGATTGAATCTCTTTTTCATACGTAAATATACATAGAATTTTTATTATAGATTCAGAAAGAAATATCTTTTTTCGAATATTTATAAAATATTTATTTTATGTCACGGAAAGATATTTATTTTCTAATATAAAATATTATTTTTGGAAACAAAATATTTTTTCTAAGTGAAATGTAAATATTCATTTAATACTAGAAAAAAAATATCTTCTTCCGAATGTACAAAAAGTATTTAATTTATATTAGATATGAAATATTCATTTGTACTCTCTTTTCAATATATCGATTGAAAAGTATAGATTGTGAATCACTGCGTGACAAAATAATAATTAATAATCGACTGTTTACGTATTACAATAAAATGTGTTTGTTTATTTAACAAATATGCTGTATGTTTCTAAATTTATGTATAATAGAAGTATTTAGAAAAATATATTTGTATTCTCTTCTTTTATTGATAATGTACTATTCTTCGTTAGAAAAAAAGGATTTTCACTTTTAGTCAAAACATTATTTTTCTAATAAAATTTTATCTCTTCTGATTATACCATGTTTGTTATGATTTGAATCCTTTATAAGTTTAAAAAGTGATACCCGTAATAACAAATTTATATGGTTCATTGAGAAAATACGTTATTCAGTAATCGATATAGAAAGGGTTTTTCCGTCACAATTTTGTCTTGTAAACGAACAAACAACACAATACTACATACGAATCCAATTACTCCAACTAGAAATCAGAAATATATATTTTTATCGACTGATTAATGATATTAGTAGGCTAAACATTAATTGTAGGAACTACGCATAAGCACAATTGTTAGAAAATAAAATTTATTTATATAAATGTGTGTATGTGTGTGTGTGTATTATTAGACAGTGTTAATGTTATTGATTTAACCCTTTAGGCTCCGAGTAATTTTTCCATGCGATCGATTTGTCAACATTAACATATTTTTGCAACGAAACTTCGGAAAATCGAAGGTTTCGCTTTAGAAAGAAAAAATTATACACGTTCGTGAATTTATTTACTTTTATTTGTGTCGTTAATCTGCTTTGTTTCGATATGAATGAAATCTGAATTATGGTGCTTATTATGAATGTCTCTGTAGCGGCGCCAGCGAAGTGCAAAGGGTTAATATACTATTTTCCTTAAGCGTCTGCAATTCTCCCCATGTTCCTCTACAGCAATAAACAAACAAGATATGATATATAAAATATAGATAAATGAATATGTAATTTTCAAGTTATATGGCGCCGTAGAGGGCGAAGTAACTTTCTTTTTAACTATACTTCAAAGAAACGTACAGTCATAAAAATGAAAAAAAGATTACTAGTTTGCGTTTGATCTACTGTTCCTCGATAAGAATAAAGAATGCATTACCATGATAAATAAATGTGTACGAAACTCAATCCATTAATTAAAATGGACAGAATCATTGTGGTTATCAAATGCATACATATTCATAATCGATTGTATCAGCGCGCGTTGCAAATGCAAATTAAAAAAGTGCGTGTTTGCATGGTGGTAAATTTAAGGTAGCACGTCGTAAAGGGTGCAAGAAGTGTGACTAAAAAAGTTGCACGTGTACAGTTGAGCGATATGCGATCTGTTCTCTTTAAGCAATTTCAAACCGGCATTTAGTATGCTTTGTTACAGACCTTCGGAACACTTAGGTACAATTATTTTTACAATTTAACGCTTTGCTACTTGCAGCAAAGAAAATAGATTTCACGGGGAAATATTTTCAAGCAATTTCGAAAATAGACAACACAACATGGCAGATAAACAGTAAAAGATTGATTAGTTTTCTGTGAATAATTATTTGTAAATTAAAAATCTCGCTTGAATGAATTTTGTGTAACAATCAATCACTTTTTTTTCCTTGTACATTAGAAATGTTGGATTGCAACAAAACAGTATGTCCTCCATTCCGAGGTAATTATTAATAAATTATTTTCAACGTGAGTGAAAGCTGACAGTCGCAGTATTAATCTTTGTCCTTTCGTCTTGTAGGAAGTTATAATAAGTCAGATGACCTCGTACTTTCAGTAGACATTGTACATGTATATATATACTCTTTGATGAACTTTAAGAAATATGTTTCTACTGCAATTATAATTTAAGCTGTACTGTTACGTACTTAAGGCCACTTTATCAATGTTATTACCTTTCTTCAAGGAACTATAAACTTACACCGTCTCGTCAATTTTAGGTCACTGGAGATAAAAATACGTATGGAACGAGAACTCCCTTTCGAATTGTATTAAATTGATAAACTTATCTATGTTATGCACTAATCCTAATTATAACAAATGTAAAAATCTGACTGGGTTAACACAAAGTATACTTAAAATTAAAAAGAAATAAACTTGCTGATATTTTCAAGTGTTTCGTGAAAGTATGATTATCAGACTGCAGATTTTTGTGCATTTATAGGAAATTTAAAAGCACAAAATTGCACAGAATTCACGTAATATGGAAAAGTATAGAAAATATCCAAATTATAGTGCTTTTTGTAATTACTACTTCTCTGATTATATTCCCAAAAATATGAATTTGCGTAAAAATCCACAGTCTAATGATTAGAAAGGATACGTAATACTTAATAATTCATTTATGATCATCTATCACACTTAAAATAACAATGATCCCATAATTATCTTATCAAACTGCATATTCTTAAATTTGGAATATATATTTTGCCTATATCTTCGTCCAAAACTTTTTCATCGGTCATTTTACATGCTGTTTCTCGATATTTCATATATTTGGTAATTAACTATTTTATCTTAATTCTTAACTTAATAAAGTATTTTATTTTAATTGTTAACTTTTCATTAACTATTAACTCACTCTCCGATTATCACTTATTTTGGTCCACGCAAAATTTTGTTTAATGAAAGAATATTTAATCTATTAGAAGCTTGCAAAAACTAATTAGAACAATTCGTCGTTGAAAAGAATTAAAAGTTTATGGAGAAAGGGATTATGAAGCTGTCTGATAGGTGGTGAAAAGTAATCGATGGAAATAATGCATATATTATAGAATAAAATATTATTCTAAAGTAATATAATAGAATTTATTTTTCATTAATGTTCTGACGTTTAATATTACTCAAATTTCGCTACGAATTTTCCAAACGACCCAATAATATATATCTCGTTTCTGTTTTACCATTATTTTTTCTTTCTCGGAAATAAAATTTCAAATGTAGAAAATTATATTTCTTTTCCAAGGTAGTATAACTACGAGAAGAAACTAATACAGATAACGAATAGACTTTCAAAAGGCACATGAGAACGTAATCTTTCAAAATATATACGATTTTCATGTTTCCATTTAATTTTTTTTCATTGTATAATAATATATTTAAATCCTGTCTATCGAAAATCAGTACGAACTTTCTGGTTTCACTACTCTTTCCTAATAATTGTATACACACGTTTATGATACCTCAGGACTTACAGAATGATGCCCCGTTAATATTTTAGTTACAAATTTGGCACTTTTTTTTAGCATTCTCCTTTGTACCTAGAATGGTATCGATAGTATCGACATAGTATCAATCCCATCTTATTCTTATTTCTCACTCTATTCCCAACTGTCATTTGCGTCACTTGCACTTCGTTTTGCCCGCGGCAATGCCCGCGGGCAATGAAGAGGACTCTTGCTCTTATAACGTCTGTCTGAGCAACTCTGCTCTAGATCCAACAGTCTTATTCAGATCGTACGATGCATCTTTAACGATTATATCGTTCCGTCATAATAGGGTCACGTTTTCACAAGGACGATCCATGAGTTTCTCAAGAGCACCGCTCGTACATTGGAACCTGTCCAGTTTTGAGTTACTCTTCGGTTGGCGAAGCGATTGTTTCAAGTTCCATTAACAGGCTGGAACCGGATACCACACAATCGAAATATCTCTGTTGGAATTAGGAATCATCGAGGTAGTTGCAGTTTCGGAGACTTAATCCGTAGGATGTCGTTTGATCACCGCCACGGAATATTAGCAGGATTCTTCAAGCAGAAACAAACGTCCGGCATACGAATTAATTACCACGAATCCTTCTTAATTAGTCCGCCTCCGAAAGGGAACTTCAAACTTCTCAAACTCAGGCTTATACTTGAAGTTTGCTTAGCTCTGCGGTTGCCCTTACTGCTAGAACAATTGATGCAAATGTACCGGCATGCTTACACTCTTCGCGGGTGGTTCAACTCTGGCTGATTATCGCGAGATTGGTGGTCTTGCGATATTGAAAAAAATCGCTATTCTTCTTCACTCGTAGTGTTATTTTATAGACGATTATTGCATCTTGAATTTCTCCTTTGTTGGATAATCATTGTTTCCTTGTGCTGAGCAGTGTATTATTTGGGATTCTTGGGATTTTAGGAGATTCCTACTTTGTCGTTTCGATTGAAAGATTAAAATTGAGAGATTTCGAACCACAACGAACAACGACTTATGTGAAAATAAAATCTTCAATTTTCCATATATATATATATGTATTATAAACATTGAAATTAACTATAAAATGGACTTTGGTATTTTTGCTTACATGCATTAGTTAGAAAGTTATCATCGTTTGAATTACTATTTTCAATTTTTTGCTCTGTTCACTTCTCACTTTAGGTTCTTTTTTCATAATTTTCTCATCATTTTTGCAGGTAGAAATTGTGTTTTTACAGTTCCTTGGATCCTATAGAAGATGTTCTAGAAACATTTATGGTCTTTAAGACACTAGAAATTTTCCCATTTCTTAATATCCACATTTATTAAAACTGCTTCGAGTTGCTACTTCCCTATAACGAAAAACCTCTCCAGTGTAAAGAGTTAAACTAGAAAATTCTTCTTCAACTTCAGCATACAAATAAAAATTCGCCAACAACAAACGCTAGTGTTTCCAAGAATTATAATTTTTATTTTTGAAAATTGTAGAAAATAAAAAAGAATATTAAAAGTAATATATAATCGAACAATAATATTGATGTCAATTTCCACGATCAACGAGTTCTTGACCATTGGAGAAAAAAGAAAAGTAAAGGGAAATTCCAATTTGCCTTACAATACAAGAGTCGTTATTACTCGTTAGAGGGTTAATCGTGCGCCGCAGCTCGAGCTGAACAGCCATCGACACCGATCGTTATTAATTTATGCGGACAAGGCGAGTTTCTAATCTGTCCCTCGGCCGGAGGCGCGTTTACAGCCTAGATTTAATCTGCATTGGGTTTAATTAAAATCAAGCAGCTCCACGGTAGCGCGGCCTCGTTGACAATTGCATGCAGATTGGATTAAGCTTTGGAATTAGAACGGGAGTTGGATTCACGCTCGGTGCGAATCTGCTGCCCGTTTGTCCACATTAATATTCGAATTTCTGGAAATAGAGCGATCCACGATAAGGTATAGGGTGTGAGTGAGTGAGAGAAAGAGAAAGAGAGAGGGAGAGAGGGAGAGAGAGAGAGAGAGCACACAATGCTCGATACACTGATAACGAGGGAATTATCTGCGGTGAAATCTAATGTTGTTAACGTTGTAGTGCGCTGTGTCAGCCGTGAAATTATTGGTTTAATCAGGAATATGCTTCTTTCGAATTTGGAAAAGAATCGAAGAACCTTTGTATTTGTTTATTTGTTTTCCTTTTCAAGCAGATAATTCTCGTTTCTTCACTTCTAATGAAGAATTAGTGGAGGCTATTTTCAGAGGTTTGTTTTTAGCGAAATTAATGGTTTTTTTTTTTCTTTTTAACAATCTAACTTTTGCACTCGAGAGGAGACTCCCAGTCGCCACTTGGTTCGATACAGCAACTTGAATTAGAATTAACCAGTTAAGTGTGTTTGACGACTATATCCGTCATGGAGATGTGGCAGAATTTTGTGTCATGACGACTCTATATCCGTCATGCGTAAAATTTTGTTACAATTTGATATTTAAATTGTAATTTTGGCGAAAACATTATCTATGGTATAACGTTAAAATTTGTTAACTTTCCTTTCAACTGGAAACCCACTTAAACATCTCAATAATACTTTCTTACTCAGATCTCCATAGAGAAGTGTGATGATAGTAATTACGTTTTCAAGCAATGTATTTCTGCAATTATATGTATTCAAATTACGGGTTAGTTTTAACCACTACACGCTACATCATTAAAACTTCTCTTTCGCGAATTTTACTTTAGTATTTTAAGGACTTATACTAGAAATCACAAACATTGAATAAAATATGAAAAATAGAGTTTCAATTTTTGCGATCGTTACAGTGATTTCCCTCGTTATTTTCTTGAAATTGTATGTTATTCCTGAGACTGAGAAAATGCAATGGTTCATACCTATTGTGTTATAATTGATGAAATAGGGTCAGTTTAAAAATGGAGTAAAGAGAACTGATGGTCTTAAATTATTCGAAAACTATGAGAACGGGAGATCAGGTGGAAGTAAAAAGTCACGTGAGATTAAAAGGGAATACGTATTAATGGAAGTGGCAAGAGTGATTTCATGAAGGTTTAATAAGCCTGATGAAAGGGTAATTTTCCTTCTTGTGATTTTGCAATGTGTCACAGAGTGACACGATGAAATATTCGGATATTAAACGAAACATTATTCGATGCTTCGTGAACACTGAAGAAGGACATTTTTTTAATATTTCATTTTATTCTACGATATTTCTAATCAAATTATTTATATCGTATTTTAATTATACTCCTTCTGCGGTACATTACGAAGAATTATGTATCAATTTTTCATTTATTAATAGAATATACGAAGAGAAATTTCTGTATTTTGAGTAAAATAATTATAACTAATTTATATTATTACACGCCTTTTAACCTGGGAACTGGTAACTCTGTTTTTCCACAGAAATTAAATCCCTCTGGATTGTAATTGATAGACTGCAGATTTTTATGCAAATCCATATTTTTGAGAATACATTAAAAGAAGGTAGAATTTCAGTAGAAAATTATTTCACCCAGCAGATATTATAAAAAGCACTATAATTTGGATATTTTATGTATTTTCACATATTATGTGCACTCTGTGCAATTTTGTGTCTTTAAATTATTTATAAATACATAAAAAATTCCGCAGTCTTATAATTAAAGGTAAGCGAATATCATAACTAGTTATTTCATTTTGGTAAAATTGAAAATGAATAATCTTGCAGTACATAAATTACTAAGTATTGAATCGTGGATTAAGTATCGGTGAATCAATGACGAAACTGACTCATGGTCTCCGCTTAACACGTTGACATTGTAAAAATTCTTTAAATGCGATTTTATCGAAAGCAAATATTAGAATAACTTATAACTCATCAAGACGTTACTATTTATACAAAAATAAATCTGTAATTTTCGATAAAATTGGAAAAAGTGGTCTCTGCTTGTCACTCCGAAGCGCGCTATTTTTGTCAATAGCCAAATCACGTATCGTTCAATATTCTGTTTATTTAGAATGAGTTTACAAATGAAAATATGAAGTATAATTTTAAACATTTACTTTATTAATGCAGAAATGATTGAAAACTGTTCTCAACTGTTCTCTGACAATTATTGAACGAAATTGTACTATCGATGCTGGAGCAACCTGTACAATACGTTTCAGGACATTTTAAAAAAGAATTCTCTATCAGGTTACCATTCGCAAAGTAAACCTCCGAGTTTCTCGCTGAAATTTCGAACCGTTTTCTCTCTTGTCAGCGCTAGACAGACGACAAATATCGGTGCACGTAAAAATTCATTAGGATTTGTTGTTCCTCCTTTCTTTACCAACTTTGTTCTGCTCGACTGGTTGGCCGCTGATATCTGCTGAATAGCAGATGGCCCAGTATTACCACTTTGTTGGCGAACATCGATTCTTCTTCGTGCTTACTAGAGCGACCGGCCTTCTTCTCTCCTATTTTCCTCGCGTCAGAACTTTTCACATCCCCCGCATATTTTCCTCTCTTCTTTGCCAAGCACATGGAAAAGCAATGTCGCTTTCTTGCCGAGTAATCCATCCTGATTCTCTATATTGCTTCAGATCCGCAAACTTTGCTCTTTCATTACTATCGCCTGCATTAGCTGATCTTTGCACGCATTTCGAAACGTTTAAAAATTCTATTCGATTCGTTGTGGCGTTCAGCTAAATCTCTCGCCCAAAAACCACTGGTCATAAATCTGTTAAGATTCTATTTCTGTTATTTATAACGTGATAGTTTACTCTGTTAAAAGTTTCTACTTTTTAGGTTAATAACACGGGAAAGTTTGAAATTCTGTTTTTGCAAAGATTATTCGAAGTACTTGTAACTGGAATTTACGGTAATTCCTCATAGGGAATCTGTTTAAGTTAATTTCACAAGAGTAGGAAGAATGAAAACAATGTTCCAGGTGTGTAATATATTCGTCGAAATTAGTTTGAAGAAATTTTATGAACCGAGTTCCCACTTGCGAGCCGTTAAAGAAATTCAATAAAACCGTATCCTCTTTAAAGCGTACGTGTCTTTATGAGGACATTCGGTAAGAAAGTTCTGAAAGAAGCAAGATAAATCATCGTTAACCTCTCTTAAAGCCGTTGCTCGCCCAAAGGGAATCATACACCGTGTCTGATGGGATTACAGAGGATCATAAGCTTCTTTCAAACAATCAGTCAATAAATTCAAGTAGGTGTCATTTACAACTGTTCGAAACGAAGACCATGAACGTAAGCAATGTGTTGCTCGTCCAGTAAAACAACTTTCTTTACACCTTACGCGTGCTTTTCTTACATGAAAGTTGTTCACACTATGTTTCTTTGAATTCTTCTTTGAATTTTAAATTTTACATTTAAATCGAGAAAATGAGTAATTGATAAAAGGAAATTTTATTAAGAAGCTAAAATACAGAATCTACTGTAAATTATTAAAGTCTTGAGGCTAAAATGAAAGATAAAACAGAATCCCAGTTAACTCTTTGTCTTGTGATTTTTTTTTAGCAATTATATTTTTTAATGGTACGTATACTCTTCGTCAATGCTATTTAATAATCCTCAGACTTATAAATTAAAAGTAAAGTTAGAGATAAAATTGAAATTTATTACGAAGGTAACTCTCGTTTGTTACATTTTAATTAGAATCTACGTTACGACTCGTTATTATAAGAGAGGGAGTTAACAAATAGAAAGAAGCAAGGAAAAAGTGGAAGCAATAGTTCGTTAATAATTTCAGTTTAAAAGTTAAAGGATGGACTTGGTTTACAATAAAATTAGCTTCACTTATTCTTCCACTTTCTTTACACATTCTTTTATTTTCCTTAATTTAGTATTCTACCATCTTCAACCACTTTTCTACCACTTATGTCACCATGAAATCTCTTCTTTTCATTGTACAATAATCAATTGTCTCTATACATTCTTCCATTCCTTCCATTTCCTTTTATATTATTTAATTTTATGGTTTACTATTCTCAACAATTTTTCTACCACATTTTCCATTGTGCACTCTCTTCTTTTCATTCTAGAAAAATTAAATATTTCCACTAATTCTTCCATTATTCTCTTTGTGCTTTCCTTTATTTTAATTAATTTTATATTCTACCATCTTCAGCTGTAGTACTTCTTTCAACGTGCAATCTTTTCTTTCCATGTCAAACAATGAAATGTCGTTTACTTATTCTTCCATTCTTTTCACATATTTTTTCGTTTTACTTAAGCTTTCTCAACCATTGTACTATCACTTCTTTCTACATGCAGTCTCTTCTTTCCATTCTAAAATAATCAGATATCTTCACTTATTCTTCTATTCTTTTCACACATCCCTTTATTTTACTAAATTTTATACTCTATCATTCTGAACCATTATACTATCATTTCTTTCAATGTGCAATTTCTTCTTTTCTTCAGCTATCTTTACTCATTCTTCCACTTTCTTCATGCATTCCTTTATTTTACTTACTTTTACACTCTATCATTCTCATTTATTTTTCTACCACTCCTTCCAACCTGCAGCCTCCTCTTTTCATTCTAAAACAATCATCTAACAGGTGTTCTATCTCTCCTCTACATTATAACAGATTTTACATATTTGCTCATTATCTTTTATCCAATCTCTATTGCAATTTTCGAAGAAGTAGAATAAGTAATATTTCATCGTATCCTGGAAGATATTTCACTTGGTCTGCGTAAACATATGAATATTCCTCTGTCAAAGAGACATGGAAAGTTTCTTCCGATAATCTGACTTAATATCTGCAGTTCACCGTAATTCGTACAATTATCAGAGATATGAGCCAGGATCGTTTGCCCTGCTTTGAGCCGCAGGGGGGCGGAGGGTAGCACTCGAAAATCGCGTTAGGGCAGCTTCAACTTCCGTTCGTCGAACCTAACCTTCTGTAAATCCCTGGAAATTTCGACTCGTTTACCTCTCACGAGAATAGTTTCGTCGGATTCGTGGCTGGAACGGTTATTATCCGTCTCTGGTTACCGAGTTTTCGTGAATTTTCCCGACAACCGTGCGCGTTTGACTCAGGTTGCAACTTTCTCTCGTTGACCTCCACGATCCCGTTTTCATCTTCTGTTTTAACCCAATTTCTGCATTTCGTCAGAAAAGATTTCAAAGCCATAAAATGGCTATTTATTATTAGGTTAAGATTATTTACAGTTCGCGTTGATCTTACGATTGTTAGGCAAAGAATACAATGGAATATTTTCCACTCCTGATCTTGAAATGCACTTCAAGTGTCTTTAGAAGTGAAAGATGTGATCAATTTGCCTGAGTAATATCCGAATTTATTGCTGATACTAGAAAATAATCTGAATTCATAATATTATGTCCCAAATATTTATTATATCCTAAAAAACGATGGTATTATTTAATACTGTACCTGTATACATATCTACACCCTCTATGTGAATATTAACACTAGGTTTACAGGATTTTCTTGAATGTATAAGGAACTGAATTATTCCTTGAAGAAATCGATTTATTAGAGGCAACTTAATTGTATCAGGTTGTAACATATAAAATGTCCGACTCTGTTGTATCAATGTTCCAAACCTTATTTCTTCAGTAAGTATTTATATCTTTGGGGGTGTTTCAAGTACCTCAAGAGTAGACATCCTTTCATTAGATTCAGTCTTCATTTGGTTTGTTTCCGTTACTAACCTTGCTGTCTAACATGAATCAACGTGATTTTCGCGTACATTTTTTACACGAGCGGAAAAGTAGTCATAATGTAGCAACTGTTGCATCACAATGTAAGCGTGACGAACCTTCGATCTGGCGGATTATCGTTATAAAAGTAATTAGTAGCATTTGACTGAGATACCATACCTATGTATATCCCCTATAGAGAGATCGAGAGCGAAGCTAGTTTATTATTAAGCAAGCATGAGGATTTTCCGGATCCCCCAAAAAATATAATTTTCAATAACAAACCCTTCCCTTAGAGGGACCGATATTTCATTTTCAAACCTCAGACTCACTCCACACACAGTAAGCTAACCAATAGCAAGGGGAACTTAGCCTATAAAAGCTAAAATGCAAAGCTTCCAAAAAAGATTGTTACTAGTATTTTCACAAAAGACGTTCGTTAGAATTACACATGATTTTAGTAAAATATCTTAGTCTAGTCAATCTTCGTTAGCAAATAAATTATTTTATATTACTTTAACAAGTTTAAATATTTTGTTCACTAAATTTCACATCGAGTGTAACGCGAAGTGTGAAATATATCGCGTAACGGTTCGGCAATTAAGTACGAGCATTACGCGACCTGAACAGCAACAGTTACTCGAAATGCTGCATTAGGTTAATGACACAGTTAACCAACGTCCAGTGTGTCTATGGTTCCAAACATTCGAAACTGAAGATGAAAGCCTCATTATTGAAGCACGTGGAAGACCAGAGCCTGCCTGTTCGAATAAAATATACTTTTCGAATGATAGAAGTACATTGCACATTGATTAAATTTTCAATTACATAGAAATTATGTTTAATTATGTAAATTTTATCGAGGATGTTACGGTTGAATATCATTGTTTGATGAATATCGAAGAAGTGATAGAGGTTTCATTGTAGGGAAGAATTTTAAAACCCCGATGGATTTAGAGGAAGCTTTAATCAAGATATGAAAAGGAGAAAGAAGAGGGAGTTACGATCATAGAATCACTCAGTGTTAAAGCAACCATGCTTTTTCACTCATGCATTCAGGTAATTTACATAGATTAAGACACGTGAACTGACTATTACACACAAGAAATGCAATTAGGAATGCTTGTTACATCCATTGTAGTTTTGCATTGATCAACTGCCACCTGTTTTTAAATCTTGTGAGAATTGTTCATTGTTAAAGAGTAGGTGTATCCAACGACATGATAATTACTTAAAATAGCGATGAGATAAGTTCAGTTAAAGCATCATTTATTAATAAATACCGATTTGCATATCTATTTATAATAATATCTAAAATAGCAAATAATGTAAATCTAATAATAACAATATTAATTACTATTGTTCAATTATTAAATTAAATTAAATTATATTATCAATTTATTAGCATAAGGAGAATCAGAAACTTAGATTAAATATTTTTAATAGAAGAATGTATTTTCATAAATCGAACTTAAATTTATTGCACTAATCTGACACGCTGAAATTTTTCTATTATTGTTAAAATACGAAATGAAATAAAATTACCAGCACAAGGAGAATTAGAATTTTAAATTAAACACTTTTAATAAAAGAATTTAAATGACATAAACAGAATTGTAATCAATTGCACTTTTCTGTCATACTGAAGTATTTTTGTTCTTATTAAATTATGAAATTTAATTAAATTACCAGTAGGAAGAGAATTGAAATTTCGGAAATTAAATATTTTTAATAAAAGAATTTATCTTCATACGTAGAATTTAAATCTATTGCAATAATGTACCATACTAAAATTTTCTTATTACTGTTAAATTTTCAAATAAAATAAAGTGACCAGCATAAGGAGAATCAGAATTTTAAATTAACTATTTTTAATAAAAGAATTTATCTGCACACACTAAAATTTTTTAATAAAAAATGTTATTTTCTTATCTTTTATTACTAAAGATATTTTTAAAAATGAATGATCAACCGGAGAGAGACAGTTTAATCGTTCTAATGAATGATTAAATTAGGAAGTGAATAATTAAAATGTTGTTAATTTACATGATGGAGTTTTCCACATTTTAACAAATGTAACAATGAATACACTTATTTACCCACAAATGTCGCGATTAAGTTTTAAAATAAAAGAGAATATAAATTAATAATTTCAAACAGTTCAACATTCCAGACATTTTTCAGTTTAACTAGTGGAAGTGGTTTGCACAAACAGTTTCAATTGATGACAAACTGCTCATCACTGATACAAATAGCTTAACATTTTACATTCGTTGAAAATTAATCAAATTTCATGATAATTCATTTAAAAAATAAAAATAAATATATATAATTCAACAACTGATTCGATCATCGTATATTACCCAATTGAAAATAATCCTCGCGTATGATACCACTCAAACACGCGGAAAAAGTATCAAATCGAAGTGAACTCTAACTCAGAGCCATCCATCAAATCAAATTCACCCTCAATTTCAAGCCAACCCATTTAAACTTCTCAACACGAGTCGAATGTGGGCATTATTAGAAGCTACCCTTGAAATTGACTTAACGAACCCTTTCTAGGCATGACAGTGGCGAAATGACACACGATGAAAGTGGAAATCTGATGGACAGCTTTAATTACGATCGATGCTGTTCCACACGCGTGTGTGCGAACGCGACCAGCAAGTTTGTACACGAAACTGCCGCGGCGTCGAACGAATTAGCATAACGATCCTTCCGGCGTCATGCATTTTTCATACGTTCGTCCAGCGGTAACGAGTGCACGAAT
This sequence comes from Anthophora plumipes, assembly GCA_951804975.1. Classification (NCBI taxonomy): domain Eukaryota; kingdom Metazoa; phylum Arthropoda; class Insecta; order Hymenoptera; family Apidae; genus Anthophora; species Anthophora plumipes. Next base: position 11,713,803 of record OX638120.1, read on the forward strand.
CCCTATTTTTTCTTTTTTTTTTTTTAACTCTTTTATCCCCTCCTCTTCCTCACTTCTGTTGCTGCCTTCTTTTTCCTTTTTGCTGTTTGTAAAATATAGTCGCTCGCGTGTACCACACATGCGACAAAATAATTTACGAAAATAAAAGCCTCTGGGTGCGTTCGCGCTTCTCGCGTATCGAGCCTCATTCTCTACGGTACTTGTTCCCGTGAGCATTTGCATGCCTTTGCCTGGTGATATTTAACGCCGTACGGCCTTTGATATCGATCCAAGGAAGTTTACTCCTGTCTGGCAAGTGTAAAACACGAAGTCATGGAGTTTCGAGATGGTATTTGCACACCTTTTTCTGTTTTCGAGGATTATAAATCGTGAGCGTTGAAAATTGACAGTGAAATGGAGGAGTTTGTTAAAGAATTGTGTAAAATGAATGAAAGTTGCGGTAGAAATGGGGAAATGTGTCTGCTATGATTAATAGACGTAAATGAAGTATGTTGCACCTTTTGTGAAAAGAGAAAAATATATTTTTTGCGAGTTGATAAGTGCTGTGTTGGATTTTTATGTGTTTTAGATGAAATGATTGATTTTCATGTTGTATAATGTATGTACATACACGAGTGACTCTACACGTTCAATTATTATTGAGTTGACGTCATATTCAATTTACATTGATTTGAATTCTCATCTAATTTACATTCGCATTGAAATAACATTGAGTTAAGTTTACACTCAATTTATATTCATTCACATTGAATCGAATTCATATTCAATTCAGACATAATTGACTTCAAATTCAATTCACATTGTGGTGAACACATGTTTCTATTCAATGTACATTTATTCATATTGAATCGAGTTCACAATGATTTCACATTGAGTTAAATGCATTTTTAATTCGCATTCATTCATGTTGAGTTGAATTCACATTCAATAGCTATTTAGTTCAATTCTCATTCAGTTCACATTGAGTTGAATTCGTGTTCGATTCACATTCATTCGCATTAAATTATATTCGTATTCAATTCACATTCATTTATATTAAGTTGAATTCACATTCAATTCACATTGAGTTGATTTTAAATTCAATTTACATCGAGTTGAATTCATATTGCTGCTCAATTTACATACATTCATATCGAATTGAATTCCCATTGATTTCACATTGAGATGATTTTAAATTCAATTTACCTTAAGCTGAATTCACGTTCTATTTACATTCGTTCACATTGAGTTGAATTCCTATTCAATTCATATTTCACATTGAGTTGAATTCACGTTCAATTTACATTGAGTTAAATCCCTATTCACTTTATATTCATATTGAATTCACATTGAATTAAATTCATATTTGATTCACATTCATTCATATTAAGTTGAATGCACATTCAATTCACATTGTGTTGAATTCATATTCCTGTGCATATAATTTACATTCGTTCATATCGAATTGAATTTACATTGAATTAAATGTACATTTAATTCACATTCATTCACATTGAGTTGAATTCACATTAAATTCGCTTTAAGTGAATAATTCATATTCAATCCACGTTAAGTTGTGTTCCCATATACTTTACACTATAAGTTGAATACAGATTCAATTCACATCCTTTCACATTGATTTTAAGTCTGCATAATCTATATTATACATATTAGTAGACAAGATGTTCCACATAAATTCTATTACGAAATTGAGGCGACTGTATTAAATAAAAGATTGAGCGTTTGAAATTGTATTTTCGAATGATTTCGCAATACTCGTGTAGCAACTTAAATGAAAATAATTAAAAACTTGTCAGCTTAATTTATGTAAGCGACAGTGACAACTAATTTCCAGAATTTCATCTAGAAATAGCCGTCGCTTGGCGATGTCGTTGACATCGAAAGTCTAGACAAACGTTACTCGACCTAAAAGCCTAATGCATACATCATTTCACAATTAGCGCCGATGTCATAATATCTCTTTTCGTACAAGTATTTCACACGATTTATCTCTTTTCTCCTCCGTCCGTCACAACCAAGAAACAAAGAAACGCCATTAAAGAAAAAAAGAATTTCTTCCTTGTGCTTAAAAAAGAAAAAAAAACAGAAGAGAACAAAAAATTCGGTTTTCTCATATTTCTTTGCTAGCACGCGGTGCCAAAGGCAGTGTTGTGGAGGGACAAGACAAACTCACGGTAATTACATGCTTCAGCAGCATTGCGAATGCATTGCAACGCGACACTTGCGCCCCTTATGTGGCATTAATTATATGGGGAGTTGTGTCACGTTTAACGTACGATTATTGCATTCCGCGTAGAAATGCCAGCAAGAATTAAGACGTGATCCCTTCCCCCTTCATGTACCACCGCTTACAGAAACGATCGATAGTTTCTGTAATTTCGAGCCAGCTTTATCTACGATCTTTGAAGAATTCTGCACTTCATTTCCGTTCCTCTTCGCCCTGCCATCGGTCGAGTTATTTTAACATGGTCGTCCGGGATTAACGACCCTTTAATTATTCAGCTTTAATTGCCGGTGCACTCCTTATTACTGATACGCATGCATTACGAGCGTTACAGGTATTATGCTCGCCTGGCTGATTCTCCAATTTGCCTTTTCACGCAACTTTCTTATCTAACTTATGCTGTAACCGCGACGCCGATCGAATACCGGTGTAATTCAACGTGGTAACGAGCGTCGTCTCCCCTCCTGCTGGTCATCGTAATTGATTTACTAACGTCCGTGAAGCTGGCAGATCTATGGTTAAAGATATATCTCCTACATTTTCCACATGCTATATATGTACAGTAGCTCACGAAGGTATTCTAACCCCCTTTAAAATGGAATAACTTTTTCAAAATTGAACTGAACGATTTGAAATTTTTTGAGAAGTTAGAAGGATTACTTTATTAGATGATGTGAACAAAAAAGATTTAAAAATTGTCGGAATAGTGAAGACATCGGTGAAAGTTGTTTTTACAACTTTTCTTATCTCAGTTTGTAATATAAAATTTGTAAATACGTTTTGTAGATTTGTAAATTGAAAATCGAAATTAATATGTGAAGATGAAGAGTGTTATGAAATTAATGTTATACTATCTATCCATCTTTACTCTTTCATTCCATCGAACATTACAAAATCTACGAAGAATACCCACATTGTCATCCCCCTTCCTTAAAATTACACGTTTGAGAAAAGGATAAACACATTTTTGACGCCTGCTGACCTGCACAGTGGTAATTCAAACCTCCTCTCACTGTATCGTCTAATTTTAAATCAATTGTCCCGTAGTTTCACGGACGAATTTGCATTCCTCCGTGGCTGCGGTTACCACACAAACAATGTTCCATTGTGCGGGCGCGCGTGGCTGGCGTTTTGCTTCGCGCGGGAACGCCACGTACACGAAGTGAACTCGAAATGACGGAATTGTTCGCACTTTATTTCCCATTCCATTATCTGGGAATCTGTGAAATCTCATGCATCATAAAAGAACGGCCGTCCGATGAAATTCGTCCTGCGGAGTCCATCTAGCTAGCGAAAGAGCTAGCCCCGCGAATAAAATCTTTCTCCTAGTCGGCTGGTTAACCTCGTTTCATTGATTTATCGAATTTTCTCGCGGACGATAGGACGATCGAATTCCTTCCCAATGTTCCACCGAATTATTTTCTTTTCTCCTCTACTTTCTACGTTTTCTGCTTTCTTTTTCTTTTTCTTCATTTTTTTTTTCTTTTTTAGTCTGAAAGCAAACGAGGTTTTACAGAACGAGAAGGAAAGTTCGTACGACACGGAGGATCGTTTTATTGCGTTAAATTACAATCGATCTTTCGAGCTCGATTCTATTCTGCACGATAGCCGCAGTTCATTGTGCAAATGAATTTCGGGCTATCCGCACGGTGAATTTGAAGGGAATTTATGATGTTAGAAGTTTTCGAAGTTTTACGATACAGTTGGTAGAGTAACGGATTATCTTCGGTTTACGAGACGATTTAATATTTGCCCTTTTCGAGGGATTTGAATTTTCATAGTTTAGTAATTTTAATAATTTTAATAGCGCATTTCTGAAGTCCAAATGCTTCATTGGTTTTCAATTTATCTTTGGCTCAATTGGCATATTATAATTAAACTGCGGATTTTTATCCGCATTTTTTGCGTTTTCTATTTTTTACAGCTAGGATTTGCAACGAAAAAATCGGAAAAAATTCCCTAAGATGTGCCTTCATGTGTGTAATATGTCAGATTTTTTTTCAGAAGTTTTGCGATTTATTAAATAGGGAAAATAGTCCAAAAACTGATAATTAGAATTTACCCTGTAACTACCCCCACGGTTGAGTTTGAGGGTTGAATCTTGGTGTCACATGTTTTCCTTTGGCAAGCTATCGAATGGTGTATCGCACTACCAAATCGGTTGGAGGGCACTTTTGACCCCCTTAACCTGCTAGACCCTTTATATTTTTGAAAATATAATAAAAAAATGTAGAACTTCGGTGAACAATTACTTCACCTACCAGGTACTATGAGAAGCACTATAATTTCGATATTTTGTATACTTTTTCGTATGATGTGCATTCTGTGCAATTTTGAACCGTTAAATTTCCAATACATTCTTAAAAATCTGCAATTTAATCATAATTTTATTCTTCGAAACAAAAAGTGACAACAATAGGACAACTTGAATAATCATATGTATAAAAGTTACCTTATTTCTCTACTTGGAACTTAATGGATTAATCATATATTAAATATTATCATTTTATATAATATATTCCTTATCAACTTTGCTACAATTTACTGGACACCCTGCATCTTTATTTCGAACCAAAACCAAAAAAACAAAAAAAGAAAAGAAAAAGGAAATGAACATACGAATACAAATTTGCCAAACGAATATAGTTATCGTGACAAGAGGCGAGCCTGCTATCGATTCTAGTTTCTCGACAGTTTTCTAAGGGCTTCTATACTTTCCCTTCGTTCTCCGTCTTCGTTTTCCCCTTTACGCGTGGATTATAATGTTGCGCGCTCGTATAATAGCTGCTTTAATAATCGTTCGTACACAGAGCGTTCCGTGTGCACATGGGTAGCTTATTTACATGTACCTTGTATAGACCGTGCGAGAAACACGTTTGAAACACAAGGAAGTTCCGCGGACGAAACGCGAACAGTGCGTGGCGCGGGTAGGCGAAAAATTCCTGGTAAAATGTAGGGGAAAAATGGCGCGGGCACGCGACCAGTCAAAGAAAGGCGTTTGTTGTAAGGAGAATATTCCACGGTGGAATTGTAATAGAGGGTGTGTGTAGACAGGCCTGGGAGGGATGTTCACAAAAGCTCACGTAGCCGAACTGTTCGCTGTGGAACCTAATGGAAGACGTGCGAGGTGTGAAAAATTTCGTGGAAAACCCTGCGGAGATGCTCCGAGATGAAATGTGGCTTTCATTTCATGGGTGCTTTCTTCCTTTTCTTTTTCCTTCTTTTTTTGTCGGCACAATTTTACTAATCGACTCGTAAATGCATTGCACTTTCAGCATATCTTTCAGGTGTTATATCGCGCGGTAGTAATTCGTTTGACGATATCTTTGCGACTGTTGTTTGAAGTATTTAATGGTCTCATAGATCGCTCAAATGTCCCGGAGGCATTCAAAATTAATTTGCTACTAAGACATATTGGGCAATGTGAATTTTTATACGTTCAACTTAATATTTTATTTACTGCCTCGTGGCTGAATTTACTACGCCCTTTCGATTCAAGCGCCAATATATCGTCAATGCTAGAACTACCAGCGTTGAATGTATACCTAATTCTCCATAACTGTCAATTTGTCGGATATTTGAAAAATATGCTTCCCTTCTTTAGAATAAAAATTGTAAATGTACTAAATGATATATATTTTCTAATCGAGGCGTCTATTATTAATATAATTTCATATCTCGATACAAAATTCAGTCAAAACTTCATGACTAGACTGTGGATTTTGATGCAAATTCATATGTTTCAGAATATAGTAAAAAAAGTGAAACTTCTGTAGAAAATTATATCTCCTACCACTTGTTATAAAAAACACTATAATTTCGATATTATCGAACTTTTTTATATTGCATGCAATTCTGTGCACTGTTTCACCTTTGAATTTCCTATAAATTCATAGAAATCTGTAGTCTGGTAATCATACTTTCACGAAACACTTGAAAATATCAGCAAGTTTACTTTTTTCAAATATATCTTATTTACATTAATCCAGTCTGGTTTTTACATTTGTTGTAATTGGAATTAGTACATAACATAAGTAAGTTTATCAATTTAACGCAGTTTGGAAAGGAGTCCTCGTTCCATACATAGTTTTATCCCCAATGACCCAAAATTGACGAGACTATAATACACAATTCGTAATCTACTCACAATAACCAAACGATAAATCAAGAAATATTTTTTCGCCCACGTTTCACTCTAAATACATTTCCCAGTGAATTTACAACAAAAAATACTTCCGCAATCAAGATTTTCCTTCCCGCGCTAAAAATCCGTTCAACACCAACCGAAAAATTAAATAAATTAACATTCGTATATTGTCGACAAACATCATCTCTCAACGCGCAACTGGAATACTCTCAAAAATTAAAGCTCTCATCAAGATGAAAAATCACCGCTCAACGGAGAAACAAGATTTCCATCAAATCGAATGAAAACAAAACAAAACAAAAAAAAATATCGCACGAACGGTGTAAAAAAAAGGGGGGGGAGGGGAATAGGGTAGAAAGAAAAAACCTCTCCACGAACAACGGGGATATAGTGTTGCTCATAAACGACAGGAAAGTTGTCATGGAAATGGACGAGGTTCTCGCGATTGATAGCAGGCCGTCGACATTTCGCTCGTGTGTGTTTTAATGTGCGCTTGTGTATGTGGCCCGATTAAACGCGATTTCGTGGAAAAGCACGCAGACGCTTCGTTGACTCGATATTAATTGTAACGTAACGTTAATTGCAGCTGCAATGGACCCATTTGCCCGTGGCCATTACCGCGCCGTGTACGCCTACGGAATTCGTTATTGTACCATGGCGTTGTATCGTTTCAATTAAAAAGTGATATTTGACGAGAAGAGTCGGTTGATTGGCGCGATCAAACAGCGCGACTCTCTCCCCTCTGCCACTCCTCAGCCATGTGATTTCTCTTCCTGTCGTGTGTTATAAGAAACGATAAAAAGGGCGCCACGTTGCGTAATTATTCCACGCTACGTAAGGTCACCGGGACTAATTAGTTTTTATCGAATGCCTGTCGCGTTAGCGTACCACTTCCTACATATGTTGCATTTTGATAAGTAACCTAGCGATTTCTCTTAATTGAATTGCTTAGAAATTTTATACGGAGATAATACGGTTTGCATTACAATGTCGTCCGTCGAGTTTCTTGCAATGGCGTCAGACCTTTGTGTGGTATTTACGTTCGCTCTGCGGTGTATAATTTAATTGCACACGAGAGATAGGGATATCGGAGTTCGAGATGCGATAGTGAAATATACCGGGTGAAGCCTTGTAGTATGACGACGTCGGATATCTCGTAAACGATTTGCTGTGTCAAAAAATGTTTCAGACGAAAAGTTTGCGTGGTTTCTAAGTGGGACATGGAGCAGCAGGGGAGTCCCTGACAAGTTAATAGACTTTTCAGTTTTTAATTTTTGCAATTTTTGTTCGAATTAATTACTTAATGAAACGTAGGTTAAAATGCAATTTTGCTCGTTCTCTTAATATATTGTAAGTGAATAGTTGAGAAAATACATACAAAATAAATTAGAAAGTATTTGATGAAATCAAAGTGTATCAATTTATTCTTAATAAAATATCCTTAATAAAATTAACCTTAAACAAATATCCTTAATAACTGTTTTTATTATTCGATATATATATTTTTTCAATTATGTTGGTTATATTATAGTAGTTATTGGTTACATAATACATAAATGGTACAAGTGTAAATTAAATATTTTCATTTAAAAAACAGTACAGAATGAACAATGAAAAATCAATCACTTTCCAAGTCTGAATATTAATAAATTAAATAGAAGTAAAAGTTTAAATAAATTGTATATGTATTTGCACTTTAACTCACAATCAGTGGCAATGAGCCTTCTTCTATTACGACACAAGCTTAATCAAAAATATCTTGCGATATTTCACCACGATTTGTTTCTTTTGTAATATAATTTCGAATCATTTTTCTAGAAATAAAATAAAAGGATCTGATTAAAAATAGTTGAGATAAATATTAATATACTCCAGAATAGACAAATATCAATATGCACAAAAATAGTCGAGACAAGTATCAATATACCCCAGATAAAATATATCAATGTACCCCATAGGAAGTCGTTATATAAACACATCTCCATAAAAAAAAAAGGTGGAATATATCAACAAAGTAGTAAACCGTAATTACTTTATCTTCAAATGACTCAATGCGTAGTCAGAGTAAGTCAGGATGAAAAGTTTTACATAACGTCTCTAAACAAATTGTGAAGGCAACACGAATATTTACCTTTTCTCCATAGGAACGAAAATCATTAAATAACGCAGTAAAAAAACAGTTGAACAACAAACTTCAGGTATCTGTGTAGACATAATCGAGCTATATATACACAGTGTTCAGATAATTTCACAGTATCAACCTTCCCGTCTATCAATTTACCTCGCTCTCCTCTACCCTAATCGATTTCTTATTTCTTTGCTTTCTTATCGAGATATGAAGCTCTCCTTCGTTTTTTTTTTTTTTTTTTTTTTTTTTAATAGAATGTTTGTTACAAAATAGAAACATTGTCGTTGTGGACTTTCCTGATGAAACTTTCGCGATATATATAATTGATGTAAATCTGTAAAACGTATTCTTCAATTTTTCATTATAGGCTAAGATAAAGAATTGTGAAAAGTGACCGTTATTTTCATCGCGATTTCGACCAGTTGTAATGTTTTCAAAAAAATTTGTTACTCGTCATTTGGTAAATTAATTCTTCTAACTTCTGAAGAAAAAAAAAACTCGAGAAGATTTGTCCAATTTTAACTCTTTGCACACCATAGGCGCCGTTATGGCGACACTTGATGCATGAATCGTTACTTTATACAAGTTTTACTGATAACGAACTTCTATCATTTCTGCAAACAGATGTATCATCTCCTTTTCTGCAATTCATTCAGCGATAAATGTTAACCTCCTCGAAGGCATCGACATTTGTCTCTTTTGAAAATTATAATACTTCTGATAAAAAAAATATGAAAGTATAGTGGATATAAATCCTTGACAGAAAATCAGTTTAAAATTGCTTTCGATTTGAAATGATTATCCCTTTACGCTTCATAGACGATGTGTACTTTTCATGCTATGGTGACATTTGTAACATGAATCATTATTCCATATGAGTCTTATTTATATTAAAATAAAACAAATTAACAAACTAATAACAATATATAAATTCACGAGCAAGTATAATTTTTTGGTTTCAAAATAAAAGTTCCATTGTAAAAGTACATTAAAGTCGATGATATCAATATCATATAAAAAAAAAAATACTCGGAATGCAAATGGTTAAAAAAGTTATTCCATTTTAAAGGGGTACGAATAATTTTGTGAGCCACTGCGTATACAACGAGAATCGATGCGTGAAAGTTTTATATTGTCACGGAAATGCTTTATGCTAACACGAAAGAATATAAGCAATTACTCGTATCTGGTGAAATGTGACGGCTGCAAGCGAAGCAAGATTTATCGCGAGGAATTACAAACTGTGCGGGCTCATTCGCGATCAAAAATGATCCACGCCGCGAGACATATATCATTCGAGCCGACGAAATTTGTCAGCTTTCCTCTGTAACATAAATATTTTTCGTCTTTGGGTTAGAAAAGTATTATTTATTTTTACACGGTACAGAAAAGCGAGAAAGTATCTACGTGGATAATGGCTGAAATATCGTTCGATGCAGTTCACTTGATTTACAAGCGTCTATTTCAACGGAAATTTTTCCAAATGTTGACGTTATAAAATAAACTTTATTCCCTGTGCACCTCGAAGCTGAAATATAAAAAGAGCGGATAGGGAAAATATGGAAGAACGAAAGCGAAAGACTTTATCGATTGAAATATCATTTATCATATTATTTTCAACTCTTAAAATACGAAATATATCATTCGATTATAACGTAGAGTTTAAGAGAATTTTATAAACTTAATACCCTAATGTTCATTAAATTACTTTTACATTTTTTTACAATTTATCTCAGCTTATCAACATTAAATTCTCCTCATGCTTAGATTCATCAATGACATTTTATCGAATTGTCAAATAAGAAATTTCAATTTTTAGAAAATCAAAAAACATTATCAGACGTTAATGTAGAGTTAAGAGAAATATAACGCAGTGCTATAATTCATTCAGTTATTTTTATATTTTGTACAATTTGTGTGGACGCGTGTTCTGTATAAAATCCTGCTTCTGATAGCTACTTTTTTCAATAATAATTTGTTCATTACAACGTGGAATTATTAATTGTCAAAATAAATTTATCTGCAAATAAGCATTCTGAAGAAAAATAAGTTTACAAATAAGTATCTTGAAAAAATTGTTCTGTAAATAAGCATCTTGGAAAAAAGTTATTTTTGCACACCTTATTTACGAGCTTTTCTTATTATCACAATGTGTACTTTTGAAAAACACGAATCTATTAACCGGAGAAGAAAATTTAACTCGTAACTGGTTCACTAGCTCTTAGAACGCAATAATTTATTTATCGAGGGTTTGTTCAATTTTAATCGTATCGTTATACCTGTATCAAACATTCTTATTTTTAATACTCCAAATAAAGTAACTTGTAATTTTTACTCTTTCTATAGAAATAGGTATATAAGAAATGTCTGTAAACCCAATGTTAACGAGCAATAAAGTAACCTAACACAATCGATTATGTCAATATTATGTAGCAATTTTTTTAAATATTTCGTGATTCGTCTCATTAGATGGATTACAGGTGAAAATAATCCTGCTTTCAATATGCAAGGGTTAATGTTGTTCCAACAGAATGGTGAAAAAATGTGAACGAAATCGATTCTATTCTTTTTTGATTTTCAATTGTAAACTTTCGTAGGCGATCAAAGGAAAACTCTCGCGGATAGAAATGCGAGAATTGTCTCGGTTGATTTGAAATTTAAATACGATATTTTTCCAAGCCGTGATTCCTTCGCGTATTGAAAAATTTCATTTTATGCGAGAAAGGTGGGAGTGAAAAAGGTGCAATTGTGTAGAGGAAAGTGGGTCACTTTATAAACCTCTTCATATCTGCCGCTGTAATATACGATCGACGATCTCTCCCCGAGTCTTCTAGAATCTAGATATCGTCGACAGCTGTCGATAATCGTCGGTTCTCGTTATTTCGAGGCTCGTCTGAATCGTGGTCTTCGTTTATCCGTTTCCGAACGATGTTTGCTCTCGTTCCTGCGCTTCGAAAAACATTCCATAGAATCCCAATTAAAGCTCAGTTCCCGATATGACATAACCAGTTCCATTTTACAGAATCTATCATTGCTTTGTCTATATGTATGTGTGTAGAAAATTTCGAAAATTTATCAATCTGAAAATTTGAGTATTCAAAATGTGCATAAATGGAACATACATACTTCGTCCTTCCGTTACACTTGCAAAAATTAGTTTTCCGATACTAGGAAAATTAGAAGAGAAGAAATAAAGTTTTCTTCCTTTCGTTTTTTTTTTTTTACGAATTACTAATTAGACATTTTCTACAGTAAATCGAGGATCGATGTTATACCAAGTCAATAATTATACGAATTGCAGGTATATATTAGATTTATTAAATCACTATGTTCTTTTGAATTGAAATTATTATTAATTGTATTATATTTGTAATATTACAAACAGTGATATAATAAAAAAATTAATTAATTATATCAATCGTATTATATAAATCGAAATTATTATAATCTTAAAGTGTTGTATACCACATCTATCACATCTATTGGTTTGAAATCATCCGACATTTTCTTTTCTAAACAGCAAACGCTTAACATCATCCTTTGCTATTACTCATTGTCTCATCTTTAACTGATTTCTGGACCCAAACTAACTTTCCTTTTAATTTACAAGATCGAGACGTGTCAATTGTAATTAATCTCTAATAGGAAAAGAAATCATTTGTTAATGGGTTAAGGAAGAATTTGAAAGAAGGCACTCAAAAATAGCATAGATGGATATCCAGGCCATAAAGTCCTTATGATTTTCGAGACACTTGGTCCATCGATGCACAAACTTTGTCATACCCTATAAATACAGTGCTTTTATTTGAGAGCTAAAGTGATAATCTCAATGAAAGATCTTCAACACTTCGTTGTTGCTTTGAGTGATCCAAATAGTTGATAATCTGAAAGTTTGAGATTAGGAATGCAAATGTTCTATTATAATGTAGTTTTCTCCCATTGTTTTTGTAATTAGTGAGATTACAATTCAAAACAGTTCTTTCTTGGTGCACGCCACTAATGGAACTGTCATCTTAATGTTACGGAAAAAAAAGACATGAATAAGATACTAAGTTGAAATATGTGAAGATACTAAATGGAACTATGTAGTCTCAGAATCAGCAAAAATTTATAGCGTTATTCCGAATAATTGTTGACTCACTTCGGCATTAAAATCTCATTTCACGAGTGGCGGCGTTCGTCTGGAGGATTAAATAAGAAATCATCCTCCCCACGTTCTATCTCGATGTACCGTGGCCAACACACGCATACCAGTACGAAATACACGAAAAACGAAGCGGACTACCCTCTCGAAAGGGTTCGTACTTCCGACACTATTTCCTCAGGGTCGATATAATACATTTCTTTGCCGGTTCCAAAGGGAAGACGGCTGAAAGCGCGGCAGACGAATGAAACTTCTTGTCGAGAGGGAAAGGCAAAGAATCCCTCGGGATGAAAGAAGGGAAGGAACGATCGTCTCTGGAGATGCTCGAAGGTCAGGGATGCTTTTTCGTCGACGCCGCAACCGAGTTAGAACTTCGATTTCTCTTTCAATCCTCTCTCTCTTCCTCTGTCTCTCACCTTTCTCCTCTTTTTCGCATGCTCTCTCGCTTTTTTCACTTTTTCGTTCTCTCTCTCTCTCTCTCTCTCTCGTGCTCCTTTCTCGCTGTTTCTGTTTTTCACATACACTCTTTCTCTCTTTCTCGCCCTTTTTCTCTTTTTCGTGTGCACTCTCTCTAGTTCATTCTTTTTCACGCGGTCTCTCTCCGGTGCTCTCTCTCTCTCTCTCTCTTTTTCTCTTTCACACTTTCACTTTTTCGAGCGCTCTCTCTTTCTCGCTCTTTTTCTCTGTTTTGCGCAATTTCTCCTCAGCTCTCTCTCTCTCTCTCTCTCTCGCTCTCTTCCTCGCCTTTTCTTTCTCACTCTTTCTTTTTTTCACGCATGCTCTCTTTCTCGCTCTTTTTCTCTTTTTCGCGCGGTCTCTCTCGCTCCTTTTCTCTTTTTAGCGTGGTTTCTCTTCGGCGCTCTCTCTCTCCCTTTCGCTGATTCTCTTTTTTTTCATGCGCTCTCGCTCTCTCTCTCTCTCTCTCTCTCTCTCGTTCTTTTTCTGGCCCCCTGACTATCCCGATTGCGCTTTTGAATGTTTAATGGGGCTAGCACCGTGAACGGGGAGGGAAGCTTACTTCGCGACCGACAAAGAGAGGGCTGATAGTTTCGATGAAATTTCGACGAAACTCAGATCCACCTCGTCTAATCAGTTATTCTATATTTTTTTTACTTTTTTTCTTTTTCTGTTTCAGACTTGGAGTGGCTAAGAAGCTTCGTCGAAGAAGGAATTGGGTTGGAAAGAAGCTTCGAGCCTGTTGTGAAACGGTGAGTGTTTGAAGTACGCTGGTCAAAATTAACTCCTATCATCTACATTTGAGTTTTCATTGTTGATTTCCTTTATCGATTTACGCATCGAAGTGGAAGTTTCTATCGGCGGTTTCTTAGTTGCGCGCCATTTTTAAGTAAGGCGATTTTCGAGTTTCGTTTGAAAGGAATTGTAAAAATGTATGAGTTGTACTTCAAGAAATTTCAAATTTCTGTTTACTTTAAAATTCTTGGATCTCTTTACTTTGTTGTAAAATTCCATTAAACGAACTAAACTAATTAATCCATTGGTATAATATTTTACGCGTGTATTGTTCAAGACTTGGAATTCAATTGACTTGTCAAAGACTGACAATATTTATGTAAAATAAATGCAAATTATCTTCTTATAATATATTCTAAACGCTTTGTGGCAATTAACACTCACACAACCGTCGGTGGATCTTTTTAAACCAAGAAATCAATTTGCTTTCATTTATTCTTTTCTTCTACTTTCTATAATGTTAAGGATTATGGTATTGCTTATACCAGAATTAGGGAGCAAGAAGACGAGTAACAGAGTAATATCACAAACGAGTATTAACAAAAATAACACATTGAAATCACAATCGACTAATACGCCGAGAAGCGAATAATACACGAGGAACACAAATAAAACACGTAATATCACAACGAACTAGGTTAAAGGATTTAATTATCCGATAACCAGCGTCTCCTTAACCGAACGAGCAAGTGAACATGGACCTTACAGCTCCGTGATATTCTAAAAGGGGTTAACGGCATAGAGAGATGTAACACCCTTGTTAGACACGGTTTATCACTCGAAGAATTTCCAAACCAACTGAAACTTCCTCTCTTCCGCTACTAAATCTCTTCTTAAAATAACAAGGTTATGAGGAAAAAGCTCTTTCTTCAAGCAACAGAGAGTGAGTTGTAAATGGGCCATTCCGTCGATGAGCATCAGGATAATTTTCAGTTCGTTAAGCGCTCTTGTGCCGTAGCAGGGTCAAGAGAACAGCGTGGAGCATTATAGTTGTGTCCTCGTGCACCTTGATAACACTATTTTGGTGTTCCTCGAGGATCGTTCCTCTCACCCTTGTGCTTTATCATTCATTCCGTGCCACGGATTTATTCCGCGATACCTTCGTATTTTCTCCGGTTCATTATCAACCTGGCCTTCTCTCTCTTTTGCTCGCGTACTCTGTTGTTCGTGGCCGTGTCTAGCCGGTGCTTGTAACACTCGTCGGCCCTTTTGTCCAAGGAGAAGCGATCTCGTGTCTCGATTTATGAAAGCGAGCGATACGGGGCTAAAGCTCCGCGGTTATTTGCCTCCGGAGAATTATAATGGCCGGCTCGTTGCACCGGTGAATATAAGTGGCTCTTGCTAAATAATGCTTCCCGAAAAAAGCAAGAAGAAAAGATAATATCGCTGAGTATCTTTGTGACACATTGTATAAATAGATGGGGTCCGGTTCTAAGCCCGAAATCAAGCGTTTCTACGGAAGAAACCTGGTAACTGGCTGTAACGGGAGAGTTTAATATAGTAACCGAGGGTATTCTGTCGTTTAGCGTTCGCTTGCTGGATTTAATACGGAAAGGTTATTATTCTGGGTTTTGTGCTTGGGAAATGTTTCAGATAGGAATTAATGGGAATAAATGGAGACACTTGTTCCACTGTACCTTGATTTCATTTCTTCGGTTTCTCGGTGCTCTGGATTTTCAGGGATAATGCTTGAAACGTTGTTATTAGTTAGAGTGATTGTTTCATCCTACGTTGGATTAAGTGGATTAAATAATAAATATCGAAATGTATCGAAATAATGAAAATGTAGAGTATGCAAGGTTTTCAATCGTGATCTCGAGACATTTGATTTAGTCGAAGCGAGGAGACATCGTACAATGGTCGATTTTAATCTTTTTCTAGAGCAAAATCAGTATTGCTTCAAATCTTAGGAACAGATTACATTTATTAACAGATGATAAAGTTAAATATCATATATATCATCGTCGAGTAGCGATTTAACCGTTTGAGTGCCAAGAGATGACGCTTCTCCTCTTCAGTGCCTAAAAATGTCAGCAATAGTTGAACTAATTGCACGTTCAGAGTTTCTCAATGCGTGTCTTTATTGTTACCATTTATTAAGGTCACACTAAATTGAAATCCTTGCTTTTACAAGCTTCAGAGCTGTTGTTGAGGAACATTTTTTTATTTATCAACCTGCTGATGTGATAAAAACGAGAAAAGAAAGGAAAAACGAAAAAAGCGCGATCGTGCTGCTTGGCATTCTTTGCAATTTTTGCAAAGCTTCGTGATACTCAAACGGTTAAGGAGGATTGTCACATGTCTGTTCTAAAAGTAATCGATATTTATGAATTTTTCCTGGGAAGATCACTTACGATACAGGATTAAATTTTGTTGTGAACGAAAGAACGTATTTTCAAATTGAAGACAACATTTTTCTATTTCCATTGTTTCTTATTATTCTAATTTGCACGATTTTTTAACATTTTTACCACGTAAGCCACGTAGAGAAGAGAATGGATGGCTCCGAAATGTTAAAAAGACAAATAAACTAGGTGGTAAAGGAAAATTAACAGATGCTCTTATCAAAAAACTTCAATCTTATTATTACACGTCAAGAAACGCGTTGTCAAAATAAAATTATTCAAGCTAAATCTGTGTGTCTCTGCTTTATCCACTTAACCCTAACAATGTTCCAGTACGAAAGAATGGTAATTCCATTATTTCAAGAAACAAAAATATAAGTGTTACGACGTAAACGTAATTACGATTTGTTGAGGCCGATCTCACTTACCATCAAAACCTATTATTCGGCACTCCTTTGCACAACGTCGATATTTTATTTTCTTCTCGACACGACACGCCATAAAACCACTTTAACTATTGTAAATAGAGTCTATACTCTAAACACGACCGTCTTCCCTTCCAAAACTGGAAAATTCAGCATAGCAACCAATCCGCGTGTCTCATCCCCCGTCACGGCACTCCGGGAATGCTATTTAAGAATAGATTTTCGCGAGATCTTAACCTTTGTTCGAATAAACTATCAGCTAGCAAAATTAAAAGGTATTATCACCGTCAAAACGCGTTTCAACAATTGTAGAATAAATTAAATTTAAGTGTTATGTGTACTCGCGACACCGTTATTTCACCACCTTCCAGTATCCAATTTCAACAAACATTCAATCGTCATTAACGTTGACGTTTGAAGTGAGCATACCAGAAAGACTTACTTTCAAATTACAATCGTTAAATTGCTCACGCCTAAACAATAAGAGACGACATTATCGACAAACAATTGTAAACGGCATTGAATTTCAATATCAACGTGAAATCATCAATTCGAATGTTTCGTCGAGATAGAACAAATACAGGTGGAAATAGTGTCGCAGAAATAGAAAGCTAGAGAAGGACACGTCGATCGTAGCATTCGATTCACGAAATTCCACGCTAAACTTGGCAAGCGAATAGGACTCGTTAAAGACGCACCTACTTTGCCGTAGTTTCGATCAGTCTACTTGACGCATAGTTTCCACCGAATCAAGATATACGTCGCGTTTCAGACTGTTAAAACAATTACACGTCCAAGTTTGTGATCTCGAAAGTTTCAGTTAGCGAAGGAGTCAAACGGCTCGCGGTTCTACGCCGTACAGCAATCTGAAATTCTCCGGCCTCAGCTTGCGGATTCTCCTTTGTCCATGGACAACGACCAACAAGTACTGCGATCTTCAGAGAGAGAGAGAGAGAGAGAGAGAGAGAGAGAGAGAGAGAGAGAGAGAGTCTCCATGGAAGCTGCGCCATATTTCGGGCTTGTACATCGCGAACAAGCCTGTATATTCCGCGACAGTGTTGCTCGTAAACCGACCATCATAGTTTCTAATTACTTCGGTTAGTTTAGTTTGTATAGAAATTTTGTTTTTATGGTTTACAATTGTTGCGTACGGAGTAATATGTCGCGTGTAAATGAAAGTTAAATTTAAAACGTTCAAAAATTTATTGGTTTGTGGAGGACCTAACAGGATCAGCACCAGGCCAATTTTTATTTTTGTTGTGTGTTAAATAATATGGGGTAAATGTAATAAAAAAGTTTAGGGTTTTTACTCTCATATTACTCTTAAACGAAGGAGGAGAGATCTGAAAGTTTTCAACATGGTTTTTCAGGCGAAGAACATTGTTCAGCAAGCAAGACAAATAAAAATTAGTCTAGGACACGCTTACCTATGATCACTCTGCTAAGCCCTTTATGGTATTATTATAGGATGCATTAATTAATTTATAAATTTTACTCCGAAGGAAACTATCATATTTCTAAAAATAGTGAAACTGTATAAAACGCTCAGATGTGCAAAATTTATTCTCAACTTTAGTGTGTACTATCTTCTTTTCATTTTTCTTCTTATGTAAAATTGTATAGTGTTTTGTTTATGTTAAACTTGGCAGTTTGAAACATCAAAATGACAGGAGAAAAATTTTCATTTAAAACAGAGTTATAGGCACCGAATTAATTTCTACGCCCAATAACTTCTTCATTTACCTCGTTTCCGATGTTTCATCCAGTGAAACGACTCTCAGATGTAAAAAGAATAAAATATCCGTCTTTAACGTATAGAAGAAAAAGCAAAAAGGAAACGAGGTTAGAAAAGTCGTCGTAAGTTCGCATTAAACAAAACGTCGGAAAGATCGGTTGGCCAGTTAATAACGTTTTTACTATCGGTTACGAAGGCTGGCTCGATTCTACCAGCGGAGAAAAGTTTCGTTTCGCGGGGCATAAATCTGCGCAATGGCGCGGATTTTTGTCGCGGACCAAGCCGAGGAGAAAAAAAGTCAAGTGTTGGAAAGAGTGATAGAGGCTCGCGTCGACGAGTTCATTAGACTTTTCCTCGTATCGTCTGCTGTAGAACGTGCACGCTTAAAAGGCCTTTAAAATACCAACCCTAGACATGATCGATCGTGAACCATTATTTGTCGTTATAGAAGACACGTTCGGCTCGATCCACTAAGAAATTGACGATTTGTATTCGACGGCCGTGGGCGATTAAACATCGTTAGCTTTCCCTGATTACTTCTTCCTTTCATCGAGCTATTTGATCTAACCACGGTTTCGCTAAGCTATTGGAATTTCAGCTGGGTGTTCTAATGTGTTGATAAGTATGCTTTGATTAAAGGTGTACAGACGATTCATATTTGATGTGAATTGCGGAAGTTAAGGATTTTAAAAGGGATTGCTACAGTTTTGAGGAAAAGATATTTAAAAAATGTCAAATTTATATCACTTCAAGTATCTAAAATTTTAACGAGGCATCGTTATTAACGCAAAATTATTTATGGTAAATGTGATGGCAGAGTTATCAAAAATGTATTAAGTCGTTGCACGCGAAATGGCAGGTTCATAGAGAAAATTTTAAATAAAAATATACATACATAAAATATATAAATAAATATATAAATACACTTCTGCCAACGAATTACAAATACATGTAGCCTATTATTATAAAAATTTGAATATTAAGAATAAATTTCTCGAACTTATTTTTAATTGACGTTTTAATTTTAAATAAATTCTTTCGGTAAAAAATTATCTAAATACAGGAGCTTGTGTTGCATTTTCTGTTTTTTAGCTGTTTCTGTCCTAAATGCTATATTAGTATTTCATAAAGAGTACTTAAAAGTCATAAAGTAATTAATTGAGTAATTTATATGGTAAATGAAACATTTTCTACTTGAGGCTTACAATGTAATTTAATTGTTGTATAAGATTAGATTTTAATTGAAATAAACAAGGGTTGAACCTTGAAAGTGTTGAGTAATTAGCAGTTTTGATCAACTTAATATATGAGTACTCAGAAGTCATAAATTAATCAGCTGTGAAAATGGTAAATAAAACATGATCCACTTAGGTTTTACAATGCAATTTTAATTATAGTACAAGGTTAATTGTTGATCGGCGTAAATAAAGATCAAATCTTGAAAGTGTTGAGTAACTGGGAATTTTAATCAATTTAATGCACAAGCATTCTGAAGTCATAAAATAATTTACCGAGAAATTTGTTTGGTTATTAAAAAACAAAAAATGTTTACCTCAGCGTCGCAGTGTAATTTTTATTACTGTACAAAATTCTCTTCTTTTCATTAAATAAACTTTCTCTCAGTACGATCCACGACTTTCCTTCCACTCAGAATATATTCAACTTTTTTAATTCAATTAAAAACTAAATAGCAATTCAACAAAATGAGATAACACAACTGAGTGAAAAGTGCAAATTATACGTGACGTAGCGATAATTAACGAGGTCCTTTTCACAAGTTTCTTTCAAAGACTGTAGTACTAGAGTTGAATAAAAGTGATCGAACAATATTAAACAGCCATTACAATCACAACGAAATGAAATACGCTGTTAAAGGGACACATTAATAAGATCACGTTTCCGTGTAATTCTGTAAAATGAATCGAATATCAGGATGAAGGGAACATTAATTCATTTTATGTTCTGTACGGAAATTTTTATCTGATTTGTAAATATACCATTTAAGCGGAAATTATTAATGTTACGTTTCACAGAACAATGTCCGTTTAATCATACGATAAAAAATATCATAACTTCTGTCCTTTTTTCTTTACTTTCAAACATTTAACCCATGTAAGTATGAAAGTAAAAATTCCAGATTAATTTATGTTATTTATTTTTAATTGAAATATGAGTTAAGGCGATTTAATTACATTCTACGAAATTTAATCTTCAGTGCCACAGGAACAAAATGACTTTAGAGGTTATGTTCAGACAGGAAGTATCTAGACGTGACTTCCATGAATTTGTTTTGAAAAACTTACAAACCTTTCAGACTATATCTTTACGTATGTGAAAGAGTGTACCTTCAAACAACTATCCTAATTTTTTCATTGAGAAATATTAATAATTGTAAAAAATATGACTATTCTTCCGGAAATCCTTTTTTAAGGCGTTCTTCATCGATAACTGCATTTTCTAGCTGGATTATATGAAATTAAGTGTTTAAATAACCAAGTACTCATGTTTTAAGTTGACGAAAACTCCCAGTTTTACTTAACACTTTCAACGAATTAAAATGGCATTGTGAAACCTAAGTGGACAATTTCTTATTTATCATATAAATCCCTCAATAAATTATTTTACGACTTCTAAGTGCTGATACATCAAGTTGATAAAAACTACCAATTGCTCAACACCTTGAAGATTCGATCTCTGCTTATCTCAATCAAAGATTAATCTTTAGAGCAATACGTCATCAGATATCCGGGGAATCACGATCGACGGTTCCCGCAATTTCTTCCAACTGGACTTCCTCCCCTTTCTGGACTCGCCACTGAAATATTATCAGCATTAAGAGAGAAGATAGGAGTGCCCCCGATAGCCATAAATGTGATGCGACATGACTGATGAGTTCCGTGGCCTTTATCGTCCACCAAGGTTCTTTGCTTTCTTCCAGTCTATAGTCGTTAGATTACATGTGACATCTTATTCATTGGATTCGCGAGAGAACAGATGATTCCTTTAACGAGAATAAATTCAGTTTTACAAAGCGGAAAACACAAGTACCCTGAACTGTTTTCGGTTCCTGATAATCTGTGAATGAAATTTACTTATTTCCTGTTACTACAATTGAATTAATAAATTTTACAATTTGTTGATTTAAATATTTCAGGATTCATAAATATGAAAAATAGCAAATTCGAAGGTCTAGTCATTAGACTGCGAATTTTCGTGCCAATTCGTATTTTTGAGAATATATTAAAAAATGTAGAAGGTCAACAAAAGATTATTACACCTAGCTGGTACTATAAAAAGTTTTATAATTTGGATGTTTTGTTTATTTTTTGAGATTGTGTACTTTTGCATCTTTTAATTTTCTATAAAAACATAAAAATGTGCAATCTACTAATGATCTATAATTATGGAAGTTTAAACATCCTATTTATCTATTTATTTCATATACGTCCTTTTGAAAATTGTAATATTTTTGAAAATCAGTTTAACATTACTACCCATTTGAAATAATTAACCCTTTGCAAAGTCTTGTTTGTATTAAAATAAAGCAAATAGACAAAATAAACACAGATATAAACATTCATAAGCGTGTATAGTGTTTTCGTTTCGAAATAAAACTTCGTTTCCAAAAGCACTATTGCAAAAATGTGCCGAAGTCGATGATCGATCATATAAAAAGAAATGCTCGGAATGCGAATGTTTGAAATAGAATTGCCTAAAAAATTAGATAATTTTTTCTTCTAACCTTAGAAAAATCGTCTGTGAAGAGATTAAATACCAATGATAATTAATCATACTGATAACACAAATAATTAAATTCGTATATTATTAATTGTAAAGATTAATAAATGACCAGACACAATAAACCTTATTGTTCGCCTTCCAAGAGAAACAATTTCCATTAATTATACCCTGTCTTTCACTTTAAACTTGTCAAAAATTTCCCATCGAATTGTAACGAAATTATTTTACCTTCTGTCTCGTACCATTGTCTAAAATATCCCGACCAATGTCTACTGTATGATCCTTCGTCATTTAAAATTCAAAGTAAATTCATTAAAATCTGTATTTAATAGGAATATATTCATTCGTCGATTAAAAAGAAGAATATAAATCTGCCTGTCTACGAGTGTATCTGGTTTACAAGTATCGGAGGATTCGTCAGTTGGCTGGTTAATTAATAGCGATCAATAATTAATGCATGCTAATTATTAACCACGGATATTTTCACGTAATTACGTGTCGTTTATTTGGCTGCGTCACGTCTCATTACGGTACGAGCCTAGTTGTAATAACCATCGCGTGTCATCGCCGTTACATTCGTTAGTGCTTTATTAATAATGAGAATCGTGTTTCTTTGGATGGCTGATAGACCCGTCGAATTGAAAGTAAAATTCGTGGTAAGTGAGTTTATCGGACTGAACAGTTGAACGGCAATTTATCGCGGTGCTTAATTAAGCCACGACCACTAATGGGCTCGGGGTGGAGCGTTTAATACGAAAGGCCATGTACGCAACGGGCATGAAGAAAACCCAAGTAATGCCGGGGCCGCAATTAAGTTCCTGGGGATGTCGAGTTTGCCTAAGATATTTGCAAAGAATTGAATGATTTCACATGGTACTTCAACATTTTTCTCAATTTAACGATGAATATTGATAGAGTTTTACGTGACTAAACTACTGAGACACGTAAAGGTTTGAAGAATAAAGGATTTAGGTATTTGAATATGAAGATTGCAAGATTCACAGTTTCCAAGGTTTGAAGATGTACAAAATGAAAAAGTTGAATTATAGAATTTAAGCTTTCGTAGATTTACAATTTTCAGAAGTTCAATATTGTCCAACAGGAAAGTATGAAATCCAAGAAATCAGAGATTTGTATATTCAGATTGAAAGATTCAGAGTTTCCAAGGTTCTAAGATTTGCAAAATTGAAGATTCCAATTAGAAAATTTAAGCTTTCGCAGATTCTCAGTTTTTACAATATAAAACTTGCATAACATGAAAGTGTGAAGTCCTGATTAAAGGATTAAAGATTTCTGCATGGAAATTGAAAGATTCAAAGTTGGCAAGGTTCTAAGATTTATAAAATACAAGAACTAAATTAGAGAATCTAGGCTATCGTAGATTCACAATTTTTACAACTTTAGAAATGTGTAAAATTAAAGTGTAAATTCTTCATTAAGGATCCAGACATTTGTTTATGAAGATTGCAAGATTTAGAGTTTCCAATGTTCTAAGATTTTCAAAGTCAAAGATTTGATTTAGAGAATTTAAATTTTTCTAGATTCTCAATTTTCAGAATTTAAAAATTACTCAACATGAAAGTGCAAAGTCCTCATTAAAAAATCAGAGATTTCTATATGAAGATTAAAAGATTTAGAGATTTCAAGCTTCTAAAGTTTACAAAATCCAAGATTTGAATTCGAGAATTTAAGCTTTCGTAGATCTATAGCTTTCAAAACTTGAAAATTGCACAACATGAACATACAAAGTCCTCGTGATTTAGAAATCCAGAGCTTCGATATGTTAAAGTACACAAAGATTAAAATATCTGATGACTCTAAGCTGAAGATATATCAAGATGGAAAAGTAAAATATTTCAAAAAAAATAATTTCAAGACGCATCAATTTGAATTTTAAGGAATTCGAAGATATTAGGATGATACATATAAAATGTCATTTTTTGAAATTGAACTTTAGGTATATCGTGTTTTTTTCAAAAAATAATGCATTTAAAACGTCCTTTCCACCAAAATGCTTCTCCTAAACGACGCCGCGGCAAAAGTAAGACAAAAGTAACACATTGCATTTGAAAAACATTTGTTCTTTTGTTATTACTATGATGTTTCGCTAATGAGAAACAAATAACATTAAAAAAATATTTGAACGTTGCAAATTGCAAGTCCGGAGTAAGTTATGGAGTGTGCAAAATAGCGAGCGACTATAGTCATCCGTCGTAGTGAAAGGGTTAAGAAGATATTCCGTTCTAAAACTTTCGAAAAGTCGAATTCTTAAGATACATATCTTCCAAAGGATTTTTTTTTTTTTTGAATTCGTAAAATTGGCACGTGGCGACTCAGCAATAGCAGCAGGCATAGTCGTCGCGAAGGTATACTATAGTACCAAAAAAAAAAAAAAGATATACGATATAAAAATAATGAAATATAATGCCATACAAATTCAAACATATTACGCATGTACGTTACGAACCGGCGCAAGTGTTGACGAATATTTTGCCTTTTCTGTTAATTTTTCGTTATATGGTAAATGTATACAACAGTCTAGCCCATGTTTTAATCTATGCATCAACGGTATAGTTCTCAGGTGGCTTGAAAGAGGTGTCCAGACAAAGACAGGAAAGGGTAAGAGATAGAGAGGATGTATGAATTTCAAACGGAGAGGGAGGTGCATTATTTAGATGCAATTTTTTCCGGAATCACCGACACGCGAATAAAGGTGTACTAGGGAAAAGAGAAGTGAGAAGATTAATGTTTCGATCCCGACATCCGAGCATGGACTTTCAATCCGCCCCCTACGCGCGTTCCTTTCGCGTTCGCGTGCTTTACGTCGCAAATAATGCGAACGACGCGAACAAACCGCGGCAAGTCCATTGTGAAACTGCTCCTGGGCACCTTGCTCGCCTACGTTTTACACGCTGCTATGCGGAGGGTCGAGCTATAGGAGTTTTCTTTCCATCCCAGACGCTGTTCAACGAATGTGAAAAATTTCGCGTGAAAGAAAATTCCAACTGTTTGTTCGGTGTACCTTGTACACGTACATTCCGAACTACTCTCTTTCTCTCTCTCTCTCTCTCTCTCTCTGTTGAACGTGTGAAAAAGAAATTTGTTCCATGTATTTAGTGAATGATAAAGAGAGAATCAAATATCTCGAGTATTAGAAAATACTTTATATTACTTAACCCCTTAACTTGTGCGCTCTAGTTAATTCGAGCACGCTAAACAGGGCAAACTGTGCACACTCGAGATAATTCGAGCGGCGTTGTATTTTATGCTGCTATAATTTTTCACACTGTATAATCGAGAATTGAAAATAACAATGTGAAAGCTAAGAAAAAAAAAATCGTTTTATTGATATTTATCATTTACATAGGATTGTAAGCTATAACACTTATTTATTCAAGAATAAATAATTGTTTTCTGCAATGTGGATCAAAATCCAAAATTAAAATGAAAATTTTGTATTGTTTTTATTTTTTTGCCAAGACAATGTTCTAAAGTGTTTTTTACATTTAAAAAAAAATTGATTCTTTTTGGCCGGTTTTTTTCGAAAAAACTGTGCCTTAAGGGGTTAATCTCATTTTGTCTGTGACTAATATGCCACAGTATGTTTAGGAAGTTTACCAGTGTCTTTACGTTGTTTACAGAATATTTTTACAGTGTCGATTTAATTTTTATAAAAATGTATTGATTGAGCGAAGCAGGATGTTTCTACCTCTTGGACAGATCTAAGGAGTGAACAATTCTAACAGAACTCAATTTATTAGGTCGTCCAGAAAGTTCGTGCCGATTTTTGATAGGTGTTCGGATGTATTCTGAAAGATTATTGTTTCACGTATCTTTTAAAAGCTTATTCGTTGCAATTACTAGTTTCTTTTCAGTGTTATACTGTCTTGAAGACGGTAGGAATTTTGAGTACACTGACATTGAATATTTTTCTTTCAACGGAAAGGGAAAAATACTGGGAAAACATCGAACGAGATATGTAATGTTTAAAGAGGCGATAACCTATCAGACAACATTTTTTGCAAACGGTTGATAAAATCTAAAAATAAGAATTTCGATCTTAAAGAAAGTAAAGAAACAAAGTTTTTGGTAAAATGGAATTTTTCAATTTGCTGGAAAAACGACGAAAAATTGTGAAATTAAAAAGTATATATCATATTAGTTTTCAACTTTTCTTAATCCACGTGAATTTTCTACCGACTAATAAGTGCCTAGATAAAGTTTGTTTAATATCTGCATTGATTCAGTTACGATTATATTAATAAAACGAAGAACTAATCGATTTCAAGAGCATTCACTATGAATATTCAGTTTTCGATCATTACTACGCTCGTGACCTTAAGCGACCGTGAATGATTTCGGTCATTAAAATCGTTTCGAGGAATGCTGCATTCGTAGGTATTCAAAAATTCATAGTTTCGTATAAAAAAAAAAAAAAAATGAAGATCATCTTTAAATCTGCCAAACATTTCCAGCTCATAAAAAGTTATGATCATTACATAATGGATCGGAGCAACTTTCGTTTCAAACATTTCTACTTATTTTAAAATTTGAAAGTTATTCAGGTGACCTGTTTTTATTGACTCACCTTGTATGCATATTGATGATTCTATACGAGAATGAGTCGCAATCAAAGGGTTAATACAATGCGGATAAAAAAGGTGACGAGAAAGAGAAAAGGAAGAAAAAAAGAGGTATAAATTTTCGTGGTCCAGTTTTGAGGTAGCACGTGTCGCTCGTGTCAGAAAATTCGTAGCAAAATTAAGTTGGTAGGTCGATCGATCGTCCGGAAGAGGAACGACATTCTGCCGGATGCTCTTGGCCCATTTCGCGCGCATTTGTTCCACGAGGTCCCGGCCTGGCTCTCCCCGAATTGCGTTCTAAATAATGCATCATTCGTCGGAACGTTTGGCCAGCATGAAATATGGCAGGCATAAAAATGATGTAAGAGCTAGGGCTCGTTCGATAGCTACTTCCAAGACTCGCTAAGAAAGGTGAAGAGACTCGCTAAGAAAGAGAGAAGAAAAATGAAATTCGGATGCCCTGTTCGCCATCTTCTAAATTTACTTGGCAGGAGCTAGTGATGCGAACCGATCACTATGATCGTTACACTTATCGGGAAGTACGTGGGATCCTTGCAGTGTTCTTTTTTTTTTTCTTACAAGGGAAAACTGATTTCTTTTCTACTTTTTTTTTCTTCTCTTCGTTGTTTCTTTTGGGCACATTGAAATAAATTATAATTTAGGGAATTTTTGTCGAATATTTTAAATGTATTAGGTGTAGAAATGAATTTTCTCTGACTTTTAAGTGGGTACAATCAAAGTCTTTTAAGTACATTGAAATAAAATATAACTTAGGGAATTTCTGTAAGTATTTTTAACGTATTAAATGTAGAAAAGAATTTTTTCTGATTTTCGAATTGGCGCAATCCCAGCTTTTTAGTTACATTGAAATAAAGTGTAATGGAGGGAATTTCTCTGTACATTTTGAATTTACTAGGTGCAGAAATGAATTCTTTCCAATTTTGGGATAGGTTTAATCAAAATTTTTTAGATACATTGAAATAAAATGTAATTTAGGGAATTCCTGTGAGCATTTTGAATGTATTGGGTGTAGAAATGAATTCTTTCCGACTTTTGGATAGGTGCAATCAAAGTTCTTTGGGAACATCAACATAAACTATAATTTAGGAAATTTTTATCGAATATTTTAAGTGTATTAGATGTAAAAATGAATTTTCTCCGACTTTTAAGTGGGTACAATAAAAGTTTTTTAGATACATTGAAATAAAATATAATTTAGGGAATTTCTGTAAGTATTTTGAATGTATCTGGTGTAGAAATAAATCCTTTCTGATTTTTGGATAGCTATAATTAAAGTCCTTTGGTTACAGTGAAATAAACTATAATTTAAGAAATTTCTGTTGAATATTTTTAACTATATTACGTGTAGAAATGAATTCTTTCGGCTTTTTTTAGACTGGCGCAATCAAAGTTTTATTTAGAAAGAACGAAAACAAATCAATCATCAAAATCACTCCATTATTATTGATGACCTTTTGCTATTTTTCAGCCAGCTTGCAGATACCATCACGAATACTTTATTTTGAATTTTTTCTACATTTAGTATATGGATCTAGTACACTTTTATTTTTAAATAATACACTATATTACAATTTTATTTTCAAATAACATACTATATTTATACAGTACACTATATTAACCCTTTTAACCCTGTTGGGACGTGTATTTCAATGAATTTTTATAATCCTCTGTGCAACAATATATAACATAAAGTTGTGATTAAATTAAAGAAAATATTTAAGAATGTGACAATACGAAGGAAATCGAAAGAAATTTATTTATCGTTTTTTGAAAATAGCGAGACGCATCTTTGATATACACACACCATTTCTAATTCGTTCTAAAATGTCACAGAAAAGGGGTTGACTCGCGATAAACAAAAAGTTGACACCTTCGTACTCTCAGTTTAAATGTCGCTGAACGAAGGTATCATCAATCTTTTTCTTTCATACACAATTCCTTCGCTTCTAAAATGAATAAAAATGCACAAGCAATCGATTTATCCTACCTTGAGAGAGAGGGGGGGGGGGGAGAAAAAGAGAGAAAGAGTGAATATTTCCATTACGTTCTCACCGTTTTTCTTCCGTAAAGGGAAAATACAATCCATCAATCAGATAGCTATCAATGCACCAATTAAGCAACTCAGATCAAAGAATAAATTTTTCTTTTTTTCTTTTAATTTTCATTGCAAACATATATCCTACCTATGTAGAATAATTTAGATTAATATTTTCGACAGTGTGATACTAGAGAAGTGATCAGTCTGTATCTGTGTCAGTATGGACAAGAATTGTTTGTTGTTCAGTATTTTGGAACACCTGTTACAATTAGTAGAACTATAAATTTCATTTAGCTAACCTACGCGAATTCTTGTACAATAAACCATTATAACGGACAGCGTTCAATTTTTCATTCTGCAGAAATGCTCGGACACATGGGTACATATTTTCTCGCGAACTTCAATGAAAAATGACTGGCCTTTTTTTATTATTATTTCTCAAATCTACAAGCTATTCTTAATCTGCAATTTTATCGTTACACTCATTCGTTTTGATTGAAAAGATTTGCAAATTTTTGAAAAATGAAAGGTATCGATATTAACATAAATTGCAGGCTGATTTTTCACAGAATAATGATTCCTGAGTGATGTATTTGATATATTTGTAAATTTTGTGATACACTATTGCATAAATTTCTGTTTGAACGTTTGTACCCTTTACAAAAGTTCTCTGTTGTTTAACATATTTTTACTTTACTTCACATTTTATCAAACATTTTATCATTACTTCAATTTGTGTGACATGAAATTCAGACAATTATTATTTTATCATTTCGAGTTATTTGCCCACTTTGTGCATGCTTAGATGTAAGAATCTTATTAACAAAACAATATTTCTAAGATATAAATACCGATATCGATGAAATTTTTTTTATGCACTTCTTGAAGAAATATTTTACATGCATTTCTCCTTTTTTCTTTTTTTTTATATTAGCAATCGTCAGATAACATTCAAAGTTAAAAGTAGTAAACATATTTGAGCGAATATCTTGAAGATTATTAGTAGGTTGCGAATTTAGAGGCAAGTGTAGGAAATTTAAAAGTGGAAAATTGCGCAGAATACACGAAAAAATATACAAAACATCAAAATTATAGGATTTTCTACGCTTTTTACCATATTCTCAAAGATAGGAATTTGTATGAAAATCCGTAGGCTAATTATTAGATGCAAAGGCAGAGGAACGGTGTATATCGACGAATATTATATTGTTCAACGTCAAACATACAAACGTCGTTCGCGAAAAATTCGCACGGTCGGTAATGTGTTAAACAGATAATGAACAATTTCTTTTTTTTTTAATTTCAAGATTGAAAATACATTTCGCGATATTGAAAGATTCTGAATGATCACTCTTGTTCATTTATCAAACCTCTTTGAAACAATTACGAAGCGGCAACAAACGATCGAATTAAAACCTGATCCTCGCTTCCCCTTAATACGAGACAAGATTTCGCGCATCTTCATCCGCGTCTTTTGTTCTATAAACGAACGCTTATTCTCAGCCATCTGTCTTCTATTGTTCTTCCAACCCCCTCAATTATGACAGTGATTTAAGAGGCTCTGTTACTCGGTCGTAAAGTTAGACCAAGTAAAACCGTCTATCCTGATGCGTAAAGGGGGTTGGTGAGGTGCTCATAAATCTTCGAAAATGACGCTCTGGCTTCCTCTACTTTGCACGTTGACATCCACCGCAAACCTTCGTCGATTCCTTCGATATTTTCATAGTACACAGAGGTATCGACACGCGATATTCATGACACGGGGCGAATATCGACGCGTCGATATCGATGGACCGACATTCCGTGACGAATCCGATTTCACGTCCATCGTGCCAGCTAGTAGTGATCATTTATTTAAACAATTTTCACGGTTCGCAACTCGATGTACATTTTCCGTGCTACGTTGAACGTGATATGTGTCCGTTGGAAAAAGGTGGTTTAGATATGAGATTCTCCTCCTCCCTTTTTTTATTTCTATGATTGGTTTGTTCTGTAAATAATTTCACTGATGCTACGATTAAATTCGTCGAATACCTACTGCAATATTGTTCGTTGGATATATCGTGGACGTACTGTTTGTTAGTTTATAGTAAGAAGTGTTAGGTTGTTCCAAAAGTTCTTTTCGTTATCTTTACACACTGCATTGCTTGACAATGTTTCGAATAAACATGCAGCCCAATCTGTTTAACACTAGGTTTACGAAATGAGCCAATTTGACGCATTTGAGATTTACAGAAACAATTGCTATTATTTTCCAGCAACTTTTTCTCACATTTATTAATGGAACGATACGAGAATACATCCAAATTTGTAACTGACAATTAAACTATCTCTAACAAATCAGGAAAAACTGGGTTTCTCGTTCACTTAAGAAGAGCTCGTAAACCTAGTGTTAAAGTTGATCTTATGATCATTAGTTGTCTTCCATCTTTCCAAGAGTATGTTTCTTTCTCGATGAAGTATTTCTTGGATGTTCCTGTGTCATCGTGAAATATCAAGAAATACATTTGCAACACGTGACGTTACGTTGCTTTATAAGAATCAATAAAGCTTGGAACACTGTAAATTAGATTTACATCCTCTATGAGGATCATACTGCAACCATTCAAATAGTTGATAATTGGTGTAGAATGTTTAGAGCCGGAGATTTTATATGAGATAAAGAAACCACCTTGTACAATATTTTGCTAGTAAACCACAACAATTTTGGAAAAATCGGATCATAAATCTTCTGAGGAGAAGGAGAAGAATGAAAGGTTGGAATTCTGTAGAATTATATCGAAAATAAACGATTTTACACTTCATGTCTAACAATAAAATGAAAGGAACTTTTTAGTTAATCTAATATATAGAAATTACTATTTTACATACTGGGTATCAGACATTAAGTTGTAACGTAAGGAATAAAGGAATTTTTTAATAAATTGTGTCGTTTAAAATACACACGTTAAGAGATTCAACTGATTTTTATTTCCGAGAAAAAGTATATATTATCTTAGCATGTGTTTACTAGTAACGACAGCAATGTCTCAATATTCTGAATACTCTAAATACTTAGTATTCTATATCCTTAATTTCTATCCTCAATATTCTAAATACTCAGTTTGAGTGCCTAATATTCTAAATACTCAGTTTCAGTGCCTAATATTCTAAATACTCAATTTATATACTGAATATCACGAACACGTAATGTTCTTAGTACTCAATTTGAATAATCAATATTGTGAACACTCAATATCGTAAATACTCAGTACCATCAACACTCAGTATTCTAAGTACTTAATTTGAATACTCAGTATCATGAACACTCAATATTCTAAATAATATTGTGAACACTTAGTACTCTAAATACTCAATTTAAATATCATGAACAATTAATATTCTGAATATTCAATTTGAATGTACAATATCCTAAATTCTGAGTTTAAATATTCGATGTTTTAGATACTCCATTTGAATACTCAGTATTGTGATTACTGAACATTCTAAATACTCAGTTTGAATACACAATATTTTAAATACTCATTCTGAATATTCAATATTCTGAACACTCGGTATTCTAAATACTCAATTTGAATACTCAATATTTTGAATAATCAGTCCACTCCAATAACCACACGCACTCTTCAAGCCTCTTCTTCTTTCTGAAACATCACGGCTATCACACTTTCACCCTGTCACTCTAGTAATAATTTTTTCCCCCATTATACCACAATATTCTCACTCTCTATAATTTCCCCGCTAAACGTGTTATCTATCGTCGTATCGTTTCAAGAATCTCGAGAACTCGCCTTAAGACGCCTTTCTTCCAAGATTTCGCTTCGCAAAGAACGTGAAGCGATCTCGAGGAGCAGAGAGAAAAGGCGGGGGGTGAGGGTTAAAAAAAGAAACGAGAAGGTGGAAGCGTCCGGGTAATTGTGCAAAGTTCAGCGGGGCATGGAAAAGAAAGCAGAAATCTCAAACGGCGATTAAATAAACGCCGACGCTGTAACGGGCCGTGAAACAGAAGGACGGGCCGTGTTCTTCTTTTCTTTATTTTAAAGGGTTGCTTCTTTCGTTCCGATCTACAAAGGATTCTGGCTGCTCTTCAATGATTTATTAATTATCCAAGCGAAGACGGGAGGAAATTGAAAGTCCGGACGCGAGAGGTGAAATTAATTATGAAATTCGCTTACCTGTAACAGGATATCGAGCTATCGTGTTTCACATTTACCACTGAAAGTGTTCCCAACGATTCTTGTGGTTTACGATTCCTGACAGATAGAACAGTGTCTTGTTCTTGACAAAAAAGAGAAGCAGAACAAAAGGAAATATGTATATGTATCATTAGCGGTTACTTTTACTATCTTTGTTGAATGAAATGTGTTCCATTCGTGTAATGGAAAGTCCAGATCTAACCTAGATCTAACCCAGACCTTCACACCTCTCCAGCTAGTCGAAGCTTTTCATTTTTATTGGATATACAGGCAATAATCCAAATTTACTATTTTAGTTTTTGCGAAAAGAAATCTTTATTTTAATTTATATTCAAGGAAGATCTTTATCTGTATCCTTAACAACGTGCATTGGGAATAAACGAAAAGAGAAAAGCATATCAGCATCCACCCTCACCAAACAGATGGTTTTCTAGATTCATTTTTCTATTTATATTTACAACAATCTTTCTTAGTACCTTGATTTATTTTTGCAATCTTACACTACACACCTACATACAAATTTTATGAAATTCAACATTCTTTTGTCGCATCGCGTATAATCTCAGAATTGGAATTCACACAAATATACAGTGTGTCCACTTAAATATCTTGGTTATTCCAAACAGTACGAGAAAATGTTAGTTACAGAAGTTATAGGGTTTAAGAAACTACATAATATAGTATAAATGGTATTGTTGCAAGTAAAGACGTAGAAAAGATATAGCAATCACTTTTTTTTTTTTTTAATGGAGCGTTCAATTTTTTGTGCTCGATTTCGTTAGATTGGCGTATTTTGAGTATAAAGTACTCAGGTACATTTGTCCTAAAACGTTGCTGAGATATTTTACTTTTTTCATTCTATTACTTTCATTATGGAACGTATTTATTTGACGTAGTGAAAATATCCTCGAATACGTTCTATAATGAAAGTTAAATAAATATTTGTACGTATATATATATGTATAAATATTTATTTAATTGTAATATGTATTAATAACATTAATGACATTTCGTAGTATATTTACTCTCCTCCATTTTGAAATAAAAAAGCACGCTATTCTTTTTCTCTCCCCTTTCCATTCTTTCATTCAGATTATTCTCCTTCTCCACTTCTCACTCATCCATTACATTCTCTCTTTCTCTCTCTCACGCTATTTCTTTATCACATCATTTACTCTTAAACCTCAAATACAATAAAAAAACAATCTCACTCATGCTTTTAACCCTCTATAGCACGAAATTCTTTCCTGGCTGTAAAGACAGTTTATGCAACGTGAAATCGACAAATATTAACCTTTAAGTACAAATTAACATCGAATTCAGTAGCTTCAGTATAACATCTAGTAGCAAACTTATTAAAGATTACAAGATTTTATATTTAACTTTCCTTCCATGTTTTGTACAATTGCAGTGATATTCTTCCTTATATAAAAATTTCCATTATCGCAGGGTTGATTTTAGCTTTGAATATATGGACCTCATAGGACCACCTATATGGACCTCATTTTTTTGTACATTTTTATTGCTTCTCCGACATTTTCTCTGAATTACTGTTAATATAAAATGATTAAAACGTAATTAAACAAAAAATTGATTCATTCTTTTTTCACAATTAAAAAAGCTTTCCCTGAAATTATTAAGCTACATTTTAACGAAGTTCCAATTTGTTCTTCTTTTTTTTTTAACTTTGTTTCTAATTCGTTAGAATATTGAACACCCACCTAAAGTTTCAATCAATTTGTTTAACACACCCTATAGAATGAAAGACCGTCGCAATTTAATTGAACATCGTTTAGAAGAAGAAAAAAACAGAAAAACGATAAATGATGTCATTGCTAGATGTTGTGAAAGACTGACTTGTCTATAGTTAATCAAATATTTATGCGAATGTAATACCAGCTGCAAAGTGTTACGTTGTTTCTTTGAAATCCTGTTAGCCATCTCGTTAACGCCACTAATAGCAATTCTATCGTATATTTATCGTCTAGCCTGGCGATATTGTGTAACAGAATTCATGGTGTTGAATGATCGGCTTCCTAATAGTTATTAGTTATTAAAATGCACTCTTAAATAGACTTTTCTTAGCAATTATTAGCCAGTTTATAACTTCACTGATTTCAGATACTTCTGTAATTTAAGTTTAACGAGATCTGCTAAGAGGTTTAGTTCGATTCGTTTTTCATTTCAAGCTCTTTTATCATAAAATCTTCTTTGCTTAAGACCTTATGATCGACGTCATATTCGTTCGATAAAACGATGTTAAGGTGAAGACTGTGGTCTGGAAATCACTTTTATCATGTCACTGACGTTTTCTTCTTTTTCTATTTTATCAGCTCTCGACATTATTAGCATAGAAGTTTCATTTCCTGCCGTGATCCTTAGGTAATTACTGAACCTAAGATTATGTCAAATATTATATCTTCTAAGAAATATTTTTTCCTCCGTTATTTGTAAAAGCGTGCAGAATTTTCCTTGACCTACAAACAGATCTCCATCTTCATCATGTGTTTAATAAAGAAACGAGTAATTCGTAGTATTTCTAATTTTATTGTATAAGCAATTTATAAGAATTTTTTTTATGTAAGAACAAGTATAGTTTTCTTTTCTTTTATATTTTATCAGACTTCGATATTACTAGCGTAGAAGTTTCATTTTCCACCATGATCCTTGGGTAATTACTCAAGCTAAGATTATGTCAAATATTATATCGTTCAAGAAACTTTTTTCTTTCGCAATTTTTAATTACTCGTTACTTGGAAAAACTTGCAAAATTTCTCTTGACCTGCAAATAGATCTCTTCCATCGTTCATATTATTCATATTCTATGCTTTTTATTTTCTATATTCAATCTAATATCTCATAAAGAAAAGAACTCGTAGTATTTTTATTTTTATTTTTATTTTAAAATAATTTATAACAATTTTTGTATAAGAACAAGTATAGTTTTCTTTTTCTTAACTTTATTAGACTTCGACATTATTAGCATACAGTTTCATTTCCTGCCATGATCGTTAAATACTTACTGAACCTAAGATTATGTCAAATATCACATCTTCTAAGAAATTGCTTTTCCTTCGTAATTTTTAATTACTCGTGGAAATTTGCAAAATTTTCCTTGAACTACAAATAGATCTTATCAATCTTCATCATGTGTCTGATGAAGAAACGAATAATTCGTAGTATTTCTATTTTTATTCTAAAATAATGTATAGTAACATTTTATGTAAGAACAAATATATTTTCTACATTTTCCAGTTCCTCTGCTTTCTCGTGCGTCTAACGTACGAAACTTTTTCACGATTGAAGTCCCTTTAAAATTGGCAAACAGAAAGGAACTCCAGTCCAGATGTCCAGTCGATTCGTGTCTCGAATCGTTCGATCTCACGAGTTTCAGTAGAACGAATCCGAGAAACTTTTCCTCCCTCTAGGTTGCTTCGAGACCGAGCGATAGGAAGCGCGCTACTCTTCCTTCGAAGATTACGTTTAATCAGAATTAAAGATGTACTTGTGGAGCATCGATGGCTCGAACAGTCGATGATCTTCGTCTCATTTGCCCGATTCGAGAGAGAGTTTAATCTAGAGGAGGACTTCTTGAACAACTTACTTCCACCAATAAAGCTTAAATCCTAAACGGACGATTGCAACTTCCTTGACTTTCCTTTGGTTAATGTCCATCGATGTTTCATCTATTTCTTTTTGTGAGAATGTTCATTATATAAATATCGTATTTTCTTTTTTTTATAAATAATATAGTGTCATCCAATTTACACGCCTACGTGTTTCTTTTTTTATAAAACATTCTGAAGATCTGAAGACGCACAAATCTGAAGTATCAATCGAAAAGAACGAATCGAATTTTTTTACATTTTCATCTCTACAATGATGCTTTACTTTGGAAAAATCGACGAATATTCAATGTCCCTCACATTGACACTCTCGCTATTAATCATTTAATCAGGGAAGACAAGATTGTTGCTAGTTCACTAATGCTTCGAACACAATTAATTTATTATCACATCTACATTTATGATAAACTATCTTATATAATATACATAAATAAACTAACTTATTGTAACTCGTCTTAATCTTAGCCATGAACTAGGGAGATTATATTTTTGTTTGAAAAATGAACACAGTTAACAGGTTAATAGTTCACATGAATTATATATAGGGCAACTTACTCGTCCAATTTTTCTTTTTAACCATCATCCGTCCCTTGTTCTCAATTTGACACTTTTTCGGTAAAAGATTTACAGTAGGATCTCGGTAACTCGAATTTCAAGAGAAGAATTCAAATTTTCGAGTTATGGAGGTTTCGATTTGTCGAAGTTCTCCAATAAAAGAGATTTTTATGAGTGGTGATGAACGAAAATTCTACTCACAGTGGCGTTACACATGATTTGTCTTATTTTTTAATTGTAAAATGATGAATTGTCTTATTTTTTAGTTAAAAATTTAAAAGATCCACAAATATAAATTACAACAAAGTTTAAGAGCTGTATTTGATATAATTAGTAAAACAATTGTTTCAAATAAGTACCAGTCAAGGGACTGTCTTTTGAAGTAAATTTCAAATAAAACATTTAAAATACTATGGAGTTATTGGCAACAAAATTGAAAACTACTTCGAAGTGCAAAGGGTTAATCTTTCGTCGGTTATACAAGATATACAATCGACACAAACAACGTCTTCTAGTGATCATGTGAGGCATGTAACTCCAACGAAAGAAAAGACTGCTTGTCATATGTATGATAAGAAACGAAAAGCAAATATACGTAATGCACGAAAAAATGAAACAAAAAATTCAAAACTTATACGATTGTTTTAATCCATGATACATCTGTTATGGCATTTATGAACATAAATTGAACAATTTATTGCGTTTTATGAGTTTATTTTAAAACAGATATGTAAAAATCTTAGTGGCGTACGTCGGCCAAACCCAAGTCAGAAATTTGAATGACGCATCGGTGCGTCATTCGACGTCAATGTGTTAACAGAGTTTAGATCTACATCCAATTCTTAGAGAACGATTGAACATCTTCAAAATTTAACATATCACTTCTCTATTGATTCCTTAAAAAATTCAGTACACTAGCAGACAAAAGTCATCTTGTTTCTTACATGTTCTATGCAGTCTGTTCTCTCCAGAGTCTACTAAAAATAGCCAGGTGAAATAGAAGTGGGCATTATTTTCATGCGAACCGAATAGAAAGACGTTCTATCCCGATTCTCCTCGCGTAAGTTTCGATAAGTTACGATTCCTGGGCTAGCGGGTGGCCAGTGAATTCCGGCCGACGAATTCCCTATAGGTGGACCAGTATTTATGGTATCCGCAATTCGAAAACCGTATGGAAGGAAGCAATTTGTTCGAGCGCCGATACAATACCAGGGTTCACGGTAATGAAACAGGAAACCATTTTGTACGTGCACCATGTAAGCCGCATTGCTGGCCACAGTTTTGCTCGTTGTTATTTTGTTCTATATTATTGGATCGCCTTTTACTACTTCTAGCTCTCCTGCCTTTCCTGCAAACACTTTTCTCATGTTTCACTGTTCATAAATTGTGTTGTTTCCTTTTCTTGAAAAGATAGATACGTGTAGAGTATTGATGTTTGTGATAATTAATATCTCAACCACATTTGGTGCTGAGTTCCACTATACGAAAATAAGTTTGCAGACTGAGTGTTTCTTGTTTGATTTAAGACACAGGATGATATTTCATTTAACGATATTTTTATTCACTGCACAATACTGTAGCTGCTGAGGTAAAATTCGAGGGACCAAGCGGGAAAGTGACCTTCGAACCGACAGGCCAGGATCTTTTACTTATAGCGAAGACACTTTTTTTTTAATTTCTTTACTATTATTGCTACTTTTAAGGCTTTTGGGTGTTCCTAATCTTACATTCAACACTCTTCTCTGTTGTTTTTTTTTTACATTTTTTTGGTTAATTTTCACTCAATTTTCGGTGTTCAGCCGAGAAACTCTTTGAAAGACGTGCAAAACCCTCTCACAAATGTTTTTTTTTTTTTGTTATTGTCACTGAAGATTGTGTAATCGTAGATCCCTCCTCATCCCAGACAAGCTCACAAATGTAGAAGTCGAGAAAAAATTTAAAGGACTAAGCGGGAATCGAACACGTGATCTCTGGACCAATAGGCGGGAACTCTTTACTCATAGCCAAAGCGCCCTTCTAAACCCGTTTGTCTTCAACGTTACATATATGCAACAGTAAAACAATCCGATTGGAAAATAAGTTCTGTAATATTCAACGTACAGCTATAATACTCAACTACATTGGCTTTGATTTAACATAAATGTTCCAAGAGATATATAAGAATCATGTAACGATACAAATTGTGCAATTACGCGAACTACTTCACTTTTCTGACGTAAATTGACTACACGGAAAATGGTAGATTTGAATAATATTTAGAAAATGATAGAATAAATAACAAGAATTTATTTTTTCGTTATTGTTGATTTTTTTTTTATGGGTATAGTAACAAAAAAGAATATTGATCTATAATACAATATATTTTCTAGTAAGTTTGTGATAATTTTTATTGGTGAAAAAATTTGATAGGAGAAAAAAGTTTTTCTTAAATGTTGCATATACGCAACGTTTCGTTTTGATTAATTGATTAATTTCCAATAAATATTACAGCTCCTTTTGAAACATTATGGTGGCTCCGGATCCTATTTGTAGAATATACGATATATTCGATTCTAGTATAATTTAAGTGTCTGCATCGAATTCTTGAACTATTCGAATAATACGGGTAATTCGAATATTCGTAGAGTATGCGTATATTCGAATACCAGTAGAATTTAAATGGCAATATCAAATTCGAATAGTTCGAATTACGAATTGTGCTGAATATTTCGCACATTTCAAATATGCGAACATTTCATCTGTTATTATCGAAAACTATTGTTGAATTTATTGCTCGAGTTTAATTGTAACAGATCATCAGTGATAGTACATTCAAATAAATTCATTAAATTTCTAGTAAAAGTGTTACATACAACATATTCTAACGAAAAGATTCTATCTCGAAAATTGAATTCCGAACGATAAAATCGTATCTTATCACCGTGAAATTTACATGTACACATACACATCTTCGCCATCTTCATCTAACTGCATTAAAAATAAAAAAAATAAAAAAGGAACACCTGGAATTTATGCATCTACGTTAATTACATTCCCAGTAGAAAAAGAAACTACCTCCTTCATACAGAAACAGGAACCATCGGAATATCAAGGTTAATTACATTCAACTATCAGATCGTAATTTTTAATTAATCAAGAAATAAAATTCTCGATCGTAAAGATGGGTCGTTTGTAAGAAAATGTTGAAGAATTGTATTTCTATTCATTCGTTGGTTAGATACATCGTGAAACGAATCTCCTCTTCTTTTCCTTTTCTTCGGAGAGATGCTTCTTCCCCCTTCTACTTCACATCCTCCTCCTTCTCCTCCTTCTCGTCTCCTTCTTCATCAAAGTTTGTCGTAAGATGGAAGTTGGTTGCTTCGAGACTGGTTCGCCCTAAGATAAATTACCTGCAGGCTCTCCCTTCAACAGGTGGAACCCGCGACGGTTTACGGTTTAATTCCAAGAAAGTGTAGAGAATGCGCGAAGATTCTTCTTCCTCTGTTATTGGAAAGATTGCTGGTCGAAGAATCGTCAGAACTAGAAGGTTCTTCGGCTTTCGAGTAAAGGCCATTCGAGAGTGTTGCATTTCTCCCGCGAGAACAGGTTTTTGCATATTTTGCTCGCGTCTCGATACTTTTCATACTATTTTCATAACGAGTTTTGCACGTTTGTCTTTCGTATTTGTGGCTATAAAAAAGACGGAACAAGGCGAATTTATTCCTTTTCCATTCCGCGAGCTGATTTTATCATTGTTTATTCTGTACCAAATGTTTCACGTCGCCACGTGTTTATTCGTGCTCGATGATCGTGAGCAGGTTCTAATGCTCGAGAAGAAATCTGTGTAAATAGAAAAGTAGGTTAGATAATAAGTAGGATGATAATTAATGGAATTTAAGAGATATTAGTATACTGAATTATGTTTGTGGATACAAATTTGAAGAGATATTATTTACATTTTAAATTATGTTATAAAATAATGTAATTATTTCAGTTAAAAAGCGAAAGAATGAGAAAGAAAATAGACGATAGACATGTGTGTTGTAATTTTCAATGTTAAACGATATTCAACAAGCGTCCCTCTTGGATTAATAATTCATAGAATGCGTTACATATTCAAATGAATGTATCTTTAAGTTGGAACTCTATTATATGACTTATACCGTATACATTGTCTCTTTTATTGAAAACCTAACCTTCGAACATTTCATTCACCATATTGCAAATGCGTTCCACTTTATATTTTTCAATTTAGATCGTGATAATATGTAATTCTAACACTATCTCCAAGCATCTCACTTTCCAAGCAATAAAAGTTGTCAAAGAACGATCTCTCAATTACCTCTAGCCAGTAATTTTTTATCATTTTTTTTCAATCATTTCTACAATAGAAAAGCTAGAAATATGGAAAATTTCTAGCTCAAGCTCCATTAATTAGGGTTGGTTCGTGTCAATAAATGTTCTAACAGATCTTTCGTAATAAGATCAGCTAGATCAATTTTTTCCACATCTATAATTCAGAAATTTATTATAGAAAAAGGAAGAATATGAAATTTTGTATTGTGTGTAGCAAGTTCACAAAGTTTACTTTTCAAGTGTTGAAAGTTCTGCTTCTTGTGACTACTTTCTCCCCTGGATATTTCACATTACAACTAAAAGGAATAAAGGAACATACAAAAACAACATTCGCCTGTAAATTTTACGGTTTGTGACTACGATCGTGTTTCCCCCTAGTTAAACAAAGATCACAAAAACCGACAGATGTAACACATTCAACAGAAATCGAAAGACAAAAAAAAAACACCATGATCACAGAATTTTACTTTTTATGACTGTAACTGTTCGTGTTACAATACAAGGTAAACAAAGGTGACAAAGAACGACAGATAGTACATGTCCAACAGAAACGACATACAAAGACACCATTTGTCTGACAATTTTCCTTTTCGTAACTGTAATCGCTTCCCCCTCTCCTGAACGCTTCATATTTCAACACAATTTTAACAAAAATCACAAAAAATGATAGATCTAACATATCCAACTGAAATCGAGGAACATGCAGACACCATTTGTCTGAAAAATTTCCTTTTTGCAACTATTATTATTTTTTTGTTTGAAAATTTTCCTTTTTGCAACTATTATCATTTTTCTTTGCAAGTTCTTCATACTAGGATATGACTTAAACAAAGATCACAAGAAAAAGATAAATTTAAGATACCCAACAGAAATCCAGCAACATACAGAAACATCATTTGCCTGAAAATTTTCCTTTTTGTGACTATGATCGTTTTTCTTTATGGATTATTTATATTACAACATAATTTGAACAAAAAACCAGAGAAAACGAAAGATCTAACATATCCGACTGAAATCGAAGTGCATACAGAAACAGCATTTGTCACAATTTAACCCTTGATACCACAATAATAGATCTCTGATGATGGTACATTTATTTTCTCAACACAGAACCTCACCCTAAACCTCAACTTCGTTTCTCTAATTCCACCATGCTCAAAGCGACAAATCTTCGAACGAGTCAAAATTCTTGACTGCTATTCCTCATGGTGGATTCCAAGCAGCTGTTCGCGTACCGTTTATCACGATAAACATATCCACCGCGTAAAGGCCAACGGGAGCGTCTCTCCTTCTTCTTACTAACTGGCTTCTCCTTCTCTTCAGCCTCTCCTACTACGGTTCCCCGTGGAACACAGGTGTAGTGGCCGGCGTTCTTCGGCCGCCATACGCTTTCAGTTAACGCCTGGTCGTCGCCAGGTATGCCGGGTTCTTTCGTCGATTATATCCAGTTAATACTTTGACGCGCGTATACCTGCCTTCGTGACCCCTTTGTTTCTCGTGCCTTTCGATCGAATAAAAAAAGAACGGATTCGTGTGTTGACTTCGGTGAACCGCGTGTTTTGTGAGTGATTCTAACGACGAAGGTATTCCGTGGGAAGGAACTTCCGTGAAAAAGGTGTGTGGGTGTTTCGTTTCGTGGGAGTTTCGATCATCTGTGTGTCCATCTTCGGTTGACAAGTAAGTAGCTTATTTTTAAGACTCATTTTGGTACTCGTTGAGATGCGAATTGGTGAACATAGTTTCGGGCTCACCGTGGAATTTGCGGTTGGTTGGATTACGAGGGAAGTTTTGAAACATGTGGTTCCGAAGATTGTTGGAAAAGAACTTGTTGATCTTGTATGGGGTTGTGTGTAGTGTTGAGTTAGACGCGTGTTAAGTGAAGACAAAGCATTATTTGAAGTGAAATTTTGAATAATATAGTTGAAATTTTTGGTGTCTAAAAAGTTTGTTAGTTTCAATTTATGTTTCTTAAATATATTTATCTGAGGAAAAGTTTGAGCTATTGTTTTATGAGTGTTAACCTTTAAGAACGATGGCCTCATACAAATGTTCACATGTGATTTTAACAATACCATTAATCTTGCATGGAATTTAAA
Source organism: Anthophora plumipes (assembly GCA_951804975.1). Taxonomy (NCBI): domain Eukaryota; kingdom Metazoa; phylum Arthropoda; class Insecta; order Hymenoptera; family Apidae; genus Anthophora; species Anthophora plumipes. Next base: position 11,757,393 of record OX638120.1, read on the forward strand.
CGAGCAGTGCAGAGTTAGATATGAATTAAATGAAAAATTCACATCATTTGAGGAGAAATTTTGCATAGTGTTTTTAAAATTCTTCATGTCTCGTAATTAAAGATTCGTCTTTTTTAACTTGAATTTCTGAATATTTATATTTACATAAACACTTTTATTTATTATACTTTTAAACATGTTTATTTAATTTGAACTTATAATACTACATAAACATGTTTATGTGAGACAAACATTCTTCAATCATCCCATAGTTTTATCAGTGCTTAACTCTTTAAGAAAATGGCCTCACACACATGTTCACATGTGATACTAACGATATTGTTGATTTTCCACATAATTTAACTGAATAATATTGTGTTAAATGAGAATTAAGTGAAGACCTGACATTATTTAAGGGGAAATTTTGTATAGTACAGTTGAAATTCTTAGTGAGTCGTGATCAAAAGATTCGTCTTATTTGTGCTATTATTGTACAAATTTCTTAATTGAAATTTATAATACTTCTTAAATGTTTTTTTGTGAGACAAATTTTGTTTGGTTATTCTGTAGTTTTACGAGGTCTTAAACCTTTAAGGACGTTGGCCTCGTACACATGTTTTCAAAACACCATGAGCGTAACTATATTAAACTCACAAAAATAGTTAGCCATTAACCGATGTACATACATTTGATGAAAATATAACTTCGATATGATTTAATTTAAAAGAAAAAAAAAAGAAAATTGAAGTAGTAATCCTTCGTTCGCAGAAGTTTGGTTTTAAATGGAACTTTAAATCTTATTTCTCGATGGAACCAAATAGAACTTTTTAACGATGGATATTTCATTAAAAAAAAAAAAAAAAAAAAAAGAAGAAAGAAAAGTATATTATGCTAATTTGTTTTGATTAGAGTGACGTTCAAGATGAATGGTAACAAACTTTCTGCTTTGATTGGAATTTCGATCGTTTTTCTTTTCGCTGTTTCTCTTCTTTCTTTCTTTTTTTTTTCTCTCCCTTCGAGTATTTTAACTGAATAGAGACATGAAAGAAAGAATAATGGAGCTTCCTCGCATCAGTTTCTCTCCCCCCTCATTTCGAACAGTGGCAATTTGTCTTTCACGTAAAACTTTCGTCGTGTCTAATGAGTCACGCAAACCCAATGACACGCATCGAATCAATTTTTCCACGAGATTATCGTGTTTTCTATTTATTCATTTGCTTAACACGATCCTCGCTCGTACCATGTATTTTTTCTATATAAAACGACCGCCGCTTTAATCAAAGAGTATGATTAATGGCTTTTCGAGGATATATTCGATTTTTTTCGACGTAGTAAATCGAAGACTGCACAAGTCTTGAACAATAGTGAACAACGATAGATCGACAGTCGAATCTTAATAAAAGCAACATCGTCACTGAAATAACAGTACAAGATTATACTAAAATTTCTACAGAAATTCTGAAGAAAATCACTTCATTTCTTTCTGAATAGAAGAATAGTTTAGTATTTTGCGAATATCGTTATTTCTGATGTATCAAACTGCGTCTATGATTGAATAGAAAACCTTTTATTGTAGACTTTCCATTTTTTTACGTGTAATTTAGCTATTATTCCCAAAAATTCTGTTCAAAATTGGTTTTATTATACATTTGTATATTAAAATTTTGTTATTCATGCAGAGTTTGAATTTTCTAAAGATAAAATCAATCTACTTGTTTTTCTTTTCTTTTTTTGACTAATTTAACGTGTTTTATTGTTTATTTGATCGTTGATTGCAAGTGATTTTATTACCCAGGTAAAGTCCCAGGTATTTTGTCGAATTAATTTTTCCAGAAATGAGATTATTTTTACTTCAACGTCAGACTGTTCATTTGCAGAGGTATTTTATATAGCACGAAGACAGTATGCGTTACGTTAACTTCGACTTTATTAGATTTCTACAAAAACAATCGAACAATTTAATATTTTCTCTCGTCTAGTACAACTTTCACGATTCACGAACGTTTCTTGTCACTCCTCGTCCTAAATTATCCCCACTTTGCCATCAAATTGATTAATAAAGTGTAAAATTCACGTCTAACGATGTATTCATATGTATATCACACTTTCTCGCGCGTAATTAACGATCGCAGATGTACGCATATGTTCGCACAATGTTTACCACGTTATATTTCACCTAATTAAATATTCTTCACCTGTTAATTAATTCGACGTGATGATTGTATTATATTAACAGAAACTATAAGTATCTTCTGTGTCAGATAAAAATCCTGTTTGTCAAATTCCGAAACCGTCCGGTTGTTCTTATTGACACAGAAACATTACGTTAAATAAAAATGATCCTCTTTGTTCTGATAACGTTATCTGTCCACGTGTCTCGCCCTGAAAGATCTAAAAAAAGAGAAAGAAAAATACGCAATTAATCCACGATGTGTGACATTTTACAAAGTACGTTTAACATATTCATTAGGGTTATCCCAACAACTGTTGTTTCGTTCGATGGAACAGAAAATTGGTCGATCTTTTGTTTGACGTGGTTTATGATATACTTGTTAAGTAAGATTAGCTATTTTTGAGTTAACCCTCTATGGGCCCGTGTAACTTTCAGGTCACATTTTAATTTATCGACATTTTACACAGAAGTGCAAACATTATAGGCCGTTGTTACCTGAAAGTCACATAGTGAATATATTGCAATAAAATTGTTTAACCGGCAAAATTTTTTTTCATTTGCATATATAGGTTTATAATTGCTGATTTTTCGTTCCCCCAATTTCTTGGATTTATAACAAAAATTCGGCCCATAGAGGATTAACAAGGTTTGCGTATTGTTTGTGTTTTTCCAGCATTTCTCACCGAGAGAAATGATTAGGTGTAGAAATAAATTCTTTCCGACTTTTGGGTACAATCAAAGCGTGATATAAAAAGAATGAAAATAAATCAGCAATCGGAATAACTTCACGGTTAAATTTATAATTCAACATTAATATTCACTATTTTATCAACTAGGATACAGATTTTCTCTGTTGTTGTTTGACGAGCTAAATAATCAATTTTCATTCATGAAAATAGTATTTACTGGACAAAAGTATTCGGAAATATTTGTCCAACGTCACAAAAAGATCTGTAGATAGATTTGCAACGGTCCGGAAGAGAAATTCAGAAAGAAATTTCAAAAAATCTGATCGCAAAACTCTCAAAATTGGTTGGAGTCGTCATCGCGTAACGAGAAAAGTTTGAGTCTTCGTAAAGCGCAATTATAAAAGTGAAACTAATTCTGATAGCACACAGGAAAAATGGAGTTTACATAGATGTTACAGATTCCGAGGAAAGATCAGGAAGAATAAAATTCAGAAACAATGTAAAATTTACAATAACTGTAAATTGAAACGGAGCCATTAAGTTTTTCGAATTTAAAAAAATCACAAATGAGTCTCAAGTAATTATGTTGAAAAGAAAATAAAAAAAATTCACCTTCAATGCAAAAGTTTCGAGTGCAAAGGATTTAAAAAACTATATTCGTTGCAAATAATCTCTAAATAATCGTTTGATTTAATAACACGAAAGTTGAATAGTGTTAAATTTAAATCTAAAGTTGAAATTACGTGTCCCATGACTTATTAACGGAGGTATACATAATGTTCTGTCTTTCGTTCAAATCAATTACCCAATATTAATTTGGCAAGCGATAGTTCGCGACAGGAATAGTTTAACGAAATCGAGAACTATAGCGAGGCGAGAACTGTCACTTTTCCTCGTGGCTGGAGCAGGTTCTCGACGGAAAACGACGCATTAAAATTCATAGGAACTGGGGGACACCATAGACTGTGGCACATGCAGAATTCAGAAGTTCGTAACAGAACTGGTGGAGAAATGTTTTGGTTCGAGTGGTAAATATTAAACGTGGCAAAAACTCGTTCCTACGAGGGAATGAACCTGTCTCTAATACGTTTCGAGAAAAGGGACGAATGTAGCTTGGAATTCAATGGTTCGTGATAACACCGACCGAGGGTACTTATCAGAACGATAGATTTTCATTTCAATATGAAATAGCTGAGTGGAGTATGCTAATCTTTTTATAGATAAATATCGTAGTTATTGCTACTTGGCGATAAAATCAAAACGATTGGGAAACTGTATTACTTTTTTTTTAGAAGAAGATATATAGTTAGATATAGTTAGATGCATAGTTAGTAATATAGAATGCAAAATGTAAAATATAAAGTATAAAATGTAAAATGTAAAGTGTGAAATGTAAAAAGTAAAATATGAAATATGAAAAATTAAATATTAAAGATTAAATAGAACTTAGTAAGATATATATTTTTAATTGTATACAAAGTAATGATATTTTTGGTAATACAAAGTTCCTACATATCAATAATATAAAAAGAATTAAATACCTCTTAAGCAACCATAGCCATTATCTACAATATTAACTTGTTAAAATGTTATGTAATATTAAACAATAGTAATCTAGAACACTAACATGGGAAATACAGTGCCTCAAAGTTCCTCAAGAGACACGCTCGATTAACTGTAGGTTTTCTCATATACAGGGTGAAGCATATAACTCGTCCACTCTGAATAATTTTGAAATTATGTGTTCTATATGAAAATTGCATTATGTTATTGGAGTGACAACGAAAGAAAATTTAACATACAGAAGCTTCATACATGAGTTAGGTTTTTCGATTTATATTAGTTTGGTGAGAAATTATCAGTCGTCTAACTTTATCTTTAAAACCACAGATTTTGACTCAGTATAAACTCTTTTAACGAAACTGAGATCCACGCCAATCTACATAGTTTTGCCAACAAGAAATTACTATTTTAATTCCAGTAGAGTAAAAGTCTGGTGTTCTAGAATTGGCGAACTCTTTTCAGCAACAGTTTGGTTTGTGAAGATCTTTCTTAGCAAGTAGTGATCGAGATGTTTGAAAAGTCAATTATGTACATATATAATTTATACCATATAAAAATAAAAGAAAAATAAGCCGCAAATAAAAAGTAAATGGCATTCTGCGTTATATCTGAGCTATTATACGTGATTAAACATATCTCAAGAAAATAATTCCAGTTATGAGAAACTTATAATTCAATTTACAGACGTTCTTACGGGTGAATGATAGAAAACGAAGAAGATTCTAATCTTGCAGAGGTTTTCGAGTGGTTCTACTGTATTATTGTTCAAATACTCGCTACTTATCGCGCGATAAAACGTACCAAACCAACTTCTTCCCACAGCTGGTATTCATACAAAATTCTCACCGGTTCCCTCATGTCGCGCAGACATATTAAAGAATCAGCTGACGAGCGAGCATCAGAATTTTAATTCGAAGGTCCCTTCATGCTAGGAACGACTTCCTCTGCGTGCACGTGGTGTTCATGATGCAAAAGCACGAAGCGTAGATCACTGAAAGCGAGCGGAAAAGTCTGGTGAACGTTCCAGGCTCGAACGCGACACTCTTCAGCCGTGCTAAAAGGGGGGAACTTGCTCGTCATTTCTCATTTCTTCGTTTTCAATCGCCTCGTCTCGTCTCGTCCGCGTGCAACGCTCGTTCACTACGAGACCGTAAATGGTTCTATCCGGTTCGATTATTCGATACGAACGTTTAAATTCCGCGAGATATTCGCGTTGGCTCGTTTAATCAGTCACTTTCCTCCATTCGCTACGGTCTCCTTTGTGTGTTGTGACACCTTTATTTGCATACGTTTCTCTTCATCTAGGAGAGAGTGAGAGAGTTTCAAGATGAAATTAATTTACCACCTTGCATTCACTTCGTTGCCTTCGATGCTTTCCTTGCCTATTTGAGAATTATTCGTTAAGCTTCTGGTTATTGGAATTTGAGATTGTTAGGTGTGTATTAATCATTGGATTTGCGACACCTTCGATCTGTTATTAGGAGAAAGGAACGGGATGAAGAAATGACTCGTTTTTTTTAGTTTATTGATAGCTTAGGAGGACTAACGATCACTGTGTGAATATTGTGTTTTGAAAGAATTGGATTTGTTGTGATTTATTATAGTTGATTGAGATAGGGAGAGGAACAAATCAGAGAAATATTGCTCGATTGTGTTTGGAGGTATTGATTCGGTAAGTGTATTAATAATAATACCTTTGAATACATTTTTATGAGCTATGTTTGTAGTGTTTAGAAACAAACTGGAGAAATATGTTAGGTATTAATTTGATGAATGTATCAATAAGTGTATGAGTAGTACCTCTGCGGATGTTTTTATGAGTTGTGTTATAATGTTTCGATTCAGTACTACGTGTAGTGTTTCGGAACAAACCGGAGAAATATTGCTTAATCATTTTTGAAGTATTGATTTCATAGTATATCCATGAATGTATGAAATTAAGTACGTTTTTATGAGTTATTTGTAGTGTTCAGAATGGGTACTATTTTTAGTGTTTATGGAGAAACTGGAGAAATATCTCTGATACGTGTTTGAGATAAGTACATTGATAATAATGTCTTTGAATACGTTCTTATAAATTGTTCGTAGTGTTGACAACGACTATTATTTATAGTATTTAGGAACAAACTAAAGAAATATTTCTTCATCAGTTTTGAGGTATCGATGAGTATATGAGTTGTTCGTAGTGTTCTGAGTAAATACTATTTGTAGTGTTTATGAATAAATTGAAGAAATATTTCTGGAAGGTGTTTGAAATAATTTGATACGTATATTTTATAATATTGTAGTACCTTTGAATACGTTCTTATGAGTTGTTTATAGTGTTTATAGTGAGTACTATTTGTAATGTTTAGGGACACACTGGAAAAATATTTCTTGATCTTGCTTGAGACTATTAATTTAATGAATGTATGACTAGCATCTCTGAAGGCGTTCTTATGAATTGTGGTTGTAGTGTTTAAATTGTGTACTGTTTGTAGTGTTTAAGAAATACTGGAGAAATATTTGTTGATCTTGTTTGAGGTATTAATCTAATGAGTGTATGAACAGTATGAAGACGTTTTTGTGAGCTGTTTGTGTAGTGTTTAGAATGAGAATTATTTGTAGTGTTTAATAAATATTGGAGAAATATTTTGTAATCTTGTTTTAGGTATTAATTTGATGAGTGTATGAATAGTGCTTGAAGACACTTTTACAGGTTGTATTCGCAGTATTTAGAAACCGAATGGAGAAATATTTCTAGAGCGTGTTTGAGATCATTTTTAATAAGTACATTGGTTTAATAAGTACATTGATAATAGTACCTTTAAATACGTTCTTATGAATTGCCTGTAATGTTCAGAATGAATAGTGTTTGTGGAATGCAGAAATAAACTGCTGAAATATTTCTCGATCGTGTTCGAGATATTTATTTAACGAGTTTAGTAAAGCGTGTACGAATAGTACTTTTGAAGACGTTCTTATAAGTTGTGTTTGTAATATTTAGAAAGTAATCAAACGAAGAAATATCTCTCGATTTTCTTGGAATTATTGTACAATAAGGTATTAACTGTACTATCGAGGAAAAGTAACAACTTCATCAAGATATATATTTTTCAAATACAGTATTGATAAATGACTTTACTATCAAATATTATCTTCACGATTGTTATCAAGTGATATTGGAATCTAACTGAGTTTCGTTATCGCTTGATAGTTCGTTACTACTAAGAATACACGTGATTTATAATCTAACATCAGTTAAAAAGTGTCACTAGATAAAAATTGATATAGAATAGCTTACAAATGTTAAACTATTTTCAATACGTAAATGTAAAATACCAAGCATCGTGTTATATCGCGGACGAAAGATGAATGAATCTATTCAAAGGTATCATGTTGAATGTAAGGAATTAGATATACGCATAAATGTATTCGAGATAACATTGAACTCGTTAACTCTGAGATTACTTCTCACAAAAGGCGGAATATTTTCCTTGCTGTATTCAAACGAGATACATTTTCAGATCGGCTACTTTCTCAGATATGAATTAATATAAATCGCGTTTCGTTCACCTTGGAACTATAACGATAATGACGTTAATCATCAGCGGCGCTCTTCATCATGTGTGAAGGAATGCGTTCTCACGTAACGAAATGATAAAAGAGAAACATGCCTCTTTATCTCGTTCGCGTTGTCCCGTTTTTGTCTCTATAGAGAAAATATCAGCGTGCACGTGGTATATTCAATGAATAGAATAGAACAAAACGTGCAATTGTTGCTAAGTAATAACTCAGTTAAACACGTAGAGCAACTTCTTTTAATTACAAAACAACTTCTACCGCATGTTCTTTTTTCCCTTGAAACATTTTTTTGTAAAAAAAATGAATAATTGCTTTCGTCACAGTTTTCGACAATTGAGAAACGCGTGCTAAATATTTTTCTCTTTGTGAAATTTAACATTGGTTATTGCTACATACATTTCTGTGTATTTATGTATGTAAAACGTGTAACATTTTACGCCTTTGGTACGTGAAAGAAATATTATCTTTCAGCGTCACCTGTTGCTACATAAAAATCATATTGACGGATGCATTAGTTTTGAAAAATCAGTAAAAATAGAAATAAATGTTTTTCATCGCGCATTTAATCCGTTTAGTAAAAACAATTGTAAAATGAAAGATTTTAATTGACACATTTGGTGATAATAAATTATTTCACATATTGTAGCTATCAATTTTTAAATTACACTTTTAACTACAATTATTAAATACTCTCGTAATTTGATTATCTCAAGTGCACATCTCTGTTAAAAAAAGAGAAAGAAGAAAATACAATTCCTTCTATATGTAAAGAATGCCTAAAAATCATTTATCATTCTATAGGGTGTCCGGTAGGTTATAACTCAACTTAAAAAGAAGTGATACATTATATTGTGTCTTGAAATACATTGTAGCGATGTAATTAACGAAAGAAATGGAAATAAAGCAATATGTTTAATGTTAAAACATTGTTGACGGTATACTGTGAAATGGATCTGACCTTAATTCCCGCATATTTTTAGATTATATGAAAAATCAAAATATCGGTTTAATACCTAACGCCTATTTCGGCGTTTCTGCATATTCAAAATAGAAAAAGAGGACTTCGAATGACGTGAGCACCCCTTTTTCGCTTCGAATCATACGAACTAATAAATTTTCGGCTATTTTGCGTACTTAAAACGATAGAAATAGCCCTAAAATTTCGGAAAACACGTTTTTTCGCTTATAATGGCACGAAAACGGCGATTTTGGAGATTTTTTATATGTATAATTCTACGAATGTATTTGAAAATAAAACAGTAAGTAGTTTAAATGATGTGAGAACCCCTTTTTTGCTTCTAATCACACAAACACGACGTTTTCGGCGATTCTGCGTACTTAAAACGATAGAAATAGCCCTAAAATTTCAGGAAACACGTTTTTTTCGCTTATAATGGCACGAAAACGGCGATTTGGGAGATTTTTTATATGTATAATTCTACGAATGTATTTGAAAATAAAGCAGAAATTACTAGATTATCTTCCGTACTTTTCGTTTCATTTCAATTCAAAGTTCTGTCGCTCTTATTGGAAGACCTTATATCAGGTTGTCAACAAATGAAATTAGATGAAAACATAAATTCGTATATATTCCAAAAGAGTATTTTAAAATGTAAGATTTCGATTCACGTTTCCCGCCAAAAACTACCGATTCGTATCTCGCGTCAATAACGTTTAAAAAACGAAAGACGCCGATTCGCGTCTTCAGATGACAATGTGTTTAAATGAAAAGTACATCAATGATAACAGAAAACAGTGATCACGTTATTCAAGAAAACAAATCACGGTGACTAAAAGATACATGTGTATCGCTATCTCTCTTTTGCACTCGACATCTTATTAAAAAAGAAAAAGTAAAATTGAAATAGAGCTTTTTCATTCTTTATCTAATGTCTGAGGAAAGTGATATTAAATATGAAAATATTACTGATTGATTATGTTGTGTAAGACGTAAGTCGTCAAATTGTTAATTTAAGTGACTTAATTGTTACGTAATATTATTATTTAATACTGATGCTGTAGTACAGAAATCGGTAAACTTTATGATTAGTAACAGTGAATGAGAATAAATGCACCTGAAAAGTACTCAAAACGAAAAGATTGTGTGAGTTTTTAAGGTTTAAGTATTGCAAAAATCATATGATAATTTTGATAAGATAAATAATTAAGACTACCAGTGAATTGTTAACTTAAACCTATAATACTATAATTTCACGTTGAAAATTATGTGTTTCATAGGTTATGCAGGTTAAGTTAGGGTACATTAGGTATATTATACTATACACCTAAAAAATACTCAAAAAGAAAATTTGCGCATTTTAAGGTCTAGTTACTGCAAATAGTATATGATAATTTTAACAAAATAAATAATTAAGATTATCACGTATATTAACCGTTAACATAAATCTACAGCACTATAATTTTACCTTCAAAATTATTTATCTTATAGATTATGCAGATTAGGTTAGGTAAGATTAAGTAAATTATATTATACACGTGGAAAGTACTCAAAAAGAAAAGATTGTGTGGGTTCTTAAGATTTAGGTATTGCAAATAGTATATAATCATTCTGACCAAATAAATAATCAAGTTTACCAGTGAACTATTAACTTAAAAAGTACTATAATTTCACGTTCGAAATTATTTGTCTAATAGATTATGCAGGTTAAGTTAGGTTAGATCGAGAAACTTTATTCTTCATTTCCTTCCTAATTTTTTTTAGAAGGAATCACCTTTTTGTCGGTTGCGCGATGATTCTCCAAACACCCTGTGTATCCAACCGCAATTACCACCATGACGACCGAAAATTCTCTTAAATTCATTTCCCATAATCACCAATCCGTATCCTCGAGTAAAAAAGTAACTAAACCACATTCTCCCGTATCACACTTCGATACGGAAAAGACCCAAAGATCATCTTCATTCTTCTCTTCCTCTGTCAAAAAAAAAAAACAAAAAAAAAAGAAAAGATCGAAAGAAAACACTCTCATGCAGCATGACTGCATTCCAAAACACAGCTCGCGGAACGCTGTTTCTCCGTTTCAAATTCGCGCGTGTCTGGAATATCGTCGTGTAAAAAGTGGATGGTATGCCGCGTTCTCGTCGATGCTTTCGAGATTTGCACGGCTACGAAACAGAGCGCGTTTCGGCTAAAGGGAATGCCTCGCAACGCGCTGATTACGGTGCAGCCGCGAATCCGCGTCGCCACAGCGATAAATAAGCCGCTTATGCTGCAATCTAATCCCCAGAGGAGTAGAGAGTATTCTCGAGCGTATTCGCCGCGTGGATACGCGTGTTCACGTCGAGAAGATTGTCGTTGATAAGGACACCGACGACGGAGGTTGTCGTTGAAAGATGGAAGTCTAGTTGGTAAAGCTGGTTGGTTCTAATGATCTCTCTCCGCAGACTTGCCTTGGATAGGCTTTTGAAGGATGTTGCGAGGAAAAATAAGGTGTCGACGTGTGTCAGAATTTGGGAAGGTTTATCGTGAGCCTTCCGTGATGGAGTTTTAGAAGTCTCTTGCGATTTCAGTTATTTCTTTTGTAGTTAAGATTGATAGAGTTATTATTTTGTGATTAAGTGATTCGTGTAATGTGATAATTAAGTCATTTGAGATTTACAGATTTGGATTTAAAAAGAGAATTTCTGGGGTTTCTGTTTTTTTTTTTGTGTGTTTGAGGATTTTGTAATTAAGCGATTAGTGTAACGTGATAATTAATTATTTGACATTTAGAGATTTGAATGAAGAAAGAGAATTTTCAATTAATGTAATGTGATAAAGAAATAATGTGGTTAAGTTGTGATTTAGAGATTTAGACGCAGATAGAGAATTTCTATAATTTCTAGTGATTTTGTTATTTCTGCAAATTGTAACTTAGATTCTTTGCAATTTTGATTTTCCGATGCTTACAAAGCTTTTGATAAATTTTAAGTTTTGAGTTTTTACTTACATCAACTTTCTATAACCTGATTTTTCTTCATCTATGAGAAGAAAAATGACGATGATTTATAATTTCACACTTTATTTTTGAAAAGCAAAAATTAATGATTGTTATAAAATGATTTGCCGCTAATAATGTAACTCAGTAGTACAGTAACATACAAGAATATAATATAAATGAATAAAATACGCAACTTTCAAGTTAGGTAGCATGATAGAATATTAATTGTTACCTCGTACTAATTTCAAAAATTTCTAACGTTGCAATATCTGCGATTCTTGTGCAAAATTTCTAATCCCTTTATCCACTGTTTTTCATTCAACTCGGTAAATAGGATACTGTGTTTTCAAGGAAAGTAATATGATGTTTCATATGTTGACACATCATTTAGAAATAGGATTTCCTGCAGACCTGATTGGAAAGGTTTCTTTTCCTCGCTTTGCTACTCCGACTTTGATTTCTTTTTTCTTCCCGCCCCGTCGATTGCTTCAGATGGCCGCAATAGTTACTTCTTGTTGCGCTGCGGTGGAGACAGTTACCTCACAATAGAATTAAAGTCCCACAAATTATTAAAAATCATACAGTAGTAATGAAAGTACGAAAATCTCGATTTTTCTTTTTCTTTTCGTTTTCTTTAACTTTTTGCACTCCGAGTACGTTTTTACATGATCGATCGTCACCTCCAATAACACACATTTGCAATGAAATTTTTGAAAATCGATAAGAAAAAATTGCGCCTGTAATTATAAGTTTCTTCACTTTCGTGTATTTTGTTAATTTCTTTTATTTCAATATGAATAAAACTTAAATGGAGTTACCGTCCGTATTATGAATGTTCCTGCAGCGACGCCAGTGGATTGCAAAGGGTTAATCCGCATATTTATTACACAAAGAAAGAAAGTACCAATGGGAAGAATTTAACAGTGATGTACAATTATTCTACTATAAACGTTTTATTTTTTCGATTAATAACCCAAAATATGTTTTTGCAAATCTAATTTTTGTATACACAATGTAAAATTCTAACAAATAATTAATCATTTTGAAGAAAGAACGCAAACAATACATTTATATCATTTTATTAACAAAAATGAAGATACGGAGTAAATTTCAACGTCATAAAATTGAACGTAACAAATTTACATAATAGATAAAACTATGGTCAAAATTAAGTATTTTGGTGTATTAAAAAATAATTCAAAGCAATCGGCTGAAAATTCACAAATGCACACCCGATACAGTTTTTGGCTGACTGTTATACGATGTGCTTAAATCATTAAATGGACTGCCACAGTCACCGAAATTAAATTCGATCCAGCATTTGTGGCAAGAGCAGAAAATGAAATCGAGAGATTTTCAAGTAGCAAAAATAAAAATTACGGAAATATGAAAGAATATCTCAAGTTCTATAACAGAAAATTTAGTGGAATTTATGTCAAAATGGTTAGAAGCTGTGCGACAAAACGTTAAAATTAAAACTATTAATTATTATTATGTAAATTTGTTACATAAATTTTATAACTTTGAAATATACTACATCTCTTTATTTTTGTTAATAAAATGACATAAATGTATGGTTTGATTTGCTTTTTCATGGTTAATTATTTGTTACAATCTCACAATTTGAAAAAAATTGCTTGTTTTTTTGCTAATCGAACGAGTAGTATTTTCGTAGTCTGTGTACGCTCGATTTTATGAGCAACTGGATGTTAAGTTGATCAAATATTAATTTTTCAACTGAGGAAGACGAGTTAATTCGTCGCCATTTCACCAGCACTTAGAGTACAATAATTTATTTACCGAAGTGCTGTTCAAATATAAAATACATCACATTTGCATTCATAATAATCGAAAATAGAGTAGCTTGTTGTAATTTTCACTCATTTTTAGTTCTATGCTAGAGAGATTGAATTTTTGTTTGGTAAGTTAACACAGTTAAAAGGTTAAGTAGCAAGGCTTATCTTACTAATTGGAAAATATTAAATAGATCAAAGTAGATAAATCTTTAATCCAATCCTTTTTGGAGCAAGTGTAATTTGGCGGATGGCTGGTAATGGAAATATCTCCGTCAAATTTATTTCCCGAATTATTTGTCGGAGTAAATTAAGCAAACCTAGTCGCAGACCGGATATCTTCGATTTCTCTGGCTAAAATCAAGATATTCTTGTTCGTTTTATACGCAGATTGCTTTCCGCGACTACCTTGTTCCCCACATTGCCACCCGCTGATTGGAATCCGTCCAATTAAAGCAATACCCGCGGATATACGATTCCAATACGCATAGGAAATATTATTTGAAATATTCCCAGAGCGTGTCGTCCATTTGAACATATTATACCCTCTTCATTTCAGTACGAAACTAATATTCCTCGACTGTGTATCATTGCCGAGGAACTCAACAAAAACGCGTCGAAAAATTATACATATTTTGCAGAGTATCTGTTTTCAAGAATAGTACTAACAAATGGAAACAAAATTAAGTGTAGGAAAGAATTCGTTGCTTTTTGTTGCACAGTTTACAAAGTCATTTCAAACTGAGATATTTTCCCGCCATTTAAAGATTATCATTTATTAAAATCATTAGAATAATAAGTTATTGATACACACTTCGATATAAAAATCTATTTGATGATATTATCGCTACAAATCACGAAATTTCTCTACAAGAGAACCCCTATGCTGATCAAAAGATGGAATAAAAATCAGTGAACGTAATGGAGAATATTTGAAGTTTCTTTTAAAATGAAGATAACATTTATGATAAGAGAAGGACAATTCTTTCTTACACTTGGTAAAAAATTGTCTTATTTCATAATGAAATCTTTTTATACATAATTGCATTCTTTCCTATGACATTTTTTTACGCATTCTGTACAATATTCTTCACTCTTACATTTTTAAATTATAAAAAAGGAACAGAAATTTATCGAACACAATGAAGAATATTTCATGTTTCTCTTAAATAAAAACAAAACTTAACATTTAAAAAGGATAACACTTTTAAACATAATTTTATTTTATTTATTATTTAAATTTAAACTATAAAAGTGTTGTACTTCATAGTAGAATTTGCACACACTGCAAAGCATTCTTTATTGTTACGCGAATACTTACGAAATGCTAATGCATTTTAAATAAAAACAAAAAGGGAACAGAAGGAAAAGAAGATTATTGAACACAATGAAGAATATTTCAAATGTCTTTTATATAAAGACTGAATGTAACATAAGAAAAAAGCAACTCTTTGTTACATCTAATATAAGATTATTATATTTCTTAGCAAAATTTGCAAATCATTTTTTTACACATAAGTACCATACTATATTCTTTATTTTATATAAATATTTACGAAAAGCTAGTGCATTTTAAATTAGAAAAAAATAAGAAACAGAAAATTATCAAACACAATCAAAAATATTTGTAATTTCCTTTAAATAAAGACAGTATTTAACTGAAGAAGAGAATTCTTTCTTATACCTACTACAAAATTGTCTTGTTTCATAGCAAACTTTGCAAAGCACATTTTGTACACATACTACAAAGTATTCTTCGTTTTTATACAAATATTTACAAAACTCGAGTACATTTTGAATAAGCAAAAAAAAAAAAGAATAAAATTATCGAACCTAATGAAGAATATTTCAAGTTTCTCGTAATTGAAGATAAAAATCAACTGAAAGAAACATTTGTTTCTTACACCTAGTATAAAATTGTTTTATTCCACAGCAAAATTTGCTAAAAAATTCCTTGTTTCTACGTAAATATTACAAAACTGTAGCTTTAACAAAAAAAAAAAAAGAAAAAATCTTTAGCATTTAATTCTTTCGTTCTTCTCCGAGAAAGTGTTCAAATATGTATTGTAAAAATGTATTATTCAGGGCACGGTTAAATGGTCCACAGATCTACCTCCATCCTGGTGCAAAAGTTTCGAGAGAGGGGGGACTGTTTGCACGTGCACGAGTTATTTCGCTGTGAATGCATCGGTCGCGCGCAATTAAATTGTCGTTCGTTTCGTTCGACCGGTTCGCTTGTCCTCTTAAGTTTGCATTTTTCGTTTGGCTCACGAACACGTGAACAGGGAGAGAAAGAACGGCGGCACTTAAGGGAGATAAGGGGTAAGCGTTTCATTTCGAGTTTATTACGCTTTGTCGAATTAGGTTGCCGTTTTACGAGGAAAACTTTACATCGGGACGCCGCTTTACGATATTGCCCCGGTGTCGAAAACTGTCGCGACGTGGCCGAGAAATCGAAATCTGTCAGCGATCCCACCGATTCGTACGACTCTGCTACGTGAAACACTCTTCTTCTTCGTGGAAAATTCACTCGTGATTATTTTGTTGCGGTACACTTTTACGAACGGTATAGAGTTTTTAAATCATTGCTTTCTGATTCCTTTTTACGACTACAGTAAATCACAATGTAATAATTAACGAGTGTTTGATATTATTTCGTTTGAAGATGCATTGTTTATATCACAAAGTAGAACCATTTAAGAAATGGAAAAATTGTGATTTACAATTATGAAAAAACGACTTATAACAATTTCTCAGTACTTTGGTTCGAATTATTTTTTAGTATATTCGAATACAGTATTTTGTTTATCACACCTGGAATAAACTAGCCAGGACTATGCTAGTAAAGATTAATCCCTTGCTTTACAATTTTTTGATCGCTGTGTAAATTAACCTCGGTTATTTACTAATTTAATGGAATATCAAATAGAAAAAGAATTGAAAATATTTCATACAGTTCGTACTTAACAATCACCAGTATTAAGTTGAACCTGATGTTAGAGCAAAAATACAAATTTAATAAAGGTGCAATTTTTCTTCTGTCACAATTTGACCATAATTCACACCACGAGTGTCATTATGAGAAAAGGAAATTACAATCTCTTTGGATATTTTTAGTTCCGGATTTTTACAATAGCTGATTTTATAGCAACAGTGGACAAGATCTTTTTTTAGACGTTGTGAATAAATTGCTGTTACTCTTAAACAGATCAATATTTTAATATAAAAAAAAAAACTGAAAATTCGTGAAATGTACTTCAAGAAATTGACAAAATTTGAAATTAATCCATCTCGTAGATGACTTTGAAAAAATTCCGAAATATCGTTTTATTTTTCTTCGTTAATTTCTTTTTTTTTTAATTTATTTTATATATAATTTATATTTGGTAAGCTTTGAGCATAAATTAAAAATGTAGTCTGAGATAGAATTCAAGTCTATTTAGAAGTGTATCTTGATCATAATGCGCATCATAAGTGTGATGAAACGTTGTTACAAGGTAATGGATTAACAGCTGCTTCTTTAAATGATGAAATATTTCTTAATGCTTCTCCCGTCACAAAAAATATTGGAAAATTACGGTAGATTATGATTTGATATAACGTGTAATAGATAATGTAACGTAAATTAAAATCATTTAATCTTAATTCAATACCATGATAAAAAAAGAATTCTCCTTAGCTTCTACTAAGTCTTTTGTTTCTACTGGATCGTTACATATCATCATTATGAATCTCCGAGCTATTGTACTTCCTCTATCTTGAGATCCATAGTGATGATAAGTAATGATCAAGTAGAAACGAAACATTTAGTAGAACACTATGGAAAATTTGTCATCACTTTATTTCATTAAAATTAGACGCTTTAAGTCCGTAAAAATAACAAATAATATATTCGAACATTTTGTTTTTCCTTGAAAAGTGTATTTATTTGTGAAAAATGTAATTGTTTTTGAAAAAGGAAGAACGCATTTAAAAGTGTTTCTGAATACTATAATTAAATTGTAGAATTAATAAATTTAATATAATTAATAATTGTTTCTTTAAAAAATGCACAAAATACAAATATAAATGTTGCAATTATTATAATTTTTTTATCATTGTGTCTGTGATTACGAAACTCGTATTTTCTTCTTTTCAAGATATTTAAATTTTTGTGTTTAGATTGATTAAAGAATATCCTGTCATTATAATACATGATTGTCCGTTAAATATTTGTTCTTGTAGTATCAAAGTTATATATGGTTGTAAAATTTTGTGAAAATTTTATATGGAAATATGTTTTTTAAAACTTCAACTAACTTAAACGATTTTCCAAATTAATGTTCCATCCGAAAAGTGATTTGTGACAACAAAAAGT
Source organism: Anthophora plumipes (assembly GCA_951804975.1). Classification (NCBI taxonomy): domain Eukaryota; kingdom Metazoa; phylum Arthropoda; class Insecta; order Hymenoptera; family Apidae; genus Anthophora; species Anthophora plumipes. The sequence continues at coordinate 11,775,452 of OX638120.1, forward strand.
TATAAATTTTACTGGAAAAAACGAGTTAAAGGTATAAATATCTATTTAATATTCACAGCTGTAACTGCGTTTAATTATTTTCGAAATTTTAATGTTCTTTGATAAGAAAGGATCCAATTTTCGGAGCTTTGAAATGGTTTTTGATAAATCAGCGAGATACATGACAATAAATCCATCATTTCTATATATTTCTTTGTTTGCGACTAACTTGATACCGAAATAAAATCGAAATAATTATATATTTTTAATAATAATTATGTATTCTTAAGCGAAAGGTCTAATATTGTGAAATATTGCATTATTATCCAAAAATGTCTTGTACAATATCTTAAATGGCATGTTTTTTAAGAATTTTATACACCGCATTTTTAACTAAGAGACAGATTTTCCGTCATTATTCTTCTTTCTTCTTGTTGGCGTATTCTTTTGTCGAGAAAGATTTCCCTGCTTTATCCTTTCTGCAGCATTGTGCCATTAATTTATAATACTCGAAGTTAACAATCAAAATTAAATACTTTTCTAAGTATTATTACATAAAATTATTAAATGAAATTGATTAAGCAAACATAAGTTATAAATTCTTACATCAGATTTACTTGCCTGAATCGTTATCTGGTGACATGATAATATACTTTATTTGCAATTGATACATTTATCAGGAAATAAATGACTTGTATCATTATCAAAGTGAACGTGACCTGATTTTCATTCAATTACACAATTATCGACTTCACGGTAAATTCAATTTACGATTATTTCACAAAAATTCTTCCATAATATAATAAAATCAATCAATAGAAGATAAAACGATTGAAAAATTCATTTTTTCTAAAATTGTCACTTAAATTGCTTTCACTTTAATTATCCTTTCATTAACGCCCAAGAATTTAGTCCATTCATGCAATAGTATATATGAAAAGTAAAATAATCTGACAAAGTTCATTCCATTCACTACACGTTAATTATAAAATTTCACATTTGCGATAATGAAACTACTTAAACACGAATTAAAAGTTACATTCGATACGTTGAAGTGTCGCTTGTATTGTTAAAAATAGATCAAAGTATAATTATAAAGGAAATGTTAAAGTTCATTCGTGTTAGTTCAGTCGTTAGTTGGCCGAACTAACCGCGTGAAACGTGCATTCGCCGATTGTCCGATTCAACTTCACCAAACGATATCTCTTGTCCAAGCAGAAGTAGATAATTGATGTTGACGCAGTGCGGCTTGTCTTATCACTCGGTTTTCCGTTTATCGTATCGATTCACATGCAAAACCGTGACCGTACTGTTTCACGAATACCGAAACACGGGTTTTCACCAACAGCAAAATTCAATTGCCGAAAAATTTCTATTATACAGGATCATCTCACTTTGCACGCCTACATGTTTCTATTTAAAGCAGTATTGTCGTGTAAAGTGCTGTTGTGGAGGTGATTTTTAAGATAGAATAAATTTAAAACTGTTCGAGTTTTCTTTTAAAAATTTTTTATTGATCCTTTAAAAATGTGCAAAATTTTGTAGAAAAAAAAAATATTATCATGTAGTTTTGTATGTTTGGGTATAATGGTACGTGGAAAAAATGTGTAATTGGCAACCAGTGTTGTGGACATTATATATATCCGAAAAAAACCAAACATATTCTTAATTTTTATAAGTGTTGTGATGGTTGGTACCAGATTCGGTCAAGAAACAAATTTTTTACACATGCTGAACTTTAATTATCGAATTTTCCTACGCTTTTGTTCCTTCTACAAGTTAGACAAAAAAAAGAAATGTATAGTTTTGACTCAATTGTGTTCCCAACGTTAAAGAACAGTCTACTGCAGATGTATGTCAAATCTGATCTCATTTGACCAATTTGTTATTGAAATATTGTGGTTGCCGATTTGAAAAACATAGTTTTGAGAAAACTACGTAAATCAGTTTTCGTATCGTTTGATGAAGTTTAAATAAAATTATTGATTCTTATTGATTAATCGGCTAACCCGGGTCCATAAATGGCTGCTTCCTCTTTCTCGTAAAATTGATTTTCATCAGATAGTGCTTCTCTTCTAGATTTAAGGACATTTTTCATATACACTACCGGCCATAAGTGTTTACCCACCCTCAAAATAACACAGAAACAAGAAAAATATCAAACAAAAACCAATTCTTTTTAATTTACTTTTTAATAGTGCAACATGTATCTCTAAAAACAATGTTTTTTTCCAATTGTTGATAATTTGTATACTTTTTCACATTATGTGCATTTTGTGGAATTTTGCACCTTTAGATTTCCTATAAATGCATAAAAATCCGCAGTCTAGTTATTACTGTAAAATGTGATAAAGTGTGATTTCCTTTTACTAATTCTTTACATCGTACGATAAAACGTAATTGCTGTGGTTCTTATTCGGTGAAGTGGTGTTCGAGTCGTAGTTGTCCCGATTTCAGTATTCGCGATTAAACTATCTGTTCAACGGAGGTATAGTTGCGAAAAAATGAAGCCATATCGAAAGGATTAAGTGGTAGTGTGCACGTTTTTTAATTACACTTCTAACCAGTGATATCGTTTGCAATCGATATTTTATTATCAGAGTACAATCTTCCTATATTATCATCGCCCATTACGTCAGCACCTAACGGAAACAGATTTTATGGAGTTTATACGTGACATTTAACAAAATTGAATATCCATTTCTCTTCATTTGCTTATACTTATTTTTACTTGGTAATTGTAACAAGTGTCGATATATTAACACCAAGCTGCATATAGATCATTAACGCCATTAATAATAATCATCATCAGAGGATCGCGACAATATTCTATTAGATGTATGAGATCAGAGCAACCACACTGTCCTTCGTCCTAGCCAAATTTATGTTAATGTTGCTATATAATTGCCGAGATTAATATTCATATAATAGTGTCGTTACATCGAATATTATTTGCATTTTGTCGAGTGTACAGGAAACCTGATTAAATATTTAACTGACTGCGTCAGCCGTCAGTATGATAGAATCTATTTTGCATGGAAGAGATGTAATTTTAGTGGAATACATTTAGTACTCGATGCTATTATTTAGAAAAAACAATTAAATATAAAGATACAGGTGTATTTGTTGTATTCATTTTACGAAAATTTTTACTAATACGTTCAAATTTGTTTTCTAGCTGTAATGATAATTTTAACACTTTTGTCATGTTTATGGTTATGGTGAAAGTGTTTTTACAACTTTTAAAGCATTCAATATTTTGTTCTATCTTCTCTTTTTTAATTGCAATGGGTGATCGAAGTATTACGAACAGATGAATAAATTAATTATTTTATTTTCGATGGTATTGTAACTTCAATAATAATCAAATATACCATTTTTTGTTAATAATTTGACTATATTGTGATAGCGGATTTTTGTTGATTTTGAAAGGAAATTTAGAGATGCAAGATGGTACGGAATGCACATGGTGTGGAAAGATATACCAAATATCCAAATTATAGTGCTTTTTATAATACCTGCTGGGTGATATAATTTTCTATCCATGTCCTACTTTCTTTACTACATCTTCAAAGATACGAATTTGCATAAAAATCCGCAACCTAATACTATCTAAAATATTTAGAATTTTTCCTTGTGTTTAAATAGTTATTAAAGTTTCTTGAAACCAGTCTTGAACGACTAAGTTAAATTTGCTAGCTAGTTTCGAACTTTTCTTTATCCACTGCTGACTAAGGGTTCAAGTTCTTAACACATTGACCGCCATGCAAATTTTTCACGTTTAACTCTAGAAATCACGAGAATTTTCATTATCCTAAACATATAATAATAAAATATTATATGTAATATATCTACAGAAGTAATACGAAAATTTGCAGTATTTATGCTCATCGAGTGTAGTTACTCGAAGAGAGGTACGCCATGAAATTCAAAAAAGGAAAGAGTGAATCCTGTCTAGTGACAAAATTTTGTCAAATATGCTACAAGAAAAATGTTACAAATTTTGCCACGAAAAATGCAAGAAATTGTGCAGAAAGGAAGTAATTATATACTCCAAAGATTTCCATGGTCCCATTCTTGTTTCAAATATTTTAATACAATCCATCTTAATATACAAGATGCCACCCATTTGATGATACAATCCGAAAGAAGGCGAATCCACATGGAAAAATAAGTCGAAGAAGAAGAATAATGTTTCTTCGTTTAAAGTTTCGTTTCCAAGTAAATCGGTGTTGAACGCTGATACATTTTTGCCGAAGTGTGCACACGTTTTCACCTGATGTTTATTATGTCTGTGTCTGAAAGACATGATCGTGCTCCCTTAATTTACGAGATATTTGAAGTTGTCGTGTTACGAGAGTCCTCCTATATATCGTAGCTTATAACACAAATGATCACAAACTTTTCCCTTCTTTTTTCTTCCTCCATTCTCGAAGTTACGACCAGAAACATCAAGCAATCCGTTCAATAATGCAAAGATAACGGGGTTTATCTGTCGAGCAGGTGGTTTCGATCGATCGTAACGGCGCACTGTACAATCGTACTAGATGATCTGAACGTAGGTAACATCCTTACGAGGTTGGTACAAGCGTGTCTCGAATTTTTATTTACTCTTCGAAACGATCGCTTCTGGTTGCAATCAAATTCATCAAACGACACTAATTGCGTTTCCAAACCGAACATTCGAGATATGCACTCTCGAGTGCGTCTCGAGGAGTGCGGCGTCAGGTTGCTGGGATCAATTTGCTTGCGTAGAAACTCGGATTATGATATTAATTCCCTTTCAGATTGCTTCTGACTCGGAGGCTGACTCTCGAGCGTTTTGTGCTGCTGGAACACGAACTCGCGCGCTCTTCGATCGATATGTAGAAACGCGATGCACATTTTAATGGGCCTCGAGGTCTGTCGCGATTGAGACTGACGGAGATGTTGATGAAATTGTTCAGGGAACGAACGATTGTTACGTTACGGGGCGTAATATGTTTATTAATACGTGCAGGTAGTAGAATCCGAGATGACGAGTGCAGGAATATTTGATTGATTCTAGGAAATCTAAGGGAATGTATACTGTACACGTATCTACGAAGTTTCCAGTTTTTTTCATAAAATATTAGATTGGTAAGAAATTAATTTCGGTTTTAAAACTTTCACTTTAAAATCACGCGTATATTGACTCGGAATATACTTTTTTAATCAAAATAAGAGAGATTGCAATTTACACAGTTTTGCCAACAAGAAATGAGTCTTTTAGTTTCAACAATGTAAAATTTTGGTGTTCTAGAATCAATGAATTCTTTGAACACATTTTCAGCTGTATCTTGGTTGGTGATCGTGGTGTTTGAAAAAGTGGTAGTCTGTTGACGACAAGTTCTAGGAATATATTGGATGAAGTAGAATTTCTTCTCTCATCTTCATATCAAAATTTTTTGAACCAACGTTGCGCTGTGTGCTCATTCACGGTATCTTGTTTGAATGCATCGTTAATATTACGAGTCCTTTGTGCGGCTTTATGACCTAATTTATACTCATATAAGAAAATCGTACGAATTTGCTTCCCGTTCATCTTGAAGTAAATAGTGAGCATAAATTAATAGGAGAAACAAAAGCATACCTATTAGCACATAGAGTGAAATCTGCACTGCAAAATGATAGTATAAAATGAGCAGCATGAAGTGAATTGTTAACTCAAAACTAAACGTCAATGTCTGAAAACGTAAAAACCGACATTAATTTCTTACCAACACTAGTAATTTATGTTGATCGTCAATAGTCTGTTTTTGTGTCAGGAAATAATTATGTTCGTCTTTTATTTCATTGAAATTGCATTGAAACTTCTTGAAATTTGAAATTGAATATTGCAACATGAGTTTCTTAGGATTACATAAGTTCAAGAGTAATTCTAAGGTGGTTTCAAAATAGGTAAAGTTTGGAAACTTTTTTTTTTCATAAGTAACTATTGAATAAAAATTGTCAATTTTTTTCAAAGAATGTAAAGAGGTAACTTTCAGCTTTTTTTTAGAATTTTTGTAAAGTAAAAGTATTGCACAATGAAATTATTGTTAAATATCTTCTGCTACATTGCCATAAGAATTAGAATATCTGAAATAAAAAATTCTTTTTGATTTACACGTAGAAATGTATTATTTACGGTGCAACATGCGATTTTCGCGATATTTCAATTATTTAATTTTTTAGAAATGTATACATTGAATTCTTTTTTCTAGTAAAAAGAGATTATTCCTCTTTGAAGTGTCATCATTTCTATGACAATCACAATTTTCGAAAAATCTTACGTTACATTGAAGGTAATACACTTTTATCTATTGTATAATTACTAAAACCATATTAAAATATAATGTAGTAAAACACAAAAAATATTATAATAATTATGATATAAAAAATATTTTTTATTTCATACTTTACAATTCTTCGAATTCGTGTGCTAGCAGAGAAGATTTCGCAATCAGCGAATAACTCTTCCATTTTGTGAAACTTTTACTTTTCAAAAATTGGAGGAACAATCTGAAAATTACATTTATATTTCCTGAAAAAATTGAAATGTTTCACCTAATAGTTGCTTATGAAAAAAATTTCCAAAGTTTATTTATTTCTAGACTCCTCAGAGTGTACCTCGTTAAGTCTTCTCAACACTTCAGTGATTGACGAAGTTTTGAAACTAATAAGATGTAATTTTTGAGTTTGATTTATACGTTCAAAATTTTGTTTAATTTTATGGAAAGTGTTCAGGCTTTTCAATTTAATTAAAGTACGTGATTGTGTGAATTATCATTAATTAGAACAAAGACGATGTGTTTGTTTCGTGTGAATGTTAATTAGGTGACATTGTTTACAGAGGAATAACAATTCCTGATTATACTTGGATTAATAGCAACGCATTGTCGCAATTAATCGTTTCGAAAATTTTATTTCGTGTATTTTTTTGTGTAGTGATGTCGTTTCGAACGCAAGCAGCTTGTTTTGTACAGAAAGCTTTTGAAATTTTGCTGTAGACTCAATAAAACCAAGCGGTTCGTAACAAGTGCTCTTCTCGACACAGTATTACTCACTATAAGTTGTATATAAGTAAAATTCAAGAGTTCACGTGTCTCCTGCATATATTTGCAAAAAGAAGAGCACTGTAAATCACGCGTTTCTGTCGACTTCGTCTGAGCTTTATAATACTTAGTCCAGCTTTCGTTTTTGCAATTATAAACAACTGTAGTTCAGCGAGTACTTTAAAATTCCTTAATATTTGTTTTCATTTAATTTGTTTACAGAAATATCGAAAATTGAGAAGTAAGCAAACATAAAAAAGTTTCATCATTTATTATAATATAAAACTGCCTTTTTGCTAATTAATAAAATTTGAAAGAAATATGAAAATCAAAATATTGTAAGATTGAATAAAATAGCGTGGCACACAAACAACTTGATAACAAAACAATTGTTTTCTTAAAATTTATACTGATAATAACACTCACAGCTTATTTTATATCCAGACTTCAATTAATTTTACACATTTTTCCTAAATTACACGTACGCTTGTTTCAAGTAAAAATAATTACCAAGATCTCACACAACTGTAAGGATTAATTTGTTTATTAAGAGATTCATTAAAGTATTAATCTTACGTCTGAAAATTCTCAACGAATGTACTAAATAAAATACATTGTATTCACATTTGCAATAGCCAAAATGAGGCATCTAATTATAATTTGTATTCATTTTTAATTATAAACAAAAAAATATGTAATTGTTTAACTCAGTTAACAAGTTAACCTCATGAACACTTATTTGGTAATTTTCACATAATGAAAATTACAAGGTTCGCTTTGCCAAACTTCATCAAACTAACCCACAATTAAAAATAATCACTCTCAATAGGAAATACGCTAACATGCTAATTTTTACAGAATAAGAATTATGAATACATCTTTGTCAAACCTCATCAAACTAACTCCCTGTTAAAAGCAATCAGTCTAAAAAAGAAATACACTAAATGGTAATTTTTACGGAATGAAAGTTACGAATATTTGTTTGTCAAACCTCATCAAAGTAGCCCACAGTTAAGAATAGTCTCAACAAGACAATTACCAAAAATTCACGATCCACCGGCAAGTAGTAAAAATCCAGAATGAAGTTCATCTGTCCACGTTTCGCGTGATGAAGCAAGCTAGCCGATCCGCTCAGAAATTCCTCTTTGAAACAGCAGCATGGCTGCTCGGTACAATATAGTTTTCTGTTCCGTTCGTGGAAGGACGATCAGCGGAGCCGCAGTTTTTCGCATTGCACGGAGTCCTTTGAAACGATCCATCCAGTTTGTGCTCTCACTGCAGAGTTCTCTCTCTCTCTTTCTCTGTCTTTCCTCCCTCGGCTGGTTCTAGTTTCTGGCGGATATCCAAAAAGCCTAGCCCTTTTGCTAACTTTCTCCCACCGCGGGCGTTCTTCTGTTTTTCCCGCTGGTGGCTCGTTCGTGACATCGAGTGGGCGGATTTATATCCAGCTACGGGGAGAATGCCTATCTCTCTGCTGGTTTCGCGTTCCAGTTGTTTGTTCCGACGGTTCCCCAGACAGAGGTTCAGGCTCTCGCTTCAGACTCCTCTTTCCCTAGTGGGCCGCGGTTTACTGCGGCGATTCTTTCCTTCCACGAGTGGTGGATTTATGCGCCGCCAGGAAGAACGCCCGGGAATCGTCTGGTTTAAGAGAAATGCTCTCGATAATTCCTGCTGATTTGTTGTCTTCGTTTCGACATCTGTTTACCGTGCATTTTAATCCTTCTGGCGAGGGTTATCCTTTTAACCTCTCGTATCGGGTTCGGATCGCACAGAGAATCTCAAGCGAACGTTACCACTCATAAGTACTCGAACATCTTTGCAATTTTAAAGAATAGCATGTTCTAACTGGTAAATAAAATTTTTATTAAACCAAATTGCTTTAAATAGGGTTTTTATAATTTAGATTAATATACAATGTCTCATATTTTACAAACTGTTTGGTAATTTTTCTTCAAATATTCGTGACACTCGCCAAAGTAATTTTATAAGCGTTTCTAATAATTTCCGGTTCAGAAAGGCTTCTATTTCTCTTACTTTTAACTGTGATGGCTTGCACATCTTCTGCGTCCAGATTCTTTACGGTTTTGCAAATTGCCAGTAACTTTCTTCTTTTTGATTATATTTCTCACTGTAGTTTTCCTACACTGTACTTTAGTTTTGCAACTATCGGGTTGACTGTTCGCAATTTTTCGCACATTGTGAACTAATTCCGACAATTAAGGTTTCTAATTTGCAGTAATCGTAAAGTGTCGAAGAAGAAATTCTTGGTAGCTGCAAGCTTATTTTTACTAACAATTATAAACCGTGCTCCGCTGCAAAATCCAACTCCATAATTTCCATTCAGTTATTTTTACATGTTTATACACTTTACCTCACATCGTAGAGCTAAGAAAAACCTTGTGCATCTCATATCATATTTTTCACTTAATTATTTTTACGTTTTTCCCCATGTATCTCTGCTTATCAATTTAAAATTTCCATTAACTTCAAATTCATCCACTATATTTCATAAAATCATCAAACAAGAATTTTCAGTTCTCAAAACTTTGTAGTGTCATCTGACACAAACATAGATTTGAGAAAAACATTACAAACCTAGTGCCATAGTTTTCATTCAATTATTTTTACATTTCTTTACAATTTATTTCAGATTATCAATTTTAAATTCCCCCTAATCTCAATCTCATTCGTGACATTTAATTGAATCATCAAACAAGAATTTTGAGTTCTCGAAGTATCATCAAACTCAGACGTAGATTTGAGAAAAACGTTATAAACACAGTGCCATCATGCCATCATTTTCATTCAATTATTTTTATATTTTTTTACAATTTATTTCATATTATCAATTTTTAATTTCCAGTGCCTCAAATTGATCCATAACTTTTCATAAAATTGTCAAATAAGAATGTTCAGGTCTCGAAATATCATCAAACATTGTCAGACTTAAAAGCGGAGTTAAGAAAAACATACGCCCATTACCATAATTTTCATTCATTTATTTTTACTAAAGGCAAACATAAACCGTACTCTGTCAAGAGTAGCCACAGATTGTAGTACAAAAACTCGAGTGGCTGGAGTACTCTACGATTCTCCTTTAATTACCCTTGAACTGGTCGATGTATCGGCCGTTCTTGTGCAGGCAAGAGATAGGTAGGATTATTCAAATTGAGCAACACGACTCCGCGATTACTGTTGCGGTCTCGTTAATTGCTCGCCTCGGCGAAACACTTTCGCAGGCGCGGAAAGATTGCAGCTAGAAATTTCCCCCGTTAATAAACACCGTGGCTCGTCGCGTAATCCTGATAATTGGCAGAAATTCGACGTTGCCTCTTGAAGTTTCGCGATATTTTCTCTCCCTCCTCTTTGACATTTTCCACGTGGCGAGGCGTGCGTCTTGTTTGCGAAATCGCGATGCCTATTTTGACACCGTGAATTAACAGATCCTTGGTCGCACGCTCGTTGGCTATGACGATTGCCCAATCATTGCAAGATGGTTTTCGCCTTTTGGATATCAATTAAAACCGATCGACACTTAAGAACGTCACGCGAGGATGAGGTTACCGATGAAATTGTTTACTTCTAACTCTGATGATATTAACGTACAAATATTAAAGAAATTGTGAGAGCTGTTAAAGAGATTAACGGTGCTATGTTGCAATTTGAGTGAAGTTCAACTGATTCTTATGCAGTTTTGTACACTTATTCTTCATTATATTCCACAGTGGATGTTACGTCACTCTACACCGTGATTCCCTTATGGAATATCACGGAGCTGTAAGACTCATGTTCACTTGCTCGTGCCGGTTTCGAAGACGCTGGTTATCGGATAATTAAATCCTTTAACCTCCTTCGATGCGATGTTACGTGTTTCGCGGCGTTCGAGATTTCGCTATGTTGTTTTACCACTCGTTCTTTTCTTTCCGACTGTTACTGATCTCTATTCTACTGTTCTCTCTGCTCTCGGACTGTGTCACGACTTAAATCTCTTCACAGAAAGTGTATTCGTGGGGATGAGAATTGACATGCGTCGAATTAGTGAAAAAAGGTGGTTGAGCTACGTCATTTGCAGCGTAAAATCGAGAAGAAAGTAACTGCTCTCTCGCCGATTGTCACTTGCAGGTACAAAAAGAACCTTCAAATGACTCATGCGGAATTTCTGTGTGCCTCGAGTAATGACTGTAGCAGGCAATAAACTTAAGAAGCGCTTCGATTCTAACAAACATGGTCAAAATAAGAAATAAGAAAAAAAGGACAAGCGCATCTCTAGACGAGTAATAGCTACAATCGTATTTCGATAAAACAAAGGAAAATAAAAGTGTTCGGTGCCTTCGTGAGCTTATTGTTACTACGTGACAGTCAAAATACTTAGAATGTACAAGTCCCTTTGAATGGTGTTCGATCCTAAGCACCGAACAACGCGATATCCTAAATTAGTTTATGGCTACGTTCCGATGACCTGCACGTGGGTCCAACGAATGGACTTTAGGCCATGAACCGATGGTTACTCGGCATTTTCCATCTCTTTTCAACCCTTCCACCATCACACTCACTGCAGACACTATAAAACACGGAAAATTTCACCCTTACGAGACATTTACGAAAAACATGCCTGAAAGAACATTTAAACACGATTAGATTACAAACGCTTTCATTCAAACACATAATTCAGTGAATAGTATATTAAATATTAGTTTAAGAAAACGTGCTGTGATTATTTTCCTCCAAACAAGACTCATCCTGCGGCGAGTCAGCGGTTTTCGAAACTCGGCACGATTGCGTAACTGGGATTTACGACCCCGGGAAATTCAGAGAAGAATTACGATATTTTGGGACGCTATGAAGGAAGAGGGGTTGAACAAATTATTGTGAATGGATGAATAAATTAAGTATTTTATTTTCGTGTTAGACTAGTCATCGCAATCCCTAAATAAAAATCCTATTGAAAATGTGTGGTCCCTTATAAAGTACAGGCTGAAAGGAAAGTATTGTAAAATTGAGTACATTGATAGATTGTATTCGAAAAATATAGAGAATATTACTTGTATCATACGCAGAAAAATTAGTAGAAAGTATGCTGAAACGTTGTCAATCTGTAATCGATAACGAAAGAAATTGAACGCATTATTGAATAAGAGCGTATTAGTGTTTCAGATGTACTTTCGATCCATATTAAACTTTTCACAAGTATATTAACTTTTACAGAGATATCGCTAGAAAGCTCTTGTCTGGTAGACTGTACATTGTGTTATGATTAGTAGTTGTGTTATATGATGATAAATGACTGAAGGGGATTGTTGCTAGCTGTAGTGGTGGTAGTTTAAACAATTTATAGGTGTAACTGCCTCAGCAGCCGCGGTTGTAGCTTTTTTCGAAGGGAGTTTCATTATTGTTTGAAGACGTACCACGGCGTTCAAATGTGACTAACGAATACTTTGTATTTTATGACTGTAATTCGCCAAACCGAGGCCTTTTTACGTTGCAAAGATCGCAACACAATCCTGTTTAAAGATTCAGGTCCTTAAGAGGTCTCATTTCTGTCACTTTGGTTGCCTAGACACTAAAATATATTGTCACGTGTGAATTCGACGAATGACAAACAATCGTTGAATTATCGAAATATCTCGAATTGTATGTACAAATTGACTTCATTGTCTCAGCTTACTGTGGCTCTAACAATTCGATCACCCGTTGTATACCCTGCTACATGTAATTTCGCTTAAAGTGGTGTTCGTTACATTAGAAGCTGTAAAAAGATCGCCGAGTAATTAGGGTTTCCTGTTTTTATGGGACTTGAAGATGGTTGCTGATGTTTCTAAGAGATAGGAAGAGAATGGAGATAGTTTATAGCCGGGTGAACGGATGGTTCAGAGAAGTATACTCGAGAGGTTTCGGTTTTTAAAACTAGCTTTCAATTAATGTGCGGTTAATGACGCTTGAAAGTATGTACAATTTTATAATGCAGGTATGTCGGAATGTTGCGATCCTGTACCTTTTTCCTCGGATATGGTATCTTATTCTTGCCACGTTTATATGGGCATTTTATGTAAGAGAAGCAACGAGATTTCATGATGCTACAATTTTTTTTTCCCCCTCCTCGACGTTCTAGAAAGTTTTCCTTAAAAGCATAGTAGATTCCTTTTATCGAGAAGTATTGAGAAAAGAGAATCTTTCTTTTTTTGTGTGTCTTATTGTATGCAAATACACACGTGTATGTTGCACGTGAGAGTGCACTGATAATTGTTGGGAAAGGAGCACATATATGTATCTACGTGAAAGCAATCGTTGAAAGTGTTAACGTCATTAATCATTCTGGTCTAGATTTAGTTAACATCTCATTAATTCTCGAGTAGACTGGACATTTGTTTGTTTTTCTTTTCTTTTTTTCTCTTTTTTGAGAAGTTTCAGCTACAATTGGAAGTACTTCGCGGCATATTTCAGCTTTATAATCCTATTTGTTGCATAACCGCTCTTGCAAATATCCCTCTTATGAGATTTTGCAGTTGGAAATATCTCAATCCGATCTGACATAATATTAAACACCTTAAATAGCCAACAGGGTGCATTTAAATGTAAATTAAATATGGTAACGAAAGTACCGAATTAAATTGCAGATTGCATAATCCATTAACGACGCCGAAATACGTAACTTCTGCGATTAGCATAACTCGTTAAAAATGATTTCGATATTCGCAGATACGAACGTTGACCCGTTGATACAAAAGCAGGAAAATTCATGATATTTACCGGATAAATTCGAGCTTTTATTAATTACATTCTCATCTCCGTTATTACCATCAATTATTGAAACCGGGTAAAAGAGGGGGAACACCATTGCAAATTCGCTGCCTTATCAAATGCAGATTATCAACAGTCGTGTAATTAATGCAAACCGATAGAATATTAATAAATGTGAGTTAACGTGCATAATTCCCGGATCTGATATATTTAAACGAGCCGTTTAATCCGTTTATTACATCGTACTGCGATTGTAGCAACGCTTATTTTACACTCGTATCTAATACAAATATTTTTCTTCAATTAACAGATATTTCCATCTTTGATATATCTATCTGTCAGAATCGTGCGACGAAACTCTAATTTCCAAAGTATTTCGTTCGTGTGTGTACGTGTGTGTGTTCTTCCTTCGTGCAAGAACACGAATTGCAGGAACTTTCGAGGCTTGGTCGATAGTTGGAGACGAGCGATGAGCTTAGTTCGTTACGTTTTGAATTGAACTTCGAGGAACTCGAAGTCAGCCAGATTTCTTGATTCACCGTCTGTCACTAAGTTGCTCTTAACCCTTTCACTGTTGCATCCGCGAAACATATTACGAAAACGGGAAAATCCAGACCTTGCTTTACCGCATTCAGTGTCGATATAAAGGCAAATGAACTTTGCCTCTTGTTTCGTTGAACCTTTAAATAATTATTTCTTCGAACCTCAGAGTATCAATGAAATTATATTTTCACAACATTATTTTTGAAATGTGACACTCTTTAATACAGACAGTACTTTTATTTTGATTGGTATATCTATTTTATTTACTTCGTTAATTCTGACGTTTCAAGAATAGCATATTTTCAGTTGAGAATGGATTAATAAAGATTTGCATTCGTTGAATCAGATGGAAAGAAAACTGAAACACTGTTGCTGTTCTGAGGTTACGTTGTTAAGTGTTACGAACGCGTTGCAGAAATGATTTTACAAAGTGTATGTATTCATGATTATCAAAGACGCGAGAGGATGTCTGTAATATATCCCATCATTTAGAAGCAAAGTAATAAGAACATTTTCCAAGTAATATTTCATCCATAAAAGCTACAAAAAAAAAACCATAAAGAAGATGTAGAGTATGTGTGAAACACAAAGAAACGCAGTGAAACTACGTGGGAATGTAAGGAATGCTTTATGGCACTACATATTCCAGACTCTTTTAAAATATATCAGACTGTACAATATTATCAATAAACAAAATTAGTGTTCACATTTGTGTAAAATTCTTTCTGTAAGATTTTACCGAAGTTTCTCGTTTCAAATGACGCCTCATAGTGAGTTAGAAGTAGCTTTCTAACACGTGCATCTGTGCATTAGCTGCCAATGCAAATGGTTAACGTGGTTTTACGTTATTTGTTATTCAACATTTACAAATTAACGTTATTTTACATTCAACAATTTATACAGTCCACTATACTCTCGTAATATTCGAAAAGCTTCACTGTACATTACAAAAAACAGTTCAAAACTTGCATTATTTTATCGTCGCGGAAAATACACGTCGAGTCTGTGACGCGATAACAGGTTGGAAGTAAAGATTTCGTCTCTATCGTCGTGAAAATCAAATTCCCATGATCGCCAGGGGATAACAATCCCGATCAGAAGAGTATTTATCCTCATCGAGTGGAAATTTGCACGAAGAGAATCGAGCAGAAACGAAGAAGTAAAATTCTAATTTAAAAAGTCTCGTTTAAAGATCCTCGTTCGGATCAGATCGGATCTATCAAAGTGCAAAGAAAGTGGACGAAAACTCTCGAGTAAATAGAAACTGATGAATCTTGGCCTCGACGGGGAATCGTAGCGAGTAGCATTTATCAGGATACCGGGATTCGAATTAGTTTCCGGCCTCTTCAGCCGGTTTTAACGAAAGCAATTTCCTCGAAAGCAGCAACAAGCGCGACGAAGTTGCGCTGCCGTGTCTCCAGGCGAGGTCGATCTAAGCGGGCGGGCGGTGGAGGTTCGTTGGATCATGGAAAGCGTTCTTATAAAACCTGTCGGTTTCATAATATGCTAATACCATCGGGAGAAAAATTCGATACTATCGTGAATGTACGCGAGAAATTTTATGTGACAGAAGCCAAAGTCTTCTTGTTTTTAGAAGATTAAAACGATATGTTCTTTAGTTACTTAGAAATTCTTTCAGCTGATATTCTAACGATCGTTGAAATAAAGATTAAGAGGAATCATAATGAAATTCTTGTCTTTTTTAAGTGAACTTTCTTCGTATCTTATTCTTTCCTCGTATTTTTCTTTAATTTAGTTTTTATTGAAAGTTGTATTAAAGCATAGGCGAGGTACAGAATAGACTTAACACTAATGATGAGATCTGAAATATTTTGAATAGCTTCAAGTATGATTCGAAGCTTAGAACCCTTGAGAGTGTTGAGAATATTGGAAATCTTAAACGTTTTGAAAACTTTAAAAATTTCAGAAGTATTACAAGTCTTTAAAATCTTGGAAATCTTGAACGTCTTGAATATTTCTGAAGTCTCGGAAGTCTTGAAAGTCTTGAAATTCCCGGAAATCTTGAGAATCTTGAAAATCCTGGAAGTCTTGAAAGTTTTGAAAGCCTTGAAAATCTTAGAAGTCTTGAATTTCCTAGAAATTTGTAAAATTTAGAATATCTTTGAAGTCTTGCTAGCCTTTTAAGTCTTAAAATTCCTAGAAATCTTGAAAATCTTGACAGTCTTGAAAATTTTGGAAGCCTCGGGAATCTTGAAAGTCTTGAAAGTTTTGAAATTCCTGGAAATCTTGAAAATCTTGAAATTTCTGAAAGCCTTGAAAGTTTTGAAATTCCTGGAATTCTTGAAAATTTTGAAATTTCTGAAAGTCTTGAAAGTTTTGGAAGTTTCGAAAATCTTGGAAGTTCTAAAACTCCCAGAAATCTTTAAAATTTAAAATATTTTGAAAGTCTTGCAAGTCTTGAAAGTCTTCGATGTCTGGAATGTTTTAAAAGTCTAAGTCGTTGAAGTTCATGGCAGCATTTATAACTTAAATATGCATAAATACAGGTCCAGGTAATTGTAGTGTGTATATCTACTAAAGGTTACATAGAAGAATCACTACGACAGTAAATAGTTGAAGTATTCGCTATTGTTCAGCGTGCTGAGCGCCAGGTTAGAATCTACTTTGCTGATCTAAACGATTATGTCTTTCCAGTCCATGAATGTGATCTTCTACAGTAACTTTGTACTGAGTAAGTTCTCGTAGTTCGATAAGCAAGCGCGATAATGATACGTGAATCGTGGCACGATTTGTTCTTTAAATATGAAACTACCTTAGATCTCTAAGCTTGTGAGTGATTTCGTAAACTGCATCCACGTGTACTTTGGATAATTCTCATAACTTCGAACTGATAAGAAAACTTCAACGAACTTTCGATTTTAAAATTAGGCTCACATAAATCTACCTATACTAAAACATCACATTTCTTAATTATATCTTAATAACTGTAAAACCTTTCTTTAACCAAATTTTAATCATTCTTTCCTTTCAACACCTCAAATAATACATGCAAATGACAGATTTGTGTGATTTCGTTTTTAAGGCATCGTAATTTTTTTTTTCTTGAGCAAAGTGTGTACGTGCTTCATCCTCAAGTTGTATTTCGAAGTGTTTATCGGCAATATTGTTGAAATGATTGAATTTTAACGCGAAGCTTTACTACTTAGAATTCTTATTGGTCCATTAACGAGCCTCATTCGCGTTTACAACAGTTGTCTCTGTTTCAAAGCGTGACAAACAAGAAACGAGAGGAAGAAATAGAAGAAAACGGAAGTGGAAGTGAAACAAATCGGGACAATCATTGTTTCGCTCATTTATTCATGAAATTCAGCGGTTGAATCGGCGTCAACCATAAGAAAGCGAAGTTTGTAATTAAATCGAGAGTCGTTGCCACAGTATCGTTCTCATCTCTCCAATTAATTTTCCATTTCACTTGACGAACACTCGTCCTACGAGACCTTTAATTACTGTACGACAGCGAGAATTATCAGTTCTCGCGTTAATGTCGCTGAAACAGGTAACGCGAGAGTGGCTCGTGTAGTCAAAAATTTGTTCCAATTAAATACTCCTGTGTCCTTGGTCGATCGTTTGAATAATCTACGATTCAGTCCTAAAACTGGAACCTTTGTTCCATTCATTTATTCGAATGCATCTCTGTAATCCATCAACAATAATATTTTCTATTTTATGTGGAAAAATAACTTAGAAACAAAAATAATTTATGTAATACGGATTTTCTTAATATATATATATTTTTTTAATATTTTAGACAGCCATTATTACGATTATAACACGTATTTGTGACTTCATTCACACAATCAAAAAAGTAAAAAGCAAATCGATTTGCTTTTTTTTTTATATTTTGATTTACTTTTTATATTTTGAATATTTTAGGTTGATATCTGAAAGATCAATCGAGCTGCGATCCTAGAAATGTGGATCTTTAGTCTCCTTTAACCCATCATATATCAAGGTATTAGAGACATACCACAAATATCTTTTATACAGTGTGTCCCCTTATTAAACGATCAGACTGCACTAGTATGTTCTATGAGTAAAAATAAGGAAAAAATATTACATAAATGTAGTTCTATCTATCTTCTTTTTTTTTTTTATAATTCGATCAATTCGAAAATACCGACGACAAGTGTAAGTTTTTGCAAAGTGATGCAACACTTACATTAAGTCTAACGAAAGAAAAGGATTCCAAGTTGGAAATAATTGCAAAGAAAATCCTTATTTAAATATTTTCTTATTTTTATGATAACTTCTCTGAAATAATTAGCGAATGTATATTACGCGATAAAGAATTTATTATTCACGTGAATCAATGCTGTAATAATCTATATCTATAGTTATAATAATCCTAATAACCGATGTAACAACGAAGCTTAATTTGAACAAGTTTGAAGAATTGGAAATTTCAACGATTCATCGTAGAAATCATAATATTATGAGTATTAGCTGCACGCATAGAAAAGTGAAAGATGAAATCTTTATTTTGGTGTATTCACATTTCCATAAAATGAACCTAGTCAGAATTTATTCAGTTAAACATGTACGATCCTCATCAGGAAACCGAGGACTGTTACCTAACCTTCAAATTGCAATCGTAAAGGGAGACTGTAAACTTCGAGAAATAAGAGAGAAAGTCTTCGTCTGCGTATATTTGTATTTGCACAACGAAACGAGTAACCAAAGAGTAGACCTAATCTTTCTACTCAAATATATCAAGATACCCCGAAAGTTCTTTTCGTTATATTGCTAGACACGAGATGTAGAATCTCTTAATTTCGATATAATTCTACAGAATTATTTATGATTCATTTTGATTTATCACTTTCCTTCATCTTTTCAAACGACTTACGATGTCATTTTTACAAAATTGCGTTTACTAGGAAAGTATTGTTCAAGGTTGTTTCTCATCTCATTTAAAATCTCTAAAGCCATAAACCTTCTGAATTAATTATGAACCGTTCGAACAGTCACAGTATGATTTCCTCACACGACATAAATCTCATCTGCAATATTCTCGAACGCTGCTGCTTTTTTTTTTTTTTTAAAGCAATGCAACGTCGCATTTCCTGATTTCCCAACCTTCAAGAGGGCACAGAAAAATCCAAGAGACACTTTACTAAGAACGAAATACACCGTTGAAAAGCGAGATAATTATAAGATCAACTTTAATCTTCAAAGCTAATGACTATAAGATCAACTTTAACCCTCATACGGTCTTTAGAAATGGTGACACTTAATGGCCTCGGATATTAATGATCTGAGTTTGCACTTAAGTAATATATTGGTTAAATTATTTTATAAATAATTTTTTAATGTTTTAATTTTGTATTCAAGCTTACACTAAGGTTGCAACAGATTCTTACACTAACACTAAATTTCAAATTCGTTGATAGTTTCGAATCAGATTGTATATCATATTACAGATTGCAAAAATGCAATGCTGGCGGGCTAATTGTTAATTGGATTCATTCATCGGGAGAGTTCCTTGTCCACGAATGTGCAGGGATTTTTTTGTTTTGTTTTTAATAAAAATAATTCTCCGATAGATTTGGTTCTATGACACATGGTGTCCCATTCTGTGGAGTACACTAACTGTGGAATATATGAATAATTAATAAAATTTGTAAGGTAAATTCCATTCAGGCTCTTCAATTTTACTAAAACCACGAAAGACGTTGAAAATTGTGAGTGGCCTTAGTTTTCTTGGCCAAGAGCTGTAATACACAAATCTTTCATTTGATCATCTAAGAAATTAAGATGCAATCTGGAATCAATGATCATAAAAAATATCAATAATTCGAACTCCTTTTACAACGATACTCGGCACATTACTATAAACGATAGAGAAATTGCGGAATGACAAAAGTGTCCCGTAACTCTCGACATTCCGCGAGACTTTCTTTACGAACGCTTCCTTGTAAAATATCGCAAGACACGATAGGTCGAGTCTTGAACTATGTGTGCCACGTGGTGAAGAGGATACCAGAGGTCTGCACGAAAGACCTCCGTCACCATTGGGAAAGTGTGCCATCGAAAGGTCAACGTTTACTTGTTCCCGTAGAGAAGAAAACGTTTTCTTCTTCTTCGTCTTCGTCTTTCGTCGGGATGGAAAGATCTTTGTACACCAGTTTCTTCATTTTTTTTTCCTTTTCTTCTCCTTTTTTCTGTATCATCCTCGCCGCCTGTATCCAGCATGCTTTTGTAGACATTCACCTCTACTCTACTCGCTAGCAACAGACAAAGAAAAGGATTTACCCCTAGGAATGGATTGTTTTTCCTGTTTGGAACCGTTGTTTCGTTCGGCGATTCCTTATTTGTTTGCTGTGCGCCCTGAACCGAATTGATCACAGCGTAAAATCGATGTTACAGGGTGTTCTTCGTTTGTTCCCTTTTTACGTTGTACTAGAAACGATAGAGGTGAGGCAAACGGGTGAAAAATTGGGCACGGGAAAAGTTGAAGCTTCTATTGCAAGTTTTATTTGAGGATTTAATCCTTTTGTAACTTCTGAGATAACCTGCCATCTGATAATAGTTGTTTAACGATGTTTACGAAATATTTCGCCATGTATTACCAACTGTTTGACATTGTAAACGAAATATTTCTCACCTTGTGTCTTATTAGGTTACTCTTAATCACTCGTAAATATTAGGTCACTCATTATGTTTCAATAGAAAAAATTCTATAATTTACTGACAGTGACAATGATACTTTTTCTATTGAGACACACAGTTTATTAAAAACATCTTGCAACATTTCACCACAATTTGTTTTTTTAACATAATTTCCAACCATTATTCTAGAAATAAAATAATAGTATCCAATTAGGAATAGTTGGAACAAATTGATATACCGTATGTCCCAAAGAAGACGTATCAATCTACCCCATAGGAAGTCATTGTATAAAGACATCTTCATAAAAAGATTTGGAGTGTACAAACAAAGTAGCAAAACGTAATTACCTTATCTTCAAATGATGCAATGCGAACTCAGAATAATTCAGGATGTAAAGTTTTATACAGCGTATCCTAACAGATTGAGAAGTCAATGCGAATATTTATTTTTTCCCATAGGATCGAAAAGAATTAAATAACTAGTGTTAATGTCAACATGTACAGACATACACTCTATCATAAAAAAACGATATTGAACAACAAAGTTTAAATATCTAGTCACAATCGAGCGACACATACACAGTGTTCAAATAATTTCACAGTAGCCACCCTTGTATCAATTTTCCTTGGTTTTTCTTACCATAATAATTTCTTGTTTCTTTGCTTGTTTATCAAGATATGAAGCTCACCCTCAATTTTTTAAATAGACCGCCTAAAATTTTTACTGACACGCTTAAAACCACGATTTGAAGTTACACCTGATTACACATGCATACATGTTTGCTACAAAATAGAAAAATTGTCATTATGAGCTTCCTGATGAAATTTTCATCATGTACATAATTGATGTAAATCTGCAAAACGTATTTAACAGTTGAACAACAGCAAATGCACTCATAATCGAGCTACACACGCAGAGTGTCCAAATAATTTCACAGTAACAACCTGCTCTTGTATCAATTTTTCCCAGTCTTCTATACGTATAAATAATTATTTTAATTTGCTTACTAAAAAGTTCATAACGTATAATATAATGTGAATTCTCAGAGTTCGCGACGAAAGTAAAAACAAACTAGACAGAAAGAAAAGAAGAAAATAGAAATAGGATATCATGTCTTCCAAGGCAGCTCGAATTTCAGTCACATCGTGACAGAATGTTCTCCACGATTCGATTCAAAACTTGAACAACCTTCTCTATTCTATCTCGAAATATCCAAAAAACACGAATGGATAGAAGATCTCTGTTGGGTAGGAGGCAAGTGCATAAACGGAATACGAAAGGGAGGCAGAAAGAGCGAGAAGGAGGAACTAGAATGGAGGCAAAGGTCCCTCGCAATTACCGTGATCCACGACGCTGGAACTGATCTGCTCTCGAAAACTGGTCACGTATCTTTACCTGGACACTCAATCGGCTAGTTCTCGTCTTTCTCATCCTTCTTTTTCTTCTTCTTCTTCTGCTTCTTCTTCTTCTTTTACTACTTCTTCTTGTTCGTTTCTTTCGTGGATCAGAGACGGGATTAGAGGAAGAGTCCATTAAAGGGAGCCTCTGCAGCTGCAGCTGCAAAGCCACTCGAGCGTGATCGTGGTTGGCGATCGGCCAGTATCCGCGAGTAGGCTTCGCGATCTTCTTACATCGATTTGTCCTGTGTGCTCGAGACGGCACGACTGGCATTAATAAAGGTTTGTCGATATCAAGTCGCGTCTCCGCCCTCCTCGAGAACTCGTTTCGCGCTGTTTTCGAGCTGCACGAAGCTGTTTCGATTTTGCTTGCCTGGTATCAACCCTCTCGTGCGGTTAATCGAGGTTTCTTCAGAGACTCGAAAGCTGGAAACCCTGTTGATTGAATAGTCGAGATAGTAAAGCGTTGGATTCTATTTCTTGGAATGAATTCGAGAGAGATTATGCAAAACAAGTAGTGTTAATTGTTTTGTCTTTTTAGAGTTCGTTGGAGATTAGAATGCTGGAAGAGCTCTGTTGATTGAAGGTATTGAGATAGTGAAGAGTTAGTTTCGATTTCTTTGAATGAATCTGAGAACGATTGTGCAAAATAAGTAGTGCTAATTGTTTTGTTTTTTAAGAGTTCATTGGAGATTAGGAAGCTAGAAGATCTGTTGATTGAATCGTTGAAGTAGTAATGTATTGGATTCTATTTCTTAGAATTAATTCGAGAGCGATTATGCAAAATAGGTAGTGTTAATTTCTTTCTTAAGTGATCTATTAACTTTAGAACTACGGAGCTCTGCGCTATCACGTGGAAGTGATACACATTCATTCACAAAATGATTAATTTTTTTAAGAAAGTTTTCTAATATTTGAACATGCTATATTTTGTAAAAATCATAGTGTAGGTTGAATAAATTTTATTTGAGATAAAACAAATTAATCAATTGTTTCAAATACTTTGTTATTCTTATTTTACAAATAACATAGGAAAACCAATTTTATTTTGTGTTCACTTCAAATAAATTATTTTCTAATAATTCTTTCTTTGAATAATTTTTTATTTCAGCTATTTCACAGATCATATTTGATCTATAAAACTCGACAAAAATAAAATGGAGTATGTAAATCAGTTAATATTGGAAGGATACAAGCACAATACAAAAATTATGATTGTATATAAGAAACTATGAAGTATTGTGTGACGTTTTTATTGTCAGTTATCTTGAGAAATCGATTTTATACGAATCAACTATAAACTCGCAACGAATAATTCATTATTTGAATCACCTTTAATCAATAATAAATAATTCGTTGAATAGATAAATTTTATTTATATGTAAGTATATCAAATCTGCTCCTGTGGAAAAATTGTTTCCATTTGCCACAATGTGTGATTTACAGCAACACAAACATATTTTTCTGACGAACTCTGAAAGGACAAAAATTTCTAGAGCAAACGCGGTTAATCTATAAAAATTCTGGTATTCCAAGTTGAATAATTAATTTTTATAGATCAACTATAATCATTATTATGACAATTTTATCAAAGTATAATAAGAATAATATAATATTTTTCTGTCGATTTTTATAGATCAGCTGTAACATTGTTATGACAAGTTCATCAGAGTACAGTAATTCATTTCCTGCTAAAAAAAAGTTGGACAATGATTAATTAAGACATTTATTTTTATTCGGTGATGTGACACGTTAAGTATTTTCAGTAAATTATCTTTTGCATCAATAAATTAGTGGTATTAGGTATCGTTTAGTTTCAGTTGATTGCTTAATAGAATAATAGATCGGACATAAAAGGAGAATAGAATATTCATACTCACGGAGAAAGTTTGAAAATCGTGTCACCATAAAGGCGTTACGGTGCAAATGTTGCTCAACTTGTGTCGCGGAAGCGAAAAATAGCATCTCGAGTTGCGAGAATCCACAGGCGATTAATCTAATTTCGTGGATTCCTTGTTTCCAGTTGTGGTTGTATTCAATTAAGAAAATACTCTAGAAAATTAAGACAAGATATTGGCACTAGTTAACAAAAGACTTTAATTTTCATATTCATTTGTTAATTGGACGAACAGTTTTGCTAATACTTTTTTTATAAGATTATGCACATTTTGGAATATATGTGCAAAAGTCCTATTGTTATCGAAATATGATAGCAGCTATTTAAAAGTAACGTGTACTTTGAGATATAGTAAAGAAAAGCTTCATTTAAACCTGTATAATTTCATCATTTTTTCAAATATCAAAAAAAAACACTTCAGGAATATATTTTCAACACTGTAAAAATAGGAAAATGTAGAAATCTGAAAATTGATTTTTCGACATTTTTGAAATACAATATTCTCTTAATCCTTGTACACCATTCCACTTTTTGTTACATACGATAAATACATTAATTTATTATTTTATATTATTGGAGAGTGAATATACATTAGAGTTATATGTATTTATTACAAATATTAACACCATGATCTTTACATATATAGCACATTATGCTTGTTTTTCTGTCCGCTGTAGAAAGGCGTGAAGAACGAGATCGCTTAAGATTGCTTTTTTGACACAAGGTTTATGAACTTTTCTTGTATACCTACTTCTATGAATTTTTCTTCAAACATCAATTTGTTTCATTTAGAAACTACTTAATTATATGCTATTAACTTACTTATAAATTTGGATATACGTATTTTCATATCATTTCATTAATAGAAGTCAGCAAAAATTTGTGGAAAATAATAGCCATAGTAAATTATATCATTCAAGATTGATTGGACATTTTCTTCTTGTATCATATTTATATCTCTCAGATAGCGCGAGTTTGTTATTATTAAACATGCGGATTTTTATGCATTTTTAAGAAATTTAATGGTGCAGAATTGCACTGGATGCACGTAATATGAAAAAGTATATTAAATATCCAAATTATAGGGCTTTTTATAATATCTAGTAGGTGAAAATTATTTTCTACCTAAGTTCCGTTGTTTTTCCTATATCTTTAACCCTTTCATTACTGTTGGCGCCTATAGGCGTTTAGAAATTTGCTAGTACTCTTCTTAATCCCTAATTTAACAAAACAAATTTAAAATTTTTACGAATTTGAAAGTGTTCAAACTTCCGAAAACAAATTTTTCAGCTGGGAATTGAACATCTATCTTTCGCCAGGCACGTTATGTATTAAAGTATGCCGTAATCAAAGGTTTAAAAATATAAATTCATATAAAAGTCTATAGAAATTTAAATCTGAATACACAAATCGTTTTTGTAATACTGTATATACATTGAAAAGATTCCTTTCTTTTAATAAACCATATCGTACAAATTTACGATAAAACAATTACCGATCTCTTTAATAATAAACACACTTCACTTCCTCCCTTTCGAATAATCACCGTAAGTCTTCTCCGTACAGAAATTCCACGACGAATCTGATTTGCACAAAAACAACCGGTGTAGTATCTATTAACTTCGACCGGGTACACATTACTTCAGTTATTCTACACGGTATATGTATTGGTTTTTGTTTACCTGGTCGGATGACAGAGGGCTTAAACGGGGATAAAGCTGCTTCGCTTTTACGCAAAATGGAGAGAGTTCGCCATCAAGCAGGGCTTATTGTCGTTGAGCAGTGAGCGGCAAGAAACATTCATAAAGGTCCGATGTCTCCAGAAGCTAATTAACTTTAACCGACAATCAACTCACCCGTAACAAATTCGCGATGAGGAAAGCCTGTAATGCGAGATCTTTTCCCTTCTCTCTCTCTCTCTCTTCCCCGCTCCTGTCTTACTCACTCACTGACTCACCTACTCACTCACTCACTCACGCACTCATTCACTCACTCACTCACTCACTCACTCACTCACTCACTCATTCACTCTCTTCTTTTCTAGTTCTTTCCTCTCTCTCCTCTTCTCTCTTTCTTTCTCTCTCTGCATCTCTCTCCCCCCCTCTCTCTCTCTCTTTCTCCATCTCTCTCCCCCCTCTCTTTTTCTCACTCTTTCTCTCTCTTTCTCTAGTTCTCTCTTTCTTTTTCTCTAGTTCTCTCTCTCTCTTTCTCTAGTCTCTCTCTCTCTCTCTTTCTTTCTCTAATTCTCTCTCTCTTAGAGAGAGAAATATGTTATAATACATGTATATTTATATTTAAGATATTAAGAGGCTACCTACCAAGTACATTGAGAAATGTGCTAGATTTAGTAGGAGAAAGTAATCAGAAAGAGACGAGATAGAAGGGTAACATAGTTATACAATTGCGAAAAACGTGTGAAGCGCAGAGGAGTGTTTTTTATAAGGGTATTAATATATATAATGATTTACCTGAAGAAGTAAAGCAATGTGACAGATTAAAAACATTTAAGAGAATGTTAAAAGATTGTTATACACACGGTTATAAGATTGTAATACAATAGTAGTTATTTGTATATTAATAGCCGAGAAGGTTAAACAAAGTGCAATCAATCTCTCTTTCTCTAGTTCTCTCTCTCTCTCTCTCTTTTTTCTCTCTTTCTCTCCTCTTCTCCCTCTCTTTCTCTAGTTCTCTACCCCTGTTCGTCGCCATCATATTGCTTCATTTTCACCGGGAACGAAACGTTTAAGAAGACACAGAGCCTACGCCGTGATCCTTCTGCGAGCCTTTTGTTTCTTGGACCCAGGCTTTTCGCGAAACTTCACCTTTTATTTCTACCCTTCCTCTTCGCTTTCATCGTCATGCTCACCACCGTGTTCCGTTATCGAGCCATGTAATTAATGCGCCGTAATAACGAACAGTTTAATTAAAGCGCAGAACGTGAAACAAATTTCGTATCGATTTATTACAACAAATTATTGATTTTGGTTATGTTGCCCGATGTTATTGAGATTTTGATCTATTTCGATGGGGTATGACAGTAGAAACCAGGATTCAATTAAATTTTATGGTTGTTTTTTACTGTTAATTTGTGAGATTCTTTTTTTTGTTAAACATTCTTACAACATTCCACCTTAATCGAGAAATGTATATATATTTTGGAAAGGAAGAGCTTTCAAATTCATATTTATGGGACGTTCTTTCATCCTTAATAACAGTAGAATATGGTACCATTGTTTCTCCAATACATAATGAAAATTCTTTCTTAGGAGACTGTATTTGACTATGAGTATAGTTTGTGAGTGAAAAGTTGGAATCCATTTTAAAATAGATAGAGAAATATCGAACAAATAGCACAAGTTCACTCGAAATGACGATATCACTCTTTAACCCTTTGCAGTCCTATGTTGAATATAACTCGACATTATATTTCGAAAGCGATTACTGGTATTCCAAGAATATTTTTCATTGTATTGTAATTGCATAATAAAAAGGAAGAAAATGTATATGTAGAAAATAAAATAAAATAAAATTATGAATATAGCATGGACCAGTTGAAGCGAAATCGTGAAAATATGGCGAATCACAAAGGATTAACATTTATGATATGCACCATATCATGAAGAACTTTAAAGAATCGAATGAAAATTTTATTTATGTTACAGTAAAAAGAAATAAATTCATAAAAATTAATTACAATTTTCTGTCAAAGTAAAATTGTTTATTTTCAATAATAAAATTGTAAGGAATGCGCTGAAGTTGCTGTTCACTCGAAAAATACTCATAGTACGAAAGGGTTAAGATTTTAAAAAATTTATGATTGACAACTTTTTAAAACAATTGAAAACAAGAAGTATCTGTGCATGTCTTTTTTAATTGTGATCTCTAACTCGAGGCTATTATTAACCTTTACTTTTTGACTCATCAGTTTCGTTATAATTTTTTCTTTTGAGATTCCAATTTCAAGGAACAGGAAGTTTTAACTGGACGTCACGAAGTGTACAATATATAAGTATACACCAGTAGTAATCCTGTTATATGTTTCCTCAAAATTAGGAAAGTTCTGAAAAAAATTGGAACATGATTAGATAGAGAAAGATGTAAGAACCAGGGTAAAATTAGGGGATGAGTTTACTTTCGAAAGTTTCATCGTCTGTACTACCATTTTGGAGACTACTACAGGCAGAAAGTTTTTCAACTAATCTTTTTATAATCTTTTACCAAAAATTATGAAAATTAGGAATAAAGAATTTTATAGGAATTTCGACAAGGAAATAAGAAAATAATCGAAAGTATTGACTACGAAGTTCATAATTTTTTTTTATCCTTGCAAAAAATTGGTTTAGATCGAAGTGTGCATCATTTTCATAAATTAAAGTTTTTTAATCTGCATTTCGTCCAGATATAAATGTTACGTTTTACTTTTTTTTTAATCGAAAATACAGCATTTTAAAATTATTTTTTATTGGAATGAATCATGACAGATCTAATAATTATAGTAAGATTGAACGGTCTTTATAAATTTCCTACATGTTATTTGAATTAGTTTTGCACCATGTCTGTATTTGTAAAAAAAGTATTTAAAAAATTACTATTAAGAAGTATATTTAAAAATTTGTATTAGGAAGAGTATTTAAAAAGTTTATATTATAAATGTTATATTTTTTCTTTTGCGAAAGTGTAGCATTTTTGAGCGATTTTTTATTAAAACGAATTATGACAAATCTAGCAATTATAGCAAAATTAAACAATCTCTGTAGATTTTTTACGTATTATTTGATTTAGTTTTGTAGCATATCTATAATTATAAAAAGCGTATTTAAAAAATTAATACGAGGAAGAGTATGTAAAAAATTTGTCTCGTAAATTTTTCTAGATAGATTTTGTCTTCTTTTTTAACGAAAATATAGCATTTCTGAGTTATTTTATACCATAACGAATCATGACAAATCTAGTATTTACAACAAAATTGAACAATCTCTACAGACTTTTTACATGTTATTTGAGTTATTTTCTATACTTATAAAGAAAGTATTTGAAAAACGAACGAGTACCACTGTGTTATCTTAAAAATGAAAGGTATCATTCGCGCCTCCGCAGAAAAGTATGTATAAAGAAACTCGTGTTCGCTAAAGTTATGCACACTTAAATATAGCTCAACTGTAATCAAAAACAATTTTCCGTAAACTTCAAGAAAAGTCTTGAAATTTAATGGTAACACTTCGCGTAGAACATCCTGGACGAAAATTTAAAAGATCGTTTTCACGATCGCTTCCCGTCTCACCCGCATATTTTTCAAAAATTTCGCCGCTTTCTTAATGCTTCCTATATCTCACTGACGGCCTTTAATTTAGCCAACCAGGAGAAAAATCGTTACGACGTCTCGATAGTATCGTAACGCGAGTTTACCCGGCTTCTCGCATCCCGTATAGCGCGATATTTCTCGCGACGAAAAAGAAGAAAAGGAAGAAGAAGAAGAAGTAGAAGAAGAAGAAGAAGAAGAAGAAGAAGAAGCTTCCTAATACAGGCGGAATCTCCGATCCTGGCAGGTTGTTTCGCGGAAATAAGATGATCTTCGCGTTTTACGTTCTTTGGTTCGTGTCTGGCTTCTTTCGACGAAATTTATCGTTCCACTCACACCGCCTCTTCACACCCCTCTCCATGTTCGTCGCTCGTGCCACGTTAGAAAGTTCTTGGCGAAGATAAAAGCAAAGTTTTCGTGGGTCTCTGGACAGCTAGAGTTCCTGCACTATGTCGTCCCTTACGCACACGCATAAATCCATGGATTATCGCGGGTATATGATCCTGCGTCGAGTTTATATGATCCTACTCGAACGAAGAAACGCGGTTTTTATCTTCGAATTGTCACCATTCTTCCAATTGCCGATCGGAAATTTACTAGTGAAATTTGAAGGGAAATGGTGCTTGCGTAGGTCTTTTATTTGACTAGAAATGCGTAGGAGTTGAGAAAAGATTTGAAGGATAAAGTTGAAATCGAATTCACGAGATTTCTGGACTGACAGAGTTTTCCAATTATTTTACTTACACGTATTTACACACAAAAAAAGAAAAATCAAAAAAGTAAAAATAATTACGAAAAAATATCATTCATACCAATTTTCAGATTTATTTGGGGTAGATCTCGAGGCCATTTTTCTAGCCAATATCGAATCTTTCATGCAAACGACACTCGTCTCGTTTATTAAAAGATAAAGTACTATAACTTCCATGGTTTCCTTAAAATTGATCATTGATCTAGGAAACTTCCCTTATTAAATCTCTCTTTCCGTCTATTCCTCGTTATTCCATTACACAATAGAAGATACACATCAATATCGTAGAGGAACCGAATATCTCAAGATGCACTCTCGCACTTCTCGCAGGAAACAATTTCTCTTAAAAAAGAAACTTGCAGAATATGAGAGACGTAAGACGCATACAAGTCGGCGCGACAAACGAGACGCCAGCTCGACTTTACATCTCTGTAAAGCCAAGAAAGTCCGCCGTGGTAACTCGCGTTTTCGCTGCGTTATCCTCTGCCAGCCGTTTGCTATCATAATACATGCCGTGATTCATAGGCGAATAAAAGGAACCGGGGAAGATCAGCGTTCCGTTTCCTTTCGTCCCTCACAGGGAATGTTTTCTGGCGGAGTTGCTCGACGCGTTCGTACCTTCCAGCCAACTTCTTTCGAATAAACCGTGCCATAAAATTAGCATTTTAACGACCGATGTCCTTCGTACACACGTATACACCACATATCGAACTATACAACCAGTTAGCTGATATTTCGACCGCGAATCTCTTCCATTGGCAAATGGATCCGCGAGTATTCGCCGATGTATTTTCAGTGCATCAACTTATTGCGTGAACGTCGATGGTCGCTTCCGGTATCTGGCACGGTGCAATGATCCGTGTGATTACGTTATTGTGCAACAAGTTTGCTGCTATTCGATCTCTGCCTTCTTTTTTTTCTCTCTTTCTCTCTCTGTCTTTCTTTCTTTCTCTCTTTTCATCGTCAATTTGAATGTCTACCGTGTGTTGGGAAACCAGCCTGGCTGCTTCCGGGTCTCTGGTTCCGTTTTGTTCGAATGCTATTGTTACAAAAGTGTTGCTTTTTTGGGTTTGGCCAGGTTAGGATTTTCCATTATGTTCTTCGGTTCTTAGTTTTCAACTGGAACCGCTTGCAGATTTTCTGTTTCTTTTTTTCGTTTTATTTTATCGCATGTAGTTGTTTTAGTGAGTTGAAAAAATTGTTTTTTTTCTTTTTTGTTTAGTTTTAATGAGTGGATAGTAGAATATAGTAAAGGAAGAGATTTAATTATGGATAATGAGGTATAGTAATAAGGGGAAAGATATTAGTTTGCAAAATGGATTTATCTTTTTAACAGGTTTATCTCTCTAATTTTTACTCATTTTTCAGAAATTGAATCTCTCTAATTTTTACTCATTTGCCAGAAATTAAATCTCTCTAATTTTTACTCATTTTCCAGAAATTAAATCTCTCTAATTTTTACTCATTTTTCGGAAATTGAATCTCTCTGATTTTTCTCATGAAAAATGAGTGAAATTACATATTCTGTGCAATATTGCACCTTTATATTTCTGACTATTACATTCTAAATGTTTAAACCAAAGACTGTACTTCCTAGTTAATACATAAATGAGTCTGAAGAACAATACAGTTGCATAAGCTTCAAGGAAGTGAATTATTCGTTTGGTGCATACGAAATGAAATTTTACACACGATTCCATACACTTTTTCAAACAATTAACTACTTTCAGTATTCCAAACTTATGAAAATCATTAATTTTGATATTAAAAGAATTCTTTGAGAATTGTTGTTACAATGTCTTTAAATGTTCGAAGTAGTCTGTTGGAAAAAGATCTGCTAAATAATGTTGCGAAATTTCATATTCTTTCCCGTGGAACCCTTTTCGATAATTTTCCTTAAAACATTATTTGCCCTTCTGTTTGCCTCGTTTTTGTATGGAAAGTCAGCCATCTTGAATTTTGTATACCCACAGTGAAATGTCTTGGCATTTACATAATTTTCTTCAAATGAAATTCATATAATTCATATTTTCAGTAGTTTTTATGACAGTTTGTTCAAATTTAAACTAAACGAATTCCACGAATATCCTGATTACTTATAAACAATTGTATTATAAGTTTTGTTACTATTCAATGCACGTCTACCTATAGCAAATTCCTTCTTCTTGACTATTACGTAAAAAAACAATGTGTGATTAGACGATATTTAATACATGATATCAACCATCCAGTTTTATCTGTTGAGAAAACATTCCGTTTACGCCAACCTAATAGTATGTGCTCTATTGATTTATTGGAGATGTTAATATAGTCGATGGGGATAGAAGATTTCATATTTTAATAGACGAATATTCAGTAAATTGGAATTCACAGAGGAATGTAAAGAATCTGGTGAAGGATATGATGATTTCGTATTACAGGAAATGAATTGCATTTATGATACAGAATATGCCATTATAATTAATAATATCGTCAGTATTTATATTACCTTAAAAGAAACGTAGTAACGACTAACGAATTTCTGAAAAATGAAATATCTTTCCGATGCTTTTATAAGATATCCATTATTCCATCTGCACGAAAATCTACAATTTCACCTAGAAGCTTTGATCCGTATTTTCGTTACGATTTTCATTATTTGCATCTTCTTCATCGCGTGAGTCGTAACCTTCCACGGAACTCGTAGTGTTTAGTTGTCAGAAGCGTGCACGAGTTCCTTTCTTCAACAGGAAAAAATACACAACGCCCTTCCGACCATTCAATGACCGAGGAAGTTTCGTGCATTAAGGTGGGGCACATTAGTTCGAGAAACGTAGATCATAGAATGAGATGCACCCTCGAATGAGCGTCCCTGATTTTCATTTCGCGTGTTCACGAACCGTGGGGTTGCCGCTTCACGAAGGTCCTTCACCCTCTTTAAACCATCCCTTAAATGTGACGTGGCTAATTACTGGCGTATTGTGACTCCGAGCAGGACGAAAAGGGAGGAGGAATTAAAAGAAATACAGTGGGGAAAAAAGCGTGGATCGTTCGATTCTTTTTTCTTTTTTCTCCTCCTCTCCGTTTTGTTCGATGTAGTACCTTGCACGGTCGATCGTGTAAATGCAAGTTGAATCGCATCTTCGTTTGTTGATTTCTAAGGGACGTAGCATTCGTTTCATCGACCAGTCCATTGATTCTATCTTTCCTAGGGTAGGTTCTGTACCATGTGTGAATTGACGTCTTTAACGATCTTTTAATTAATTGGATTCTTTCATGTGTTCCTTTGGATTTTAACGCAGTTTTCACTATATCTCGTAACGGGTGAAGGGGGGGGGGGCAAATTTGCAGAATTTTACAAAAAACGTAGGGTAAAGTAGACTAATATGAGACCTCAGGCTATCTCTGTTACAGAGAAATCTCGAACGTCGCAGTGCTAGTCCTTTGTTTCAGAACTACCCATAATTCAGTTGCATTATCCAAATGTAGTGTAGTAAATAACGTAGTTTCTTGAGCAAGTATATGAAGATTATGTAACAATAACTGTAATGAAATTATTTTATTCTATTAAGTAGACACAATTAAATCGTTTGTTAATATAATATATACCGCTGCTTTTCATATTCGGAACACTCAATTAAATATCTGCTGGTGAATGATATCTAAACTGACGAATGATAGAAAAGGGGTAAGTTGACAATAGAGAGCGGAACAGTTTAGGGACAAAAGACCGGTTCCCTTTACCAATGATCCATTACGCAAGATGCGGAACACCCGGTATTCTCTTAAATAGAATCACAATGGAGAATTGTTTACGAAAGTTTTCGAATATTATTATCTCGACGGATATTGTATTGTCTTGGAACCTCGAAGTTACTTCAACGCCATTATATAAAGTTACTAATTAATAAATAATTCATATATACACATTATATTAAATTTATATTAGTTTTCATTAGATTCATTTATTAATTATATTCGGTTAAATTATTAATTTGAATTTAATTATTCATTTTATTTATTCGTACGTTAGAGTGTTAATGTACATGTAGATTTATCTCAAAACAGACTATAATTATTTGTGTGAAATCTTCGCAATTTTTAAAAACTTTGCAGATTTTTAAATATCAATTAGAAATTAATATGAAATTATGAAATTATGTTGCACAATATTATAAAATTATAGTAACAGGTGCAAAAATAAATTTTTTCCGACTTTCGGGTAAAATCGAAGTTTCATTAAAAGAAAAAAAAAAGGAAATGAAGACAGATGAATTTCAGATGATCTGGTTAGATGAAGCAACCTATGTATATGTTTTTTTTTTTTTCATATTATAGAATAATTTTCCTTTCTAAGACATATATACAGAAAAACAAGGAACTGTACAGAGAGATACTTTACAATACTTATATTTAAAAATTGTTTCTCTTCTGCACTTTCTTCCTGCGAGTCATTCTATGTATTTTTTTACTTCCGCGTGGTTTTAAATATATTAGTTCCTTCAAAAAGGGACGTATCTTTAAAATAATCTTGCTAGATTATTTGATTCAAATCGTTGTCTCGTATTCCAGCGATTTTCTTACATGTTCATTTGTTCTATTTTTTTTTCTTTTTCTTTTTAATTTTCATTCAACGAAGTAAAGAAACTATTCTAATTGTTCAAAATAAAATTTACCCAAATATATAAATAAAGCAATATAATTAAAATAATATAAAGTAACTTAATTAATATAATTAAAATAAATAATGTTAAAGTTTAGTATACGATAGAATCAAGTATACATGTACCACTCATCCAATCCACCGCCATCAGGTACATGACTTCCGGTTACTTTGACTCTACGTGGAATATTGGAATTTCTCCGTGGCTTGGTTTATCGCACGGATGCCAGAGACATCGTTATTACCCCGCAAAAGGGAAAGAAAAATTGGTTGATGAGATCGTTGAAGTTTATCCAGGATTAGGAGTTGGATCTTCTGTTTGATCAAGGGTAACTTCCGTAATTAATTTAGTATCTTCCCTTTGCAACTGATTGTGCTGATACGTGCACAAATAAATTGCTTTCACTTTGCTTTACAAAATTTCAATTCTAAGATGCTTTTCTTTCATTTTTGTCCTTTTTCAAATTACACTTATACATAAACTTGGCACAAACAATGTTTCGTTTAAAATATTAACAGTTTATTTTTATTACTTATAATTATCGACAGATTCCATAGTAAAATGCAATTTCGTAATTACCATGCGGTAAAAATTGAATATGCTCTCTAATAGTTATATCAGTATTCGTAAAAATAACTAACAATAAGTAATGAATCTCAAAAAATTCGATTCATCATTTATTTCGTGTTTAATCGATTTGCGTTACGATAATTGCTTCCATTTTGCCTCACAAGAATTCTATTCTAAAATAATTTTCCTTAATTTTTGTCCTTTCTAAAATTACGTTTACACATAAACGCAGCGCAAATAATTAATGTTCATTTAAATTATTAATAATTTATTTTTATTACTTGTGATTATTGGCAGTTTCACAAATTTAATAATTCCTGTCATGTAACCATGCTTTTATTTACTTATGATTATCAACAGCTTGGCGAATTTAACAATTCTTGTTATGTGACAGTATATTCAATAGTAAAATTCAATTTCGTAATGACAGTGAGGTGAAAATGGAATATACTTTATAACAATTATGTCAGTATTCGTGAAAATGATCTAACTAAAAGAATCGAAGAAAATAGCATTACGACTTGCACTATGATAATCTGCTAACCATTTGTGTAAAATAGCTGAAAATCGTATGGAATTCTCAATGCAAATATCAAAAGCTCTAAATATTTCCATTTGAAGAACGTAAATATGATGTAAATCACACTTGACCGACGATAAAACAGAAAATTCCTGAATTTACATCGAATTTCATAGAGAACAATCAAACTCGTATATATCCCACCTTTCTTGTACGAGATCTCGAAACTTTGTCCTTTAAACTCCACATTTCCCACAAGAACCGCGTGGGTTCGTCCAGAAAAAAATCCGCTATTTAATCAGTTAGTCACGAGCCGGTGCTCAAACCACCGCCACGAAGCCGAAAAACCCAAAATTAATCTCTTCAACTTAAAGAACAAAAAAGCTCGTACGTCCGTCTTGTTTGTTCTTACACCCCTATAAAAACTTCAACCCCCGTATCCAGCCTTCATTTCCTCACGAACGTTGCCGCACGATCGAAGGTAATTCTCAGCCAGTTCTCCAACGAAACCGCGACAAACGCTCGAGCAGCCCTTTAAAAAACAGCTTCGAGGGGTGAAACGTAGTTAGCAAGTTCCGTGGCCAGGTCGGAGAGGAGGGGTGGTCGAGTCTTAATTAACTCGCTTCACCGACGTACGAGCCTTTGCCTTTCAACTGCCCCTCTCACCCACCTTGGTCCCATAAATCCTTCCTACGGGACGCTTGGTACGACCAGGATAGCGGACGACGCTTCGTGAAGAGAAAAAGGAAAGGAATGGGCCGAAATTATGGAATAAGAGATGAAGTACGGCGTTTTGAAGGATTAAATATTGAACATTTTTCGGCGTTTTTGATTTTTTTCGCTGAAATGTCGCGACGAAAAAATTTAAAGAAATTCACAACCATAAGTAACCATGTCTACAATATTCTAGAATATTTTTTTGAATTTTTGCACACCTTTTACTAGGGAAAATATGGTAAAAACTGACAATTCTAATTTACTTTGTAACTACTCTTTTGGTTGAGATGGAGGATTGAAGCTTGGTATACGACTTTTTCCTTTTAGTGAGATATTGAAAGGTGCATTGTCTCGTAAAATGTTTAAATTTTCATTTTACATGTTTAGAAAATAAAATCCATACATATCTCAATTATTAATAATTACACTCTTCACGTAAAAAGGACTGCAAGTGTCAAACAATTTTCTTGTTACTAAATTATTATTTATCACGAATACTTTGTACAATCTTAAAGTATTTTTAATTGAATAATTGAATGCTTTATTGAATAACAGATGTAATATATTTGTTTGTAATTATATTGTAAAGAAAAATTAAAGTCCAATAGCTCTTACACTCTTTCTTATATGCAATTTTCAATTATTCAATTTGTATCGATTTATTGCTGCAGAATCTTTGATAACATCTTAGTAAAACATATTTTTCTAAAAATATTTTACTATATTTCATTTAGTATTTGAGGAAAATATTTGTATATAATATTTTATTTAATATTTATACAAATATTTGTATACAGTATCTTATTTTTATGAACAATAAGAAGCCTTGCCTACTAATTTTTCCTTCAACTTAACAAACAACAACAACAAAAAAACATACACTTTATATTCTACCATAGTTAACTTCACACTGATCAATTGCATTCACGTGCATAGTGAATACTCAAGCTCATTCCCCTCAAATCTAAGACTCATACACGAAAACTTCTTTCATAAATTTGATCTATTTCTTTTCTTCACAAAGATCCTCTTTTATCTTCACCATGCCACCCTGTATAACAGGGGCATCTTTCACAGCCGCTTTACCTTCGTCCCTGAGAGCTTTCTCAACGAACACAGATTCGTCCAGCTTTCGGCTGAATCGTTAAATCCATTAACCAACGGCTACAGAGCCTTGGCAAACTCGAGGAAAAGGGGAAAAGAGGGAAACAGGGAAGAGAAGGCTCAAGGGATCGCACGTGCATCGCGTGCCAAGCTGGAAAAGAAACTTCGTTATGAGAAAGCTCATCGTCCTACGACAATCCCAGTTGTACCGAGTGTGGAGGGAGAGTAGTTTTCCATTCGGACCTCGCTCGCCCATTCTTATGGCGAAGCTGTTTCCTTGTCATTCTGTCGCACACCCGTTTCTTTTCTTACGCTCGATTCTCATTTCTAGGGAATTTGCATTGATCGTGGGTATTGCGTTTCTTCAATTTGTTCCTTCTTTCTGCTTTCTTCTTTCGAGTTGGTACCGATAGTAGGTGGAACTTGTGTGATCATAAAATGCGACTTTTGTATATACTTCATGGTACACTTGACTACCTTTGGTGCTAAAGAATGTATTTTGTGAATACTTTTGTGAAATGTTCGTTTGAAATGCTTTCATGATAGTATTGTATGAAGTTTGAAGTTAATTTTCTGTTTTGTATATACATTCAATGGTAAAATTGACTAC
The DNA here is from genome assembly GCA_951804975.1 of Anthophora plumipes. NCBI lineage: Eukaryota > Metazoa > Arthropoda > Insecta > Hymenoptera > Apidae > Anthophora > Anthophora plumipes. Next base: position 11,813,906 of record OX638120.1, read on the forward strand.
TTTCATGGTAGGAGAATGTATTTCGTGAATATTTTTACAAAAGATTCGTTTGAAATATTTTTATAGTTGTATAAAGTTTGAGGTTAACTTTGAGTTTTGTGCATACACTTTTGAATGATAACAAAATGATTAACTATATAAAAAAAACAGAATTCGTGTCAACTGATAATTTTATGTACATTGTTTCCTCAAAGTTGGTTTAAAATATAAACACGAATGAATATCGTATACTGTATTATTAAACATATATGTTATTTTTCTCTTTATTTATTTATCACAACAGCTTCTGTAATATTGATCACTCAGCAGCGACACAAAATTTTCGTTTCCTGTGGCGATGTAGCCAATAATACACGTACTTCACATATAGTACCCATTAAAAGTTACACTTCAACAAACACATTTATTAAAAAGGCTCTTTGCTCTTATTTCCTATCACTGTAATGCATCCTATAAATAAAATGTAATATGTTTCATACACGTTGGCTGTAGTTTCTCACGGATCGATGAAACGATTGCACGAAGGGGAAATACCGGATTTATTGAAATTTCCAGAGTTTTGTTTTAAACCACCGCCATAGACGAGTGCACGGAATAGGAAAGACTACGATATATTTCGTCGGAAAGAACCAGCTGCTCGAGACATGTTGGAAGTTATGGGTTTAATCTGTAGTAATCTCGCTTCGAATTTGTTGTTCCGTTAATCGTATCGTGACCTGTTTCTTAGAACACGTATATAACCAATTTATCTAATCGTTTGATTGTTCAGTATCGCATTAAAATATCCTAAGAACTATTTCAAAGCAAACATACTTCTTACAACTGGTATCATTCGATGAGATAAAGTTGTATCTTCATTTTGCTGCTAGATAGATATCCAGAAATTTTTGTAAGAACTGTTCTTGTCAGATAATAATTAAATCGCACGTAAAAAAGATTCAGTCATGGCACTCTCAAATGTACTTTAACCCTTTGACTGTGGCTCATCAATATATGATCCAATATTCGCTCGTTAGTCGCCATGTTGGTTGCTACTATTACTTATCATATTTACTTGTTATCTTTTCTTTTGATCAAACATTTTTAGCGTACACTATATTATTTTGAAAAATAACTAATGAATAAAATTATAAAACTGATCACAAATTGAAATAAATGAACACTTACATACACAGCAAAGGAATAATTTTATATGATTTAATTCACGATGCGATTTTACAAGAACAGCAAAATTGAGACTGAACAATATTAGCAAAAACATGCGAACATTAAAATACTTGCCAATATTCAGTTAGTTACAATTGTTATGTTACATGTAACGATAAATTCTGTTAGAAAACATTTATAGTAAAACAAACAAAAACAAAAGTTAGAAGACGTATGTATACGCCTTCCGTATGTATTGATAAATCAGTGAAGACGTATATATACGTCTACCGTAGTCAAAAGGTTAAGTTAATCGTAGTAGAATTATCCAGAGGTGATCAGATATCGTCCGAACGTCGTTTATCTGTACTATTATCTATTACTTATTTATCGTTTCTAATTTTTCTCAAATCAATATCTTCGTGTCACTTTCTTATCTACCTAAATTTACTTTTAAGATGGTACATGTAAACCTGCTTTGAAACTGAAAGATTTTCCTTGCGATAAATTAAAGGGGCGTCGTAAAACTAACTTTTATGGCACAATCGGTTACTTCATTAATCCTTCTCCATCCCTCGTGTCAGTTTGATACACTTTCCCGGTAAAATATTGTATCATTCAGTTACTTGTAGAAAACATTGTTGGAAACTTTTTGACTTTCACTTTCTTTTTTAAATGAGGCACATATATTTCGTACCTTCATTAGCAAACATTACTTTTAGAGCTGTAAATGACTATTTACTATGTAGATAGTAAGTAACGTTAAAACTGCAAATAATAATATATATTTCATGCAATCATACATAGAATCACGCATATATGTTCCTCGGGCTCCTAATCTTTTGTCAGTTATGCCAGATTCAAGTGATATCTTCTAATGGTTATATGAAACATGTAATTCCAACAGAAAAATGGGCTAGTTGTCATATGTGAAGTAAAAAAACAAAGTGCAAGTGTACGTAGTGCACAGCTTAATGTTTATTCTTTTATATTTAATAAAAGAATTTACAAAATTAATTGTTCTCCTTTTCATTTCATTGTTTTTTTACTGTTACATCAAATTGACACCGAGGGATATATATTAATATGTGAAATTAACGTCGTCAAAGACAGCATCTTTCGTGTATTTGAATCGTTCAGAATTCTTTTTGCACTGTATTTTGTTCAAATATAAAATCAAAAATAATATATTTTTAGAAACTTCCTTTAGTGTAATTCTTGTAGATCATTGAATTCTCCGTTGTCGCGCGTAATTATTTTATTTTCACAATTCCAATAGAAATACATAAAATTGAATTACACATAAAAACAGCACTGTCGATTAGAAACTTTTGTCCGCGGCTGTATGTAAAAATAAAACAATCACAATTTCTCGTATTCATTTTACAAATATAAATAAAATAAACTATGTTCCCTTGACGCAGCAAATCCACCTTTAGAAAAACCACGTGTAACAGTCGAAAGATCGTTCGAAACGGAATAAATCAAGAAGAAACAGCAGCTCCGAGCGTCCATGATTTCCACGCTGTATCCAATTTCACCAGAGCCCTCGAACGACCAGAAAAGTCGAGATTTACTACCACTTCCTCCTTTTATTTATTTTTTTTCTCCTCTTACATTCTGCTGTTGCGCAAATATTCGAGGCACGCGTCCATTTCGAGGCCACTATCCTGTAATTACAAGGTCGTAAAACAAGTGTGCGCACACTCCGTGGAAAGAAACGAAAGGGGAAAGAAAAGAGGCGTAGGAAAAGTGGCAAATAGAGGAGATCCACAAACGGTAGTGAGAATTTTCCGGCGCAGAAGCGCAACAATGGTGATGGTCCTGTGGAATGAGCTCCCGGATTTCCTGGCTTTTTCTCTCCTATCTAGCTTCACCTTCTTCCTCTTCCTCTTCCTCTACTCCTTCTTCTTTTTCTTCTTTCACCATTTTTATACCTCATCTACTTTCTTCCTTGTATCTTTCCCCTTTTTCTTTCTTTTTTTTTCAAACAGGACAAGTTTACCTCGGGTCTCGCGCCATAGTATTTCGAACGATGTAATCTGGCTTCTTCCACGGCGACTCGCCGCGGAAAATTAACCTTCGACCGACTGCTTTCGAGATACGACGCCTCGCGAAATAGGGAAGGGTTAGTGTGCCTTGAGAATTCGCGGAGAAGCTCGAGATTCTCGAATTACGAGCAGCTCCTGCAACTGGCACGCTGCGAGCATCGCAACGCTGACGCGTGAAACAGGTACGTGTAATTACGACGCACAGTGGCTTGGAAAGCTGCTCACTGGTCGTTCGTGAGCAAAAGTTAATTTTTCAAGTTGAATATTTGCAACAAATCTTGTTTCCCTATAAAATTACTGTAGGTATTCTTTTTTTTTTTTTTAAGAATTAGTGACAAATATTAGGCTGCAACAGAAACTCGGTCTGGAGAGACCAATGTTAGGTTTATGACGCGGACGTGACCTTTTTGGCTATTTTTGAAATTAACAGAAGTTCCCGGCAACTCTTGCTGTACCTTGATAAGTTTCACTTGTAATAACAATTTCGGACAAAATACATTGGTAACGTAAATATACATACGACAATAAATAATTTCTTTAGAATTTTCGCACAAGGAAAATAGTCTCAATTTTCAGCTGGTGAGTTTGAGAAATCGCTCTAGAGTTCTAGAGTCAAGCTGATCTTTAATTACCGATAACACTACGTTGTTGTCATATGTGCGCCGATCTTTAAATGCTGGTGGCATTATGTTGGCGTCATATGCGAGTCAGCAGTCAGTTGAAATCTAAAAGCATCATAGATTGGCGTCTTGTATTCCAATTTCTAATTTCCGCGATGGTGTGAAAATATTTCCTAATAATAGCAGACGAAAGAGAGAATATTTTCGAAGATCATTAATCTACGTGCGACGTACTGACGGTAGAGAACACTTGCATGAAGAGTGTAGACGTGAAAATGTTAAGGCAAGCGAAGACGTCAGGTGTTGCTTTTCCTATTCTGTTATTCCCTTATGGAATATCACGGGGTTGTGAGTCAAAAGCTATCAAAAAATGTTTTCTAAAAATGAAGGTACAATCCGTATAATAAGTCGAATAATACAGTCTTTTACTGGATTAATTTACGTCAAATTAATACGAGGGACGGATGAGGGATGAAGTATCAGGAAATAGACGTTAAAAATGATTTTAATGAATTGGAGGATCTTCATAACTCTACTCCATTATTCACGTTTCAAAACTAGGCTCCGTATTTTATAGGTTGAACTACTTATCGTGTGTCATTCACCGATGACCGTAATAACGGTGAATTTGTTAATTAAATTGGTGACGTGACATTAAACGTGTAGGCAAGGAGAATTTCTATGTCCTATTTACGAAGAAACGGGGAGTAAATGACAGAAAGACAAATGAAGGAACTCTTCTCGAAGCGGAAAGTTAGTATTGTTGCGGCCGCAAAGCTGGAAAAAATTCTCCGTACGTTTTGTACCGCTCTTCAGAACATTTTCTGGCCGCTTTTTTCCCTTCGCGGGCGTCGTTTCGAGTTGCTTTACAACGTTGTAATTGTAGGTCCGTCGTCTGGAACACGTGCCTCGAATGTTTCCCACGAGATAGAGGTTTCAGTACGTTTGTTCCGCGTTAGACGAAAATGGTTCTCGAAGCATTTAAAAAAAAGCATTCGCCTACGGTCGTGAAAGGCTTGCAGGTATTTTTAGGCTTGGATATTTAAGCGAAGGGACAACAACAGAGATATGGAAGAATGCTTATGATTCTATAGTTAATCGCTGTTCTTAGCTTCTTCTTTCATATTTCTCATCGTTTCATAAATTTTTAATTAAGATCATTTTGTGTTTTCTGTTTTGTTTCAGATCACTTTGTTTTCTGTTTTAATTACGATCACTTTGTGTTTTCTGGGTCCGTTTGGATTCCTTTGGGCTACTTTTCGTGGGACAATGACATTTATTACATTTTGTAGACTCCTTTTTTACGTTTTTTATTATAACCTCAACAGTATAAAAAGCGGTCTCCTTTTAACGCTCGAGTCCAAATGGACTCAGGAACTATTGGCCGAGGATTAATAGATGAAGCCTCAATTTTCACCAGCAAACGAAGTCTCACGTTCCATAGTTATAAATTATTCTTCTGCTTAATTCCGTCGACGTACGTTCATACATCATCCTGCGCCCTCCTAACCAATGTTTCCGGAAAAACTGTCGAAAAATCCATCTGTTACATATTCGAAGGCTTCGTTTGCCATTCGTCTTAGGGATCTCCGCGGAATCCCAAACACAGGTGGAACGAGAGATCGAGCGCGTGTCGCGTGACGATCGAACGCTTCTAAGCCAGTCCCGCTTTTAGCGCGACGAAAGTGCTCTCTCTCTCTCACACACACACTCTCCCTCTCTCTTTGTCACTCTCTCATTCCTTCTCTTACTCTCTCACTCTCTCATTCACTCTCACATTCAGTCTCTCTCTTTCTCTCTCTCTCCCTCTCTCTCTCTCTGTCTCTGTCTCTCTCTCTCTCTGCGTCTTTCTCTCTGTCACTCTCTTCGGCTCATGGACGTCCTTGGAAGAAAGGAGTGGGCCGTGAAAAACGACGCTACCTGTCCGAGGACCAAGCCAGTCGGTCTAATCGATCGAGTTGGCTCGATGGTAACCGGTAACGCGCGGACAAAAGCGGAGTTTCCGGGTGTCGGAGAACGATCAAGCGTCGTCCCCCTACTCTCGAACGTTGAAAGGAAACGACGCCGGAAGGGGATGTCGTGGAAGCGAAGAGAAAATAGAGCGGAAAGCACGCTGAAAAGAGAGGCGGGCATTTTTCAAGGGGACACAATGCCGAATTTACATTGTCAGGACCGTGATAGTGGCGATAGAACGGGAAGGATAGGTTTTATTCCATGGTTTTGACCCCCCCCCCCCCCCCCCCTCCTTTCTTCTGTAACGTTTGTTCAACATCTCACCAAAGATATTCTTCTTGATCAGCGAGTTTTCGAATTTTTTTTTCCTTGGTAATTGATATTCGTTCCGATCGAATTTTACATTTTTGTGCATCAATTATCAGACATTCACATTTTTAAATATCATGTTTATTGCGATTATTCTCCTGTACGATCTTACAAAGACGCAATAGTTAATCTTTCTTTATAAATATTAATAATTAGCGAGCGTTAATTTCATTTTGTAAGTGGTTTGTGAATTTATTCTTAATCTAAATGCACCAAATATTTAAAGACTTGTGAATGGGAGTGTATGTGTAGACTAACACAGGACAGCAGTGACATTCATGATTTTATTCAAAATAAATAAAATAAAACAAAATAAAGTTGAAATAAAGTTCAAATGATCCAATTGTAACGAAGTATTTTTGTTATTGATTAATACTTAATTTTTCAGTTTCTATTCTTTTAAGCTATTAAATGTATTTACTTTTTTCTTTTTTTTTTTGTAGAACACAGATATGTTATAATGTCTTCCGATCTTCCGCGGTTTTCTTCGTATTGATTTCATCACTGTACACTGAGAAAGATAAGGAAGACTGTGCAAGGCTGATTAAATATATTTTAGACAGTTTTATTTACGGCGATTAATGACAATTAGTAGAGTTGTCTACGTTACATTAATTCAGTTTTTACTCGAACTACATTCCTTAATATTTGGCTTGAACACTTCCACGTCAATTAGTATACTTTCAACACTATGCCACCACAAATTTTTATTCAAATTCAACACAATTATAGACAGACTGGAAATTTATGGAAAACTAATTCATATAAAATTTTAGGCTCTGTTGAACTGTTCGTGCGGTATTAAGCTATGCTATTAAAATGATTCTATTAACTAGTTAGGATCTTTTAGGTAATCAGAAATATTAATGACAAAATGATAGAACTTCAGCCTATTTTATTCAGCTTATTTTATTTCATTTTTGCAGCTCAATTATAAAGAGATGTGAAAAACTATAAAATTTTGGTTCTGGTTAAACGGTTTATAAAATATTAATATGATTCCAGGATCAAATAAATATCTTTAAAGTGTTTAGAAGTATTAATAGCAAAAATTCTGTATTTTAGCTTATTTTATTCAATTTTTTCACCACGATTATAAGCATTCGTGGAAAGGTAATTTATATAAAATTTTAGACTTTGCAGTTTGTAAGATATTCAAATGATTGCAGGCTCAAGTATCTTTCGAATAATCAAAAATATTAATGGTGGAATGGCAGTATTTTAGCTTATTCTAGTCGATTTTTCACCAGTTTAACATTTAATATCAATGCAAACCATTGGACAGAGTAGATTAAAGTTTTTCACAAATAGTGATTCATGCCTTTCAATAATTTTGCTGAGTTTGAATGAAAATCTGTGACATAAAGGTAAAAAGTGTGCGATTTGACGTAAAATGGCTCGAACTGGAGAGATAAATAGCCCGCGAGAATGTGTTAACGTAGCGGCAAGCTGTGTTCTAATACTATATGTTTTATGTGAGGCACATTTTCCTTTTATTTACGCTAACGTAGCTCCAGGATTTTAAAAGTTCTCGCTTTCTGGGATGAACGGATATTTCCTCTCGGGATTCTTGAAATAAAGAAGCGATGCTATCGGGTCTGCTGAGAAATATTGATAAAGTGACGAGTGGAGGAGAAAAAGGCAAAAATAACTGTCGGTTTAATATTGTAAAGAGTTTCTTCGAAATCGTTCCTGGAAATTTTAAAGAGGAATAAAAGAGAGAAAGAAATATCTGTGGTAAAATAGTAAAACTGTTCTTTACATTTTCTCATTATTTCGCAATTTTTATGCTTCACCTGAAAATTGTCCATTAACCCTCTATAGGCAAACATACTTCTTTATGTTTCATAGACAATCTAAATCCTTTACGTTCAAATTTAATATTTTCACACTTCTAAGCTTCTAAAAAGTTTGCAAAATTTCTGGTAAAATTCAGTCTCTACTGCATTATACTAATCGTTAAATGTTCTAAATTGATTTTCCAATAAAAGTTTTTACTTTACTTTACTAAATATTGAAAATTTATTTTAAAGGAATACAAGAGTGGAGTATTTCTTGGGTCATTAATGACCCAAGTGTCTATGGAAGGTTAAGAAACGTTGAGTTAAAAAAGCAAGAAAACAAAGAAATTTTAATAATTCTAGATCAATGCACAAAATTATATCTTATAATTTATAATAATTTAATAAAACTTATTCACGATTCAGTGCCAGACAGTTTTCAGACTAATATGTATACTATATTTTCTTTGTATTGTAATTTCCGTATCAATAAAGTACCATTTTATATCTATAATTTTAATATTACATCAAGAATTTTTGTTTTTCACTAATGTACATACTTTTATATAGTGTTCCTTCTGGAGAATTCTCTTCTCGAGAATTTCTCAAGACATTTTAGAATCGCTTACTTCTCATTTCTCGAGGAATACATTGTAATTTCAAGAAAATTCTTATAAATCTCATGTATTTTCAGAAATCAATTTTCAGTTGATTCAAATTATGTATTACTAATTAATCGTGAACGTGTAAATAGATCTACAGACAACATGTCGATGCTTACGTAATTTTAAAAACGTTATACTGTTTTAAAAGATATCCAAATATTAACGAGAGCGACTGTACATGTTAATGACGTATTATGTACAATATTTGATCATGAAATAAATTTTTAAGAATGCATACTATTGTTTAATATGTTGACACACGTAAAAAGGATTGTGAAAGTTAAACTGTTAAATAAACAAAAGCGGTAGCAGTGACAATCGCTAATATTCAAGGTACTGATGCAGATCAAAGCTATTCTCTGAACTAGTATCACATGTCGAAGGTGTCAACTCACGGTGTTTGATTCGGTACCAAGCAAGCAACGTCCAATTTACTGACTGTAACTAACTACTAAGTGCCAGTAACTGCTCGACACTAGCAACTACTAAGTAGCTGCAATTTCGCTGTTGATGAGAGTTCTCGAGATGTGGTGGCGTGCCATCCAGCAAATTCTCTCTCTCTCTCTCTCTGGTCTCTTTCTCTCTCGCTCTCTAAATCTCTCTCTCTAGTCTTTTTCTCTTGCTCTCTATTTCTTTCTCTCTCTCTCTCTAGTTCTCTCTCCCTCTCTAGTTCTCCCTCTCTCTCTCTCTCTCTCTCTCTCTCTCTCTAGTTCTCTCTATTCTCTTTCTCTCACTCTCTAGTTCTCTCTCTAATCTCTTTCTCTCCCTCTCTAGTTCTCTCTCTGGATTATTTCTCTCGCTCTCTAATTTTCTCTCTCTGACCTCTTTCTCTCGCTCTCTAGTTCTCTCTCTGGATTCTTTCTCTCGCTCTCTAATTGTCTCTCTGATCTCTTTCTCTCGCTCTCTTGTTCTCTCTAGTCTCTTTCTCTCGCTCTCTAGTTCTCTCTCTGAACTCTTTCTCTCACTCTCTAGTTCTCTTTCTCTCTCTCTCCTCTCGTCACTCCCTTGTTTCTCTATCTCTCTCGTGTTATCAAGCGAATGCTCTCTTTCTCTCTCTGATTTCTCTCTTCCTCTATCTCCGTCTCTCTTCACAATTGCTAACGAAGGCAAGAACTCTGCGAATCTTGATTTTCCATAGTTTCATTCCACTTCAAAGTTTTGTTTTATGTAAAACTTGACACGACGATTATCAGAGTAATCATAGTTATTGTTACTACTTCGTATTATAAAAGTCAGAACAGTAGAAGCAACATTTCTATGATTTCTTATCAAAACTATTCTGAATTAACTGGTTACGTATTTCGTGAAATTATTCTTGAAACACCGCACTTCTTAGAAAAGTTTATTCTTTCCATTGCTCTGGTGAAAATAGAATATTAGTGGAAAATGAACTGTTGCAATTTTCACATAATTCGATATTGATGTCGGAAAAATATTCGCACACTTACCATATAACGCTGTTCATTCAATCTAGAAGCCCGGTTTATAGTTCACTTGTGATTTTTTGTGAACATCAAGCGTGTGTCACAATTTAGTTTTGTAACAAACTTTGGTGATTGTACACACATTTGTGAAAATGGATCGTAAAAGTAAAAATAATTTTTCGACATCAGTATTGGGTCTAATTTCACTTATAATTTATTATACAAAAACTAAGAAAAAATAAACTAACTATTTTTGCATATTGATAAATTATAGTATGTGCTTTTTCACGGATTAGAAAATTAGGTAACCAGATTTTAATTAAGTATGTATGTAAATAATTTCACAAGTACCAGCGTCTCAGAATATTAAATCGAGTATTTGTATAAAGAAATATAGATGTGCCTTTCTCAAATCTAAATTAAATAACGATTTATTCTCATAAAAACTAAAATAATACATTTACATTATTGCCTATATATCCAATAGCAATGATTTTTAACTATTCACCCTTGCCGTACGATTTTTCAGTCGCTACGTATACTAGTCTCGCAAATTTAATATTCGAATACCGTGTTAAAGTAAAATAAAGATATCATATATAATTTTCATTTAGAAATCGTCAGTCTTAAATTCAAAATGAAGTTGGAGCAAAAATACTAATTTGATAGAAATATAATACTTTTCTTTTATCACACCTTGACTATAATCTGCACCATGAGTACACCATGAGTGCAAATTATAATCTACACCACATCGTGATTATATGGCAAGGGGTTAATAAATTATAAATAATCTAAAAATATCTGATACAGAAAATTGAATGTTAAATAATAAGATATTTGTAATAAACGTTATGAACGGTGAGCAATAAACACGCGCTATTGTTTTACGCGTTGGACAAAATCTTGGTGAAGATTTCCAGTAAGAGGACCAGTTTGGTTGGGTTCTATTTTTGAAAGCAGCTTTGCCACTCGCCGAGTTTTCGTCGTTCCTGTTGCGGCTGACCGCAAACGGTCTTCCTGAAGCTTACGAGCAAACACGAATCTCTTGAGCCGAAGTACTTTCATTGCAGCTGTCGAAGTTCCCTCTGTGTGCCCCCCCCCCCCCCCCTTGAATTTCTCGGGGACACTTTGGATTAGAATTTAAATCGTTTTGCGGCAATCGTTGTCTCCAGTCGGTGCAGTTGTTGGAAATTATTGCGAGCATTTAGAGTAAAGTGTGTTATATGTATGTTGTTTCGTTAACATGGAGTGTGAGTACTTAACCCTAAATGGGTCCTTAACTACCTTGAAAACTGAGTAATTTTTATAAAATTGTACCAAACAACTTGAGTTCTTTTTAGAAATTAGAGGAATTATATTACTAAAGAATTTTGAAAATGTCACAATTCATTGAAATCGCGAAGAAATTAACGAAAGTAGTTTTTGCAACTTTTCTATCTGAGGCTGTAATAAAAATTTTAAAAGTACGTTTCGTAGATTTATGCCAGTTTCATATATCGACAGACATCGAAAGACGTAGGAATCTTTAGATTTATCGTCGTGAAAGACTTCGATTTGCGCCAAGTTTAACCGTTTACAGCTCAGCAGCGTCAACCGATTCCGATGAAACTCAAAAAACTGAAAAAAGTCTATTCTCATATTTCGCTGAAACTTTTCCAGCAAACCACATATTAAAAAATAAAGGGAAAATGAATCAATGACTAAAATACTTCGGTATTTCTTGAAAACTTCTTAAACTTAAATATGATATAAAAACTGACACATGAAAAGAAACATTATTATTTATTAGAAATAACGCTAGAATTATTTCATTACTTTTCATGTTCATTTGTTAATTTCCACAATTCATGTTTCTAGTATTAATGGAACGATATATCATCATTCGGTACTAAAAGGGTTAATGAGAGTTTCATTTCCGAAAACTAGTAAATACCACCTGTGGAATCCACAGCAGAGAACGTGTAGAAGTGAAGAAACATATAGAAATAATTTTAGTGTTAAACAAGAGAAATCACTTGAATGTGAGATTGATGAATGAAAACTTGAGCGTATCGGTATCTGAAACTATCTTCAGATACCTGGTACACTTGAAACCAACAGCTTCCTTCCCTTCTTCCCCTTCGTACTTCTCGTTTACAAGCTGGAAAGCATGAAGCTTGTTGCTACCGAACGCTCCATGTTCCTATTGTGTTAATATTTGAGGAAACCAGCTTGACGCTGCTTGCCTTTGTTGATGGATAGCTCTTTCACTCTCCTCTTCCTCCTCTTGCTCGTCTCTTGTTCGTTCGATCAAATTAATCACGCACAGGACGAAGAATTACAGGTTTACCAAAGAAGTATCAGCTTCTCCATTCAGTCCCTTCTCTTTGTATTCCCTTTTATCTCTTATTTACGAAGTTGTTAAATTTTACCAGTGATTTTAGCGAAGCACAAAGCTGCATCGGAAATTCTGAATTAAATTTATCGTCGTAATAATATTCGTCTCAGTAAAGAAGAAAAAGATATGAAATGTCTTTTCTTTGAGAGTATTTTCAATTGACAAGTGGAAAATTGTGGTGATATGAAAATGAACAAACTAGGAATGTAGATACGATGAGATTGAAAAATGTGAGACAATTATGGTTGAGAGAATGAGAGAAGTATCACTTGATTTATTCAACGAATCTACCACAATGTACAGAATCATGTACCATGGTGCTTTTAAGCGCATTAATTAATTATTCCACCCTCGCGTATCTCAAACTTTTCAACCTCCTCTCCAAACTACAAACACATGCATTACCTCTAGACATAATTACCAGTCATCCATCATCCTGAATCGCTTACGAATGCCACAATTTCATTAAGAACTCTCAGTGAATGAACGTTTCGAGCCACTTTATCTTCTTTCCCGACAATTACAATTAAACGATGTAATGGTAAATATTTTCCTTTTGTATTAAAAAGATAGATAAGTTCTTTGGAATTATTAGTTAGGAATAACGTTTAACCCTTTCATTACTCTTGGATTTTATAGGCGTTTTAGAGATTTGCTACTTCACCTTAATTTAATCTTTAATTTTATTTTTTGGCGCACTCTTGTTTTAATTATCGAAAAAAAGGATTTAGCAGGCTAAGGGGATCAAAAGTGCACTTCAACCAATTTAACTGTGCAAGTTTCAATCTTCTAGCTCGATCGCGAGGATAATTACAGGGTAAATTCGGATTATCAATTTTTGGACTATTTCTTCTATTTAGTGATATGGAAAATTTCTGAAAAAATCTGGTATATTGCATATATGAAGGCACATCTTAGAGAATTTTTTCTGATTTTTTCATTGCATATTCTAGTTGTAAAAAATAAAAAACGCAAAAACTGCGGATATCTTTTGAAATATGAATATTGCTATTTTTATATTATTTTAGTAAGAGTATATTAACATAATCATCATTCTCAATTTTTTTTCATATTTTTCGAAAGGGTGCGTGACAATTAAAAAAATTAAAAATCGATATTTTTAAAGTAATTTGCGCGGAAAAGTAATTTTGACTTTGAATTTTTACATTTTCTTTATGCAGTGTGTATATTATGTAATCCTAAACATTTTACATAAAACATTATATTCTAAAACATCTAACTATTTAGTTTTTAATAGCATGGTTGGTGCAACAGTTAAGCTTCTCGTTGTGGAATGGCTACTTTTTAGCCGTGAGTTCGAGCCATCATATATCATATGATAAAATTTGTCGCGGTGAAAGGGTTAATAATCATCACGCAAAAATTCAAAGTAACTTCTGTCCATATTTTTTCCTTTCTAATTAAACTCTCGGGGAAATGAGTATATTAAAAAAAAAAAAGGAAACGATTATTAATAAATTACTTTTTGCAATTATTTTCATAAAAATGATACTTCGAGAAATCATTATTTAATAGAAAAAAAATGTGTAAATAATTATTTTCTCGATTTTAGTCTTGTACCTTTTGCAAAAATTAGTTTCGAACGAAAAAAGAGGGAAAAAAATTTTGTTTTCAATTATTTTTCAAAAATCCTTTTGTAACAAGCTATCCGTAGATATTCAGTTTTCCAATAGCCTGTTCCACCTAAACTCGCGAAGATTTCTATGCGGAAAAAATAGTTGAAAAGTCTCCCAATTATTTCTCAAAATCTACAACTTTCAACGATCATTACCATATATCCTCAGGGAATCTAAATAATTTTTTTTTCATATTATTTTTTGCTTCCATTGGATTTGCTCGCACTTATCTGTTGAAAATATAGAAAAATCGTTTTCTGCAGAAAAGAATATTCAGAAATAAAAGTCCTCGCAATTATTTCTGAAAACCCGTAGCTTTCCATGATCATTATCAGTATTTCCAGCGAATCTCAATAATGTTTTTCGTTGATTTGGTTATTATTCCAACTACTACTTGTATAATTATTATTTTTATTATTATTTGTCTCTGTTTAACGATTTACGACACGATCGCAAAGAAAGATTATTTTCGAGAATATTTCAGCTTATTCAAAGAGAAATTAGTCTTCAACACTAACATTCCCAAGCCTCGAACCGTCACGCGGAGTTTCAACGAGAGATTCCTCGAGCTCACACTACTTTTTGTTCATTTATCCTAAAAAACAATTGTTTTTTGAATAAAGTTTTGTAATATTTTATCATGTAATTGAAATTGTATTATTTGTATACGTTTGTTTGAGTATAAATCATTTTAAAGTACCTGTAAAACACTTGCCTAATATAACAAAAATCATCTCGAGTTGCTAGTTCGACCGAGCGAAAAAGTTCTCGAGTACAAAGAGTTAAGGTAACAAAATGATTCTGTTATCGCTTGTTTTAATTTTTGTCTCGAATCGACCTACCATGCGTTGCTTATAAAACATTTTCCCGCCTTTATTCGCGGAATAGGAACACACAATGGCGGGAATTCAAATTGGCTAGACTGTCGTCACGAAACTTCTAGGTCGTTAAGCCGGAAGCTACAGGATTTTATCGTGCATGTTCCACGGTCAGCCGTGTGTTACTCGTGTTTCTGTTGTCTCTGACGCACAGTCACAATGTTCCTCAACCGTATGTCTTCCTTTTTCCTCCCCTTGTCTCGCGTCTTTGAGCGTTTCAACGTGTCGCTCGAAGCTACTCGCAGATTTCAACCTTTCGAGTCCTAGGCTTCTGTGTCGTTACGAACAAAAACCATAATTCCCTTTAGGTGTAGCTTGTAAGATTATGTGTGTGGTCGTTCTGTGTTGTAACGAATTTCTCGTCAGTGTAATCGTGGAAATTTCGAACGTTACAAATGAATGGGAAGTTGGTAGTAGATTAATGAACAAAACGTGGATCGTTTGACGATTCGGTGTTTGTTGCTCGGTCATTGTACTGCACGTGACTGATGAAAATCACTGTCTTTCTCATGGAATTAATTGATACCAGTCTGTAAACAGTGGTTTTGCCAATTTTGTAGCTGCTCGCGGTTATTAGGGAAGGGAAATTAAATTGTTGCGTTTGTTCCGTTCGTTTGTAACCGATTCCTCGTTTCCGATGGTTCCTTTGTCCTGAGGAAGTCGTGCAATTTATACAGATACAGCGAAATGTGCGATGCAGATTAAGTGAAACGTGTAATAATTCCCTAACTAGGAAAATTAGGCAATCAAGAAATGTAAAAAAAATTATGAAACTTTGAACAACCTTTGAAACAACCCCTATTTTTCGTTGATGCCAGAAATCAGATTTAAAGGGTGAAATCACACTTTGCAAGAAATTCATCATTTTCTTTTTCGTGTATTATCTCAAAAAACGGCGAGTGTTTATTAAAAAAAAGTTTACACAAAAGTTGCGTCGTTTTATCGTGTTCATTAAATTGTTAAGAAATTTTTTAAAATATCCTAATACTACTTAAAACAGTTCGTTTACTATACAAACCCTCTTTTCATATCTGAAAATGACTTACGTGTTACACTTCTTTTTTAAATAAATAAAACCATATATAATTCTGTGTGATAAAATTTTAAAAACAACAGGTGACACATAGGCCGACGTCACAAATTTGACAATTTTTAAGTAATTAATCAAATAAAAATCAATCGAAACAAAATATTCACTACAAATATTACAAAATTAATTATTACCAATAATTGTGCATTTATTCACGGCTCATTAAATAGATACCGACTATAATGAACGTTAGGATTGAAAGAGATAATTTCATGTACATTTGACGTCGATGCATTCTTGGAAGCTTCAATTGTAAACGAAACTCTATAATATCAAGTATGCCATTTTAATACTTTGAAATATTGAAAACCAACTGTATTACCACCGAGTTTTGTTCTTCCTAGTTGGAGCTTACTTTCCATCACCTTTAAATACATCAATTTTAAAATTACATTCAATTAACGTACTCTTACAATCTGTCCATAGTATGAAAATCCAACTGTTTTAATAAAACGTTAATTAACTTTTTCATTACGACGCTTATTTATTATTATACGCCATCAGAAATATTTCCTCGTAAGTTTCCTTCCAAGCCAATCACATTATCACGAAGAAGAGATGTAGCTGTAACGCTTGTCTCGTGTTCCAGAGCGCTCGTTTCCGTGAATTCTTTGTATTTTTCGTAGTATTATTACGACGAGGGATCTAAGAACTCGTTTCATTTACAAGGAAACATTTGAATGGTTTCTTCAGAGATAATCCCTTCATTTTTTTCCCCTGAGCGGGAGGAGAGCTCGTTTAATTAAACTCGTCATTATCATTCTCCCCTCCTTCGAGTAAACGGTAAGTAACAGGCAAGATACATTCTTCGTGAATGAAAGAATACAATGGGGAAGAAATGATGAAAAAAGAAGCGGCTAATATTTTTAATGGTGTACGATTAATTCTGTGACGTAGGTAAGTACTATGCAGAGATAAAGAGACGAAATGCAATGTCATATCTGTGAGTAACCTGAAGTTTTCATCATTTCCTGTTACGTATTTGTTGGTTCCTTTATGCTTCGAAGATCTCGGAGATCTTTAATCCGAGATTATAAATAAATATCCGAAATTATAATATATAATATATATTATTAATCAATTTCCAATTAAGGGGTCATTTTATTTTAACGGCTGTAAATCCAGTTATTTTAAATTATTTTTTTCCTGATTAAATACAACATACAATGAATTAAACTTTTTGCAGGCTTATTTTTGTTTTCTCTAACTATGAGGAAACCGTAAACGGTGCACCGCGACGATTTCACCCGTTGCCGAGGTTTGCGAATGAAAACGATCATTGAAGGTGGTATTACAGCACGTCAGAATTATTAAGCCGTCGCTAATAGAATTGTTACTTTATCTGTGCAGTCAGCAGCGCGGCTGAACCATTTTT
Organism: Anthophora plumipes; assembly: GCA_951804975.1. Lineage (NCBI taxonomy): Eukaryota > Metazoa > Arthropoda > Insecta > Hymenoptera > Apidae > Anthophora > Anthophora plumipes. The sequence continues at coordinate 11,831,275 of OX638120.1, forward strand.
GTCGTTCTTATCTCAAAGATCCCGAGGACGAATGCGACTGTAATTATCATCCTTTCCTTCCCTCCTCTCTTCCCTTTAACTGTGGCTTTTTCACCTTCTCTCCTTTATCTCCTTTTCGTTCGGTATTACAGGAACAGCTCGATGAGAATAATTCGATTTCTTCTCTTTTTCTTCATTACCGAGTCCTTTTCCCTACGTTTTCACCCCTTTTACAATTCCTTCGCCCATTTTCTCGTGTTCCACGCCGTGTTTCTTTATGAAAAGAATCGCGTGAGCGTTCCACCCCGCCCGCACCTCTGTCCGTGTTTCGTGTGTGCCACGTTTGTTATAATTACCACCTCCGGTGCGAATGTTCTAGCTTTTAAGTATGAAATAAAGTTGCAGCGGAATAAAGTTACACGTTTAACTGTGCAATTCAAAGGGGAGGGAATAAGTATAATATGGCGAGGACTTCGATTTCTATGTCCCTCCATGTGTAGTCGTGTGTGAGCACTGCTTGCAATTCAGAATTTTTAAGATTTTAGAATCAAAATTAATAATTTTCATTTTTTCAAATTTTCGGTGCTTGTTAATTCCAAATTGGTTGTTCAAGTATATAATTGTTAAGGAAAGCTGAATTAATTGACGAATGGAGCTAATTTATGTTTTATACTACCTAGAATTATTTTTGATTTATGCTCAGAAATTTGTTACGAATTACATTAAAAAAAAGTTCTTTTAAATTTATCAATAATTAAATTTCTATGAAAATGTAAAATTATATAATCAGTTTTATTGTAAACGTTAGATTGTCATTCTAAAATTAATCGTATTTTAATTATTACTTAAAAGAATTTTATCAGCTGCCTGATGTGTAGGAATTATAATAATAAAAATGATTACTTCTAATGGTTCTTTTATACCTCAAATAAGGCAAATAAAATGATTAATTTTGTCTATTTTGTCTTACGTATGCCAGTCTCGAATGTTCACTGTCCCAATACAATTTTAAATAACGAAAGTCAAGATATCATATCAATTTTTAGCTAAAAGTTCTCTATATTGAATTCGAACTAAAGTTAGAACAAAAATAAAAATTTGATAGACGTATAAATACTTCTTTTATCACACCTTGATCATAATCTATATTATGAGTGAGACTCGTTATTATACGACAAGGGGTTAATTTAATTAATATATTTTTTTGTTATTACCATATAATTTCGTTCGATGATCATAAAAATTTTGATGCAATGTATTTCAGAGGCAATTTGAAGAAGCAGTTCCATTTTCTTTCCTCAAAAATTTCGTGGCGCGTCTGACCAAATATGGGTCGATACTACTTATCGAAGCTTCAGACGTGAAAGAAATTCCAATAATTTGACTTACCTTAACAATACATCAATTATATGTTAACGCTTTATGAAAAAAATTATTTGTACTTTTCAAGGTTGGTAAGGTTGAAAAAATAAAGAATTATAATTCTTTCTTTGTTAATTAACACATTAAGTGCTAAATTTTTCGTTTAATTGGCGTTGATTCTCGAAAAATTAATTGCTTCAAATTTATCAAATAATTCCTTATCATTTATTAATGGGTTTTGTTAAAACAGTTTATACAAAGCCACGGTTTTCCTATGCAGGCGTTATAAAGTACTTTCTTCGTTAAATTTATATTTGCAAAATTTTGGAAACTGAACCGTTGAACGAAGATTCGACTGAAATCGACGTGGCAGTTAACCCTTTCACCTACGATTTCTTTTGCTGACTATACATCTAAGCGTCAGCTATTCGCTGTTTTAATAGCATTTTACATAAAACACACTAATGTACTATAGATTAATTACAATTACCAGTCCACAATCTTATAAATTAAAAGCAAAAGTGGAATTAAATTTAACGTTTGTTACTAATATAACTGTGTTTGTCAAATCTTAGCCAAAATCTCTGTCAGGAGTCTAGTACGTTGTTATAAAGCAAAGGGTTAACGTGTTAAAATTCTCTGGTGAATTGGTTTTCATGATATATCTCTATAATTCCCATGAAACAAGTAGAAAAGAAATTCTGTTTAGTGTATCTGTGATTTCTAACGATAGATCGTGGAGCAGAGAAAAGATTTCACGACTGTAATCGTGTTAGCGTGTTGTTTACCGGAGTCGTTCTTTTACTTTCAGAGCCATCGAGGCGTGAGTGTCTACGCGAGTAACAGTTTTCCGGCTCGATTCCTAAAACTTTCACGGTTATTCGCTTGAGCCCCGACGACTTCGTGAGAAATTGTCTTCTGGTATAGAAAACGAGAGCTGATGAATAACGAACGGAAGGCGATCATCTAAGCGGATCGGAAGCTGTGAACCGAGGACGTTCTCGCGACTCCAAGGTAAGTTTCACTGTTTTAAAACACTTCCTTAAAAAAACGTTTTTAACCAGTGTATCTTTTTCTCATATTTTTTTTTTATACATAAAAGAAAAAAGAATTGCGAATGAATCGCTTCTTTTTTGCAAGCCTATCGAAACGTAAAAAAATGTTAATTTAATTTGGAAATGCGTGAATGCCTTGTTAGTTGTCAAAATTGATAAATCTTATAGAAAATATATTTCTGTCGTTATTTTATTGTCTTATTAACAAACACCTGAGTAGAAAAAGAAGTTGCTACATCGATTCCTAAGGTTTTATAATATATATACTTTTAACACATTAGATTCGCATATATGTTACTCAACTACACTTTCCCAGTGTACAGAACTGTCTGCTTGCCCTCCAGCCTCTATCGTCTCCTTCATTCTCGAAAAAAAAACACATTGAAAGTGTGGTAGCTTGTTTTTAGAGGAAACATTTAACTCTTTGTCACCTCTTCTGATCTGATTTCAGTTTCTCTTTTTGGAATGAGTCGATGCTGCTAGCAGGGACATGAATAAGAAAACTGTGTGGTTCAGTACTTCTATAGAATCGAGTCATGTTTAATTAACCTGATAAATCGGTTGATAGCAGAGCTATTTGATGCTTTGACGATCTTCCTTGTTAATAATTTCTGTAACGTCGTCGATGAGCGTACATCTTAAAGTAATAGGTCACTGCTTATGTAAGTAAATGCATCGAGATGCACTTTCAAGTAAGACAGAATTGCATCTCTCATACTTAACTGCATTACCTTCGACACAACGACCGTCGTTTGTCGTTCGGTTGAAGTATAATGTGACATCATATTTGAGAGGACAACGACGATAGAAATGCACGGCATAGGCTACTTATAAATGAAAATTTATATTTAAGTTTTAATTGATTCTTAAGTAATATTTATCCAAGCGAATTAACCAAGCCATTTCAAACAGTTTTGCGTATTTCAGAGAATGTAGTTGTGGCGCATATATCTAAGCGTTTATCCTTTACGCCATTTTAGCGAGAATTTCTTCTATCAATTTGTGACTCCACTTACAACAATTCAATGGATTAAATGTTGTTCTAACACAGGCAATACCTAGTAAAAGGCATAATTTTGCAACACGACAGTGTTAGTCACTTTCGAAAAACTGAAAAACTTATGGAAAGTTTCACCACATTTCTGATTATTACTTATTTAGAAAATTGAATAATTTTCTGCGCGGAAAAAATTCAACAACTGTATTCGATACATTTTTAAATTAGAAACTCACCCAATTTTTTGAATGACCACTTGATAAAACGATGGCAAAGAGTCGTTGAAAAAGGAGAAAGTTACATTAATGATTAAATTTATTTCCTTGTATGTTTTGTTTTTTTGCAATAAAGTTCATACAAAAATATGTAAAGAGTTTCGAAATGTTTCCATTGTTTCGAATCGTTCATTGAATGCAATTGTTACTATTATACAAGGAAAATATTAGACGTACGTGTATATACAGTGACTCTTATTAATGAACTCCCTTTAAAGATTTCCTTTAAAACAGAAAAACTTTTTTAAAAGTGGATCAAATGAATTCAAGTCTGGTGAGAAGTTAGAAGGATTAGTTTACTAAATGATGTATCAAAACATTTTTGAAAAGATTTTAATTGGTTGGAATTACGAAGAAAATAGTAACGACCGCTTTTTGCAACTTTTTGAAAATTAAAAAAATACGTTTTGTAGATTTATATCAATTACGTTGAAAATATTATCAAATCTATTATTATATGTATTGAAAATTTTAATTGAAATCCTTTAACGTTATTATAAGCTACAAATTGTTAAAAATGGTGTAAATTGAAGTTTTTCACGACTTTCGACTTACAACTACAATAAATCGAAAGATTCGTACATATGTAAAAATTAACATAAAACACATTTTTTTAATTTTCATTACAGACTCAGTTAGAAAAGTTGTAAAAAGCAACATTCGCTATTTTCTTTGCAATTACGACCAGCTGCAATTTTTCCCAAACTTTTTATCCACATTATCTAGTAAACTAATCCTTTTAACACCTCAAAGAAACTCACGTCGTTTGGTTCAATTTTGAAGAAGTTATACTTTTAAAAGGTGTCAGAATATTAACAGGTGTCACTGTATATGGTCGAGCAGAAAGTAGTACCTAGATTAAATTATATTTTCACCGAAACTAGTGTCACATATGGCTAAAAATATACATATGCACTTATACTTCAAGATTCCAGAATGAATAATATTTTTTATTAGGATGATTTTAGGTTAATTTCAGATTCACTTTTGGAATCACTCTTTTTCTGGGTAATTTTATAATGTCTCTTATGCGTCAAATAATTTTATATTAAACTTGTAACAACAATAAGGCTTACTTCACATTTAGTAAGTAGATTTTACTAGATTTCGGTCACCTGTTTGGTTAAACCAGATTTGCATATAGACAACTACTTTGAAAGGTATAAAATATTGCAATATTAAATGTACTATTTTGACAAAACATATATAATACAATTTTTTAGCTTCTATAACACACACATTAGAGAAGTGATTACTTTTGGCAAAGTGTGTCGTTCATTGTACGCGCAGCTCCATCCGCAAAGAGTTAAATATACCAAAAACACGGTTCTGCGTGTAATGATTGAGAAATTTAATGAAATTGAAGAAAATAATTTCTTGAATTTTGATAATATTAATCGCGTAGATTATCATACAGAGGATCATGAAGCTGTATTAATATATTGGAATCGGAGTGTAGAATTTGTATTAAAGTTAAACGGTGTGCATTGTCAAACGGAGCGTGGAAGCTTCTCAGTAATTTTGATGAAACATTTATTTAGCAGATCAATCCGCGTAATGGCGTTTCACAAGTTCACACTGTGTCGGATGTGGGTGCTTTGATGACGCTAATCTCAGCTCTATCATTCGTGTGCGTGTCCTGGAACAATAATAGCTTGGTAGAGCTAGCTGATGCATTCAGCTGCGTGTACAAGAGCATTTCAATGCATTAGTAAACCTCTGTTGATCGTGTTTTGTCACGAGAAAATAGTGCACTTCGATAGATCGAACTTTTCCGATGTAAATTCACTATTTCCGAAGAGAATAGATAAAATCCTCCTGTAGAAAATTTAATATTTTAACACGGATCTTTCTGTTGTCCGTGTAAATCTACTTGTCCATTCCAAAAATGTTATTTTATCAATTTGTACTTGATCCATCTATGTTGCCTCAATTTTTCACTTTTTTCTTTTAGTTTATCTTCCCGTGGATTCGTTTGATAGTAGGAAATTGATCAATTATTAGAGGAATATTTAGTTTCTTTTCTTCTTTTTAATTTATGACCAACCTTTTTAAGAGGTTACATACACTTGGGTTGAAAAAGTCGATGTTCTGAAAATGTGTTCATTTAAGTGCATTATTTTTGCAGAGTCTTATTAAACAATTTTATTGGAAAATTTCTTACAAATTACCGAGGTTCAGAAAGTTATAGAAATTGCAGCTGAAGAAGTTATACGTATATATATTTTTGAAAGTTAATGTCAATTCTTCAATTATAATACAATCTATACAGTCAATTATAATGCTCCTTAAAATATCCTTCATATCTCAGTAGTGTAATCTCATATTTTTAAGTTCATCACTAATAATTAAAAATAAGATCACTTTAATGGATCCATCTTTACTCATCTAATACAGAATCTTCTAATCAAACTTCCCTTAAAACAAAATTTTTCCTCAGATCCTACCTACAGTGCAAAAAATTCATCAGACTAATGTAAAGTTAACAGCAATTTTTTCTTCATACTTCCACAAACTGATTTTATAATTCTCAAGCTCAACACTGATCAGTAAAAATTAAATCACTTTAACGAGTCCACTTTTTCTTACCTAAAACAAAAGCTTCTAATCAAATTCCCAACAAAACATAATTCTTTCTCAAATCCTATCGAATATGCAGAGTTAGAAGTAACCTTTTCTTCATACCTTCGCAAACCAACTTCATAATTCCTCAGTTTAATATTAATCATTAAAAATTAAATCAATTTAACAAATGCTCACCTAAAGCAAAATTTTCTAATTAAACTTATCCTCGAAACATAATACTTCCTCAGATCCAATAGGATTACTGTAGGGTTACAAGTCATTCTTCCTTTATACCTCGACAAATTAACCTCATAATTTCTAAATTTAATTAAAAATTAAGTCACTTCAACGAATCCACTCAGATCCTACGAGATTAATAATGGAAAAAATAATTCGCTAGACTAATATGAAGGTCGAAGTACACAATCTTTTCTTTGCACCTCAACAATCTAACTTAAAATCACTTTAAACGATTCTTCTCCTACATCGTACCTCATCAACCCTAATTCCTTAGCCTGATACTCCAACACTAATCACACGAAATTATATCCTTACACTTAACGAATACGCGTGACGTTTATTTATTCTTCCTCCTCATTCACGCTAATCTCAGTTCCGGACGTGCGTGTCCGTAGACAATGGCCGCATGCAGGTACACGCTAAATCCTGCAACCGCGTATCTCGCAGGAGCCACACGTGCTTGGGCAGATATACGCTATATCATACACATGGTTAGGCTATGTATCTACACACCTAGCATAGCCCTTTGTACCTTATAGACAAAGGATACGCGGGACAAGAAAGGTTTCCTTCTCGAGAAAAAAAAAAAAAGGAAAGAAAAAAATCCTCAACCCTCGTCTCTGTACACGTCAGAGAAGCGAATGAAGTTTTCGTGGCGTGTGGCTGCTCTGAAAATCCAAGGAATTTTCTTTCGCTTGACGCTAATCATTTCCCCGTTTCCCTTTGCTCGCAGCTCGTGTGCTAATTAGCTTAATAAGCTGCGTACCCTTTTCAGGGGGATTCAGTCCTCACGATGACTTACCTTCCAACTGGTTGTTCTTGCTTCTCTTTGTAAAGTTATGCGGTGCATGACTGTCATACGGAGCTATGGTGGTTGGTGTAATTTGCTTAGACGTACAGTGCTTTAAATAGTAATATAGATGTTTCATACCTATGAGATGCGTTTTGTAATAATTGGTGGAATTTGAAGGGAGAGCTAAATTAATTTTTGTTCGAAATATTTTTTCGTGGGATTACCGGAAGTGTTTGAAAAATCGTGGTAACACTTATGTGTCACACCTTGTATATATTATATTATGTTATATGTACTATTGTATTATTTTTTTATTTATATTCTGTACACATATTATTATTTTTTTTTTATATACAATATATATAATGTTTTGGAACTGTAATATATTCGACTGTAGCATATTATACTAACTCTAATGTATTAGAATTGAAAAATATTGTTTAGAGGTGAAAAATATACATATTTCATAAAGTACTTGATCCTCTTTTTGATTTTTGGGTAAAAAGATGTTGCTGGTATACATAAGTAGTAAGTAGTAGAATCAACTTAATGATATAAATACTTAAAATGTATTTAATATAACTAAATATGAACTTATTTAACATTAATATATTTTATAATGAATATTTATAAAAATATTTGATTTTCTCGTTGATTTTTGAATAAAAAGGAAGTTGCTATTATGAAAGCAGCAATTAATGGAATCAACTTAATAGTATAGATACTCAAAATATGTTTAATAAAATTAAGCATGAACTTACTTAACATTAGTGCACTTTATATTAAATATTTATGAAACTACTTAAATATTTATACGATGTCGCAAGAGTATCCTTGCTTTTTCTTTAAAAAGTGAATATTTTTGTACCGAATAAATACCTTAACAAAGTAAATGTGTAAACTTTCATTAAATAAAGCCTCTCATATTGGAAAAATAAAATACATTAATTTGAATTTCATTCAACGAAAATGTTGTATATCCTATATGGTGAACAGTAGATTACAAAGAACAATCTATACTCTTTTTCAAATGCCATTTTACTATCTAAATACTTTTCTGCCTCTCCTGATTATGTTTTCCCGCCTCTATCCTGACGTAAAATCGATTATTCAGAGAATTACTAAAAATACTGTATTCGTAATTAGATGATCCAGCTAGAGTTTCGTTTTCAGCCGCTAATCAGTAGCAAGCAATGTACAACGTGTTTCGAGGAATCTCGCGATTTTAGAAATTCTTTGATCTTCTCCCGCCTAAAGACATCCTTTTTTTTTCTCTATGCCTACTGTCTCGATACCGACTGCCATCTCGGCGTTTCCAATTAACGTTGAACATTGCAGAATGCGACATCCAACGTCAGTTGCCTTCCTTTCTTTCTTTCCTTCTTTTTTTTTTTTTTTACCAGTCTGTAAATTACTTTTTAAGTGTCTCCGTCGGCATTAAAGGGCGACGGCGTCGCTTAATGACTGTCCAGCTGAGCTCCAGCCTCTCTAATTGTAAGATCCACGCGAACGACCTTCATCTGGAAAAACTTGTCCTTGATTGATCTTTTCTTTTTTTCTTGTTCCTTTTTTTTGACGATTTCAGGTTTTGACAAAACACTTACCGTTGCCTTCCAAGCTCTTGGCAAATGTTTTATGACATTCGACTCATTTTAACGTACTGAATACGAATATTACATATTTCTAAAATATTAATGAAAATCTTTTGATAGTTTTTACTTTGACGTGGGTTAATTTTATGTACGGAAACGATTACGTTATATCTTCATGTCACGATGTGTTTGCACACCAAATTTTAACCCTTTGAGAGCGGAGTACTTCAAAGTAAAACACTCTATGTGGACGAAATACTTTTCTTAATCATGTAATTAATGCACCATTTCAATCTTTTATTTACGTAAAATGAAAGTAAATATTTTTAGTTTCCTCGGCATGTGTTGTTTCTTTAACGAAATTAATGTTTTAAAAATACTATAACTTACAGATACTTGAAAACGCTATAATGAAGCTGAATATTCGAATTCAGGAAACGTACATATATATCAGTCTATAGTCCAAGCTGATCATTTTTACCGGACGCATATGTGTCCATAACACTCTAAGGGTTAAACACAGAGAGCTATTTGAAAGTATATATTTCAGTAAATAAACACATTTGTTTGTATTGAGGGGTTACATATCTTTGAATAGATGAAAGCTAAGGAAATTTCGAAAACCTTTTTATATACAATATTACGTTTCTCTAAAAAAAAAAAAACCATATGTACATCTTACTATGTTATTTAAGTAGTATTTGTTGAAAATTTGACATAAACATTTAAAGATATGTATATGAGAAGACTTCTTTTTGACGAATACGTTCTAGTGTTTGCACTGCCCTAATTTTAACAATTTTTCTTTAATAAAATTTGTAAGTTTTGTTGAAATATGGATAAATGTATGCACAAAATTTTAACGAAAAAGGTTGTGTAGCTGCTTTATAAAAAAATACCAAAGATTGTAAAAAAGGACACATTAATAGAAGATTTGATTTGAGAAGACTTCTTTTTTGACGAATGCGTTCTAATGCTTGTATTGCTGCAAATTTTAACTATTTTGCTTTAATAAAATTTGTAAATGTTATTGAAATATGAATCAATATACGTGCCAAATTTTGACGAAAAAGGTTGTGTAGCTGCTTTATAAGAAAGTCCCAAAAATTGTAGAAAAAAAAAAAGAACGTATTAATAGCAGATTTATTTCTGATAATGTTGCTTAAAACTTTTTGTCATAAAAAAAAAAACGTATCAATAGAAAATTTGTTTGTGATAATATTGGCTAGAATTTTTCATTGTAAATTATCCTTGGTATTTAAGTTCATTTTATCGGAATCTTAATCGGTGATTCATAATACGAGAATAATTCACATCTGGCAATTCACACCGTTCATTTAAATGAAACTTGAGGGTACTGTGTTTGCATAACATATGCATTCCCCCTTCGTTGTTATGAATACAAAATTCCATAAATTGTACAAACTGATATTTCAAAACATAGCTTATACGTAGTGTCCGATATCGCAAATATTAATCCTCTTCTGCGGAGTAGTTGCTTTTTCTTTTATTTATTCCCAAAGTATCGAAATGAAATATTTACCAAAAGGTGATTAATATTTCGAATAATTCAACGATTTTATTGAATTCCATCGATCTCTTCAAAGTCTATCGGCAAATAATGTCAATTTAAAGGAAGAGCAAATACATTCTTCATTTGAAGATAGGGAGAGGTTAAGGATTAAGTCAAGGATTCTGTTTACTGGTCCAATACAAATAGAAACAGGAGAGTTTGATGCATTTCAAATATCTATACCGTATATTCAAGAAAGGTAGTGCAAACTTTGTTTCAATGGCATACATAGCAATCAATCGGCAGATTTTCGGTTTGTCAATTTGATATGTAGATAAATAAAAACTTACATTTATATTCTCTTTTTTGCAACGATACATTTTCAGATTAAGAGCACACGTTCTGTGATACAGATGCTAAGAAATTACGATTGTCAGTTATAAACTGATTTATGTACACCTATTTAGAGTTACGATTCGATGTCAATAGTACTGCAAAACATATATTCTTACTTAGATATACTACACTAGTCAAAAATAATTGATTGCGGTATACCTTGTGGCTATAGTACGTGTGTGCCTTTAAAAAGGGCTCAGAAGAGAGGAAGACAAATCGACAGATTTAATTTTTTGGACATTGCAACAAAAGTGTTGAAAAATTTCTGAAATGTCATAACTTTAAGTAAATTTTAAATGGAAATTTGAAATCAATCATTTTGACTGGTTTGATGGATCTAGTGTTAAAAGGTTATTTTTAAAAGGGTTTCGAATACTTTTGTAACCTACTGTGTATGATATTTTTTTAAATAATCAACATGATTTAATTTGTTCAGTATTACCACTTCCCATGTGACATAGTACGACTGATACGGTAAAATTGCAATGTCAGATCAGAGGTGACGTACAATCGATAAAGGTTAATAGCGATACGATATATTTAGCTAATAATTTTAAGAGATTCGAAATAGTTGTTGCAATTAAAGCGTGTATTTGTGCGTGATTCTCTCGTGTTCGTTGGTAAAATTGTTCACGAATTGGCCTGGCAGACAGGAAGTAAGAGGCAGATCTTGGCAATCATAAGCAGCCTGATCCTCTTAAATGTGAAGAATGGTATCATCCTTCCTCTCGAGGCGTCGTCTTCAAACACGCTGAGTCGTCGACGATGAAAAAGCGCCCTTAGCATAGGTTAGTCGAGCCTGGTATGGTCGCGATGGTGATTATCATGTCTGCTGCTTGCAAGATATCTTGATGCAGTTTTCGCAAAAAAATCTGTCGCTGCCTCTTGCCTTTTGCTTTTGCAACGCCGGTCATTTCGTTTTAATAACAGGATAATTACGATGTCGAATGAATTTTGAGTTCGATCAATTTTCCATTCCTCTGTGTTTCTAACCGTGATTAAATTATTTATAAACTGGAGGTTAATTAATCGAACAGGAATTTCTCTATGAAAGCCGATCACTACTGATCATACTGATCGAAGTAGTATTCAAAATTTAAACTGCACAATTTTTTGAGTGTTTTGAATTTCTTGAATTTACGAAATTCTTAAATTTCTTGAATTTTTAGACTTTCCCGATTTTTTGAGTTTTCTGAATTTTCCTTGAAATTAAGAACCGTAATTTTGAAAGGATATTTAACAATTTTCCTGAAATCTTTTATGCTTATCGATCGTTTACGTTGATTAACCAAATGATCATTGAACGAGAAGGAATTCCAATTTGAATTTTAACTAGACACATATCTGCTCGGTTCATTTTCATCAAACGTAGCCTCTATATCGACGAATATTACATTTCAAATCGAAACTCGACATGAGCTATGTGCATAATTCAAAATGGTTCCTCTCCGTAGTATTATCAATCAATCTAACACAAACTAACTTCGCTAATCTAACTAGTACCTTACTAATCACTTCCAATTATCCTAATTTAAAAACGCCCTTTTCTTCGTCGCGCACAAAAAATTCAAATTTCCCACGTCGAACTTCAGCAGTCGTAAAAGTATTAAATTAATAACCGCAGACTTCGAAGCTGCACTTCCCTCGCGCTCCCTCCATTTTCTCATTGATCGATCGAATTTCTCGCCCACTATAGTTCTCCGCTATTATCACCGGTCTCTAAAAAAGTAAAAAAAAAAAAAAAAAATGGTTATCCCGCCTCTGAAAAAAACAAAACGAGAAAAAGGATCGAAAAACATTCAAGTTAATCCAGTAAGCTGGTTCCGTTCGAACGAAGCCATATTTCCCAATGGTGCCATTTTTCGTGTCTCGTTGGTCGGCTGGTTCGAAAGCGAGAGCGGTTTGTCAGCTTCCTCCGGTTCTATGGTAATTTCGATGACGCGTTCTCCGCGATAAAAGCGACCGATTGCAGCCTTGAGGCCATCACGATCATTTCTGGACGCGTGAGGACGTTTCGCGTGGGTGTTGAGTGCGTATATGTGGGTGCCGCACTCAACAGAATGTATTCAATTCGTAACGGGACGAAAGCATTCGTTTGACACGATTTATGATGACACGATCGCGAAGGAATTCGCTATTTTTCCGAATTCAAGTTTATCTTATTTTTTGATATTTTCCTGGATTTTCTCGCTGGAGAAAATTAATTAATTATACCTTTACAATGATTGTAAAATTTTCTTTCTTTCTACTGTTAATGAACGATGCAAAAAATCGTTGGAGTTTTCGTCGTCCAGTTGAAAATGAATGCTAGCGGATTACCAGCTGTTTCTCGATTTTGTTAAACCTTCGCGTCGCGAACTATTATCCGCCAAATTAATACTAGGTAATTAAGATAAGTATTCGAACGAAAAGTAGAACACTATCTACATCCTCGTACATAATTCATGAAACAACTTCTAATTTGAGCTTCACGTTTGAATTAACAGTGTTAAACTCCCGTGTTGTTAAATCAAAGGATTATTTACAGATTACTTGCACCGAATACAGTTTTCCAGTGTTAAAATATTAGGTTTAGAAGAAAATTCTTTCCGCCTTGTGGGTGCAATCAAAGATTTATTTAAAAAGAATGAAAACAGATCAGTCATCGAAATATTTTCCATTAATGTTGATGACATTTTGCCATTTTTCTGTCAGCTTGAAAAAATCATCGCAAATACCTCGATACGAATAAATGTACGAGATTATGTGACTTCAGCCGGAAAAAATTTATTTCTACACCTAATATATTGAAAATTGTACCATACAAAGTTTTAAATTTTCTCGTTAATGTACGCTTCTCGTTTCTCCATAACGGCTCGAATTATAATAATTTTGATAGTCTTGCAATGAGTTTTTTTAATGTTGCTTCCTCGATTTCTCTTCGGAACTGCCGCAAATGTGTCAATAGATCTTTTTATGACGTTAGACAGTGTTTTCGAGTATTTCTGTCTAATTTATCCTACAATTTTTCAATGGGCTTCAAATCTGGCGATTAGAATGGCCAATGCATTCATTTTAGCACTCCATTTTGTTGCAACTGTTCCGTGCTTTATGCTTATAAAAGCTAAGCTTATCCTACTTATCCCTTTCTTTTTTTTTTATACATCTTACTGTAAATTTTATTCCTCTAATTTCGTAATTTTCCTCATTGCTGTCTGGAAATCCACTGGTCATACTAATCACTGTACATAACCCACAGGATGAGTCACCAGCTATACAGCTCAGATTTTGCATGACCCACACGGTGGGTCATCGGTCTTGAATGTGTTAATAGAGAGATCCACAGCGTTCTATATATTTATTTATTTCCTGAATTTTGCGATGAATTAAAAAAAACGTTCATAATTATCTTTTCTTTTCTTTAAAGAAATAAGTATCAATTTAATAAGCATTATTGTGTTCCTACTTTCAGTACTACTTTTTTGTACATATAAAATCATAACTCTATAAAGTTATAAGAAAGTTAGAAAATTCAACAAGTTCGTTAAAAATGCCAACATAAGTCGCTCCATATTCAATCGTAAAACTTTAAGAGCATCTTACTTCTTCTTGGGTAATTCTTAAAATTTAAATGTTCACTTTTCTCCATTTCAAAAGAAATTTATTTGAAACTTTGTACTATCGCGATATCATCTGTTTCGTTATATTCGCATGTTTAATAACTACGCAATCAGTAGTGGACGATTAATCGAATTATACAGAAATTTAACCTTGATTCCGCGATGAAAACCGAATGAATTCCCTTTAGACGCGTTTGTACTCTTTTGCTGCTGAAATTATCGGCCGACAGTCGCGATGGAATGCTAATTATTGAACGAACGTAGAACAATTATCGGGTTTCGGCGAATCCCTCGCCGCTCCAATTATTCATTATTCCTCGACGCGTCGAGAATGTGCATCTAGGACAAATCGGAGATCTTTGCTCAGTATTTTTATCTTCCACGTATTGTAACTACGAGCGTCGATGTCTAAACAATGGATTGGTTCGAATGTACAGTAGAATTATCCTTATTTTTCGATCTGCTAATTTGGTTATGATTGGACTGCAAGTTTTTATGCAAATTCATATCTTTTAGAATATAACAGAAAAGGTGGAACTTCGTAAATTTAAGTTAAGTAGAACTGTAGTTTCGTAAACTTATCATTAATTTTCATTTAGAAGAATATATTCGTGTTTGTCACTTTAACGTAGAAGTACTCAATTTGATCCTCGATAGTGTTTAGAAAGTTATGGTTAAGAAAGATCAATTTAATAAAAAATTTAAGTTGGAATTTATTGGTGGGAATTTTCAACGAAAATTAGAAAATAAAAGTAGCTAACAAATAACAGTGAATAATTACTAGAGTGCAAAATTTTTTGCAATCTCATACATTTGAAAGTATAGTAAAATTAGTAGAATTTCGGTAGAAAATTATTTTACCTATTAGATATTATGAAAGCATGATATTAATTAATTTGAGTATTTTGAATATTTAAAGATAACTTCATGATAAAACTTTTCTTGTTTTAATCATTTACATGCATAAACAGAAAAAAATAGAAATTTCATTTTTAAAACAAAAAACAAACTGATATAGCTGCTTATATATTAAATTTACTTTAAAATTGTCATTTAAAACTGATTAACTTGGTATAGTTTTAAATGATGACTTCCTAGTAGAAGATATTTTATTCTTATCATTATTATAAGTAAAAAGAAGAAAAAAATGATTTCACTAGAAAGAAGAAACTGATTTAGCTGCTCTTGTGTTAAAATTATTTTCAATATTGCCATTTGCATAATAACTTCATAGTAAAAGATCTTTTATTGTAATCATTAGTTTAATTGCAAATAAATGTTTTTGTAAATTTTTAAAATACAAGGTAAAATGAAATCTTGTTCTTTTACTTCTTCTTCTTCTTCTTCTTCTTCTCATATATTCAAATTAATTCGTAAACATTTCTTTCACGAAGCGAAAGAATTTACCTTCGCGTTATTAGAAATCAATGCTGCCTATCTGTGTAACCGATCTGGCACGAAGAAACTCGATTGTGTATACAGTAAGAGTCGCTTACTTTATGATAATTATTCGCATTGTATCCCATCGTTTCCGATCTTTGCACGTTCGTATTGCGCTCACGTTTCATTTATCATCGAGGTTCGCCTTAATGAGAAAAACCATTGCGAACGTGACTTTCACGTTATTGCTAATTCTGCAAAACCGGTGGTTTCGTGCGATCACACCGATGTTCACGCAGCTGACGTGGGCATCGGAACGCGTTTCGTATCCGGGAGAAAAAGATGACACTTTTATCCGCGTAACACAGTGTGATCGCAGTTTCTAATATCATCAACATCCTATAACACAGTTTCCTTTTTCTTGGAGAAAAGGTTGCAACTGATTGTCGAGGTGTTAGGTAAAAACGGAGAACTATAAAACATCGTCTGATATTTATTACTAATGGACATTTAAGGTTAGGTTAGGTTAGTTAGCCTCGTGAAAGTGGTTTAGTTGTGAGCAAACACTAACGATTGCTTATAATTTGATTGCAGATTTTTATGTATTTATAGGAAATCCTAAATTGCAAAATTACACAGAATATATGTAATATGAAAAAGTGTACAAAATATTCAAATTATAGTGCTTTTTACAGCACCTGATAGGTGTAATAATTTTCTATCGAAATTCTTATTGTATTATGAATTTGCATACTTTACAGTTTGCTTATAATATTTCTGTATTGTAAATTATTAAATTATTAATTATGTATAGTACAGTAAATTCAATAATATCGTTTGTTTTCTATTTTTCTTTTTTAATTTTGGAAATATAATATTTGATATAGTGACTTATTTTTGTTAAAAAAGTACAATTTTGTTCTTCAACTTTTTAAAGGCTTAATAACGTTCAGAATAACGTTCAGTTATGAGTTAAATTGAATTTTACTTTAAGCTCACTGTTCACGTTATTCGCATTAAAATTATTGTTCTGAGATTAAACTCATTAGTCGCATTAATGTTTCACAAAAATGATCTGCTTAGCAATCTTTTCACATTTAACTTAACCAAAGAGGATTAATTGCTGCTTCACGGAACAGGATACATTCTTCACTCTCTGAAAATTCTTTTCACACTTTCCATAGATTGAAAAATTCTATATGAAACATTCAACAAAGAAAGCAAAAACTCTAATTGAAACTATGGAATTTACTATTAATAATTAATACACTTTTATTCAGAATTCTGTACTCTTCCAAACTTTGTCTTTAGAAAAATACAAAATACCATTTAAACGAACGAAACTGATTTTCAAACTTACGCTTCTTTCGACACTTTCCCAACTTTTATGTGCAATTTTTCGACGAACACATTATTCAGATGTTACATCGGTTTCTAAAAAAATATAAACATTTCGTTTACATAATTCGTAACCTTTTCATCACAAAAGCGCAATCGAAGAGCAACTGGAAACTTCAGCGTGAGATGTTCGCGGAAAGGCAATGGCGGGGAAAGAAAACGCGGGGGGAAAAATTAAGTGAAAGAAGTCGAAGGATAGAGAAATCGTTGGTGCAAGATGGTTAAAAAGTTTCTTCTTAACCAAGGGAAGGTTCTTCTGTGATTTTACTAGCGGAAAGGAAGCAGCCGGGTTACTGCTGCTTCCGGTAATCCTACTTAGGAAGTTCGGTAATGCCGTGGCTATGAATAACGGTGGGATTACGCGGCAAAAGTCGACGCTCGATCTCTTCTTTGCCGGCCAGTGCGAACTTTCGAATCTCCGTATCGTTGTCAGCTGTTTGACTTCTCCATCCAACTCTTTGGCGACTGGCTAAAGCGTAATCAGAAATTGGCTGGGAACTTTCCGTTCGACATGAGGCAATGAAAATTCATCGTTATTCGCGCGGTCAACTATATTAGGCCGATGATTATCGTCGTTTCTAATATCAAGTCGTTCAATAATTGAGTTCAATAGAGTTTCTTAACCCTAAAACTCTCAAACCTCGAGTTGTCGCGCGGAATCCCAACTCGAAGTCACACTAATTTTTAAATATTTAATCCAAAAATATTATTTTCTAAAAGAGATTTTGTAATAGTTAAGCCTATTGCGATAACTTTAAATGAACATAACTTGCAAAATAAGGATCATTACAATCCACACATTTTTTCCAATTAGTTAGAAATTCCTTAATTCCATTTTTCTAAAAATTCAGAGTTCTGTTGACAATAAACTGTTTAAAGGCATTTTCGACAGTTTCTCAATTCATAAGCGATTCCTCGCCGAAGAAATGAAAATAAAAAAAAAGAAAGGAAATGTACATTACAGTTACACGATAAAATACTTCCTGTCGACGTGCAATCGAGGTGAGTGCTTGATATCGAAACGAATAGATCTGACAGGGAAGCTCGTTGAAAAACTTGTCGCGCATCAACGTCGTGAGATCTCTCGGTGGTTTTTTGCAATGTAACTTCTCGAGTTGAACGATCAAGTGTAACTTTTAACCAGTCGACAATTATCATCCTCGTGACTGGTGTCCAGAGTATTTTTATTGCATGGAAACACGAGCACAGTGCAAAAAAGATCCTGGTTCTCGGCCAATCGTTTAATCAACGCGGCCATTAATAGTACGTTGTCATCGTATGAATCGTTGCGGACCGCTAGCCACTCGAGGATCGATCTTGAATCGTTCAGATGTAAAAAAAGTCTATGGTTCTTGGTATAACATGGACGTAATTGCACGAATCGATTTTGCTTCGCGGTTACGCGTCACGTTTGTACGGGAATAGATGTATTAAATTCCTGTAATATTGAGCAATTACTTTCATAATACGAGCTAGATGATTCGATAATTCATTCTGCTCAGATTCATTAATTATTATAATTGAATGATGAAAAGTATACGTGACATTCCTTTTGTTTTTCCCTTTTCCTTTTAATGAATTTTTGTAATCTATAAAGAGGAGAAATTAATAAATAACAATTGAATTTGATTAAATATTATTTGTAATTTTTTTATGATTATATATACACACGGTTAATGAAACAGCTGGTTCTGCTTCGAGGAGATACTAATAAATATCGAAAAAGTTTAGTTGAACGTTATCTTTTTAAGATTATGTATACACATGATTAATAAATCCGTCGATTTTGCTTCCAGGACATATTAATAAATAACGATTAAAATTGATTAAAAATGATTTGCAGATGTATATGCATATATACATGGTTAATGGAATAGCTGTTTTTATTTTTTTTATTTTAACATAACAATCACAATGGTATTCGTAAGTTGTCAGAAAAATGGCAATAATTCGTCAATAGTACTGAAAATTATTTTGATCACTGATCTGTTCTCGTTCTTTTTAAATAAAACTTCTGTTGTACGCAAAAGTCGAAAAGAATTTATTTCTATAGCTTTCAATATTATTAAATTAAGATAGTAAATTAGTAATTAAGAACAGGAATTTTGACCATTCGTAAGTTTCAATAAAAGGGATAGATCGTTGACAGTTCTAGGTTCATTCGAAGAAGACATCTTTGTAGCACTAAAGATATAATGAGAAATATTTCCCATCTTTATCGTTACCATAACCATCAGTAAAGTTCATTCTCGTTATTTTGATAGTAAAATTCATTTCTTATCGTAACCAAAAAACTACGAAATTTATTGCATATTAATGGCACGCTATTTTATAAAATGTCATTTCAGCAGTCAGCATCGATATGAATAAAAATCACAGGATAGTGGCATTTGTATATAAAATTCCAATTTAATTTGAAAATTGGTGTTGTTTTTTTCGTTTATCTTTGAAATTCTTTTCTAAAATTCGCACAATGTTTTGGACTACTTTTTTCTATATTTAAGCGCTCCAAACTGTATTATATCACGGTAAAAAGAAATAAAAAACAAAGGAAAAGAGCTTTTTCGCGGTTTGTCAGAGAAATATGACGAAACGGATTTATCGTTAATTACTTTTCCTCCTGGTCAGAGTGCAACTTGCATGACCGATATTGCCAGATCGTTCGATGCATTTCCACGTGGCTTCCGGTAGGCTTTGAATAATGGCAAGTGCACGGTCGACGGTGAAAACTGAGAATTAATAACGGTAATTCGTCGAAGCTGGTCGAATTTCCAGCAATGGTTCCAATGACACGTCACCTGCGATTTTCCGTGACCTCTTTACTCTCGTTTGTTTCACCACCTTTATATCCTCCGTTTCCTTTTTGTTCTCTACTTATTTGCTTGTTTTCTTTTCTCCTTTCCACTCGTTTCCTCGAATTTTACGCTTTTACTGGTTCTTCCTGACAATTTTGCTTTTCACGAAATTTCATTTCTTATACACAAGAATTTTCCAAAAAAATAAATATGTGTGTATATATACAAAGAATGTACTAGATTTACATTCCTATTACAAGCAAGCAAAAAAGTATTCGTAACTTAAACAAATTACTTAGGTTACCGTAAATTATACGAAATATTCTTTTTATATTCATTTATTATATACCTTAACTTTAATGCTAGTAAAAAATAATTTATACAAAATCTGTTGTTATTGGTACAGTTATACTCTTCACTGTATATATAAATTTGTTATTTTTTTCACTATTAAAATCACTTGAAGCTCATTTTAAAATCATAAGTGAAACATATTCTATCCGCAAGAAATGCAATGAAAAACATACACATTTTCCACGTAAAAAAATAATAATGATTGAAGAAACTGAGAAAAAGTTATTTGACCAAAAAATTGTTTACTAGATTATGTCACAAATACTTTTCACATCATAAAAGACGAAGTTTAGGTAGCCTGTTTCGGCTGGGACACACTATATATACAATATTTTCTACCATTTTATTCCGCATCTTATATAAACTTCAATCGTTGCTTTTTCTGCTGCAGGTAAACGAAACACTATAAGAAGTTCTAGGGAACATTATTCCTGAAGAATATCCTTAAAGCGAATTTCACAACTCTCGAATATCCATTTTCACTTATAATTTTATTCAAGGATTAATGTCACAGAAGTATCAGTTTCGCTTATTTTCTTTTTCTCTGTTTTGATTTTTCTCTGTTCCTATCATATGAGCAACGCGTAACTGAAAATGCCTTTCATTCTGGCTTTAAACGATTCCATTGGCGCGCGCGTTTTCCTCTAATCAACGAATTAAAAGTGGCGCCAGATAAATTTTATCGTTGACAACCTGCCGTCGCTGAAAGACCGTTTTAACGAAAAAATATTCTCTCTCTCTCTCTCTCTCTCTCTAGTATCTCTTTCCTCCTGGTCTCTCTCGGTCTCTGATCTCTCTTTCTATTTGGTCCCACACTGTAGTTTCTCTCGCTCTCTGGTCTCTCTTTCTCGCTAGTTTCTCTCTCTTGCTGGTCTCTCTCTTGCTGGTCTCTCTCTTGCTGGTCTCTCTCTCGCGCTGGTCTCTCTCTCTCACTGGTCTCTCTCTCGCTAATCTCTATTCTCTTTGATCTCTCTTTCTATTTGGTCCCACATTGTAGTTTCTCTCGCTCTCTGGTCTCTCTTTCTCTTTGGTCTCACACTCTAGTTTCTCTCTCTCTCTCTCTCTCTTTCTCGCTAGTCTCTCTGTCGCTGGTCTCTCTCTCTCAGTGGTCTCTCTCTCGCTAGTCTCTATTCTCTTTGATCTCTCTTTCTGTTTGGTCTCACATTCTAGTTTCTCTCGCTCTCTGGTCTCTCTTTCTCTTTGGTCTCACACTCTAGTTTCTCTCTTTCGTTGGTGTCTCTTTCTAGTCTCTCTCTCTCTCTCTCTCGGGATTTTTTGTCTCTCTCTATTTCTCTGTTTGGTTTCTCTTTCTCTTTCTCTTTCTCGCTCGCTCGCTCGATCTCTAGTTCTCCCTTCCTTCCTCTCCGGCCTCTGTCCAGTAACAGCACGATCGTATGGTGAAAACGAAGAATTAATATCTGGTAATTTGTCCAGTCGGGTGAAAATTTTGCACGCCGGACAAACGACTAGTCACGATGATACGTCACGTGCGATCCGTGAATTTCTCTCTTTCACAGGGTGCACGTTTTGCTCGCCCGCAGACCGTCGAGAATTTGCATGATTCATTACCGGCTGTGCGAGTAACTCGAATCGATTTTGTTTAAATCGGCAACGTTTTTCTTCTCTGTTTGCTCGATGATCATTTTGTTTCTTTATTTTGAATAACTTTTAGATGAACAATTTGTTTAAGAATCGTTCGATTCGTAAGCTTTTCTAATAACTAATAAGTTTGCATTTCTTTTTTAATTTTTTTTTTAAGGTAGTTATTTTATTCGGTTAGAATGTTTTGAATGAAAATGTTCGATCGTTGGAGATGAAACGTAACTAGAATTTTCTGTGATCACACGGTTTATTGGATTTTTGCATTGATAGGAATGAATAGGTACTGAAACAAGATGATGAGTTAACTCGTCATTAATTCAATAATACTCTAAATGTCAATAGCTTATTTATTAATAATTATATTAATACTCATTTTTTAATTGCACCTTTTTGTCTGTATTAAATATAAAATACACCATATTCACATTTACAGAAATTGAAATAACATAATTATTTATCATTTTTGCTGATTTTTAATTATAAACTGCAGAGATTATCGTTTTCTTTGAGCGGTGAACGCAGTTAAAAGATTCAATTGGGTTAGATTAATTCGAATAAGAACCAAACGAATTACAAAATGCATTTAAATTTGAAATTTGAAATCTTCGAAACACTACGTGAATTTACATTCGATCTATTCTTTTCCGCGTGGAATGAATACTTTCTCTCAATACTCGTTCACATGAAACTTGAAACATCCACCTTCGGCACACACAAGGAGAGCTCTGGTGAATTCCGAAGCTCAGGAAGGCACATTCCCTCGGCGTCTAGCGTAATCTCGTAATGAAAAAAAGAAAAAAGAGAAGAAAAAAAATCCACTACGAAATTCCACATCTCGTGTGATCCTTAACCGTGCTCTTATCGAGCAAACGTCGACGCCGCTTCTCGAAGCTGGCAAGTGGAAAATTATTAATAAACATATTCAGAAAAAGAATTCAGCCGGGCCTGTTAACCGATGTGTCCCAGACGTCGTCAGAGTTTCCCATCCGCTGCAATCCCTGGCCGTTAGAAATTCAGATAAAAGTGCCTTCATATCGCGCGTAATGTATTCTCAAAAGGGAAGAGATCGCGAGACGGCCCAGCAGCCATTTTCAATTCATCGAGAAAAAGAAGAGATCCTTGAGGAAGAAGCAATGGCTTCAGAGAGAGGCCTGTGGTGGATCCGAGAAACAGGAATGTTGCCGCCAGGAATGTCAGAGGTGAAGGCGAATCGCTTTCAATAATCCAATGGAATTCTTGTCGGATTAAGACGCGAGAAAACTTTTCACGATCCTCCACCCTCGCCCCACGCCGTCACTTTGAAGGGTCTATTCTCGATTGCAAATCACGTTTCAGAAGCTGGAATCGATGGTGACTTCAATTTGGAAATTTCTTTTCGTCGGTTGAACGGTTAGTTTATTTTACGTTTGAAATTGTCGTATCGAGAATTGCTACAGATTGTAATTTTCTATTAATTGTTTTTTTATTCTTTCTTTTTAAGTTTGTGTGGTTGTTGGACGTGTATAGTATCTTGAAAATAAAATTATTAATAATTTCGTTTCTGCTTTTTGAGATTTTAATTTTATTATACATTGAATTTTGTAAATTATTAGCTTCGTGATTTTGTGTATTTGTTGTTTCGCACAATTCTGAATTGAGAAGTTTCGAGTATTTTCATTATTCTATTGTATTATAAATTTTTCAGTTGTGTAACTTTCGTTAGAAATTAAAAATTTTTAAATTTAAGATTTTCTTTAAAAATTTTCGCTTTAAATCTTCGAAATATTGAATTCTGGATTTTCTGATTGTATAAGTTTCGTTGAAAGGTTCAAGGTTTCCAAGCTTCTAATTTTGCAATATTCCTTCTTTGAAAATCTTTCGAATTCTAAATATTTATTCAACCCTTTCCAATTCTCTAACTTCCCTTGTAAACTTGAGGACTTTAAGTTCTTAATTTTGGAATATTTGTAATTTCTAATACTGCTTCTTTGAAAGCTTTCAATCTTTTTAATTCTGAATATTTATTTTACACCTTTCAATTTTATAGCTTTTATTGCAAAACTGAAAATTTTCAAACCTTTAATATTGCGATATTTGGAATTTCTAATGTTTCGCCTTTGAAAATATTTCGAATTTTGAATGTTTATTCTACATTTTCCAATTTTATAAGTTTCATTTTAAAATTGAAAATTTTCGAATTTCTAATGTTATGACATTTGAAATTTAATGTTCCTTCCTTGACAATCTTCTCTTTCAGTCTTCCGAATTCTGAATATTTATTTTACATTTTCCAATTTTATAAGTTTCATAATACAATTGAAGATCTTCGAATTTGTCATGTTATGAATTAAATTATTTTGATATATTTGGAATTTTCAATACTTTCGTTTTGAGACAATCTTTCGAATTTTGAATATTTCTTCCACATTTCGTAATTTCATAACTTCCATTGTAAAATTAGAGATTTTCGAGTGTCCAGAGTTGCGACATTTAGAATTTCTAACACTCCTTATTCAAAAATTCTCGTCAACGTTGCAGAAATGAAATCGGAGGGAGAGAATAAATTGAAGTGTTGCGCAACGTTCACGTGCATTTCTCGTTGAACTTTTTTGGAAGCAAAATCCCGATCGAAATCATGGCTTCGACGTTGGGAAGAGAAGGGAAGTGGACTCATTTGCGTCGAAACGAATTTAAATCTCCTATCGGCCGCAGGATTTGATTGAAAACGGCTCTCGGTTAACTACCTGGCCCGTTCGTGCACCAGACGCGAATATCGAAACTTCCACTAATTTTTCACGTTGTTCTCTACCCCGTTCTTTTCCCTTTTTTTCTATTTTCTTTTTTCCTTTTTTTTTTTTGTTTCGAACTGAGCAAAGCTCGAAAGAAGATTCACCGTTCGTGATCCATTACTTGATCTAATCACTTGTGTGTCGTTGAATTCATATTCGGTACTTCTCTAGAAACTGTTCTAACAAAATAAAATGCAAAAATCTTTCAATAAAAACTTCTAGAAATTTTTTGTAAATAAAATGTGTTTAAATTTACAGAATTTCCAAAACTTTTATTTTATATTATAGTATGATTCTTCACAATATCACTGGCAGCTAAATATTTCGGGATTTTCATCAATTTTCATCGATATCGAATCTATTATTAATTGTTTATGGATTTGAAATTGGCTTTGTGGAGATCAATAGCAATTTATTGGATGTTGATTGATTTAAAGAATAAAATGTTCATTAAAAAAATTCTTAAAACCGCTAACTTTTTCTGAGGACAATTTGGAATAACTTTCAATGCACAGTGGTTTCAAATTTTCGACCAGTTTCGTATGTGTGAAATCAAATATCGATCAAATGATCATTTAAACTCTTTTCTCAACATTTTTTGTCACGTTCACGCCTCAACGATTGTTTAAAACATCGTCTAAATTTGAACATATTTTATTTTGAAGAAAATAAAATAAAAATTTGAAATAATACGTTGAAAATATTCCCTAATAGGATATAGAATGATTGATGCGCCCTCGTAATGATATGACGTGAAAAGTATGCATGCATTGTTTTTCATTTGTCTATGGTTTTTCCTTGTTGATTTTCTTCGAGTACACGTAATATGGATAGAAAAATCATTTTCTACGTATGCAATAAAATTTTCAGGATGTACATAATTGATATAAATCTACAAAATATATTTTTCAAATTTCTATTACAGACTGGGATAAAAAAATTGTAAAAATCAACCTTTATTATTTTCTTTGCAATTCAGGCCAACTGTAATATTGTTTTTAATTTTCTTATAAATCGTCTAGTAAACTAATTCTAATTTCTCAATTTTAAAAAAGTTATTCTCTTTCAAAGGGTGTTCAAATATTAATAGAAATGTCTGTATATAACCATATCTTAAAATCATCTGTAAACTTTTGTTGAAAGTCCTTTTACTATGAAACTCAAGTGTATGAACTATCATAACCTCGAATTTATTAAATTGCAATACTTCATTCTGAAATCAAATTGTCGAAAATGCACAACTAACGAAAATAATTTCACCTGAAAGATATTTAATAAATTTCAACATTGCAGATTTAAAGTTACCGTATTTCACGCACAATCGTTTTATATTTAACTCTTCTAACGAAAATAATGTTATTCTTTATGATCGTAGGATCAGTTTGATTTTCACAAATAAATCTACCCGTACGATTTTCATCGTTCGCAGTTTTAATCTGCAGCATTTTGCAAATATTACGTACGATTACTGAATCTCCCAATTTTACAAACAATTCCGGTAACAGTATAAAATATACAACATTTTCCTGTCCGCTATGCTATCATCCATTGCCCAGAAATACGAATTTTTATTGCACACGCCGCAGTTAGATTGTTCAAATTCACATGCTCGTTTTCATGGAAATCCGTCGTCGATCGGTGAAATATAAATCTCGGCCGATTCTCTTCGATAATGTTGTATGTAATACAAAAAAAAATATATATATATGTATATATGTATGTAAATAAAAAGAGGACGGAGGGAAAAAAAAAGGTCGAAAGTTCGATTGCAATCGCAGTTACGCGAATGGTTCCCATTGGAATCTCGATCGCCATTATGACTCGAAATTAACTTCGGCTTATCGTGCGCCACGATTTGCCAATTTTCGGGTACAATCTCACGCTGTATAATATCCCGGAGATTCCATTGCGTATTCATACGCCGTGAACATTTCGCTTTCATGATTTTGTCCGATATTTGGTCATAATTGACGAACTACGAGAGATAATGCGACTTCGAACTGTGCGAACGTTTGCCTGTGTTTGATAAAAGAAGAACAAACATGTTTGAAGCTGAATTATCAACCTACGTAAAATAAACTTTGTTGCTTGTTGATCTTCTGTTTCTTCTTAGTGGTTGTTGGTATAATGTGCACTAATTTCTTTACTATTGTCGTGTTTGTCACCTTTTGTATGATGAAAAGTGGATTGAAATATGGTTTAAGTATATCAAAGAGAGGTTTGTTCATTCAATAAGAAATTCTTCTTCGTTTTCCTCTAAACACTTGAAATGTACTTCAGATGTACTTCACTTGTATACAGTTTTATAATTTTAATATTGCCTAATCGTCCTTGTAAATTCATTACCTTCACATTTTCCGAAACAAAATGAATTATTAAAATTGAAAGAGTTGCAATTTTCAATGAAAGTAAATCAATCATTTCTTATCATATTTCTGACACAAGTATGATTCTCCGGCGATAGAAATTGGGCAGTTTTGAAGCGAAACGTGGAAACATGTGCTACAATCTTGTAAGAATTATTTTTTCGATTTTGAAGAAGTATCCTCTGTGTCAAAAAATGCTGTGATTGATAATCTTTCTTAAATATTTCTCACTGACGTTTTTCCTGAATATTTTCAAAAAGTGATTCCACTCATTGAAATTGAATTCTGACACCAACGAAAAATTAAATTGTATTACCAATGACATATTTTAGCTGTACATAAAGTTTCATCATTTTGTGAATTTCCGAGTTGCTTAACCTAACCTTATAAATATATCCTCTACAGAAACAATCAAATATATCATATCAAAATTTTAATCTCAAAGGTAATCATCACATTCAACGTGATATTGGTTGCAATTTTCGGTGATAGTCGATTTACAAAATGTGCTTCCGTTGAAAACATTCAACGAAACGCTTTGCATAATTCACAGTTAGTATTCTCAAACAACGATCGTTGCGAATTTTACGAATGAAATTCGTATTTTCGGCCTAGAATTGCGTGCAAATTCGCAATAATCTAAAATACAAATATTCCAGAGTGTCTGCGGAGTAAAATTGAATTTATCACGTTTCAACGAGAGGCGCGTTTATGATTTTCACCGTGTAATAAGCCGAGATAGTAAATCTCCACCGAATTTTGCTAAATATTGTAGACTAACGAGACCGTAACGCGATCCACTGATCGTTGTATCGCAATTAATGCAAAGAAATAATGGTCTCGTTACTCTCGTTTAAAACGCGACGTAGTGTCATTAGCGTAACGAAATAATACCAATAATCGCATGTTCTAATAATCTGGTTATAAAGTATTACGTTGTTCCGTTACGAGTAATATTAAGCAACGCTTGATATTATGCTAGGTACATAACTGTGAATGAAAAATAATGGCGTTCTGTTGCCGGCAAGCTTGCGTTAATGCGTCTGTAAATAAAATTGCCGTTTCATTCAAAATTACACGAAACATACTGTGTATATCTTTCTCCATGTCAAACAGAAGTATAACAATTTTCTGCACATTTTTCTGTTTTTATTATTATCATTTTTTTGTTTGCTCTTGAAATACGAAACATCACTTCAACATGTATATTTATACAAGGTCTTCCAATAAGAAATAATTCACACCTATACTGAACCACGCGAAAGCTGAAATCGCATTTGTTTTAACCATTTGCAATATTCTTTATGCATGTCCAAAAAATGATGGAAATTAGAGATTTTTCGAGTTATGAGACACCCTGTATAATACCATCGAATGTACTTTAACCAGTTAAGTATGTTTGACGACTATATCCGTCATGGAGATGTGGCAGAATTTTGTGTCATGACGACTATATCCGTCATGCGTAAAATTTTGTTACAATTTGATATTTAAATTGTAATTTTGGCGAAAACTAAATTATATTCGTAAATTTTAATATGTTTAAAATGTTTAGAGGTCAAGACGAAATGAAACAAGCAAATAAAAATTATAAATAGTTTGAGTTGGATTCATAACTTCCTGAGAGCTAACTCTTAAGCAGTACAGTAACACACACTAGTGCGCGCTTTGCAAAAAGATTGCCATAGTTAACTGGTTAAAATAAAGCGGCTAGTATTAGGTTATCTTCCGTACTTTTCACTTTATTTTAACACATTCTACGCCGGTCCCGTATTATTGCGGGATTTCCAACTTATTGGCTTTCACGAATGTTCGATTTTTATTGAAACGTATCTGACGAATATTCAACAAAAATATACTATATATTCTTTCGTGAAAATGTATAAAATTTTCAATATACTTTCTTTCGAGTGTCCATTCCCCATAAATAAGCAATGTGACTACCAGCACCCAGGTTTTCTTAGCTGCCGATACTTAACTGGCGTACAATGTGTTAATTTAAAGTTCTATCGCTCTTATTGAAAGAGTCTTTTTGAAAGAGTCTTTTTGAAAGAGTTTATTGAAAAAGTATATTTCCTACTATGAAGGTGTTCCTAAAATTAACAAATAGTGCGTCTTGTTACTCCTTGAACAATGCTCCTTGCTCACGAACACGCCCTACCTTGGACTTTCCAAATTAGTAGGGTGGAGGCATGATACATTCGTGGCATATTTCTAATGAACATAAGGAGTATATCATGTCTCATATCGTTAGAAGACCAAAAATTTAGAGAAAACGTGTTTCTTCGCTTAAAATCGAACGAAAACGCCTGTTTCGGTGTTTCTGCGTATTCAAAACAAAAAAAAAAAGAACTTCAAATGACGTGAGAATCCTTTTTCCTCTTCGAATCACACGAACACGACGTTTTCGACGATTCTGCGTACTTAAAACGATAGAAGAAGTCCTAAAATTTCGGGAAACACGTTTTTTCACTTATAATGGCACGAAAACGGCGATTTCGGAGATTTTATATATATAATATATATTTATTTATTATACAATAATAATATCGTATTTAATTTTGTGTCTTTTTTCACAAACTTCAATGTTTATTAACAAGAACTCAAATAAACACAATTTTAATGTTCAAAATAATCTCCATTACTTTGGATCACACTTTTCCATTTATCGGGTAACTGAGGAATTGCTTCTCTGAGAAAATATGGCGGTTTTATTGTCGATAAATTTTTCTGGACTTTATGAAAGATAAGAAAAAGCATCGACTTAATTTTTACATCCCGTACATTTTCTAATTTTCGTTTCATTTGTTTACTGTCAGACTATTGCATCGTAGTGTTACAGTATAATATTGTTAGTGATTAATTTGCTTATAATTATTAATTTTGTCTTCTTTTATTAAAATGTAAAGTTGCAATCAAGTGTGATATGTATTCTCTTGAGCAAAGAAAAAATTCTGACAAAAATACAATGTACAAAGGGAACAGTAATAGGACTTCCGGTTACTGCGATACAGTGTTGGAATAGATCGGCAATACCTACATTTAGCTTTAGGATGTTCACTATCTGAGGTCATCAAAATTAACATAAGACTCTTAGCACTCTCGGAGGAAATTAATTCTTCATTTTCAAATGTCCACTGTTTTTGTCAATACAAGATTGACAGTGGTCGAAAATAGAATTTATTACTTTGTGAGATTCATTTTTATTTCGTCTCATTTCAGTGAAAGCATCGTTAATTTTTTATATCAATTCATTATGCGATATACTGGTTTCTCCAATGTTTCCCACATGTCATTATCATAACATTTTAATAAAATTTTAAATAATTTTAAAAACAAAGCTTGGTCATTAAAGTCTGGAACACTCTGTGTATTAATTCGTAAAATCATAATATCGTTAATTTGTAAAAATTGAATTTATTAATATAATTCGCGTTAATTTGTAAAAATTGAATATATTAATATAATATGCGTCAATTTGTAAAAGATTTTTAACGATTTCTTTCGAAATGGAATTTTTTTAAACTCTTGCACTAGAATGACATGTCACGCACGTCCTCTTTTAACTATCGCTAAAATGATAACGTACTGTTCACGTCAATTTCAAAAATAAAATATAATTTGTCCTGTGTATAGAATGTGTGAAAGATAAAACAAAAGATAAACCAAGTCTTCAATAAACGTGCAAAGTATATAGCGAAACACAATAAACAATTAAAGTTACATAGAATATTCATTTTATAAAACAATATTAGTGTTATCAATCTTAATTTTAATTATAAAATTAATACTGTGACGATTATTTTGTGAAAAAGTAAAATAATCTATTTCAAAGATTTAAAAGAAAATTCACATGTATTTACCTATGTACTCATCTCCTACACTAATTATGATTGCAATATCTAGGAGACTGAAAAAATTGGGTGAACTTTTCATACATCATTTCACTAACTAAAGTCAGCCATAATTGCTGAAAAATAATCTGAATAGTTTTTATAATTTTCCTCGTG
The DNA here is from genome assembly GCA_951804975.1 of Anthophora plumipes. Taxonomy (NCBI): domain Eukaryota; kingdom Metazoa; phylum Arthropoda; class Insecta; order Hymenoptera; family Apidae; genus Anthophora; species Anthophora plumipes. The sequence continues at coordinate 11,862,314 of OX638120.1, forward strand.
AAATCTTGAACCCGTTAAATTAACGAATCCCGTAGGTTTAATGTCAATCAACCGGCAATATTCTTTATAAACGTAATTATACAAATTCTGACAAATTGAGGTAGAAAAAGAAACGAAAGAAAGCTCGAGGAACGAATGATTATCCACGTTGAAACAGTTTTATTCTGAAGGAAAGCGCGCAGTCACGGCGTTGAATTGATCGAAACGCAATTCGTTTCCGATCGATGGCTTATTTGCTTTTAATTTCCTCGAGGCGGCCTCCAGTTTTGCCGGCAAGTCGAGTTCCGAGGTCGCAGCTCTCCCAGAAGGTCGCGATCTAGATCTTGACTCGCGCGAAACCAGTTTGCGAGGCCAGCAAGCCGCTCGTTGCAACACGTCCAGGCTACTGACCCTTTGTGTTTGCGCTCGTTTTGCCACGCAATTTCACGGATTATCCGCGCCGTTCTTAATCCACTCACCGACTCAAGCCACTTTTTCCCTTCCATTTGAGGTCGACTTTATGCGCTATCCGCGTGTCGATCGAGGACATTAATTATGGTACACGTAAGAGAAACTGGATACTATGATTCCGATAATAGTAAATGAATGAATTATCGAAGTGTGCAGATTATCTAATCTTGGGACGTTCAACGAAGGATGAAAAATATTCACAAAGTTTTAAATGCTGTTTATCTATTTATTCACTGCAAAATAACTATTTATATGCAGTCAAGAACTACGGTAAATAAATATATCATCGAAGAGTATAATCTTATTTATAATAAGATTATATATTTATTACAATATAATTAATTATACTATAAATATTAATTACACACACACACACACACACACACACACACACACACACATATACGTGCATACACATAGGGTGTCCCACGTAACACTTTTCACGATTTTTCAAGTACTTGCGATAATTTGACAAAAAAGTATTTTAAACAAAAGTTTATCAGATTTCGATTGGCTATACATTGCAATAAAAAAAGTTCGAAAATGTTTTTTTTATTATTGTCAAGACCCCTTTAATTATTTTAAATGGCTCTTTGTATTTTTGACTTAACAGTATTATAATCTGTATCAAGACCGAATTCAACGATCTACATCAACAATAACTTGTTCTCGTATCAGAAACCTAATTGTATTTATAGTGAGTGCAAAGTAGAAAATGATTCACTGTGTTTATTTGTTGTGAATTGAAAAAATTCAAGTTAAATCTAACCTAAAAATTTGAAATTAAACATTTCCGTGGTTGAGATTTCTTGGAGTTTAATAATGGTTATATGCTTTTTATTGACAGAAGTATTCTGACTACTTCTGAGATCAAGTTTTTAGATTAAATAAGTCCGCAAGGAATGTTGTACTTGATGGCTTTACAGTTAGATAATTCATGATCGAAGGTTTTGTATCGTATGAATCTTTTACGTACATTTAATACGTCAATTAAAGTCGATGATTATGTAACTTGGAGAAGACGGATAGTGCAGTTAAGGTTAACTGTAAACGTAATTTATATGGAATCAGAAATAGACTGTTTGAAATTGTATTCTAGTATATCGTATTTTTAGACTCGATACATCATGCGAGATACTAATTGCATTTAAATTCGGAGAATTGTCTGTCAAAATTGATCTTCCATGTTCAAAATATGGTTATTGAGTTATTCATATCAAATGAGTTATTTCATCTAAAATTAGATATTAGAATTAATTATTAAACTATTAACTATTAAATGCTGATCAAAAGAGAAAGAAAATATATAAACAAAAAAATTGGCGCCAAAATGACGCCAAATTTTTCGGTCATTGCTATGTTCTGAAAGCGAGTATTTTTGGCTTTATTAGCAAAATTTTAGCTGAATACATAGAATTCTCTATAAAAGATCAAAGTTTACCTTTGTTTCTCGCTAATTGCTTTCAACAAAATAAAATGATCGGCATCGTATAACGATTCGTAGAAAACTATGCAACTTTTACAACAAACGTTTTTACGAAAGATCAAACACAGCGGAAATATTTTAGATGATAAAATTACGCAAAGTACGCTACACGCTCTTCGTAGCTATCCAGGATTTTATCAGTTTTCGCAGACACAGCTTCAGCAATATTTATTTCTCAGAATATTTGTTTCGCCCGCCGACAAAGAGAAAAGGGTAAAAATAAAAGAGAAAAAGAGAAAACAACATCGAATATTTGATTATTCATCCTTCATCCACCATCCTTTATCGAGTGCGCCTCCGCAAGCCGAAATTACCCAAGCCAACCACGTCCATCGGCCAAATCGGACATGAATTCCGATCCGCGCAATTTTGTCTCGCCAGAAATACTATTTAAAATCGCCTCTCGATAAAAGCATCACGGTACCATAGCTGCCCGTACGCCACACGAACTCACGTTTCTACCGTCCTTAATCGACGAATCTGTCGGCTAATAAAACCGACATATTTTATATCGATCGCGTCCCCGTTATCCATGCGAATTCATCCACGTATGTGTGTATGTACATTTCCAATAGGGAAAGTGGAAGAGAGATGGAACGAGAACGTTTCACCGTCATGGCTAATAATCCTTATCAAAATAATTCGTATCGAGACAACATTCGCTACATTTGGCAATTTTCCTAACGATTGCCAACATTCCCTAGAGAGAGAGAGTGCAAGAGGGAGCAAGGGAGAGAGATCAGAGAGATAACTAGAGAGCGATAGCAAGAGAGAGAGAGAGAGACCAGAGGAAGAGCTAGAAAGAGAGAACTATAGAAGGCAAGAGAGAAAGATCAGAAAGAGAACTAGAGAGCGAGAGAAAGAGAAAGAGAGAGAATTAGAGAGCGCGAGGGATCTCTCGAGAGAAGGGACCAGAGAGCAAGAAAGAGAGAGAACCAACGAGAACTAGAAAATGCGAAAGAGCAAGATTGATTGATTGATTGCAGTTTATTTAGCCTTCTCGACTATTAATATACAAATAATTACTGTTATATTACCATCTTGTAATCGTGTGTATAACATAATCTTTTAACACTCTCTTAAATGTTTTTAATCTCTCACATTGTTTTACCTCTTCAGGTAAGTCATTATACATTTTAGTACATGTATTATAATATATTCCCTGTCTTATAGTGAACTAGAGAACGAAAGAGAGAAAGAGGGAGAGAGAATTAGAGAGTGAGAGAGACACAGAGATCAGAGAGAGAGAGAGCTAAAAAGAAAGAGAACTGTAGAGAGAAATGAAAGAGCGAGTTAGAGAATAAGAGGGAACTAGAAAGAGATAGAGAGGAAAATAGGGGGAGTTAGAAGGAGAGGGAATGGTAACCCTCAACGATACGCGTTTAAAACATCCATTTTGCCACGGTTCTAGTTGCGTACCGCTTAGTAATAGCCTGATAGCATGCAACCGGAAGACTGTCAATTTAGCGGAGACTGTCATTCAGTCAATACAGCCCGACGTGCATTACTCAATCTAACGGTATCCGAGGGACTGAGCTGAAAACACGTGCTTCGTGTAATTGAGCTCGATTCGTATAGCCGGTTAGGATAGGGCGTTCCTCTCAACTCTGTAATCTAAGGCTGAGTTTCATAAATTCATTTCGAACGTGATAAAAAGAAAATACAACACGTGTAGACATGAATTGTTACGTTTCGTTGGGTAGAACGGTGTAATTGGTGCTTTTAGTACGTACAGGTGAGTCGTTCAAGATATTAAAGTAAGATGAATCGTTGTATTCCTTTCTTCCTCTTTTACAAGAAAATTATCACGTTCTTTTCTTTTAAAATTCGTTACACCGAGTGTGTCAGAGGTCTCCACGCTTGATATATTGTTAAAAAAAATACGAATTACTTATAGAATTGCTTATAGTACTACTCTAGATATGAGAATAGCATGAAAGAGGAAGGTTCTATTGTTAATTACACAGAATTGACCCGGAAATAATAGTTCAATTGATAAAGCGGATGTTTTTCCCTTAAAATGTAAGTCGAAGCAAAAGAATGAATATTTTTCATACGAAACTTGATTTTCAACAAAAGATAATTATGAAAATTCTTCGGCTAAACAAATGACTGATTGTGAACTTCGACTTCGTTAACGCGTTATTCCGTTGCCGATTGTTTCCATCTAGAACTAATACGAACATTATTATTATATAATAATAGTATAATTAAAATATAATTAAATAATAATCGTTAAATAATAACTGTCTTATTTTTCTAACTAAAACAAATGTTATTAAGAATACTATAATAATAATAATTTAAAGAATACAAATAATATAATACAATTAAATAATAATCATCAAATAATAACTGTATTATTTTCCTAATTAAAAAAATGTGATTAAGAATATTACGATAATAACAATAATTTAAAATAATAATAATCATATAATAAGGAAAGGTATAACTAAAATATAATTAAAAATAATATAATAATAATAACAGTAATTTATTTTATGTTAGACTGTTTATAATATTGAAACGCTTGGGCAGCACTGAATGTTTTCCGTATTTTACATTACTCTCGAATACGACTATTTCACCCTTATAGTATAATAAAATATAATACATGAATAATATAATCTAATTTTCATGGTACTTGTGGCAATGTTTAATATTTATGTACATTATTTAATGTAACAATTTTGGGATCCATTCCATGATACTGAACTAGCATACAAAATACATATGTACCATCATAAATCGGAACTAATTGCACTCAGCTTCATTTCTGCTTAGATGTAGTGTACTAATATTTTGGCCTCTTGTAAGTCTCTCATTGTAATGATTTGGGGGAAGCCATCCCATTCTTCTTCTTGTCCACAAGCATACATTTAAGAGATGCGTCAGAGTTTTCAGTCTTTCCATATTACAGAGGTGGTAAATCTCTTAGTCTTTCATTCTCAACATGTATAAGACCAATTTTAAGAAGACCATTGAAAGTCATGAAATGAAATAAATCAGTTATTTAGCTGTAAGAATTCTGAAACATCATTAAAAGCTTTTAATGCACTTTTTTCAAAACTAAATATTTTAAATCGACGTTCGGGATAATTCGACAACTAATTGCTCGAGAAATTTCAAATAAGTTCATTTTATGCTTTCGAATCGATCCTTCTCGAAAATAAAATTACAAATGAAAAAGTTTATTCTACATTTGCGACTTGTTTTTCCACGTAGAATTAACCCTATCTCTCTTGTACCATAAATAATAGAACACTCTGTGTTGTGATCCGCGGTAATTACGGCATTTTATGAATTGATTTTATGACAATCTGCTGTTTTTGAATATTTTTTTCTTTGTGACAATTTTAATAATTAAATTTCCCTTTCATTAATCGTCGGGGCCAGATTCAATTTCAATCATTTTATAGACACAGAGTCTCCAAGCTTCTATGGGGCCTACAACTTCTGGTACCTACTCGTATCCACCTCGATAGTAATTGACGCGTCGTAAAGTCACTTAAATATAAGTCCCGTGAGGACCTTTAATACATTGGGCCTAACTTCCGCTATATAATGCTACCACTTTAACAACATAGAATATCCAGAGTGGGCGGTATGTTTGTGAGCAAGGAGGACTGTCCAAGAGGTAGATGGCGTGCTATTCGTTAATTTTAGGAACATCGTAGTAGGAAGTACAGATTCTTTCAATAAGAGCGATAGAACTTTGAATTGAAATAAAGTAAGAGTTACGGAAGATAATTTAATACTCATCATTTTATTTTAAAGTGCATTCGATGATATTATACATGAAATACAATATCATATAAATTACCACCACCATTGTGTTTGGTGGGGTGAATACATCACACCCAATTTTCAATGACTCTGGCGCATAAATCAGGTATCCAACCCGATAGTTGTATTTTCCGATCCATAAGCGATTAAACATCAAATCTGTCTACACATAGCTAGTTTTGAGATACACGAAAACTCCCCATATAGGAAAAATCATTTTGTAGCAGAGCGTATGTTTCATCATCCCAGTCTCACGCTCGTCTGTATGATCATCCAAGAAGTATCCAGGATTCCCCGTAGTCTCGTGGGATCCGACAGGCACGATCGACAGGGGGAACGCGATTAGAAGGCACTTAGACACTGCGTGCAGCCTCCTCCCTAGCGGGATCCCATTATCTTGAAGTCCGGGTATGGGGGCCAGGAGGTTAGGTCGAGCTTGCAGCACCAGTTCACCTTCTCTTCTCTTCTCTCTCTCTCTCTCTCTTTCTCTAAGGTAAAGGAGTCTCGTACGTAGAAGTCGTTAAAAAGTCCTGCTCTCAATCTCACGGCCCGCGTTCTTCGTCCTTGCTTTTACGAACAAGAGGAAAACGAACGAGAAGACCAAGCAAAAAGAAGGAGAAAAACAAAAAAGATAGTGGAGGGGAAGGAAATCGGAGAAAGATAAATGAAGAACGGGACGAGAATAACGAGGCAAAGGGCTCGTAGTGGAAGAAGAGAGGCAATTTAAGATAGAGAGAGAGAAGGAGTAACTGAAGATCGTATGGAGTATACTGGTATGGTTGAGGGAAAAGGAGCGGAGAGGGGTTGAAGACAGGATTAAGTGGGAGAGGAAGGAACGAGAGATGCCGGGTGTCGGGCATCGAACTCTCGGCACAAACACGAGGACGTATTACGTGGAACAGCCGATCGCTAAGGCATGTGAAGGTGTCTTTAGAGACATCGTGAGGGCACGCGAAATAGACTCCTGCGGGAGTTAACGGTGCTCGAATTGCTGACACTCTTTCCCTTACACACACATACTTTTTCTTTCACACATGCATACATCTTTTCTCCTTTCTCAGAGTGACGTTATGACTGATCGTGATCGCGTCCGCACGACTCTGCGTTTTATTTGATTCTTCTTCTTTCACTTAGCGCATCGGCTAAAAATATTTTATTGGGCCGCTGAGTGTACTCGTTTTTTTTCTTTTTTCTTTTTTGCTACACGCGGTGGAAAATTGTTTTTTCATGGACGATTATAGTGTCACTTGATGTCACTTTTGTGACTTTCTTTTTATCTGGAATTCCTTCAGAATCTACGAATATTTATATATTTAAATAGTTTGTACTAATTTTCAGTTTGTTGCAGCTCTGTTCAATTTTTAAAAATGAAGTAGTTGGTTATTATTTTCACTAATTTTCGATTATAATATAAACTGGAGGTATTTCATTTGTGTTTTTAAGGTTAAGTATAACTAGGTATACACATAATTAAATAAATTGCGAATATACAGTATTGTATTTTGTTGCATCTAATAGAAAAAAAAATATTGTCCTATTTTTTCTGTGGGATTTATAAATGAATCTTTTATATTTTTCATTTACATTATCAATCAGATATTACCAATCAATATTGCAAATCAGTCTTGATATGTGATAAGCCATAATAATTCGAAATCTAGCACCTAATACCAAAAATATTAAAAATATGAAAAAACAAAACTTGAACAAAGTGCACCAGTAATTATATCAATAATTCAAAATTAATTAAACTTTCCCTCATATATTATTTCACCCGTAAAATATAGGAAATCTATAAAAATGTTTCACGAGTGAGTATCGAGATAATAAAAGTGCATTAAATGTTTCACAGTGTCACGAGCAAACTCTCCGAAAATAATCACCACATCTTTGCAAATAAAATAAACAACACTCGATTAACACACGCGGAATATTTTACCTTTTCCCAACCTATCGAACCGTTCAATTAATTTTTCGATATCGCAAACAGAGAATCACCCCAATTATTCCAAAAAACAACACGTTTCCGCGGAACAGACAAACGATTCTCATTTTCCCTAGTGAAACCTACAAAATTACACGTTATCGTCTCGCCCTCTTATCCGAGTATTTTTAAACAAATTACCCAACTCACGTTGCAGTCTTTCACCAGATCCCTTCCGTTTGTTGGCTCCCTAATTAGAGCCACTCTGATACTACTACTCTCGACAAGAATTTGTTAATTGAAGCTGCACACCCGTGTCTTTGGCGCGCCGAGGCGCGTTCCAAGGGGTAGGTCGAATTAGATTGGAGGTCGGTGATGAAGGGTGCAAAGGTGTGCCGCTTATTAGGAGGCACCATCTGGCGCCACTTATTGTACCGTGATTCGTCCCGGGATATTGCGACTGAATGTGGAATTTAAATGCGTCTACGCCGTCGCCGTTTTACGTTCACCGGTGGTTGTTTTCCTTTTTGCAGTGGCTGGTACGGGGGACGCCGTTGAATTTTCATTAAGCAATTATTCGCAGCGCGACGGCGAAATATGGCGTTAGCACGACAGATGTAACGTAATAAGTTTCGCGATTCCGCACGCCGCTTGCGAGTATTTCAATGGCTCCGTAAAAAGGAAAGGAAAGAAAAAAGAAAATGGTTGCTCGAGCTTTACTTTCACGGCTTTTCAGCTGCTTGGAAGTAGCTTTAAGATCGTGAGATTATTGCTGCAAATGCGGGATTAACGTTTCAATGGTACGTTTAATAGCTTGGAATTTATGATTATTAATTGTTTAGGCTTCTAAGGAGTTCTTGTGTCAACCAATTCTCGAAGGACGGCTCAAATGTACATATTTTGAGAATGATTGTAGTTTATTGCTCTCCTATTGGAGACACTTTCGCCTACAATTAACACCGATCTTCACTTTTGAGAGTTTCTCTGAGGAAAATTACAAGAAAATTCTGCTGGAAGAATTCACGAGTTTTTCAGAATTCGTGGATTTTACTACATTATTCTACCCTCTCGAAAGTAGACAATGAGTCGTTCACCTTTCTCAGGGTTGTACTTCCGGATTGCTTAGCAGAATATTAAAAGCGCTGTGTTTATTAATTTCTGTAAGGAGTATAAATCAAGAGATCTTTATTACTATCAAGGGTCTATCGTTATTGAGTGACCAGAAGCAGGACTCTAGCTATTTATTTGTTTAGCAGAAGCGAAAATTTTCTTCTCCTATAAAATGATTTCTAGACCTTGACTTCTGGCTCAAATTAATAAAACATAAAAATTTCTTTAAAATAATGTTTCCTCAAAAATAGCTGTTCGTGGATGTCTATGTCATAAATCTTACGCTTTATAGTGAAGGCATATTAGTGCTGTTCACTAATTGAATAATTAGTTCCTACATAATGTTAAAAAAATGCTGATCTTTCATTGATTTTCAACATTCTTTGTCCAAAGACATGCTATTTCTTATTTAAATAGCTGCATACGTGTAACTGAAGCTATTATTTGACAGTTTCAGGAAATCGCGTAATTTTTCATTTCGAAATTTGCAGTGGAAAATTGCACGTTCCATTTTCCATAAATTTTCGGTGGCCTTTCATACTGGTTACTACTATTACTATAATAATTAACATTTTATAGTAAATTTTTAGAGAAAGTAGTTTAATAAATGCGCTTTCTTAAGGCATTAAAGATTCTTTAAAAAAAAGAGTTTATTTAACCAAAATCAAATTCCTAAGTATGGCCTTTATATTCAATTATCACCATGGTTTCCTCCCTATAACACCATTGGGTTTTGTGGGGTTTTCAAAAAATCGAACCTACATTAACCAGCCAGAAACAATGTATGACCTAAAGAACAGCATTCGAGTTTACAGTTCGTGAAAGAACTTTATCAACGCGTTGAAAAGTTATTGAAAATTTCGATAATAGGATTGATGTCTTTAGACACAGTCGTGGTGCATATTTGAATGATATTTTATTCCACATATAATTGTAATGGATCATACTTTCAACATAGAAACTAATTTACAAAAATTCCAAATAGTTTGTGTTTTATTAAAAAGAATTATGTACGCGTGTAAATTGGACGATCCTGTATATTCTATATACTCTATTTTTTTTTACTATAACTACATTTTTAATAAACATGACTTGGATTAAAATATAGTCATGTTATTGTAGCATAAATTCCCAGTTCACCTGCATTTGATAGGTGCCTGAACACTTACAAACGAGGCTGTACATTTTTCCTCTCCGTTTAAACATATTTCTGCATCTAACCTGTACTTTATTTACTTCTGTTATTTTTCCAAGCTCCTCAAAAAAATTGAAAGTTAATCGCAGATTATCAGTCGAAACGCACGCTATTTCTGTAATAACTGAAGATTAGAAAATTTGTTAACCTCTCGTCTAACCTTTCAATCTCGTGTTTATTGTTTTACAATAAACACAAGTAATTTACACTTACCGCTACCTGCAATCAACCGCTGTAACAAAAAAAAAAGAAAGAAAAGTGAAAAAATCGCAGAAAACAAGTCTTCTATCGTACCACAGTTATTTCCTGGCAATTTCCATTTACAGTTACGCCACTTAGTACGTTGTTACTTAATCTCAGAGGATCGGGAGTACTACGCTTGCTAATATCGCGCGAGGGTCAAGTATTTTCTCTTCGAAGAAGATGAGATGTAATTTTGCTGGACAGCGTCGAATTTCAGGGAAACTTGAAATCGTCTACTCGACACAAGGGGATAATCATCAGGATCCGTGGTCTCGCCCTACGGCGTCGACTAATAAACTTATCGAATCTGTCGATGGCAACTTTACACTTACGCTGCGAGGCTTATATAACTTCTCCGGACGCCCAGGGAAACGCGATCCGACGTGGATGTAACAATTGCGTTAGCAGAACGAGAATGCAGCATGAACGTTCTATGCAAGAGACGAACCACGTAGAAATGGTAGTTCAATTCTCGAAGCTTGTTGAGTTCAGCGAATTTGCAATCGCTGTTGGAGATTCGTAGCGCGAATCTGCGATTCTCAATGTACGGAATCTGAATCGAGAAATTTTCTTACAAATTATTGCCATTCCGGCATTCGCGTAAATGAATTTTACCGAGGAAGAAACTAGGTTATTGGTATTGAACTTCTTGATGCAGATTAGGTTGGTTGAAAGCATTCTCTGTGCTGGAAATTGAATGAAAGAATTCATCGTGTGTATTCTGAGGAGCTTAATCTGAGAATATGAAATATAGAGTACAATTGAAAGACAGCTGGCAACTGAAAGAAAGCTTTAATTACATATATTATAAAAAGTTTAATTTGAGAATATAAGATACAGTAAGATTGGAAGAAAAGATTAATCGTATATATTCTGAGAAGTTTAATTTGAGAATATGTAATACAGTACAATTGAAAGAAAGCTGTAAAGTGGAAGAAACTTTTAACATTTATTTTACGAAGCTTAATTTGAGAACATAGAATACAGTAAAATTGAAAGAAAGTTATAAATTAGAAAAAGCATTAGTTATATCAATTCTAAGAAGCTTAATTGGAAAATATAGCATATAGTAAAATTGAAAGAAAATATTAGTCACTATATTGTAAGAAGCCTAATTTGAGAATATAGTAAATTATAAAATACAGTAAAATTGATGGTTGAACATAAAAAGAGGCTGTAAGAGCTCATTGTCTATGAGTCCTCTTTAATTAATAAAAGTTTAAAATATTAAATTAAAAATATTAGCAAGATGATATAAAATAGTATTTTTCTCATATACAGCAGATGAATCTTAATATATTTCATTATAACATTCTGATAATTGAAAAATCGATTTCTTTTTATTTTTGGTACATGCAACTTCTTTTATATCCAAAATTTTAGTTAATGTAAACCAGTTGTTCATTTGTTGTAAATTAAGTTGGACATTGGTAAAACATGTAGGGAAGATACGCAAGCTTCAAGCGTAAAATTATACAGAAGTGTCACTACTTTAATACTGTGCATGAAATAATTCGATAAAAGGAATTGTAACAAATAATCAACACTCAAGTGATACATTGAGCATTAAAGAATATTAAGCTCTTCCAGGTTAAATAGAAGTTCGCATAATTCTTGTTGAGTTATCATTGCAAACTAGTTGAATAACCAGGCATCTAAGGATTCGTGACAGACGACTTAATATTTAAATCAATGAAATCTTGATTGGAAAATTTTAAAATATAATATAATAGCAATTCCAAGAAACTCAGTGTAAAACTATTTATTTGTGGTTTTATTGAGTGAATGAACTCGATGGAAAGAATTGAAATATGTCAGGTCGAGTAATGTAAAATATCGAATTTCAAATCATTCGCAAATAATCAACATTTAACTCATTCGTTGAGTTAGAGCTTTTCGTGTTACTTTATAGTTAATACAACTCTTGTTACCCTACTGTCGCGGAATATAAGTGTTCACATTAGAGTATCAATCAAAACGACAATTTCCAACCTAACATTTCATACTACAGAACCTAATCCCATCCCTTAGACCATTATTTCGAAAAGCTACGTATCTGAACAACCGGAAACTCTTCAAAAGCAAAGTGTCATCGGGGCCTGAAGCTGCAAGAATGACTCCATTAATTCACATACGATCTTCGGTTTTCACGGAAGCATCAATCACCAGTTCCAGCCCCTCAAGCTCCCCTATATTCCACTCGAGGTGATTTCGCGTTTCCCGTTGGCGGAATCAGCATCGACAACGCCGTGATAATCAATCAACCGTCAATATCTCCAGAGAGAGAAAGACAGAAAGACAGAGAGAGAGAGAGAGAGAGAGAGAAAGTCGAGAAGCATAGATTGGGAAAAAGAGGCGGTGACGTTTTTTCGCCGTGAACCTCGAGAACGAATCGGTCAATTAACGAGCGAAAAGAATGGGAGATCTATAGATCGGCGTAGCGCACGAGGACAGGCTTTAGCCGGTGTTAACGAGGCGGTCGACGTAGTAGTCCTCTGGCCGCGTTATTAAGCCAGAATGTCGAGTATCGATTCGACGTTCAGAGAGAAACAGAGAGGCAGAGGGAGAGAGGGAGAGAGAAGCAGTAATGCACGCATGGATCAGCTCACGGTTTTGCTCGATCCGCGAATTCTCGTGGCGTGCCTTCGACATGTGGAGCGTGAAGATGCCAGCGGCGTCACGCAAACATGCCGTCTGTCGACTGAAATTAGACGGTCAGACCGCAGAGTCTATACTCAGGATGCTTGCCTCGTGGGTATTTAACGAGTTTCTCGCGGTAATAGTTTAATAAAGTTTGTCACGCTTAACTATCCTTCTCTCTCTCTCTCTCTCTCTCTCTCTCTCTCTCCCCTCTCTCTTTCTCTTTCTCCCCTCTCTATCTATCTATCTCTCGAGCCTTCTCTCCCAGGAAGCTACTTACTTTTGACGCGCGCGCGAACACTTGCCACAGCCTCCTTTGTCGAGTGCCTACGGGAGGCTGACAGCGTGGGACAGTATGGTAATTCGCCGCCATGATACCTTAGGATCGCCTGTTACGGACTGGAACGTGAAGATTTCGCGAGGATGTTTCGTTCTAAGTGCTTTGGCTGGGATCAACGTATTTGTGTGGGTGGATTTAGTGGGTTAGTGGTACAATGTTAACATGTTCTGAACGAATCGGAAAGATAAAGGATCTTGTATATTGTTTTATGGGTGCTGGCGTTTGGTTGTTACAATGGCGATGCTATGAACTTAGCTTTTTTAAAAAATGGAGAAAGTTTGTTGGTTGATGTAGAATTATTTTTGCAATGATTCGATTCGTCAATTGTTCAGTGTAACGGTATATACTTATGCAAGTTTAGGGCAAATAAATTAAATCGTACAGTTAGTTCAGATTTGCAAAAATTGTAGTTGACGTAAATTTATCATTGATTTTTGTCTAGGAGAAGATACTCGTTTTGTCATTTTAATTTAGAGGTACTGAAAATGGTACTACAAGATCAATATAACGTAAAGTTTAAGTTGGAATTCGTTCGTTAAAGTTAGTAAAGAAAATTAGAAAGTAGAAGTACCTAACAAATGGTAATAAAGGATTATTAGACTGTAGAATTTTTTGCAAATTCATATATTTGAAAATATAGTAAAGTAGTAGAACTTCGCTAGAAAATTATTTTACTTACCAGATATTAAGTTTATTCTGTGCAATTCTGCACATTTAAATTTTTTATAAATGCATAAAAATCTGCAGTCTAATAATTATTTATACGAATAAATAATCATCTCAATATATCTACATTTCTATTTTTATAGTTGTTATTCACCTTGAGTTAATCGAATGTCCTTTGGCAAACCAAAGCTATAAGTTTTATTTCGTTATTTTTACGATTGTAGAAATACTCATCTTAGCTACTTTAAATTTTCTCTACTTTTAGGTTCACGAATTCACAGTGATTTGAATCTTTGAAACAACGCAAACAAGAAATAAGAAGTGTAAATTTCCAAAGTGTCACAAAAATTCACTGAAATATGAGCGAAACTTAATTGAAATTTCACTGAAAATTCACCTAAAACTTATGGAAAATTCACTGAAAATTTACTGTAAATTCGTCGAAAATTCAAAAATACTTTATCACTTTTAGCAATTTATTTAAAAAGACATCTAGATTTAAATTTCCAAGGAAAGATCTTTACAAGTAAATGAAAGTAACATTTATCGTTTAATAAGATTTATACAAATATTTTAATTGGTTGCAAAAGATCATTGATGCAAACGAAACATCTGGAATTCGTTTAAACAGAATAACACGAAATACATCAGTGTAATATATAATTTCGAACAGAAAGAAAGTTCACAGAACTTCGAAAAGTTTCATACCGTACCTTCATCTCATGGAACGGTATCATTCTACATGCAGATTGTACAAGTAGTGGATACAGTATGAATCTACCGTGCTCAGGAAATAGATTCAGGCAAGAAAATGTGTGCAACTATTTATGAGAGTGCTTTAAAGATAAGAAGATTTACAGAAACGTTCTATGTTCAAGTTACTTATAGAAGACCACCAGTAATATGAAATAAAATACTGTGAATTGTAATATGAACTATGAAGACGACGATAATTTCAACTTCGTAACACGAACTTCCGGAATCTTTGGAAAACCTATAATGTTACAATATTATCGCAATATTAAAATATATAATATTTGTAACTTTACAATATTATCATAATACTAAAATTTATAATATCTATAATATCGTAATATTAAAATCTATAATATTCACAATATTACAATATTATTACAGTATTAAAATTTATAACGCTTAGTGTTACAATATTATTAGAATATTTAAACATATATTATTTAGGATACTACAATGTTATTACAATATTAAAATTTATAATATTTATGTTATTGCAATATTAAAATTTATAATATCTATATTATTATAATATTAAAATTTGTAATATTTATGTTATTGCAATATTAAAATTTATAATATTTATGTTATTACAATATTAGAATTTCTAATATTTATGTTATTACAATATTGGAATTTATAATATTTATATTCTTACAATATTAAAATTTATAATATTTATGTTATTACAATATTAAAATTTATAATATTTATGTTATTACAATATTAGAATTTATAATATTTATGTTATTACAATATTAGAATTTATAATATTTATATTATTACAATATTAAAATTTATAATATTTATGTTATTACAATATTAAAATTTATAATACTTATGTTATTACAATATTAGAATTTATAATATTTATGTTATTACAATATTGGAATTTATAATATTTATGTTATTACAATATTAGAATTTATAATATTTATGTTATTACAATATTGGAATTTATAATATTTATATTATTACAATATTAAAATTTATAATATTTATGTTATTACAATATTAAAATTTATAATATCTATATCATTGCAATATTAAAATTTATAATATTTATATTATTACAATATTAAAATTTATAATATTTATAATTTACTATCTCTAAACCGTGACGCATCGATGTTTTTCATACTGAAATGGTAATAAATCATTCTGCACGTTAACCTGAGTAAGCAAAAACGCTTCGAGTCTGAAAAAGTCATACATGGAACAAACGCTGATAACTATCTGTTCGAGAAAACGTTCCGAGTTGTTCATAAATGTTTATCAGAAGTACAAAGTTTCTGTATATCGCGAGAAGAAATCAGGGAGAAATTTCTTGCTCAAGAAACCCGTTTAAAATATCAGCTTTAACGGCTCAAACGGGGCGCGTTTATGAGCACGTGTTATCGCGTTTACATTTTTCATTGTTGCCGTAAAACATATTCTTCCGGTTGAACTGCTCGTTTCAGAAGCTCTACTCGAATATAAACAGATCGGCGGGAAATTTAAAAATAATTTCCTACACGAGGTATAAAACGATCGAAATATGCGCAAAAACCTAGTCAAGCCTGATTAATTTATGCAAATTAACCAGATTTATCTACGATCAATGCAATCTTACGCTGCTTGTACTTAATATCGGATGACAGGGGTGATAAAGTTACAGCAAGCTGTAGAGGCAAGATTTTCACGTTCTTATATAGAAAAGTTAATTCTTTATACAGTTGCTGGAAATTATAAGAGGCACATTAAAAGCTACAACCTATCATTTTCATATGATAATTAATAATGGACATATCCTGTATTAAATCTCCGTTTAAAATTTGTCTTTATAAGAAAGGAAAAGGAAGCTTGTTAACATTGTCATATATGAACTATCATTTTTGTAATATTTCCGAATTTTAATACCAAAGAATATTAGTTGTAATGACAATTGGACAGAGATTATGCTGCTCTCTTAGGGTATTTCGTCTTTTTTCAGATATTCGAATATTATATAAGCCACTTAGAAATCAAAGCAACTAATTCCATTTTTGCAATGTCTTCGAATTTCAGTACCAAAGCACACAATTCTTGTTTAACTTTTACATCAGTGAAATAAATTTAGGAAATTTTATTTTATAGTGTTAGCTGTTTTGGCTTTTTAACAACCCATATACAGAATGTCCAACGATAAATACTCTTTGATATAATTACTGAATGTGATAGGGTAAAAGTGTAAGAGGGTTTGAACCGTAACTTTTTATATAGAAAGAGAGAGAAAAATATTTATCTTCAATTTTTCAAGATTATACTAAGGTCATCTCGTTTTTTTTGCAAATAATATGCTATATTTTTGTTTGGTACTATTAAAATACAGAAACAAAAATTCAAATTACCGTAAAATTAAACGGTACATGTCTTATAGAATAAAACAAGAAATAGTGCTTTCAAGTATGAAATTTACTTATTTACTTAAAAGTTGGCACGAATTTTCCGGACAACCTAATGGTAGGGTAACGCAAAGATTGTCATTAGACTCTGCAAAGGATCTATTGTAGGGAGATCAGTGTACTATAGTTGATCTCTCTTTATGTAGACCTACGAGGGTCAAGTTGAATCAGAACTCGATGTTATCGTTGGCAATTGCTTGAATGCAGAGACTAATGGCATGGAGGGATGATTGGATTTGCCGTTTAAGTACGGATTCCTTGAATAGTCACTTCCTTGTGATAGACTAGGTACTTACGTAATTGGTACCATATTTCAATCAAATACTCCGTGCAAAATGGCAGAAAGCTACGCAATGTACAAGTTAAATAAAAGGCAACGTATAATTGATTTAAAGTGTTAAACGTCTTTTTATTTTTAATTATAAAATTGATATTGGATTATAGTCAGTGATATTCAGACGCAATTGACGTTAGATGAAACCATTAAGTCCTAAATGAGATTTTCCTTAAGGCAAATTTTATGTATATAATTATTTATTACCTATAAAAGTGTATAAGATAAAATACAATTGCTATCGAAAAATTTTTTGAGTCGCTAATTTGTGTGCAACAAAATGGTACACTTATTCGTATAGTTTAGATAACAATTAATAAAAAAAGTTCTTAGATAACTTTAATTATTTATATTTAACTGAAAATTAAAAAATACTGCTATTTTAGTGGCACAAAATTGAATGTGTACAAAGCAAATTTTTCAGATTACTCGATCTGCATGAGTTTAATGTTGGCATTACTGATAAATACCACCAGCAAATATTTTTCGAAATGTTATTACTAAGCAACTAAAGAAAAATGACCGCTTGTTAGCTATTCATTTGAGTATTAATAGCAAAATGATTATCGAGAGAAAAGAAATAGATTTTTCAATCCGAAAATTAATTGCAAATTTCTAAAAATTGCTGAAAATTTCGTTGAAATTGGTTGATGCGGGAACAAGCGACAGGCATTGGAAGATGTAAAAATGTTTCGATTTATCGTAGGTCGGAAGTCGTGGAAAACTTCGATTTACTCCATCTTTAACAGTTTGTAGCAACATTAACTGATTTCTATCAAATTTTCAACATGTACATAATTAATATGAACCTACAAAATGTATTTCTTTAATTTTCATTACAGGCTCAGATCAAAAAAGTTGCAGAAAGCATCCATTACTATTTTCTTCGTAATTTTAACTAATCGGAATTTTTTTCAAAAATGTTTTCACACATCATTTAGTAAACTACTACTTCCAACTTCTCACGAGAATTCAATTCCTTTGGTCCACTTTTCAAAAAGTTATTCTATTTTAAATGGTGTGTAATATTAATGAGAGTCACTGTATGTTTTCATTCATTTATTCCCTCCAAAGTTTCATTAGCAATTTTTATTCAATTTTATCTATAACTGTAAGCAAAATTCAAGTCACTACGATCTCATCTGGCAGATGAAACTTGAACTTTTCAAATGATCCTTGTATAAATTCATTTGCTCGCAAGAGTTGACTAATATTTATGAAAGAAGTAAATACTTGCTCAAGATTCTTCGTCATGATCAAGTTTCAACGATGGTTGATAATCAGTGTAGCCCGGTGTGCTTCGTGTCGTTAAACTTGCCGCGGAAACCGGAAGTTCTGATTCACTCGGTTCACGTTTCGTCGTCGTTCCGCGAGAATAACTGCGAGCTGTTTTGTCGAGTTATTCTCTCGCGACGATTGAAAACGATATCCACGTGAAATATTATAGAATAATATTCCACGACGAATGGTGAAACACCAGACGCTCTGTGAGAGATCGACGATAAAACGGAAACGTCTTCGTTCATGTTGGAGTGCTTTTTTTTTATAAGTCTTGACGCTCTGGTATTCCACGACTCAACGGGGATTTCGTTGAGCTTTCATATTGCGAAATCGCGTATACTATCACTGGTATTCGAAGCGTGGATGCTTAACTTCCTAGACGCAATGCAGAGAGTAAACATAGCACCGCTACAATTTTCAAGAGTTTAGGAGTTCTACGTAACAATTTACAAATATTAGATTGGTACATATAAGATCCCAGATTTTTACCTCTTGCACTGGAAATTAATCGAACGATTCTTATAACAAACCTGTCCAAAATAATTGGAAATTAGCTGTTACTTGAATCGTTTCTACGCAAATTTTGAATATGCGTATGCATATATAAAAGTACATATAGTTACACTAATTCTAAATAGTCACACTTAATTATAGTACAGACAAATTCAACAGTGTGTTATAAATTCTTATTAATAATTCTGTACACTATTCTATAATGCAACAAGACATTTATTACACTCTCGTGTAGTTTCACTATGCTTATCGTGTTTCGCACATATTTTGCACCTTCTTTAAGATCTTGATTTATCTTTTATGGGTGGAATATTTCTAGAAAAATGTCTCCATTGTTTTACTTGAAAACATAGTGGCATATCATCTACATATAACCTTACACACGTTCTATATGTAAGAGTAATTATACTTTGCAAAATTTGTTCCGTAACATCTGACCGAAGTTCAACGTACCTCTGTAAAACAAATGAAATTTTATAATAAACAACACGAACGTACTTCTCCGTAACAGCAGTCGACGTGTACAGCACGTTATTACCGTCTTAGGAACAGTTTCTTTTTAATGAATATTAACTACTTGCGCTGGCAACTAATTTACATATGCGCGTGCCAAAACTTTTTACCGTTGCTGTTTTCTTACAAAATAAAATATGAGCTTTAAAAAGTGCAACATCCACCAAATAGCTGTAGTTCGACGAACGAGTTCAAATCGATTAGAAATCAATTCCAACTGCCTACTGACGTGTACAACAAGTCATTGGCGACTTTGAAACAAAAACATCTCGACGTGCGTGGCATGACTTTCCAGCGCAAATGGTTAAAAAGTCCACATCTCTTTTCAAAATAGGTATATTTAATTAAAATAAGATTCACTTGCTTCAATATACTTTCCCTAAGGATATGTTAACGCACGAATGCCTTTCTTAAAGAAGTTCTTATCTTTGGAATTAATAAACTCTGTTATGGCAGTTTTACGACTTCGTCTTAAAAGTGTTTATTAAGTAAAAAGAATGCAAGGTGCTTGAATAAGTGAAAATCTGTTGGGGATAATTTGGGTGAATAGGGTGGATGTTGCAAAATTTTGTACTTCGATATATTCAATTTTGTAATTGTTTTTTGTTATGTGAAGTATAGGCGTATGACGATTAATGAGAGACATCTGTAAAATTTTAACTTTTCACGCATTTCGTCGATGTATTGATAATATTTTTCGGCTGTGACTCTCTCCTCACTTCTTAGAAATTAATAGTGAACCATTCAATAAATAACACGTTATGGAAAAGCAACAATGAGCTTTTAGGATTTTTTTTTTCTCGGGCATAAAGCGACGAAACAGGAATCAGCTTTTATCAAGCAAAGAATTTTGTTGGTCTGATGCCTTGGAGGAACGTTCTTGGTTGGCCACTTCCTGTTTTAATGGCCACTTTCGGCTTATAAAAATCGTTGCCGCGCCAGAGTTAGTGCATTAAGAGAAATTAAAGGCTTCAGGAGCTGCGTTTAAATTGTAGCGAGAAAGAAAGGGGAAAATGTTGCGAGCGGTCGTCGACTGTGAATTAAAAGAACGAGGAATTCAGTGAGAACGCGTCGCGTAAATGAGTGGAGAAAATGGGAGAGGGGATTTCGTTTGAAGTTACGCCGTTGGTCTCCACGTTCTATTGTATTGTTACACGCAACTCTATCCTTGTTAATGGAAGAAGTAATTTTGTTTTTTTGTTTGTAATGTTCCAGGTACGTGTATTCACGTCGGCGTGTTGAACGTGTAGAACTTCGTAAGTAGCAAAGAAATTTTCCGCAGAATTATCTTCAAGTGAAATAAGTTTGCTTCCCTGGTCTGTGGAAAATTTTCGAAATGAAATTATAATGTAGATGATCGAATTAGACTGTGAATTTTTATGGAAATTCATATTTTTGAGAATATAGTAAAAGCAGTAAAACTTTAATAGAAAATTATTTTACCTATCAGGTATTATAAAAAGCACTATAGTTTAGATATTTTCTCTATTTTCTCTTATTAGGTGCACTTTGTGGAATTTGACACAATTGAATTTTCTATAAATGCATAAAAATCCACAGTCTAGTAATAATCAACTGAATGAAATTTTAATTGGAAGTATTTGTAGTTAAAATTTATAATTCGTGGATTTTAACCCATACAAATAAATAAATATACGCTAAAATATACAAGTAACTTCTTACAAGTTTTATTTATGTGAAAATAGAAAATTAAAAAGAAATTTGAAGCTTGCAATAATTTCATATAATGGAGTTAAACCTTTAAATATAATATATTCGTTACGTTTTCTAGGAAATAATTTATGCCTCGAAATGGTCACTTTTCAATGATTTTGTTAACTTTTGAGTCTAGTAACAGTTTTATTTAAATTTTATTTAAAGTTTTATTTAAAAAGAACGAACACGAAATAATTCCGATTATTGATTCCCTTTTGTCATTTTTCTGCGAATATTTCGATAGATGATTTCCAATCGGAAACAATTTAATGTATTACACTTAATACATTCCACAGTTGTATAATTATCCTTTTCGGTTGAAATGCATCAGCGGTAAGTGACAATTACTTACTCACGTTCACGTTAGTTGTTTCGTAATAAGCATGTAGCATGATGTTGACGATTGCCTTCGATTTCAACGATGTTCGTAGTGTAATTACGAAGCGTGTGTTCCAATTACGCGAACCTTGCTCGTCTTGTATATTTATAAGTAGGCCATGGTAAGCACCTTTCACCTTTTATAGGCAAAAAAAGCCACTGAAAAACATCGAAATCAGATCATTTTGCTATGTGAAAAAATTCCAAATTTCAGCATACAAGGTTGCTATTAATATGCAAATTTATTTTTCCATGGATTTAACTTCTTCTCATTTTCATTTTCTTCGGTCACTGCAACATCATTTGACCGATACTCATTTCAAAATGGCTGAAAATATTGAAAAAACTCATTATTGAGTTTCTTCACTCAAAACCATAATTTTCTTTTTTAGATAGATTCAAAAATTATCCGATAAATGGTATAAAAATGTAGTGTACAAATTGATGGCGATTATTTCTCAGAATAAAAGGAACTTTGGCTCGTTTACAAATAAACGAGAAATTTATGAAGAAAAATGCTACGAATTAATTTGTACATCGAATACGTTCAAACCATTCGTCAAATTATCGTTCTAATGTTTCTAACACTATTCTTTGGTGCATCGTAACAACAAATCGTCGTGGAAATAACGTTTAAAAGCAGTCGACAGCGGTCCTCAATAAAGGAGGAACAAAAAAGGAAATCGTTTCCACGTGTACTCCGCCAACAATTATCGGCCGTCGCGGTGGTTTATCTGATCGAAGAAACGTCTGAAGTTCGTAATTAATACGAGAAAAGGGTATTACCACGGGATCGTGATTGGTTTCCTGGCACTAAACAATCCCCCTCCGAAATGCTGGCCTCCTCTGCCAACTCTCTGGTCCAGCCCAGTCTCACCCTCTCTTCTTTTTTTCTTTTTTTTTTCTTTTATTTTTTCTTTTCTACCATTTCGAAGTGGATCCCTTGGGTAAATTGCATCCCGATCGACCCAGTTTTTATTTCAATTTGTCGTGAATTTATGTGCGAATTATCGGCAAACCCGGAGGAAAACGGTGGCAACAGGGAGGAGAGAAAAGAAGCCAGGCGAAGAGACTGGCTGGTACGATTTACTCGCGTCGTTTCACGACGCTCTCGTTAACTGCGATTCAATTTGCATTTCATCCAATAAATCCGGCCTACTCTCCGCCGGTCACACACGGCGGCCTGTTTTCCACGTTGAAATTTCTTCATCTTTCTCGGATTGGAAATCTGAACGGAGAGATTCGGGGTGAAAATTGCTGGAAGATATTGTTGCCGGAGGAACTTTTCTGCGGGAATTTGATCGTTTCCATTCAGCAATAACGTGGTATTATTGAATTTGTTCAGTAAGTACTTGAACTGACTTATTTGCTTCTATATTTTGCGTGACTTAACTATTTCGATATTAGAGCAATATACACGGTTTTTCTAACTCGAGCAGATAAAATATCTCTCTTTCTTTTCGTGATATAGTAGACTTCCTTATAACGCTGTTAACCCCTTGACATATAAATAAAATGGAATTTAATGCGTCCGAAAAATACTATTTAATTTGGTTCAACTGAACAGTTATGTGCTAGCTTAGAAACAGAACATTTTATTTTGAAATTTGCATTGCTATATAAGATTTAATCAGGATGATATGTAATGTTAATGGAAAATAATTAAGTATTTCAACAGTATTTGTATCATTTTCATTCAAAATTTGGAATTTTTATTGTCCGCCGGAGACAGTTCTTGACGTCTCAGAGACGTCGAAGTCTACAATGGCACATGAAATGGATGACGTCTCCCAGACGTCATTGTATGTCAATGGGTTAATATGTTGCACGTTATATGAATTCGCGTTATAGGAAATGTGCTGTGCGAGAATTTTTTACGTATAACGCTTATAATCTAAAGTAATTAGTACTTTAGCTTTTAGTATTAGTATTAGTAAATTAGTACGCGTATAATATAAAATTATCACTATACCAAATTTTATTTTCTACGTTTTATCAAGTAGGACAGTTTTAAAAGTAAATGGCATATATACGATTTAAAAAAATATATTATTAATGTACGTAAACAATCTTTTATTTCATTGAAGTTGAATAAAAATGTAATTATACGAATTTATGTATTATGTTTGCTCAACTAAAGCAGATTTAATTCTTAAATGCAGGTAATTCTTATGTTTTATTATTTGCCGCAATATATAAAGTATCGCGTTGTATCATACAAAAAATACTATCATACAAAAAGATACTCAGAGCGCAAAGGATTAAAAATATAGAAGGAAATAAAGCAACACTTATTTTCATTTAAGTGTTATTTTCACTGTGAAGAACTGAAATTCCTTCAGAAAAGAAATCCGAATTTTAAGAAAACTTCAAAGTTTCAAATTGTCAGGTTACTGAAGTTCCCTTCTAAAGATCGTAGAAAGATTGAAAATGAAGGAACTCGTTTTCTAAACGTACTAATGAGTAATATCAACCGAACTTATCTTTCCATCGTTGGCAATTTATGAAACAATAAGAATATCTCTAAATTTCCCAACAATCTCTCGCATACAAGTCCCAGAATGATGAAAAACGCGCCCCATGAACAAAACAAGATGGTTCGTTGGTGTTTCATGACTCAGTATCGCTTCTTATTACCCCGTTCGTACCAAAAGTTCCTCTCTAGATTCGTATCGCGAGGAACTGGGCGAGTCTGACAGTCCGGAAGATGATTGCTTCTGCCAGCTCAGCCGAAAACTACCGAGCCTGGCAAAAAGACTGGCAGGTATCTTCCGCTCGAGCGATGCACACCGAAACACGCGATCCTGAAGCGCCGAAGATGCGTGGCTTTTCTTCGAGCGTTGCGATTTTCAAGGGATTTTCCTTTGATTTTATCGCAATCCTTCGGAGTCGTGGTATAGCTATAAGATAGAAAGAGGACTCGTGGCACGTTATCGATATCGATGGAACGAATCTCGGAACCGCACAGGGTTATACCATCGTTCCCTTTCCTCCTTCGCTCCTTCTTCATCCGTTGCTCGACTTAAAATTGCTATTGGATCCGCCTTGGTTCTCTTTGATATACGCCCGACCGAACATCCGATCTCGCTAATTATTTCCGTGCGTTTATCGAATTCCCCGGGGAACTGTTAAACTCGGAATTATTCGTTTCTTTCCTTTCTTTCTTTTTCCTTTTATTGTTGTGGACATTGTTGAGTGTAGACTTCGACGGGCGTCACGTATGCGTGACTTGACTTCGACGACAGTGATTATAGTCGGACGTTCTGAGCGATTACTATGTCGTCTATATCACCGTATATCTAGGAACTGAGATGTTACGTTTATTTAAAGTACGAAGCGTACGTTTTTTTTTTTTTATGAACGAGAAACCGAATTTCTCCTTTAAGAAATCATTTTATTAGAGATAACTTAATTGTATATTGTGAATTTACTTAAAAATTCGGATATATTTTCGTACCATTGCATTAATAAAAATGAGGAAAGATTGCTGAAAAATAATAGTAATTGTTTCTATGATTTCGCTCCTGAAATTCAAAATGCGTCAGAATGTCCCGTAAACCTAGTGTTAAACTAAAAACTTTCATAGTTTTGAAGTGGTGTAATTTCTGTGGCCACTACTGTAATTAACAACCATACATGTCATTGAGGTGTGGAAGATCTAAGATATATTCTATTGTAAAAATTTACCAACACATAAATGAAAATTATTAAATATTACGTTCAAAGTAGCATGTAGAATTTCTTTTCAGGTCTTGCAGTAAATTACATCTAAAATTGATTTTTTGATTTTACAAAGACTCCTTGCTTTTACTTTGCGGTCCACTTTGTTCCGTAATAACTTCATCGGATTCAAATCCAGTGATTGTGGCGACCACTGCATGATTCCAAATACGCTATTGCTTTCTAATTATTTTAATTAGTTCTGAGATGCTTTTGCACTATGTTTGAGGTTGTTATCTTGCTCCTAGATATATTTAATAATTATATATATCTAGGTCCATAATATTTCGTCCATTTTTAATAATGTAAAAGTATTTAAATACCACTGCACGTGAAACACATAACTTTAGCTAAACCAACCAATAATATGTTTTTAAGGTAGTTCTGATTTTTTTTTTTAATAAAAAGTTGTATCAAAGTCTAGGAAAAAAAAATTATAAAATTGGAATGCTTTTACGAAATGAAACGGGAGAAAATCGTGTTTCCAATTTCAAAGGGCTAGAGCTTTATTAATTTTCCATTGTTCGGCAAAAAAATTTCGTACATATTAAAACTATTTTCATTTAAATTTACTTGATCACAGTGCCTTTCAGTTTAACTTTGTTTGTTGCTTTCAACATAAAATAAAATTGAAAAACTGAAACACGTCTAAGCAACATAGGCTCAATTATATTTTCCGATATTGAAAATATTGACAAATTGCAATACAACATGTGCGATACAACAATTTCTTTTCGTTTCATTGAAAATAAATTTACTAATTTAAATTACCGTAAATCGGCCACTAATTTGTTTAGTGTTCTAATTGTTTAATACTAGGTTCACCGATTTTTTGTTGTATACCTATTTTTACGAACAAGTAAACGATAACTAAAATTTTTCATTAAAAAATCGATTTATTTGATTTAGAAAGAACTTAATTATACGGAACGTATCTAGTAACTCGGCCGAACTGTAACTTTGTTTTTTCTGCAAATAAACAACAATTGCAGTGAAAGATTTTACATTGTTTAACAAGCTCTGGCATCAAGTAGCGTGAGCGTTTGCAAGAGTGTATCAGTTGCAAAGTGCAATTGCATTGTTTATGTTTTAGGCGTGTGTCGATACTCTACTAGAGACATAGTCAGGTATTCTGAACTTTCAATTAATGTTTTTTTACAGCGTCTTAAAAGAAAAGTATTACAGCCAAATTTTCAAACATATATCACCTTTTCATCAAACATTCCCAAAAGACAGGTGGTTTGGTCCGCAAAGAGTCAATTTACTTGTAAATTTGGATATATTTTCATATATCATTGTAAAAGTTAGCAAAAATTGCTGGAAAATAATAGCAATAGTTTCTGTACTTTTACTCGTGAAATTCGAAATCTGTCGAATTAACGGATCTCATAAATCTAGTGTTAAGATATCTATTTCCACTTTCAACGTTTCCAGAACTTCCGCTTCTATTCCTACAATATCCGATATTTCTAAAACGTTCGTTTCTATTTTACACCTATTACTATTCAGACTAGAAATTTGTAAACAAAATCACCGTGTCCATGCAAAATTAACTTGTCAAATCGACGAGCGCCACTTCATACCGTAACCAACCACGAATCCCCCAAACGATCCCGCATCGATCATTCCCTTATTCCTTTCAAATCTACTTTCCACGCAAACGATTCACCCTCGTGCCGATTGTTGGCCATATTTCGATTCTAATCCGCGTTTGTTGCACGACACGGGTAGCATGCCGCTATATAAAAAAAAAAGAGAGCATCGATGCATCGGTGAAACGCATTTGCCCGCGCAATCGTGCATTTACATTCCGGGACAATAAATGTTGCCGTTGGGACGTAACGATGTTACGTTTCATCGACGATCTCGTTGCACGGATGACGTGCCATTTCTTGGCCAGGTTTTTTTTCCACGGTTGTTTTCGATGGCGTGAAACGAGTTTGCCCAAGCGAGAAAATCCGCTCGAATCGAATCGTTTTTGCCAAATGCAGTTCCCAATCGGCGAACAGGGAAAGAGAGAAAAAAAGAAGGAGAAAGAGAGAGAGAGAGAGAGGAACGACGGTGTTGTTCTCTTCTGGAACACGACGGTAGAACGATTCGTTGCGTTACAGACGCGATATCATGTAATATTCATGATCGAAGGAAAATTGTTGGAAGTGTCTGAAACGGTTGGAAGGCTTACGGCTATTCAAATAAATTCATTGCTCGGTAAGACGTTTAATATTGATGAGTTTCGAGCCAGTGTATCGGACGGTGTTTCTCAAGGGTTGATCAGAAGTTCGAGTATGGATTTGAAAATGATGGGGTGAGCGGGAACATGTACGAGGAACGTGTGTATGGAAAATGTTCCGTATTCTTGTCTCTGTTTTACGTTTCACACTTTTTCTGAAAACAACTTTCTTGATTCTATTACGATTTACAGCAGATGATCAAATTATGTACTCTAGTAGCAGAAAATATTGAATACATATTTATCTAATGTTAAAAAGAGATTGTATCTCTTTCATATTTAAATATACATATAATATTTGTTCTAGATTTAGAAAGAAATATTTTTTTTTCGAATATTTATAAAATATTCATAAAATATATCACGGAAAAGTATTTATTTTCTAATATAAAATAAATATTAATTTAATATTGGAAAGAAAATATCTTTTTTCTGAGTCAAGAATCATTTAATATTAGAAAAATTATTCTTTTTTCGAATGTACAAAAAATATTTAATTTATATTACATGTGAAATATTTGTTTATACTCGTCTATTACGGAGGTTGAAATTAAACAAACAATATCTTTATTTTTGGCGACAGCCCTGTCAAGGATAAAATAATCTGTTTAAAAAATGTATATGTACGTATTACAATAAAATATTTCTGTTTATTTAACAAATATGTTGTATGCTTCTAAATTTATATATAATAGAAGTATTTAGAAAAATATATTTTTATTCTCTTTTTTTTTTCATTAGAAAAAAGGATTCTCACTTTTAGTTAAAACATTATTTTTCTAATAAAATTTTATTTCTTCTGATTAATTGTATCATGTTTGTTATGATTTGAATCCTTTATAAGCTTGAAAAGTAATGCTCGTAACGACAAATCTGTATAATTAGCAAATCTGTAGGCACTCAGATTATAGTTTTGAGGCGAATTTTGAAGGTACTTAAGCTATAGTTTTAAGGCCAAGTTTTAAGACACTTAGATTATGGTTTTAAGGCAGTTGGTGTATATTATCATTCTTATTGGTCACACGCAGGCTAAGTCCCTACCATAAATCGTACGAAAGCAAAATAGAGCTAATTGTATCGTAGCTAACAGGCCTCTACGATTCCACGTTCATTCTTCCATCCTTCTCTCCTGCAACGAGCAAGTTGTTTAATCTCTACGAATAACATTCCCTACGGCCGATTAACCACTCAGAGGATTCGCGCAAAAGCGAATCGTTATTGTGGAAACAACGCCAGGAGGCAGCGTCCGTGGTAGAAATTTAACCGCGTATTAAACCAGTCGAGGAAAAGAATCACAGGACGCCGGGAGCGACGCAGTGTACTCACGTTTGTATCGTGCAATTGACAACGATCGCGCGTATGGCAAACGGCTCAAGAATGACAGGTTGCTTTATCAGGATGGAAAAAATGGCGAACAACGAAACGGGCAATTTTTGCTCTGCGGGCTGCTTGCCTTCAACGTTGTCCCGTCACGTCGAACATTCGCAAACATGTCGATTCAACGTTATTGTACTTCATTGCTCGTTTTTCCTCGGTCTACCTGGTCTACCGGCCCTCGAGTTATGAATTTTTGCGCGAGCTCCAACGAAAATCATTCCACCCTCTTGCCCATCGTACACGACACCACCACAGCCGGGTGAAATGAAACTGGAAACGTTTCTCCACGTTCGCGAGAAACACCGTTCTTCGGGTTCGCGATGAAGAAACGGCTTGAAGCAAGCCCTCGCGAACGTGACTCGGTCGACGCTTTCAAGATTTGGAATTTTTATGCGTCGTTTCCTTTATTGGATCAGTTTGCTCGTTTACGGAACAGAGGGAAAGTTGGGGAATCGAGATTGAAAGTCGACGAGTTGGCTTTTCTTCTTGATTATTGATTTGCCGGTAGGATTGAAGGGATGGGTTTCGTTCATTCCGTAAGACGAGTTGGACTTTTTGGAAATTGTCGAGGGATCTTATGTATGGATTGCACGATGCGATTGTACAAGAATTGTTGAGAAATTACGTTTTCCTTTCTTTTTTTTTATTTTGTTAAATAATTTGTAAACCGGGAAAGGGAGTAATATAATTATTTAGAAAAAGTCTTGTTTCAGAGAATGAAGAATTCGTATTTTAGAGAAAGAAGAAGGATATGTAGTGTTTTGTTAAAAAATTTGTAGTCGACATTTTTTTATATATTTAAACGAAATTTCCACATTTTTGATATTCGTATCACCGGAAAAGAATTATTTAATTAGGTAGCCTAATTTTTTATTAAATAATTATAAAATAATATTTATTAGACAACTATGAAGTAGTCTAATTATTTATTAAATAGCCTAATTGAAACGGTCCATGTGGAGTAAAAAGATCAAGAAAACATTGAGAAAAAGTTATTTCTTGCTTAAATTGAATGTAGCAATCGAAGGATTTGTGGAGAAAATCTTCACGATTACAATCTAACATGATAAAAAGTAACCAAACAAATTGTTTCGTCGTGTATAATATTTATAACCTCTGTTTTTGTGCAAGAGCATGCTACATACAAGCCCACTAGTTTTCACGATTAAAAAAAAAGAATTGATTTGTCCTAGTGTTACAAATACTTCAATTTCTTCAAATTTCAAAACATTGTACGATCTAGGTGAAAGAAGAAATAGCAACGGAAAAGAATACTGAGCAAACTGTTCGAAACTTACTTTTATAACTACAGCAAGAAAACCAGAGTCGAATAGTGTGAGTTTACTGGAAAAAAATTACGAACGAAATTTTGCATTAACGTAACCTTGAAGTTTAATGAATTAAACAGAGGATTTGAAAATTATTCGATAGATGGGAAAAATATGTAGAAACTGATGGCGATTATTTCCCACAATAAAATGTACTTTGGCCTTTTATAACTGAATGTTGAAATTTATGAAAAAATGACTATGAATTAATTTGTACATCTAATAAAATGAAACTTATGAAAAATTACATGATATATGTAACTTCCCAGTTACATGGAGCCATATAGAGGGTTAAAACAAAAAGATAAGAGCTTCCTTTTCTTCTGTTTCACAGTGTTTTATACTTCAGCTACGCTATTATCTTCTCTATCAAACTGATCTGTATTTATTGGAATTTTATACCATAATCTCTGTTCAATATTTTCGAATAGATACCTATGAATACACAGTTTCTCTGTTCCATTTTAATAGAAATTTCCATAATACGAGATTCTTTTGATGGTCATCCGTTTAAAATGGAAGAAAGTCATTATAATTCAACTGGCTCATCTCGCATTTATTCAGCAATATAAATTCTTCATTTTACAACCGAGTACACGCGAATACTGACCAGTTTCGTATAATTCCGCAGCTCGTTTCGAAATTTCTCGTTTGATCTCTGAGCGGCGGTAGAAAACGAGTAGGGTGGGCCAAATCGAAGCCTTTAAACGCAATTCTGCCTTTTTTTTTTATTTCTTTACTACCGTGCACCGACGAGTAGTTTCTATTTCTCGTCTCCGTTGAATCACTCGTTTCTACGCTTTTATAGGAATCGTAAACGTGAGGAATGACCTGTCAATTTATTGCTCGAGTGTTTTGACGAGCAAGTAAATGTTCAATAACCTACGCGCGATTTATTCATTCGTTTGCGATATGCCCGATGAAAAAGATCCTTTTAACCTTTTACTCATAAAATAATTTCAAATATTTCCATTTTACATCGTGATTTCCGAGTTTCCTTAGTGTCAGAACACAAAAGTTGCTTAACATATTTTTAAATAAATGCTGTTCATTGACACATCGTTTGGAATTGAAAAAAATATATAATACAAAAAATAAGTATGACAAGGCTAAACACTCACAGCTAAAAAATGTGCAGCGATTCCACAGTCAGAACTTTAACTATTCCACCAATCACGCTCTTGAAAAATAAGTTAAATGTTTCGGGATATAATGAACATATTTCTTTTATTAGTTCAATTTATTCAACTTCTTCAATTTGTATACTGTTTTTTCGAATGTAAAAATGTTGAAGGTTGCACGTTATACACACTGTATACAGAAAGTGTAAAAATTCGAAGTAGAAGTTACTTTTTCACGCGAAATACCTTAAAAATATCGGTTTTTAATTTTTTTAACAACGGCGCACCCTTTCAAAAAATATGAAAAAATTGAGGATGATAATCACACTAATATGCTGTTATTAAAAAAATATAAAAAGAGCGCTATTTTTTTTTTAAGATATCCGCATTTTTTACGTTTTTTATTTTTTACAACTAGGATTTGCAATGAAGAAATCGGAAAAAGTTCCGTAAGATGTACCTTCATGTGTGTAATATGTCAGATTTTTTTCAGAAGTTTTGCTTATCACTAAATAGGGAAAATAGTCCAAAAACTGATAATTCGAATTTACCCTGTAACTACCCTCACGGTCGAGCTAGATGGTTGAAACTTGGTGTCATATGTTTTCTTTTAGTAAGCTATCGAATGGTGCATCGCACCACTAAATCAGTTGGAGGGTACTTTTGACTCTCATAGCCTGCTAGACCCTTTGCGCAGTAGTACTGATTGATTTTTCCTTCTGAAAAGACCACCAGAAACTGCTTTCGAGAAATTGAATTCTCACTGGAGTTTGTGTTTTTTCACTAATTTATTCACATTTAACTTGATCTAACTATGCAAGAGAAACCTAAATGTTTTTGATTGCCCCGAGTGTCTATTAAGTTAGCTGAAGTGCTAACCCAATTAATCTGTTTTCTAATCTTTACTAATTAGTGCCTAACGTAATTATTTGGCGCTCTGAACTAATTGAGTGTTTATCACTGACTAATTGACATAATGTAACTCACTCCTAGCTGAGATTGGCTGTTTTTCATTGTTAACTGACTGTCAGTGATTAACTGATGAATTTATGATTGATTTCTAATCGAGATTGACTGTATTTCACTGCTGAGTGTTTGTCAATGACTGATTGACAGAATGTGACTGTTTCCTAATTGAGTTTGGTTGTTCTTCACTGTTAACTGACAGTGCGTGTTTATCAGTGATTTACTGACAAAATGTGTTTAATTCCTAATTGAGATTGACTGTTCTTCACTGCTAACTGAGTGTCAGTAATTACCTGATGATTTTATGAATTTTAATTGAGTATTTGACAGCGACTGACTGACAGCATGTAACTATTTTTCAACCAAGTATTTAACTGCTCTTCACTGCTGAGTATTTCTAATTGGTTGATTGAATTTGACTTGCTAACTGAGTCTGTGACTGTTCTTCACTCCTAACTGAAGTGCTTCTAACTGGCTAACTGAAACTCTAATTCTTACTTAACCCACTGACGATTATTTAATTTCTCATATTTTCACATGTACAATAAAGAAAGGTAACAGTTATGTTAACAAAGTCGAATTTACTGTGAATTCTGCCCATTCAGCCTCTTGACTTTTACGATTAATTTCTGAATCACACTTTGGAAGTTCCCACTTTATAACAGAGCTCCAGCCTATTTAGAATGAGAAAAGTGAATTTCTAAAACCTCTAATAAGGAAAGGTTTTTGTTGAGTTTTTGCACAATGATAAAGCTTGAAATACTGCAATTAATTGTACTCAGTTTTGGAGGAAAACGGTCAATAGTTTCCCAGATATTTAACGTTTATTTTCTAAAGTTTGGCAATCATTAAACGTAAATAAGTGAAATCAGTAAGCCAAATTAGTAACGTGTTACATTTTTCATCGCAAGTGATATTATTTTTTTCAATTTTCTGACAGTTCTTGGTTTAATACAGTATTTACTACATTCTGACAACAAGCTAAAAATTCTAAAAAAGGTTTCGCTACACCCGTTTCACAAAGCGTTGCCTTAACACAGCCAATGATTAGGAACTTCCTCGTTTGTTGCGCTGGTGTATTCCCGACGCGAGCGAGGCGTTTCTGGGAATAAAACGAATTAAGTTTCGCGACGACGAGAAAGAACAACGGCGGAAAAGGGTAGAAATCGCCGATGCAAATTTTACCCTTGAGACAGCTAGCTTCTCTACTTTATTCACCAGGGTCATCCGTCTTTTCTTCCCTCGGTTAGTTCTGTCTGTTTTCTAATTTCGACGGACGAACGTTGCCGTGGAGAATTTCCTCGATCTCGTGGCGATTCTCGACGTTGACGGACGATCTCAGCCGCGATACAAGACGAATGCCCTCGTCAACTTTTAATATGAATCGGTATCATTTGCCCTTCTTGTGTTTTCTACCTTTCGGTGTCACGTCAGGCTTAATTGGTCCTCGTTATCTGTGACTATTTCGAGACGAAACTGTTGCGGGTGCATTTTATTTCTTTCCACATTAACTGTATTATGAATAATTTCTAATTCTTGCTTTCAGTCATTGTTTTTTCTTTTTCTGTTAACACCACATGAGTTCTCTGTATAAAACGTAGATTTAAGGATTATATTTTACTGATGCTTCAATTTATGTTACACCATCTTTTTTAAATATTAATAATCGAAATTTATATCCCTTTATTTTATAATGATTTGATTAAAATTTATCAAAGTAACGAATCGGCAGGTTGATATCGGAGACTAAAAATGATAAAACTATGATAATTTTATCCTGCTGAAAGGTGAGCTTATACCCATTGGCTTTGAATCAGATTTTTTATTCGAGTGTAATAGTTTCCTTTGTGAAAATCGATTTTTTCCAACTTTCTTTTTCACAGAACACTGTGGAACTGTAATTTTTATCTCCCCTCAGAAGATCGTAAATTTGTAAGGTTTTTGCGAAATATTGTATACAGATTCCTTTTGTTTAAATTGACAAAGGGTTTAAAGTGTATAGAAAGGATTCTTGAAAATTCGCTGACCGAAATAATCTCTTTACGAATCATTCTTAACTGTTCTCCGATAATATAATATCACAGATAAATGTTATTCGCTTTTAAACGTAGAATTCTATCGTTTGCAATTTTTTTTTTTCTTTGAAATCGTTCGTTACGTACATATTTACACTTTATTTCTCTAAAATCGACTCCAAGGAAAAAGCAATTTTGAAAATTGATACAAAATTGATATTTAATTCTTATATTTCGATGCTTCAGTCATCATTAGACTGCGATATTTTATACTTTTATAGGAAATTTAATTAAAAAAAAATTGTACAAAAAGAAATATCCAAATTGTAGTGCTTTCTATGATACCTAGTAGATGAGATAATTCTCTACCGAAATTCTACTTTTTTTTTTACTATATTTTCAAAGATATGAATTTGGATAAAAATCCGCAATTTGAAATAACTTTCTACCAACGTTCTTTTTTTTTTGCTATATTTTCAGACATATAAATTTGCATAAAAATCTGCAATCTAGTCACCACAAAACTATAATTACCCCTTTCACCATGTAATTATATTTCTATAAGCTTCGATTAAGCGTCGCCTAAGACCCTTTCATCCTTCTATTTGATTATCGATTCTGGAAAGCTAGAGGTCTATTTAAAGGTGAAAAGAGACATTATGTCTGATGGTGATTAACGACGCTTAGAAACATCACGAATCGCTCAGGTCTAGGCGCGTGTATCGACTATGCGTGCGCTTGATACGATACTAGACCTCATTAATCACCTGTGTTCTGTTTCGAGGCATCTTTAAAATAGAAATTTTCATCACGCTTCCTAGAAATCGTTTCTTTTATCTCTCGTTTCTTTTCCTCACACAAACACACCACTTTTCATTCCTTTCTTCAACACGCGTTTTCTATATCCATCGAACATCTTTACATGCTCTTATCTTTTGTCACGGTTCAGTCGTTTTAAATCCCGATGGCTTCGTAGCACGGCCTGCTTCTCTTACTTCTCTATGATCGTGCATTAATCAAGCAGCGTTTTCGAAGGGCTATCTTCTTTCTTCACCGTGATGCACGTCATCATTCATTCGCGCTTCACCTCCATTATAATTTTTCAACTTTACCGTCAATTTATGGACAGTATTTTCACGAGGAAAATAACACTGCTTGCTTAGTTCGATGCGTGCTTTTTCCTGATCTATCAACAATTTTTCGTCCAGGTGCATTTGATGCGTGAAATACAAAGTGTGATACTGTTAATTGTTTCATCTGACATGTGCATGTACACATATATATAATTTTAATTATTGTTGAAAAACACACTAATATACGATATTGAATTTCACAGTGTTTCCACCTACAGACCATTCTGAACGAAACACCATCGAATTCCCTAAACTTTAACGTGGCAAAGCAAGCTTTTCAAAACGATTGATTTCGAGAATATTGGAAATAAAAAAATTTGTCTTTTATCCGTGCTCGATAATTTCTCTCGCATGCGTCAACTCGACGAAATAAAGCAATGAATTCCATTGTTGTGGCAAGAATCCTTCGAACCAGTTGCTCAGATTTCACCATAATTTCAAGGCTGTCGAAACGTCTATTTATCGTGACACCATTGCGTATCTCTAACATCCTCGAGTACGTCCAAAAAAGGGACGACAACGCGACAGTGTCGTCACATGAACGTCAGAGACGCCGCCACTGTAACAATGAGAGAAGACGAGGCTTTGTAACGAGACGAGGTTGCAACGGTCGCTTACTACAGGGACAATGAAGTTTATGCGGCACCGAGTGCCGTTATCTTATGACGACGCGGAGGATTAAGTTTCAAGTACCAACGGAGCTTGCACTCACTCCCCTGCTTATGGTGAATGCTCAGAAGCGTATTCGTATCCAGAGTAATTTTCGGTCCAACTACCGGTTCCAACCACCCTTCTGTGGATATTGTCGTGACGATAAGGGACGGTGTTCCGCAACGTTCACGTTACACCAACGTTACCCTCCTCCTTGCTTCACAATTTGGTCTTCTTATTACTATTAAAGGGTTGACTTTTCGTAAGCAATCAACAGTACTGCAATCAGTTCGAACGATACAATTGTTAGAGCCACGTGTTTAGGCTTACGCTGCAGTCGACATAGAACAGTGTCGTTTCTGAGAAAGTCAATTTTCCATGGATTGTAAATTCTCTAGAAGACTTGGGTCTGACTGCAAGAAGAAACCAACTTTCTCTCGGAAAAGTGTCCAGCTAGATTACCCTCAACGGCAATTTACTTATTGTAAATCTATACACACTGAAAAAGGGACTTAGAATTTATGGGCTTGTTTCCTGAACAAAGGACCTTTGTGTGACGTTCTGCAGGTCATGTTTATTACACGATGGATGTAACCTGTAGATGTTGCATAATCAGCAAACCGCCCCAATTCCTAATTGGATAATTCTAAGTCCCACTTTTCTACATTTTCCCCCAAAAAGTGTCTTGGATGGAAAATCATCCAAGATATGGGGGAATGTCTCCGAATCTCGGAGAAGACCAGGACGAGGACAAGGCAGAAC
This sequence comes from Anthophora plumipes, assembly GCA_951804975.1. NCBI lineage: Eukaryota > Metazoa > Arthropoda > Insecta > Hymenoptera > Apidae > Anthophora > Anthophora plumipes. Next base: position 11,899,368 of record OX638120.1, read on the forward strand.
GTTTTTGGACCTCAACGTTTTCGGACTCTAACTGTTTCGAACCTTTAATTATTAAAAAAGAACATTTGCGAATTTTATTACTCTTAACGGACATAATTATTTTTACAAGCACTAAATAACATTATACAAAGTGGATATTGTTACTGTTATTACATAAATCGTTCAATATTGTTATTATTATTTAAATAAAAAACTGTGCTTGCAAATAAGGATATTTATTTGCTCTATATTCAGCTCCACGAACTTTGTGGGTTTCTTTGACCGATTCATAAAGGGTTGTCCAAATGTGACGTCTGGATATCAGTATTGTATTAGGAGGTTGCATCGAAAGTCGCTGTCTTTTCGTGTTTTTTGAGCATTTATTTTAATAATAAAATCTGTGAAAGTCTCAGTCGAAGTATTTACCCTCGAAAGTTACTACTTTTTCCCACTTTTCTGGCAAAAGATTCATTCCGCGACGAAAGAACTGTTTGCCTTTCGAACTTATCCATTCAGCAACCTAATTTTCAACTTCCTCGTAATTACGGAAATGTGTGTCTTGCAAACTGTGTTGCATCGATCTGAACAGATGATAATCGCTTGGTAAACTCTGAAATTTACTTGTAAAATGTAAAACATTTTGTATACAAAAAGCGTAGTCTTGAAACTGAACCTTTTTACGAGGATTCCAGTAAACCCGACACGTTTAACAGATCGATACACAGGCTCTATTTTGAAATAACGAAACGCCGATAAGGGGACGCAGCGGAACAAAAGTGTCGTTATTATTAAATAAGGCGTGACGAAAGTGAAGGCACGGCTAGACGACGGTTATCACAACGGAAGAGGAAGAGGGATCATGCATAATTCAGCGAAAACTTCGCCCTCCTGACGGGATAGTAGTTGAACAGCCATGATATCGGTGCATCATGTCGCGTAAAATAACGGCACTCTGTTCTTTTCCTTCTCGTCACGAGGCTGCTTCACCCCGTAATCTTTACCGAGCCATTAGCGTCGAACAACTTTTTATCCAGGAAACTCGATTCACGTTGCACCTATGCACTCTATTGCATCTCGAGGGTAAATGTGAATTGTGAAAACGGGACAATTGCGAACTGAGAAATGTCTTTAGAGTTCCGAGCTTGATAATGGAGATTTTTAATCTTTTGCACTCGAGAATCCATCCACAGTTGGCCCTATACATCAATTTGGGGCAACAATTACTGGCAATAATTGTTTTCTTTCCTTTTTTTTTTAACAGATATTCTTCCCCTTTGATAGTATATAACACTTCACGGTACAGCATTGTGTTTAACTAAAATTATTATTTTATACATTAGGCTGCCTTTAATTTTTATAGAAATTAAGCCAAATGTTCAGAGACCAAAATAATGTCACAAAAGAGAGATTTTAATTAACCCCTTCGTGGTGGCAGAGTTTAGTTTAAATTTTAGTAAATATTTAATCATTCTTGCTGAAATCATTATTTCAATCGTGTCGTTTAAACATTTAATTTCCTAAATTAAGTCCCTTTTTTCAGTGCGTGTAGGCTAACGATAATTTAATTGCCGTTGAGTCTAATCTGGCTGGACACTTCCGAGAGAAAGTTGATGTCCTGCAGTCATACTCAAGTCCTCTAGAAAATTTACAATCCACGGAAAATTGATTTCCTCAAAAACGACACTGTCCTGTGTCGACTGCAGCTTAAGCCTAAATATGTGGCCCTAACACTCAGAATTTTCCAGATGAAGTAACCTGTGTAAGAACTAGCAAGTTAACATCAATTCCGAAAGGAAAGGTCGGACGGTCGAGGTCCGTAACGAGAAAATTGGTGGATCAAACGTTGGGGTAAATTGGTTGCAAAGAAATTCGATTAAGCTCTGTTTGAAGTCGCCTTCATGTAAACTAAAAATTTAAAAGTAATTGCATGACAGAGAAAAGAAGAGCCTTTAACGGAAGCTGCATTCTCATCTTTGTTCTGACGAGGGACGGGAAACTCTTTAAGCTGTACAATGCCGCTTAAAAAGCCTTCCTTTGACCGTGATGCACTTTGCACCGTAAGAATTAAAGCCGAAGGCACACAGAAAGATTGTATAATGAGCAAATGGCCGGTGTTTCCTTCCGCCTGATCGTTTATTTAAAAATAAACGAAATCGAGGACAAATCGATATGCTGCTGTTTTAAGTTTCTTTTCATTATAATTAGTATACGCTGGTTAAAGCAGGGGATTTTACCAAGCTTGAAAGAAAAAGTGATAATACAGTTCAGAGAAGACATTTAATATTTCATAGACTGGCGAGTTTCCTTTGTTACAGTTCACGTTCTTACCGTTCTGTGAAATTATTTGCAAATTTCATGCCATAATTCTCGGCTAAACTACATTTCGTTCTTAATCTCTTCAGCAAAATTATATTCTTATTATCGTTATTAATAGAAAATTAAAGAAATATTACCATATGGATAGATTTCGTTTGGAAACTAAGTATATCATCTTCAACGTTATCAATTCTTTTTTTTTTTGCAATTTGTCCTGCAGAGACATTTGATAAATCGTTAATAAAGAAAAGAAGGTTCAGAAAAATGTAGCATGTAGATGTTTCTTCTAGATATTTGAGCAAGAAAGTTTATTAGAATATTTTGTTCTTGAAAGGAAGATCTTTAGGGCGCTTTCTACGTAATTTTCTGGAGAGGTTAAAATGAATAAAATTCTTTAGCTGGATTGTTGGAATAGTTGGCTGTTCTACTTTTAAAGTTTTCACTCAGGCCCAATATTATTGGATTTTTATACATAATTATAATAGTTTTTTATAATAATTATAATATTAGATTTTTATACATTTATTAGGAAATTTAAAGTGTAATTTAAATTTAAAGTGCATAGAACGCACGTAACATGAAAAGTTCTACGAAATATCCAGATTAGGTTACCTGAAATAATTTTCCACTGAAGTTCTACTTTTTCTTTACTATATTCACAAAAGTATGAATTTGCATAAAAATCCGCAGTTTAATTGTCAGTATTACAGTAGGAATGGAGTTAACTCTTGAATGGTACAAAATTTTCCTCAAGACTGTAGCAATCCCTTCAAAAATACATTTTCTGCTAACATTCTAACTTCTTCAATTCACATTAGCTTGGAACTTCTTTCCATTTTTAATTAACACATACTTTAATTAACGTTTTGTGTCCTCTTTTGACGACACTTTCATTTCACGATATAAGTTGCAAAGTACACGGGAAATGGTTTACAGTATTTTTCTCGAAGTGTAGTTCTTAAACATGATCGAATAAATTAATTGATACGCATTATCAATTAATATAACAATATATAACATAGAATTTTTTAAGGAGAACTTTAAGATTCTTTTTGCTTTTTAGTTCAAGAAATTTCAACTGATTACAATTACCCGTGAAAGATAAAATTGGTAAAATGGCCATCGGCATTTATGTGACCAATTGCAGTTTTCTTAAAATATTATTTAAACGTTACTTAACACCTTACCGACCAGCTCATTCTAATCAGTATTGTCTCGATTTTTGCTATCGCGCTTATTCTTACAGCTCTGAAAATTTTCAGTCAAAACTCGTGAGAGAGCTTACTATATATTTTTCACTTTCTCTTATTATAGGGTAATTCATTAATTTCTGGCAGTAAAAAGCTGACGAATAAGCTGCCTAGGTCGATAAACAATACCAGCGAAAAGCCAATTAATAGGCTTCCGGTTGACAAAGTGTTAATAAACTAATGCTCTTAACTTCTGTAAAAAAGAAAAAAAAAATTAACATCCTTCGGTCCAGTCTTAAAAAAGTTGTTCTGTTTCAAAAGGTGTTCCAATATTAATGAAAATCACTATATATTCAGTTTCGCTATAGCGACTTTAAATCCTCGCCTAAATTTTGTTATAACTTGGAAAATTTATGCATAACTCTAGGTAAATATACCGGTATTTTCATATATCTATATAACGTCATATCAGTATTCCGGTATTTCGGTACAGCTGAAAAGTACAAGTATTTTACATTTTCGTATAAATTCCTAATTGTTGCACTGTATACGGCTCCACGACTAAAATTGCAATAGGTTACAAATGACAAATATCGATCGTAACCATAAAAGAGTACTCAAAATTTGAAACGGTGAAATATAATTTAAAAACATCCTAAAAATGCTATTGTAAAACCCTCTATTAATTTATCTCACCGATACAACTAATACAAGCTTTTCTCATTTATAATTGCTCTGATACACGTTTTTCCAATAGCCGTTCCCGACGAATCGGCATGCAGAGCGGCGATCGGCGAAAAATGCAGTTACCACGGGTCCCCAGTTGAATTTACAACCGGGATTAACCTAATGGGTTAACCGTGTAAACGCAGATTCGAGTCACGAGGGAGGAAGATAGACGATAAACGGAACGTGTCGTGTTCTAGTAGACTCGCACGTATATCGTTCGCCTCCGTGGGGGATAAAAGATCGTTTTCAACTTTCACAAGAGACATAGGACACGCGGACAAAGTCACCGTGAGGTTTCCGGTGAAATCATAGAAGGAAATTGTGTTAACTTCTTCGTTTCACAGATGCAACATGTGGAAATGGAAAATCGTATTTTGGAAAAGGATTTGTTCGACGTGAAAGTGTTCGTAATTTCCAAATAGACAAAATTATTCCTCTGAATTATTTTATTTGCTACAACTGAAATAAAAAAAAGGGGGAAGAGATCTTAGATAAAATTAGTGAGAAATTTTTCGAGTTTACATTGGAACGTTTGTAGACTTGTAACTGCTACTTATACAGTTGGAACAAATCAACATAGTCTAAATATTGCAATTTTACAAGAGAAAGAAAACAAATTTTGAAAGATTGATTCTTCATTGGTAATCTGGTCGTTGATGACTCAAACGAAATAGGCATGATAAAAGTGCCCTCAAACTAATCTAAACGTGGAATATATCAATCGAAGCAGCATTCAAAGCAAATACTTTCTACCAAGTTTCAACCCAAATCAGAAAGCGAAATATTTTCCTCTCGTAACGTAATATTCTTAATTTAATCCTCCTTTGTATCGATTGCCAAGCCGAAATATTTCGCTAAACCCCGTAATTTAGTTCTATTTTCGAAATTTAAATTCAAGCTGCGGGGAATCGATGGATGCCGAATTTTTCGAGCGTCAATCAAACAAGAGCGAGAGGAGGAGAGTTGGTTCGTCCCGTACATTTACGAACCCAGCTTAATTTGCCGATTTTCAATTTGGAATGACGACAAACATCCGGAGAGGATTGCGGTTAAAGTGCCTACTTGTACGCAAATCACATTGGCTGAGTATCAAACGAATCGGCTTTTTGCGTGCAAACATCCAAACAGCCTGTGCAACGTTAATAATGCAGCTGAAATAAACGTCAAGAATGGGCAATTCACGTTCGAGTTTGATTAAGAGATCCGCTCGTTTACTCTCTCGCCGTTCCCGCGCCGCTAGTGGATACGCTCGACAATCAAACGTTGTAGACATTCTAATAAACTCGCACATTTCATGCGATGCAAGGATATACACGCGGCAGAACAGGTAGAAAGAGTCTTAAAACTCTTACCTCGCCATTGGTCGAACGCACGAGGGGTACGAACTTAGGTATTGTAGCGTATAGTTAGTGCGCACCAATAGTGAATAAGTCAAAGCTAAACCCGCGCCAATAGAAAATAATATAAGCACGCACCAATAGGGTGCAAACGTAATTAGTAAATTAGGTACCTGGAGCGTGTACCGAAAAGGCACTCTACATGGTCCGCGCACGAAAAAGGGCATATTTAACACTAGGTTTACGGGATACGTCAATTTGACGGATTTGAGATTTCACGAGAGAAATTACAGAAACGATTGTTATTATTTCCTAGCAACTTTTTCTTACTTTTATTTATAGAATGATACAAAAATATATCCAAATTTGTAAATATGTTAGTAATATACAGTTATGTTGTCTCTAACAAATCGATTTCTGGAAGGAAAAATTCGGTTTCTGGTTCACGCAAGAAAAGCCCGTAAACCTAGTGTTAAGAACGCCCGAAAAAAGACAAAGCTAGATAATTCAGAACAGAGAACAGAGGGAACTTAGTATTCGATTCAACTACATATTTAATCCAGCGAACTCTATAACCGGCAAATAAACCTTGTTCACACAAAATTACACGCATACGATTCGTGTGTGGTTTGATAATCAATGAACCCACAATATAAAAGAGCGAACTTTTTAGCAGAAAGGCGATCCTTATACTCATCCTGGTGCCACAAATATCTGGTAATCAAACTCTAAAGACATCTTCACTCTCTTGGCGACTCTTTTTTCCAGTGGAAACTCACTTTAATCCTTTGCGGACTACCGCCGCATATATGCGTTCTGCGTAAACCATCAATTTGGCCGAGAAACTTATGTATGCGTTCGGTGAAAACAACTGATAGGACCAAAAGCGAAGAAGCTTTGCTGTGGCGAAGAAGTTAACATTTCATTGTTACAGATTGTAACCGCGTTTAAGTAGAAATGTGCGCTGGCAATTTTAATTATTTCAACTATTTGCAATTGTTGTGTTACATGTAACGATAAATTCGATGTTGAGAAAACAGTTAAGAAAATAGTAAATCTATTATAGTAAGAAAAGTTTAGAGAACGTATACATATGTATGTCTTTCGTATACAGGGTGTCCTCGAATTACACGATTAAACTGCACCAGTATGTTCTATGAGTAAAAATAAGAAAAGAATACTATTATATATAAACATAGGTCCACAAATGACATTAGATTAACGGGATCCGTCAATTTGACGAGTTTTGGATTTCGCTAGCAAAATTGCAGAGACTAAATAAAAACGTTTGTGTAAAATGTATACAGAAAATGGAGTGTCTATTAATATTGTATATCTAAATTGCATATAAATTAAATGAAAACGATATTTTAAAGATAAATGCGTAGATTCTTTTGTCATGGACGCCATTAGAACACCATGGGGGACACTGATGATCAGAGAAACCAAAATTACTATAATAGAAATCCATATTTCGAGTAAATTTCAGTATTTTTCAATTTTTCAATATCATCATCGTTACTATAATGGTGTGAAGAAATTGATGCAACGATAGAACACATAAAAATAGTTTTATTTATATATATAACATGTATGTTTAAATATTATGAGCTTATATTGCGACGTGTCGTAAGTTCATGTTGGTGCTACGGGCAAGCCACGTAAAATTAGCGTGGCGTTCAACATGTTAACCGTCAATTTGACAGTTGTTTGTAGAAATAGATACAGAAGATATATTCGTAAATCTATGTAATGTTAACCACGGTGATTAGAGAAATTGCTTTTGTAGTACGCGTGTCGGTTCAGCATAAATGTCAACGAATGAAAGGCTTCTTTACCCTCTTTCGCAAACAGGATTTAACGATTGAAATAGCATGCATGGGTAAACGTTGTAAGAAATTTTGTAACGAATAGCAATTATACTTACGTAAAGGCAGAATGCGCGTGATTGTGGACAATGAATTTCGAAACTGATTGAAAGTGTACAATTGAAGGAGTGATTGGTGAAATTGATTGCTCATCAAGCAGAAGCGACACCACACTTGAGGAAAATTATTAAATTAAATCATTTAGAATCATTGTTTCTATTTCTTTTTAAATTATAAGAATTACAAACAGGATGCTATAATAAAAATTTTTTAATCGAAAAATCTGTAGAACTTTTAGAACGACCTAATAATAAACATGTACGCCAATTATGTTTACAATAAATACTAATACTAATAGTAATACACTATTAGCGTAGTGCGCAAAGTCTCGACGTGTCAGTCTGAAGGTTGACGGGTTCAGTTTCCGTTTTTCCAGTCCCTCAAATTTTTCCTTGGCTTCTATAATATCTAAAAAGCTTATCTAAAAAAAGAATCGTAATCTTCTTACCGAATTGATCCTCTTTCAAGCACATTTCATCATGAATATCCATCAGCATCTCGTCAATATTTCTACCCGCGAAGAAATCTGCTAAATACTCCAATCGGAATCAAAGCCATCGTCCCTCGCACTCGAGAAAATAATTTTATCTCACTCGCGGAACTTAGCTCCTTCATCTTTAACCCTCTTCTCTTGAAAAGTCCAGCGAAAGATTTTTCCATCGAGTCGAGCGTCGATGAACTCGCAAATAGTATTAGCGAAATCACTCGAAAAGAGGTAGAAAGGAGATTTTCCACGGTCGATATGGTAACTTCTCTCTTTTCAAAGTAGAAACGAAATTCGAGCGTTTCTATCGGATCTGCTCTTGTTTCTATGATCTTTGGTGAATTTTCTCTACCTTTCATCGCTTCCAGTTTTCTCGCTGAAAAGAATCTTGGACGTCTCTTTAGACATGTGAAAATTGAAAACCCCAAAAACAAAAAAAGAAGAAAAATAAAAGAAAAAAAGAAGGCTTTGTACCGTTAGCGTGAAACCGGTTTGGCAGGTCGAGGCTGGTCGGTTCAGCGTCCACCGATCCCGCTGTTAATCGGTTTGATTTGCAGCCGATGAATGCGCCGCCGCTGCGACAAATTGCTGGGATCACGTTCGAACGCCGCCACGCTCCGCAAATCCGCTTTGAAACGCGCGCCGAGCCGAAGGGCAAAAGAGAATTGCGGTGTATCAGATTGAAAGGAAGAGCGAGAGGCGGCCAAGCTTAAAAACTACTGTGCTATTCGTGAGAGGGAAAAAATCGACAAACAATCGAACACAACGACGATAGATACTGGATTCCGACTCATTTTTGACGAGCTATTTTTTCCTCCCACTTTTCCCTTCATTTCTCTGTGTTTCTTTTTTCGTTTTTACTCCCCCGTTCTTTTTTTCCCTTTTTTTGCTTTTTCGACTGATTTGGATTTGTTGGCCCGGGGTGCTTGTTGCGGTTCGCTATTGTCGAATCGAATAGTTGGTATATTTTGTGGAGGATTGGTCATTGCTGTGCACAGTTTTCAAGAAGAAACTGTTTTAGCTCAATGGTGAGAAGTTAAAAAATGATGGGAAAAAATATAGTGAATTATATTGGTATTTTTTTTGTGAGAAGAACAAGAAGAGAACAAGAAGAAGACGGTTGACGTTGGCTTTTGGGAAGTAAGAATCTGTACACTGCGAGTTACATCAGTGCCGAATTATTTACGTTTTATTCAATAATTGTTGTTTTTTAAAACAAACTATAATCACTAAACCTAATACCACATAGTAATTTTACCATAATCTTTGATCCTGGTTAAAGACTATGGTAAAATTATTATTTTATGAGCAAAAGGAAATTTGTTAATTCTGACAGTGCCAGAAAATGGAAGTTTCCTTCGCTCGTAGAACTGTCGTTCCTTTTGAGTGTCTATAAAATTTAGATACAATGGAAATATTCCGTACGGAAAGTAGGTGTTAAATTTAGAACACGTTATTTCCATATTCTCATAAAGGAAAGAAAATACTAGTAGCTGCTATTCGTATACTAACATCGCCATTGAAATTTCACTGTCACGGTTATGTCAAAAGCTGCATCTCTCTATGCTTCAAATGAAACAGCCGTACTTGCTACGATCGCACTTTTATTTCTTTTTCTGTTCCTTCAAAATTGCGTTATTATGATAACGCAACAACTTGAAGAAACTACTACTCGACGTTTCTCAAATAGTAATAATATCTTGATGCAATGTAACAGAAGGAATAAACTCGAAGTCACTTCTGAAATCTTTCCTTACGGGCGCACGATTATAATAATTTTAATATTAACCTTTCGACTGTGCCGTTCTTTAATTGCACGAAAATGCAATTTCTCGTAAATATTAAAAAAGTTTAACCAAATGTAATGAACTGTTTTTAAATTACGAAAATCATTTCGAAATCTCAGCTTTTACATTGCACATGCATTTTATAGGTTAAAAGTAGTCTATTGTTTTAAAAACAACAGAAACGATATTTCACGAAAAAATCTGACATTATTTATTGGCCTACCTAATACATTAAGAATTTACACGGACTAACCAACGTAGTGTAAGTTGAACATTATCATTATTGTCACACAAATTATGGACACTGTTATTGCTTTAATATAAACATTGTATTTGCAAATAAAATCATTTTATTCCTTCTATAATAAGCTTCACGAATCGTATGGAAGTTAACACAGTTTACTCATGAAAATATCATGCTTTAAAATCATTTGATTTCTTTTATAATAAGCTTCGCGAATCGTATGGAAGTTAACACAGTTTACTCATGAAAATATCATGCTTTCTCTTTTTATTATTTCCTACTCCACCATAACACTCTTACTACTATAATGTACTTAAAATAGCCACCATCACTTCCTAAACAAAATTAACAAACATGTCTCACTCGTTTCCTAACAGAAACAAATCTAATCTCAAAATGAAATAAGAAAAAAAGAAAAATTGCAGACAGTACAGAAAATTACATCGTCGTCGTGTGATAAAAGGGAGGAATTCTTTTCGAACGATATATCGTACTCTTTTCTCGAAGGAAGAGGGTAGTACATTTCATGCGGACGTGATAAACTTAATTTTACATTTCCGTGGTGCTGTAACACCAGCGGCCAGGTTACAGTCACAGGACCGAAGAAAAAGGATGATGACAAGCCTTTGCGAAGGTAAATCGTAGCAGAAAATTAACAATTTTTAATTTTACGTGGTTTATCTGGCACCGGGACACAAAGCGTTCATTGTTCCTCTTTGAAATTTCACGTGCGTCTTGTATACGTGTAAAAGAAACGTCAGTAAAAATGCAGTCGGCTCACGTACGAGTAATTCAGTCGCACGCGGATGCTTGTAACGATTCCAAGGGGCTGGATATAATAACCGACTCATCCCTGAGTTTCTTACCCCGTGTGAACAGCCTGTTACAGAAGACGACGATGGTATTTCAAGAAGCTGTCGGTTTTCTCCTTAGACCGTTTTCTTGCCTGTTACACTAGTTACTTGTATCAACGGGTTCACTTATTGCCTACAGATACATTAACGGTGGCGTATCTTTCAGCCGTATTGTACCAATGAACCAGCCTCTTTTGTTCGTACCATTCGGTGTTTAAAGTCCCTGGGCGCTCTCTTGGAATTCTTATCGTTTCTTGGCCAAGTAATTGTAGAAAGCATTTGGTATACCGTGGATACCCTTGAGAAAGGAAACTTCCAAGATTGGTAAAAGAAAAGTTAGCAAATTGTTAGATATCTTGAAATAACGCATTTTCTACATTCCTTGTGGGAACTTGTAAATATTTCGAGGTGTTGAAAAGATCGAAAGACGAGGAAAAAGGATGTTGAGTATAAGGGTGTAATGAACAAATTTTAAAAATTGATGCTAGTCTATAACTGATCTAACCTAATCGAAAAAGAGCGGAAAGAAAAAAAGAAAATTGTCCAATTTTCTCGAGGTTTCCTACAAACCTGAAAAGTTAAAAAAAATTAGTTTGCGGATTCCCTTGTCAGTTACTTGTTTCCCTTTACAATGTGCAATATTTGTATTATCCATGAAAGCAATTTAATCCCACCAGAATCTTACTTCTACAGTTAACCTAATCGGAAAAGAACAAAAAAAGATAAAAGAAAATTGTCCAATGTTTCTCTTGAGGTTTCCTACAAACCTGAAAAGTTAAAAAAAATTAGTTTGCGGATTCCCTTGTCAGTTACTTGTTTCCCTTTACAATTTGCAGTATTTCCATCATCCGTAAAAGCAATTTAATCCGACCAAAATCTTACTTCTACATTTCTCTCGACTAAAGGAAATGTAAAATACCTCTGTATCCTTTAATCCTAAACAAATCCAAATTCAAACGTACGCCACGTGCAGCTACCGTGCCCGTGTTACAATCACACCGCTCAACGTCGCAATTCTCAACAGCTACTCGAAATCCTACCCTTTACTTCACGATTTCTCCCTCTTGTCCAGCGTGTTTCCCTTCCGTTTTCCTTCCAGCCGGAGCTCCTTCCAGCGTGAAATTATAAACGTGGCCGTGCGCATGCATTTTATACGAGGCCGCAGGAAACTGCCGGCTTACTTAAAGGGATGGAACACGGTCGCAATTTTTCATTACACGCGCGAAGTAACCGGTGGAAACGTTGAGCACTCCACGAAATCAAGAAGGTCTTGCAGCTGACGGAATTGCTTCCGTAAGATTGTCATTCCGATACATACGAGTCCGTCTCCTCATATTCGTTTCATCCATCGTCGTTGTGTCGTCTACTACCTTGAACAAAGAGTTTCGAGGGTTTCTTTTCACTGGTTCTTTTCACATTTAACTCTTTCATTTCTAACACTGACTGCAGTTGGTATCCATGTAATGACCTTTGTAGAAAACAAGTAAGTTAAAGTAGCCTAATATGAGACCCCATCCTATCTCCGTTATGGAGAAGTCTCGAACATCGTAGCGACAGTCCTTTGTTTCAGAACTAACCATAGTTCAGTTGTATTATCTGAATGTGGCGTAGAAAACAATGTAGTGTCTTGAGCAAACGTATGAAAATTGTGATGCAGAATGCTTGTTTTGCACAGGACTTTATTCTTCAGCTGTATTTGATGAACAATGGGTTCAGTGTATAGAATATTACTGATGGGCCTATGAAGACTGCTGTGCAGACAAAATTAATTTTATTTGCCCACTGTGTGAAGAAAGACAGAAAAAGTAAGTTTCCGGAATTCGGAATTTTTGTCTCAATATAGAAATTCGTATCATAGTTACTTAGTCTTTCGATACACAGAAATGGTCCGTCGAGGCAATAATTAGTCAGCACAGATGTGCAGAGTCAGTCAAACTCGAAAGGTCGCACGATCAACCGCGAGTAAACGCAACACTGATGACCATTATGCTTTCAAGCAAAATTTTATTTAGCGATGAAGCTCATTTCACAATGAATAGATTCGTTAATTAACAAAATTGTTGTATCTGAAGTGATGAAAATCCTCGCGTGATTCATGAAACATCTCTACATCCACAAGAAGTCATTGTTTGCTGTACATTTTGGGCAAATAGAGTCATTGTATCATTTCTTTTTGAATATAATGCTGGAAATGTTGTTACTGTGAATGCTAGAGAGATACCAATCAATGTTGAGTAACTTTTACGGTTGGAATTGAATCACATCGATGTGTCTGATACATATTTTCAGCAAAACGGTGCTACGTGTTACATAACTCGGGAAAGCATTTAGCTTTCGTGATCGAACTTTTGTCAATGTGTAAATTCACGAAATTTCTATTGACCTCCAGGAGCATGCGATTTAACACCATTAGACTTTTCTTTCGTAAGGTTTTTTGAAAAGTCGAGTCTATACTAACAAGCGAGAAATAATTAATGATCTAAAGAACAACATTCGAGTTGCAATTCGTGTAATAACTTCAGCAACATATCGAAAAGTAATTGAAAATTTCGTTAATTGAATCGACTATCTACAAACGCAGTTATGGTGCACATTTGAACGATGTTCTATTCCACGTATAATTGTGATGGATAATGCTATCAATAAAAAAGCTTGAACAAATTCCAAATAGTTTATATTTTATTAAAAACGTAACATGTAGACGTGTGAATTGGATGACACTACACATAACAATCTATGTTTCACTCTGTCTGCGCGAAATGTACATTCGTGGTGGGTTTCTCCATACAGAGGAACCATACTTGCGCCCACGTGTACCATAAAGAAAGTGTTAATACGTATACGCTCGGTTTCAAAGGCCTCTTTCTATTTCTTTCGAGCTGAGCAGCAACCTGAACCATTGTTCAGGCAAAGTCGCCTTTCCATGGTGTGTAGTAGGGTTATTTATGCGTTTAAAAATTAATCTGTCGCGTTAAGGTCGTGCTCCTGTATACAAGCTTGCTTTCTTCTGATCCAGGCTAGTGGAGGGTAAAGGGAAGTTATGTTATTCCGGGATGAATTGAGTTGTTGTTCGGGCTTCTTTGAGAAATTTGGGTTAAGAAATTCGTGTATATACCAGGCAGAGCCTGTATTCTCGTAAATGTTCCCTGTAAGGTTTTTGTTCCCTTTCGTCGGGAAGATTTATTTTCTATCGTGCTTTAGAGAAGGATTTCGTTCTTATGCATTCTACGGGGAAGGAACATTTACGTTCCGTTTTAGTAGGTCAATTTTTTGTGTGAATTGGAGAATCGATTTGCTGTATTGATACGATAGTTGAATATGCGATGTTTTTTTTTTGTTTTAATAATTTTTACATACAGAAGTAATTTCTTTTGTCGATGGAGCGTGTTATTCTTTTTTTTACTTTCTTAAGAATTGTAATTAAGGCCGTTACCGTTACTTGTGAGTCATTTATTAACTTAATAGCTGTTGCTAAGCATGAATATTAATCTCCAGTATTTAATACTACTTCTCTCGTCAGTGATGTATGAACGTGTGCATAAAAGTCATAATTTTATAATGAGTTATGCCATTCTCGCGTTTCTTCTGACGAGTGCGTGTATTTAGGTGAACATTAATTGTGTTTTTATATCTGTACAACTATTTGTTCTTTTCTCGTGTGTATTCGACATATATCTTTTTCGTAAATTGATGTAACTATGAGAGTAATATATATCAAGAAATTGTAGTTAAAATTGCAACAAATTTAAGAGCAAAATGATTAGTATGTGCAGTAAGAAATAGTACAAGTATACATATTTGTCAAATTTTCAACTAATGATATTTAATAACATTCTCAACAATTAATTATAATATAATTTTAGTATGTTATAAGAAATTCTTAAAAATAATTCGATTACAATTGAAATAATATTGTGATTTTTAAATTAATTATAGGTTTTTCATTTAATTATTATCATAATAATTTAATTGGTATTATATCGAATTATTTTTAAAAATTTCTTATTTATTTACAGATCGTCAATTTTTCAAATTATTTTTGGTATATTTTTATGATATTTACCGTTATTTAACTAAGATATAATATGTATTATATAACTATTTGTAATTGTTATGTATAATAGGTGCAAATAAATATCGGATTTAAACAGAAAAAATGCAACTAAGAAGCGTTAAATGTATCACGTTCATTCTCAAATTTATCAATTCTTGCATAAACGTCACGAAAGTGTTTAACGTGTATAAATCTTTTTACAATATAAGTGTCGTATTTTAATTATTCAAAATTCACATGCTGGTTTAATGTGACAATAGACATATTTTTCAACGATATAAGTACCATGTATCTTATACCATTCAAATTTCATTTGTTAGTTTAATATGAAAATAGGAAAATTCTTCTACATTATAAGTATCATATATTTTAATTATTCAAATTTCATGCCCTAGCTTAATGTGAAAATAGAAATATTTATCTACGATTTATCTTATATTATTCAAATTTCATTTATTAGCTTAATGTGACAATATTAATATTTTTCTACGATACAAGTATCATATATTTTAATTACTTAAATTTTATTTGTTAGTGTAATGTGAAAATAGGAAAATTTTTCTAGGTTGTAAGTATAATATATTTTAATTATTCAAATTTTATTTATTAGCCTAATTTGAAAATAGGAATATTTTTCTACGATACAAGTATCGTGTATTTTAATTACTTAAATTTCATTTGTTAGTGTAATGTGAAAATAGGAAAATTTTTCTAGGATGTAAGTATAATATATTTTAATTATTCAAATTTCATTTGTTAGTTCAATGTGAAAATAGGTATATCCGGAATTTTTCCTCGCAAGTAACTGGCTCGCTCTGCCCATTTCTTATTGACCATTTAGGACAGTAAGAAAGAGGAAGTAGTAAAATGTTCGTACGAAGCATAAGCGATTGCCATTCAAGATTAACCGTACACGCTTGCAAATGCAAGATTACAGGATATTGCTGCGTATTCCGTATGCGAGTTACGCCGACAGATATTTTATCTATGATAGTTTATGATCGTTTAAATCTTAAACATGAAATAGCACATGACGTTTTATGCATTTGTTGCGCTACCAGTGTGGATAAGAATGCTTTATTTTTCCAATCTAAGCAGCTCTTTCTGACAATATCCATCTTTCCAGATGTTACAGGAACACTTTTTCTTTCACGTTGTGTTTTATAACGTGCCGTACTTCTTAAGCACATACCCAGGTGTTAATTTATAATAATAAACATTATGGTTGACCAGCGTATAAATTTCGTTTACTCTTTATTAAAACTGTCATACTGATAAAAACACCTCTTTTTTTCTTTATGTTTCAGAAGAAAGTGTTGGATATTTAGTGCTCGTTAACAAGACAATAAACTTCAGGTGAATATAAGGATTTACGAACTTCAGTACAGACTTTGAAGAGAAAATATCAGTGAGTAACTTTAATTTTTGATATTTCGCTCACTATAATATCTCTTGTTCTCGAAATAAATAACATCAACAGTCAAATAGATTTTCGTTTGAACCTTTGTAGCAAAATGATATATGTAATGAATTATTTTTATTCATTGATATACTAACCAGTGATAATAATTTTTTAATTATTATAGTGCTTATAACTTACTTTTATTTGTAACAAAATTAATCACAAATATAAATAATTAGCAATGCTATTTAATTAGTTAAAAATGTTCTTATTACTTTATTATAATTTGTTTACGCAATGTCAATGATATCGAAAAAAATGGAGATTTAAAATGACAGCAAACACTTTGAAAACTGGAATCAAAGTATGGAAACGATCAACGCATAAAAACACCAATCCTCTTTCTCTCTGTAATCCAGAAATTATTTTAATATTCCTCTCCTACAACTCTTTTGCAGAAAATTCATATTAAAAAAGAAAGCAAGAGGGAAACATAAATAAGAGTACATTTACTCTGTCAGAAATAATCCACAAAGAAATACTTCCCTCAAATTACAAATTTTTCCTCTAATTTTGTCAAATTCATTTAAAATAAATATGAATTAGTATTTGTTTGTTTACTAAATTATACATACATACACAGTGAATGTTAAAATAAATGAGAAACACTGCAACTTCATCTACATTGTTTATAACCTTTCTATCATATCTGTTATAAATATTTATGCGTTTATGATACTTTGACGCTAGGTTTACGGACATTTCTGGTATACATATTTTCACAGACACCTATCAAATTGAAGAATAAAAGAAAATACGTATTTTTAAAACAATTTAGTTGTACAATATTCATAGAATGATGCCTCGTTAAAATTTTATATGCCCGGAGTGGTACAAATTTGGCACTTTTTCATCCTCCTTTCTACGAACAAAAATCTCAATGAATCTGAACGTAGTGGCTGTAGAATTGTTTAAAAATGAAAAAAATCCCGTAGAATTGTGATTCGATTCTTTTTTTTAAACAGACCTAGGGCCACTTTCAAAAATAAAAGACACGATAAGACTTTTATACGCTCGGGTCTTTAAAAAAGAAGAGAAAAGAAAAAATAGAAAAAGGTAACCCAGGTATATTTTCAAAAGGAGAGTTCATCAACTTCTCACACTTAGCAAAAACCAGGTTGCAAAATGCCACACTCGTCATTTGCGCGAACGATAGAATCATCCTGGTCCGTTCGCGTGAAGTAGCGTGCGCCTCTGAATGAGGGGACGGCCTGATAACAAAACTCGTCTGGACGAGGGATATTAATGCTCGCACGAAGATGGCTTTAATAAGTCCGCGACGTAATGAAAACCATTCATATAAAAGTTTCCTCCGCGAGGTGACGCTTTAATTGAACGCGGCCACGAAGAGGTCTCTGCAACCCTCCCATCCATACCCCACCTCTTGGCTTCTTCTTTTCTTATGCCGAGCTGTAACAAGATGTCAGAGATTACCCTGGCTCGCTTTCCTTCTGCCAACCACCACCATCACCACCACCTCCCACCACATTTTCTACTTTTCTTTTCTCCAACGAATTCACCATTACTCTTTCTCCCTTTCTCTCTTTCTTTCGTACCTTTGCGTTCCGTTTCCTCCGACTATGTCTCATACCACTGCACTGGCGACTTTCATTAAAAATTTTCTGTTGGTCGAGCCGATGGAGTCGCTTCCTCTGGAACGTTTTCAATTGATATCGAGCCTACCATTCAATCGGGGACAAAGGGGAGAGAATCGCGACTGGGGGCTTCATCGGCGAAATCAGGTTTTTCTTCGAGCAGCCAGCCGAGCTATTAAAGGATCCAGCCTCGTAGATTGGAGGTGTAAATGCGGGTTTGATGGGAAATTTCTGATGGCCGGACAGCGACAATGAGAATATTCGAGCGAATCGTATCTGCTGGTTTCCAAGAGTGGGAAATAGCGTCGACGTCGTTGGCCTTCTTTTTCAGTTAGGTGTAAATTGAAAATCTCTCTACTCCTCTGATGACGTATCCTCTGAGGTATTTGCAGAGATGGGTAGAGAGCTCTTTTTAGATTAACCTTTGAGAATCGATGGATAGTTTGGAATTCTCGATTCTTGAAAATTCTACAATTGATTTGTTAAGTTCTATTATTTGTCAACATGTTGAGAAGCTACTATCTGATACTTTATATTTCTATTAGGCGTAGAAATCAATTCCTTCCGATTCAAGTCACATAATCAGTACAGTCATTCATGTCGAAATATTCGCGATGATATTTGCAAATTGGCAGGAAAAATATTTCTACATCTAATATCTGCAATCCTTTCAAGTTTGTGATATTGCAAGTTGTTGAATTTGCTATGTCATAAGTTGTTTAACTTATCTGTTTAATATGCAAATTTTGATGAATTTAGAATGATGATGATGAAGAACTTGATTACTTTTTGATTTATCACTGGAACTTGGATACTCTTTCAGCATCGCTAGATAATTATCCTCGAACCCTAGACTCGTCGATTTTTATCAAACTTATGCGGGAAACAGTCAATGGGAAAACATTCGACACTTTTTTATAGGCAATCGTCCAGATTAAAAGGGTTGAAAAGGGTCCTCAAAATTTGGGGTTCAAAACATATTTTTTGGAATATCTCGAAAAATTGAGGGTCTAAAGAAACTGTTTGTTTTTTTTTAATTATACGTTCTTAAATTATGAATTCGATCGTCTGTTTAAATAATATATTAAAACAAAATTGCGCCAATCATTCAGTCTCATTTTGATCGACAACGAAAATAATTTAGATTGTTGCCTATAGGGATAGATTGATTAATTAAAATAAAAGTTACATATCCATTTATCCATATTTTATACAGCACATTTCATTTTTTTATTGCTATACTATTGCATCGTTGCATTATTACACTATTACGAGTCAATCTCTTTACATTAATCATTAATTCTTGCTTTCTAACTTGCTTTCTAAATTGTAAGCAACTATAATTTTTCTTCTGATGAACACAAAATAATTGGGTAATAGGCAGTTAATAACTTTGTAGAAACAAATCAGTTCTATTACGACAATCACTTATTTCTAATACTGTGACTACACGTTGTCTGAGAGCTATCAGTGCTTTTTGAATAATTGACTACGAAAGTAACTATTCTTTCTGAAAGATTTTGTTTTCATGCTCTCTATAGTTACAATAGAATAAATGTTAAAGAATTATTTTAAAATTTGTTTATTAGACGACTATTAGGTATATAATTAAAAATTGGAACATTCAAAAGGAAACAAATAAGAGAATATAACAGCTGTTCCATCTTATTAAAAATCATTATAAATTTCTACAATTATACCAACACGATGTTAATAATTTTAAAGAAAAATATCCTAAATTGAAGGCTTGGTTTCTGGTGTTAATTTCAAAAGAATCACCAGGTTTGGTCATCCTTGTGACGTTTCTGTCGATCTTTATCTTAACATGAGCGTTTAAAATTCATCTTTACAAGGGAACAGCACAGTACAGCTGTGATTTATGATGGCAAGTGTCAGTTTCAATTTACTTATCTAGCCGGCTGCGTTCACGGTGTTTAATCTCATCGTGGTCAGAAAACGAGCGCGAAAGAGAAAGGGAAAAACGCGAGACTTTTTCGCGAGTACGTCCGCCTTTTACATCCCGCGTGATCCCTTTACTTTCTGTTTGCCAGCCGCGTTTCCTTTTTCCCATGCTCCTCCTTCTATCTTTATCAACTTTTTCGCTGGCTTCTCTACACGCTTCTTTCTTTTTTCTTTTTTTTTAATGTTTTCATAAACGTGGTTTACCGATTTGCTGGATCTTCCGCGTTTCTTTTCACCTGTTCCTTTCTTCTCTGTCTTTCTTATCTTTGATATTTTCGAGAAACATAAAAGCAAAACACTTCGTTGAAATTCATGCGATACGTTCGATTTAAGTTCCCGTATCGATACTTTTTCGATGTTCCTATATAATTATCCGAGAATTGTCGAATGTTTGCACTCGTTTGAAATTGTTCAGTTCGTCGAAGTGTAATTTTGGATTTACATTTCTGTGTTAATTTCGAATTATCGAAAGAGAATGTTTAATTGTATTATTTTAATTAACCTCTGTTTGATTATTTATCGAGAAATTCTGCAACTAATGGCAATAAACGTCGACATTGTTCAGTACTTTCATTCGAGCTATGAATTATCTTCAGCTGTTTATCTTAGCAAACGGGTCAGTGTTGATTAATTTTCAACATTCTAAAAAGAAAAACGAAATCCACGAAAATATAGAAATCTTAAATTTTCAACGACACGAATCGATTTATTGCTTTTCTAACTGCTTTTTCGTTTTCTTCGTTTTTATACTTTTTGTTCTAGTGGTTTTTTACGAAATTGTATTTAGAATATTGTATTTCACCGTTAACACTTTCTTCTTGCATTTCCATCTCTTTATTGGTTAATTTATTTGCATATTTTTGCGATTTCTATACCATCGGAAACCATTTCTTCGGGATAACTAACTTCATATCAATTTCTGCGTGTATTTTCGTCTCTTTATTAATTAATTTACTTCCATGCTTTTCCGATTTCACCTCGCTTTTCATCGTATTATCAAAAACCAATCTTTCACAACAACCAGCTGAATTATGAATTTTTCATCAGCCGTTCTCCACGAAATAACCGGGATTTTGCTCATTTTTCGCTTCCGCGGAATGAGCTCGATTTAATTACACTTTTTTGAGACAAATTTCACCGGACGAATATCAGTTTTTGCGCCTGACTTTTATCCACGGATAATTACCGTACTTATCCCAAGTAAACGACGAATTTGACTTTTCCTAGTCATCTAGTTTTTTGCAATAATCTATCACTCTCTATAAGAACATCCTTAAAAAATATAACATCGACACAACGTAAAGCTTCCTTCCTTCCTCCAAAAAGTGTTAATATCAAATAAAATAACTACTTAAAATGTTAGATCACTGTTTTCTGACTTAAGAAAAAAAAAATACCATCCTTGAAGAGATTAAAAGTACTATTCCTTTGTATTTATATTCACAAAAAAGAGACACTGTATTAAAATCCTATTGTATCATTAACCTATTTCTTCCCAACGTTGCGTATACACAAGATTTAATCCTATTAGTTAAAGTTGTATTAAAAAGTTGTACCTACGCGAGAAATATCGAGCCAAGTGTATGCAGTTTCATTCCTGATACTGATACGGATACTATGCTATACTATTAATAACAATTGTATAATACCGGACTGTGAAAGCCTTAAATTTCTGAAGTCTTTTGGTTCAATCTTAACTCTTAGCCAACCGCGTATTTTTCACAAACGACGCGAAGTAGTAATCTTCTTCGCTCGAAAGACTCAAAGAGTCCTAACATTTCCAATTAAGATGTTTTCTTTCGCCACCCGTTAAAATTTTGTACAAGTTTATATTTCTTTTTTTTAAATTGTTCATGCAGTAACTTCTTTAAAAAGAGGGGGAGACATATTCAATCGGTTATTTGAAAACGATGAGATCTCCCCATGCGGTTGGTAATGTGTTGAGGAAGTTATTTTATTTTAAAAGGGTGATAAAATACTTTTGTAACAGACTGTATAAATCTGTATAATCAGAGGGATATATCCAACGATACAATGTCGCCTCAGGCAATTATCATATTTTATGATACGGGTTGTACATTCTGTAATAGTTTTAGTAGTTTCGTGGCTCGATGTTGGCAAGTTTTCGCGAATCGTTCCGCTGTCGGTTGTCACGTGGATTTGCATAAAGTTGCCCGGTGCGTCGGTAATCGTTTACACTTTCACGCTCGCGGCTCATTCGTGTGTGCACTTTGATGATAGTCTTCAATCGGTCGTGTGTTTCGGCGTTGTTTCGCGTGATATGTACACGATACGCCCACCATGAGTTGTATTACTCTGTTTGCAGACGAGACACGTGTTGTCCCCTGTGGGCGATTCGGTAACTTGTGCTCCGTCTGTGATATGTGCCTAATTAACGAAACGTTAGCTCGTGCAATTTCTTATTTGTGTTTAGTGTGTAAGTTTGATCAGATATCAAAATGATAATTTGTCTCTTTCTCATTTATTTACTTGACGTACGTTGTTATGTATTATGTCACTTTTCAAAATCATTTTACGATGATTAACTCTTTCATTACATTTTAGAGATTTATTTGCACTCTTGCATTACCGCTCTTTCACCTTAATTCAACCCTTAATTTTATCCTTTGTGCACTTCCATTTTAATTACCGAAAGAAATTTAACGTTTTTCAATTGTTGAAAAGAATTTGGCAAATTTTGTGACTGAGAATTGGATATTTACTTACGCACGTAAAATCTGTCGTAGTGAAAGTGCTAAATCAAATTAAAATGAACTCTGATTATCAGTGCAAAAAATTAATAAATTATTTTTATTTATGTTTATTTTCGAACATACGTCTGTTTAAATGTCGATCACTGCTTTCTGCGAGTTTGCCCCATTCTTCAGTTAACATTTTGATTCCGTAATCGATGTTGCAACAGAATATGTGCCGGTGATTATGAAAGTATGCTAAATCATATATTCTTCGTTTCGAAATATTGAAATTTTTGCGTTTGGGTTGATTGAAAAATATCCTATACGGATTTGATCTTATAGCATGCAATTTACCTGCAGTTATAAAATTTTACGAAAATTTTATCCAGAAATATGTTTTCAAAAATCTCAAATGACTTAGACAACTTTCAAAATTAATGGTGCATTTGAAAAATGATTTGTAACAAGAAATTTTAATTTTAAAAGCATATTGAAGCCGTACATAATTGTTTCTTGTTCATAATTGCAATAGTGTTCAATTATTTTCGAAATCTTAATGTTTCTTTTATAAAGAAAGATTCAATTTTCATTGTATTAAGAGCTTTGAAATATTTTTGATAAATCAGTAGGATTTATGGCAATAAATCCATCATGTCGGTATATTTCCTTTCTGTGACTAGCTTGATTCAGGAATATAATGGAAATAATTGTGTAGTATCGTATATTTTTGGTCATCCGTTCTTATTCAAAAGATCTTATTTGTGGAATGTTGCATTACCATGCAAAAATATCTCGTACAATATCTTATATGGTATATTTTTCAAGAATCCTGTCCACCATATTTTAAACCGAGAGACAGATTTTCCGTTATTATTTCTGTTTCTTGTTTATGACGTATCCCCCAATTCTTTTGTCGAAAAAATATCTTCCCGTCTTCATTCTTTCTACAATAAATTTATTCTTTTTGCAGAATTATGCTATTAATTTATAATAATCGAAATTAACATTATAGCAATCAAAATTGCATGCTTTTCTAAGTATTATTACGTAAAATTATTAAATAATATCCATTAAATTAATATAAATTTTTAATTATTTTAACTTAATCAGATTTATTTGCTTGAATCACTGTCTGGTGACATAATAGAATATTAATTATGCACTTTTTCGCAAATGATACATTTATCAGGAAACAAGTGACTTATACCGTAATTAAAATAAATGAAATCTGAATTTCGTTCAATCACACATAATGATCGATTTCATCATCAATTCAGTTCATAATTAAATTCTTCCATGATAATTCTTCCAAGAAATTCTTCGATAATATAATAAAATTAATCGATATATTATAACGTAACTGAAAAGTTTCTTTTTTTTCTTCTTTTTCTTTTTAGAATTTTGACTGAACCATTTTTATAATCACCAGCACACATGTTTCATAATAACTCCTCTATATTGTAGCACTTTCACTTTTACACAATTGAAGAGGAAAGCTGAAGGTTACATTTATATTCTCCGAGGAAATGGAAACTTTTCATTTAGCAGTTGCTAACAAAAAAAAAAAAAATTCCCAAACTTCAGAATACAAATTCCTCAGAATAGTCTAGGAGTTTTTAACTTGTACCACATTCTACAAACTCTTCCTACACAAAAGAATTTACCAAAATTTACTCATCAAGTAATTCATTGAATCATTCCTCAAGTTTGAAATCTCTGTATTTTCTCTTTCGAAAATCCTAACATTCAATTTTCGTGACAATGTACCACAATGCTGAGGTTCTCGCGTAACATGCCTGCACACGCTATAATTCACGCTAATTATTCTCGGGTCTGAAAAAGGAACGAAAAAAAAAAAAGTAAAAATGAAAAAGAAAAAATGGAAGAAGGCTGGTAGTATTTCAGCCATGAAAAAGTTCGCGCGGGAACGGGTGACAGAGCATGGCGCGTTTGCGTTTTTCGCGGATATGTTGCAAACAAAGGAGTTGTCGCTGAGAAATACGAAAAGCAAGGTGGTTACGAGTCCACCGAGAGAAAACGAGATTAAACGTATAATCCGCACGTGTGCCCTCCTTCTTCATTACCGCCTAAGGGTTAATTAAAATCTCGCGGTGCATTTCATTAAAATGTCAAATAACAATCCTCATATTCGCACTAACTGTGTAGCAAATTTCTACGCGTCAAACAAGAACCTCCTTACAACAGGAAGGACACTTTCGTCGATGTTTGTGTACGAATTTGGCAGTTACGATATAAACGTAACTTTTTACCTGTTTTATTTTCCTTTTCTTTTCAGATCTAAAAGCTGTGTGC
This sequence comes from Anthophora plumipes, assembly GCA_951804975.1. Classification (NCBI taxonomy): domain Eukaryota; kingdom Metazoa; phylum Arthropoda; class Insecta; order Hymenoptera; family Apidae; genus Anthophora; species Anthophora plumipes. Next base: position 11,924,298 of record OX638120.1, read on the forward strand.
ACTTTTTACTGGATTTGTTTTAACACCGAGCAATTAACGACGTACACTAGCGTACAAAATTATCAGGATATTTACGAAATACACAGGAATACCCGTAGCTGATGGTACAAGTGAACAGGAATCGATTCTAAGTGAAAAATTTAATTGAAAATGTGGAATAAAATTTTTTCATTTAAAGCTTCGATTTTGAAAAAGAACAGTTTGAAACTTTGTCAAGTACGCGTGTACTTGATCAAGTTTTGAATGAAGTAAAACACTTTTCAAATGAAAGTTATCAGTGCTAGATCGACCTCGATGACAGAATGTCTTAGACGGGATCATCAAAAATGTATTGAAAACAAAGCGTCAAATGAAAAAATTCTATTTTACATTTTCCATTCAGTTCTTCACGTAGAATCAACTTCCGCTCGCTTGTACTTGCAATTACGAGACACCGTGTATACCAGCAACGCATAAATGTTACTTAAAGCTTTAAGATAGTAACTCAAAGGATATAGCTGAGTAAGCATGATAAAAGTGCCGCCAAGCATCAATCGAACCACCATTCAAAGCAAATACTTTCTGCTAAGTTTCAACCCCACATTTCGATTATTTAGGTAGATATAGGGTGAAATATAATTTACAGTTTGAGCTCCATTTCTTTTGTGTTATTGAATAAGAAATACTGAAAAAAATCACAGATTTATTTACTCTATTGATTCAAATAATATACATTTTTTGAGAATTTTCTGCTATAAAACTGAATTTTTAATAATTAAAAGAGTTTGTGAATATTTGTTTTACGTTGAAATAATAAAATGACCAAGCTACACTTTTTACAGTTAAAGTGTCTCATTATGGTTATTATTATATCATTTTTTCAGATTTTTGGAAATTTGGGTACATAGTGAACAAAATTAAGAATTGACATTTTCTACTTTTTCGCGTGCAAAGGGGTGTTAGAAGTCATTGATATTAATTTGAAAATATCTCATTTTAAATAATCTTTCTATTAGTGCTCTCATTGTTTTTATGGTGATTTCTTTCCACGTTTCTTCTAAATACTTCCACACATCTGTCTGAGATTTTGATCACACAGTACGCACTTTTCTATCGAATTTATCACAGCTTTTCCATTAGATTTAGGTCTGGACTCTATAAAATAGATATAACTTTAAATAATCTATATACTATTTCACAGTCTGCTTAAGATCACTGTCTTGCATAAGAGGAAAATTTTCTCCTATTAGTTTGCTACCTGAAGGCTAGAAAACTTTTTTATTTCATTATATTGTCTAATTAGCTATGATGTTTAACATTTTTTAGCTGACGATACTCATTTTATTTTAATTATTTTAAATATTTGAGACGCTCCGATCATTTATGGTCACCATGGCGCTGTCGAGAAAACAATCTCCGGTCACACGTGATGAACGTGTTGCTTTGGATATTTTAAATATAGAAATTATCAGAAATTTCCTCAGATATTAGTGTCTAGTAATTTCTCTTCTAGTCATCCATATCGAAATATTTGTGACGGTATTCTCCAACCGCCAGAAAAATGGTAAAAGATCATAAATAATAATAAGAATTATTTTGACGATCGACCTGTTTTCATTACTTTTTGAACAAAACTTCGATTCTACTAAAAAGTCGGAAAGAATGTATTTTTACAAGCTAATATTTTGTGACTGAATTTCTTTTGCTAATTTCTACAATAGCAACGAGTATTGCGAAACATCATTTGCAAGTTAATGAAACGAACCAATCGATATTCATAATGCTGATTCGAGCTACTTCCCTGTCGCTGAGTCACTTGCAAAGTACCTTATCTAAATAGTGCATCGTACGTCCGTGGATGGTGTACGGTTCCCGGAAGGGTGATGTTTCTTCTCACATAAAACATCATTACCGTGGCCAGGAAAATTCTCTGGCCCATTCAGAATCAGTTAGCATTGGCAGCCGCGTTATTCTTTCGCTGGTGATCATATATCTCGAACCGATTTGCAACTTGGGCAGAGGAGAATGCAGTCGACCGTGGTTCTCACGGTTGAAGACGTATCTGGTACCAGCATATTTGAACGTAGTTCATTCATGCTTCGTTTGACACAAGAGCTCGAAATATTGTACTTCTTAATAGAGTGAAACTGAGCTGAATTTGAAGATCTATTATGTGCACTGCTCGTGAAAAGAAAAAGCAATTGCGACACTTTAAGAACGAAATTAGGCAAACTTGAAATTTACATATTTTTTTTGGACATTGAAAGGAAAGGATGATTCAATTTTTGTTGAAAAATTACGTATAGTTAGCGAAATATAATTAATAATGTATTCTTTCGATGTAGATTTGTTAAATTAATATAGATTCGTGCAACTCCAATTTATAGATGCTGCAATTGTTTTTTTATAGACAATGTGTTAGTGGAATAATACGAACTAAGCTTTGTTTTAAAGATACAATAAGTAGACAGTAACGAGAGGAATTGACTATAATTAATTTACTGCTCGAGTAATTTTTCTTGAAATTATTGACTCTAGAAGTAGTATTATAAATGAAATCGACGGAGTGCAGAAACTTTTAAGTAGAGAACCCCTATATTTAGTCAGACGTGCGTTGAGCTTAAATCTCTGGCTTTAAGTCTTGTAATAAACAAGTAAATAGTAATTACATTCTAAAGTTTAGTTTCAGCTATTTATTAGGTGTTTGCAAAAGTTTCCATAGTGTTTTTTTAAATCTAGTCTCACTTTTTTCTGGACCAATTGCTTTTTAAAAATGACAGTGCTGATAATCTTGATCTCAATCTGTTAACATAAGATAGAAGAACGTTATAGAAAGTGAGGGAAAATATTGCACCAATTCTGTGTGTCAAATAAGTGAATTTTGTTAAAAAAAGGAAAACAACGGAAACTTTTGCAAATACCTAATATTTTCAGAAAAAAACTTTACTGATATTCGAATATAGTTATTAGTTCAAATAGGGAACTTAAGTCTAAGTTTTTGTAGGGAAACTATACTCTGTGGCAATTTGCAATGATTTGAGTTAAAAGTTGATTTAACAATTTGAATTGAAAAGGTGAAATCTACGTCCAGTGTAGTTTGTTACTGTGAGACAACTTACAATAATTTGAATTGAACTTAACTTGGCAATTTAAGTTGACAATTTGAAACCTTAGACTAGTGTAATTGGTTACAGTCAAGCTATACCTTGTGATAACTTGAAATGATTTGAATCGAAATTGACTTAATAATTTAAATTGACAATTCGAAACTTAAATCTAATGTAATTCGTTATAGAAAAACTACACTGTATGTAAGTTTACAATGGTTTGAATTCAAATTGTCTTAACAATTTGAAACCTAAGACTGGTAAATTTACTGCAGATAAACTATACTCTGTAACCATTTACAATGATTCGAATTGAAATTAACTTAACAATTTAAAACGTAAGTTTAGTGTAATTTCTTTCTGGTAATTTATACACTATGGCAATTCGAAATAATTCGAATTGATTTGAATGCAGGTATAAAAAAACATGGAAGGTTTTCCGGAAGTGAAGCTCATTTAGATTGCAAGTACAGGCGAGTAGAAGAAAATACAAAATTTTATCAAGCCTTTTATAAACTGAACTGTTTTATCGCGACAATTAACAACGTAGCTAGAATTAGCTTAGAATCTCTTCACTGATATTTCGAATTATTCCTTTAGCTGCGATTATAAAACGCGAACGAATTGTAAGATCACAGTTGTTGGTGCAGATATTGTGGTTACGCGTGCGTCGACCAGTAATTTCACTCTGGAAAATGCCATTCGTCCAGCAACAAACCCTTCATCGCTGTGGTTCGTTAAAACTTTGCCATATACTCCCATCCCCTGTTTAGCCATTCGTTTTGCAGTTATCGCGGTCGTAGCAGCAAATTTTTTTTTTAGCTAGTACTACACCGTAATTGACTTTCCCTGTACTTTCTTTCCATCCTGTTTAGAATTCACGATTTCCCTCCGAAATGATTCTCTAAATAGTCTTGAAACAATCGCGTAAAGTTGAAAATCAATTTATATTTGAACGGATTCGAAAGATCTCAATTGTATAAAATCGTGAATTGCAATTTTTACATTGAAAATAAAAGAATTGAAATTACTTTACGGAGAACAATCATATTTCAATGCTACAATTTTTTCATTTATAACATAAGATTCTAGAATAATAAGAAAAATACGACAGATAAAATAGTAAGTAGATGAGATCAATGAATGGGCAGACATTGACACAGTTTTATCAGATTTCACACTAAAATCGAATATTTTCATTCGTAATTTCGTTATAATTAGTCTGTACTTATGAGAACATGTTGTTCGTATACTAGTAACACTTATAGTACCATAAACCCCATGAACCAACTCTCAATGTTAGCAATTAACAACGTAACGAGTTTGTAACTCTCTGTAAACCTAACCTTCCACAACTTTGTGCTTTCACTGAAATTTGGAGTATCGTTCGTCCTCAATTACCTACCAAACTTTTTCGCAGATCACTGAAACCCTCGCAAATAACGAAACAAACTTACCATGCTCCTCTGTAACTTTGAAACTACGACAGCTCACCAAAAAAAAAACGAAAAAGAAAAAGTTTGTATTATTTTTATGAACTTTCAATTATAAACTTACAAGAGGAACATCTTACATTTTAAGTATGAGCCCAAAATTCAGTTACAGAGTGTATTAGGAACGAGTTCGCCGCTTTTTCCAACAAAATTCGATATTTATTTCGAAAAATAATTGAAACTTCACTTTTTTCAATGACGCTTCTCCATTTTTCGGACAATGTACGGACTACTTTGCAGTAGAAACTGATTGCAAGGTGATACTGTAATGATCTTAACAGATTTCTTATTATAACTTTTTTAATTTGAATTATATGTGACTGACACATACCGATTTTGACGAAACTTTGCATAAATTCCTGCATTTCTGCAATTACCTGCATCAGACAACTTTTGAAAATACTGAAAATGACAGTTTCAGGGCTGCTTGGTCATTGTTTTTCGTATAGTGATCGGTTATTTACGACTCGCGGTGATTTGGTTAACCTACAAATGGTAAAATGGTTTTTAAAATCGTGTTTGGTAAAGTGGGGTCGAATTGGACCTGAGGTTCTTGTTTTATTATTTTCAAACGGCTAAAAAAAGTTGTCACTTTGAACTTGTATTTTGGTTTATTTATATAACAAATAATAATAATAATAGAAATAAGGAATAATGAAAAATATTTTAATACGATAATAATAAAATCACAGTTCTGCATTATCTGAGTCTACATCGTAACAGAAATGGTTTAGTACTCTTTTGTGCTCACCATGCAAGTATGTACTACTTTTGTACAAAATTCGTTACTAAGGCGTCAGTGAAAGATAAGAACTACTGTATCGAATTGTACCTAACTTCTGATATCTTAATGTCTTGGTTGCTGTGGCACGCCAAATAATTTTAATTCATCGATAATTAGGCTCTAGTACTTGATATTGACTATATTTGCAGCTGAAGTTTTGGAAAATTTAGAAAACAAATGTTTACCAGTCTAAGTATCATTATTTTTACCGAATTCGAAATTCCTGTCTTCATTAGTGTTTTCCTTCGTTTTATTGATTACGTCTTCTGCATCGAAAATATCGACATTATTATCATTAAGCTATCATCACTCATCTCGGAGGAGATTTCTTCAAGTTTATCATCAAAATCGCTACCAAACTCTGCTTGTTGACGTTATAGTTCTACTAAACCCTCTTGATGATTGCAGAAAAATATTTTAGACTCTATTACGTAATCAATTGAAAAACTAAAAAAACTAGAAAAATTTAGAAAATTTTAAGTTTTAAATTTTAAATTAAATTTTTAATTTTTCTAATTTAAATACTAAAATAAAAATAACAGTGAATAAATAATCTGTAAAATTATTGATTAGTAAGTATCTAACTACGTCTTATTTGCACCTAAAACGTAAATAAACACAGTTAGGTTATATCATGTGCGTCTATGATGTCAAAATTATAAAAGAATGACTATTAGAAAGGAATCTTGAAGTCTTGAGTTTTTGAGAGAAATGGATTAGGAACAGTACAGAAAGAAACATAGCTTGGGTCAGATTTGACCCAGACCTAACGGTTAAAGGGTTAATAAAAAAATTCACAAATAAATTTCAAGGACTTTATAGCTCGCTAAGATCGTAACGCGACAAGTACTAATAACTGTCGTAATGAAAGAGTTAATAAAACTAGCAATCTTGGATTGTGAATGAAAAAGAACAGAATTTGATGATTCACAAAGAAAGTTCATTCCTCTAATTTTCTGTTAGCATTACTGTTCCTATTTCGATCGCGTGATAAACTCAGAAAGCAAATGCGGCAAAGTAAGCTCTTCGTAATAACGAAGTGCTAAAGAGACATTCTCTAAAACGTCCTCAACTTTCCTATCCAATCACAAAACGAAGCGAGAACTTCTTTGGTATCACTGGAGGTCACATCGCGATCAGGAAATTTCCCTCGAAAGGTGGATAGTCTCTTCTCCTTATTTTTTTTTCTTTTTTCGGTAACATCGCTCGAATTCGAAGTTTCCCAGTGAGGATCGTCGAAAAAGCAGGGACCAAACGGAAATGGAAAAGTTCCGCGGACTGCAGTCGTCCCGGTTCGTGCCGCTTCTGGTATCTCGTGTTTATTCGAAAAGTTTCTGAACTTTATGCAAATGCAACCTGCGACGACGAGAAGGAGGACTGCCACGAGGACTGGTAGCGTGCTTCGTTACCGGGAATCGAGTCGAGTATTCCTTACTATCTTCCTCTTTCTCTCTTCCTCTGTCTCCCTTTATCTTTCTCTCGCTTTCTCTCCTTCTTTCGAGGGTACACTTGCAATCTCCATTGTTTCGTGAAGGAAACAGAGGCCAGGAACGTGCTGGAACTTCTTCGGCATACTTTCCACCCGGATTAATTAATTGCCTCTTCCGTTTTACCCGCTCTATAGTCGCTTTCAAGGGCTCTCTTAAGCTACTCGACGGTGGTATGGGCGAAGGGGAAAGGGATGTGAATCGTGGATCACGTCGAAAAAACGAATCTGCTTGGACTGAGTTCACTTCCTTTTTTCTCTCTCTCTCTCTCTCTCTACCTTCTTTTCTCTTACTTTTTTATTTTTCCCGATTTTCTTTTTCTTCGGTGGAAACAGAGATCGCGTTTTACTATTCGCGTGTAAAATAACGTCTTACGAGCTAGTCGCGTGATTAATGCGGCGTTTTCCTGGTCGATGGAAAAGTTTAATTGAACCGATTGCTCGAACGTATCGCGGAACTTCGATTTCGACCATTAATGATCGAGCTAATTAAGTGGAAAATTGAATCGCGTTGCGTCCTAGAATAATCACGCGGTTTATGAATTCTTCATCAACCGGGTGAATTTGTTTTCCACGGTTTCCTGGGAGATTTTCGAACAATTCTTTTGGAATAGTGTCGAGCCTTCATTTCGATGGAATTAGGATATTGATGTCGCCAATTTGCAACAGTGCTCGTCACCATTTCGTCCGGGAATTCGTGTAATTTATTTCGCTTATACTACTTTCTTGTTTTTTAAATATAGAGTGATTTGTCAATACGTAGAAGAAATTATCTACACATTTTGTCTGAAAGATGCATAGACTTTCGCATTTACACATTCATCCATAAGTCATGGGGCACGTAAAGCACGAGTTTAAGCTTTACATTCAAATTAACACTGTTAAACACCTGTGTTATTAAATCAAACGATAATTTACAGATTACTTGCACCGAATATAGCTTCTTAATGTTAAAATGAAAAAAACTACCTTAGCGAAAGGCTTGAATGGTCGCATATATGCGTTTATAGCAGTCAAGGGGTTAAATAATCTTTGTCGATTTTTGTTAAATTTTCAACGGTGGTTAAGAATGATATTAAACTGATACTAATGAAAATACCAAGTTCTAAAGATATTTATACCTTTGAACAACATTCTGAATATCGAATCAGAACCGTGGCACATAACTGCTTACATATGTGTCTAAAATAATAAAAGGAAAATCGAATGAAATCCTGCGAAGGTGGAACGAAATCTTCTTCAAATACAGTAGATTCTTGGTAACTCGAATTTCAAAGGGAAAGTTTAAATTTTCGAATTATCGAAGAGTGTCTGAATATTAATGAGAGTGACCGTATACATATATTCTAAGTGCTTTAAATATAATTTTTGTTAAGTATATTTCGTTAAGTTTGTTATATTCTTTATAACCCAACACATTTTTGTTGTAATTCTTTTCACTTTCCAATTCTGTGTACCAACTTCACACTTTCGCCACTTTGAGTGACTGTAATTTTCCAAATCCTTGCCGAAATTATAATTAATCGAATGAAATTCGCGTTAGCTTGTTCAATTCGTTATTATTAAAACAATTTTATGAAATATAACATGTAATCAATGACATAGTAAATTTTTCAGATGGAACTTCTACTTTATTAATTATACAGCACGTTTCATTTCGATAATTAATTACTGGAATAACTGTGAAGACTAGGTTTAAAGTCTTCTGAAAAGACGTAAAGAAGCTTTCATTTCTATTATATCAGATATTTAGAGATACTTTATGATTTTAGAAAAATTTTGCCGTATAAAGGCAGAAGAGAGAGAGAAACTATCCGCCACCTAAGTAGAATGTTAGAACCTCCATTTCGAAATCGAATTTTCTTTTGAAAGTCATCTATCTTTGTAGTGATCGTGACCAGACCATACTTTCATTTTAGAGATCGACGATGTCCTCGATATTCAGACTTTTTCGTTATTAATACATTTTACTACAATCTAAATTAAAATAGTTACTCATACAATATATTATTATTAGAAACGTATCTTTTAGCTTTTTGTTCCCATTGTATGACTACATTGTAATTTTCGTAGTTTGTAATATTTTCTGTATAGCCTTTTCACAAAATATCCGAAATAAATGTTAACTAAATGCAGAGGAGAGTAGCCAAGTATGGAATACTATTTTCCTTTCTGAATGTTATTTAAGAAAAGAAAAATCAATCGTAATATGTAAAAAATTTTGATGTGTATTTAGCCACATACAACGAAAGATCAAATTATTAAGGACTGAAATGAATGATTTAAATATTTGATATTTTCAGTGGTATTATGATTTCAGTAATAGTAAAATACTGAGTTTGTAAACTGCGGATTTTTATGTGTATTTATATTTTTTAGAATATAGCAAGAAAAACTAGAACTTCAGTGGAAAATTATTTCACCTGCTAAGTATTATAGAAATCACTATCATTTGAATACTTTTCATATTACGTGCATTCTCTGCAATTTTCCACCTTTAGCAACAATAAACAATTTTTTGAAAATTCCCCAAATAAGAAAAATAATATATTTTCAATAGTTTCTAATTTACAGGCTCGATCTTTAGTCTTTCTGGAATTAAAACATTTCTCAAATGTCAAAAAGCTTCTTTCAAATTACCCAAATTACCAACAAATATTTTCTATAATTATTGAATGATTTCCAAATGAAAGGATCCAACATAGTATATCGTTAAAACGAAAGAAAATAATTTTACTAATATCAATACTTCAAATATCAACGAAAGAAACACAGAACACTCCTCTTAGTATTACATCTGCGGCTGGTTCATTTTTCCAACGTTAATTATCAATCACTGTTCCATTTTTCTGCTTTCCTTCTTTTCTTTTTTTTTGTTTTGTTGACGTTAATTTATTACCTTTGAAACACTTGTTGCTGGCAGTTCAACGTAACATACAAATTTCGAGACTTCTCGAAATAATAACCTCGCATTGCCACTTAATTTATATTGATCACCGCGGCGAAATAAATTGTTAAATATTAAAATTGGAAATGTTCACTCTGCAACCTCATCCTGATCCTTAATTAGCGGACAAGCATTTTTATATATTTTTTATATTCGCGAGAATAAATTCGCCAGAGGTCGCATTCGTACGGCGTCCTTTTTGTTTCATTCCATAAATAGCAACCGAGAGGCTGCCTGGCATATGGAATGGCAAACTACTGCGAAAAGTGCAGTCTGTAGAATGGCACAATGTAACCAGCGAGGTGTAACTGCTAGTGAAACGAATATTGCTTGTTCAGGCTGTTTCGTTTCCATCATTTTTACTTCCTCCGCCTCAGATCCGCACTATTATCCTTCGGGATTAAAAAAATAGGGGGAAAAAAGGGAAGAAAGGTCCTTTGCTTCGGGCCAACGTAAGTCATTGTAATCGGACAATGAATAAAAAACTTGGAAAAAGGTAGAAAAAACTTGATATCCTGTGGGAATTGCTATTGCGAAAGATTGAACGTGATTCGTTCGAAATTTTAATTACTAAACCTTCTTGTTAATTTTCTTTCTTTCTTTCTTCTTTTTCTCTGTTTCTTTTTTCTTCACCCGATAACGAACGAGTTTCAATAACGAACCACGCCTGTATTAATTAATCACATTCGTTAATCTGTTAACTGGGTCATTTTCAATTAGACACGGTTATTATGCGCGCGATTAAAATCAACGAAAAATGAAGTTGATTCGTTTTCTCGGCAACATACGCGAATTTGACGTAATATATTTTCGATATGAGAATAACGATACGATTGGAGTGAATAAATTCGACCAGTAAAGATCATTAAAATAAATGGATATCAAACATTGAAATATTTGTGGATATCAAATTAAGTTTCGCTAAGTAAACGAAGTGGGAAAAAAAAGGAAATACAGTTGCTTATGAAAATATTTGAACACCATTTAAAACTAAATAACTTTTTTAAACTTGGACCAAATGACTTGAGCTTTTGTTTTTGAGAAATTAAAAGGACTACTTTACCAGAGAATGTGTCCTCGTAATTTTTAAGTTTGTAAGTTTCGTTGTAAAATTTTCTCGTTTATTAATTTTCCTTCATCGCTAGAACAATATAGAAAGATTAGAATTCTGTCGTCTATTCTTATCATAGATACGATCGTACTGTCTTTCGATATTTTATGGTATCGATGGGGCTTGGGAACGTTGCTCCGGAAATATTCTGTTTGCTCTCACGGATGCATGCGCATAGAACACGGAATCGGTTATTCTCAGAGTTTTTCCTTGCCTACTAAGCCGCATAAACCCGATGAGACTTTTGTTTGCACGACATCGTCCGTGTATCGATGTCGAGAACGACGTTCCAACATGCGCTACGACTTGCCTGCAGAAGCGAAAGCAGCTTGTCACTGGTTACGTTCTTCTCTTTTTTTCTTCTCCGTAATTTTCCGATAAAAAATTCCACGCAAACGTTTCTCATTGTTTTTTTTTTTACATAAATTATTATTTTCTCTTTTTTCTTTAAATTTTCAAGTCCTATGGACACATATACCAGCCATTTCACGTCAAATCGCACAGAATTGCAGGCATAGTTACTAATAGTCTTCAAACTAAGCTACGTAAAATTTTAGCTTTCTATATCGAATGGTTTCCTAGATATTTAACCCTTTGACTGCGGTGCATTTTCGCGTGGAATCATCAATATTATACAGTACGACATTCGCATGTTAGTCGCTGATATCGTTATACATTGACTTAGTCATTGACCGTAATGAGGAATAAATAAATATAGTAAATCACAAATTGAAATAAATAAACACTTAGCAAAGGAATAAATTTATAAGAGTCAATTCACGATACGATTATACGAGAATGTATGTACAAGAACATCAAATTGAACAGTATTAGTACAAACATGTGAACATCGAAACAATTGCCAATATTCAGCTATTTGCAGTTACTATGTTAGATGAAGCGATAAATTCTATATTAGATCGGTTTAGTAAAACAGTTAATGTGTTATATACAATAAATTTTAGAGTGCATATATATACATATATACTTTTCGTATATATTGATACAACAGTGAGAGTGCATATATACGCCTTTTGTAGTCAAAGGGTTAATTTTAAACTTTTGAAAAAATTAGGTGAAATCTCATCTGACATGTCTTCATTTCAACCTTGTTACTTCGACTTTGCTCAAAGTTAGTACTTCTAGATCTTAAGCTTTCTTTTAAATCTAAAGAAATACTCTTTCCGAATATGTATATAAAATTTGATTCATTGTTGACAAATATAACAATATTCGAATAAATAGATGCAATATACGAATAGAAGCAAGTCCAGTTCTAATCCCATATAAGCTGCTTTCCTATATGTCCTATCTTTAACAATTGCTGCCCTTTTTATATCATCCATAAACCATACCTTCCCTTCCCATATCTTTGGCATTTTAAATATTCTTTCGGACGCAACAACATCTAACGCCGCCGCTATATTTTTAACGGAACTACTAGCCCTTTCATTTATATCTAATTTCAAATTGTTAACCACGCTCCGGGCAAGAGAGAGGGGGAGAGAGAGAGAGAGAGAGAGAGAGAGAGAGAGAGAGGAGCAAGACGAACGCAGCAGAGCATGCACTCGAATTCGTCAAAAGTACACGCGCAACGCTCCAGTTGGCGGAACCAGTTCGCGAAGGCTGAGCTAGCTCCGAGCCTCTAAACTGCACTCCAAGTCGCCAAATATTCCACGACGTTCTTGCACTCAGCCGGCTTTGCCCTGCACTCGACTTCGGTCACTTTGCGGAACGGAAACTGCGCGCGAATTCCGCTACCTCCGCGTAAACTCTCGCTTCCTCTCGTCGCTCGACAGGAACCGAATTCACCTCGTTGAAACTATGTCGAGTCTCTTTTCTAGGTGCCCGTGCGCCGCGTTAAACTGGTATTATATCCAGTGTCTTCGTCGCGGCAACATGACGCGTCCCGTTTAAAGCGATATAAGTTCTTCTTCACTTTCGCGCTTTAATTCCATTCCCGGTACACTTCTGTTTTTTCGAGAAACGAACTCGAGGCAAGTGGATGTTTCGGTAATGCCTCTTGAGCCCCGAGTACTCGTCTACTTTCTGTGTCACCTTGGAGAAAGTATGGTTGTTTCATTAACTTAATTTAGCGATTATTGAAAAATTTCATTCATGAACACCATGAACACAATTGAAATGTTCTTACTTCAAGTAACTCTTCGTACATTCTTGTTAACATAAAGGAATTTAAATACTTTAGTGTCAACTATTAACAAACCGAATGATTTCTTTACTTTTAATATTTTAGCGCTGATTCGGTGAGATTCTCCTAATGAAAAAATTGGTTTAAATGCGATTTCGCATAGATCGTTCTTAAATAATGTCCTGAAATTCATTTGTAGTTACAGGAATTAATTTGTATCTCGTTTTACTGAAAATAGTATAGTTCTGTTCAAACTCACTTCGCATAATTACAATTTGCACAAAAACAAATCATGTTAAAATTAAAATAACTACAATTTTCACATTTTTTTACGTTATAATCCTCTGAATTGGGTAAATCGACTATTCCTATGTCGCTATTTACTTTAGTTAATTGTCTATAATTTCTTCTAATAAATGATTTAACTCTTAGTGTTGTACTTCAATATTTTACACACGTTTGCAATAGTTTTCTAACGAAGTTGATGAAATTCCATTAATAACTCGTTGTGTAACTACTTTCAGTTTTTTACAATGAGGAATTGTGTTGCGTGCGTACTTATAGATACATCCAGTATATGATTTTTTACAATTCGTAGAACTTTTATCGCAAGTCGAATATATTCAAAGTACACCAGTTTTTCTGGTAACAGAAGGTTTGAAAATGGACGAAAATAAGCTTGTATTATTATAAATTTATCTGATGAATCATCCATTTTTTAATAGGTTAAAATTCTACAAAAATTGAAATATTCACAAGTTGTAATATATGTATGTATATAAAAAATTACAAACAAAAATTTACAAAATAATAAAAATCACTGCAGGACAACAGAGACACGGTAAAAAAAAAATTTACTACTGTACCTGATAACACTGTTACCGTGATTTTAAACAAAATAGAAATAATTATTTTTATTTCGAACGATTTATGTTTTAAAAATAACAATAGACAGGTAACTATACAACATCAGGAGACTGAATATAATTCGTATCAACACTTTATAAAGTTCTGATTTCACAAGGATGGTGTGATAATTTATTTTATTTCATCAGTACATTTTAAATGCATAAATATGCACTATAATATCGAAACGAATAAACAATAAAACAATTTCCAAACTACTATCCACTTATTCAAACCAATCGTTATCAATTTATTGTTAAAATAAGAGATATCAAATTAGCAGTGTTATCCAATGGAAAATAGTACAAATAACAGAGGCGCTTGATGACGCTGCACACTAATTACGTCATCATGAACGTGTTAATGCATGCAAATAATAAACGAAAATCCTAAACACAAAAACAGCTTTTCTGTGTGATCATGTTATCAAACCGTTACTAAGAAATCCCAACATATTACATCCACATAACTCAACCAGTTTCCAGTTGCGTTCATACCAATTCTGACGCGGTATCGCTAACGTTTAAGCAGAATGCGCACAGATCAACCACGAGCGCATTCCGCTCACGTCCGCCGAAGCGGCGCGTGTATAAATCTGCGTCGAGACGGGAAGAAAAGGACGCGTCCGTGAGACACAACAAGCGGCGACATGAAGCGTTGCACCGTGCACCGGTATTCCGACACGACGGAGACGACGTTCTTCTCGTGTTCTTCCGGCCGGATGCACGCGCACGGGTCGCATTGTTGCGTCGACATGGGACGAGCAAGAAACACGAGAAAAGCGAAGAAAGCGAGCGTTTACGCGGACGAACGTAATGCTCACAGATGGCACGGCATAATTCCATGGGGCGACTGTTGTCAGGACATCTCGACGAGGACACGAGAACGTTCATCCTTGCCAGGACGAGGGCTGCTGCATCAATGCTGGAATGCATTACACGTTCTGGAAACCGTTAGGCAAGCTGTGAAGCGGGATTCTGCTTCGCGTGTGTTGGGAATAATTAAATTTTCGAACAGATTTACAATATGGTCGTTGTTAGTGCCAGGTATTTAGGCTTACAGCTGCAGTTGACATAAGACAGTACTGTTTTTGAGGAAATCAAATTTTCCACGGGATTATACATTTTCTAGTCTAGGGAGTGTAAGGAGGAAAGGGAGGGTCGGATAAGTCGATAAAATCACAATATGTTGGATGATCGTTTTAAAGGTGTGCGTGCTCTTACACTTTTTCGCTAGCGGTCAGTGCTGATCGTTCTTACTATCTCTACCTTTTCTATCCGCGTGCTGGTCTTCTCTCTTAAAGGGAAAATATCCCGTCTCCTCTCTTCGAATTGGAAAAACTCCCGATGTTGCTCGTTCTGCTGAACCTGGTTCTCGTTAAGCTAGAGGGGAGTGAGAGTGGTGTCCTTCGACAATCCCTACGCACTACCTGGCCATCGTCTTGCTCGATGTGGCCTTTGACCCCCCAAATGCTTGCACTGCCTACACTAGAAAGCTTGGTTTTGGCTGAAAGACGATACCAATTTACTCGTGAAAGAGTTTGTTCGAATATGCTTGTGATTGATCTTACCATCTTTCTAGTCTTGTTGCATTTGTACGTTTGTACCGACTAATTACCACTTCGAAGGACCATTAACGTATGTCGGAAGATTAAATGATTATGATTTCCGAATGTCTGTATTTTACAAGGTCTAAGTATCTACTGAGTGAATGGTTACAATGTTACTCCTTGTTGCATCGCAATACAAATGTTACGAACCTTCGGTCTGACGGATTATCGTTATAAAATTAGTCTTATTTGATCGTTAGATCGAGGTACCTATACTTCTCATAGAGATCGAGAGCGAAACTAGTTTATTACTAACGAGGGACATCACTCAAATGTTACACGCCGATTTAGATGAAACTTTTATATGTTGTAGAACTTGAAAAAATATTTGACACGTATTTTTTTGTATATGCGAATATCCACTCTAAAGAGGTGAAAACAGCTCTTAAATTTGGGGTTTAAAAAAGTTATTTTCATAAATATCTCGGAAACTATTAGCCGTAGGTAAGAAATTCGAAATGTACATTTTGCTGTTTTAGAAGGTCAATAATATGTCGTAAGCAAGTTTTTGAAAAATTAGTTTATTTAATAAATATGTTAGAAATTAACATTTTTTGCAAATTTTTTTTTATAAAATCTTGGACTATTTTTATCAAATTTCACACGTGTAAGCTACAGTTCTAAACAAAGAATACGAATAGATCGGAATTTTTAATTTCATTCGTGCAAAAGATATTGTTACACCCTTCGGGTGCACGACTGATCTCTGTACATAATATTATGGCAATTGTATTATATTACACGTTGTTTATGATCTCTTAGATGACAAAGGTTAATACAGTAGGTAAGCAAGCCTGAAGATCTTCCGGATCCCAAAAATGTAACGTAATTTATAGAACAGAATTTTCAGTTAATTGGATAAAAAAAATGAACATTGAATATTTTTATTTATCAACGATTATGCGAATTTGCTTTTATATATTTGTTTTTTATACTTTAAATATTAATTGGCTTGTTATTCAGGTTTTAATAATATTTTCTTGCGATAATTATTCAAGCATTTCTGCAGCAAAGTTTGTTATTTAGAAGGGTGCAAAGTAGATAAGAGGGTTACAGACTTCCGCTTATCCTCCACGTCGTCTCCGCTTGTAATCAGAATTACTTTGTACTCTTGATAGTGTTATCATTTTCATTTACCGAAAAGTATCGAGAGAAAGTATCAACTAATGAAATTGGAAGTCCGGGAAATTTGCAATAAAGGAAAGCAGCTTATCGATGAATATATATTGTACACTGTTAATTCGAAAATAATATGATCCTTGCGTTCGCCATTTTACTGTTATAAAAGTTTTAAGTGGTTTAACAGAATTAAAAAGAACTTAATTGAAAATCTTAATCAAAATAATAAAGACAAACAGCGAACTGGTTGAAATTGATGGAAAATTAAGAAGCATTAAACAATGCTAAAAAGAATTTAATAAAATATTAAATTATTCGCAGAAGAAGGTGGCTTTGTGATAAGAAACAGGTTGATAAAAATGAATCAAATAATTTGTCTGCTAAAATCTTAACTTTTCAATCAATCACGAGCAACATTTATACAACTGAAATCAATAAATTTCGAAAACTATTAGGTTAACTATATGAAGCATTTCAAATGTTTTTTAGTAATTGGATATGATACAAAATTTTGTAATATTTACAGTAATTGCTGTTTCACGATTTCATGGAAAACTTCAAGTATCACATAATTTATTTTACAAATTTTAAGTTACTTCAATGGAAAACTGTTTAAAAAAGATTCACTAGTTTTCTATAAACAATACTTCCAATTTCTACATTTTTCCGAACATTTACCATATAACTAATTTATTATAGATGACCAATTATTTCAACAGTATTCTCTGGAGTAACATCAGCCAGAAACCACTCATTTCGCCTCTCTGCTCATTAATTCTGTCGAAAATGAAAGCATGGCGTGTTTTCCACCTATCATCGAGAATTTGCGATTGTGAGCTAGTAGCAATTCGCACTGATACATCTAGCGTAAATTCGACGAATCCGATTTCGAGTCCGAATCGCTTTTGGGATCCAGTGTCTCGCGAGTAATCAAAATGGTCGATGTTCAGCGGACGATTCACAGTCCCGTTGCGGTTTTTATTCGATTTTTCCTGTTTTCTACTCGATCTACGCTCAACTCACACGCCTATTACATTCTTTCCGCAAAATAAAACTTTCATCGTTAACAACTTCGTGCTTTTATCACTAGACTGCGAATTTTTTATGCATGTTTAAGAAATTTAATAGTACAAAATTGCACAGATAAAAAATACATAAAATATCTAAATTGTAGTGTTTCTTATAATACCTGGCAGATGAAATACTTTTCCACCGAAGTTCCACTTTTCTTTACTATGTTCTCAAAAATATGAATTCGTATAACTGTATGGCTGAGTGGAGATGTGGAATCGTATTGTGATGGCTGACAATTAGTTGTTCGTACACTTTTCACACTACCTGCTATTGGTTACAAATTGAAAAAGATCGAAAATTTAGTCTAAGATAATTCGTTGTATGTTGTTCGTTGATCACACTCGGTTTTGTAGTAGAAAGTGTGTGATTTTGCTGATTTTTCACAAAAAAACAAGCACAGGTTGAACAAAGCTCAGTTCAAGATAAGTTTCTTCACCTCGGTTTGACGACCACACATGATTAACCGAGTTTTACAGCTGTAATTTGTCAAACTGAGGCTTGTTCACGTTGGCGTTTATGTCTTAGCAGCACTTGAAACGTTGCTCTTCAGATCCTTCAATTTTGCTTTCCCGACACTTCAAAGCCAAGAATCCAAACACCTAACGCTTCAAATCACACAGTCGCTGAACTCTTTCCTCAAAAACCGAAGAATTTATTCAACACGACATTCTACATTTCCGATTAATCTGAAACTGAGTCTAATTCAACAGAGAGTCGGAGGAACAGTGTCGAAGCAAAGCCACGGTTAGTTCGATCTCCAGACATCACATAGAACGTAAACCGACGTCGCTATCAACAGGCAATATTGCTGCCTTGCAGGAAGGCGTTAATTGCAGCGGGCCAATAAATGCACGAGGCCGCGTCCTTTGAGAGGCGGAATTGCATCCGCGAAGGCACGTTCTCTCCTTTGCCGGTCGGCGTTCACGCTACAGCGGCGTTAATTCAACGAAAATTCATTAGCGTCGACTCTTAGAGAAGGCTCGCATCGACGGCCCGTGAAATCGAGCTCAAATCGTGAAAATTCGATTATCCGCGTCGTGTCATCGTCACCGTGGTCGCAGAAAGCCGCACTTTCCACGGCTGTTCGCGAAACATGCGCTGCAGCTTTGCGAAAGTTTCCAAGTCAATCTCTCTCTTTCTCTCTTTCTTCCATTTCCTCTCTATTTCTCCTCTCCCTCCTTTCTCTCTCTCTCTCTCTCTCTCTCTCTCTCTCTCTCTCTCTCTCTCTCTTTCTGTGAGTATGTGTGTCTTTCGGCCGTTTGCCCGCCGCTAATTTCGCTCGTTGCTACACAATGTTTACCCAGCTCTGCTCTCGTTCGACACTACTTGCCTCTGATCGTCCCATTCAAGCGAAATTTTCGAGGCACACTGCGCTTAGGTTTTAACCCTTGCACGCCGGATGCAGGATCATTTTGACCTAGCTGCAGAAATCGCTGTATCGTTAGAAATTGTTGCGTCCTCGCAATGTGGACAAAGCCTCCGTCTGACGGATTATATTTGTGAAACACAAAATATTCGTTAGTCACAATTAGCCGTTGGATCGGGGTGAAACACATCTCGCAACTGTCATAAACTCACTTCTAAAGAATCTATAAATCTATAAAACATATTTTTTAAATTTTCATTGCAGGTTCAGATAAAAATATTGTAAAATTCGGTTTTTGCTGTTTTCTTTGTTATTTCGATCAATTGGAAATTTTTCAAAATTTTTTCTACACATCGTTCAGTAAACTAGTTCTTCTAACTTCTCAAAGAAACTCGCGCCATTTGGTCCAATTTTAAGAAAGTTATTCTGTTTTAAATGGCGTTACAATTATAATGAGAATGACTGTGAATGTTCATAATGATTCATAGAAAGATTCATATAGATTCAGACTGATAGGGAAGGAACTCATTATCAGAACTATACCTATCGTGGACTTGATGTAATCTATCGAACATGGACATTGAAATTGAACACTTGACTAGAACAGATCTTTGTTCCTCGTATGATTGTTAACTTTACCATCTGTGTTAGTAAATAAATGTTTAATGTTTAATAATAATACTGTTTAATAAAAATAATATAAGCTATTTGCTAAATATTTGGGCTTTGTCCATAGTGTGGAACCAATAACATACTTAACTCCAGGATGCGTGATAATAACGTTCATACGTTTATTCTATTTCTCAGCTTTTATTAATTATCACAGAGCGTAATTGTAGCTCGTATTCAAAGTAAGTGCAGTTGCGGGGCTCTTTAAAACATTCGACTTTCTAACGATTCAACGAATTCTACCGCTGAGTCAAAGTGCAACCCTGCATCTGTTGTAGGAGTGTTAACCCTCAGATGTTTAAAAGCGGATCAAAACATGTTCATAGAATTTAAAACATTAATTCTTTTTTAAGAATTTGCGTAGGAATTCAGTGGTCTAGTTTTGTGTCAGAAAGGTATTGTACTTAATAATTATAAGCAAACAAATTAAATATCATGTTTCTTCTTTTAGGAGATCTCACTGATCGATTGGCAACGTGTTAACTATTATCAAGTTCTGTTGAAATTTCTTTTGTGGAAAGATTACGATCGGAGATCGAAATTTCCGGAATCGAAGCTAAACGAGGGGAACTTGCCGACAATCAGGCTTAAACTTCTCAAGTCACGTAAAGACTTCTTTTCGAGAGGGGTGAGGTTCACCGTTGCCCCCATGACCCATGACCTGGCCTTCTCGATGCACGTGACTCCTCACGCACGTCGATTTTGGCTTGAATTTCCTATGTCGCTCAGCACACAAACCCCTTGATCTCTCTTAAAATCGGGACCTCGCGATAGGCAAACGTTTGCTGTAGAATCAAGCACGCTTCACTATTCGACTTGATGAAACGTTACTTTAATTCTTGAGGATTATGCTGGGTGAAACAGTAATTGGTGCTGACTGGAGGAAGGATGGAATATTTTCGGCTGGCTTTCGCGCCGTAAAAGCCGATATTATTGGAGTGGAACTTTTATTTTTGTGCTGAATGGAGTTTTAATGTATTCAGGGTAAATGAAAAGCTGCTCTGATAGTGTGGGGAATTGAGATGGAAGAAAGATTAGGATGTATTTCAGGGAAGTATGTTTTCTTGTTTCTTTTTTTTTTACACGCCATCATCGTCGTTTTTAACGTACTTACGCACCGATTAGTTTGATTTAAATGTATCGATGTTAAAGTTATTCTAATTTGGTTGTAAAAAGGAAATGAGTATCGTTATCCACAATCTGATTACCAGCAACTTATATTATTGATATGAAATAAAGTGACATAATGTCAAGAAAATTTTATTAGCAATTTATGTTAAAGATAATGAAATAACACAGTGCTAAGGAAGATGTTTTATTGTAAAATATTAACTATCTCTCTCTCATATTTTAATAATAAAGTAAAGATCTTTTCTATAAATGAAGCATAAGTTGATCAAATTTAAGCAGAACATAAATATTGTCTTTCTAATAACAGAATCACAATTTAAACCTTTACAGTAGCAACATAAACTTAGGATAGGTATTATGGAAACATAAACAAATCGTTTTCTTCATGTTAGATGCATGCATGTGCTAATCTTCATTTTTTAAATTGGGGTTTGCGTATTAAATGAATTTTTTCAAAATTTATTTCACAGTTACAATTTAATAAGAGAAAACAAATTATTTAAAACATTATTGTTTCATTAGGAATAATAATAGAATTATTTCGTAACTTTTCATATTCAGTTGTGAATTTCTACAAATGGCCGAAACGCACATTCATGCCTCTACCTTAAAAAAGCCAATATGTAATTGATTTTCATATTTACAGTGGATAATAAGTATCTCTTATTCGCATCTTAGTCAGAATCTGTGTCACGAGTCTAACTCGTTGTTATAAGATAATTGAATCTTTTGTGCGAACAATGAAACAAAGTCCCAAGCTCAAGAACAACCTCCTTTACAATAAATCATCCGCGCTAAACACTACGACTAAGTTAACAAAAAATACTTCAAAGTATGATAGTGCGAAACGATCATAATCAAACAGTGTACGTTTCATCAACCACATAATCACACGTAAGATTATGTTAATACATACAACACCCAGGTTCTCAGCAGCCCTATACCAAAACCATAGTATGAAGAGTGCAAGTTAGATTAGGAGGTATATAGAAGGGGAGAGTTATGGAGAAATGGAAAAGAGCAACTGGCTGGTATTATAGTGGCAGGAAAGTACGTATTTGGCGATGGTCCAGCCGCTGTCTGCATGCTTGGAGTGTCCATTATTCCATTAGCGGTTACCGTGTTAACTCTTTATTGCCCGTCGGTATATGAGCCACCGTTCTTCATTCTGGCTGAGAGGGCGTTTAATGTCCACATTTCCCCGGGATTATCGTAAAACCGTTCCTGTACTGGTGACTGGACTGTATAGCTACTGGTTGTCCCTCTTCCACTATGCAGCACCGTTTCCGACAGCAGTCGACGCGGAACAGTAATTCTAGTCACAGTGGAATAAACGAAGCGTGCATTGCTTATTTTAATCAGCTTGAACACGCTCACTTTGATATCTTATTGGTGGAATTAGAGAAACGTTCGGTGCATGCTGAGAAAATTAAAGAAAATTCTCTCTCTCTCTCTCACTCTTCGGATTAAAAGTAATACCGATTCTTTTTTAATTGTAAATTGTATACTTATGACTTACTTTTTGGATTATTATATTATTTATAGGAATTACAATAATTGAACCAGTATAGTACCGCAGTTACCATTAGGCAGAATAGGCACATGTCCAGGGCCCATGGAAAAAAGGAGCATTACTGCACGAAATAAATAAATCCGTTTCAACTTCTAATTTTGATTAAAAAATATGTAATGTAGATTTTTTTCTGGGGTCTGTTGCAAGAATGGGGTCAGTAAAGGTGCGAGGTCAGTTTCGAGAGACCGATATCAGGTTTATGGTGCTATTTTTAAGATTAGGGGAAAAGTTCGTGTAAATAGTTCCCGACTGTCTTTAAAACTTCGTAAAAATTAGTCACCAAGTTTCTCAATAGTAATTGACATATAATAAATTTTTACACTGCAATCAAAATCCTCCGAAAAGCAGCGGAAGGTTTGGGGCGTGTGTTCTAATGTTGTTCCCTATTCGATTGACTCCCCAAGGCATGACTTTTATAAGAAACTTGCTGGAATATTAATTATCAACAGTTCTTCACATTCCTATTTATGATTTTAATAACGATACCATACACTGTTGCCTTTTTCTCGAAATTGTATCTTCAACTATCAGAAAGAGATATGTAAATGTAAAAATTAGAACATTATACTTCTATCCTGTACTATAAATCAAACAATACAAATTGTTACGTACGAAGTGACAGAAAATGTATCAATAATTCCTCATTCGAATAAATATTGTCCAACTTTCTAATTGCACTATTCTTTCAGCAAAAAGAGGAACAGAAATGAAAATAGTAGGACGGCAAAAACGGTAATTTTATTGCACGACAAAACGATTGAATATTGGCCAGATGGACGGAAACGAGATCACGTCTCTGCGTTCACGTGAAAGAGCAGCAATTTTCTGATAGAATTCGCTTTTTTATTACGAATTACAGACGCTTCATACATGCACGCGCGTCGATCTGGCTAAAAAGCGACGCGATTTCAGAAGACAAAGCAGAATTGTACGAGCGTCGCGGAACTTGATTAAATGGCCATCCGTTTCTACCAGAGAAGAATACAAAGTTAACCTGGTCGCACTAGACAATAAAATAGCAGAGAATGTGGAGATATAAATTAAAAATTCATTACGGTACAGAAGATAAAGGAAACGTGTACCAATTTATTCGTGAAGTGTCCAATTTCACAATTCTTTAATTGCACCTTTTGTATTTTTGTGATACAAATTCGCTTCGTTTCCACAAAGGGTTAAAGAATTGAAGGTGACCTTAATATCTCAATAAAAAAGTAAGATAATAAGAAACAGATTAGGGAATTGTATGCCCTCCTACATACCATTAAACTTTGTTTAAAATATTGTTTCGTACGACGAATAACTTACGAGTTATTTGAAGCTGTTATGTTAGGAAACACCCTGTATAGTAAGAAAGATATCGAATATAGGGATATTGTATCTTATAAGTGACTATACTTTGTGATTTTTATGACAAAAATTTAATCTGTACATTCAAGAATTTACGATTCAAATTTTATCGATATTTAACAAAGTAGAAAATTTGATTTTTAGCCTCTTTTCGACGATTTTGTATCATCGTGCGTCGCGATGGTCCAGTTGTTTCCTGCTCGATTTGCGTGACATTTTTATCGTCGTCGTTTAATGCAACATTTCATGAATAGCAACAATGTATCGATTGATGCTTGCCATTCATTCAATATCGATCAAATGTGACAGAGAGTGTGCACGTTAACGATTATCGATACGTGTTTGTTAACGATAACCGAAGCAACGAAATTACTTTGGTCACACGGTTATGTTAACGTAAATTAAATTCGTTTGATACGATATAAACAGGTCTGGGACAAAATCTATCCGCGGTGCACGGAGTAGCGAAACATATTATCATTTACATATCGTTCGAATAAAGTTTCCGTGCCGTGTATAAATTTCAATATGCAAAAACGAGCTGGCCCGCTTGTATTATCTTTCTTTTGCAATTTATTCGAAGTGTTCAGGGCCATGAACTTCTGGCCTTGTTTTTGAACACGCGTAAATTTTCATGGAAATTTCTGTCATTTCTGTTTTGGCGATGCACGAAAGGAAAAGTAATTTTGTGATTATTTGTAAAAATATTTCACGAGCCGTCAGATTGAACGTTAATCTTCAAAGAAGAAATACGTTGGAGGCGTTCAATACTCTCACAGTCGTCGCTGAGTCTTTTCAGAACTTTTCTTTTTTTTTCTTTATTCTTTTCCTCTATTTTCTGCAATATTAAAGTTTCTGGTATTACTTCACTTCACAACTGATTATATTTTATTGATATTTTTAAAATAGTAGTCCTGAGTTATTATTAAGTTGGTGCAAAAGAAATGTCGTTTTGCGAGTTGACATCATGTGTTAAGTTTTGTTCGATCATATATTTTCTTACACAATAATCAAGAAGGACGAGTTTGCTACAGCACACTTATATCGAATAGTGAAACAGTTAATAATATAGTTGTTTAGACATTATTATTTAATATGATGAGTAATCAGAATTTTTTTTTTTTAATATAAGTATATACTTATATTTAGAAGAAACTGTGATAAAAATTGCCGAAAATATAAATTTAATATTTGAAAAAAAAAATTATGTAAATACACTTATTGTGTTAAGACACTTTAATAATAGTGTGCAAAATTTAGGATGACTTTTTACTCAAAAACGAGTTAAGAGGAAGGTCAAATAGGGCAGACGATGATAAAGTTTAAACAAAAATTATTAAAAACATTCCACGTGAAAGAAAATAAAAATATGTCACATTATTCAACAGACTACCATTTCTCCAAACATTTAAACATTTTTTTTCACAAATAAATTATTCTGTAATGAAGACACTGTGAAAGTAGCATTCAAAGAATTTTTTGATACAAAGATTAACAAGTTTTATAAATTTAGCATAGTGAAAGTAGTTAATCGTTGGAAAAAGTGTATAGAATAGTGTGGAAATTATTTGGATTAAATACATTTTTTTTAAAGAAGCACAATGTACGGTTTTATTTCAAAAAGTGACATTTCATATGCACCAACCTAATAGATAATGCGATAATGTATATTTTAGCGACGGCCGTGCAGCTGTTAATAATTATTTCTGTGAAATAGATAGAATTTTAATGTAATTTATTGTTTAAATCATTACATCTCTACATATATTTTCTACTAATTATTTGGTGAGATTAATTTGATTTCGTTGAGTGTTGAACATATATAAATCGAACACTGATGCGATGTATAAATTTTAACGAAGTGTCCATCTTAAAACAAACAAAAATGGCTGTACAATTTAGAAATTTGATTAATTATACATCGATAAAAGTTAGACGAAGACTGATAATGTTGTTTAAAATTACTCCGCGCTTAAATTTTTCCCTCGATCGATAATGCAATTTCGTGCACCAATGATCTTCGAAAATTCTTCGCATCGTAACACAAATATGCGGAAAAAAGTGATTGCAGTCTGCACGATTTATAAACTTTTAACGTATTATTCTTTAAAAATAAAAGTACAGAGATTTGAATGTGCAGAACAATAAAAAATGTCTCTTTCTCGTAAAAAGTGGCAATTATTATTGAAGTTTTCAAAAACTCGAAAATACATTTGATCTCGAAGCTTTTACAATCGCGTTCCTTCAGCTCCTTCGAAAGCGTGTAATTTGAAAATATTTCCCAAACAATGGTCGTACGTTCTGTTTTCTGGGTCTTAATTAAAAAGCTTTCATCGACGCTTGTTATACGTAACTCGCTGAGTGAACTAAATTGAACGAAATCTAAACGCGTGACTTTATAAAAGTACAGCTTTCGCACTCATGTTTAATTTTTCCCTCCTTTTATCCATTTACTCCAAAGCTCGAGAGACCGAAGTTTTCATACTCGAACACTTCAGTGGAAATGAACAGTATACAACAACTCTTCATTAATCATGTTTCCATTTTCGAAGCAAGACCTCTCGTACTTTTTTTCTGTAAATTCTCTCTCTTTTTCTATCTATCTTTTTATCTCTGCCTTTATAGAGCCATGAATCGTATTTAAATAAAGTACGAAAAAAACAGTATTTCCACAATTTTTTCCTAATTTTAGTTACTCGTTCCTCACGATCTGGAAAACTGTGAAAGCTATTTACTTCCAAACATTCTCTCTTTTTCTTTTTCAATTTTTTTTTTTTTTTGTTCAAAGGTTGTTAACGACATGTACATATACGATTTTAATTAAAAGTGTTTAAATATTAAATACTGTTAATAACGGGTGCGTAACGCGAGCAAATTGATCATTGACTAATTACACTGTATGGGAATAAATATTGAGATCATCTGATGCTCTTAATAGTATTTTTTAAACAGTTCTAGTAATTAAATTATGCGTCAATAATAAAATACTAAATATTAAATATGAATAGTAGCCCATTAAGCTCAGTTTAAAATTCAACACTTTAATTGATCGCTAATTGCTGGAATGAACATTCTACTTCTCGTTGCGTTCTTCAATGTAAGTATTGGTTGAACGCGAAAATTCTGTTGGTTTTTGCTAGTTTCAGTTAGTTTGGTTTGCTTTAACCGCGTTATTGAAGTTTGAAGTTTCATTTATTAATCTGCCATTCCGTTTGCAATCGTGACTAACAGATGGCTGGAAGCCACTTCAAGCGTGGTCAGGTGATACAAAAACAATAAAAAAAAGTTAAAACAAACATGTGTCCTTATTGATCTCATTTCAAAGTTATAGTCACTTTTGTTCGTGTTAAATGAAACACCCCGCAGTTCTTGCAATTTCTTCTCTTAATTTTATCTCCATTTGACTGAATTACAACGAGTAATTCATTTCCCTGAATATACGAAGGTTACTCAAATTATGGTTGGCCTCAAAAACAAATATTGTCAAAATAAGAACGAACAAAAAATCATTGATCAAATTTTTCGTTCATATGCATGACTAATATTTTTGAATTATTGTGACGAACATACACAACGAATATTTTCCAATTTATGCAAGACACATTGGCGTAATGTGAACCTTATTCACGTTATTCGAGATAAAAGAAACAAGAAATTTAGTATTAATCTACAGAGCTGCTGTAACTTAATGTTTCACATTTAAAGATATTATCCGTTCAGTGTAATTATTTTACAAAAACGGAGGTGTTAGTAGATAATGCAGAAACCGATGAAACTTTTACACTTATTTAACACATTGTTTGCTCAGATAGCCAGACAATTTGTGACTGGTATTTTTTAATTGTTTAGAATGACTGAAATAAGATAAATATCGTCAACTAAAAAGTTTTGAACAACGTAAAGAACTACCTGACATTTTAATATAAAAAGAAACAATATTCGAAAATTAAATATTCTTATTATTAGAAATCGATAGGAAATCGATCGGGCGTCACCAACCGATTCACTTTTGTTTTATTACTATTTAATACAAATAATTATTCAATTACTGTTTGTCGTGAACGAACTTCTGCAGTGTAAACATGTTTGAGTATCTTATAATAAACTGTTTAATCAATTAACCTCTAACAAGTGCTAATTCCGAGCTTGATCCACCTTGACCTTTAACACTTATTACAATATATTTTGCAAAAATTATATATTACGACGCGGTAGTTAAAATTGTGAAAGCAAAAGTAGGCCATCGCTATCTTCTTAGTCTGTGATTACTTTTTTGTGCAACTTCTTGTATTTATCGTAGCAAAATTTGTTAACATTTTTCTTGCAGCATACTTGACAAAATTTTCTCACCAGACAAACGCTCACTCTTCTTCTTTTTTTTTTAATTTTATAGTGCAATCATTTTCGAGTTGCTGTACTCTTGATGACCATAGATCTTGCAGACTTTCGTATTACTTATGCAGATATTTGTAATATATTATTATTATATATTTAGAACAATGAAAATTCTTGTGGCTTCCAAAGTAAAACTGGAAAAATTTGCCTGACAGTCAACGTGTTAATAGTATCTCAATTTTATCAAATGGACAGTATACGACAGCACTTAAAAACATTCCATTCACAAAAAAAAAAAGAAAAAAAGAAAAAAAAGGAAAAAGTAGCAGATACTTAATCTATCGTGAACCATCATTTAACAACAGCGACGAAGCTGTTGACTTCCGTTGAAAACATTCACGCTCGTTAACTCTATTATTTCAAAGGAGAGACACGAGTGGCCTCCTCTTTTTCACCCGGGCCAGAGAAACAAAAGAAAAGGAGGAAAACTTTTAGCACGCGTCCAAAAAGAACAATATTGACCCTCGTTTCGCGAACTTTGCTCGAATTAGGGAACAGAAACGGAAACACAAGGAACACAGGGTACAAAGAGGAAGCTTAAGGCTTCCAACTACGAATAAAGAGACGAGCTGGTCGCCTTTCTCTCTCTCTCTCTCTCTCTCTCTCTCTTTGTCTCGAAAAAGGAAAGCCTCGATTTACTTTCATCCTCTCAGCTGCAGTCGGAGCTGTTGCACGCGCGTTTTGCGCGCTTCCATCTCGAACGATTGTTTTTTCAATCTGACTTACACCGAGTCTCTGGGTTTCATGCAGATTTGTAATCTTTCGTTGTCCCCTTTTTTGCTTCTGTTCGTTTTTTCTCTCGCTGTTCGCTTTCCTCGCTTCTTTTTCCCATCGTGTTCACGCTGCCGAAGCGACGTCGGCTTATTTTCTTAGTAGCCCGGTCCGCTTGTTTCCAGCCTTCGCGTGCGTTTCGTTGTTGCATACTCGAACATCTCGCGTTCCTGGCCGGAGGATTTGAAGTTCGGAAAACTCAGAATTGGACTAGGGACGTTTCGTTTCGAGAGTTGGATACGCTTGCCGCTGAAGGATTTACCGTGTTCACGTAGTTTTGCACATGAAACTTGAAGTTAATTTTGCGACAGGAAATGTGGCTGGGGGTGTCATAAAGGAGAGGAATTTGTATATGTGCATATAAACAGAGGTAAAATGTTTCAAGATATTATATATGTAGTGTACGTTAATGTAAAATAGGGAGATTTTTGTTATTCTTGTTGCTCGAATAAAGATGACAACAATTTCTTTCAGTGAATTAGCATGGAGATTTAAAGATAGGATTAGAAACGTGGCTGCAATATTTCAATATAGAAGAAAAAGAATCTCTACTTACAAGAGAAGTTCAGCAACTCAAAAATTTAAAAAGTATAGTTTATGTGATGCTAATAACGTAACAATTTTTTCTGTTGAAAAAAGAAAAGAAAAGATTTCTCTGGAGAGACACACATCGATCACTAGGACTGGTTTTCAACAGAAACAAGTTTGAAATAGAAATATATAATTTAAAGAAAGTTTATCTACGATTGTAGTTGTACATACGTATAGAAAGACATATACATATATATTTAACCCTTTGTTTTAAGATTTCTTAATCGTTAGCTATGGTAGTTTCTGCTATTTATTTCTTTGACACAGCCTCAAATAAACAAAAGTTAAAGTATTATCAAAATACCATCAAATTTCTATTTTGTAATCGTCAGTTTTAAATTAAATCTGAAGTTGGCGCAAAAATATTAATTTAACAGATATACAAATCTTCTACCACATCTTGGTCATAATTTGCACGAGTAAGATTTTTCAAGACTTCGTACAAAGCAAGGGGTTGAACTTATAATCACAAAGGTGGCTAACGACTGACGTCACAGTGATATTAAATATGAATTATTGATAAGTGAAAAAATTACTGTACAATAGATATTAATTTATTTATTCAGTTCCTTCTTTGCCTCCCTTCAGTTACTTCCTCAATTATCGAGAGCATCGTTGCATCTCGAAAATGGATCTAGACCCGAGTCAGCAAGTGTCTGTCCATTATGGCGTGGCTTTAACAAGGGTTGGAAATCTCTTGGTAAAAATGGAAGGCGAATAAACAGGGACACGCGACCGAGATGTTATCCCGGGCGTGGTGGTGCAATGTAACTTTGCGGAACACGAAAGGGACTGTGGAGGGAAAAAGCAAAGCAAGAGGGAGAGAGAGAAAGAGAGAGAGAGAGAGAGAAAGAGAGAGAGCGCTGGAGTTCGAGAGAGAGAGCTGGAGAGAGAGAGGGAGCGCTGGAGTTCGAAAGAGAGAGCTGGATAGAGAGAGCGCTGGAGAGAGAGAGAGCGCTGGAGTTTGAGAGAGAGAGAGAGCGCTGGAGTTCGAAAGAGAGAGAGAGTGCGCTGGAGTTAGAGAGAGAGAGAGAGAGAGAGAGAGAGAGAGAGAGAGAGGGCGGGAAAGAAAACAAACTTTCGAGAAAGTAATCTCACGCTCGGCACTGCGGAAATTCACCAGTGAAAATCCTTTTCTTCACGTGACTCCGCGTTAGTTCACGCGACGAACCGACTGCTGGTGTTTACAAGGAAACGCGGTTAACGAAATCGATCGGTCGCAGTTCGTAAATTACGATTTTCGAGAGAATTCCATGAGTCAGTCTGTAACATTGAATAGAAATAGCGGATGCTGCGGAATATGTGGTTAAGCAACGTGAATTAATTGTACGAAGAATGAGGAATGTGATACTTCGACTGTTAAAAAAAATGTCTTCCTTTAACGAGTGTAGATGAAACTACTCAATTTTTAATATTTCTCTTACATACACATTTTTTGACATGTTATTAATATATTGAATTCGTAAATTTATTCTGAAAAATAATATTCAAATATTGATACATTTTTCAATTACAGTTTCACAATTTGTTTGTGAGTATAAAAGCTTGTTAAATGTGAACGTTTAGGTTTGTATCTATAGTAGTGGCCAATAAAATTGCTCTACTCTTTAAAAATACAGTTTCTCGAATATGTAGGTATATTGTAAATTATTTTAACACGGTCTTCTAATAGTTTTTCGTAATTTGATGCAAATAGTTAATAAGATTCACGGAGGTAACTACAAAATACTAAATCATCTCAAAAATGATCTTTAAAATAGCCAGTAACGTTTAAAGTTTGGAAAATTTTTGTTCATTGCTGCTTGTATTCGTAGTCGGAAGTACAAAGTGTATATCATTTATAAATTTTGTAAGGATATAAATATTTCAAATTATTTGTAGATTAACGGTAATAAATAACTTTCTTTTTTTTTACTGTAAATCAAATCTCTAATACCTGATGAGACAATTATCGTTCGTGTGATTATTAAACCAAAAACTTTGATATTTTTCAAGTGGTGCAATTTCTGTGGCCACTACTCTATATGATTCCTTTCGAACGAGGTAAGATATTTAATATTATTACCGAACTGGAAATAGTTAACTCCAACTACTGTGAAATGTTAAATAACGAGAATAGTTATACGATTCGGAATTAATTCATGAACAACCCTATGATTAAGGGTAATGAGCATAAATTTCACTTTACATCCGATTAGTTTCAGGCAAAAGTAGACTGGGCAACATCGGTTCTATTAGAAATGAATTTCAATCCTGCATCTATATTCTAGAGTATTACACAAATTGTCATAATCATGCCATTTGAAATGAACTTCGAACGAAATGTATTTGCTTGCTCACAGTTCGCTTAACATTTAATTAATTTCATAAATTAGGATGTGTTTAATATTGCTTCTATCGTTAGTATTTATAATTCATCAACGCTAATTCTTAGAAATTTAAGATAATTTTCTCGAACTGTGAGGTGCTCGAAGTTTCGTAGAAACGCTACTCGAAGTTTTTTATGAATTAATAATGCTAGGAATTTTAAAGTACCTTTAAACAGTCATCGTTTTACAAATTTTTTATCACGATGGAATTCGTTCGTATATTATTCGAAGGTAAGAAAGTCATTGAAAACTAACGAAGAATATTTAAATTTACTTTTTAAATAAAGATTATATTTTCTCAAGAGAAAAGCAGCGAACCTTTTTCTACGTCCAATAAAATGTTCCTTCGAATTTAAGAAAAAAGAGAAACAAAACGATTTTCATAAAAAGATTGAATTTTTCGAAGAAAAGAACAGCGAACTCCTTTTCAACTGTGATAAAGTACTTCTTCGAATTGAAGGAAAAAGAGAAACGAAATAAATATTCACAACAAGCTTAAATTTTTCTAACAAAAGAACAGTTTAACTCTTCTTTAAGCGTAATAAAACATTTCTTCAAATAAAAGAAACCAAAAAAAAAAAAAAAAAATCCGAAGGATTCTCATAAAAAGATTGAATTTTACCGAGAAGAAAGTACCGAATTCTTCACCTAACTAAAATAAAATATTTCTCCGAATTAAAAAAGATAAGAAACGATGTTCATTCCTTAAGAAGACTCAACATTTCACATTAGATGACTTAATACATAAATTCCTTCCGTGGTATTATTCGCAGCCACGTTCGTCCGTCTCGTCCTATCAGACTCCGTTCATAAAACTCGATTTATAAAGGAACTGGCCAAGTATCGGACGTATATACCCACGGACACAATGCCGGCCGATCGAAGTGCAAGTGATTGCACTCCGCCGCGGGATTATTACATTTCCAACAATCGAACGGGACGATTTCTCGTCGCGAGCCAGCTCGTTCCTTCGTCCACGGCTGCGACACCTCCATTTTCCGCTAAAGTGGAAGGAACCAGCGTGTCTGGAGTAGCCGCACGTGTCTGCCAGAAGTAAAGTGTCTGTTGGAAGAACGAACGAACGAACGAACGAACGAACGAACGACTGCCAGAACCGTACGTGGCGAAGTGGTTCGTTCGGTTTTTAGTGGCCGTTACTATCGGACGACACTTTCCGCGTGGCAGAGAGGGTTTACCGCATGGATGAACCAAAGGAAATCCTCGATCGATGTAACTGGATAGAAATTGTTTTCTTTTGACTGAGTGGAAATACGCTGTGAAGAATGGCCCTCGAGTATGTTCCATCTATCTAAAATGTGATGTTCATGGTATGCTTCTAGGTGTTGAGTGAAAGACGTTGATGCCTGGAGTTGATAAGGAGAATGTGGAATGTAAGAAACTACGTGAGTGTAAAGTATACATTCTGAATAGTACAGAACATACAAGAGACTTCTAGGAGTTGAATGAAATATGTGGTGTTGATAAAAGCAATGTGGAATATAGGAAACTAAACGAGTGTTAAATAAACGTACTTTTTGAGTATTATTCTGAGAGACGTTGACGCGTTGGATTAATAATATAAATGTGCAATGTAGGAAACTGGACAAATAATACACATTTTGAGTATTATTTTGAGAGATGCTGACGCGTGAGGTTGATAAAAGGAACACAAAATGTAGGAAAATGTGAATGTTGAGTAAGTATATATTTTGAGTATTAAAGAACGTACTAGACGTTCCTTGGTTGTTTAGTGAAAGATGTGGATGAGTGGGATTGATAAGTGGAATATAAAATGCAGGAAATTGGACGAGTGTATATTCCTAGGTGTTGAGAGAAAAGCATTAATACGTGGGGTTGATAAGAGGAATGTGGAATGTAGGAATCTCGATGAATGTTAAAAACGTATACATTTTGAGTGTTATGGAACGTACTGTACATAAATTCCTAAGTGTTAAATGAAAGACATTAATGTGTAGCTTGATAAAAGGAATATGGAATGTAGGAACGTGTGAATGTTAAATAAATACAAATTTCGAGTTTTATAAAATGTGCTTGACGCTTCTATCTATTGAACGGAAAACGTGTTGATAAATGGAATGTAGGATCAGGAAAGAGAATTCTTTCGATCGTAGTGCAACAGAATCACGCATCCTCCTCCTCCTCCAGGATCACAGAAACATATTCAACCTCTCAACTGTATTCTCTCGGTCATCGAGCTACACAAGAAGAAGCCCATTGCCTTTTCGCAAATCCTCAGAATCGCTGCGAACGTGCGTACGCATACAGTCGTAGCTCGAGCGAGCTTTCTCATAGAAGCTTTTCGCGTCGAGGATCTTTTCACCAGCCAGACGCTTTTGTCGTCTGCTCGCGTGTACGAGCATCTCAAATGCAACGGCCGATTCCCCGATACGATATAACTGGACGACTACAACGACTACGATTACGACGACTACTACTACTATTTCAGACAATTTCTGAGATTGCGTGCGCCGCGAAAGTTTTCCCGGGGAGCCGCGAACACGGCCGCTTATCGCGAACAATTCCGATTCGTGTCGCGATACGCGAGCCTGTCTCTCGCTGGGACTGCGTAACTGCGCGCGCGTTTGAAAACAACGCAGCGAAAGGAAACGATTAAGCACACTCCGCCGAAATTGCTCTCCAGCCGAGTATTTCGTTGACGCATGCTGTGAACTGGTGTTGCCTCGAGACGGCGGTACGATGATACCCGTGATCGTTTCGCTGCTTCAGGGGATAATTCTCCGCCTCGTTTACGTGTTTCTTTGACTCCGGGGATTGTTGATGAACTCTGAGATTCTCTGCTTGTTCATCCTTTTCTTCGTTTAGTTTTAGATTAAGGAAAGTTGACTGTATGAGCGTTTGAGTTAGGTGTTATATAGAAATTTTTATGTGAAGAATAAAATTAGAAGGAAAAAATTAAATTTTCTTTTCCGTGCTACTTTGTAGTTTGGTTTAAGTTAAGGCGCATTAACGTAGACAGTTTTTGGGTACTGGTAAAATACACAATGCATTATCTTAGAAATTTTTTTGATTTTTTGCTCGTTGCAGAAACGAGCAAATATTATCAAGTGGAAACTTTCTGGAACTACGATTTTAACCTTCTGTAGGTAAATGTATGTGATTTGAACGTTGCATATCCATTTATTTATATATACTTGTCATTTTGTTCGTTTGCTACTATATTAGTGCATTGTTTTACTATTACACTATTACCAGTCAATTTTTTTACGATAAGTATTAATATCTGCTTTTTTCAACGTTTTTAAAAATGTAAAATTCTAATTAATCGTAGTTTTTCTTTCTACAATATATATGGAGAAAACTCGATTAACATAGGGTTAAAAGTAAATTTTAAACAGTAAGTTGAATAAATTACAAAAAAGAAGGATTCGCTTAATTTAGAGAATAATTTATAATTAGTAAAATCGGAGATGTGATGGTAGCGGAATGAATCTATAATGACAAACGCTTTGAAAATAATTATCTCTGAGAATTTCTATTATATCTTAATGCATTACTTATAACATTGTTATACTAAGAGTAGAATTATTTGTGTTTCATCTCTTCATTAAATAAATTACAATTTCTTTCCATTACTCTTGTTAGGTATTTAGTTTCAGAAGATTATTAAGTAATGTACTATACCTGAAATTATTTTAACAAATGTAGTCAATATAAGAAATTCATTTCTCCTTTCCTTCGCAAACTCAGATTCCACTCTATTTTAAATTTTCATTCTATCCCTTATGCTTATGATAAGTGAAATTTAAATTTTAATTAAAACATCGACGAAAATTACTAGCGTTAATTATGTAAATTGACAACATTTTATATTTCAATTAAAGACAATTTTTTATTGAAATCTGGTAAGAACAATCCTAAATAATAATACTAGAATAAAATATTCATAAAATGTAAATTAATATATAATAAATTAATTATAAATGGTGCTTCAGTTCCGTGAATTACAATAAATAACGTTAAATGAAATTTAAATGCTAATTAAAACGTCGACGAAAATGATTAACATTAATTATATAAATTGATAATTTTAAACACTCTCAATTAATGGCGATTTTGCATTGAAAACAGATACAGATATTTCTAACAATAATTCAATAAAATATGTAGTAATTCAGTTCCACGTACAACAATAAACGATGTTAAATGAAATTTTAATTTTAATTGAAATATCGACGAAAATTACTACGATTAATTACATAAATTTGCAACTTTTGTGTTTTAGTTAAGAATAACTTTTTATTGAAAGCAGATAAGAACATTTCTAAATAACAATAATTGAATTAAATATACAAAATACAGCTTTCAATTTCACACATTACAAAAAATTAAATTCCAATCATAATCGAAACATCAGCAAAAATTACTATCATCAATTATATAAATTTAAAATTTATTACATTTCAATTACAGACAATGTTTTATTGAAAATAGATAAAAACTTTCTTAAATAACAATAACTGACTAGAATATACAAAATACTGCTGTCAGTATTAAGCATTACAATAAATAATATTAAATGAAATTTAAATGCTAATTAAAACATCAACAAACAGCTTTATACGTTTCAAGTAAAAAATGATTTATTGTTGAAAATAGATACGAACACTTTTAGATAATAGTAACTGAATTAAATATACAAAATACTGCTTTCAATTCCAAGCATTACGATAAATGAAATTCAAATGATAATTAAATTATCGATAAAAATAATTAGCGTTGATTACATAAATTTAAAATTTGTTACATCTAAGAATAAAGATAATTTTCTATCGAAAATATACAGGTACATTTTTGAGTAACGATAATTGAATAAAATGTGCAAAATATTGTTTTCAGTCTCACTCAAAAAAGAAGTGTTATACTTAATATAAATTTCTCAATAAGAACAGTCTGTAAACATCGTCTCGTTATTAAGTACACAGTGTATAACATAGAAAAACACATGGATGGATAAATTGCTTAAATACAGCGGTGGATTAAATGGGTTTTGTCTCCTCTCGTCGTATAATACGAAATCATGTAACCATGTTCTACCCTAGCTTGGTATGCCACATGGACGTTTCATGTAGGTCAGACACAAGTGTATAGGTGTATTCTAATATTTCGCGTGCGAACGCTAAATTGCGTATCGATTAGAACGATCCACTGAAGGTAGAACACGCTTTCCTATCGTCTCGTTCTAATTAAACGTCGCATATCGTATTATGTTCGACATATAAAAAGTACAATCTACTCTGAATACGTAAGATCGTATATTAGCAAGTAAATTTTTTTGTTACACGAATCAATAGAATTTCTATGATATGTAATGATATGTACACGTTAAACGAATCTTCTTTTCAGAAGTAATTTCGAAATTTCGTTCAAAACGATCTATTTCAAATTATAATATATTAATTAATTACAATATATTTTAAATAATATTGTTTATATACAGGTATTAAAGATTCACGCGTCATGTGGATATAAAATATATATTAGTGCTATTCATTCGTTACCAGTCCATGCGCAGACTAATTAAATTTTACGCGGATATGTCATGAATTTCAATTGAACAAGGTACGCTCGGGCTCATAAAGAAATACAACATTAATTATGAACTTCGTTAATTTCACGTTCGATCAACGTTCGCATGATATTTCCGTGGTTGAACAGCTTACTTTTAGAATGCCTTTGATGTATTTCTGATCGTGAAACAAGCGAATACATTAAACTGAGGTTGTTCCATGTCGAATATTTCTTTTAATCCGGACCGAACCTTTCTTTTTCTTTATTTTAATATTTCAAAGAAGTTGTAAAATGGGCCTGAAGGATCTGCGACTCATAGGATTAACTGGGACGATTAGAAACGCGTTTTCAGAACTCGGTTTTACCATCCATTGCTTCGACTTCCTAATTATTCAATTCAATTATAGTATCTTCCTTCTCTCATGTCTGATCTCCTCTTTTTCTGGAATTTACCAAAACCCAGATACCTAATCGTTCGGGTCTCCTCATCGTACGCAAGGTCTTCTTCGCAAGACATTTGAGAAACGATCTGCACAATTATAAACGCAAAATTCCTGTACAATTACATGTGCGACGTGTAGCATGGGCGCTTTAAACTTTCACAATCTCGTTAACGCGACGCTGCGTAGAACCGTCTATGCATCAGGACTTTCGCGAATCAGCTCGCGAATACGCGCGTTACAGCGTCGCAGGAAATTCAAAATTTAGCTGCGTGATCCTGCTGGTGTGTTTAATTGAAATACGTCAACAAAATTGCCCGTCTCCCGGGCGTCCTATGAAGCGGAATTTAATCTCATTGCCGACTCGACTAGGCGCGTATTATCCGCGTAACGAGTCGCCGAATGAAATAATTTCGTTTCGCCAAGGTGAAATCGCTTGGGAGCCCCGTTAGATTTTGTTTCGACGAACACGCGTGCACATTATCGCCTTCTACCGTCCTTCGTGAAGATTCGTTATTGTTACATCGTTCGCTTTGTTTCAGAAAATGGAATAATTTCTTCTCTTTTTTTAATTTTTCTATTTGGAGAATTTAAAGGCTCATCAACGTCTGAGGTTATTAGCAACTACTTGTACTTGGTTTCTTTAAGCCTTTGAGTAGAAGGCTTACTCAGAAACGAAACGTGCCAATCGCGCGGCGTATAATTAGGTGTACAAACAAACTTTTTATTAATTTGTTAGGTGGAGATGTAAATTCTATTGTTAACATAAATAGTAAGTTCGAATATCATTTAGATTTATCACATTTATTACTCTGAGTGAGATTGTTTTTACTGTATGTGAGGTTTAATAGTGAATGGTGTGACAAAGAAATTGTATCAGAGAGAAAGAGAGAGAGCGAGAGAGAGCGAGAGCGAGAGAGAGAGAGCTGGAGAGAGAGCTGGGGAGAGAGAGAGAACTGGAGTTCGAGAGAGAGAGAGAGAGAGAGAGAGGGAGAGAGAATGCAATGAGTAATCAAGTTAGAAGAAAGTGACAAGTTGAGGAGTCATCAAGATGAGTGAATGGAAAGGTGAGAAAAGAAGAACAGCGTGTTGTGTTTTAAAAAAATCACGAGACGTATTGCAAAATATCATTAATATGATAACCCGAGATCACACACTCACTTCTAACGTGACTTGAACGTCAGTACAGTCTTTTATCGGAAAAGTGTATCAAATTAAACGAGGGACAGACGGGGGTTAAAAATACACTATCGCTGACACATATAAACATTAATAATTATATAATTTTCCGATTCATTTAGAACGATTAGCAAAAATCATTTGACAAAGATCATCGTCGTTAAGAATAGCGAGAAGAGCGAGTGGAAATTTTCGGAATGCAGCAGGTTGCATCGGTTGTAAGGTAATTTCGCGTTCGTAACGGTACACGATGCTCGCGCGGTGAATAATACGCGCGCAGCTTCGTACCTTTTGTTTTCCAATGCCGAACGTGGGCATTCTAATGTCGGATTACGAACGAAGATTGCGGCTCGCTCATTCTTCTTGTCCGTTTTTTCGCAATTCGCGTAATGTTTCGCCAGTCGCGGCACCATTAGCAACTTGCCCGCTTACTTTATGCCTGTTCTTCGGGCACACACCACAGCCGAACGTGATCTTTAACGTTCGTTAAAGAACCATTCGATGCGTGTTCTCGCTGCTTCGAACAGCGCTCGATAGCGATTAAATTGCTATCCAGCTATCGAAACTTTTCCTCTTTCAAACGGAAAAATGCAAAGCAAACAGGAACATATCGTGTTAGTTGTCTGAAAACAGTGCTACTTCGTTTAAATTATTTCAACGAGCGTCACAGAAAACAATAATGACATTATACACCTTTGTTAAAAAGGAAATATTTGAATTATTCTCATTTTCTTAATAAGAAAATATTGTTCTCCAATTTATGTTTGTTAAAAATATATAAACAATCATATTACCAATAAAAAGTATTGCAAGTTTCTTGCAAAATCTTCCCTAAGTGGATGAAGAATAGCTTCATCGTGGATAACAGCTGTTACTCAGATTTAGGTAACGTGGCAATCAAAGTGTTAATCGGAATGAACGAACGATTTTGAGGAAATCATTTTTTTACAGTCATCTCGAAAATCGTGACGAAAATGACATAAAAGTTGCACGATAATGTGTCCACTGTTTTGGAGTATAAGTAGGTAACCGTGTTCTAATGAGTGAATGAGAGCAGGATGAAATATTAAGCAATCGAATTGGAGTATGATCGAACGGATAGCCATTGATTTTCCAGAGTTCCTGCATGATGAATGTATCAACTAGAAAGTGATGGAATGAGGAATAGGTGAACTAGGACAATGAATGATTTAATTCGAAAGTGATTGAACATTGACCAACTGAATCGTAGTACAACTGAATAATTATCTGTTAATTTATCACCGAAATGGAACGTGATTGTGTTAGGATCATTCATGAAGATGACGAACGCCAGCTGTTTTTAAGAAAACATCGTTTTAAAGGTTTGCTAAGTAGTTCAATGTCTCAGAAGAGAATTGAGACCATCGATTTGTTTTATGGATAAAGAAGTTTCCAGTTCTGACTATACAAGAGTCGTGATATGCAACGTAACTAGAATCT
The DNA here is from genome assembly GCA_951804975.1 of Anthophora plumipes. NCBI lineage: Eukaryota > Metazoa > Arthropoda > Insecta > Hymenoptera > Apidae > Anthophora > Anthophora plumipes. Next base: position 11,964,904 of record OX638120.1, read on the forward strand.
CTATTTCCTTGCTGGTTTAGAAAAGACTCGAAGATCTAATATGTAACAATTGTTACAAATACACCATGTGAACCCAGACAACAAACATTTAGTATAATGTCACGAGAATAGGAGTAACCATGTTAATAAAAATTACGTTACATCTTTTTGGTAATGACAGAAGTTCTTAAAGATATAAGAACACTGTATATGCGTCGCAATGTCGACAATTACTTAGCGACGATTAAACGACACGGAGATACTTCAATCGTTGCAGTTGTATCGAATGTGTATAAGTCGACACTGTAGTTTTTATGTATAGAAGTTTTGAATATTGCAAAGTTGACTGTTGTACTGTATGTTACGAAGTGTCGAAGTGTTTTCGATCGCGACACCTCGAAGTCGGATCCAGTACGCTGATTAATGCCCTTTAAACCAGCCCTTTTCCGAGCAGGGGTTAGGGCAATGTCCAACTATGGGGGTTTTTCGAAGGTTCGATGGGTCACGGAAAATTCCTGCAGGTTGACTCTTGACTACAAGGACCGTTATACACATGTTTTGGCCGACCTTTCGGAAATTCCGAGCTTATGACATGCTCGGCTATTAAGACGAACAAAACGAGATTCTAAAGTTATCGTATAAAAACTCGAAATGACTAAAATAAGCTTTACTATCGCGAAGGTGAAAATTGTCGGTTGTAGAAAAATAAAACTCTGAAATATTAACGAAAATGAACACGAAAATAAATTGTCTGTTACGTCCATGTCATAAACTGACCTTTGAGAATCTTTAATTACAGTGTTCTGTATCGGATGGAACAAACACAAAACACGAAAGTGTTAAAACGACGTCGTAACTTCGTCGCTGCTTCTTCAATAAGCAACCTAAAACGTTTCGGCAGACCTTCGTTTGTGGTTGATTAATTAAGTTTGTTAGTATTCTGGATTGGTATACTTTCGAAACGCTTGTTTCCCAGGCATAATCAAAAGTTTCCACCGCAAACGAAATTTCCTTGTATGATTTACTTTGGTTAATGAAATCCCGGCCGTGATGTATTACTCAATTACTTCGCGTAAGTTAATTTATGGGTGTATCTTCGTTGCACGTTGCTCCGCTACACCGCAAATATGTCTTTAGTAATTGTTCCGTAGCGTCTCGGTTTTACCCTCCTAAATTCACTTCGATATGCCTGTTGTCTTATTAGTTTCTTTCAATCTATCCCATCTTTCGTAAAATTCCGCGAAAGAAAAGATCCCTGATTCATTCTCTTTACTTTTCTTTTCTTTTTTGCGTTAATTAACCTCGAAAGTTCAAGGGAAGCAAGTTTCTTCATCAGGCAGATTTTAACTGAATTAATAAAACTTTTGACGTGAGATGACTGATTAATCGAGTTTTTACTTCTTATCGTGTTCCACTGCGTAACTCTGTTTCATGTGTGCTTTATTAACTTAACCGAACGAGGAACTTATTTTTTTTATAATATTTAAGTATTATATTATGTAATTACTCCGTTGATTGAGATTGTGCAAGAATCATTGAAACTTATATTCGCGTTTAAATTCACTTCATTAATTAAAACCTCTACTGTGTCATAATATCATTTATCTGTATTTTAAACATCACATTTTATTTGTTTATTGCTGTATTATTGCATTATTATGAGTTGGTTTGTTTATATTAACATATTGACGCTTACAAATTTTACGTTGAAAAATAAAAATTCTATTCGCACTATTCTTCTGCTTCTAATGATTTTCGAGATATTGGATCAAATCTGTTTACTATCTTTAATTTTTAACGCGATTTTCGTTCCTTCTTTGTGGACGATTGTCAGAAAAAGGAAAGATACATGAACTTTTTTTTTTAGAATTACTGTATAACAAAGTTTTATCAAAATTGGTGATTATCACTTATACACGTGAAAATAATATATGTAGTAAAATGTGAAATAAAGTAAAAGTATATTAAACAGTATAGCATTTTTTAAAAGTGTGCCAACGTTCGAAACAGGCAAATTTACATAATGATATCATGTTCATTATCTTTTCTAAAACGGGAAAATCTCCCTGATCGGTAGGAAAAATTTTAATCATTAATATTTGCTTTTCAACATTTGTCGAAATGTAAAATTGTAATCAACTGTAATTTTTTTTCTCGTAAACACAGAAAAATCGCGTTATAGAGAGTTAAAATGTATGAAATTGAACATACAAAGAACTGGACACTTAATTTATAGTAGATGTACTACTGTAGCAGCTAAGGAAAAATTTGAGAGACCAAGAGGCGGAAGTCGAGCACTCGCGACCTTCGAATTGACAAACCGAGACACTACGTTTATAACTAAGTCTAAGTTCAAATTTCAAAAAATTAAGTTTCGTAATATTGTATTTCGTTTCATGGAATTAATACTAAGGTAAATACTCCTCCGACCTAAGAACATTGTAGCTTAGTAACATAATCAACGGAATGAGGTTAGTACTTGCGTTCAAAGTCGAATAAAAACACGTAAATGGCAACTTAGCCACGTAACACATAGCAGATATTTACTTAGTGAATTTTAGTTGTATTTGCAAGGTAGTTCGCAAATTTTCTTTAGCTGAAATGACAAAATATCCTCTTGCAGACAGGATAGTAAATAAAGAGTACAAACCTCCAAAATTAGTTCTATTTATATGTATTTTAATTTGATGTAAAACTCATCTGTTCTTAAATGCTTCTTCGAGAGATTTTCTTTTCAGAATCAGTAAGCAATAACGATCTCACCTTACCAAAAGAAAGAAGTCACTTTCTTTTAATCAGATCGTTACTTTTATGTACAATTTACATTTGTACCGAATTATAAACAGAAAATCGTATAAAGAGATCTCGATTTTTTTTTTAAGGAGATACAAATCTACAACGATTGTCTCATTAACTTTCCCTGATTTAGTCAAGACGCGTCCATTGTCAGTCGCACTTTCCACACGCCGAGAGAATGCGAACAATTGCGTGATCGAACATCTCCTTGAAGTTTCCCACGTTACAGCGAAGGTGGGGTAACGAAAGGCCACGATAATTGTCGAGAGAATCGATTACTAAATAACTAGGAAAACAGGAAGCTGAACAGAATGAAATATTCGTTCCTCTGTATACAAATTTCTTGATCGAAGATTTCATTCGTCAGTCAAACGTATTTCCCTGAGATGTCCGACTTAGCACGTATCTATTTCACTTTACGCGGATAAATATCAAAAATGTCGTATCAGTCTTATCTGTTCCAATTTGACGAACCTCTTTTCTTTTAGTATTTCCATTTATAATGTGATGACTATAGCATTTGCATCGTTCATTTTTAAAGTGGCTTAATTCCACTTGTTTTTAAATTGAGAGATTTAAATGTTCGTGTTTGAATCAATTTAAAAAATATTAGTTACTGATAACGCGGTAGTATAATATATCTGCGTTTAGGAAAATGTGTTACTAACTCAATCAGCTTGGTAAACATTGTTTAGAAAGTAGAAATGTTGTGGTGGCCATAAATGGACTCAAGCAACTTTCAAAATTAATGAAATGACTTGTTCAGTTTTTGAAAAAGCATATGTTTATTGGAAAAAAATATAATAGCCTTAAAATAAATAAACAGAACTATAATTTTGTGTTGCAAAAACAAAAATTGAGATTTTATTCACTTTCAAAAGAATTATACAAGTAAATTGTATTTATATCTCCTCCATTTTATGAATACGGGAGGGATTTCAAATAATCATGGTGTATAAGTGATATATATTGCAATAAATTCATCGTATCTTTGTATTGAAATGTTGAGATTGTTCTCACATTCTTATACAAGAGTGGCATTTTAATATTATTAAAATTCTTCGGTTTTCCCAGACTTTTAAATTCCTCATCTTCATTCATTGATGTTTTATAGATAGATTTTATACGGTTCACTTTTTAAAAATTGCAAACTTACCATTTGTCCATCAGTATTTTTTAATCTCTTAAAATCCGCGTCTTCTAGAGGTTCAGTTGAAATGAAATCCTTTTCGTTTCACTTCATTCAGAACAAAGTTATTACTTTCTTAACAAATTTTTATGACTTCGTAATAATCCTGGAAGACAAATGATAAATTATTGTTTCTCAGTGCCATTTCTACAATTTCGAAATCTCTATCATTTGCTAAAAGCGAATGCTTCGATAATAGAAACGTATGTCGTTTAATATAAACTTATTTATATTAAACACAAGGTTAAAATTAAGCAAACCAAATTAAAAGAAACTGTACAAGTAATTTCACAAATTTTTAGCTGATGAAACAAACATTAATTTTTCAATTTACTGTATTATAAGGACACTGCGGAGCTCAACGAGCAGGAAACGTTTAAAATTCACCAGTCCATTGTCGTTGCTATGAGAAAATACTTGTGTACGTGCGAATTCTAGCTTTCAAACGTGAACTTGACACTTTCAAAATAAAACTTTTTACCATTCCATTGTCTAGCTAATTTTCTATAAACAAGATCAATTAATATTGCATGAATATGAAAATATTGACTGTAGAATTGTTTAAAAATACAAAGATCACTTAGAATTGTAACTATTGTAAACATTAACTTGAGTTTTTTTTTTTAAATCGAATCATGCTGATTTTAAAATAAACAGTTCATTTATACAATAAGAAAGATGATACTTCGCCTCAAGCATACAAAATTTTACTTGTTGATCGTTTCTGATCATTTATTTTTAATTCGTATCTGCTTTAATATTAATAAACTCATTTATATAAATTCGTATTACGAAGCGGAATGAATTATTCAAGCTTCAACTGTAATTTCATCTCTAATTATAATTATTCGTTTTGGAAACATTTTCACCGATCTCCAGGCCAAAATTTTAATAAACGAGGATTATTGTTTCATCTTTTTAGTATTAATATCACAAATGTGGTGTTGGTATAAAATTCATATCAAAATACCTATGTAACTGAACGATGTTCAACTCGTTCGAATAACAATTATTTAACAGGTTGTAATATCATCCCAGCTTAATTTAATCCGAGAAAATTTTGTAAATAATACACCAATTTGCTAAAGATTTATTCTCACGAATACTAGCCAATCAAAGTACACTGCCAAAAATTTGCAACACTTTGAACACAGAATTGCACTAATCTGAAATTTACATATGCTCAAATTAAATAAATAAATGTACATATAAAAAGTTTCCATACACCCGACTAAAATTTCGTATTTAATTTATTACTGTTCTACAATGAATTTGCAAACATTTTTCTCTAACTGGTTATAATTTATAGAGATAACAGTGTTACTAACTTTAACCCCTTGTTCTCTAACAAAGAGTTAAACTCGTGACACAGATTCTGGCTAAGATTCGACAAAAATAGTTACATTAGTAACAAACATTAAGTTTAATTCTGGCTTATCTTTTAATTTATAAGACCGAAGATTATCAACTGTAATTAATCTACAATACATTATGTGTAATTAATCTACATATATGCATTATAATGCATATGTTTTAACGTTGACTTGCGCAATTCCAGTTTCAAAGCGTTGCAAATTTATTTTGACGAACAACGTATGACCCACCAGAAAATTCCAAATCGAGTTCTCCAAAAATCCCTCTCTCTCTCTCACCAATGATTTCTCTAATTTTCAGATAAAAGAATGCGGTGATACTTAAAGAAGCCAAATTGAAAAGCATACATATCAACTCATATCATCTCCAACCAGCACCAACATCGAACAACGCCATCAAAGGTCATCAAAGCAACATAACGAAGCATATCAAAGGAAAATGAAGATCCAACGATGATCCTGTCGCGACCGAGGCATATCGGGTGTCGATCAATAAAGATCGACGAGATTCTCTATCACGATCTATCTTAACTAAACCTATCTACCTGATAATTTTGCATCGTGTAACGATTCAACCTGATCAAAAGGACCACCTTGTGTTCCGCATCCTCTTTCGATCACGTGAAATTTCAAAGAGGGACCAGAGAGAAAGATACGAGAGGATGTTGCTGAGGTAACGCGACCTCTCGAGCCGGCTGAACAACGATCTCTAATCGAACCGTGCTCGAACAACGAAGAGATAACAGGTGACGAAGTGCTGTGGATTCGAAAGAGTCAAGTCCAGGGTTTGAGAGTCAAGCATGGGTTTCCCCAGGAGGAGATCCCTGTGGCTGAAGGTAGCCATTTTAGCAACGGCGGTCTGGGCAACCGTGTGCTTCCTCTTGTACACGGAAGACCGTGCCAATGTAGCCGTGCAGGGTTTGGCACCATCCGGTGTCGCAGCGCCCCAAATGGCTAACGGATTCGTGCCTGCAGCCGCACCTCTGAGAAAAGAGACGTCGCTTAACGCGCAGCCGAAGCCAAAGGTCGTTCAGGGCGGACCCGAGCAAGGTAATTAATCGCTTGTTTATCCGGGGACAGGATACTGGGGTATGGGGGATTTTACTCCGAGATTGAGTAGACTCGGAGATGCATAGGATGGAGGATGAGGGGGTTTTGATGTCAAAGTGGATTTTAACGAGACAAGAATTTAATGGGAATTTAAAATAGTACATTATAGAGTGAGGTTTTGATACACTTCCTTTTATACTTTATGAAGAATGTTGGACGAGAACTATGTGAAACTGAGTAGCTTGAATTGTAGGTCCGTGAGTTGAGACTTAATCGTTCAGATTGTAATTTTAATAATTTTTGTAGAATACTTTGGGCATTAACGAAAGGGGAAATTAATGATGAATGAAAATAATATTTACGTTACAGCGATACACTTCCTTTTCTCATTTTTGGGAAAGTTGCAGGAGAATCTTGTGAAGTCGAATAACTAGAATTCTGGGACTACAAGTTAAATCTTCATAATTTAGCTTCTAATTTAAATCTATAGTTGCAAGTAATTTTTGTAATATACAAAAGTACCTTTTAAGAATGTTACAACAGAATTTTGCGAAATTGAGTAACCTCAATCGTGAGTCTAGTTGACTTATTAAGATTCAACTTGCAATTTTAGTACATGGTTCAAAGTCACTACCAAAGGTACTTTGGACTTTAATTAGATAGGAATTTAATAGGAAATGAAAATAACGCATTACATTATACAATTTTGATACCCTTTCTCTTTTACTTCTTGAAAATCTTTCAGAATTTTGTGAAATTGAGTAGCTTAAATTGTGAATTCATAAGTTGAGACTGAAGCTTGTAATTTTAATACATAGTTTACAGTCATTCTTTTAAGTTGCCCTGCATTTCAACCAGATAGGAATTTAACAAGAATTTAAGAAAGTGAATTACTTTGTAAAAATTCAATTTACTCCTTTTGGACACTTTTATGAATATTTCAGGAAAATTTTGTGTAATCCAGCAACTTGAATAATAGATAAACGACTTAAATCTTAGACGTTCCTATGCACTTCCGAATACTCATCGAAACGAGCAACAATCGTTTGCTCAAGAAGCACTATTTATAAAGAAGGAAGGATAGAAAGACAAAGAACAGTTGTGAGGAGAATTTGGAAAGAAAGGCCAAGAGGTGGGAGAGTTGATGCATGAGGATAGTTTCACCGCGGAGAAGTTTGCAACGGCCTGTTCGCCGTGCTAAAGCAATTTGTCGTGCTCTTTATTGCCGCATCGCGCACACCGGGGCCCAGCACTCTTGGCCGGGATAAAATTATTTCCAAGGCGAGGGCAAGACGGCGAGAAAACTGGTCGAACTCGCGCGTCGCTTTACCTATGCCTCGCGCCAATATGGCGCTGGAAAATAAAAGTAGAGTTTATGCAGGAAAGCTCTTAGTAAAAAAAGGAAAAACATATCATGTCCGGATACATTCCGAAAATTCAATTCGCGCCGTCTTCCGTTTCCTATTGTCGTTTCTACATCGACCGTCCCTTCATTTCGTTTGTATTTCGTTCGTTTGCCCGTGTATCGTTGCTTCTCGCGAAATTGGCTTTCGAGGATGATTTCGTTATGGAATCGATGGCTAAACAGGACGCGAACAAATAGTGGTTAGATAAGTATCGATGCTGTTTCGAGCTTTTTTTTATTGTTTAAGGAAGTACATTCTTGTCTTTGGAGGATTGAAAAAAAAACAGCTTTTCTATAGCACTTACTCAATCGTTGAAGAAATTCTTTATTGAGAAATTGGGAAAATTGTCAAAGTTACGGATATTTGAAGTAGACAAATGTCGATTGTATAGTAAGAGAAAGAATGTGTTGAATAATGTGGAAGAGCGAAGATGAACTTGTTTAAATAACTTGAGTTATACATTTCTTTCTTGAGTAGAAATGAACGTAATTCTAATAGTGTTAGATAAAGTACACTTCAATTTTTTGTGCAAAATTAACCCTCTTATGTTAAGGTCCAGATAAAAGTTACAATTCTTTATTACAATTTATTATATAATTAACCTATAATTTAATCATTCTTAAGGATCAAGTAATAGTCAGTAGGAATGAACATTACTCGAATAGTGATAGATCACTTCGAACTTTCATGCAACATTTACCCTCTATTTGAAAGGTTTAGATCGAAGTTACAATTCTTTATTATAACTTATTATATAATTACATATTAATATGTAATTTAATAGAATACTGTTTAATGATTCGTTCAGATAAAAAAAGTTGTAAAATTTTATTATTTTCTTCGCGATTCCGACCAAACGCAGTTTTCTCAAAAACATTTTTCTACGTCATGTAGTAAATTAATCCTTCTAACTTCTTAAAAGAAACTGAATTTGTTTGATCCAATTTTAAAAAAATTATTCTGTTCTAAAGGGAGTACGAATATTTTTGCGACCTATTGTGTGTAAAATATTTAAAATGTTAAAAGAAAACGTATCTGTTTAAAATAAAAAAAGAATTACTGTCTCTAAATTATCATTCGAGTTGCTGCATTAAACCAAGTAACAACTCAGGAACGTCTTTCAAGCGCAAAGTATTAATAACAAAGCTTTCTTTCATAATTGACAACAAAGTTTGAATTGCTGATGGAAGTAAAATAAGAATTTCACAGTGATCGAATAGCAAATCGTTTCTTCACGTTCCCGACGTTTCACAAGATGCAAAACTCAACGCGGAGAACATCGACTGAACTAGACGAGTTAATCTGTCTTGTTAATGAGTTACAGGCTGCTTTCGGAATTATTACTGCTCGCAGAGTTATTAGTCTCATTTAGAACAGAAATTTGCTAGAAGAGGTATTACACCTACGTAGACAAGCCGTAGAAAGTGAACCTTAATTAGCTTCGAGACTCTAAAATAAGGCTTTCCCTTTTACCCTTGAAGAAAGTAAAATTCCCTCATAGGGAATACACTTTATCCGTTTCTTTTCAGTTAGACGCCAAACTAATATGAAAATGGATATGCAATATGAATCTGTACTAATATTAAAACGCTAAGAACTCAGTTGCTGTATCGCGTGGCTATCGATTTTATTAGAACTTTCGCGTCGCGAATTGTTATCAAATTAAAATAACTATTTTAAAATAAATTAAGAAAATGATTCGAAATTTCTATGTCTATCGTCTCGTGGAAGAAATTTCAAACGACACACTTCCTTGTTTGAACGATTTCATATCAAGATTCATAAGACTGTTTTTCCGATTGATTGGAGAAGCGTGTCTATTCGATTGATTTCTTAGAAGTGACTGTTCTTATTAAATATCAGAATACAGCTGTGTCTTTGTAGCAGCTTTACTGTTAAAGAATGTGACACGTTGATTAGTTGCCACGAAAGATACTAATTACCAATTAGCATGTTTGACAGATACCGCTATTACCCTTCCAGTGTGACCTCAACGCGCTTTCCCAAGGAAAATGGAAAGATTCTTATTTGAACGCGCGATATGTCGAAAGTTTGACAACGGTTCGGGATTTCCGTCAAATCCTAACCCAACTTTAAGTCAAATCGACCCTTAGGAAACTCCCGTTTCATGACACGCCTTCGGCTATTGAGAACAGGAAAAATAAAACTCCACCAACTCCAAAGACTAATTTCTCTCGGTGAAAAATACGCAAAAAAATCGAATAATAAGCTGACGCCTTTTAAAAAATTGTTGAATGCTGGACTAGATCATAATGCGTTGTTAACTCCATGCGTTGTTAATGCCATTTGACATTCGACATATACCATTAAATAGGCTGCAACTCTGTTCTTTTTGCGAATTTGACGTTTCAATTTTGGAAATATATTTTTGCAGTATTGTATTATTGAAAAAATTTAAAATCAATTCTTTAAGCCTGTCAGATAATCCTCCTCTTAAGGGATGGCTACTGGAAAAAGAGGCACTCAAAAATAGCCTAAACGAGCGTTCTCGTCATAATGTCGAAAAAGGAAAGTTTAATTATTTACGAAGGAACAGTGTCTATTGTTACTTTCAGTATCAAATACGTGTTAGTGTTAAACAAAAAGGAACTGAATGTTTATTAATTTCAAATTAAATTGTATTAACTTCTAATTGAATAAACGTGAAAATATTGAATTTGCCAGAAAGTTCGTGCGGTTTTTAATAAGTTAATACAAAGCAATTTTTAATGTAAAGAAATGTCTGTGGGCTGTTATGTTGACGGAGGATAGAAGGCGGAGGAATGATAGAGAGGATCGTAGGAAAAGGAAAGGTTGCGTTTCGTCCTGGGCCTCCTAGTGGACTCGTCAGTAAGGCATTCTAGGAGACCCGTGCCTTAGACGCGGGGAACTGAAGGAGTTAGGTTGGAAGGTGTATATATACAAACAGGACCTCTCGGAAGCGCTAGCGAGAATGGTCTCCTGTGTCTCTGTCCCTCTAGCGGTGGTAGACAGAAGGGTCGCCACATGTCTGTATTCAACGATGTATTGTCCAATGACGTGTCGTGTAACGAGGATTATTTTCCATTAGACATTTTATTTGTTCGTTGTCAATCTCTTGTGGTCGACCAGAGCGTGGTGAATCGTGAAGCGAAAAATCCCAGAAACAAAATCTTACAAACCATTTTTGGCACACGCGTTCATTAATGACATTCTTGTACACCTCGCAGTTCTTAGAAGTTTGCGACGCGCTTTTCTTTTTTTTAAATAAAACATAATGTGCCGAAAATGCTCCTTTTGCTTTTCCCTCTTTCAACTTCCGCCAAACTTATCAATTGAATTAGATTAACAAACTCCTAGGTGTAATTTGAGATTAAGTGTTACCTATCAAATGACTACCTGCTTTGAACAAACAAATTGAAGTTAGTTACATTTTGGAGCGTCTGAATTGAAGAATCGCCAGAAACCGCACGAACTTTTTAGCCAACCCAATAATTTGCATTTCATCTGACGAAGTGGATGAAAAATGAAGTTCTGAAGAAAAAACTGTTTACTATGTGCAATCTTTTTTGTTTTCCGATTTTCTTGTAGGCGGTGGCGTGCTTGTTGCTCCTCGCGAGCAAGATTCAAACGCGCCCGGCGAAATGGGAAGGCCCGTGATATTGCCAACGAATTTGACTGCCGAGATTAAGAAGCTCGTTGACGACGGATGGTTGAACAACGCGTTCAACCAGTACATCAGTGACCTGATTTCTGTTCATAGAACACTGCCTGACCCACGTGATCCATGGTAAGTCCAAAATATTTCTACGCGTTACTTTTTCCTCTATAGGTTTCCATTCGTGAATTTATACGATTACACTTGAAGGATATTTAAGAACTTAGAATGTATACGCAAGTTCGTTTCTTTTCATATTAATTTATAAGAGCAGTTCAACGTATAGCTCTCTTTCGCGTAGAATAAAGTGGCCTGTGTCGTTCGAAAACGATTATTTCGCCATTTTCGTGAATTTACAATGGCAACGCATAAGTTGGCTCCGACCATAACCGTATCTTGTGATAGCCTATAAAGTTTATGACGATGTTGCTTCAGCAAATATAGATTACTCGAGAACGGTAACTTTTCAGTGCAATTACTTGCTATTATGTGTTAATAGAGTAGAGTTGAGAGGTTCGGGGAATTTCCTGAGCACGATTAACAGTGTAATGAATTATTCTCTGCGAATAAAACTTTCAGAATTCAGCGAAATCCCGGTATTAAATCATTCAATTTAGTATTGTGGAGATAAATTTCCGCCAGAGAGTTCAAATTAATGTTAAATCCTGAAACTTCTTGATACGAAGGTATGTAGGTTCATTTGGAATTTAATTGAGGTTGATATTGATTAGAAATATTGTAAAATAAAATACGATGCTTAACATGTAAATTTCTTAGTATTTTGAAGACAGAAATTCATGAAAATTGATTGTACGATTTAAAAAGACGCAACAAATAATGAATTATTGCAAAATCTTATCCAGATCTCATATAAACACGAAAAAATAGCACCATTGCAGAAAACGTTTTTTTTTTTGTCCACTTTTCACATTTTCTCTAGATGAATCTGTATTATTTAAAAATTTAAAAATAATTTGGTGTTATCTTCCTTATCTATGGGAAATTTCTCTAATACTAAGGTTTTCGCAAAAATTGCACTTTTCTCTTCATCAATTAAACATTTTCCACGTACCATTATTGCTTAATAATGTTATAATTAAAATTATAAACACGTTTTGAAACTTCATGGACGCTCTTTTAAATAAAACGAAGATACAGTAAGCTTATTGATATATTAGTTCTATATTTACTCAACAAACGAAAATTGCTTTATTATTTATACAATATTTTTTCGTATTTTAGAGCAATTTCAATAAGGTTTCATAGAAATTCATAAGCTTACTACGCTCTTTTTGCTCATATGAATGATAATTATGTACTTTTAATCCAAAAGTCCGAAATACTGAAAAATTCAAGTGAGGCTGAAGTTATATACACGCCGCATTTTATTAATCCCTTACACTCCACTGGCGTTGCTGAGACACTCATAATACGGACCATAATTCCATTCAAGTTTTATTCATTATTGAAATAAAACAAATTGATAAAATAAATTCATGAACACGTCGAATTTTCTCTTTCCAAAATTACACATTTCACTTTAGAAAGTTTCATTGCAAAAGTGTATTGGAGTTGATAATCGATCATATAAAAAGATGGAAAGGGACCATATATAACTAGATAAAATATTAGATCATTTTGTTTCCAACTTTAGAAAAATCGTCCCTGTTAAGTAATACGTATTAAATTAAATTAAACCTGTAACGTTAAAATAATTGCTGATTTCACAATTACTTGTTTCATATATACTTCTTATTTATTCTCAGCAGATTGTAAATACACAAATAGAGTTAATATATAAAAGAAAAACATTGAAAAGTCTCAAGTTTATTGAAAATTCTTTACTTCTAAAATCTCGTTATTTGTAATGACATTTAAAATATTTACGTGCACAACGTGCCAAAATTGGTGGAAAATGTTGTTTTATGTACGAATAAAGAGAAAAGAAAATAAACATCTTAAAAATCAATTCCGCGACTCTACTACTGAAGTCGTTGGACGTACTCGCCTAATTTTAGTACGCTGCCTAGACCCACCCACGTAAATTAATCCTATCAACTTCAAATTTTCTGAATTTCTTAGTAATTCCATAACCGTAGTAACGAATGTACAGTGAGGAAAAAGTATTACGTTTCGAATTAGCAACAAGGAAATAATCCAATAGTAGAATTAACCCAACAGACGCGATATTATTCTTGAATTTTCGCCCAGTGTCTTCGTCTTCGTTTCCTTAATATTTCAGCGGACCTTAAAATTACCCGCGTATTCCGAAGGGAGTTGTGCCTCAGCGAAGATCTCGAAAAACATGAGATAATTTAGAACGGTGAACGTAACCGTACCGCCAGGCTCTCCAAATTGAAATTGTTCCTTTGTTATTATTTAATTAAATTAGCCAGTAGTACATTTAGTTCGAGCTATATCAAACATCGTATTTCATTGTTGGATAGAGTTTTCTCTTTTCATTTTGGAATATGTACGGTCCAAGTGAAACAGTGAAGGATCCCCATCAAGGCTCTAGGTTGAATAAAGTAATAAAGGGAAAATACGTGTCGGTCGCGTCTTGTTCGCGTTTCGACATCGTATTCGAAGCAGGAAAAGAGAAAGAACAAGAAAGTGAGTGAGTGAGAGGGAGAGGAGAGAGAGTAAGAGAGGACAACTCCATTTGTATGTTTCGAGCCGTCGTAATGGAACGTTATTGCAACTTCTTGTTAACAAATTGCAGGAATTACTTTGCGTTGACACGAAGAAAGCAATTTCACGGCTGTTCCGGTATACACTGTAGGCTGCACGGTTAAGTGAATTGTAATTCGGTGACTAATTTGTCGCGTGAGACACTTGTAATGAGGTACGAATGGAGACAAATGATAGAGAGCTGTTCTGAGATTTAATTGATATCAATTTGGATTATAATTGAACTACCGAAGAATTTGTATGGTAATTAATTCATGAACAAAATGTTTTTTGTATGATTTAGTTGGTGTTTCGTTGGATTATTAGATGGGTAAAAATATATTAATTTATAATGTGCTTAATAGTTTATTATAGTAAATGAATAATCATTTCAAACACGAGACGACGTGCGTGTGACAGAGATACGTTGAAAACTGCGCTGCAAACAAAGAGAATGAAAAACAAAGAAAAAATAAAAGAATTGCCATTCGATTCCAAAAGTTGAAAGATTCCATAATTAATTAGCCGGCACAGTTGCTAAATTATTTTATTACTGTTAGAAATTCGAAGATTTTCACATTTGGATACCTTATACGCTAGGACTATAAACAGACTTTCGAGATCGATACCTTTAAAACAGCAATACAAGAAATGTAACAACAATTTCCCCACTTCCACACAATTTTAAACGGGCACACTTCAAACACAGCAAAACCAATCACCATACATTTCCATCACCTACTACGCATGCAAACACACATCAAGTTAACACGTTGAACGCCACGCTAATTTTGCGTGACTAGCGTCAACATAAATTTATGGCATGTCGCAATATGAGTCCATAAAATTTAAGCATACATGTTGTATATATAAATAAAACTAGTTTTATGTGTTCTATCGTTGCATTAATTTCTTCACACCATTGTAGTAACAATGATAATATCTAAAAATTTAAAAATACTGACATTTGCCCGAATTATAAATGTAAAAGGTGTAAAAGATGTGATAGTGATCCGATACTATTTTCTTCGTAATTTGGACCAGTTGGAATATTTTCAAAATTATTTTGGCGCGTCATTTAGTAAACAAATCCTTCTAACTTCTCACGAGAGCACAATTCGTTTTGTCCAATTTAAAAAAAGTTATTCTGTTTTAAATGGTACACGAATATTAATAGGAGTCATTGTCAGAGTTAAAAATATTGCAATGAAGCATCATCTAACACCATCATCAACGACAATAAAAATAAAGCAGTCCTCAGGTCATTAATTTATCGCGAGCACAGTTCGAAATTTCGTACATCGGTCGACCAAGCGTCACAATTCGATCGAACAATGTATGAGAGTGATGTGTGGTGTTCGGTATGCACCTCTTCGTTGTAATGTATTTTTCATGTATGTTCTCTTGTATACTCGTGAATCACTTGAAACTCTTTCGTATCTTCTCTTTGTGAATACTTTTTGTGAATGTTTGCTGAATGCTGCCTTTGAATTCTCCTCTCTCTCTTGGTGTCTTCTCGGTTTTACCAACTCGGTGTGTGTTTTGACTGGTAGGTTGAATGTGTAGAAAATGATGGAACTCTATATTGATTGAATTCCCGGTGTATTTGTGGGCGTTTATCCGATGATACGAAAATGGAAAAATGTTGCTAAATTGTCGAAATTTTAACAGACATAAAACAATTTACTGGTCCTCGCTTTAGCAGAGAAAATGATTTTTATGACTGAACGGTTCAGCTCGTCGGTACGATCGAACGTCTTCATTCGACGATGGAATATTTTCTGAACATGTGTTGTAAAGTAGATAGTGCTGCAGCAGCTGACACCTTGTGCACTGAATGGTTTACAGTGCTTATAGAGGCCTGTTCGACGAAACATCAAAAACCACAGGTCGATTTATCGCCTTCGAAAGTAGATTCTAGGCTGCGTCGCAGGATCCTCCTTCATAATTCCGCGATAAATCTCGGCAGGTCGACTCCACCGTCGGCGATTTATTTTGCAAAGCAGAGAGAACCAGCCAGGTACGTAGCTGTGTGTATCTGGGCGACGATCAAAACGAGGGGTTTTTGGCGCCTCTCCCCTTCCCCCCTTGGAAATATGTTCCGCAGTGATCGTAAATTCTCGGTAAAAGTTGGTAGCTCGTGGCAGTGTGCGCAGGCGGCAGCGAATTAACCCCATGAATATTAATTACAATTTACATGATATTAACCGACATTATCAGGACAGGTGGGCGAAGTTCGTGGATGGCCATTGGGTGAGGGACACCGCGGCTGAAACTAAACTAAACGGTTTAAAGGGTCGGCAGAGAACGAGAGTGCCTCGCGTGCGCGCAGGTGTCCACGAACAGGTGGCCCTGATTTACAGCCCCTTTGCCGACGTTAACCGAGGCCAATCGGCGGTCACGCTGATGTCCTGGCTCGATTAGCAGGGCGATGTAATTTTGACGAAATAGCCGGAAGTTTCTTTTGTTTTTTCTTTTTTTCTTTTTTTTTCGACAGCGTGGCATAAAGCGGAATATGGTTTTTGGAGGGCAGAATATGAAGGGAAGTTGATCTTATGAGGTTGAACGACGAGGAACATGGCGGTGTAAGTTTGTGTTTTACGAGTCCATTGTTCGCCGTTGATGTAGATAAGAAATGCATAATGTAAAGAGGGACTCTTGTGGTAATTTTTACTTATTCCGTTGCTATGCTTTTCCTCATCTTTATTTTTCTCTCTTTTTTTTTTTCATTGAACACTTGAACATTTGAAATACAAAAGCAAATTTTTATCTGAATACCTGAGAAAAACATTGGAGTAAATGAACGTGGGATAATTAACCGATATTTTCAAGGTATTTCGCGCGGGAAAGTAATTTTTACTTCGAATTTTTAGTTTCTTTATGTAACGTGTGTATTATGCGATCTTAAACATTTTTACATTCGAGGAAACATTATACAAATTCACTGTTACTATTTTCTTCGCATTTACGACCAATTACAATTTTTTCTAAACTTTTTTACATGTCATCTAATAAAAACTAATTCTTCTATACGAAAGAAAAAAGAAAAAGAAAATAACTTGTTATTTGATCTAATTTGAAAAAAGTTTTAAAATTTCAGATTCTGTGTTATTTTATATTCTTGAAATTGGAAATTTCAATTTCAAATTCTGTTTTAAATGGTATTTGAATATTATTGAAAATTGCTTGTATATTATAATATATCAGGAAGTTCATTCAGTTTCGTATTCGAAGAAACTCCCATATGTTTCTTTGTTTTCCCATCCTGTAATTGTAATCTCATTTTTTGATTCAATTTGTCTCGGTTTACCGTGTCTATTTAGTACCTAAAAAGGTTAAGTTATAAAACAGAAAGAAATTCTGCGTTGATAATTATATTCGTCGATGATATTAATTGAACCTTAGGGACGATTAAGGAGTAAATTACCCTGAAAAAGATTCCATTTTAGCGGCAGTAAGAAT
Source organism: Anthophora plumipes (assembly GCA_951804975.1). Classification (NCBI taxonomy): domain Eukaryota; kingdom Metazoa; phylum Arthropoda; class Insecta; order Hymenoptera; family Apidae; genus Anthophora; species Anthophora plumipes. The sequence goes on from OX638120.1 coordinate 11,982,466, forward strand.
CGTGAATATTCAATCAGCAGGCATGCCAGACATATTCATTAAGTCGCAGGAAGAGAGAGTTTATCCGTAACAGATCCGTTTAATTGATTTCACGGTTCGGTGACGGTTCAAAGACGGTTCGTCGCCTCAGCATAAGGACACGGATTTATCGCTGCTTCTCAAGGAACCACCACCCTCCCCTCAATTATGTAAAGCAAACTCGAAAGGGCCTCCAGGTAAATAAAATGTACGCGTGTTCGGGAAAGGGGAACAGCGACAAAGGCAGCAAAATCGATGCCAGTAACTTTGTCTCGAATCACTCAACGTCTGGGAAATGTAACTTCAGATTTTCTATTCAATTCTGGAGACACTTGGAAAATATTCGAGAAGTACACTCCACGACAAAATGATAGGACACCCTTGGATTTTTCCTATTTCTCGAAACCACTGACGTGTATTACTCTAGATGAAAATGAAAAAAAATTTTCTTTGCGGTACACCATTTGATATAATTCCAATTAATGAAAAAAATAATCTGTGCATAATTTGAGCTTCATTGGATAATAGGAAAATATACTTTCGGATGCTTGAACATAAAAAATAATTAACGAAGTGCTCACAAAATCGGTTTTACTTGATTATTTTCTAAATTGTTGATAATATCAAAGAACGTGTTAAAAGAAAGTTTTGATTATGTTAAAAAAAGTGTCACAATAAATTTTATATCTAAATAAAGTGCATCTTTTATTCGTATCACTCTTTTCGCACTACGAATGGTTTTCGAAACAAATGAAGAAAAACCTGAAGAAAATTTTAATATTTCTTTCTTTAATTCTGGATATATCCTTCGATTAGCACGTTGAGCGAGGACACTCGCCGGATTATTCGATTACGATAGGTAGCAGGTCTGGTTCGAATGTTCAATTGAAATTACATCGTGAAATAATTGACTCGAAGTGGTGCTTTAATTTAATTAGCTACTTTCTCAAGAACTTTTACTAATTACAGTGATAATAACTGATAAAAAGATAACTCGGCGCAGTTCGAGAGGAGCTTTTGTAAAATGAACTTTTCACAGATAACAATCGTGAAAAATTGAAATTTGTTTCGAAGATTAATTAGCAAAGGGTCAAATTTTCATGTGTACGCTTCGAATTGTTGAAAATTTATTTGTCTCGTTTGTGTTCGAACATACATTCGTTTTTTTTTGTGAAAATGGGTAGTTTGTTTAACTTACTACGAAGACACTGCTTTTCGGTGTTTTCAATTTCAAATTTCATAATCGAATTATTCAGGAAAGTTTCAATTATGTCAATTACAAGGGATATTTATCTCCTTGCTTCAATTGAAAGATTCATCAAATGTTTACAGATATAAAATTCAATACATCTCTATATATACCACATGAATATTTCTCACATTTAATCTTGCGAAAGTATTCATTTACTTTTAATTAAAATACAGTGTATTTTTTTTAAAGGATATATCAAAAGTTGAAATTTCATTTTTGAAAGGTGTGTTTTTAATACCTTCGCGGTAAAATTTTCCCAAGTTATTAAGTATGGAATTCGTTTTATAAAGTGCGTAACACATTTACACTGAAGCTGCGATTATCCATATTACCTTAACAAATACAAAAACTGTATTTCTTAAATCTTAAAACTTATTATTATAGATCGTTAAGAATGATCATAAGATATTAAAAATTATGACAGCTTTAAAATTATTTTCTTCGTGAATTCGGAATGTTCGAAACAAAAAGTGAATTATTCAAATTCAGCCTATACAAATTCAAACTATTCCAATTTAAATATTCGAACTCTAATTGCTCAATTCCAATCTTCGAATACTCTAATATTTAAATCCAAATATTTTAATATTAGAATTCAAATATTTTTCTAATATTTTAATATTAGAATTTAAATATTCAAGTTCGAATACTTTGAATCTGATTGACTGAATTCAGATATCAGAATTCCAATAGATTCAATCTGAATTTAATTGGTTAGTTTAGATATTATTATCTGAATATTTTAAATTTAATTAATAGAATTCATGTATTAGCATTTGAATATTTAGATTAGAATAGTATGAATTTAATTGGTGGAATTCAAGTATTAGTGTTGGAATATTTAAATTCGAATAGTTTCAATTTATTTGACTATATTCAAATTTAGTATTAAGCTTGAATTGTTTGAATATAAATGGCTGAATTCAAATATTAGTATTTGAATAGTTCGAGTTTATTTGACTGAAATGAAATATTAGTTTCTGAATAGTTCGATGTTAATTGGTTGATTTCAAATATTAATATTTTGAAGAATTGTTTTGCCCGTGATCGGTATCAGCGTAGTTGGTACTGAGAAGAGAGTCATTTCATTTTTGCAATGATTTCGACCATACCCGCTTTCCTTGTTTCATGGCTACGGTTGTATATGGTGATTCATCGTTGTTTTTCCGTTTTTTTATCACAGATATTATTAATTTATTCACTGCAAGGTTATTTTCCTTTTTAAATTCTTCACTTAATAAACAACTCCTAATATATTCGAATAATTCAAGTTTAATTGGCTGAATTAAAATATTAGTATTTGCATCATAAGTTTAATCGACTCTATTTACGTATTAGTATTTGAATATGTGAACTTGAATAGCTTGAAATTATTTGACTGTATTCAAATATTAGCATTTGAACATTTAGATCTGAATAGTCACGATTCAGAAAATCTGAAGAGAATTCAAACATTCGAATCAGAACAGTTCGAATTTAATTCTAATATTTGCGTTCATTCAGTCGTAATTTCCTTTCTGTTCTTTAATACAAGCATCACATCACTCCGTATCCGGCAGTTATCCATAAAGAACAATCTGCGCAACGCAGGCATATAAAACTCGATAAACAATAAAATATTTCAAAGTTACACGTGTGCGTGTACATTTCCCCTCACGTTTTATACGAACCTTCGCCGATGCTGTTTTCATTCGGCTATAGTACGCAAAGCAAATAAACCGCGCGCGGCGGGTGAACGGTAATTGGAAAATATCGGCGTCTCGACGTTCGCGAAACGGAAATCGGCCGGTCGCCGACTGTCATCCTGCCCGCATACTTTTTCATTTACGCGTTTCTCGCGTTTCCACCTATCCTATGGTTCGCGTCTCGACTGCTCGGGACTAAATTACGAGTACGGGCGGCTGCTCGTTTCCCAGAACAAAAGGAGGATCCTCGAATGGTTGGGCTTGGTCGTTGGCGGACCGGAGAAAGGCAGAAATAAATAATTGAGTAGGTTATTTAAGAGGGGTCGTGAGGAGACGTGTTTTCCTTGGCTTTCGAACGGCAGAAAACTATATCTCCCGTGTTGTTGCTCGATCGTGAGATGTAAGATTGTGTTTCTTTGCGAGAAAATTGTAGGAGAAGAATTTTCTTCTGATTTTGTGGTTAATTTATAAATTGACGGAGATATCTTTAGGAGATTAAATTTTAGGAAGTAGATAAAGCTTCACAGATGAGCCAAATAATTAAGTGTCTTTAATATCTTCCTTTATATTCTTAATTAAAGATTCTAAAGCATCAGCGTTTAGGTCTCTCTATCAACCTAATGTAACCTAAATTTAAAACCAAACTTGAAAATATCAGAATTTAAATCTATCAATTAAAATCTAAAAAACTTTTTTAGGGAAAAGGTACTCATAATGAAAAATTAATAGAATTAAAATCTATCAGAAACTTGTAAAGGAAAAAGTTATTCAAAATATTATCCTCTACAATATACATTAAGTTGGTGCAAATAAAATGTTTTCTCAACAGCTGAAATTGGCCAGTTGATATCATATATTAAATTTTGTTCCATTATAAATTCTTTTACACAACAATCAGAAAGGAATCTGCTATAATACGCGTACATTGAATAGTAAAAAAATTCATAATATAAATGTTTAGAGATTATTGTTTGACGTGATAATTAATCAGGATATTCGTGTGATCTTTTTTTTGTATATAAGTATAAATTTGAAAAACTGCTGAAAATTTGGAGAAAATTGCGTAAATGCCAGAACATTTTAATGTTAACGTGAAAAATTTTATACGAGTGACTTTTAATTCAAAAATGTGTCGGAAGAGAAATTAGATAAGGCAGTCGATGATAATATTTTATGAAAAAGTATTGAAAACATTCCACAAGAAAGAATATGAAATTTTGCCACATTCTTCCTTATCCAGTAGACTACCATTTCTTCTAACACTTGAAGAATAAATTAATTAAATAAATACACATTCTCAAGGCAATATTCAAAGAATTTTTCAATTCAAAGACTAATGACTTTTATAAATTTGGAAAATTGAAAGTAATTAATCGTTAGGAAAAATTGTATAGAGAATATACGAAACATACATACGAAAAATCACGAGAAAGCGGAAAGATCAAAGAATAATGTGAGAATTCGAACGAATAGAAGTTAAATAATATCGCTTAACCATATTAAGTATTCCAAGACGTCCTTTTTAAATAAAAACTTTAAAATATAAATATAGCACACCAGAGAGCTCGATCAATTTTCTATTTTGTATTTGAAATATTTATTCCATTATTTAAATAAACTATTTTATAATTATTTATAAATATTTTATTATTTAAATTCCGTGATCCTAGTTTTAAGCGTACCATAATTTAAAATTAATTATGACAAATCTGAATAATTACACTTGAGAAACATACATATATGGAGTCCATAGTCCATACCGATAATTTTCATAGCACTCAAAGGGTTAAATATATTATACATTAATTGTAATTTATTTTCAACAAGTTTCACCCTGTCCAATTAGTTTTGCGTTATTAGTTTGACGTAAGTCACTGTTCTCGTAAAAATCGTCGATAGTAAGATACGTAAAAGATACTCTCGGTACGTTAAGCTAGATTAGGTTTTAACTGAGGAAACACTTATCCAGCTATTTCACTCGAAAAGAGCCGACAAGTGAAACTACACTTTTATCGTGTATCAGAGAAAGAGAGTCCTTTGGATTAGACATAGCCATGGGATACGTTGGTCGAGTGAAATTATCTTTGGAGCGCGGGAACAACGTCGAGGCGGTGAGCAAGCAATGGCAAAGATGAAACACGGTCCCTTTTGGACGATCGTGAACGAAAATCCAAACAAGGTGGTTCTAAATAAAGCAACCGGGGAACGCGCGCGAGCGGTTTGCGACGCGAAATTATTTGCGAGGAGCAATTTCGACTCACGGTTTTCAATCAAGACACATGCAGGCGTAGCGAACTCAAACACAGCGATATCGAATGCACGTTATACATATATACACACCGACCGCGTTGAGCATCGAGTAGCGACACTACAATTTTCACCGCACGAAATGACAACTGTAATTAAATTCTTGCGCCGGGAGATGTTTCTCGAACAATGTCCTGTCAACCTCAGACACGATAGCTTTAAATACTATCAGCCATAAATAATGAATCTTAATCTGGGTTCTTCGAGTTCCTTCGTTTGCTTGGATCAACATTAACTGGATTCTTTATGACTTTCAGATGAGCTTTAACGCTAGATTTACGGGATACGTTAATATACTAGATACGTCGATTTTGAATTTCACGAGAAAAATTTTCAGAAACTACTACCATTATTTCTTAACAATTTTTGATGATTTTTATTGATAGTATGATACAAATACAGTTAGGAACAAAAATATTGGCACACCTGGTTCTTGATTATAGAAACGCATATAAATTAAAGAAAAACACAATATCAGGTTAATTCTTTTCATCAATCGTAACTATTGTGTCTGTAGTTTGAGAATATTACAAATATATTTATATTGATTAATTACAAAACAAGAAAAAATGACAAAATACATATTAACGGCAGTTTTTTCCCCATGAGGAAAAAATTGTGAGATAAGTATGAAAAGACTAGTATGAATTAATAAGGTGAGAATTAGTAGAGTGCAAAATGAAATTGATAATACATTTTGAACGAGAAATGTGAACAGAATTAATTCATGTATTATCAAGCGCATTGCTTATTGATTTAGCAATTTGTTGCGCAGGTTGTATTTCACCTATATTTCATACTTCGTTGAATAAAATGAATGCAACGTGTTATCTGTATAAATTACATTTCGTTGTCCGTAATTGAATCGTGTGCATGGTCCTGCCTTTATGTGAAATTGCATTCGATGGAATCTAGAATTGGTATGTTTTACAGGTTCATCTTTCTACTACTTTTTAATTTATTAGACAGAAAATTCTATTTACGTTCTAATATTGATGTTACACCAATGATTTGTGAACATGAGTGTACGTCTGATAAAAGTTACGTATTTTACTCTTTGCTATGATCGAATACACGTGTCCATTTAAAGCTATCGATATGGCCTATCGATATGACTACAAAGTCCACGCTACGCGAGAAAGTGTTCCGTACACACGGAGAGTTTAAATTTGAAGTACTCCGCAATCAAAGGATTAACGTTTCCCTGATAATAAAGCTAATTTCATATCAAAAAACAAAAAGTTCGAATTCTCAAAAATATCCAATTCATCCATCGTATCATAAACTTAGAATAATCTGTTATCCCCAAACACAATGAAACCAGTTCACATTTAGTTACGCTTTATGCAACAAGAGTGGAACTCGCGTATTTTAAGCAAGGAGACATGGATAACAGGTAGAAACTCGTTGACGATTTTGCCTCAGGAGGCAGGTAGAGAAAGGGAGAGAGAGAAAGAGGATTTCGTCGCGAATAGTAGGAGCTTTCGAACAGTTGCTAGCCGGAAGAAATAAGTTGGCATGGTGGCCAAATCGCGCCGCGAATGCATAACGATCGTCGTGTATGCGTCCCATTGTACCTGCGCCTCTTGGAAATCCATTCGCTGGGGTCCTATTGTGGAACAAGCAGTTTCCTCCGGGTCCCTGGTCCCTTCCGTCTAGGTTGTATTGCTAACACTCGTGGAAATGGCCAGGCACGTTCCGGACCCTGTGAAGATACCTCGTTCCATCCTTGAGTGGACAACGCGAGAAAGTGCACGGTCAAAGCCAGAAAACCGGTAGTCACAGTCGTTTCTGACCTTCCTGCCTCTGAATACGAATAACTATAGCTTGGAGAAATTAACTGGCGCTGTCTGTGTTCTGGCTAGTGTCGGTTCTGGCTCGTTTGGACAATCCTAATGACCAGTTTTCGAGGATGAAATCGAGTTACAGTTCGGGATGAAGGAAAAATCTGGCTGATTCGATTTGTAGCGTCAGGTTTGTCTTGATTAGGGAGAATCGAGGGGTTGCTTTCTCTGAGAGTAGTATTTAGGTTCTGCTACGATAGTTGGAAAACTCGTTCCTTTAATTCTTAGAGATTTCAGGAAAGATAGAGATAGGATATTGTAAATTGTTCTCTGATCGATTTCATTGTTATAGTTTCCCAAAGGATAAAAGAGTTGTGGATTTATGAAATATTTTGAGATACTTTTCAGATCCCCTTTTTCCAAGTTATTAATCTTTTGAAAGGTAAATACTATCGATAACAGTTGCAGGAAACTTTATAGATCACTTCTTTTCCAGGTTATTATCGTAACGAACGGTTGATGTTTCAATGGTGGAATTTTATTTTGAAAGAATGCGTTTGCATGAATTAAAGTCAAGCGATGACGACTATACTCGTCGAACACTTATTGTAAATTTAAATTGATTATAACAAAGTGGTAAATATTATCAATTAGGCTATTGAAAAAAAACCAATAATTAAAATTCGTTAAAAAATTCATTAATACGACAAATGTTATTAATACAGTTTCAAAGAATTCACATACATACATGGAAAACAAAAAAATAAGAAGAGAAATAGGTAATATACTCTATTTTTAGAGAATGATATTTTTTAAAACAAATGTTAATTCATTTGCGTCGTATATAACAATATTTTCGTAAAAATGCTACTTTTATTTATTACCCATTTGATTTTCTGTTCTAAAGAGGGGAGTGGATTTTTCATTTTTTACAAAAATTTAAATGTTCGTAACTAAAGGTATTTCGTATCGAAAGAAACCGAAAGAAAAAAGGCCCAACAACAGTGCATATACTTTTAATAATTCTGTAACAGTAAATCAAAATTTACTATATTATAAACTCAGTTAAATCAGAGGCACTTCGTTCCTTTTCAAAGTTATTTCGAATTACAAATACCTGCGAACATTTCTTTTTTCACCGTATAATGTAAATCCACGTCGTGAAAATCTAAACGTCTTCAGTTTTCACTCTCAGTTCTCCTACATAGTTTGAAATTCAACAAGTCGATGCGCTACGCTCGATTTATTCATCAATGATATCAGCAAAATTCTTTGGCGAATATAATTCATAAGCATTCCTGTGCTTATGAATCGGCGAAGATATATCTGACAGTACCCGGTGCCATGCGCGCCAAGTATTAATTGCACTAGTTCTGCCCGCGGTTTGGAACACGCAGAACTGTTGTCGCTGGTAATTCCAAGCGAAGTGGAAGCAGCCAGCAAGCTCTGGCTTGCATCGGTATTTGCGTAGCTTTTATCGACTCGCCAGCCGGAGCTCGCTTAAAAACCAGAGTAAAGTCTGTTATGAACATCGATGACCCCTTCGGTCCTCCATTTCATTTCTGATCTGGAAATGTGAAGTGGTTAATGGGTGGAATTTCATATCGATTGAAAGGAAGGAAGGATTTCGAACGATCTAAAAAGTAGGAAATCGAACGGGATTATAATAATTCTGCGCTTCTATGCGACAGATGAATCACCTGTCGATTTGTAAAATTAAATGGAAAAAGGTGTTGTAAATACTATCCAAATTCATTTCATATAATTAGAAGAAATTATGATTATAGTTTTTGAGAACTTAATTTAACTGATTGAAAAATATAGCTATAAAAGCAATACAATATTTCTTTCGAGCTTTAATTCGTAGATTCGTATAAATTCCTCTTCAGTCATGAAAGCATAATTCACGAAAAAGATATTGCAGATACTATTCAAATTTTTTTGTACCACTAGAAGAAGTGATATTTACCATTTTTGTAAATTTAGTCGACTGAACAATATGATCATAAAAGCCATAGAATGCTCATTTCTAGGCCTAGTTCCTAAACCCACATAAATTCCTCCTCTACCATGAAAAAAATAGTCCACAAAAAATTCCAATCACTTTCGCCATCTTTCTTTTCTTTTCAGAATTTTTCTACATTCCTCCAATTTTTCGAACCTTAGGGGAATTCGAAAGTACAGTAATAAGAAAAACTTATATATTATATAATATAGAATTAAATTGAAATAATTCTATTTATAAGTTTTGGGACATATACATATCAGAACGTTGATAGATATTACATGCATATTTATCATGTAGCGTTAGATCGAATTTTAAATGTGCTGATATGTATAAGACACTTTAATATACAATATTAATATTCTTGAACGGATGTTCGCAATTTTCTCGTGAATATCGGAGAAAGAATAATTGAAAATAATTCATTTCGTTGATATTTCTATTTAAATAAATCGTCCGCTGAATTCTATCGCCGGATATTAGATTTCCGGAGGCAATGAGGGATAGAAAGTTTGTCAAAGAAATGAAAACTACTCGACATCGATTTTATTACGATCCCTTTCCGCTGACCGAGGAGATTTCAAGACTGAACGTTGATGCAGTTATTTGAAAGCTTGTTATGGCTGGATTTTGTATTGGCTATCCCTTATTACGTTTACTTCTTTTCATTCAATTGAACTACCATATCAAAATCAAGAGAAATTGTTTAATTTTTTTTTGTTTATGTAAAACTGTAGTATTGTTTGAATAATAGAGTTGCACTATTTTCTTTACCAGAAAATTGTTTCTAAACCAAAATCTATAAAAGAGCCATTTTTTTATTCCCGCCGTTTTATAATAATAGCAAAATAAAGTGTTATCATGTAAATTATATAAAGTACAATTTTAATTGAATACGTAATTGGTATGGAATATTTAATTTTACTTTAATTAATTATATAATTTGAACCGCTGAAGTAGAAGTAGATCAAAATAATTTAAATATATATTTTTTCATTTTTTAAAGATTATAATTATTTTAACTAAATCATATTAGTACGACCTATTAATGTAGTTTCATTTTATTCTCATCTCTCGCAGTATGGTATTTCATTTTTTATTCGAAACTTTTTAAAATTCAAATTGTATTATAATTTTCATGTCCAAAAGAATTAGTACCAATTCTTTCTTACATATTATCATTATTTCACTTATACGATTCGCAAAATTGTTCTACTAAAAAAAGAATGACTGTAAACAATAGTTTTTACGATTGAATATTACAAAATTATAATACAAAATCCTCTATCATTTCCTCGAAACGAGCATCTTGATCATAAAGCAGACCTACATTTGTAAATTCACTAGCAATCTCTGTAATTGGTGCAATAATGTAGGAGTTCGAAAATTAGCCAGTAGTTAGGCGAACATAAAAGTCGTGGAAATGGTTGATGAGCTAGTGTTTCCGGAAACCATACTACCTCCATTTTACACTTGAAGAATTGGCAAGTGAACATACTGTGTCGGTGAATATGCGAAAAAATTAGGTACATTCTCGTCAGAGTGTTGTTTAGTGCATGTCCCGTATTGTATGCAACGTGTAATGTATTCTACGCGGTTCATTTACCTCTCTGACACAATCGTTCCGCTGTAACAGGTAGATTTATACAGGCGATTTTCATGAAATTCGTTTTTTAGAAGTATTTTCATCAGTGTAACATTACTCTTGCTTCTATTTAAAAAACAAGAAAAAAACATTTTGTTCATATATTTTAGAATACCCATTAATAATATAAAATTCACCGAAATAGATTGATCAATTAGTATATTGTTCTTTATAAATTCAAATTATTTTTGTAGTAATTTAAATATTATATTGCAGAGAAATGACTTCGAAGTATCAAATTTATTTGCCATTGCAAACTGTGAATTATAAAATAAATTTGTAAATTAATTTGCTAATTAACAGTAATTTAATCGATCTGCAGTTTCTTTTTTATAAGCTTATTAATAAGGAATAAATTGAATTTTTTATGAGGTATTTGCAATAATGTTACAACAATAGTTGTTGTAGTAGTCGCTGAGCATCATTAAAAATATTTCATCGAATAACCAGAACTCTATAATCAGTTGAAGCAGATTTATATACCTAATTTTAGAATCTGCGAACAGTAGTCCCGCGTCTGACTAATACTTGACGTATCTACTGCCCCGGAAATTCATTCTCTTTTTCCCTCGCATGTTGTAGCGCAATCACTTTAAGCTGGTGTAAGCTGCTTTTGTATTTTCTGTTTCTCGTTTGCTGTGGGTTTACCGCGCACAAAATTGAGCTGACTTACAGTCGATTTCATGTAAACACATAAATATAAACCGCAAACTGGTTTCGTGCAATCCTGTTTGAAAAATGGCTCGCGTTTGATTCCGCGCAGCAAATGGAAACTCGTTGAAACGCGGTTTCTGGTTGAACGCTTTAAAACGTACTTCTTGATTAGGTTCTATTTTATCGTTGCGCACGTGTATCACTGAAAATTCACGAACTCTGGTAATCTTATGTCACAGTGAAATTTTCCGCGTATTTTTTCAGAGACTGTATTCGCTCTTTTGAAAATGGAAGAAATAGAAAAATTTTGCAGTTATATTTGAGAATATCGTAGCATGATCGTTTCAAGATTTAGGTGAACGATACTGAATGTATCCAAAGAAAATCTTCTTCTGAATTAAAGGAAACTAGAAACAGGAAGCGATTGACCATAAAAATTCGCATGTGGTGTATCGACTACTATAAGGATCAATTTCGTACAGGAGTATTAATATTTCCTATGTGAACAATTAAATAATCCAAATTTTTGCTAATAATTGGAGAATTACAATAGAATTTTAATTATTCGGAATAATTTACTAAGGTGCCGGATAAACAAATATACAAAATAATTGGATTACACATGACACTTAACCCTTGCACTCCGAGTATTTTTTTATATGATCAGTTTATCAACTCCAGCACACTTTTGTAATGAGATTTTTGAAAATCGAAAAATGAAAAATTATACACTTTCGTGCATTTATTTATTCTCACTTATTTGACTAATTTGCATTACTTTAACACGAGTAAAATTTGAACAGAGTTATGGTTAGTATTATGAACGTCTCTGTAGCGACACCAGTGGACTGCAAAGGGTTAAAAAAACAGCTGTACGAGTTATTATGCGCTCGAGTTTTACAAAACGCTTAGGCTTTGTAGTATTTATACGTGGCGTGTCGACTTTCACATAAGACTGACATAAGAACCGTTCAATCTATAAATCGGAAACTTACGAATAAAATTATTTGACCATGTAACAACTGAACTGTTTTAAAGTGTTCTCTTGTTGGCCGTTGCCTGTGTTCTTCTAACGCGTTGTCTCAAGCCACGAGTTACAAAGACTCTGGACGAAGCGATTAGGAAGTTGAATGACCGTTCCTAATTTTGGTTTTTGCCAATCAGCTTTTCTCCAGTGCAGTTGTACCTCCTTCCAATTCGCCCTTAGTACGCTGACTTTAGGGAGGGGTACACAATGATTGGAAAGGGTGTTCGATGGATTGGTTCGTGAAATCCTGAGGAATCTCTGCGTGGCCTGGACTTCGTCATTTCAAAGTGGCCAACTGCTGATGAGGCGAATTCGAAGCCACTTTCACTTTAGCCCTTTGGAGATTGTAGGATTTATGACATTCTAGGTCCTATAGTTGGTTGCAAGCAACGCCATAAACATTCTTTGTTTACTTCTAATAAAGTCGTTGCTTGCGACGCACGGTAACTCGACGCCATGCCATAAATCCGGTTATACGATACGCCTAAACATAGGAAAACTGAAGAATTCGGGGGCATCGTGGTTCCAATGTTCACGCCCTGTCGTATTGTCAATACGTCAAGTAATGATAAATATGGTAATCGAGGGTAATATAAAAATTTGGTATGTTCAGGATTAGTCACATCATTTCCTCCTATTGTCATTAATTCTTAGTCCGAAGAATAAGATTACGATGCGTCATTTGCTATTGAACAGAAGGAGCCAAGCATTTAAAAACCAATTAAGCGTTTGTCGTGTTCCTTCTGATTGTAAAATTAATAACGTGTTATAAAAGAAAATATTCGAATCCTCAAAAATAGCAAATACGACGTCTATATCGTAAACTTAGGATAATCCGTTGTCTTAACATCACTTATTCTTGCAATTTGAAAGCCTGCACTTCAATTCAGTTTAATTCCAAGTCAGTGTCATTCCATCCTCGTGAAACAAATCTCAAAGACTCTGTAACGTTGTATAATATGGTACCAAAGAAGAAAATAACAGTATATGATGGCATGAGTTATTCAAGGAAGCTTGGCAAACTCGCTGTTACGAGTTTCATTTGGTGACCTCTTCTCTCGCAGTCCATTTCCACTTTGCGTAACTTCTCGGCGTAGTCGATCTGGTCAGAGTCACTTTTTTCACATCTACCTGAATTACTTTGCTACGCTAACTTCTGCTGGATAACTCGCTCCCTCGTTACCCTTGCATGACTTACTTCCCCCTTTTTCGCGCACGGATTGTTAGCTTGTTACTTTTGATTTATCTCCGGACGAGGAGATTGTTGGAGAACGAAAGAGCGAAACGCGAGTTGTCTTCTTCTTTTTTGTTTTTCGAAACGATTCTCCGACACTCCCGTATGTCAGATTCCACTTCGAGATTGTTACTGTCTAGTTAGGAACTTTAAACGACCTTTCTCCAACGATTCCTTAAATATCTTCCGCCGACTTTCAATCATCTTTCTGTGAATTAAATGGAATTAAAGTTTTAGATCTTCCACAATCGATGATCATTTATTCCTTTGTAGTTTGTTACATTTATTCTTTTCTTTTTGCTTTTTTTCTTTCATTAGGAGGAAGATAAAGTTAGTTCATCGAAGAATTAGGCGAATCATAGTTAGAAGTATGGCATAGCGAGCAAGTGTTCGTTTATATACTGTTTTAATCTAGTTTTGGAACAACTTTCGGTGCTTTCAACTACAACGCGAAATTAATCACGACTAACCGGCAAGTTATCGTAGCTTGTTTAAATACGCTCCTGTAGTTTATAATTATCTTGCAATTATGTGTGAAGCATATTGCAAAATTGATATAATTCACTATGCTAATAACTTCCTACCAGACGTTTTTGTTCTCACCCTACTTCTATCCATTTTTTTCTCTTTATCACATACATTACACAACGAAGAATACATGACACCTTTTACACAGCTGTTCCAACCAAAAAATCCAATCTATTCTAGAGTTGCTTGAATAATAATTTTTTGAACATTCAATACGATAATCATTAGCTGTTGTACCACTGTCAATCGACTTTTTCTATGATTTTATTTTTGATTCTTCTTTATCAATACTTGCCTTAGTTGAAATAATCTTAGATTCTACTATTTGCTCTTATTTTTTGTACTTCTATTCCTTATTAATTGCAATTTAGTTATTTCTTTCGTAATTTTCTGCAGTGTCTTTTCTTCCCTTTCTTCTTTTATTTCATTCAATAATTTTCTTTCGCTTGTATTGTTTGGACTAATCGATACTTGATTTTTCATATTGGAACAGTAGGAATAGGCATAATTTTGTAGTAAAATTATGAGCTTATCTTTATAGACAAAAAAAAAAAAAGAAATGTTAATAGCAGCTGAAAAAGGCTGACAATAGTCAAGAATTGCTAGAACAAAAATTGCTGCAGCTGTCTCGAAATGATTTTATAAGAAACATAAGCGTAAAATAAACCAAGGAACAACGTTCAGAGTAATGTAAAATTCATCCAAGCTTGAATACCATCGATCGAATGCTCGGTGTTGAGACGTTCTTTCATCCAACTTTCAAATGCATAATGCATTCGGTTCACCCTAAATCTTCTTCAATAGTAGAGCAATAGTTGTCCTTAACAAACCAGTTCACCTTAATCCCCGTTACCAGGCTGGATTAAGTTAAGTGAAAGCGTCTTATCACCTTAACGATGATCGACGTCCAGGATCTTAGGTCTGGATCGCTAAAGTAAAGTCCTGTGTATGGTTCAGGGCATCCTTTGCAAAGCGTCACCAGATGACAAGCGGTTAACTACCGAGATTGTCGAGTGACTACGTAAGAAAAGTTACTCACCTTATAAAAGACTCGTAAGAGAAATACTGGCGTCGACAGTCTATGTGAAATCTCTTTCACGCTTTAACACTGTGAGAAAGAGGCTTTGTTAAAAGTTATTATCAGTTTAATATTGTATTTAATATTGTGCAGCCTTTAATAGGTTATATTATCGAAGAGTGTTCTAGTGATCATGTTAGATCTTGGTACGAAAATGTTTCTCGTTAAGATTCTTCGTGGAAGTTGTGAATTTACTTAAATTTCGAGCTACAGTGACTCTCGTTAATATTCGGACACACTTTGGAACAGAATAACTTTTTTAAAATTGTACCAAACGACTTGAATCTTTTTTTATAAGTTAGAATAATTAGTTTACTAGATGATACGTACGAAAAATTTTGAAAAAATCGCAAAGAAAATAGCGAAAGTCAGTTTTTCCAACTTTTTTATCTGAGCCTGTAATGAAAACTTAAAAACTACGTATTGTAGATTTATATAAATTGTATACATGCTAAAAATTGTATCGAAATCGTATAATACAGGAAAAAGCGACAGACCTTGGAATATTTAAGAATCTGTCAATTTATTGCACTATTAGGCTGAAAGCAATAATTTGGCGTGTGTAACGAAAGTGTTAAATTGTTATTGTGATACAAACAAAAGGAACACTCTCTAAAAAATCAAACTTCTTCATATCTTTCCTCTTCCCTTCGAATGTTCTCGTATACTTTATTCGAAAGCTTCAACGTAATTGGATCTAGCACGTTTCTTGGGAATCTTCCTCGTCCTTTCCTCGTCGAACTAAAGGAGAATTGCTTGATTCTACCAGTTCGAAGACACTCTTTGAATAGATGGTTCACATCGAGATGAGAATCCTTGCGAGACAGAGAAGAACGAGGATGTTGGCAAGGGACAAAATCTGTCAATCTAGGGGAAGGAAAGGACTACTGACGAGGGTAGTTGGTATCGTAATGATCGGAACACCTCGACGTTTCGGTGGGAGATTTGTGGCCGACGAAATTGAGCCGCTCGATGGAATAAAATATTACCTTCCCCTTTTGTGTATGTGTGTGTGTGTGTTTGCGTGCGTGCGTTTTTGTGTATGTAATGCTACTTTGGAGAAAATCGTACGAGAGGGTGACTTTTTCCGCGTGAACATTGTTTCCTTAATGTAGACCTTCTACCCTCAGACTATTTTCTGTTTTCATAGATCCTTTTTATGGAAAGGATTGGGCGATGGTTATGGTATTTCTTAACGTACGATGAATAAGGGAGAGGAGTTAATTTTAAGATTATTATTATACGTGCATGGGAAACTGTTGAGAGAAGTAACGTGTTGTTGAAATGTTTGAAGTATTCAATATTCGATGAAACGATAATTTGCAACGGAGAAATGTATCATTTCTACGAATATTGTTACTTTGTTTCATTTGAAACTTAGATATGTGTCACTCGGAATAATAATGCAACTCCCGTTATTGATTTTTCGAGGAAAACAAGCTTTTATGAAATGCTTCTTGCATCAATTGAATACGAGTAATGTAATATTATTAATATTCATTTTATATAAAGAGTATAAAGTTACATTTTATAATATGATGTTAATAAAGATATTTCACTATTATACTGAATAAAATTAAACAAACACCGTTCGATTGTATCACGTGTCTTGATGACGTGCCAAGATTCTGACGTGTCAAGATGAGCAAAGAATGACTACTAACAAGAATTTGAGATCCTCTGTTTTTGAAAGAAATACAATAGGAGGCGATACAAATAGAATTTCAACCTGAGTCAGATCTAACGCGAACCTGTTGAAGGGTTAATATTTAAGTCGGTCTCATCACTATTATGGGTGCTTAAAATGTAAAAATATGAATAATAAAGGAACATTCTCAAATAACTTATACATTATTTAATATATACAATTTATAATATTAATTACCATAATATTCGAAAGTTATCACTGATTTTTATATGTTTTCAACACGAATGTTTTTTCGAAGAAATGAAAATCGCCATTAAAATTGTGAGTAGTAAACATATCTGGTCTGACATCTTGAAAATGATTAGGGGCAAAAAAATAATGCACATAGATGAACTTTATACTTTGCAATTAAATTTCTGTCAGTGATCATCAACTGTTTGAAAAATTTCGGGTGGTCAACAATATGTTCAATTAATGACAAACAGCTGCGTATGTGTTACAATAATCAGCTTTACAGCTATCACATTTCGTTAAATCAATTACAATATATCCACCGTTATTACAATTGCAGGAACTGTTTGAAAATTGCAGATTATCGATCACTTTTCCTCCGCCTAGCCGTGTTAATGTTAACTTATTTATTTATCTAATCTCAGGATCGAACACGTCGCACAAAGACTTCGCTAATGGAATCCGCCAGCGTAATTAAGTTTGCAAGACTCTAGTAATTCTATTCTCGGTACGCCGGTTATCTCAGGAGAAGCGTAGTCCTAACAGACAGGCGAAAAACCGATCTTGGCGCATGAATAAAGCGAAAACGGGTTTCGTCGTTCATCTGCTAAAGGATCAGGCTATTTCCTGTCACCATTCGTCTATGATTGTTTCTAGCATTGGAAAAAATTTCGAAGGCCCGATTTTCTTTTTCTTCTTCTTCTTTTTTTTTTATCCATTGTTCGTGTTCAGAATGGAACTTTACGCTTTTAACCCTTTGAGGACGGAGTTGCTTGCAGAACGAACATCACTAAGTACTTATAATTGCAATTTGAGTAAAACAGAAATTATTCATAAAAATTTGCTAAAAAAAACATATTCGCGAGTGAAATGCATTAGCACAACTTTGGACCTTCAAAGATTTGCCATTAAATTACCAAGAAATATAAAAAGATGCATTATAATACTATTTGTACCCGAAAGTGATGTATAAGAATGTTTCCATGATTTAAAAAAAGAACAGACTTATCTTAGTATTATAAATACTTCCACTTCTTCAAACTTTGGAACATTGTAGGATTTAGATGGAAGAAGTAGTGGAGAAAACAATATTAAGCAACTTTCTGAAACTTTCTGAAAATAGAAATTATTAATGAAAATTTGTTGAAAAAAATTAACGCGTTAACGCAATATTTAATCTTTGCAGATGGTTAAAATTGAGAAAATCGCGGTCATTATTAAAAGTATCCTAAATACACGAAAATTGGGGGTAAACGTTGTCAAATGTCAGAAAAAAGTGCGCAATCGATTGGAGATTTCGAACAAAAGCTTGAGCCAAGTTTCTCATCAAAAACTCATCTTATTATCTATGCAGCGGGTTTTCGGCGCGTTGCTCTCGCCGAATTAACTCAACGTCGTCTAATTAGGATTATCTATGGGCATCCCGTGAATTTACACTGCGAAACGTCCAATTAAGGCGGCACGATAGACAATGGGATTGCACAGTCGCGAAATTACGTTGCCAAGGACGGTCCCATGCAAATAGCCTTATGTATTCCCAACGATGTACGTACTGGCGAGCGGGTACGAGACGGAACACGCGCTCTACGCTCACGGAAATTGGAAAAAGAGCAGGGAGGGAGCGTCTTCGTTGAAGGACAGGACAAGAGGGTCGATGTAGGGAACGGTCGTTGTCCGCCAGAAAGAAGAATGGCATGGAATTCATGATAATACGAGCACGAAAGCTTTGTTGTACAGGATTATTCGGTTGAAAGGCGAGCCTCGACTATACGATTGCAACGGTGAATGTTAATTTAACGATTAATTGGATTCCTTTCGTGTGAAATTTTAGCACAAAGCTTATTGCGAATTTTTGTCTAATTTCATCTGTCTGATTCACTGAATTGCGCATTCATTCAGTATAGAGTACCAAGTATTCGAAATAATTCTGAATTAAAGGTTCGTATAGTATTTATTGGCAATTATTGTTGAATATTAATTGTCTGCAAAATGTAAAATTTTATTTTCATCTGTTTGATCTATTGAATTGTGAATTGGTTAAGTAAAAAGTATCAAATATTTCGAATAATGCTGAAACGAAAGTTTGAATATTAATCGTTGCAAAATGTAAAATTCTATTGAATTATGTATTCATTAAGCATAAACGATTAAGTATTTGAAATAATGCTGAGTTACGATTTTTGTATATTGTTTCTTGCCAATTATTGTTGAATATTCATTTAGGTACAATATATTGAATATTATGTTTGTGTGAAATGTAAAATTAATTTTAATTTTTCCTATCTAATTTATTAAATTGTGCATTAATTGAGTACAAAGTATTAAATATTCAAAATAATTCCGAGATAAAATCCTGTGTACTATTTATTAGCAACTATTGTTGGATATTAATCATGTGCAAAGTATAAAATTTTATTCCTATCTGTCTAATCTACTGAATTACAAATTGATCAAGTATAGAATATTAAGTATTCAAAACAATGTTAAGTTACTATTTATTGGTAATTATTGCTTAATATTAATTTTGTGTACAATATGTTGAATATTATTTTTGTGGAAAATGTAAAATTTACTCTAATTTCACTTGTCTGATCCACTGAATTGTTCATCAAGTATACACTATCAAGTATAAAGTGTTAATTATTCCAAATAGTGTGTAGTTAAAATTTATTTGAATCATTTATTTGAAATCATTATTGAATACACACTAAGTCATATATACATAAGTGAAATTTCAATTACATTAATATATCATCATATAAATACGATAAATGAAACAGTATTATCGCAAGAATTTGTGTAATATTAAGTTATCACACATGATTGATATTCTCTACGTACGAAAAATGATGATATCAAAGCGAATATTCTGAACATACTGTATATTCTTTTCTGCACAAAAATATCTCAGTGCATTACATTATTTTACCAGAGATTGAAGAGAATGGATGCACGACGTTTCGCAGTTTGTTAATGTACAATCACACGCTGTACAATGACAAGTCTCAACATTTCTCAGTTAGACTCAGGAGAATACAAAAGCGCAACAGCGGGTGCCGGTTTTCGCTGAAAGGGGAAATTTACCGTCGCTTATTTGCCTGGAAAGGGAAAAATGGCACGGAAAGACGGCATAATAATGATATGAAACGAGAAAGGAGAAACGGTAACGCGACTACATCAACTAGCAGAATTAAAGAATGAAACATAGAAAAGAATACCTGGAAGAACGAGAATGAGAGCTTATTTTAACCGATCGATTAAATATTCCCTCTCGCGTTAGTTCAATTAACGATCTAACAGCTTACATCTGCCGTCTGAACATTTTTCTTTCAAATTTTTTTCACTTTCTCGAAGAATTACCGAACCATAATACAAAAAGAAGAAAACAAAACAAAAAAAAAAGAACCTATCGTCAAGTTGATTAACATTTCCGCCTAGAATGCGCGAAATGAAAATGTTCGGGGTGAAAGAACGACCGATAAAACGCAGGAAGAAATATTCAACGAGACAGTATTGCGAGAACTTATTGCGAAATAAAGCGAAAGATGCGAAAAGAATGACAGAAATGACGTTACATATTGCCAGACATGCAGAATTTCACATGAAAATGGCCCTTGGACGGCGACCTGTCTCCTTTTCACGGAAGAAACATCCCCATTTCGTTAAATAGACACGAACACATCCGTTTCTACAGGCTGTGCAATTTTTAGTTACGCGAACTCGTTATACTTCCTTCCCCCTTTCTATACACGGGGCACCGTAAGAATGGAATAAAAGTTTGCGAGAAGAAGGCGAGAGTCTCGTTGGAAAATAGGGCAGAGGTTGAGAAGGACAAGAGGTGGAAAAGGAAAAGGGATGAAGACTGATCATTACCCAAGTGGAAAACGAAAGAAAACCACGTAGAAGTCGGAACGGAAATAGGAACGAATGGAACGCGAATAAGAACTTCTCCTTGTTGAGAAGAAACGCGTGTAGAGAAGAGAAAAGAATCCGCGAAGTACTTTTTCAACGGTGCCAACGCATCCCTCTTCGAGTCTATTCATACCAGTCGTTGCTTGATTCGTTCAGCCTGTATTCTGAAATGTGTTCCTAAGGGTTCGTTACGCGATTTCAGTTACTTTCGAATATCTACTTTCTTTACCTCGCACGATTGTAAAAGAAATTTAATGAAGGCTCTACATGCGAGAAACATGTATGTAGAGAAATATGTGAGGTTTTTACGAGCGTGTGTCACGCAGTTATTGCTACGGCAGGTCGTGAATTGAAAAGTTTCGCATTGGTTCGCGGTGTATCTGTGAGATAGCTATAGTAATTTATTCTATATAATATCTGGTCATGTGTCATATGTAAGACTGTTCCATATCTCACTTTCTTGCTCGCCATATTGTAACCAATTAATACTAAACACTTATCTTTGATTTTCTAAATAGACTACGATTGTTCTTTTCTAGTTGCACTGAAATGACATGTTTTCAGGATTGCAACGAATACTTTTTCTATTCAAAAAATTCTACATATTAGGATATTATAATATTCTTTAAATTATTTAACTATGTTCCATCTACCTAGCTTGAAAAATATATGACTTTTCTCTACCCTTAATGGTTGATTTATAATTCTGAGATAAATAACTCGAGTAAAGTTAGTTTATAGTTCTTTTTTTTTCATCTAAATAAATATAAAGAGAAAATAAATAAAAAAGTTTAGGGCTTTTTGCATTTCCCATATTACGAAAAAAATGAATATGTTTAATATATTTATATATCTTCTGGTGTTTCATTACATAAATTTAACACATTTTAAAAGAATGCTATGTTGTTTAACATATTTTTACCAAACAAATTGCTTCGATTGGAGCAATACTAAATATTAAATAATTATTATTTTTCTTTATGGGTGCTTAAATATAAGAATATTATTAACAAGGGAACATTCGCGTGTGATAATAACTTTAAAATTGAAACTTTCATACAGTAATTCTAAAAAAGTATATATATATACTTTACATATATTTTTCTTCTTTTATCGTCAATCATCCGCAGTCGAGGGGTAAAAGTCACTCTCAGTGTTGAAAGCAACAAACATATTTCAGCTAATATCTCAAACATTATTAGAAATATAATTTTATATTTTTCAACGTCAAATTTGTAAGTGTCACTCACGAAAAATTTCCGCGATCGGCAATGTGTTAAAATATCACACATTTATTCATCGAGTCACTATGATCCAAAGGGATACGAACGTGTAGTGTAAACGTGGAGGACAGCAGGGTTGAAAATATTTAAAAAAATATATTTCTGCGTGAATCTATCAGATCAGTCACGATCTCGGTAAACCGTGTCGTTATGGAAGAAACATTCGCTTTAAAAATAGAAAACTGCGAACTCTTGGGCAAAGGTGAATCAGTAATGGAATATAGAAACAGCGGTGCTTGTCCAGTTCATTTCGTTTGGAGTTAGTTGCATTAAATGGTTCTTTGTAGTGCAACGTTTGCGCAATCGACGTTCTCCTGTCGCGTAATATTAATTTCGATATGGGTACTTCGATAATTTAGTAATTTAATTTTGTTCTCACTGTGCTTTGTTTCGTCGATATTTTTCACTTAATTTAAAAACCCCTTGTTCGACGGTAAGTGGGTAACGAGTTTACGTGAGAAACAGAAGATGAAATTCTTGTTCGATGAAGATTGCTCGGGTTTCAATGAGATTCAAGTGGATTTGTTAGCTTCTTTGTTTTCAACTCTTTGCTAGACTTTCTTACGAATTTTCACTGCTAATATAATATATAGGAATATAAAAAATATTGTAATATTTATTAATTATATTTTCTATATTTTATAACATTTTTAATATAAATTTATATATTTTCATGTTGTGTTTTATATTTTAATATATTAAATATTATATATTTGAAATATGAAACAAAAATACATGTCTAATTAATATTAAAAATGTTATAAAGCATAAAAAATATAATATAGTAAATCTTAAAAAAGAATAGAAGCAAAAAGTTATATAAATTTTATACTTTTATGTCTTCTATATTTAACATAGAAAATTCCTGAAATATCTACAATTGATTTTATTGCTTCGAACATTCTAGCTTGAATTGTTAGTCAACTACCAGAGCTCATTTTTGTATAACGAAAAATACACGTTTGTTCTAAATTTTTGTACAGTTCTATTCAGATGTAAATTGTTTTTCGTAAATACAGATTGCTAAATATAAACGATTCAGTGAAAATGAGGATACATTCTCCATTGTTGGAATGAAGTTGAAACAATTGATACTGTTCTCACATTCACGCTCACGTTGAATTCCTCAAACCGAGCAACACAGTTTCCACAATTAGATTAATTACAATGGCCTGGAGAAGTATCAGGCAAGGATATTTTTCTGTAATAACTTTTAGATACAAAACTGTCTAAAGAATTAGTGATTTTTGCACGTCAAGTGTAATTTATCTAAGCGTGAAATCTGTGTTGATTAGTTTAAAGAATTCTCAGTACAATGTGAGTGAGAATGTGAGAACGATATCAATTGTTTTGGTTCCATTCCAACAATTGAGAGTGCATTTTCAGTTTCACTAAATTCCTTTGATTCACCTTCATTCTGCATTCTTTCGCACAACACAATTGTAAAAAAGATTATGATAAGGGTAGAATTACTTCTTATTAGATTTACTTATTATCGAATCCGTGTCGGACCGATTTTTGGTGACTTTCCTTTTAGACCATGTGGGTCGCATGTAACCCACATTATCACGGTTAATAGTTTGATTTCTGACGTATATCCTGCAATATTTATAATAATGCAAAAATCATAATTGCCAAGGAAAATGTGTGGAGTTTAAGATGCGTAACAATAAATCTTAACCGAAAGAAATGCAACCAAAGTATATTTATCTAATTTATCTAATCGATACTTCTTCCTCGTTTCTCAGCCATAAATTATCCAATCTGAAATTCCATATTACGATAAAATTCTTCCGCGTAATTCCGGACAAAGGAAGGTTATCATTTGGATGAAAGAAGAGCGAGAGCAATTTTACCGAAGTTCTTCGTTCCCAACATTTCTTCCAGAGTGTAAACACTGAAGCAGCGTACTTCAACGTTCCAGTTGCTTGCAATCTTCCAATCTAGAGATTATTTTCGATCATATCAATCAGCTAATGGTGGGAGACCCGTAATTTTCGTTTCTGTGTGCAAAGCCATCGTTCGAGGCAGCAATTTTCTACCGGTGTGCCCGTAATCGATCACGGTAAATCTACCTCTCGTGGCTGAATATCCCAAGCTGCGGGAGAAGCAATCCAAAAAGCTGTTGCTACATTTGTATCGAAAACAGAAGCAGTGCTACGCGATTCTGTTCAAGTAACGCATTGTTTCTGTGCAGTTGATGCAAATAAATGTACGGCGAGACGAGGACCAGTGAGTGCATCGGACGTTTCGACAAGTTTGTTTTCCACTCTCGAGATTTAGCGACGTTCAGTGGATATGCAGATTGTTTGCACACACAATGATCTTCTTAGACGAAGTGTTGGACGAGGAATGGGGAACGGAACATGGAGAATGAGAAACGTGAAATAAGAAATAACGAATGAAGAATAGGAAATAAGGAATTGGGAATGGGGTGTGAGAAATGGGAAATTGGAAATTAAGAACAGAAAACGAAGAATTGGGGAAAGGGAATCAGGAATGGGGAATGAGGAGTAAAGAATGAGAAATAAGGAATGAGGAACGTAAAATGACGAATGTGAAATGATGTGTAAGGAACAAAGAATTCAGAATTAGAGGTGAGGAATGGGAAATGGAGAATCAGGAATAGGGAACAAAGAATATAGAATGTCTAACGTGGAATAAAGAATGCACAATGAGGAATAGAGAATGAGGAGTTGAGAATAGGAAATAGAGAACAAGCAATGGGGAATGGGAAAGGAGGAATAGGGAATGAGAAACAGGGAATGAAGAATAAAGAATGAGGAATTCAGAATAAGGAATTCAGAACGACGGATTGAGAATGAGGAATTGAAAATGAGAAGAATGAGGAATGTGGAATGGAAAAATGGGAATTGAAAGTGAGAAATTGAGAATAAGCAATGGGGAATACGGAAGGAAGAATAGGGAATGAGGAACAGGGAATGAAGAATAGAGAATGAGGAATACAGAATAAGGCATTCAGAATGTTGGATTGAGAATGAGAAACGAAGAATGAGGAATGTGGGAATGGAAAAACAGGAATTGAAAGTGAGAAATTAAGAATAAGCAATGGGGAATAGGGAATGAGGAATTCAGAAAAAGGGATTTAGAGTGAGAAATGAAGAATGAGGAATGTGGAATGGGAAATGGAAAAAGAGAAATTGAAAATGAGCAATGGGAAATGGGGAACGAGGAATAGGGAATGAAGAATAGAGAATGAGCAGTGAGGAATGAGAAATTGAGAATGGCAATGAAGAATGGGGAATGAGAAATGAGGAATTGAGATTGAGAAATGAGGAACGTAGAATGAGAAATTTTGTAAACACTAGCGTTTATTCTCTTGGGAAAAATTAAACTAAAAATTTATGTAACGATAGACGATAGAATTACAGATAAAGTGTGATAGCTATTGTTTATAGTGCTTTTGCATAATTTAAATTTTGGACATAAGTATCAGCGTGCAGGATACCTCACAGAAACCTGAATACCTAAATATCTCCTTTGTTTTTAATAATCCTAAAAAATGTTTAAGTGAATCTGAATGACTTCAAACGACGAAAATGACGCAAGAGAAATTTTGTTCTCATTGTCATTCTTTTTCTGCAGGAAAGTGTATATTTTATTTTTCTAAATCTTGCAGTAAGTGTTGAAATGCATTTAAATATGTCTATGAGTTATAATTTCGAACACAGAAAAGGTGATCGAAGAACTTTGAAGGGACAATATTATAAAATATTATATACCATTTTAATTGAACACGTTTAAAAAATGTTGACAGTAATTACTGGTATACATTAATGTGAAATTGTACAGAATTGCAAATATAGATGTAACTTATGGTTCAAACCGTAATTCAGTGTTACTCGTTCCTAGTATTTCGTGTGCAATTTATTTTATACAGTTATACGATCTCGAGTGAATAAATATATAGTTCAGTCGACATCAGCATTGTAATCATTACAAATTTTCTTCAACGAATCTTAAATTACTTAGAGAAAGACATAAGTCACCTTTAATTAACAGTAGACGTTGAAGGCACTTCGATAAATTATGTATCACGGCTAAACTCAGATAGAGTAATTCATTAAGTGCGAATAAAATTACTTGAAGTTGGTGTCATTGTAATAAAATAATTGGATAATATTAATGAAATTTATTGATATAGAATGAAATTTAGCATAGGTAAAAATAAACCATTTAGAGAAAATAACTGCAAACCATTAGCTATTTTTAAAACTTAATAACGAAATTAAATTTCTAGCAAACATAAAGAAGAACCGAAGAAAACAATTTTATAACGAGCAATTCTCATCGAAACGGCTCGAAGACGAAGTAATTTACTTTTGAAAGAGTGCCAGTGCACTTCCTTTACATAATTTCTTCCTTACTTATATAGAGTCCAGTTTTTTCTCCCGGTTTCTTTCTGTTTTCCCAAAGTATTCCTCCACAAAATGTTGGAAAAAGCTGGACGACGCGCGTCCCCGTTTCATTTCTTAATGGCTTAGTCCTCCAATCTTTCTCGAAGTCGATCAAACCAAACAAGAAACTCCGTGACCACTCTAGAACCTCTTGCTCGATTTTTAATAATAGTTCAGAACATAAATTTACGTATGCTTTGCGAAAGTAGTTTGTCTTCAAACCGGCCAAGTAATATCAGATAAAATCCAGTAATATTGTAAGCCACAAATTTTGCCTGAACTCTTTTCTTCATGACGTTCGTCCACTTTTCTCAATAGAAGCATAATCTTTTAAAGTGATTTTCTATCAGTTTTCTCAAGATCAAAACATTCTCTTCTTATTTGTTGAATTTGCAGGATGTAACAAACACATTAATGATCTTAATTCATAAAGAAAGCTACTTCCCTTATTTTATCTTTAATTTCTTAACCAGGTTCATTTCACAAAAACAAAAATTATATCTTTGCAGTTTGTAATTAAAAATCAGCAAAAATTGTTGCAATTACGAATATGGTGTATTTTATATTGAATACAAGCATAACAGTATAATTAAACAGTGAGTAGTTATTAATAAACAAACTACTGGTGTTCTAAGTATTATTGAAGCAATGACGAGTTAACTCGTCATGCGCAATTAAGAGATTAACATATTAATAGATAACTTTCTGTTCTTTTTTTTCTTAATTATTGTTTAAATCATTTGTAGCCAAATCGTACAATATATTCATCCGTACATTTCGAAATCGATACCTGAAATATCGATCCGTTTTAAATAATACCTTCCTATAGATCCTTTCGTATACGATCGACTAGTCCCTTTCGTTTTGTTCCCAGTGATCTTATCTTCCATCGTTTCGCCGGTTCTCGAACTCTTTCCTACGGAATTTCTCGTCCCTCTATCGTTTCCTCATTGGCTGTCATTCGTAACAAGCAATTAAAAGGAGCCGCTTCCTCCATCGAATGGCTTCCTGTTCTCTGGCAATTACTTAATTGCGCGATCCATTGTGCGCCGTTTAAAAATCGCGTTAATTAGTATTTTATCTGGACGGATTCTTGCCTTTCCATGGCCAACTTAATTGAAGAAAACGCGCTTTCGTGTGATTTTCTTCTAGGAAACGATGTTTTCTTCGAATATGTGGTGGTTCAAAGGATGCGGGCATAATAAGCAATCAAAGTAATTCCATTCGGTCTTGGATTACCATTTGTTAATATATCAGTGTTACATTGCAAATCATGAGAACACCATTTAGCTACTGGAATATCGAACACTTTAATCAGCGTATATTTTATATATATATATGTATTTTATATTCAATGTTTAAATTATGCAAATATTCACATGTGACATATTAAATTGCTTATTATCCTAATATTAGAGCGAATGTCATAATTCAATAAAATGTTATCTTTATTTGTAATGATCCTTGTAATTTGACACTTATTCGAAGATATATTTGGTGTTTAGAGAATGTAGTAGATTGAACGAGAGTTCAGTTGATTTAAAGAACATTTTTGGATAATAGAAATGCATAACGATAATAAGTTGGCTTGATTTAATCAATATTAGGAATAGTCTATTTTGAAAGAACTGAAAGTTCGAGAAACCAAATTAGCAGTGTATTCCTCGAAGTTCCTTAAAATTCGCTTGGAAAACCAAAGTAGAACGTTTCTTCGTATCCTTTAAAAATTTCTTAAAAAGTGTACTGAAACTTACATCACCGAAGTTTAATTAAATCTTCCGAGGACCCTCGTCTGGGTTTAAACTTAAAGAAGTTGCGATTGAATTTCTGCATTATGACTTGCCAAGAAGCCGTGCGCTGATTAAAAACAGTTGCATTGCAAAAGTCTGAGGGGAAGCTTCGAAAAATCATTTAAAAATTGTGTGTATTGAATTTTTTGTAAATTTATTCCTGCAATTCGAATCAACTAACTGTAACACAACGCAAACACTATCTTAATTCAATCATTCCGTTCAATACTACTAATATTTTGTGAGATCGTTTTATGTGACTCACGAAATAAAAAGTTATCATTAGTATCCTTCAATAATAAAGCCTAATACTACTTGAAATATTCTAAATACAGAAGCTTATTATGATCATTTTGGGACTTGCAATTTTTGACAAGAATAACCGATTGATAACATTACATACAGGATAAAAAATTTGCATTATTTAATTCAAGTTGTTTCAAACTATATTGACGTGAACTTTTCATGCATTTACAGGAAATTTAGAGGTAGAAAATTGCACCGAATGTACGCAATATGAAAAAATCTACAGAATATGCAAATTATAGTGCTTCTGTGTGATCTTTGCACAACGTGGGAAGTTAGTAAAATTTTCGAGATCTAGCGAAAGTTGAAAATTTCGAAGGCTTATGCTCATTGTCCAATATCTTGTCTGCAAGAGAGCATTTGATGTTTAAGCAGAAATAGTTACGAGCGGTTCAGTTCAGAATTGTATTAACAACTAATTAATAAAATTATGCGTGATTATAACAACCGAATCCCACTATATTTACTGAATTACTATTTTAAAATCACAACGTAAGTAACCAACGCGAATACGCTACGAAAGAATGCATTGAGTCAGTGCAAAATTGCGTGTTCAATTTCACATTAAAGTACAAGCAAATTTGACTCATGAGATTTGTTTATTAGTTAATTATATAATCTCTATCGCCTTGTATAATTTTATTCTGATCGATCTGTCAGCGTTAAGTTTCTTTGCAGCTTCTTTATTATAAATTCGTGGAATTTATGTTTTTTAATCTTTATTATTTATTCGTGAATTTGATTAACGAAGCTCGATCAGATCGTGGCTTGTCTTTTAATTGAAAATCGCCAATGTCTAAATATTGCAAACCATTTTTTTCACTGTACGAAAAGTTGATGCACGGTTCTAACGAATGTTCTGAATGTTTTTCACGCGAGTTCCTATCGTTACATCTTTCCAGAATTCATAAAGCACGACACGAAATGAACGAATCTTTTCTTCACTCATTTTCAAAACCTTTCTTCTTTATAACGTAAGAACTGTCGAAACACAAAAGTCTATTAGTAAAGTAACAGTTTAACTCTTCACGCTCGTATTTTCCGTAGGAATGGTAGTCCTACTCATCAGAATTATTCTTATTCGGCCAATTATTGCCTAAATAAACGTATGAATTTTATTCGAATGAGTTTGTTTTTAATTAAGCTGTGTGTATATTATTTATTAACATGGCGTTCGTTATTTACTTAGATTTATCTATAATTTCAATGTCAAGACTGCAAAGAGTTAATATCGTTCTTTTAATTCTGCTGTAAAATTTGCACATGCAACAACAAATGTCACTTGTGAACAAATAACTCAGTATCATCTGTTGGAAACGGGCACGAACGTTTGCACTGGCCCAACGCAATGTTGCAAACAAGACGAGAATCACGTATCGAGGTTATTAAAACACTCGATTCCCTGATGTAACAAAGTACCATTCAATTTCCGAAAAGGAAGCGTACTACCGGGGAGAACGTACTTTTTCCCCCCTTCCTTTCTTTTGGCGGAAGCAGCCCCGTTCTCGTTTCCACCCCCTTCTCTTCCCGAAATGTTCTCCTCTCTTGCTGGCTTTTACGAGGCATTTGCAGTTCCTCGGAGCGTAACCATGGGTACTATCGTTTTACTTGCACGTGACGTGAACGCCTCGTAAAACTCAATCGGGAAGAACGTCTTTCCAGCCAGCACTCTGTCCCTCCTCCCCACCCTCTATTTCTGTTCTTCCACAACCACTACAATCGCCCCTTCTTGTATAGCGGCCAAGAATTCAACAGGGGCAATTTAACGCGACGTGCGCGATCTCCTGGCTCCGTTAAAATCCCTCCGGCCCACTTCCTGTGCATCCACGCAATTTCCGCGATCGCTGGAAAATATGTTTTGTATGGAACTGTGTAAAATGATCGCGCACGATGCTTTGGTTCCGCGTGCTATTCGAATAGTTTGTCGAAATGAAAATAACAGATACGTTAAAGGGATCCTTTTGGCCGAATAGAGTTTACGGCGTGGACGTGGTTCCTGTGCTTGAGAGTTTCGAGGGGCCGTTTGTTTCTTTGGTTTGCCCGCGGTGGTTTTTGATGCGGTTTGTTTGGCGGATAAAATGAGATACGTGTGTAGAAGGATTTCGTTACAAAAAAAAAAATCCAGATTCGTTTGGTAAAAGGTAGGCTGGTTTCTATGGATTTGTTAAACGTAGCGGGATTTCTATGCTGGGTTCTCTTTTCTTTTTATCTTGTTCAGATCGTATTCCATCGTTTAGAGTCTATATAATAGTGACCAATAAAATTTCACCGCCCTTCGAAAACGCAGTTTGTTGAACGTGTAAGTACACCGCCGTATATAAGTCATACGACACTTAAATTGATATTTACGTTCGAATTAACAGCGTTAAACTCCTATGTTATTAAATCAGATGATTATTTACAGATCATTTGCACTGAATGTAAATTTTCTCGTTAATATAGGCTCCTCGTTTTAATTTTGAAAGGCTTGCAATGAGTTTTCTTTTAGGTTTCTTCCTGGATTTCTCTTCTGGATCGTTGCAAGTAAGTTCACCAGATCTTTTTCTGACGTTGGACAGTGTTTCTGAATACTTCTGTCTAGTTCATCCTGCAAGTTCTCAGTGGGGTTCAAATATGGCGATTAGGATAGTCGTAAAATTAATTTTAGCCCTCTATTTTATTGCAACTATTTCAGATAATTTTTACATTGTTATAACAGGCTGTTTAGAGTCATTGTCACAATGGAAGCTACCTGAAGAACCAAGACTAGAAATCGCTGAACTCGTTGCAAGCTATTCCAAACAATGCGTTTCAAAAATATTTCGAGGGATGGAAACAACGCTGGTAGAAGTGTATTATATGTGATGGGGATTACTTTGAAGGGGATCACATTAATATTGATGAATAAATAAATATTTGTTGAAATAAATAAAAGATTCCCGGAACTTTTTGTTCTTACTAATTTTGATTAATTACTAATTTCATAATATAATTAACTAATTGCAATTAATTAAACTACAAGTAACAAAATAAGTACTTAAACTACAAAACACTAGTAAGTCATGAATTAACCAAATCTACTTAATCCGTTCACTGGAAAACGTCATCAAATGTTCTAAATAAAAGAAACTCGAGGAATAAATTTCTCCGTCAGCGTATTATTAAACTTTTCAATTATCATCCCTCCGATCGGTAGCAATTAAGTATTCGAAGGTAGGAAACACACATTTACTGTGTTTCTTGCAGCTTAATTTTCCAATTTCCGATCTGCTTTCTCGCTCAGAAAACGGAAACGTGTGCTCGTCACGGATAAATTCGTCAGCTTATTATTCGTACTCTTAATTAGCTAATTAGCTAGAAATTAAAGTGGAACGAAATACTGTTTCATTCTCGTCCCGTTCGTCGTGTTTTGAACTTCCTTCGATCGCAGATCGGCAAATAGTTCTTAGAAACGGCGAATTAATTTTGAATACTGTGACCCTTTCGCGCGTGATAAGTTGCGTGAAAGTTTTGTCGTACCAGAAAAACCGCGATGCTTGCGTTGGAAGGCATGTAAGCACTCTGACTTGCTGTTCGCCGTGAACGACGTCATGTTGACGGAATTATTCGGAAGTTTCTCTCTCTCTCTCTCCTCTCTCTCTCTCCCTCTCTCCTCTCGCACTTTCTCTACGTCTGTTGACGACATCGTCGCGATCTCTCTGTCGGTGTCGAAAATCTCTGGAAAATTTGCATTTCGCGTGCACCGTGTCGCGATCTCTATCTCGAGGTTCCTATTCGTCATATGAAGCTGTGTATGCACTTGAATGTCGACGAATATTCCTCGAATCGCTTAATGTTTGAACTTAACAGAAGAACTGTCAAACTCGTTGCGAGACGGCTTGGTATATATTTCCTTTTTTCTGCGGAAACTGTGCAAATTTACCTTCAGAAGATATATTTTCGCAAGATACGAATAAACAGTTCTCTCCGTGGATTGTTTATACTTAATAATTCTCTAACTTAGGAATCAATAAGAACTGAGAGAAGAATGCTTTCTGTTAGTAATGAAAATTACTGTATACTTGTTGATTAAGTAGTTCTCATTTTGTAGATTTTAGGAGTCTCTCGGATGAGAACCCTTTCAATGCTCACACGATGGCGGGTCTTTTCAGACCCAGGAATAAAAATTTCTTTTATTCGCTTTTTCTCTCCATTTTCTGTAAACTGTAATTAAAGCTCTCAGTATTTTATGATTCATTGTATTACATTGGTGTTTTTAAAGCAGATATCCTGAGCTAGTAGATAAAACTGAATTCCATTTTAGCGACAGCCATTTCGAGTACTAATATTTGTGTGATGAATTTCAAAGCAGTACACGTTATATATCAATAATTCATTATTAAAAATATATATTAATTTTATATTATTATAAATATGTGTGTGTGTGTGTGTGTGTATGTGTACACACACATTGTTTTAAACATATATATTTCCTTTTTCTGAATTTTTTAGATGAATGTAGTAAAGAAACATTTATATGGGGTTGCTTATGGATTTTAATACTAAATACTAGGAGAATACTAACCTAGTAAAATATTATATATGTATATTAAACTACTAATAGACATATATTGATATATGTATATTATTGTGTTTTTGGAATGAATGTACAGAAGAACCTTTCAAATTAGTTCTCTGGCAGATTTTAATACCGAAAACTATAAGATTCTATTTACAATTTGTTGAATTAAAAATAATCAAGTTTGTCGGTTCTGAATTAACCCACTGCAAATATGTATATTTGTCGCAGATTCTCTGCATTCTTCAAATTTTATTTCGTGTAATATATAAAAAACAAACATTGAATTTGAAATTTACCACTTCATTAGTAACACAACACTAGGAAGCTTTCAATGCATATAATTATACCACAATTAACCACCATCGCCTTTTGTTCCCTAACTTTTCAACTGCAATTTTACTAGGAAAGTCTTACAATGCAGTCGTCAACGACGATAGCATTCAAGGGTAATCTGTTTGAACAATCTTCCAAATAATACGGAGGCTATTTTACTATGACATTACAGGCGCATGCAGCCCGTGGAAAGTAATAGTGTATCTTGATTACCTTTGAATCGTTAGCAAATTCAAAACCATGCTCATAAGAGGAAAACATGTCACAATGATTAGTCGCCTTGTTATTCCTCGTTTTGCATTTTCATAGTTCATTAGAAGTTACGTAAATCAGGTGCTTATTTCTATTCGCGAAACTCACCAAGCGGGAATTTTCGTCTCGAGGAAAAGTTCTTCGAACTTTGTGATTATTTCCTCGAACGAAGAGAATTTTCCTTTAATAAAGGACGAATTTTGTTAAAGTGAATTACAATCGTTGAAAACGTTCGGATGATAAGAAATTTTAAATAAACATATCATTGATTATTAAAAAAAGAAAAAAAAAAGAAAAAGAGAAAGCTAAGTTTGATGGTTGGGTTAGGTTACGGTTAGGTCGGTTCGAATGTCAGTTAGATGGTTGTTCTTTGGCCGATTCTGTTTGACTGACCTTTAAAAGCCATTTTAATTATTCAGAATGCCTCGCCGAAAAAAGATGTGCTCGTAAAGGTAGCTGCATTTGGCAATGGCCGCGTAAGATTTACGCGAAACGCTTTGAGCTCGAAAAGAGCATAGGATATTTTCCTCTTCCAAGTGATGGAACATTTTACTTACATTTTCGGAACAGAGGATGAGAAGAAATTGTTGCTACGTGCGGGCGTGTTACGAGGGAAGAAATTGTTAATGAACGAGCTCAGTAAAATTTAAATACTTCTGAAGAGCGAATAGCACGAGGCTTCGTTAGTGTTTAAATATTTAAAAAATAGTTTATTTTGGAATTAGAATTTTCTTGGGGTTTGTTTATGATTGATACGATTTTCAAACATTTTTTCGTAGTTGAGATATTTGTATTTGACTGTAAAATGTTAAGTTGGAAAATTTAGTAGAGTATGTACACACTTTTTTTCTTTTACAAATTCTTCATTCTGGATATCGTAAGAACTTTTATTTACGAAGGACATGCATATAGTTACCTTTTCCATATTAAATACTTATATTATTCATTTTCTACGAATATCACGAAACTACAAATTGGTGTATGCCAGTGCAGTTACATCCTTCACGTTAACCCTTTCGCTACGATAGATTTTAGTATGTAACGTGCATAGCGAAAGGTATATGTTCAATTCACAGTTGCAAAATTTGTTACATTGTTTCCAAAGGTGTCAAAATTTCAAGTTTCTTTCGATAATTAAAACGATAATGTATAAAGAGTAAAATTAAGGTTTAACTTACGATAAAAAAGCGATAACAGAGGAGTATCAGAAAATCTCAAAAGCCTCTATAAGCATCAACAGTAATGAAAGTATTAAATTATAAAACAAGCTTTTGTAAAATTCAAAAAATATTTCTTCTATCGTACAATAAATTTCCTATAGTAATGAATATTCAATTCATACATAAGAAAAGTACCTAAAACATCTACGTGGCACATTTCTAATAAAATTTTTCCTAGAAATAAATAAGTAAAAATGTAGTTATGATATCGCGACAGGAAAGCGCGGCTGCAAAGTAACGTCACTCGTAAAAAGCATTAGCACAAAGAGGGGAGTATTTTCGCATTACACCACCTGTGCCGAGTCCTTCGTATCTTCGTAATCTCGTACAATTTTCTGTGGGCGAGTAGCAAGAAGCACATTTCGTAGCAAGGCCGCCAATTGGAGGCTAGAAGGTAGTCCCGGATATCGTTCTCGCGATGGAACGTAAAAGCGATATTGAAGCAAGATCTACCGTGACGCAAGAAAGCTTAATGGACATTCACAGCGTAATACTGTCCAAGTTTTCATCGGTTACGCTTGTTTTCTCGTGAAAAACAAACTAAATGCGGTATCATTATCTCGATTATACTCGACGCAAGCTATTTTGATAAAATGCTTCCTGCCATGTGTAATTTCAGCCTTTTAACATTTTTCTTTCTCTTTTGCTTGTAATTAATGCTGATTTGCAAAATAAAGTGGTACATCTGGCTGTAATACGTGATGAATTATTAATCAAAAGTATTGTGTTGATAGGAAAGACTTGTATAATAATATTCTGATAAATAAATATTATAGATGGTGGAAATGTACACGCAGTACACATATATGTATGTATCAGCCTTGGACATATTTCATTTTGAATAAAATAAAAAATAACATTTCGAAATAATGAATTATTTTCATTAACTTGTTGTTTGTATTTCAAAAATAGCAATTGGAAATAATGAACCTTTTTGTGAATTCATTTTGTGAATTAGTGAATTATTTGTATTTTAAAAGTAATTTAAACAAGTAATTTAAAGTAATTTAATTAAAATATTTTAATTAAAGTGCATTTTAAGCGAAATTCAAATAAGTCATTTTCAAATAACTTTTTATTTGAGTTAATTAAATCATTCAAGTAAAGTACGAAATAATCTGATATAAGAGGTTGTTGTGAAATTACCTGTTATTTTATACGAATGAATTTAGTTCTAATTGTCCACAAGAAATTCTTCCATTTAAAGTCCCTGAATTTTTATAATGTAACTAAACTTATCTTTGAAATTGTTCTTGTAAATCTGCCATTGTAGCAAACGAAAGACAGATAAATCAAATTAGAAAATGTTTGAGAAATTATTTGAATTAAAATTTGTTCACATACATGATAAAAAATAAAATAAAAAATTCATTTCGCAGCCAAATAATGAAATAGATTAGGGAAAAATGAGGATCATGTTCAAATAAACTAATGCATAATTATTTAAAATAATATCTAACCAAACACGATAATGTATTATTCGAATAATCATTTTTCAAATTATATATTATTTGAATAATTCTCAAGTTTGGTATGTGTTTAGAGTGATCTATACAACTGGAACATGTCATACCTATTTTCCGGTTACAATTAGAAAAATATGTTCAAAGAAGACTATCTACTTAGAAACAGAATTTTCTTTTTTAAATAGAAGCCTATATTTTGCACAAATTACATTCTCTTGTAATTCTGTGTAAAGAAGAAAAAGAGTATTAGGATTAATTCTTACAATTAATATTAATTCTCAGAATTGGGAGCACAAAAATTCTACAGCAACGTTGTAAACAATGAAACGCTTGAGGTAAATTGATTAAATTAACCGAAAACTATTGTTCCTAAAATTTTCTTAAGAAAAATGAAATATAAATGCTGAAAATCTCAGCAAAATGATAATACAAGTAAAGAAGTATCTTAGTTCTTAATTATTCGATTATGACTCTATCTTGAGCAACTTATACAAGTGAAACAAATAAAAATTAATTATTTCACATGCAATATGCTTATATCATTTTACAATGTATTTGCAGAAAAACTTCGTGAATGTAAATACATGAATTTATACGAAAATGCAAAGTAATGATTTTCAAATAAACTTTGGTTCCTTGATGCTAAAGATTCTAAAAACACAAATAAACCATAATAAAAGAAATCCAATTGTCGCATTTCATTTTACAATATACTGTTATTCAATTCATACACGTAAGAGTGTCTACTTTATTATAATAAGTACATCATCCTGATGAAAGACGTGAGAGTTAAATGAAAATTATTGGAACTAGAATCCTTTTCGTTCAGAGATCGTATTTCTGTTATTTCCTGGAGTAAAAGGGTGAACGAATAGAAGGATTTGTTTCGCAACCTGATCAAGTATCGCTCCATTTTTTATTCACCGCTTTGCCGTTAGCGAGTATTAGAATAGGCGCCTTCACATTTCCGGATCTCTTTGTGAAGGCTCTGCAGATTCAAAAATATATGCCGTACAAAAGATTCGTGTGATTCTAAAGAAGGTACTTTATATGAAAGATCTTTTGCCTCCCTTAAGCTTTATGCAACGAATATATTGCATTCTTTATATTCGATATTACGGTGGATGATCAAATTCTTATGACCACTTCGAAATTATGTATCGTTTCTTCGAAAAATACACTTGAAACGTTTATTATTACAAAAAGTATAAGTTACTCAAAATTACAAGGTTTAGAAATATATTCATTCTGACTTTCGAGTGCAATGAAAGTTTAATTCGAAAAGAACGAATTAAATAATAATTGAAAAGAATTATTAAATGAATTTTCATTGCCGTCGATAACCATTTGCCATTTTTCTATTCGAGATTTTATAAATAAAGGTTGAAGTTTGTGAAAAAAGCACTAAATTAATTTACACATCTAATAAGTATATGGTACGTACAATGAAGCTTCTAAGCTACATGATGTTATAAGACCTTAACGAACAACATTTAACTGTTTATTTTATTCTGTATAATAGTAATTACACGTGAGAATTTGTTTAAATATTTTCATCTAAATATGCAGAACGAACTGTACGAAATATTACAGGCCAACACAGGTACCATATATTTTTTCATGATTTAGGGTTCACCAAGGTCCTTTGTACGAAGAGCAGAGTAATGTTACTTGGCCCTTAGGGAGCACCTTCCATTTTGTTTTCTTCTTTTTCTTTTTCTTTCCCATTTAACTGGTACGGTTCATGAATCTTTGTATTTTTTAAACAAGCTTCACATTTGAACATTTCAACTGGTAACATTTTTATTAGACAGAGTTAACTTTCCCGAAGTTCCTTTCTTCCACTGCACATCGCAATTAAATTAACTCCGCTCTCATGGAAATTATTCAACATATTTTTAACTTAGTCATTTATTTTCACTAGTTTCTACCGTGCGTTTTTCCTTGTGCGCGCAGAATTACACCAGAGACGAAAAGGTGAAAGGGTAGTTTGAAAAATTTGCGACGTACCCCTCGAAATGTTGACGAAGAGCATTCCTCCTAGAGAGATTTAATGAACACCTCTATTTTGAAATTGCTGCTTATTTACTGTAACGTATTTGAACTTTTTCGGTACGGCAGATATCAGTAGAAATGTAAATATTCAATTTTGAGTCGTAAAATTTTTCAAATTGTCTTCGAAAGTTTACAAAGTAATTTCGAAGTGTGAAAGTGAAGTATCAGAGTTTGAAAGTAACTTTCAAATTTGTAAAAATGTAAAATTTGTTTCGTTCAATTAAAATAAAAGTGCGCGATAAATAAAATTCAGAGGAAAAGTTGATAACAGAAGAGTATGAGCCTAATTTCCAAAACATCTACAGACGCCAACAGTAATCAAAGTGTTAACATCTAGCTTTACAAAGAAGCAACTGAAATTATCATCTAAAAGTGTGTAATTCGAATGTATAACTCGAAAAACGTATGTATTTCGTACACACATAGTTTAGACATAAATAATACAGTGAAGATCGTTTGTGTATTTTAATTTTCAACTTAGAATCGAATTTTACACTACTACTGTTCTCTTTACTTCGTTTTCTGCTTTTTATTTCAATTTATTTAACCTGGTGTATTTAGTTTCCTCCAGAGGCTAAAACTGACAATTACTTCAAACAGTTTTATCTAAGAAATTTGACTAAGAAAAAGCTTTTTGAGCGCGACAATTGAAA
Source organism: Anthophora plumipes (assembly GCA_951804975.1). Classification (NCBI taxonomy): domain Eukaryota; kingdom Metazoa; phylum Arthropoda; class Insecta; order Hymenoptera; family Apidae; genus Anthophora; species Anthophora plumipes. The sequence goes on from OX638120.1 coordinate 12,021,790, forward strand.
AATTCGAAGATTACAGAATTTTACAGAATTCTGTTACAAATAAACAATGTAAACTATTTAAATTTAGCGTCTCCTGTTAGTTCTCTCTCTCTCTCTCTCTCTGCCTGGTCTCACTGTGCCTCTGGTCCTCTCTTTCTCTCTCTCTATCTATAGTTCTCTCTTTTTCATTTTCTCTTTGTCTCTCCTCTCTTTTTCTCTAGTTCTCTTTGGTTTCTCTCATTTGCTCTCTTTGATTTCTCTCTCACTCTCTCCTTCTTTCTCTCTTCCACTCTCTTCTATTTTTAATATACATATATGCTCTAACAACAACAAAAACAGCGAAAGAGACAAGCTCTCTAGAAAAAAAGAACTAAAATTTTCTCATCGGTGCAGTTTCTTCTCCTCTCCGAAACTGTAATTAATAATTATCCTACAACACATGGTAACAGATTCGTAACTTTCAAATCACCCAGAGTAAAGCAGAGAAAAGAAAGAACAAAGAAGAGGAAAGAGTACAAGGTGTCGCGAGTAACGTCGCTGCAACCACGAATAGAAGCACGAAGAGCACGTCGAAAAACTTGCGGCAAGTTCACTCGCGAGACGGAATCCCGAACGGAGAGGAAGAGACGACGCGAACTTGTCGAATTCCCCGATAAAGGGACGAACGATCGCGTCGCGACGGATTTCACAGAACGGTGAGAGAAGAGAGGAGAGGGTCGTGCCGGCTCTTTGAGCACGTCTCGCTCTAATTACGCGATGCAGCTACATCCATATGTACAACCCGGGTGCGCAGACACGCAGACATCGACGAAAGAGAAAGAGCCTGGTGAGACCCTGAAGGGGCTGGAATGGGGTGTTCACGGCGTTACAGCGTCAAATGGGAGGGGAAAAGGGTGCTCACCCTACCTCCCGTGAAACTCTGACTGCACGTGTATGTCTACGTGTGTGTAGAGCTGCTTCTCGAGTGGATACACCGGGTACAATCGACTGCAGAAGTTCGCTCTCGTAAAAGTAACGCGGCCGTAAAGTATCTGACAAAGTTGTGGAGAAGGGGGAGGTTATGTGTACGGGAGAGATTGTTGGTTCGTTGAAAAACGATGAAGAGATGGATTTGGATTAACCAAGGATTATTAGCGAGGGGAAAGTTTGTGTTGTCCGGGGGATGGAGGAGGGAAGAGAAGTTTATGGAAATTAGCGATCGCTTGAGGCTGTCTAGCTGAGTGTTTTGGGAATTTAGGGTTTTGCAGGGGGCAGGTGTTGTTGGGTGAAATGGAGAACTTTAGTTTTAATTCGGGAATTTATGATGGGGAAATTTGGATAGTTACGGATCAAAGATATAAATTAGAGATTTCATTCGGAATTCTGAAGGAATGATAATTCTCGACATTTAAACAGAGAGGGTATGAATTCGGAGCTTGGGAATACTTTTCGCGTAATACGATTTCGTTTTGTTCCTTTTTGTACAGATTATCTGATGGAAAATTAATATTTGAGTATTTTTCTTTTTTTTTTTTTAAATATCGGTATTGATAATAGATAATATTGATAATCAATAATAATGCAATCATAATTTATAATAAACGATATAGATATTGATAAATTTCGATTTTTTAAAATTTTGTATTAATGTTATTGATATTGATAATATACTAATCATATTTCATTTTCTCGAATTTAGTATAAAAGTTGATTTCACTGCATCAACTTGCCGCAGTTTTCTGATTGATTGATTGTTTCTATTTCTAATACAGTACTAAAACAGTAACTATCTGATGCTTAGATGTAATAAGTCAAACAAAGAAATAATAAATCAAGGATTTAACATGTTCACACTGGTGCATGCACCATCGGTAATTCAAACGAAAAAAATCAATTTATATTGATAATATAAGATTTTAAAATGAACGAAGATAAAATATTATTATAAATTCATCTGATGAATCATCCATTTTCGCAAGATTCATTTTTTAATGGGTTAAAATTCTATAAAAATTGAAATATTCACAGGTTACAATGTATGTATCTATACATATACAAAATGTAATATTATTTACAAACAAAAATGTACAAAATAATAAAAACCGCTACAACAGAGGCACGGTGAGAGAAAAATGTACTACTGATCCTAATAACATTGTTGCCATGATTTTGAAGGATGATAAAATATAATAAAATAAAGAACAATAAAAATGATTATTTCTGTGCCGAACGACTTATGTCTTAAAAATAACAATAGACAGGTAACTATGCAACATCATGTGACTGAATATAGTTCATATCAGCACTTTATAAAGTTTTGATTTCTCAAGGATAGTGTGATCATTTATTTTATTTTATTAGTATATTTTAGATGCACAAATACACACTATCAGAGTGAATAAACAATGAAATAATTCTCAAACTACTATTCAGTTATTCAAATCAATATTTCTCAATTTATTGTTAAAATAAGAGATATTAGATTAGTAGTGTTGCCCGATGACGCTGCACACGAATTATAACGCCGTTGTAAACGTGTTAAATCTGAATTAAGAATTTAGTAACTTATAACTATGGACAGAAAATTTCTTTGCAACAGTGTACAAGGTGGTGAGTAATTTTTCAGATATCTATCTGCACGTAGTTGTCCACACTGTGACGACGGAGCACTTTTCTTTGCACGGAATTCCTTAACAAGACAGGCAAGATCTGACAAACCTGAGTGGGTTGATCCCTCTCGAATACCTTTCCTCCACCTTTCTTCTTCTACTTTCTATCCGGGAGGGGCCCTTTTGGTTCGGCAGAGGGTGAAGATCCACCGCCTCATTGACCCGGTGTCTAATGAACGCACACCTGAGTGCTCCTAGACAAGTGGATCTGCACTTGCATCTACCTCGGTGTCTGGATACCGACGTGTACATCGCGATATCACAAAGATGTGAATATGACGAGGGGTTAGAATGTTAACCGGGTGGCTGTGACACAAAAGGTGAGTGCTGAAAATGCGCAGCTTTAGAGATTTTTCGAGTTTTGTTGAAACACTATCGAAACCTTTTCTCCTCGGTTGTTTAAAGAAAAATTACACTTTTTCGTTATTGAGCGACTGTTGGTTTTCACGCAGGTTTCATAATATGTGGGGCTCAATTCAATACTAGACAGGAGACACAGATATAATGAAAAGAAATTCGTATAAACGTGTGTTCTATTTGATATTCTTTCGAAGTTACAGCTACTTTTGTGTTTGAATAATCCGTAATTGGTTACCTTCGTATATCGAATTTCTGTTTGCCACGTCCTGATATGAAATTCATTATTATTTACTTAATTACGCACTTTTAACTTCTATAGTACAAGTATTAGGCTGCGTATTAGCTAATTCTGATGTGTTGATAATTACTGCATTTTTAGGTTTCGTTTTTCTTTATTGCTAATATAATTTAACATAATATCCACAGCAAGCAAAGGAAGTGTGTATTGATAAGTGTTTCTATTTAATTTTATTATAAAAGGTATTTTATTGTATGATTAAGAGCGCACATTTCTACGTGATAAGGAAAACAGAGTCAATATTACCGGAGGATCTGTACTAAAAATATTAGGGATTTTATATAAAAATATTATTCCAAATTTTCCGTCTTCGATGTTTGAAATCGAATTGCGCTCGTTTTCGGAACAATTTCTTTTTTTTAACGATGGTAGTGTTGATAATATTGGTTTCTCAACCATATACTATAATAATAAGGAAAAGAAAAAAAAATAACGAAGAATATAGTAAACAGTATTTTTAATAAAAACAACATTGTACTAATTCTATTAGGAAGTAAGCAAAGTTGGTTAAAAAACGACAGAAATCTTTGCAAGCTTCTAATGTAAGAAGAAAGAAAGTTCAGCTTAATTATGATAGACGTCTTTCTAATTCTTAGCTCACTGTATTACGGTTTCAGTTTGTAATATAATTTAGAGGTAATACTTCTTAAAATAATTGAGTTGTAAAATATTTCTGAAATATAACTGTGAAACCTTCAACTCTGACTTAGAATTAGCCTGATGAGATACTCATTAATTCGACAAGATCATTTTCATTCTGTTCTTTTATTGCAATCGCAAAAATAAAATATCGAATCGAGAAATCTCGTTTTATCTCACCTAATTAACTTTAAATTCCCTTTAACCTTAGATTGGCCCATCAGGTTTCAATGATTCGAGGCTTTAATGTCTCAATGCAGTGAGTAAAGAAGAATTCTAACCTCAAAATGTCATAAAAAATTCATTAAACTAATGTTACACGTTATTCTGTTGTAGGAGTAATTGTTAATTGTTCGTTTATTGATGTATATATTCAATTAAATTGCTTTTGGATAAATCTGAGTGCCCAGTTGACTTGTAATGTGTGATAGTGTTAAATTTACAAATAAACAAACAGGTGAGAGGATTCGAGGACGAAAGTGAAATTAATTGAGAGTAGTACAAACAATGTAGCAAAATATAAGGCCAGGAATTTAGCAGTAACGTTCGCAATTTTTTAATTACGTAGTTAATTAGTCTTTTTTACAAAATTCACTAAAGATCACGGTGTTATGCGATTTAAGCTTAACACGATTGGGCATTTGAACAAATTTGACAAAGAAATATTCCCGTGAATGTATTTTTCAGAGAATCTGCTACACGAATGCTCCTTGGCCGAGACATGGATCGTTATCAATTTTACGTGTAAATGAACTTCAAATTCATTACAATTATATGGAAAAAGAGTGCATGCCGGGTTAGGTCCGCGAGGAAAAATACAAAGCCGCGCGCTCGCTAAACCCAAATGGGACTGGAATTCTAACGTGGCGTGGAACGTGCAATCTCGAGTAATTAAAGTTGAAATTTAACTTTGGACCACGTCGCTTTTAAGTTATTTAATTTCCCGTGCAGTTCATTAAGCGATCCAACGAAAGTACAAAAATTTCACCGCGAAATTACGAACGATTGCAATTCCGTTCAGACGAGAAAAGAAAAAGAGAGAAAAGGAAAGAAGGAAATTCGTATCACATTAATGGGAGATTTTGTAGGAATGAATTGTTAATGCCTGATTCTTTGAACAACTCCTGTTCACACGGTGAAATTTCCAAATTGTAATAACATGAAATTTTCGCTCTTTTTCGCACGTTACTCCATAATGCAACATGCTAATCTCTGCAGCACAATTGCAGCGAATATTTTCGCACACAATTCCCTGAATGTGCATTGGGAGCACGTTGCAACTTGAGTGAAATTATTTAGTTTCCATTTAAGAAAATAGATTGCTTCTGTAATACTTTGGTAAACATACAAAATCAACAGAATTAGTTCAATCTTTTTTTTTTTTGCTCAAACTGACGAGATTATTTATGATTTTATCTTAACAAAATATGTGAATGGTATGTATTTTGTGAGATATGAGAATAGTGACAGAATAAAAATGAAACAAACAGAAAAAGTGGACAACAGTTGTGAAACAATACTAAACAAATAGGAAAATAGTTTTCAGCCGTTTCCTGTATCGTTCAAGTGTTCGGTGTATCGAACCAATAACAAATAAACATTTGTGGAAAGTGAAGTATGAATAAAGAGAATAGTTTTTTTTTTTTATAACAGAGATGATGAAATATGAATTTTGTAAAAACAAAAAATAATGCTTTCAAGAAACGCTGTTAAACTTGTTTCGTCGACGAACAATAGCTCACGGACGAAATTCGAACATGAAATATAAATTGTCTGTCTCACTGATTCTAAAAGTTTCTTCGTGTTCAACTTGAACTTTGTACAATTCTCGTTAAGTTACTTCTCAGGTTGTAAAAATTGAAATATAGCTCCGAGTCTCCAGGACTTCTACTTTCGCTCGTTTACAAGTTAATCCCCCAAATTGTGGGAATTAAGAAAAGAAAAGAAAAAAGTAATGAAGTAATTCTAGTATTATTTTATTTCTAATAAATAATAATGTTTTTGACATCTTTCTTCATATATCAATTTTTATATCGTATTTAAGTGAAACTATAAGTCTCGAAAAAATTTTCAACAAATATCCAAATACTTTAGTTATTAATTTCATTTCCTTTTATTTTTTAACATGTTTCTCTTTAAATTTCGGAGTTATTATTTAAAACTGAATCTTTTTTCTCAAACTTGATCAAACTACATCGTACTTGTCTCGACATTTCAAGGATTAATAATATTTAACTTACTCCGTTTTCTTTATCTGCTTTATAAAATATCTATACTTTATCAAAATTGTATTTGAAAATTTTGAATATTAATATTATTATTAATTCGCCGAAGCTTCGAGTATTTTCTTATCCTATGCCACAGCAAAGTGGGAGCATGCTTTTAGCAACCCTTAGTTCACGCTACGAAAATGTCACCCTTGCTTTCCTCCCTTTAGCGCCAATCTCCGACACGTGGATTGAAATTTCCGTGGAGGTTGAAACTCGTTTCCGCAGCAGTTTGATTAAACTCTGGCGCGTCGTTTTGGCGGGTAAAAATTCAGAAGTACACTTAATTAGACGGACGAAAGCGGACGAAACAGGCTGCTGAAACTTGCACCCAATATTAATATCACACGATCGCTTCGTTAAAGGCCTTCGTGGACCTGCGTTTTCGAATACGAAAGTTTCCTCGTGTACCGCGTGGCCAACATTTACGGCAACCCATTGAAAGGGAAGACTCTTCTCCCTTCCTCGTCGAATCCAATTTGCAAATTGCAAAACTTACCAGGAATCGTCCGATCGGAGGGGAAGTAGAAAACGAGGTCGCGTATCGAATACGTAGCTAAATTTGCTCGAGGTCATGGGAAAGAGAGATCGAACTATGTGAAGATGTTCAATTCAGAGTATCAAGCAGTAAAGTATTGTAGTATATTTCGTGATTATAGTTTGAAATCGAATTTGATCAATTTTATATTGGTTTGGATCAGTTTTTTAAAAGATTTTCTGATTTTTGTAAACAAGTGTTCAAAATCATTAGATTGCATAATGCGAAATGTTGGATCTCTTATTGATAGACCCCGACTAGTTAAATACATTAAAGAAAATTTGAAAAATATTTCCCCGACTGTAGAATACAAATTTATTCAATTTTGCTTTCGTTTAACTGGAACCTGCAATATTATAATTTCACGTTCAGAATTACTTTTCTCATATGTTAGCTGTGCAATCGAAAAACTTTATTTTATATTTCTCATACATTTTTTTCAGAAAAAATTATGCCCTTGTCTCACATACTATTTATTATTAGAAGTTATTACTTTATATTATTTTATAAAACAAAGGATCGAACTTACCAGTTAAATTTATTTTATATTTCCCATTAATTTTTTCAGAAAAAATGATGCCCTTGTCTCACATACTATTTATTATTGAAAGTTATTATTTTAATTATTTTATAAAACAAAGGATCGAAATTACCACTTAAATTTTTTTATTTTACTTGAATCTATAACATTATAATTTCACATACACAGTTACTTTTCTCATGTATTAGCTGCGCAATCGAAAAACATTATTTTATATTTTTCATTCATTTGTTTCATAAGAAATTATATGCTTGTCTTATTTTATTTTATTTAATTATCTTAGTATATAAATTCGCATTTAAAAGTTCGTACATGAACGATGGAAAATTTTCAAATTTTTTTCGAAATCAGCATGTACGAGGAAAGAGTTGTTGGTTAAAGGTGGTGTACTTGAAAGGGGTGGAATAGTATTGAATTAACGCCTGCGGCCAGCAAACTCTGCATCGCAACGTTGGAGAGGAACGCCGAAGGGAGCCTGGGTAACTGATACCGAGTGCCATTGACCGTATTCTGATAATCCAGCGCACTGATTCAAAGGACCCCTCTGTTTTTATTCCACCTTCCCTCTTGGTTTCATGTTCGCGACCACCTGTACGCGCCTCTGCACGTTGTGCTACCTCTTTGACCGATTGCTTCAACACTCAACAAATCCCTCTTGATTTATCTCCAGACTTGAGAAACAATCACTTATTTCTTTAAAATCGACTACAATTTTTCATCGCGCAAATAAAATAAAATTTTAGGATATTAAATAAGATCAACGTGTAATCTGTATAATTATGAGCAAGGGCTAACGCGAATATCGTGACATTCTTATAATATAATTACTTATATGAAGTTCGAACAAAAAAGTACCTTTTTCCGTTCTATTTTATATACGAACTGTAAATATAGACATTGTGTCACTAATAACAAATACAATCGGTTGATACGATACTAAAAAACAAGTTAACACGTTAAGCGCCACGCTGATTTCAATCGACTCTTCGATTAATGGTTCAATTTCGAAAATTTTGCAAAGAATGTTACAATAAATTTAACGAAGAAAGTGGTAAGTTAATAACGCTTGCAGAGAAAAGCCATATCTTTGTTTAAACTGTTTTAATAAAATCCATTAATGAATGATAAGGAATTATTTTTTAAATGTGAAGCTATACATTTTTCGAGAATCAACGCCGCCTAAATGAAAAGTCTAGCATCGGTCCGCAGTTTAACGTGTTAACATACGTTTTTTCTTTCATTCCTTGTTTTATATTGAACATTAGCCAATTATAATAAAACATCGAACGTAATTGACATAGTAACAGCATAATCAATAATTTAAATTATTATTACGTACACAGCCTACCCCAAACGCGTGGCGTCTGGTGTTTAGTTTATCATGCATCTCCTGGACAGTTTTAGAATAAAGTTAAATCGAGCGCATTCTATTCTCAGGAAAATTTTGTCTTCTCCAGCATTAAAAACCGCAATTTTTGGGGAAAATTGTTAATATTTTAGGGCTCAGTCTTTGAATAGAATCTCACTTTGTCAGTTGAATCTTTGACACCAGCCAGATCGGGTTGCAGCTCCTTTCGAGCAATTCTCACATCGCATACGTATCTAGTGAGTGTCAATTAGACCCTATCCACGACTTCGCCGTATAATACTGGTCGTGCAAAGTCGAGAAGGAAGATTCTTGCCGAGTCAGGAATCGACCAATCATACTATTACTACAATAAAGATCATCATAGTCATTCTGTTTCAAATCGTAACTTTGTATTTACCTATAATTGAATATAATATTGTAGAGTCATACTCGTCTATATTTAATTTATCTATTATGACTAGTATTAGTAACGTAACTGCTAAATGCATAAAGATCGTGATATTTCGACATTTATTTGCTCTATATTCAGCTCCACGAACTTTGTGGGAGCAACAATCTGTCTACTTACGTGAGATGCTACAATTCAATTATTTCGAAGCAATGTTTAGTGTAGGTTGTACATAAAATTTCACGTACTTTCGGTAGTAGAGAGACGATATAATTTTCATAACGATGTTTTATAATCATGGTGGCGCTGCAACGAGCCGCGCATCGCGTGAGCCGTAGCAATTTTACTATTCTAAACCATTTTTTCGGTCTGAATATTTTCTTTTAAAAGTAACTACACGTTATAACGACGGTATTATGTAGCATGCTAATTAATATAATTCTATATGCATAGAAACCACATTTTGTTGTAATGAAATTAGCACAGAAATATTTTAGCGCGGAAACATTCCTCCGCGTTGAATATTTTGAAATGAACCACGTTTCGTGCAACATTAAGCCGAAAACATATTTTGTTCTGATGAAATTATGTTTATTTCACGACGCAATTTTTACGAGGCAAGTGTATCTAACAGTAATTATTTTCTTTAACAAATTAACCGTATTTCATGACCATATAAACTTTTACACAAACAGAAACAATGTTTCTCAAATGACTGAACAATTATATAATTCTTTTAATTCTTTAATTAATTTTTTAATTACTTTTCATTTTATGTATTTCATATCTTACAAACATCTATTTATTGTATACTATAAATTTGATATTTCAAAGTTTCTGGAAATTATCGAGCTTTATTAGAAACTTGTAGAGAAAATTAGATACTTTCCCGATTTTACTTAAATTCTTATCAAACACGATACAGCAATTTTAATTATGTTGTTCATATTACTGATATTTGTAACTCTGTTAATATTTTTCTCCATTTTTATCGGTTTCATAAAAGTAAGCTCCATTTTTCTATAGCAGAAGAATTCTATTAAACGAGCAAGTAAATAAGAATTACAAGAAACTTTGTAGAATTGTAGCAAGAATTTCTCCCAACAGAGAAAGAAAGGTTATTTCTCTTGCTACATTGAACAATATATTTTCAATGTCCAAGCTTTCATTCTTTTAACAAACTGGTGTCTACGGTGCATGCACGCGTTCGCTTTGAGGGCTCGATAGGTAGCTTCGGATTTGCTTCGATTGCTGTTCACAATCATAGCAGGCTGGCGCTGAATTCTCAAAGAAAACTTTATGAACCGATGGCCGATAAAATGGACACAGTTTCCGGTTGCCTTTCAGTCCGTTAGACAAGATAAAGGCAGAGAAAAGCTTCTGGTGGATGCACGTGAACCGTTGAATCTTTTATTCAGACTCGTACGAACGCTAGGACACAACAGATGAGATCTGTTTTCAGATGCGTCAATTGATCGAAAAGTAATTCTGTCCAGCTGAAATCGGAAATCGAAGGAACCACGGAGAAAGGAAAGAAGGATTGCTAGTTCAGAGGAAAAGGAAGAGAAGAAACGATATATAAATACTTTTGTAGAAACTTTAGGGATCGTACAAGCGACAGTCACTCTAAGGTTAATCCTTTACTGTTCCAGCAAAGTTTTTCTTGGAGCTTTTGTAGTTTCGTTTTATTCTCAAGTTCTTTCTCGTTTATTCTATTTAGAAATTCCTTGGCTGGTTTGACGGTTGTTTTGGAGGTTTAGAGTGCTGAGAAGCTATAAGAGAAAGTATGTGTTTTAAAGTATTATACATAGCACGATGCAAAGCTTAAGACTTTAAGTCGAGGTATTAATGTGTTGGTAAGAACATTCAAAAGTTAACTGACTAGTTAAGAAATTAAGCTAACTTGGAATTAGACTACTTTGGCCTGTGTGAAAAGTACAGCTGCCTTAAGAATTTATTTTGAGCTAATAGTAACCCTTTCTCGAAAACAATTTTTTGCTAATAATAGAGGCATATATAAATACTGTACAAATTTTTGTTATTTTTTTTGTTTTGTTTTAAAGAAAACGATAAAGTGTGCCATTGGGTGGTGTACCTTATTTGCTATGAACAGCTTCTTCAAAATAAATTTTTTTTTTTGGAGTATTAAATAAAATTAAATTTCTCATTGATTGACGTAGGACTTTCTTGCTCAATTGAGAAATAAGAAAATGGTAGTGTCTCCAAAAATAATTTCCTCTCTGCGTGGGTATGTAGCTATTTATTTAAGTATAATTTGAAAAAAAGTAATGTATATTAGACAATTTATGAATGTTTAAGAATATACATATATATGATGCACAGTTTCGTAAAAATTGATTAAGTTTTACTTAAGCTACAGTGCGCGCCATTTTGGAGAACGTGGTTCCAAGAAGAGCTCGTTTAAAGTTTCTCGCGCGAATGTGTAAAGCTGTGCACATTTTCATTTTCAACGAATTGGGGTACTTTCTAGTTGGAATTTCTACTTTGGCTAAATTGTATCTTACTTTTACGACAGTGAAGAATTAATTTATGAAAATAAAAAAGAAGACATTTTTGTTTAACCCATCAAGGTACATTGAAACCTCTCATCAAGGACAATTTGGAAGATTAAAAAAAGCATCAATCTATTAAAATTTTTAAAAGAAACAAAATTATTCAACAGAATACTGTAAAACACATGGAAAATACTTCTTAAGTCGACACTAATAACCCAGCAGTTGATGCGATGTTAAACTCTTGCATTAAGTTCAATATATATGTATATACATACATATAAATAGTTTTCCCTCTTAACGAACTGTCTGCTGTTCTTCAGATATTTTTAAAAGTAACTTTTTCTTTCACATCATAGTAGAAAGAGGTTTCTTTCTTTTGCAAGAATTTCAAGATTAACATAAATTAATTAAAATGGTAAAAACTTTCACTGTTTGAATCATAATTCAATTTTAGCTATTTTACTAATATCATTTTATTTGACTGTTGCTATACTATTGTATGATACTCTTACATTGCTACTAATAAAACTATAAAATTATAATGAACTGTAATTTTCTTTATCATATATGAAGAAAAGTCAAGTTACAGAGGGTTAACTAAAGCTTTTCATAAAATATCATCGGCCCAATCATTCAAATCTTAAATCACGTGTCTCCATGAACAATCTGTATGAAGTAACATAACCTCTAACATTATTATTTTCCAATCTCTAATTACACCTTCCTCTGGATAATTTATTTGTTTATATTACATTATTTTGTAGTACCTTTACATTATTATTCTTAGCCATTTTCTTTACAATAATTATTAATTCTTGCTCCTCCCATTAAAATATAAAATTATAGTGAACTGCAATTTTCTTTGAAAAGACATCTAGTTTTATAGTTTACATAAAACGTCATATAAAATATATTACTTAAATAATTTAGAATAATAATCATAATAACGATTACTTGAAGTAATAACTTGTCGTTTTGAATAAAGGATAACTTATAATTATAACTATGATATTTTTAACGAATTAGTGATTACAAAGTATTCATAATATTCAAAATATTCAAAGTATTGAAAGCATTAGTGATTTCTTTTTTGTGTATTGAAATATTGACGCAGAATTGATTAATATTTCAATATAGAAAAGAATCTCTACGTGGTCCCACATTGTCGATAAACAAATTTGACCACAGTAATTACTATATTTCAGAAAGTATTGTTTTTATATCGACAATACATTACTAAGATATTTAATATTACAACCATAACAGAAAGCTTGAAGAATCGTTTGTTAAATGATCATCTACTAATATCAATGAGACTACTGTCTAGATAGCGAAGGTTTAACGTTTCAGTACGATTCTATTCTAAAAAGCGACACAGGATCAGGTGAAACAGATCAAACCTCTCGTGTTTGCAACGGTGCAGTATATTGGTGGAATGGTAACACGAGTTACACTTGTTACCCAAGCAACAGGATCGCGATTCCACGAGCTCTCTGTCGAACTGTGAAAATTTCACCGTCGAAAGTTGTTCCCTTTGTCGACGCCGTCTTCTCTCGCGTCGTGCATTTCCATCTTTGAAATTTCACCACCGCGGGATCAGAATTTCCTAATCCTTTCTGTGAAAACTCCGTAACCGACACATTACCTTTCGCGAAGCGAAGTTCATTATTACAACTCGATGTCTTAATGCTTTCTCAACTGAAACGTGAAATGCACTTTCGAGGTTACATTAACTCGGGCTGAAGTTCTTCCGGACGTTAACGGTTGATGCTGAAGTTATTGAAAGCGGAAGGAAATGAAAAAATAGTAAGAGAAAGCTGGTGTATTATAAATCTAATTTTGTACTGCACCGAGTTTATTTCGATCTTGCAATCTTCTCCGAGAAATTGTTCAAATGTTTAAAAAGTATTTCACCTAATACATATGAAAGGAACTATAATTTTGGATATTTTTTACACTTTTTCGTATTACATAAACTCTCTGCCATTTTGTACCTTCAAATTTCTTACAAATGTCTAAAAATTTGCAGACTATTACTGTTTCAACTAATTTCGACATTCGCCTTATTCCTTTTTCTATTGTTTCTGATACTATTTTATATCATGCATATTGCAGACAATTTCATAAATCACTTACAGATTTTTAACACACTTTCCGGATTTTCCTATAATTGGATATAAATTAACATCGCAAATTTTCGCAATTGGGTTGAATTAGGAGTTAGGTTAGGTAAAAGAGGTCAAACGTATGATTTCTGCAGTTGCATAAAATTTGCTGTCGTGGCATAAAACTAGTAGAAATGAATTTAGTAATTCCATTTTACATGAAACGAGCAGGTATCCTAATGTTTTGACATTTGTGTGTTAAATATTTACATTTTCTCAATTTCCTTTGGAAATAGATTAGTATCCTAAACAAACTCAAGCAGCGTAAGTATGACAGACATGAAAGTATAAACAATTCTATGATAACGTGCATTCGAAATTGATTTACACATTAGGTGTACAAACACATTCGTGTTTCTGGGAATGAATCAATTGTAATTTTATTTTGAATTCAAATCTGCTTCCTATCGCGTTCCTATCTGTTCTTTCGATCTTTAAAATGAGTAAACAAGAAGAAAATTAATGTCACTGTTTAAATAATCACTAAAACATTATTCTAACCGATATCAAGAGCAACCAATGCGTCTGACAATTAACTTTTTCTGATATTCACTTGTTTCGAATTATTTGACCGATACTCATTTTAAGACAGCTGAAGAGGTTGAAAAAACCATTATTGAGTTCCTTAACTCGAAAGTATCGTCCCTTTTTTAAGACAGGGGATTCAATAATTGTCTGAGTGATGAATTAAATATGTAGAAACCGATGATAACTGTTTTCGTCAAAGTTAAAACGAACTTTGGCTTTTTATAAATACATGAGAAATTTATGAATGAAAGGCTACGATAAAAAATTGAATATATACAATTCGATTGGTGTATAGAGACATTCGTGAGTGACTGTACGTCTCATCATATCCAGTGATATAAAATTCACAACTGTCCCATTTTTTTTCAAAATCAAGATAACAACCATAGAATTTCCGCGTTTCGCTCAATTTCCCACCATAAAAAGTAGAATTCAACGTTTCAAACGAAATATGAAGTTCATTTCGAAAATAGACAATTTAACGTCGTTATATTCAGTCGTGCTAAATAATATTAAACGTCGTCTATCTAATATGTTGATTTCACCTTTTCTTTTCTCTCCTTCGTCCACGAAAGAAAATAATAAATTTTTGGCATTTATCATTGTAATGCCAAAAATTCTACTTCTATTCTTTACCGGTCGTTTGAAATTAGGTTCATAGAGTTCCCGTCGCCTTTTTTCTTTTTCAGAAAATCGATAGCCTTGTTCTAGCTGCACACGCACTCTGACTGATGTCACACGGTGCTTCCACTTTTTTCCTTTTTTCTTCTTTTTTTTTTTCAAAAAATCGTTACTATCACCCCCCGACTATAGACGCGCCCCTCGACTGATGTTTGCGGTCATCGGGCAGTCCACTTTTTCCCAGGAAATCGATAGCTTCAATTTCGCTACGCACTCACCACGACGAGCCGCTTCATTTTCTCTTTGGAAACCGGTATTTTTGCACCCTAGCTGAACACACAGCTAACCCCGATGGATATATCGCAGTCATCTTTCATCTCCTCTTTTTCCCCTTTTTTTTTTGTGTTTCGTTAGCCGGGAAAGTCGCTCGAAAATATTGTTGTGAAGATCACAATGTTGTATTTTAAATTTCAGGCTACGTGGATTGCAACAGTCGTCGTTCTTTCGTTAAAATTTGAAGGAAAATTATTACCTATAACTTCGATTTCGATTGACATTTCAATTTCAAGATTAGTGCTTCGTTTAATTTTGTTTAACTGTTGTTATTACACCCGGTAAGAAGTTTTCGATAAAACATTCGTATTTTAGAAAAAATAAAATGTTATTATGTATTCTTAAAACAGATAGAAAAATATGGTTGACTTTGCTTGAAGTAAATAATGACAAAACATCAGGTTAATTCATAAATTAATGCGTATTGACATATACAGTTACTCGATTTAATATTCGGACACCCTGGCAGCTATGAAATTAGTACTTATATGCTTTCTTAAAATGTGATTATTTAATTTTTAAATTTTATTTTCTGCCGTTTTCTGCATAATGAATTAGAAATGAAATTAGACTGAATAATGAATTAGAAATGAAATTAGAATTCATCCTAGAAACCCGATTTGTAGTTCTCTTGTATTTGCTTGTAAACGTCAATGTCGGGTTTAACTTTGTTTATAATTTATTGTACAGAAGACTATAAAAAATAAAATTATTATCTTTGCATATTTGTAAAGTAGAATATGTGTTTTAATTAACTATGGAAAAGAAAATGTGATAATCACATTTTAAATATGTATATAGAGAAATAATTTCACCAGTAATATGATCAGAACCAAAGTTTTTACACAAATGAAATTGGATAGCAGCAAATTGTTGACAACAAAGGAAAATACATCTCTGATTGGAATAGTAAAGTGTGTTTTTGAAATTTCTCGAAAATATACACGAATTTATGAACTGATCTAATAAGACAAATATTCGTTCCCTGTAAAAAGATTCAAACAAATAAAAAGAAAATGTTACTCAGGAAGAGATAGCTATTTGATCAGTAGTAGTAACTATAAAATAACTAATCAATTTGTTGTATATTTAAGAAGAAAGTATCGTTTCCGGTACACGTGGCATGGAACGTGTTAAACACGTAGCCATCACTTATCTTCAATTTCCTTCATTATCATATCTCAAATTGTCTACATCTTCGAACTCGATCTAAGTTTCAAGATGAAACTTTTCCTTTTCGCCTTAATTAGAACGACTTCTTTCCGAGCAATCGAGAATCTTCGAGTTTGCAAATAGAACGGCTCGCTGCCTACGTCTTTATAGTCTCGTTTCCGCCTGTGCTCTTTATCTTGAGGAATCGTGTTCGAACAAGGAGAGAATCGGATCGCTTTAGATCGAATTCGTATGAAAGGCCATCTTAAAGCCATTATCGAAGTTCGGGGAACAATTTCGAAGGGCGGAAGTCTAGTTCGACAGAATGTAAAGTGAGATTAAAATTAAGTCGTGGAAAGGTGGGTAAGGCACGTAGATGAGTTACAAACGCCCCCGTCGAATCATTTTCAGAAGCTGGATAATTCAGATAATTGAATGAATTATGCAAATAGTAATCAACTGAAAGCTAATCCCGTCTAGCAATATACCGAGTAATTTATAAATAAGACCGACCTCTCCCCGTTTCTTTTGTAATCTTTCCCGTTTTCCTCTTGCTCTCTGTTTCGCCTCGCCTCCATCCTTCACAGTGTTTCCAACTTTATTTGAAGCTTCAACAAACCTCTCAGACTTTCTTCTTTGCTATCTTGAATCGACTGCTGTTCTACTTCGACCAAAAGAAATCTGTGTGTACGTATATAGCATTTTAAATTATTTCAGATATATACGTTTAAAATATAGCTTGCACATAACTTAAGCTTCTTAAATGTACTGCTTAAAGTTGACAATAATTCAGAACGCAATTTATGTTTATGTAGCTTTCTTCTAAATTAGAATTTTATATATACAGTAGGTAATATTTGAATACATTACATAGAATACTGAATGTAAAATTTTAATATATATTAAATAATAATATTAATGTATTAATATAATAATAATATATGAATATAGTATTTAAATATTATATACAATACATAATAAATATATAATACTTAATATTTGAATTTATATAAATCTAGATTCGGATTTATCAAACTTGAAGTTTGTGTGTTTAATATCAAAGTACATTATGCATAATATTAAATGTAGAATTCTGAATATATAATATTTAAATTTATATAAATACAGATCGAAATTTCGAAAACTTGAAGATTGTATATTTAATATTTAAATGTATATAAATGTAGAACGAGATTAAAAAAATTTGATGTTCGCACAAATTATCTATCAGTACGGTAGGTATTCGTGAATAAATTGCATTTCTTGAAATGTGCTTTTATGACACGAAAACAGAATGTTCAAACCTTGAAATTAATGTTCAAAGAGAGTTTATTAAGGCCTTAAAATTAAGGCTCCAAAAGCGTCTTCTATGGGTTTTTATGTCTGAATCTATGACCGCACAAGTGAAGTAAGTATATTCCCATTTGCAACAAACAAGATGAAATAATTTCTTACTGATATTTATTCACTTTCAACGATACACCAGAGAGATTCAATTTTCATTCGATAGGCAAATCCAGTTAACAAGTTGAATGCAAAAATTCACGACTTTGATTTTTACTTGATATCACGAATAGTTTCTATTTGATTGTATATATACTGTAGAAATATCACACGTGAAAATAATAATAAAGGACTGTGGCGAATGGACACAAAGATTTTTGTAGAATTCTCGAGGGACGAGTTTTCTCAAAAATCCCATTGAAACGTTGGAAAATAAGGTGTGTAGCTAGGACAAGAAACAGGGGAAAAGGATCTTAGGTTGCGTCGCTTCCTATTCCAGCGAATTCGCCAACGACGTCGACCAGACTCAGCGAAATCGGTCGCGTGGACCGCATGCACGAACGATTCGTTCTGTAATGCGGGTAATGAAAGACGGTTTCCCCTTATCAGACGTCGAACCGGATGCTCTGATCCAAGGATAGGACCAAACATTTCTCGTATTTGTTCAAAAATTCTATCATCTTTCCTACACACGTGCTGTGAAATAAAATGGAGACTTTAGCAGAAGCAGTATCTTCTCGAAAAAATGTTCTAAGAAGAATATATTAAATTTTGTTTTTCAGCGTGTGTTACGTATATTTCTTGAAATGTCTAGTATAGTGCAAAGCTGGAAAGAAGTCCCTAAAACTGGCATAGGAGCAAGAGAAATACTTTATTCGTAATGCTTGATCCTTTCATCATACAACGTTAAATACACTGTACACGATATACATGCCTAATTTTTGTTATAATTAGATTGCGGATCCTTATGCAAATTCATATTTTAAAGAACACAGTACAAAATTTGGAACATTGATAGAGAATTATTTCACCTATTAGGTATCATAAAAAACGCTACAATTTATATGTTTTGTATATTTTTTCACATTGTGTGCATTCGGTGCAATTTTGCACCTTTAAATTTTTTATAAATACATCAAAATTCGCAGTCTAGTTATAGAATATGATTATTGATAGACTCGTTGTCCAAGTTAGGTTAAAGAAAAAAGTAATAATTTAATGAAAGATAAATATGTGTCTGATGATTATGAAACTGAGCTAAGTCATACATTCCTTGTTTCGAAATACTGAGATTTTCACGGTTTGGTTGATTAAAAAATATTTTGCCATTGCAATATATAATTAATAGTATGAAATTAATGAATAGTACGTGAATTAATAAACAATAAATAGTATGAAATTTATCTGTGATTTTAAAATTTTACGAAAACCTTATACGGAAGCACGTTTTCCAAAAACCCAAATGATTTAGACTTTTTAAAATTAATGGCACGTTTGAAAAGTGACTTATAACAATAAGAAACTATAAATTTTATTTTAAAAAGACGTGTTAAAGATATACATACTTGTTTACTATTCATAGTTATAACTATGTTTAATTATTTTCACAAACTTCATGTTCTTCTTTGATAAAGAAAAGTCAAATTTTATTTTATAGATATCATTAGGCTAGAAGTATTCCTTGTAATTCTAATTGTAAAAGAGTAAAAACAAAACGGAAGAAAGAAAAAGAAATTTATTAAAATAAAGAATTTCTTATTATTCTAAAACACATCCTCTTATAAATAGAAACCAAACAAAGCACAAATTACTTGTTTTAGATTTGAAATATCAATTCAAATTTCATTACAGAACATGTAGACACGAGGAGAATAGAAAAATTGAAACTATACATACCAAATAAAAATGTTACACGTATATGTTACACATATGTGACTCACCCTTCAAAAAATACTTAAATAAAGTGAAAAGGATAAAAGTTAATTTAAAAGACAATTCAATGAAGAAAATAAAACAGAAGAATGTTCGAGCTTAAATATTTAAATCAAATGAAAGAGATAAAAATTGATTTAAATATGGTTTAACAAAGAAAAAGAAGGGGAAAGTGTTCCAACTTAATAAAATTATCTTAATAATAAAAGTATGAATTCTACAAAAATGTATTTAATTCTAACAAAAACGTCATGGTAACTTTTTGTAATATCTCCAAACAGCGATCAATTTTGCGCAATACTTTATACTATCACTTTTGCCTACATCTACATAAATATTCTTCTCGCAATAAATGTCAAACGAAGCATATGAATTTCAAAAAGTGTCGTTTTTTTTTTTTTTTTTTAATTCATTCTCGTCGAAGAAACTTCGTTGAACTTTCAAGCAGTACGATTGCAAAGTTCCACGGGTACAGGCATAAAGTCAATGTTCCCCATCCTAGAGTATTTAAATTGCAGATGAAGAACAAACTTACGAAAATGATAATATATCACGGTACCGATCGTTCACAGAGCCAGACAATGACGTTAAAACGCGAAAACAAAGTCCCGCGTATAACTTGAATATCATACGAACGTCCGAGCTTTCAGCGTGCACTTGGTGAGCGCATTTCCCGCTTTCCGAAGCCCATAAAACATATATAAAGCGAAACCCCCGTAGGAGAGTGCCCGCGACGACAAAAGAAAAACCAATAAAAGTGCAAAAATAACTCGCATATATGGTACCGTGCGCGGGCGCGGCTCGCGTTGAAACACTTTCTGCATAGTGCAGTTCGGTGCGATTTAAAGCATGTGTATATACGAAAAAATACCGCAGAATTGTATCTGTCGCGCCAAAGGCAAAGGTACTAGTAACAAAAAAAAAAAAGAAAAAAAAAGAAGAAAGAACGAAAAAGAAGAATAAACGGTGAAGAAAAGTGTGAAAGAAAAAGAGGAACAAAGAAGGTGAAAGGAGTGAAAATCATTTGATCGATATTCATCTTTCTCCTTTTGATTCGGCTGTGTTTCACTTCGTCGATATGAATAGCGGTGAATATCAAAAGGAACGAAAAATATCGTTTCACCTTCTCCCTTTGCGTTTCACACTTATTACGCGAGTGAACCAGTTTAACCTTTGGCCAACCCTTATCCAACTGTACCCTCGTACCATTATCATATCGATCTATAGTAATCTTTTGATCTTCCGTTCGTCCCCCTCAGGGAGGAAATTCCGTCAAAGAGAATGCCTAACTTTCGAGCTTCTTTATTCTTCATCCTCGCGAGGAATGCAAGTCCGACGAAGTCTGCATGCTCGTAAAACTATTTTCCCACCGTTTTCTACCGGCGGTTCGAGTTTCAACGAACATTAACGAACTCGTCGAGCTCCCCGGGAAGCATGGCTGACGTTTGAAAATTAAAAGCTCGATGTGAAAAAGGATTGAAGTTCTAAGAGAGAAAGGCGATCGATTTGATCTGACAACGAATTGTCGAAGTGATAGGATTTCTCTATAAGTGTTTAGTCTGGAACGATAGATGCATGAACGAAGTGTGCTTCAAAGCCGGAGCAATTTAGGTGTGAAAGAAGCGTTTGAGGTAGACAGTGCTTGAGATTATCCTGTTTTTTGATAGTCAAACTAATTTTAAGTCTTACAGCAGGAGCTTCAGATATAGTCTTCAAAGATTTGAATCAATTTTGGTGGTAAGATAGATTTACATCTCTAAAATTTTAGGAAAAATCATAACAGTGAGTGCAGGGGACTTTTAACTCTTTGCACTTCACTGGTGCCGCTACAGAGACATTCATAAAAGTATTCCAATATAATTCATGTTGAAATATAGCAAATTAATAGAATAAATAAAAATACTTCTTGCAAAGAATCTTCTGATTTTCAAATGTTTCATTGCAAAACTGTGTTAGAGTCGATATATCGATCATACAAACAAATAATACGTCATAATACGCTTAATACGTCATAGGTATAGTATATTAACCCATTAACCCTTTGACTACGAAAGGCGTATATATACGCTTTTAACTGTATACTAATACCTACGAAAAGAATATATGTACGCTATGCAATTTTTGCTCAGTACACTACGCTTATTGTTATTGAATATATATCGAATGTCTCAAATTATTTAGATTTCTGTAAGCATATCTTACGTGAAAAAGACAGGTACATTTTTAATATTTGAAAATCGTAGATTCGTTTTCTGTTAAAACATACCGTAGTCAAAGGGTTAAAAGATATCAGGTCACAGTGCACGAAGCTTTCGCGCGTGAAACAGCTAAACAAGGGTGAAACGCGGAAGATCGAGGAAGATCTAAGACGCGAATCTGAAGAATAATCGTAACCATTCAGATGTAGCGAGGCAAGAAACTAATAAAAACTCAGCTGCCACCTTTTCACCCGTTCTATCTTCATCGAGCTGGAAAAGGAATCGCGCAACACAGCGGGACACATTTTCTAGCCTGAGGCAAAAGCGACATTTCGCATCGACGTTTCCGATAACAAAGAATCAATGGGATATTATCCGTGCTCTCATAACGACAACGGTCTACTTCACTCCGCTACACATCTCACGTGATCCGTTACGTTTATTGAATATCTTAAATGACGAACGCGAGCCTCGAAATGAAACTACGTGCCTGAAAAGTTCACGTTACTTTGCATTTTTCAACCTTCTTCTAGGATTCTTCGTGGATATTATAGAAACGCTGACTCGTAGACAGATTTACTCAATGAAATTTATTTTACCCTTTTTGCGAAACTTCTTAATACTCCTCCATCCTATAAAAATGATTTTTATAAATTTTGATTACTTTCTTGCAATGTACACAACAAAAATTAGATTTGTAAATAAAAAAAAAACAAAATATAAATACACTTACAAAAAGAAATAATAATAATAATAATTTAGTTGGCCAGTTCCATTTTTCTTTTTTTTTTGAATTACCTTAGAACGTTTTAAGCCCGACTGATTATAATAATAGCCGATTGATAACATTATCCGTGATTATAATAACGAGATTCTACTAAAGTTGAAAGAAATACGAATATTCCGCTTTCGAATGTAAACATAATGTGTCATAATAAACGGTTGGTAATGGAAAACGAAGCTAATAAATATATTTCGGGTAAAAGCAGAGTTCATCATGTATAAAATAAATAACAGATTCATCATATACATGATACATTTAATATATTTAAAAAAGGAGAGGGAGAAAATCAGATTAATGCTATTAACAACGAATTATACATTTGCACCCTCTCATCTCTTAATCTCGATGCACAACGTATTGCATCGGACAGTTTCGAAACAATAGCTGGAAACGCAAGTATCGATTTCACCACCGGATGCTACTGACGTTATTTATTTTTCCGTCTACCGAGGAATTAATTACATCGTAGACGTTGATTTACTACCACTCTGCCATTATCCGGGAATACGAAAATGCATACGAAACAGGAGAAAAATGGCGGGCGCGTTTCATTCTTCATGGTGAATGCTTATTTTCTGCGTGGATGAAACAGAAGTGGTAACCTTCTTATTTAATTCAACGCTCTTGCTACATTTTTAAATCGGAGAAACAATTTCAAGTTAAGAGAATACTCTAGATTACTCCGTTGAAAGAAAGAAACGGGAACAGTTCACGCTCTTCAGTAAGAAAGTTCAGTATTTGACTCATGATTGCATTTTAAAAAGTTGTGCTTTTCGGTTTTATAGCTTCATTAAATGAAAAATAGGGTCGTAAGAAAAGCATTCAACTTCTTTCTTTGTACAGAGTGAGTCATGTAACTTACCTACACCAAATACTTTAAAATTTGCATTGTGAAAAAAGAAATGTTTTGTATGTAAATTGCACAGTATCAAAAAAGAAAAAACCTTAAGAACGTACAAAGTCGGTTTTTTCAAATAATCTGTTTGTTTATGAGATATCAAAGTGACCTTGAATTTTTTAATGGAATAAATATTTGTATAAAAAATTTAAGAGAGTAGCGAATTTTTCGTAAGAAAGATACAAAATATAAAATCATAAATTATTCGAATTTTATAGAAATTAAATGATTATTGAAGAAAACAATTAATATTAAACTGTAGAATGGTAGAAAAGTGAACAATTTCTGTTCTTAATTAACAAATTGCACAGGTGTATGAAATTCTAGAAGCATCACTTTGAACACCTAATGCAACTAAGATTAATGTTGTAAAAGTGAAACCACGAATAACGCTCTTGTAAATATCTTACTAATTATTAGGTTCAAGACAAATAAAGCTTAATACTGTCTTATAGAAAATTCACTGATCTTGTAAAATTGAATACAAAAAAGTATGTATCCATTTAAGAAATTCAGTACCACTTTAATACCTTATAAACTAATGAGCCATTTCAAAAACCATTTCAGCATCATATATTCCTTTTCATACCGTGCAATTTATGTATAAGAAACTTGTTTGTAGAACACATACTTAAAAAAAATATTCGAGGTGAATGAACTACGTGACTCAAGCTTTATATAAATAATCAGTTTTCTATTTGTATAATTTCATAAATAACCTTTTACTTGATTTATGTTGGTATAATTTTCGTGGAACACGTAAAAATATTATAATGAACGATTGAAGATAACTTCACAATTGAAAGAACTGAAGAATTCAAATCAAAAATGATAATTAATTTTTCAAACCATCCAAAGTGCTAAATATAAATAATCTTTTACTTGGTTATATATTGTACATATAATTTTCGTCAAATATTTAAAAATATTATACTGAACTACCGAAGAAAACTTCAGAGTTGAAAGAATTAAGAAATTCATACCAGAAATGGTAATTAATTTTTCAAACCATCCAAAATGCTAAATTGCCAAAATTCGCCGTAACTGTCTGACGATCCTTTCTACGTCACAAACTGTCGACTAATTTACCGACATAAACTGGGTTATGAGCAAGCAGAAGTTGACTATGAAACTTTTAATTCGTAACACTTCGACCAGTCAACGCCATACGGCAACCAGATGAAAATTTAAACGTGGCCAGGTTCGTTGCTTGACTTTAAATTCATGCCCCTCTAAGTTGCCAGCGGAGTATGGTGTTGTTTGCGCGTGAACGCGCTAAGTAGAAGCTACCGACACCAGTCAGACAGGCGTAAGTAATTTTACGCCTGCGGTTTACGGTGGCCAGAACGCGTATTAACCTGCTTTTCATCTATTTGCGCCCGCGAACCAGCTAATTTCCCCCTTCGTATTTAACAGAACGTGGAAAATTTCATCTACAAATAGTCTGCCCTCGACGTGAAACTATTTCAGTATTTCAGTTTTTCATGCATTGTACTGGAGATAATTTCAATTGTGCTTTAGCATTTTCAAAGAAGCTTCTTTTCACCTCTGAATGTTATTCTTTTAATTATATTTGAATATTTTTAAAAAACTTCCCTCTATCTCCGAATATTACTAACTACTAAGGTGGAATAATCTTTCAGTGATTTTCAACGGTTTCTCTACAACGTAAAAATTGATTAGGTTAGCTTTTAACATTTTATGCAATTACATACTTTGATGTACATTTTCAATAAAAAGAATCTGAAATGACAGGATTTATATTATTCGTTTTAATAATTATATTATAGTTATATTGTTTTCTATGTATTCTTCTCTCTGAAATTCAGTATTACGGTTCAGTTATCTCTTCATTACATCACACACCTCGTCATTTTTAAAAGATGTAAGGTTGCTGGGTTAGTATTACATGTATGGCTCTTACACATCGTTGTTATATTAATAATTTTTTTATACAGATGAAAAACGAAATTGGATAAAGAAGAATATTCTAGAATTGCAGGAAGATTAATAATTGCATCTTTTCTGATTATTGGATGCATTATTAAAAATTATAAACACACCATCGTTAGTTGAATTGCAAAGAAGTTCCTTTTAATATGATACATTAACACTTTAAAGCTCGCTGTGCTTGAAAAAGTACCTAACCTTACCCGATATTTTGACTGTTGCTGCAATCTGCCAACTTTTCATCAGGTTAAGTTAGGTAAAATATTACTTAAAATATCAAAATATTTCAGACGTTGCACTTTCAATTATATCTTCACTTTAATAATAACTATTTTTATACGCTTGAAAAATTTATAGCTTTCATTTAAAACCTTTTCAATATAATTTCCAAAAAATAGCTGTTATATACTATGTACTTTAAAGCATGAAAATACAGTGGATTCCGGTTAATTGGGACACGTTGAGAACGGACTAATTTGTCCCAATTAAACAGCTGCACCAGAAAAGCGAATTTCAACGTAAAAAATGAAGGCAAAACGATTTATTGAAAAGCGTATGTAATATTCGGTCTTGAATACAATTGTGTATTTAAGCATGCAAACAAAGCTAGCAATAAGTAATAAAATAACATTAATGAGTAATCAAAAATGAGTAAATAAACACATATATTATGTAATGTATAAATAAATACATTATGTAATATGTGGATGTATGTAATTAGTTTTTCAGAAATTTAACAAGTGTAACTTGGTGCGTTTTATCTTCTTTGCTCTGCAAATGAATGAAATTGGCACAGGCATCGAACGCACAAATGGGGCATTCTTCATTTCCAAGTTGCAAAAAATATTGTCTTAGTTTAAAAATATATTTTCAGGCTTCCTGATTAGTCACCAGATCTTGCCCAGAAGTATCGATACTTCCAATCAGTATCACTACTTCATAACGAGCTCTACTGTATGTCTAATTGTAAACTGTACGAGCATAAACTGTCCTAATAAAACAGTGATATTTTCCCATATAAGCGTAGTGTAAACAATAGTTTTTGTTTCCGTTCTTTAGTATCTGTCCCAAATAAACGGCGGTCCCACTTAATCGGTGTCCCAATTAACCGGAATTCACTATAATATACGAAAATCCTAAACTCAGAAACAGCTTTTCTATGCGATTGTGCCACAAACCGTTACTAAGAAATACTAACAATAACGTCATCATAATTCCAGATTTCGAATTAGCACTAATGGGATAATAATCGCTCCTTTCTTCGTTTGTTAAATTTTTTATCATTCCATGGCTTATTAAGGCGATTAACACATTCGCGACTGCTGACGTGAATTCACGTCTTTTCAAGTTCTATTCATGGTTGCCGCTGACGTGAATTCACGTCCTGCTTAGTTGGTTCACGTCTTGCTTTAACGATACAAGTTTGCGGCAACCAGTTTCAGAATTTCATTATTTTCGCCGGTACTCAGTATTAGAAACGGAAAAAATTTGCCGGTCGCGAATGTGTTAATAACGATACAAGCTTCTTTGATCAAGTATATACATAATGTATAACGGAGTACGTTTGTATCGTTTGATTAGCTGTCAGAATATGCATCCTTCGAACAGCGAACAGGTATTATAGCAGCTGGTGCGTACGGGAAGACTCGTAAATAATTTTATGCTCGCGGTCAGCACCGCTCAGAACGTCTTATATTATGCAGTAACTTGTTCCATGCAGCTGACGTGCATTCGCTTTGCAATTAAGAATGATTGTTAGCTGAAATTCGAACTTCCATTTGAGATTAAATTTCTCGGTCGCTGACGTATGACGCGTAATTAATTTTTCAACCTGAACCGTTTCGATTTGTGTGTGTGCATATAAGAGATACACAAACTGGACGATGAAAATTTCATTAATTGAAGTATCATATGAATACACTTCGACTATTCTGAAACGCTATTTCGATTTTAGTAAAGTTTGTATGATTCGCGTATTTTAGTACACCTATAATTGTCGTAAGTTTAAAGATACTGTTGTATACTCTGTTAGAACGTTTAACATTGAACTTCAAACAATCATCTTCAAACTAGAAATGTTTACAAGAAATAATATTATAGTTACTCCTTGCTCTGTTACAAAGAATTAGGTTTGTGACAGATTCTAACTGAGATTCGACGAAAACAGTTATATTAGTAAGAAATGTTCATTTTAATTCTAACTTCACTGTTAATTTATAAGATAGAGGATTTTTAATTGTAATGAATCTGTAATATATTAGCATTTCGTATGCAGAATGGTATTAAAACAATAAGTATCTGATGCTTAGATGTGTTATTAAGAAAAGAAATCATAAGTTAAGGAATTAATATTAACAAGTTGTATTAGCAAATAAGGACTCACTTTATTCTGCTAAATAATCAAGCCTATAATGTGGAGCGAACACTACAATGGGTGATCAAATTATTATGATCAGGCGAATAAATTATTTTATGTTTTCGGTGGTATTATGACTTCAATAACAGTAAAACACGTTCTTATTTTGTTCTTAACACGTAGATAGACAATTTTATGATGTTCTGGTAGTTTGCCTAGCTAAAAAAGCATTCCAGTCTTATCTCATTCAATGGGAAACCTTTTTCAATTATTGAATGAATATAATTATTTAGTAAATGTTTAATTCTTGTCATTAAAATTTTTTATTTATACAATGAATAATTATATTCATTCGATAATTAAAAAAGATTTTCTATTAGATCAGATAAAACTGGAACCTTTTTTAGTAATTATATTGTATAAATCCTATTTTAGTAATAATAACATATGTATTATTAAAACGACGAATTTTCTCCAAAATGATAACTAATAAATAGCAAGTAATTGACAAACTAACATCAGTATGGTATCATGACGTAAAAGCAAAAGAAAACTCTAGAAAAAATATTGAAAGTATGCTGAGACGTATTTAAGCAGATATATGTAGATGTGAAGTGTGATACAATAAAATGTTACTATCTTAAACAATTTTAAATAATTTCTAGAAATTTATATCTTTTTACTTATATTTTAAATAATTTTTAGAAATTTTAAAATCTTTTTTGGAATAAAAAAGATTTCATTTTTAGTGTATTTCCAATTTTATTCTTGTTCAGACGTCAAGTAAGTGATATATAATTTCGAAATATAATTATAATAATTTATTTATGCAAATCATGAATAAATATTTATCAAGAAAAACATTTTCACAAAGTGTCCATACTTCCATGAGCGGCAGTGTATTATTTGTATCATACAATTAATAAAAGTCAGCAAGTTTCTGCAAATTTTGCTCGTGAATTTTAAATCCTGTGAAATCGACAGATCACACATGAATCAACATAGTGTTAACATCATCTCGGCAATTTTATTTTTAATTCACACGTTAGAAATCGTTCCAGACTTTCTTTACATCGCGTTCAAACATAACTGTGCCAGGTACAAGCGTATTTTCCGGACTTATTATTTCATTATCCACTTATAGAAGTTCCCCGAGTCTCGTACAAGTTTCTATAATTAACCGAGTAGCGGTACGTAATTAATCAAACTCGATAAAACTTTAACCCGACGTGAACGCACAATATCAAATTTCCGCACGAACTCTCACGGAAGATTATCAAAATTTTCCATGCAAACCGTGCCTGAAAGGTAGCAGACAATACACCCTTTACAATGCACTTTGTTCCAGCTTGATATCTCAATTGGTTACCGAGATACGGGAATTCGCGTACGAGGTTAAGGTATATGAATGAGCGACCGAAATTCCAGGAAATGCCGTGACCCACTTTTTTCTGTCTCGTTTTTTTTTCGTCAGACTTAACGTACTCACGCTTTAATAGTAGTAGTACTGGTAGTAGTAATACTGAAAAAAAAAAAGGAACTGCTGACTCAACGTCTGGTCTGACCACGCGACGCGTGCCGTGTTTGCGGTAGGTCAATGAAGAAGCGAGAGAGCCGAGTGCGAGAAAAGGACAGCGATAGAGAAATATTAAAAATTATGCCTCGCTTCTAACCGCGATATCTTCGTTACGGAACATCCTATCTCGATGAAACAAAAGGTACGTGAAAGAATAGGATTTCCTGCTTACACTAATGTGAATTTTTTTGAGAAATAGTTGTTTATTTAGATATGCTAGTTCTGCAAAGTTTCGGGTATTTTAATACACTTCACTGCGGCCGTTGAAGATGTAGGACGATAAGATGTGGTTATTTCTAGAGTATTATTGATTGCTGGCGAAGTTCGTTGAAGATATTTCTTGCTACAATTCTTCATTGTACTGGACAATTCTTCAGAATGAGTTTTTATTTGTTCGAACAGTTGACGTATTTTAATTGTACTTTTATTTATTTATTCATGAAAAATATTTTGTTTCTATGGTACACCATGGTCCGGATCGAGAAATTCGGTGGCAGTTTTGTGTAATTTATGAACCATGGAAGATATCAGTATGAAATTTGGACTGAATAATATAGAAATGTTAGATTCTAGATAGATTGGATACAAAAATTGTATTAATAACAATATATAAATATATAACAAATAAAAATGATTTGATATTCTTTTTATTTGTAAAATAGCAATAACAATGTATTTTAAGAATGAAAAGAATGACAAATAATTTTTTTTATCTCAGCAACAAAAATTAGTCTCGACAAAAATGTCTCTAAAGATTTAAAAGTTAAATATTTCATACACTTAGTGAAGTTATTGCAAGACGGTCTGCAATGTTAAAAATTTTGATATTTCTTCTGTATTGCTTCGTTAAAATAATATGAGTTATGTAATATATTAATGAATAAAATGAATTTTAATTACATCACACTCTTATTGCGTAAAATGGTGATATACAGAAAGCAATATGGTTTTCTAAAATTATTTTACATTATTCATTTAATTCTTTGCATTCGAAAGGTGACCATCAATCACCACTTGGTTTAATATCGCAGCTCGAATGACAATTAAGAGGCGATAATAACTGTTTTCTTTTTTTTAAACAGATATTCTTCTTCCTCATATTGTAACTGATTGTATAAACTTATTATTTGGTATATCAGGCTGTCTTTAATGCTCATAAAGTATCGAGTTTCACGATGGAATTAGTGGAACTGAAAATAAGTTCAACTTTCGATCATTTAAAAGTCAAATCAATAATATCATAAGTGAGAGATTTAAATTAAGTAATTGTAGCAATAAAAAATGAAACTGATTCTAATAGCATATGTGAGAGAGAGAATTCGGATAGATACTATAGATTCTGAGGAACTATCAGAAAGGATAAAATTCAGAAACGATGAAAAAATTGCAAAATATCAGATAGCTGCAATATGTAACGGAATTATTATATCTTTCGAATTTTAATCGATAAAACCACAGGTGAAACGCAAGTAATTATACTAAAAAGAAACTAAGAAGAATTTAACTTCGGCATAAAGGCTTCAAGTACGAAGGGTTAACATTTGTATAATATTTGAAAAAACATTCCAGACTTCCTCAAAATTTCCATCATAAGGAGAATAAGGGAAGCAAATTTTTGACAAAACGGAATGTTCGAATTACCAGAAAAACAACTAAATATTGTAGAATTAAAGGGTACATGCCCTAAAGAGTAAACAAAGTTAAAAAATGTACTTTTTATTTAAAAATCGTCACGAATTTTTCTAAAAATCTAGTGTTCCCTTTTTAACCGAAACAAGTTCAAATAGGTTCAAACCTTTAAACAACACAACAGAACTGGACTCTTAAACATCAACTTTAAAGCAACGACTCAATGAAACAATACCATAAATTCTTTTCACTCGGAGTTATTAGACTCACAATCTCTCACAAAAAGTTCTCGCGCCTCGGATACAAAAATTCCATTTGCATATCCTAAACGTGACGCGTTTTAATAACCAAGCGAAATATAAAGGAATCTACGATTTGCCTAGCGTGTATGCCTCATTCAACATTTCTTCGAAGGACATACACAGACACACACACACGCATACACAAAAATACACAGGTATTTCGTCAGTCAGGTACATTCCATTCGTAGCGATGGTGATCATATATAGTTTACACAGCGTGATATCTACTGATTAGCCGGCGGCGTAACGCGCAGCGCTGCATTCGAGTAAATAATTTTACGTTCCGGAGCGTTCATCGTTCCTCCGGCCGATGACGTTTCTGGCCGCAGCGGAACTCGCAGCATCGTTTAATTAACGTATGGATTATGCCATCGTGGTCGAGCAACGCGTGTTCCCAGTTAGAAACATCGCATTAATCATAAACAGTGACCGGCTCGTAATTCGCGGGATGAATTGCCGGTGTATGTTGTGTTACGTCGCGTCGCGTCACGTTGCGTCGCGCGAAATTCATCGACGCACTTAAACGCGACCGTTCGAAACCCACATCGGGCCACCCTCTGTGCGCGCGCGTGCACGATGCATGATCGAGTTTAATGCACACCGAAATGGAAGTGCATAAATGACATAGCGATGCCCGCGGGGAATGGTTTAGCGTTGGACGAATCGTGGTCACGCGATCCGTGGAATCGGATTGCGGAAGTTTCGACAACAGAGAGCAGATTAAGAACGGAAGGGACGATAATATGAATCAGCTTTTATTACCGGGATTAATTAGTAAGGTGAATTTCGCTTAGGAGTTTGAGTCATTTCGAGACAGACGCGCACCACGTTCATAAAATTTTACGTAAAAGTGTAGAAAGTGTAGGTGAATGTAGTTTTATCGTTTACTTAAACCTCTTTAACAAAATGTATCATTAACCTCTATTATAATAACGAGTCTAACTCGTGATATAGATTATGATCAAGGTGCGACAAAAGAAGTATTCATACGACTATCAAATTTGTATTTTTGTTCTAATTTTAGTTTAAATCCAAGATAGATTTTCGAATAAAAATTGATATATAATTACTTGACTTTCTTTATTTCAAATTGTATTGGAACAGTGAACATTCGAAACTAATCGTAGTAATTAAAAATTCGTACGGCAAGGGGTTAACAAGTTTGCTATCACGATTCTGGTTGAAGAATCGCTCTCTATCTTTCGTGTTATTTTTGTTTATATTTTTGTTATCTATATTTTTATCAGTTTTACGCCATACAATTCACGCCGTACATAACATGCGTTAAATATGTATACTGTGTACTTTGTATGATGTATTACATGTACAGTAACTCCCATTAATATTCAGACACCATTTGAAACAGTATAAGTTTTCTAAAATTAAACCAAACGACGTGAGCTTTTTTGAGGAGTTCAAAGGATTAGTTTACTTGATAATATGAGTAAAAAATTTGGAAAAAATTGCAATTGGTCGGAATTGTAAAAAAAATAGTGAGGTCCACTTTACCCAACTTTTTTACCAGAGTCTGTAATGAAAATTTAAAAATACGTGTTCTAGATTTATGTTAGTTGTATACATGTTGAAAATTTCATCGAAATCGGTTGATGCAGGGATAAGTGACAGATATTGGAAAAATCTTTCGATGTATCGTAGTTGTAAATCGAAAGTCGTGGAAAACTTCGATTTACACCATTTTTAATAATTTATAACTCATAGCAATGTCAACTAATTTTTATGAAATTCTCAACATGTATATAATTCATATAAATCTACAAAATATATTTCTTAAATTTTCATTAGAGATTCATTTAGAGATTCTCTCACAAATGTTTTTTTTTACCATATTTGTAACATTTATTTCTCTAGAAAATTTCTACATTATAAATTGTACTTTTCTATATCCACTTTCGATTTTTGTTTTAAAATACAGAAGTTTGCTCGATACAATAAAAGCATATACGATATTCGAACGCGATAATCTATTTTATCATCGCATTATCTCTTGAAAACCCATCAAAACTTCTGCGCTCAGCCAATATATTAAATTTGGAAAGACATTCAACTATATATAGATATCGACATTTCGAGATGAAAATTCCATTTATTCATATAATTTTCAAGTTTAATTCGCTTCGTGGTATAAAATCATTAACTATTCTAAGAATGATTCCTTCGGAGGAGCTTACGGCGTCAGCTTTCTCTCTGACCATGGCACGTTTTACTCATTTAAGTAATTAAAACAGGACGCGTCGAATTCTTGGCAGTCCTGTCCGCCATTTGTATCGCGGCCGTTTCATTATGCTCCACATTCTAATTTGGGACTGCCCCCTTTTCTCCTACCACCATAAAACAGCATTAATTACTCCTTAAGACGGCTGCCTCTGGCCGTCTCCCGCAAGTGGTTCTCGTTTTCTTTGGAATTCAGGATATATTAAACGCCAGCCACCGAGCAATTTCGAATGCATTAACTAAACGATTCCCCTAATATTAGCCGCAATTTCCGAATTTTCCGTGAGAGTAATTCCTTCAGGAAAGTGTTGGCTTCTTATAACAATGCTAGATTAATCGTGCGTATATGAACTAACGAAGGAATTTGTTTCATTTTTCTATTATAGTGAAATTAAAAATAGTATTAACTAAATGTAAAAAGAAATACAGTACGAATTTAGTTTTTGATTGTTAAATTGCGATTTTTCGCAATTTAAATAACTATATTTAACCTAAGGATTACTAAGAGAAGTTTCCTTGAATTCAAAAGTCGAAAAATGGTAAATTAGTACTACTTCCTTTACGTGGAAAATGCTCAAAAAATGATTTTCTGTAGCATACTTTTTAAAGCTTTATATTCATGGTATAAATAAGGAGATAATACGGATCAAAAGAGGACGGTAATCAAAAATAGCAAAATTGCGTTTTCGTGGAAAATGCATTTGAAAAAGAGATGAAATGAACGAAACATTTTAGTTTGAATCAAGTTTAGTTAATCTGCGGGCGAGCGTGAAAGGAACAGTTAATTCCGCAAACATAACAAGCCTTGAGCAATTAAAACAAATTATCCTGGCGTTTGAATGAAAAGTACAGAATATGCTACAAGCAATCTGCCATAATTTCATTCGCAGAGGAGAACTTTTAATACGAGAAAGCGGTCAACATTTTGAACAATAAATTAAACTGAACTGCACTAGTAAGTATTAAACTAAATTTGATTAAAACTCAAATTTTGAAGTCATTAATATCACCTATTACATTCATTTTCAAATTCATTTCTCTTGAATGCAATTTTGTTATTCTTAATTTTCTTTTCATTTTCACCCATACTATCTCTCTAATCTCATTTGTATCATGAATTTTGTGTCGCTCTATACTTTTCAAGAAATATTATTGAAAATATTCCACAGGAAAAAATATAAAATTTTGCCACATTTTCCTCTAATCCAATAGACTTTCCTCCAAAAGACTATCATTTGTTCAATCTTTCAAACAATGTTTTAACAAACAAATTATCTCGAGATGAAGACACTGTAAAAGCAATTTTCAAAGAACTTTTCCAGTTCAAAGATTAATAATTTACATAAATTTGGCGTAATGAAACTAGTTAATCATTAGAAAGAATGTACAGAATCGTATGAAGATTATTTGGATTAAATACATTATTCTTCGAAGAAATACAACGTATCTAAAGTTTCATTTAAAACGAACGACATTTCATACGTACCAACCTAATAATTCACCGATCTATTATTCCTTATACTAACAGAAACACTCGTATTATTTCTTCTTGATTAAATATCGAAAAGTACGTCGAAGTGAATCGGATTTCCGAAGCTTGACACTCTGAATTGCTGCTTCACGGGGAATCCGGAAAAAGTAATGCAAAAGGAAAGGAGAAAAAAAAAAAAAGAGAAAGTTCCAACAATACCTCGACGCGGTGAAACCCATAGAAACTGCTGCGTCTGACGTTTAGGAAAGCTAAATCTGCGCGCGCGGGAAAATATTGAAATTCGTGGAAGCCCACGGAAACACCGGCGTCTCGTTGCCGCATTAAAATTCCCATTCTAACGGTCCAGCTCTGCCCCTCTTCTGTCCCTCTTCGTTCATTATTAATCTTCCCGTGCGAAAGTTGGCAACGCCAGGATATTAATCATGCCAGGGCATCGCGGTAATTCCGTGGGACCTACTAATCATGGGGCAAGGCCAATTAATTCGTGGCGACGTGCAAGAGGGTGACACTGGGGTGGACAACGCCGCTTCTAGCGTTGTCTGCGTGCAGATTTTTGTTGTATTTTCGTTCGATCCTCTTCGAAACATATCGCTGAGAAAGATTTGGTTTTCCTTTTTTTTTTTTATTTTTCTATTGCGATCTATGTCAGTGATTTAATACTATGCACTTTCTTTGCATATTTATTTCTGTGGACACCCATCACATCGACGAGATCGACGAGTAAATGAAAACTCGAATTTTTCTTATCAGAAAATTAATTTGTTTTTTTTATTTCGAAATAAATATTAATTATGCAGTATTAATTTTCGTTGACGAATTTTTGATCGTAAAAATTGAACGTTTTCTCGAGTTGTGTGACACCTAGCAGCGTCTCGCTGAAAATAGACTATAGTAGATCAATGTGATTCAATTCAGACCATAAAAAATCACTCAACATATGATTGGTATGCTTTATTTGACTTAATATCGAAATTTTCACCTTTAAATTGTACAAATTTCTGATATCCTACCGTCTCTTTTAACATTATAAATCTCATTTGCTCTTTCCATTGGTATTTTCCCCTTTTTGGTAAAAGAAAAATTATAAATGCCGAAATTGTACCCTATTTCCTTCCATCTTCAAGATAGGGTAACTCCAGGAAGAAGCTAATACTAATAACGAATAAACTTCCAAAAGACGCGTGAAAAAATAACTTTTCAAAATATATACGAAGTTCACGTTTTCATACAACCTTTTTCCACTCTAATTTATTCCAACGTATGTATAGAAAATCAGTACAAACTGTCCAGAGAGCCTAATACAAATAAGGGAAAACTAAATACAGAAACAAATAACTTATCCCTCAGAAATTCTTCTAAGAGGAGTTACAATCCTAGAAATGATCACAAGCCATTCATCCAATCCCTACAACCAATAGAAACATTCCTGGATCTCAATAAATCCTCTACATTCCCTAATAAACTATCACGATCTGAACCCTCAAATCGCCTCTTCAGTTGCGTGCTTTCCCCCATCGGCTAAATTTTAGTGGCAGGTATCGAGACGAGGGTTGCTGCCAAGACCCGTGGCGAAATTTCCGCCGATCCCATAGACGTCTTCCCGTCCTATGAATCATGCTGAAACTTTCTGCACCGTCGAAAGGTTCCCATTGACGGGTGAAGAATCAGTCTAGAGAGAGAGAGAGAGAGAGAGAGAGAGAGAGAGAGAGAGAGAGAGAGAGAGAGAGAGAGAGGGTAGCCAACGTCGACGTCGACCGCGTGTCTCTTCCTCAAGGTCCATTAGTCGCGAATCTGCTGCGGTTCCAGGAAACCGTTCGACTTGGATGGCTGTTCGATGTCGTCGAAATGACACTGGGAAGGGAGGAGAAAAAAAATATGAAGTAAAAAAGATAGAGAGATAGAAAAGTACGTTGAAGTAGAAGAAAGAAGAAGACATAGAGAGTAGAGAGATGGTCTTCCAATAAGCAACTGGAAACTTGGACCGATTCCAAACAGGAAGTAATACCGAGCTTTCCAGCAGGCCTGCCAGCGTCTTCGACAAACTGTACGCTGTCTACAGCAATAGTTTCGTGGTGGTTAACGAGGACCATTGTCTAGAGATACCGATAATTATGTTAGTTCTCTGCGTGGCTTGACAGCTTTGAACACGGGATAACGAGGATGCTTCTTCGGCGTTGTTGCAGATCTTGCTTGATTTGAAATTGATCGTTCGATAAATTGGAAAACTGAGAGAGGGTTTGATAGATGGTGTAGTTGAGGTTGTTTAGCTTATGATTCACGTTGCTTCTGTATATCAAAGATGGACTAGCTTGGTTGACTCTACACTATTGGTTGAAACTGGATTGTTTAGCAGACAGAGTGAGTCTTTATTTGCCAACACAATTTCCTAACGTTAACAATGCTTTCGTGTGAATAGTTTTAACGTTGTTTAAATTGATTGTTCAAGTACCAGGATGAGGGAAAAAGAAACTTTCCTAGGTGATTTTTAATAAATTCGTTACTTTTTTTTAACGTATATGAAATTTACTCATTATTTATTCTTATCAACGGCCAAATTAATATTGAGTGATTATTTTAAACAATATGAAGTGAATAAAGACTAGCTAAAGAAGTCCCGAAAGACGTACACAACGAATTCTGAAAAATGATTCGAATAAAAATTTAGGACAGACCTATTTCTCCAAAGGATCGAGAAACGATTCAAATGAAAGTCTCAGACAGACTTGTTTCTTAGAATGATGAGGAACAATTTGATTAAATGAGTATATTATGCTGTTTTACTTGAGAAAAAGAAAGAAGTTGTGTGCACAGTGGACTATAAAATTATTTATAAATGGGAGAAGATTATATTAGCTGCAGAAATAAATTCTTTCCAACTGGAATCACATAATCCTGTACAGCCATTCAAGTCGAAATGTTCACGATGGTATTTGCAAGCTGCTAGCAAAAATCACAAAACGTCATCAACGATAATCGGAATTACTTCGAGAATTGATCTGTCTTTATCCCTTTTAAATAAAACTTTGATTGTACTCGAAAGTCGAAAAGAATCTATTTCTTCACCTAATAAGTCAAAACAGACAATACATAATTAAATGAAAATATTTCCTCCCATTAGAAAGTCACTTTTTATTTGCATGTTAAAAACTGCACGAACATTTTAGGCAATCCAATATATTGCAATTTTATTAGTATCAATTTATTGATCATAATGTTATTTAGAATTGTTGTTGCATAAACTAGGCTCTATTAAATTATACTGAAATACGATAACACTATTAAGTTTTCACATATGTATTAGTTGAAACTGTATATCACATAGTTACAGTTCTAGAAAGTTCTGTTGTCGTAAAATGCACGATAATACGATTGTTTATTTTTGACCTGTTTTAAATCGACTGTCGTCCAATTATTTTATTCCGCATTTAATTGCACGCGCTTGTTTGGAGAATGAAAACAACGAAGGAAACGATAGAACAATAGTTCATAATTAAATAACTCAACGCTAAATTGCCTACCAACCAATTAACTTTCTATCTAATTATAATAACCGAGAAAGTAGTGTAAATAAGGAATTAACGTTTTTAATTAAATAAACAGTACAACGTAAATCAAGAAGGTGAGAACTATAAGTACAACCATAGTATTTCAATGTTAGACACTTTCTATCCACTTTAATTAACAACAATATAAGTTGTTTGCACTGTGTATCTCATAAGCATCCAACGATATTTTCTAAAGTATTAAATGTCTACCTTCAGAAATGACTGGGATTTTGAAAACAAAATTATGCAGCTCTGAAAAGTTATCTTTACAAGCACCCTTAGGCTCTTGCCATTATTTATGCCTCGACTCCTTTATAGAATCCACAATATACTTAAAACACGCAAACAACGTTAAAATAAATAACCTACAAGATTTATAATCTTCCCGATGTACTTATAACTTTTACATACTATTACTTGATCATTTTAACGAGTTTAGTCACATTTATCGATAACTATAAAAAATCACTTTTCGATTCACATGAATAAAAGTGAACTTTTCTTGAAATATATTCCGTAGAACTTTATTTAACGAATATCTAGTTGGATGGTACAACCACTTACGTTAAAATATCTCTCATGTAACTCTTGGTAATACGAAATTCGATTCTGAATCGATTCAATGTAATATTAACTACGTTTATTTACGTATACCCGTAAACCAAATGAACTAAATATTACCAATAAAGTACACAGAGCGTACATTAACACGCCTCGAATAACTTCTAAATTATGCATTGTAACGCGAACGTTATGTAGTTTCGAAGAGAACAGATAAGGTAACAGTTATTTATTGTTATGAATATTATACGTTAAAAACATGTTACAAATTACCAAGTATTATTAACACGTTTGCTACCAGGGTCTGAGAAGAAAATCTTGCCCCTCAGCCCAAGGTGTTTTTTATTATAATATGACAAATTGTTTTATAACATTTTAAATAAGCAAAATAAGCAATTTTATAAACTAACACATATATGTATGCTACGCTGGGTTATAGATGAGACCTTTATTTTGTATACCAAATATATAAATATGTATCAAATACATAAATGGATAAAGAACACACACCACACATTTGTGACGCTGGACTCAGATACAAGTGTTAACTCAAATGTATGATATCTTGCAAATATCATCTTTTCACCAATTGTCATAATGTTAGGATATGCGGTAAAAAAAAGGTTAAAAACGAAAAACTAGAAATCAGCCTAATGTACATGTATCCATACATACATGAATGTACATTTTAGATTAATTACACTAGAATTGCTATTTTTATTAGGTGTAGAAGTAAATTCTATCTGACTGGATTCATATAATTAGTAAAGTCATTCAAATCGAGATATTTGCGATGGTATTTGCAAGCTGGCAAGTAAAACTACTATAACTAGTTTTTCTTGACTATAAATAAAGAAAAAAAAACTTTACTGACTTAAATGGAAGAAAAAGGTTGGAAAACTCAGGTAAAAGTATTATCCTAAGAAAACCAAGCATAGCGTTTTTGGAATACTATCGCGTCAATTTAAATAGCAACGCGACTGTACGCGTGTGTTTTCTACAATAAATACGTTTTTAAAATTTCACGTTTCATTTCGTTTCTTTCACTGTAACGTTGTATTGTTCTTGTTTCCTTTTCGTATAAAATTTCGAAAATACGCAGACGTTTATTATTATTGGTCTTAAATTTAATCGCGTAGCAGATACTTTATGATACTTTGTTTCAGAGAAATTGACTTCGAGTAACGGGATGTTGAAGATATAATATCATATATTTTGAAACGTCATTTTCAGAAAGAATGCTGCGACGCGTTAGGGCATTGTAACGCGGGCTCTCGTGGCAGGATTCGCGAGTCTCGAGATGGAAAAGTCTCTCTCGACGCGAGTGCCGCGCAAATTTGCCGTCGATGCTTAACGCGGTTGAAGAGATTTCGCATGTAGAAATTGGATGCAAACGAGAGCGCTTGTTAGTGGCGCGAACCATTCTAGCTGCGATAGCGACACGAGGATGTTTACTCATTACGGGTAAACACAATTCATCGTGGCCTCTTTCAGAGTTAAGCTGCGAGCGTTTTCCTCCGCCCGGTGTGGTCTCGTGTCGTCGTTTATTCGCGGCGTGTGATAATCTCGTCGATACTTTGTTAACAAGACGTTCGAGAAGGAAATTCCGTGGAAGAATTTCGCAACAAATTTTCTATTCTGTTTCAGTCGTATTTTTCAGAAGTTTTTGATTGAACGTTAAATTATACAAACCATTTTTGTAAATATTTTTGTGTGAACATGAAAATTCAGGATAATTTAATGATAATAATTTTAGTAACAGAATTTTGAAGTTTTTTAAAAATACATCTGCCACATATAGAAATATACGAGCTCAAATTATTTCTTAAGAATTTCTTAAATTTATTCGTATCGTTACGATAAGAAAACATGTACAGATGAAAGAATAGGAATTTTTAACAGATTTCAGAGATAAAACACGTTTTCGATTTTTTCTAAAGGAATAAATTTCACTGGAAAATGTTCACAGAAAAGCATGTTGTTACTCTTAACAAGTAAGGTTTCGATAATTAAACACTTCAGTTATTAATATAATATAATAAATTTAGTTCACGTATGTTGACAAAATTGCCAATTACCAAGTTCCCTCTAATTGATAATTTGACTCGTTATACAAGAAAATCATTTATTTGATACGTCACGGTTACATGAAGAATATTATTGCAATTACCTTATCACTAATATACCTTTTACTAAATATTATTTTTTATTTTTCAGTATTGTCCATTTTACTGTCATTTTTTATTTTCCACAATTGTCCATGCTAGTATTATAAGTATTATTATTTTTGTATCATTTTATCATGTTCCATCTTTCATCATTATTCAGTTTACGATTATATTATTATTTTTCTATTTTTCACTATTATCTATTTTACTATCTTTAGTCCTTTACTTGTGTTCATATTATTATTACACTATTATTTTCGTACCATTTTATTATTATTTTCTATTTTTCACCATTGCCAATTTTACTATTATGAGTATTATTATTTTCGTACTATTATATTTTACCATCATTTTTTATTTTTCATCAGTATGCAGTTTACTATTATATCATCATCCTCGTACCATTTTATTATTACACTATTTTCGTACCATTTTTACTGTCATCTTTTATTTTTCGTTACTGTCTATTTTGTTGTTATTTTCTATTTTTCACAATTTTCCATTTTACTGTTATGGGTATTATTATTTGCGTACCATTTTGCTATCATTTTCTACTCTCAACATTATCTATTTTACTATTATTCTATTATTTTCTATTTTCCACTATTATCTATCGTACTATTATACTATACTATTGTTTTCTATTTTTCCCCATTATCCATTTTACTATCAGTCATTATACTATTATTTTCGTACCATTTTTCTGTTATTTTCTATTTTTCATCATTCTCCATTTTACTATTACAGGTGGTACTATATTTGTAACATTTTCTTACTATTTTCTAATTTCCAACATTATCCATTTTACTATTATACTATTATTTCCTACTTTTTACCATGATCCATTTTATTACCATTCATAGTACTACTATTTGTATACCACCCTGCTGTAATTTTTTTTATTTTTACAATTATACTATTATTTTCCTACAATTTTACTATTACACTATTATTTTCTGTTTTTCACCGCTGTCAGCAACAGATCTCCCAAGCGTACGAAGACAGAGTGTAACGCTGACGCAAGTAAATTTGAAATCTAACTTTCTTCCTGGCAGTCGCATTTTCGTTCAAGCCGGAACCACTGTTACCTGTTTACCAAAGTATAATGATTAAAGTTTTCGGCTGCGTCGGTTGATTCGTTCTCTTTTCCTTTCTTCTTTTTTTTATCGTGTTCACAGCAGGAGTACAAACGAATTCGTAACGAAACAGTTAAGTGACACATGTGAGCGCACAAGCAACCGTAGCAACGATTCATTTGCTAAATTTTAACGGAAGTTTACCCTTGCGACCATCGCGTTTCCGTTTCGAATTGAACGCGTATGTATAAAAATGTTTCCTGATCGCGAATGTGCTTTTCGTTCCTTGATTTTGTTATTTCTTTCTGTTTGCTTTCTTTTTTTTCGTTAACTTCCTCTCTCCGTGTTTCTCCCGTTGTTGTTTTTTCGACGTCGAAAACGTTTGCCGCGATATTGTTCAAACGATTGGCTGGTTATACAACAAAAACGGCTGATGGAAAAATAGAATATTTATAGAGCCAAATGGCATAAATACGACGTTTGTATTTGAATTACCTTGATAACCGTTCACTGAGTCGCGTTGATTAAAATCAATAAACCCGCGTTGCTTTCGATGAATCGTCATTGAAAATACGATCTGATAGAAGAATTTATTGGCCATTTATTGCGCCGTTACGCGTCAGTAATATTCGCGATACAGAAGCGACGCAATTTTTAACAGTGCGACGGTTAATGTTTGCGCGAATTGTCTACCCCGTTACTTTATTTGTGGTATTTCAATCTTGATGAACAGATAAAAATGAAAAGCGATATTTATCGTTGGTCATTGTTTTGTTAAAATGTGACTTGCCGTGTCACGAACGAGATTTTACGATATTATTATATGTATCTGTATTTTTCATAATAACTCCACGATAATTATGTTGTTATCTACGTCGTGTCGCGTCTGTATTCGAAGGTTTCTCTTGATTCCAAGCAAAAGTATAAAAAGATTTTGGGTTGAATTTCAAGCTTGTTTTTTTTTCTTTGATGACTGTTTCACTCATCTTCTATAAAATAGAAAATTAAGAAATGTAAAAGTCTAAGAGACATAAGAGGAGATAAGAATCCCGATCTTTGTTTACAATGCACAGCCTAATTGGCGTTAATCGATGCAGAGATAGGATGATACTGATTCTGATTCTGGATCTAATTTATGACTTCTTTTCAGTACAATGATATCGTACAATAGATTATTGTACTTGTTGTGCCCTAATAAGCGCTCACCGTCCACATGCGAGACTAACAAAAATGTGCAAACTAGCGACACACTTCCTCCACCCGAAAGCAGAATCAGCAATACGTGGCTACCAAAAACTGCTAAACTCATGCGTCCGAACTTACGACCAAATATGGTCATCCCCATCAATGAATTTATCATAAAACGATTGTATAAAAGACGCGAGAACCGCCCAGGAGGGCAGAATTAGAATTATAAAAAAAAACTAAAAGAGAATTAGAGAGAGAGAGCCGGAGAGCGAGGACATCCGGCCGATAGACAAAGAAATCGAAACCTGTAAAAGCAACACTCAATAAAAGCCTTTCCTCCACTCGACGATCGGTGAATCCCTATTCT
Organism: Anthophora plumipes; assembly: GCA_951804975.1. Taxonomy (NCBI): domain Eukaryota; kingdom Metazoa; phylum Arthropoda; class Insecta; order Hymenoptera; family Apidae; genus Anthophora; species Anthophora plumipes. Next base: position 12,065,670 of record OX638120.1, read on the forward strand.
TTAAACGCTCCAGAACTCAAGTTATCTCATATACCCCGTAAACCAGACGGGGCACAACATATTCATCTCAACAAACTGTATTATACTACATGAAAAAACGCAGGATTCCATTTAAAGAAATAAACTTTCGACGATAATATAAATATCTAAAAAATGTTTAACATTTTCTCAAACGTATTTGTCAAATACTTTAGACGAAATGCCACTTACTTTTCTCCAAAAATTCTGCTTCCAATACGATGAATAAAACAAAAGTTTTTTATTTCATGTAATGTCCTCCTTGATACCAAACAACTTTTGTAAGAACATTTATTTATTTTATTTCAATTTGAACGGTATCGGAAAAACCACGCACACACGTCAATGATAATTAAAGTATTAAATTGTACAGAAATATAAAATCAAAAGCCATCATATTTAATATATCATACTACACGAATTATTTAGTATTCTAGCTGATATTAAAAACACATTGCTCGCGTGAACAGTATAATGCACCAAATGTCCCCTTTTAATTATTTACAATTATCTCAAATTACTTTTCATAGGTATATTAATGTTTCGCATAATTCAAAAGGTACTCCGTAATATAATCATTTAAACGGATCGAATTTTAATCAACGATAATCCCAGTACAAAAGAAATGTCAGCATTTTGTTTGTTCAAAGTCGCCGTGTACGTGCAAACACGTTTTTGTATCCTTTCAAATACCTGTTCTGTTCATTTCTCTTTGCATAATCAGCTTATATCGCGGGAGAATTAACAGCTCCTATGAATTTTGTGATTTATTTATGTCTTTTTGAACCTTCGGTTTAAATTCTAGAGAGAACGTGGAAACCGCACAACTGATGAACGTGTATTATACACGATGTAACAGCGTCTGTACGTGTATGTATGTGTGTGTATGCAGTTAGCGTTTCTGACGTTTAGGCTAATATACGTTTGGTACGAGCGGGTACCATCAGGCTGGTCTTACTTCCTTCCACGTGCGAGCGTTAGGTACTTAAACATCAATGAAATACGAGATAAGCTCTTCGAGATTCACTGAGTTAACAGGAGACTCTTTGATAGAAGTAAAAGCTTTTCAATCGGAAATGTTTATTCACTCGATTCCGACGCGGAGAGGAAAAAAAGAATCGAACGGGAAAAAAGGAACGGCGCGCAAAGAACGCTTCGATTTGATACTTCCGATGTGAAAAATTTAATTGGAACACGAGATACGAGGGAATTGCTTTTTTTCCTTCCCCCTTTTTTTTATTTTTATTTTCTATTAAACACACGTGTATGTGTGTGCTTGTGTTTCGAATGTCCCGATTGTTTAGACTGATAGATTTTTGTAGTTTTTAATACACAGCTTTTTTTTCTGGGATAATTAAACAGAAGCGTATTCGATTTTCTAAGGCTTCGAATTTTGCACGTGTTCTCCGCCTTTTCGCCTCTGTGTTGATTAAAACATTGATACAATTTTTTGAAAGACAACTTGTATTCTGAACGTTCGAGAAACTTCCTGTTAATCGCAATTATTATCTCAGACACTTTTTACTATTTTATTTTGAAGAATTATCATATCAGAAATTAGGTTGGAATTTATTTGAAGTAACATGACTACGTCTATTCCAACAGAAACTTCCTCTACTATTTCAAATTAAAACTAATGCCCACTTCAATTTATTACACTCTCCTTTTCACTGAATTTCACTCGCATTTACCGCTAAAAGCCTGAGAGGGAATCGAAATAAAACTGTAGGACATCATCGAATTCTGGCCACGCGACACGAAAAACTGTCGGTGACCACGGTATAAAGCAACACGAAAATAATTTTTCGCTTTATCTGTCACACGAGGGCAGCGTCGAATGTATTCCGAGCACGGTAGCGTGCAAAAACTGCCATAACTTATCACGGGGTTCGTGTGTACACGCATTTCTTTCCGCGCGACGTGAGAAACACTTCATCATCGGGATATTTCTCGTTACGTTCACGACCAAAAGTCCATGGTATCCCACATGATACGGCTTTCTGGGTATATGTACGTTATTGCATCGATGGACTAATTGAAACAGCAATTTTCTCCTTTTTCACACGCACACAGCTGCTACTGTCGCGTGAGAGATTAAATATGGATTAGCGATAAGGCGTGGGTGAGCAGTTCTTGATTTTCGTGGCACGTCGAGCTTGTTTTCTTACAATGAAAGTCGGTCAGTCTGAAAAACCTGATCTTAATGAAACCTTCTCCGTGTGCGTGTCTATTTTGTATAAATTGCACATTTCATTACGCTCCACACATTACTTATACACACAGATTTTTACTTATTTACAAAGAATTTTGTTCGGTGGAAAATTGAACTTTATAATTTTCGTATTTTCCCCTTTATTATCGTAAATCATTGTTCAGGGAGAAATTGCAAGGCTCGTTGCAAGAACCAGTCAATTTTCCGATTATTTCATTCTCCGTTATTGGAAACTTTATCGTATCGGCGGAAAATTTTCGTTCAGAAAATGTGCATGGAAAATTTTTTTGCGCGATTAATCGGAAAATAAGCGAATGCAAAATGTGCGAGTGAAAATGTGCCCAAAAGGTAACGAAATTTTTTATTCAAATAGTGTTAGCTAGATAAACGATAACAATATTAAGGTGTCGTTACGATGAAAGCTAAATAAACGAATCGAATATTGTTATAAAAATTGTTGAACTGCTTAAAGATTGCATCAATAATAGATATTATTTTCACGAGAAGTAGTTTCATTGGTAGCGACAGTTTCAATAAAATTTTCTTTCTTCTTCAGTTAAACTGCCCGTTTCTTGCATCGAAATTGAAACTAGATAAATTGTCGGGTTATAATGAATGGAAAATCTTTCGTACTTAATAAAAATTATATTTGAAACACTTAGAATGTACGTATATATAGATTGCCGTATGTTACGTGTGCATTACTTTGCTTAGCCGGAAAAAGAATGATCAACAAAAGGACGCTACCCATGGAAAAAGCCTCCTTAGCACCAATCATAGAAAACTCATTGATACATACACTATCGTACATAAATATTAAAACAGCTATTAGGTTTGCATAGAAAGTATTATGTCAGTAAAAATATATAACGTGTTCACGTGATTAGACTTCTCATATTTGAGGATATGTTGTTTAGAAAATTGAAATTCTTCTCTTTAGACGTTTTTAATGTTTTTCTTACGACTATTTTCAAAATATTTCGAAAAATCGAAAACCATATTCTGATTAACTGCTTAATTGCTATAAAATTTCCTCTCGATTTCTTAATTAAGTCTATCTAATCTTTAGGTACACAAACTATTTCTTTGTTTTATCTAATTCTTGTAGTTATAATTATAGCTGCATGAAAAGTCAATTTTCACAAAAAAAAAATTAATGTAATCCATTCTTTCAGTGACACCTACAATTATTTTGTGTGAAACAAACTTTTATTGTTCTTGTACAATGAGGAACAGTTTTTGCATGTTGAATAGTGCAAGTGGAATCAAATGAGGTGCTAAAAAAATAGTGTTTTTTTTTCTCTTCTAATAGAAAAGTATATTATGTTCAACGTTGTACAGTTTTGTAAAAAAAAAAAAATTGTCTAAATTTTCAAATAATAATATTTTAAAAAGAACAATAATTAATCGTTCCAATGTTTATTCTTTTGTATATCTCATTATTGATCTTTCCAACTTCCTTTTCTTAGAATCTTATTTTGAATTCAACTTATTTATTAATTATGATAAAATAATCACAGATTTTTTCTGCACATCCTATTGGACAGAGATCAAGCACCTCAAATTTTAGAAATACCGAGCTTCAGAATTCGGTTTAATTTTCAATTTTACAATAGAACGCTTGTAAAATTTTGATGCGACGTCTGCTCGTACTTGCTGCACAATACTGAATTATTAAGTAACGCTGTCAAACAGTCGGACAATATTGTACTGCTTTATCTTCAACACCTTAATTCAATGAGTGTGTGTCAACCAGAAACTATATAAATAAAGGTCTACATATGAAATATTCATCTATTATAATCATTAGTTAACGAAACATGTGAAAATGTAGGCGTTTCGATATGTACTTAAGTATATGTCCGCAGAAAATTTGACACTTCAGTATAAAAATATAAAAAACTTTTTAATTATAGTAAATTAAGAAAAGCTATTTTGATATCTTGTGTATATTGTAAACATATAAAAAATATAATTGTTTTTCGTACACTTGTTTAACGTATAAGAGTACAAGAAATAATATTTACTTGTATTAACTGTACATAAGTATAATATATGGCCGCCACTGTATATATCCGTTCAAATTATGCAACTTTTGCTTCGTACGCTTTTCTGTGCAACGAATAGTTCACAAGTAATCTCAAGTCAAGTTAGGTGAAGCACCCTCTGCATAAAAAACGAAATTAAATAATCCTTGAAACTTCAACACTTCTGTTTATTTAGTCAGTATTTTTTTGAATTAATTGTGCGTACTTTTTAAAATAAATAATCTGTAAAAATGAATATTTTGATCTGTAAATACTTGTTTTAATATTTAATATTTAAATATGTAACTAATTGTCAGTATTAAATATCATTTTCATACACAGTGACCATATGTTTACAATACTGACAAATTAACATAGTTATTAATATTCCAAAATACTGACAGTTTTTGTATCAAAATAATAATATAATAATCAAGATAATAATACTTATGCTACGCAATAATATTCCAATGAAAATACCGAGAGTTTTTGTATTAATCGACGAGACAATAGTGACCACTTATCTTACACAATGATATTGTATTTTAAATACTGACAAATTATTATGATTAGTAACATCTTAAAGAAGGTACTGACAGCTTTTGTATTAATCGATATAATAATACTGACTACTTTTTTTACGCACTGATATTGTACTTCAAATGCTGACCGTTTGTTTAAAATGTTGATTAAAAATTTCTGGTAATACTGACCCAATAAGTAGCAGCCAGCTCTTAATTAATCAGTACTTTTAATTTTCCAATTTATTCCTTGACATACGTTGACATTTCCTTTAAACAGCCACGACAAATTTAAAATTAACGTGACCTCGTTCCAGTTGAATGTCTCGAGCTTCTTATTTCTCATAGATTCGAAGACCGATCAAAAGTCGATCTCTCAACTGCAGTTTTTCAAGTGAGGTTCTCGCGTTTTTGATGCGTTCGCGTCGGAGAAATTAGTGTGACGTTGCCAGCAGGACTTTCGTGGAGATTCTTCTTCGTCTCGACGCTCCCGGGGAATTTCAGCTCTGTGATTGTGGATTAATGTTGTTAAGCTCGCATTGCACGGCCGGCGTACTCGACGCGGGGGGCAAATGAAGTTGCCTCTTTGAGATTGGAATTTTTTTTTCTCTCTCGACGACACGCGGCGAGATTTTGCTTTCGAAACTCGATTACTCGGCTGCCTCTCGTGTCTTATGAAATTTAACGGGATACCTTGCCGGTGTGTGTATAGCCGGAACGTAATTTCTGCTTCTGAGCGTGGCGGTGTTAATATGATTCTAGTGGAACTTTTCGTGCAAACGCGTGATAAAATATAACAATTTCAGTTGACTGAGATATTGCTCTGTGCTTTCATGGTTGGGTAGGTTGAAATATTTAATCGCCAGTTGAAACGTCAAAAGGAATATTTGAATACTGTGTTGCAAATGTATGATTCAGTAGTAGTTATACATATACGGTCAGGCGGTGATAATCCGCCGGCTGACTTATCACGTGTCGTACTACTGAATGTGACAGTAATCGCCTGAAAGGATTAGTTTTAGTATCAGAACTTTGTGAAAAATTTTATTTAATAATGTATTAGTTTATGCCAAATTTGCTACGTTTAAATATTATATTATTTGTTAATGCGATTCAGTGGAACTTTTCGTGTGAACGCGTGATGAAATATAAGAATTTCCGTTGACCGAAATATTATTCTGTGCTTTCATCGTCAGATAGATTCGAATATTTAATCGTGAGTTGAAACTTGCGAAGGAATATTTGAATATTGTGTTGCAAATTTACGATTTTGTACGGTCAAGGGTTAATATTCCAGCGGCTGACTTATCACAAATCGTACTACTAAATATGACACAATAGTAACCTGGAAAGATTCTTGCTTGGAGTCAGTCTTTCGTATTAGAAATTTGTAAATATTCTTACTTAATAATATATTAGTTTATGCAAAATATATTTCGTTCAAATATAATATTATTTACAATATTATATTAATTTGTCAATGTGATTCTAGTGGAACTTATTTTAAGAACAGGTGATGAAATACAATAATTTTAGTTGACTGAAATGTTACACTGTGCTTTCATGGACACGTAGATTTAAATATTTAATTGCCAGTTAAAACGTGAAAAGGAATATTTGAATATTATATTACAAATCTATGATTTAGTGGTAGGTAGAAATGTAGAGTCAGACGATGATAATCTGGCGGCTGACTTATCACGTGTTTTACTACTAAACGTAACGAAATAGTAACTTGATGGCGCCCCAATAATTTTTTACGTAGAATGGACAGAGGAATCGATCCTTGCAGCAAAAAATATGCATTTCCATTTAAAGAACTGATACAATTGTTAATTGCACATGTACTGCTGCACTTAAAAATAATCTAAGGGCCTACAGATATACTCCTCTTCGAGTCATTTCTCTTTGTCCTTTGGTATTTTTTTGTAAATGCATTGATAACAGAATTGTGATCAGACGCAATTGCATAGATCACTCTGTATATAAATAATATAAATTTATGTTTCAAAATGATTTAAATATAACTTTTATTTACAGTAACAATTTTTCAAATATGATCGGAAAATTACTTGCATATCTTGTCCGACCATTTCTCGACTTATCTACTGCACACCAATTCCTTCATAGTTTCAGGTATAATCGCATCAAACTGTTCTAAACTGCCTTTATAGTTCCCGTTACTCGTTTATTACAGCGCCGCTAAATTCAGTTGATTTACAGGCAATTTTATGCACGCGCATAAATACAAACCGCAAAGTACCTACCTTCGTACGAGAAGGCAATTCTGCTCGGAAAAATGGTTCGCGATTGATGCGTGTAACAGCTGAAGAGATGACGCTTTAAAGCACTTTAAAATTTGATTTTCAATTAGAACGCGTTTTAATGCGCGACCAGAGGCCATTAAAAATTCATGAACTTCGCCATTTACGTCATCGCCAGGACTGTCCTCTCCCGTTTCGTCGATCACCAGAATCTGCGTTTAATGACAAATACCTGCCGACTTTATCACGAATTTCACCACTTCGTACAATATTCAGGTTCGCCTGCTTTGACATTTTCAATGAAAGCTGAATTTTTGTTGCAATTTAACAATTTCGAAATATGTCTTTCGCATGAACACTTCTTCCTGGGAAAAATAAAATTTCCCTAGTACTTCGTTCCAGTGAAACACTCTCACGCAAGTTTGTATTAAGCGTGGAAATAAATTCTTTCGAATTGCACTCAGAGAGCCATTGAAATCGTAGTATTCGCAATGATATTAGCAAGCTGCCAGAGAAATGGCAACAGATCATCAACAGTAATCGAAATTGTTTCGATGATCATTCTGTTTCCGTTCTTTTTAAATAAAACTTCGACTGCACTCAAAAATCGGCAAAATTTAATTTCTATACCTAATATATGTACATCTTCGTCTATGAATCAGAGAGCACCTACTAATTTGAGTTTTACATTTAAATTAACATTGCTAAACCTGTTAACTCTGTCAACATCAATACGTTAATGTGCGTATTTTTTCAAATTTTAAACAACAAATTATCGTAAGTGTCATGTGCAAGAAGCAATATTTTTTTCTATTTACTCATGTTTAAATAGCAGATCCTTGCGGTATTCAGTTATAAACTTTTGTAAACTATACGTGACGTTAGGTTAAGCCTCTCGTCCAAAAATCATCGATCGCGAATAGGTTAAAACGATTTTCGATTACATCTCGACATTAAACACAGAAAAATTCAATGATTTTCATCTGAAGTCCATTATATGCAAAGCTCTTTCACATTATATAATTAGCTCCATCTACTAATTTTCTTAAAGTTGAAATTATATGATAAATACAAGTAATTTGAAACACAAGCAAGACGCAACGAATTCTTAGTGGGATATAATCGTGATATCAACACATCGTCTGTGTACGAAGGGGAAACGATAAACAGAAGCTTGACAAATCCACAGATGCACGTAACGACGCTGTAAATGGAGGAACTTGATTGTTTATGAAACTCATTATCCATATTAATTTTATTAATCGATACAGTGTGCTACTGAAACCGAACTCCCTTAGATATCTTAGTCTACTGGGACTTTAGAAATATGTGTACACCTAGTCGTTTATTCTGGCAACATAGTGGTTACTAATCGTATTACCGTATTTTGCCCCTTCCTCCATCGTTTCGCGGATATCTCTTTGCCGTAATCCGTATTTTCCAGCCGATGATGGGATTCAGTTATTAACGCGGCTGATTCGAATTTATGGTTGATCGGAATACTTATTTGTTACACCTCGTTGAAATCGAGGGAACCGTGATTGATTTATCTCTGCTTCGACTTAGAATTTAATCAATTGTGTTTCATTAATTTTGAAAGAGTATAATCGAGTGAAATATTAACTATCTCGCCAAGTAAACTATTTTCCTTTTCGAGATGTAAAATTGTGTTTTAACTCTGCTACTTATTATATAATACCTCACTTACGTTGGGTCAAAGAAGACCCAAATACTTATCTTTGCATTCCGAGTATCTTTTTTTTATATATAATTAATCAACTTTGAAACACATTTTTATAATAAAACGTTTCATAAATCGAAAGTTCTGTTTTGAAAAGGGAACGTTGCATATGTTTATGATTTTCTTTATTTTCATTTATTTTGTTAATTTATTTTATTTCGATATGAATAAAACTTGAATGGATTTATGGTCTGTGTTATGAATGTCTCTGTAATGACACCAATGGAGTGCAAAGGGTTAATGTGCAAGAATTTTTGGCTGTATGAATGCAGAAAATAAACTTTCGGTAGAATATTAAGAGAATAAAAATACACATGTTAATAACGACTTTATTGCATATTTTTTTCATAATAACCAAGATTCTTAAAGAAATAAGAACGTGACGAGTGAAAAAAGTCCTAAAGACCGTAGAGGATAGTAACACGTTAAGCGCAGAGCTGATTTTGTTGTGCTTTCCATTCAGGCGGCGATCATTCATCGAGTGCTGTATTACAGAGTATAAACAGACCTAATCATGAGCAAACGAAAAGTTTACTGTCAGTCCCCCAGGGATTGACGACGCCTAAATAGAAAGTTCATCGTCAGTCCCTAGGGACTGACGCAGCGCTTAACGTGTTAATAGAGGATATTAATTGGCTGTTTAAAATTGTGTTCATGAAGTAAATGCAATACTAAGTAATACAATGTAATGAGAATTCCTATATACTGCAGGAGAATAATTGATTAATATTTTAATATCGTTATTTCTTTCTTGTTGAAAGGTATACATAAATTGTGGTCTTCTTTTGTGTTACAGGTGTAAAGAACCTGGAAGGTACTTGAAGGATCTTCCTCCCACAGCGGTGATCATATGTTTCCACAATGAAGCATGGTCGGTGCTGTTAAGGACTGTCCATTCTGTGTTAGACAGATCCCCAGAACACCTTATACAGGAAATCATCTTGGTCGATGACTTTTCTGATATGCGTAAGTGTACAAACTCAATTCCTTATTTTTATCATTTTACTGCTTTTATTTTTTACTATTTTATCATCGGCATTTAATATCTATACAAACACATCTATTAGTTGCGATTGCACACTAAATGGCGAATTAATAAATGAAACCTTAAACCTTGATAACGCAGTCGAAATTACATTTTATTAACCGAAATAAACTACAGCAGATCTGATACCAATTTCTACCAATGAAAATCTGCATAGAGTGAAAGAAAAATTGGTAACCCAGAAAGTTTTTCGTCCGCTACAAGATACAATGAAAAAGAAATACGTGTTTTTCACATAGAAAGTAATAATAACCTTGAGAAAACCAAGAAAAATGATCGGATTAAAAAAAAAATTCTTTTTCAAGATTATGCCTCGTCTCGAGCCATTAGTATTATGTCACAAATATGTTTCATATCATGAAAACTGAAGGAAATATTTAGATAGCCTCTTTCGATTGAAACACTCTGTATTCTACACACGTTCAAAACTAAGAACCTCTATTTCCAACGAAACAACTTTCGTTTCAAACATTTCTACCTATCTCAACAATTTGAAAGAGTTATTCAGATGGCTCGTTTTTACTAAACTCACTCTGCATTTCATTCTAAATCACACCTGTCCAGTCTCGATCGTAAAACTTGCCAAACCTTTCGCTGTAAACGTAGCCTGTTGAGGAATCTGTAAGCGGCAGCTTAAATAGAAAGCTTGCGTTGCTCGCTATGTATTATATATGTATATGTATACATCGCTACTTGTTCGTCCGAGCAAGCGTATCCTCTATTCAGCTCGTGGTGATTCGTTATCACGGTGGTGTTCCGTAGTCTCACGATGGATCGATTAATCGCGATCCACCATCCCTGTGGATGTGCGCGGGCCCGTAACGATCGGGTCAATGTATGAATAGAAGGGAAACCTGGCGCCGACGTATTTGCGCGCGTGTACACGGAAAATTCCGACAGGTTGATGCATATGCCAACGATGTCGAGACGTTGATATCTTTGCCGACCCCTCTCGTTCCCTGCCGCTAGGAGAAAAATTTGCCTGCGTGTGACGCGCTAGCTTTTCGACACGAAGGAAGAGGTTTGACGTCGATCAATTCTCTCTTCTTCTATCGGCGACAACTCTGTTATTCCACGGCAAGCTGATTTTCCTGTTTCCGTCTGTGGTTTTCGGGGAGAACCGTGACGAGTTGATAAAGAATGAATTGAACTGTCACTTGGAGAAAATGGATTTTTCACGAATTTTTTCGAAGAATTCCAAATGCTATTGGAATTCCTTTAGAACGTCATGGTACTGTTAGATAGGCTTTGATTAAGAATTTCTATGGAGAACAGATGATGAAGTTATACTATGAGATTGCCGAGCTGGGAATTGAAGACTCGAGAATAAAAAATGTACATTTTACAGGAGATGCAAAAAATTCAATTATATTAACCTGTTAACTGTGTTCACTTTTCGAACAGAAATTAAATCTCTCTAGTTTATAATTAACCCTCTAATGATAAAGTCTGGGCCAGATCTGACCCAAATTACAATTCTTTCTGCACTGTCGCCTCTGTGTTTCTCTCAGAGGCATGAGGAATCATTTCTAATATGTAATACATTACCATTCGCACGACCTTTTGACTTTTTAAATCTTTCGATCTTTAATATTCTCTACTCACTTTGATTTTTGATTTTTTTATCAAAAAGATATGTGACAATTTAAAAAACGCATAAAACCTACCTTATCATTTGGGGGTAAGACTGAATAAAAATGATAACTGGTTACTTTATTGTTCTTCTTGCAAATATAAATATGATATAGTTTACATTTTACACTGGTATACAATTGTTAGCACAATTAAAATTGGATAAATAAACAGTATTTGTTGGCAAATATTTTGTACTATATTTTGTCCATATTTTATTCCATTCTTCTTTAACCAGTTAACTGTGGCGATCTTTTTTGCAAAGCGCGCACCAGTGTGTGTTACTGCACTGCTTACGAGTTAGCTCTCAGGAAATTATGAATCCAACTCAAATTATTTATAATTTTTATTTGCTTGTTTCATTTCGTCTTGACCTCTAAATATTTTAAACATATTAAAATTTACGAATATAATTTAGTTTTCGCTAAAATTACAATTTAAATATCAAATTGTAACAAAATTTTACGCATGACGGATATAGTCGTCAAACACACTTAACTGGTTAATAGTAGTTTCTATATGATTGATGAGATCTTGTCAATTTATAAATCAGAGCAACTATCAGAGCAACATGTGATATTTGACAATAATTCTGCGTCTTCTTATTTCTCGTCTGTGTTGCTTTCTTTTTTTATTTTCTTGTATTCTTTTTCTTTTAATCTGACACAAGAATGCAATGGACAAGATAACGTAGCTGTAGTAAAGATGTTATCTAATTAATATTAACAAGGAACACGTCTTTTCTTTGTTGCCGGGAAGATTAAGCTGCAACGCAATAACGTTCCCGGCGGAACGAGGATAATCTGGTGTTTTGTGGGCTTTGATGGCAGGCTAAGTAAGCTTTCAACGCGATAGAATTTCTGTAACGGGTAATTGATACGCGGGAAATAAAGAGAAGCGGTTAAATTCATAATTGAACATTTTTTTTTGTTTGTTTGTTTGATGACTGAATTAATTTTCTTCTTCGTTGTCAATTATACAAAATATTTCCTGTTGTTAGTGTACATTTCACGTTATCAACACAGTCCGGAAATATTACATATATCGTATCTTTATACGAAAAAAAAAATTTTCTACGATAATTCATACTTTTTTCTCCCCGTTCGATTTTATTCAATATGGATATATTCGCATAATCTTTTGCACATAAAAACCTCTCGCTGAACAATTAGAATAACGAATTTAAAAATAAAAGGTAGTAATAAAAATTCGTTTATATAAACGATCTTTCGTGCGAATATTTCGCCCGCCTTTCAATCGAATTAAGCGCACGTGTTAGGGATAGTAATCACGCGAGGTGATGCTCAAACGCTGGCCATAATGCGAAACGTCAGCTGTTTAATCCGCAAGTGCAACACGGTTTGCGAATTTAGTTTTAAATGAGATATCTCGCGTTACGTTTTCGTTCGAATATTCGATTACAGGTTCTAATGAATGTCTATGTTCCGTGTGAAAAGTTGCGAAACGTGGAAGAACGAGTTGATACGCGGTGAAAACAGTTTCACCGTTCTCCATTACCAATCACCGTTTGAACGACTCATTAATTTGCCAAATAAATTCGACGGTAATCGTTACACTCGCACAGGGAATGATCCTGGAAATCCCTGTATATTATCTGCAGTTAAACTAAGCTCAGTAAGTGAAGGCTTAGAGGGAAGGTTCTCATAGAGCCATCCTGACGTAAAGTAAATCACGAATGTCTAACTAATTACTATCCTCACTGAGACCCTTAACTATAATTCATCAATTCTCGTAAATCTAAATTTCACGTATAATCACGTAAGATGATGGAGTGAAATTACGAAATATTACGTATTATGTTCTACATAAGTTAATAAATAAACTGAGAAAGTTTCCTTTTGGTATTTCGGAAAAGCTAGCTTCGCACATTCAAATTATTTTGTCATTTCTGATGCATTAATGATTATTCCTTGGCTCGATATATTCCATATTAGGAAAGAAATTTCAATTTTCTTCTCGATACACTTACAATATTTTCGGTAAACTAGTTTACTAATTTTAATACAGAAATATTGATCATACAGACATATACGTTGTCAATACAACGTTGCAACGATTCAGTTTTGAAAATTTTACAAAGAATGTTGCAATAAATTTAACAAAGAAAGTGCTAACTTTATAATACCTGCAGAGGAAAGCTGTATCTTTATTTAAACTGCTTCAATAAAACTCATTAATGATGAGGAATTATTTTCTAAGTGAGAAGTTGTTGATTTTTCAAGAATCAACGCCGCCTAAATGAAAAGTCTAGCGCAAAAGCCCTAAACTTTCTGTTTATTTTCTCAGTTATTACTTAAGATATTTAGATGAAAAAAAAAAATAATATAATTCTATCATTGAATCTCAATTTTAATAAAACGATAGTTGCAGCAGAAATGTGGCACGTGGTTCCATCTTGTTGAAACCACATTTCAGACAATTCAAATTCATCTAATTCACGCCAAAGAAAAGATGTAATGCTCACAAGGAACAATTACAGTTGTACCTTCTTCATTTTCAAAAAAATAAAGGCTTGAAGCCATCCCTGAAGATGATTTTTGTGGCAAAAATTGGATTTATTGTATTCATTCCATTAAACGAATTCGTGGTAGTCATTTATACAATATCAAATGCCATCGAATGTTCTTTAAAGTAGAGTAATGAATACTAGATTATTTTCCGTACTTTTCGTTTCATTTCAATTCAAAGTTCTAACGCTCTTATTGGAAAACCTATATTTTTATTGAATATTCGACATATGCGCTCTAACAGAAATCAAACATGGAGCAACCATATAGGCTAAAAATCCTGCAATAATACAGAACTAGCGTACAATGTGTTTACCTAATTAAATTCAGTAAGATGAGTTCTCTGTCGCATTAAAAACTTTCATTTGCAAATGTATGTCTTACTTCAAAAGATCAAAGAAAAGTTGCATGCGTATCAAAGGACTAAATCTTCTTCAACCTTTATATTTGAACATAGAATTCATCTACCTTATACATTTACACGTTGCTGTACAAACAATTTACTATTTCATCTCTCGTTGAGCAATCGAATTTAACGTTTCACAGCGCATCTGCAGCGTCAACTTGAGGACTACATGATGAACTACCCGAAAGTGCAGATCATTAGGGCACAAAAACGAGAGGGTCTTATTAGAGCTCGTTTGCTTGGTGCAGCAGTTGCGAAAGCTCCAGTTCTCACATATTTGGACAGTCATTGCGAGTGCACCGAAGGTTGGCTCGAGCCGCTTCTCGATCGGATTGCCCGTGATTCAACGACAGTCGTTTGCCCTGTGATCGATGTTATCGACGACACCACTCTGGAATATCACTGGAGGGATTCCGGCGGTGTGAACGTGGGTGGGTTCGATTGGAATCTGCAGGTAAGCGAAATTCCTTTCACCGTTATTTCGCGGAAACTGTTTGCTATGCCGAATGGCGGTCTACGATATGGGGACGTGTTCATTGCGAGGAAAATTTGGGAAATTATAGTCGGAATTCTGACGATTTTGTTGCGGTCGTTGTATGAGAGCTATGTTTTAGTACGGAGAAGAATTTCTTTCGAGGAAAAGTTGAATTTTAATATTTGAGCTTGTAATACTGTAAGGGAAATGATTACAGACTATTCGACGATTTATATATTTCTATTCATTCAGTTAAGTTGTTTTATTTTAATATAAATAAGACTTATATGAAATCATGGTTAATATTATAAATCTCGCTTTAGCAGCCCCTATGGAGTGCGAAGGGTTAATAATAGTATACCTAAAATTGCCTTTCTACTAAAATACACATAAATTGCTGTTATATTATTATGCTATAAGATTACCATAAAGATTTATGTTCAATTATTTTTAACAAGGTATATTTCATTCATGAGCCTTTCAAATTTTTATACACATTTGTGTATATTTTGTGCACACTGTGCCATTTGGAATTAGCTATCACCACAGGTGCCAAGATAACGAAAACGTTTCGAGATTTTTCTCGATCTTGTCACGAACTTTTTCCCGATATCGTCCTAGAGATTTCCAAGATTCCTTGATTTTTGTATCAGTTCAACTGGCATGCGGTCCCTGAGAGAGAGAAAAAGAGACACAAAAATTCCGCGGAGCCTGTGTGGTCACCGACGATGGCTGGAGGCCTCTTCTCGATAGATCGAGCTTTCTTTGAACGTCTCGGCACGTACGACAGTGGTTTTGATATTTGGGGCGGCGAAAATCTCGAGCTCTCCTTCAAGACATGGATGTGTGGAGGTACGTTCAACACTGATGAAAAAATAAATTTGTTCCAGGAAATCGATTGAAGCTAAATAAAATAACTCCAAATACTCTGATCCATTCTGGGATTCCGAAATATTAAAGAATTCTTTGTTTCTAAGTTATTAAATAATTCTATAAGTTATTATGTTGGCGCAAATGAAATGTCGTTTTCTTAACAGGTGAAATTGGCAGGTAAATACGATCTATTAAACTTTGAAGAAGAAATTTGTTATAGTACATTGACGTGATGAATAATCAAGATACTCCTATAGTTTTTATTTTATATAAGTTTGATGGAAATATAAAAGTTGCGAGAAATATGAATGCAAAATTTGAAGAAATTTATGTAAATTATAAGACACTTCACATTGGTATGCAGAATTTAAGGTGAATGACTTATTATTAAAAAGTGAAATCAACAGAAAAACCAAACAGGCCAGTCCATTATAACGTTTCCAAAAAAAAAAAAAAAAAAAAAAAAATTGAAATCTATTCAAAGTAAAAAATATGAAATTTTGCCACACTTTTTCCTATTCAGTAGATCTTTCTCCAGCAGTCTACCATTTCTTCAAACACTTGAACAATTATCTCCAAACGAAGACACTGCAAGAGCAGTGTTCAAAGAATTTCTGAATTCAAATACTAATAATTTATATAAATTTAAAGCAATGTTAATAGTTAATCGTTGAGAAAACTGGTACAGAATCGTGTAGAAATTATTTCAATTAAATACAATCTTTTACTGGAAGTTTCGTTTTGAACAACGTCATTTCACATTCACCAACCTAATATCTTTAAAAATCGTGCACGACACATTAACGATAAATCTTAACGAACGAGAAGGGCAAGAAAGATCATAAAACAAAGCAGAGAGCTTCGTATACCCGGAAATTCCATCTTCTTCCAAGCTTTTCTTGCATAGCAATTAGCGGAAAACTCATTTTATCTGGCATCTAATCCACGTAACGTTTGTCGAATCCACGCTAAAGTCCAATCTCTCCGGGCATCCAATCACGCTTCTCCTTCAGCACGGGTCGCATTTTTCCATGAACTGCGGGACGTAGAAGAGCTGGTGCATGGGAAAGCCCCGGAAGAAACTTAAATCCTCGAAACAGCAGCAGCTCTCCTGTAGCCTTTCGTTGCAGGCGAAATAAACTTGTTTCCTCCGCCGCAATCAGCCGTTTCCGTGGGCTAGATGCACGAACGAAATTCGACTGGTAGCTTGTGTGTTTTCCAGGCACTCTAGAAATCGTGCCATGCTCGCACGTGGGCCACATCTTCCGGAAACGTTCACCGTACAAGTGGCGCAGCGGCGTGAACGTGCTCAAGAGGAACAGCATAAGGCTGAGCGAAGTGTGGCTGGACGAGTACGCCAAGTACTACTACCAGAGGATAGGTCACGACAAGGTGAGCACCTAATACTCAGCCGGCACACTGTGTGTTACCTCTTTCCATCAACGTCACCCTTTCTACTTCCTCATGGTCGATCTCGATTTTGCTTGTTCCTCGAGACTATAGGATTATGCTGAAACGGCGTACCCACGTGTCTCGAGGATTCTGTGTAATATGAAAATATAGTAGAGCGTCAATTATAGTGTTGTATCGTCGCTACCCTCCACTATATTCTTGGAAACGGAAGTGTGAGTTAAGGAATGCTATGATTTGTGTTTAATCGAATCCTTTCTTTCACTCTCCTTCTTTCTTAGAAACAAGTTTAAAGGATGCAAAGAGTATTAAAGAAATAAGCTTCTTTTACAGAGCATTCAGAGTATTCCGAATCAAATAATTCCGTAATAAATCTCCTCTAGGACACAAAACTAACCATAAATTAAGCTTCCACACCTCCCGTTCAGAATAGTATCATTTAGCTGGCGAATTCTGTAGATGATCTTCTCATTACCATCAGCTGTCCCAATTGCGACGATTTACCGAAGAGCCGTCGACCAATTTCAAGCAGAATTCTTCTAATCTTTCATAATCTTACGATTATGAAACTGGCTTTAAACCTTTTAATCTCCGACGATAATTCTCTTTCTTATTACCAAGCCGTCCTCCCAACTAACGTTTCACCCCTATCAAACATCAAACAGCCGTAGACTAAATTTTCGCGTTAGGAAAACCAAGCTAATTGCACGAAGCTGCTTCCACTTTTAATTCTCCCCATTCTTCGCCATCTTAACTCCCTCTCGCATTCTATTCCCCCAACACCGGTTATAACAGTATTTCCTTTCTGCTTTGGTGAACGTCTCTCTATTTCTTGCTTAAAAACGCGTTAACCTTCGATAAACGATATTTTTTTCTTTCTACCTTTGCGAAAAGCTCACAGTTCAATTGCAGCTTTCTAGCGTGAAAAGTAGGCTTGGAACCTTGTTTTTCCATTCGCGTGCAATTTTATTGGCCGCGTCAGGGCACATGTTGCCCGGAATACGCGCGATAAGGAATGACGATAACCAAGCTCGATGATGGAAGAGTAGCGTAGACCGAGAGAGTCATCGTAAAAACCGACCCATAAACGCGCAGAGCACTCTTAAAGATCGCTCGCTTGTCCTGGCGTTCCCTGGAAGATGCTTCTTCTTCCATTCCTCGCGATCTATCCTTTATCCTTGGTAGCTTGTCTCGTTGGAACGAGATCCAATCGAGCGTGTGAAACGACAGGATAAAAGTAAATCGTTGTCCACATACACGCGTCTCGAACGAGAAGCAGCTCTTTTATTCCTGTGTTTTCTTCGAGTATCTTTTTCATGGACAGTGTGGATTTTAGTCGAGAGTTTCTAACTTTTTGACACATCGTTACAGGGGGAAATGAATTATCTGTGAAATCGACGGGAAAGCAATTTGTTACGTTTGAAGTGGATGTTTGAAAAACAAAAATGATTAAGCACACATTCTGCATTCCACTAATGATATTGTTATTTTAAAATATATTTGTTGATTTGTAACAGTCGAGTGCGTGCAGAGATGTTGCCGTTCGAAGAGGAACTTTATTTTACAATATGCGGTCCAACAGTTCGAACGAGTACCGTCGAAAAATGTTTTACAGCTACGAAGGACGTTTTATCTGTCAAGTACCATTTACCACAATGCGTGCTCGAATTTTCCAATTTTCTGTGCACGAAACACACGTTTTCCTGGATACTCGACAAAATTCAGATGCATTTTTTTTTTCACGTTAAACGTTCTTCACCGAAACTCTCTGACATCACATCGTTCGGAATAAAGAATAGTTTGTCCAATTCTAAATGTTATGTCCCACGTACGTGTAGCTACAAAATTTTAGGATTTTCCTTGAACTTCACAAAAAATTGTTTCTAGACAGAATGGCGTATGAATAAGTGCGGTTATTTGTTGCAATTTAATTTTTAAAGGATGAGTCTGAGAAATGGTTGATCTATTCCACTTAAAATTTTAGCTTTGTGCTATACAGAAGGTACAGAAGGAGCAGAAGTGAAGCAGGAAGTTTGAGAATAATTAATTCGCTAGATTGTTAGATGTGCTTGACGTTTCTAGGAGGATTTTTAGAAAATCTTAAACTGTGAGAAAATGTGTTATACAGAATGTCCCACTTTACAATAAGTCTTCTGAAGTGAACGTAACGTTTGTAACATGTGTTAGCTTTGTCATGATTTGTTCTAATAAAAACGATTTAAAGAACGCTATAGTTTCTTTCAGAAAATAAAGAGTAACATATGTGTATATATCTAACGCAAAAGAAAAGAAAATATTGGTATAGAAAATGTGATTCACGAAAGTGGTGCATGCTTAAATATAGTTCGACATGGGGCAACATGTCCTCACAGCTGAGAATCTTTTAAAAACCCTCCTGAGAGAGAGAGAGAGAGAGAGAGAGAGAGAGAGAGAGAGAGAGAGGGAGAGAGAGAGAGAGAGTTGATATCTCTTGTAAAGCACAAAAGAATCGAAATATAATCGTCTCCTTAGATACAATAAATTTCACTTGAAATGTTTTTCGATAAAGTCAGTAAATAACGAGTTATATATTTAACCATCCTGAATATTTAAGCATCTATTAAATCAAATATTCTCAAACAACCTCTTTCATATCTACTCCTACACAACCTATAATACAATGCTCAAATTTTAAGTAGAACAAATCAACCATGTCTCAGCCGTACTTCCTTAAAAATTAATTTACAACAAAAGACCATAATAAATAAAATAAAGTTAAAAAGACACTAGGGTAACTGTCCACACACCATTAAAATGTTGGTTTCGCGAATATCACGAATCCTACCAGCCAGGTATCGCCATTATTTCGTTCTAGGAGGCTCTAAACTCAAGTCCATAAAATGTTCCGGTGTATCTCTTCTTGCTCTTTATTTCCTCCTTTTGCTTGGCCCTTCGCTTCTTTCCCATCCCTTTTCCTATTTTACGATTATATCACTCCCCTACCTCCTTGTAGCAGTCTTTAAATCCCTGCTACCGGAAACGACCTTTCCCTACCACGCACTTGTCCAGCTTACTTCCTTCTTCTTCTATCTTCGACGTATTAAGTAAAATTTCCGGTCTTATGATTCGCAATTTTCACAGGGCAACTACGGGGACGTATCGGAACGGAAGGCGTTAAGGAAGAAGCTTGGATGCAAGTCTTTCAAATGGTACCTCGACAACGTTTATCCTGAGCTCTTCATACCTGGCGAGGCGGTGGCTTCCGGCGAGGTAAGGATTTACGCGAGTCCCATCGTCGCGGTGTATCTTTTCTTTTGCAGGCAAAGAAATAGCTATTGGAATCAACGAACAGGAGGCCACTCGTTTCTTTAACAACGTTAACGCCACTTTGATCTATCAAGGTGTTGAGTTACTCGGAGGGTTTCTCTCTTTTCGCGGAAGAACAGCCAGCGGATAAATGGACAGGAGAGGCTCTACCCTTTTCATCTTTTCCTACAGTATTTTTTTTTTGTTCTCCTTTTTCTATTCTCCCCCGCGGAGAAACGCTGTGTGTTACGGTTTCTTGAAGTGGCAGACATGTGGCTGCTGTCGTCTTACTTCGTGGAAACGCGTGTATGTGTTGAGTGTTGTGAGATTGTTCTTTTTCCTTTCTTCTTTTCTATTTCTTTTTTTACAGCTCTTTCTCACAGCTACTTTTTCAACCTTCCTTCCCGTGATTTCTGAATATTTCATGTTTGAAGATGAAATTTAGTGAACGTAGTAAGCTTGAGAATTTTCAGAATGTGTTGTATGACGTGTTTTCTTTTTCTTTTTTCTTCTGGTTGATTGGAATAGGTTACACGTTTCTCATAGGCTGAATTAATTTTGAATTAATGAATTAATTCAGTAGGAACTTGATTAATCGGCAAGAAGTGACGCTGTGATTGAAAAGTGTATTTGTTGGCTGCCTGAAGGTGTGAAAGTTTACTCTTGTGAATGCGGAAAAAAGGAATGATTGGTAAAATGACGATTGAATGATTACTATTAGTCTCGTCGCGACGCAACTTTTTTTGAAATTTTTCAACACTAGAATTGTGATTGAAAAGCTAAATATATCCAGAGAAACAATGATTACTAAAATAAAACACATTCAACAACGTTACAATGAAAGCATACCTTACTTTGAGCTTGAATAATTGCATAAACTAATGTGCGTTACAAAAACGAGTTGATTCAATAACAGTCAGCAACGTTTATGCATGAACACACGAATTTTACGATGAACTTCAGAAACAGTAAATCACGAATTCAACACTATCAATGTTATCCTACAACTGAATATTCCAGAGTAACTTTCGCCTCAGAATTCTGCCGAAAGCATGAATCGACAACAGAAAAATTATTTCATACTCGGATGCACCGAATTACTCCTCATTTAGAATACGGAATGATAGTTGAAATTTCAATTATTTCATTCGAGATGTTTCTTTCAAAAAGAAAAGAAACAAAAACAGAAAAGAAAATAAAGAAGAATGTTTCACAATCCATAGAAATCTCACCGTGAACGGATCAAAAGGTGCGTTTTAATCGTGCTTCGTCAAAGGATGTTGTATCCCTCCCATTTCCGCGACGGTGTACACGAATTAACGCGTATTCTGTATTTTATACGTGAAGGGTGTACGAAAACACGAACCGCCTGTATCTATACAGATAGGCAAAGTTCAATTGTCGGTGGCAGAGACAATGATTGATGTCGACGAGCTCGCGACACAGAAAACAATGCGTTCGATCGAGAAACAATGCAGCCCGCGGTCGAGGCAATCTCAATCGGATCGTGGCCGAAGGCTCGTGCCGCGACATTCGATCGGAAATCGATTCGTCTCGATCGGCTTGTTGAATTCTTGGCTTACAGCAAACGAAATCGGCAGTCACGACGTATAATAGGGGCCGAATCGAACGTCGCTTCAGGCGAAGACGTTTCAACCGAGGCGAAAAGCGGGGAATGTATTGCTTCAACCGTTTGATTTCGATTCTGCAATTAAAGCCACCCTCTTTGCAGTCTTATAAACTCGCGGCTGTTTATCCTGCGTGCCGTTTGATCGTGTTTATGCAAGAGTTAAATGGTTAAAACCAGAGGGGGGATATGACGGTGCTGTGAAAATTTCCTTTGTACAGCTTCGGTTTCTTTTTTATTTTCATTTCAAGGATAGTTGGATTTCACGGTACTTTGTAATTTGGGTTTGACAAGGAAATGGTTTAATTTACAGAATTGCTCAATTAACGCTTTTCCAATGAAAATACAGATTGTTTTATTGAATTTCACAGTGTGTATGGATTATTGAATTACGCGAAGAAAGTGTAATGTATTAGGTCATTTCAAAAGTTCTTTTCGTTTTATCGTCATTTTCGGTATAATTCTGATGAATTATATGTGATCCATTCTGATTTATCACGCTCCTCCATCTCCGTGGAAGACTTATAACGTCATTTTTCTAAAATTCATATATTGTTATAGTGTAATATACATATTGTTCAAGTTATTTTTTTTCTCCTTTAAAATCTCCATTTCTAATCATTCTAAACTGATTAGAAATTGTTCGAACAGCCATAGAATGATCCCCATACACTACGTAAATCTCATTTGCAGTATTCTGAGCATTGTTACCTGTTTTAAGTAATAAATACATTTTCTGATTTTTTATCTCTCAAGACAGCGCAAGAAAATGAAAAAGACACTTTGCAAAGAGCGAAACATACTGTTGGAAAGCTAGAAGAGAGCTAATGACTATAAAATCAACTTGAAACAGCTCATATTGCATGTTTACTGAAAATGTTAGCGAGCAAAGTAGTGCATGAAGAAAACGAAAAGAATTTTTAGGACAACCTAATGTATCTGTAGAACTAGAAAAAGTTTAGAGAGGTGTCTCTAATTTTAATTCACTTAAAGAAATTTTATTTAAGCCTATGTATAAATTAATTCAACTGTGAGAACATATAAGAGAGTAGAACAAGGAAATATAATTAATAGAACGATTAGGTTAATGGTGAAGGAGATAAATACGTAGTAACGAGGGCGTAAGTGATAGAAGTCCATCTGTGATCAGGCATACATAATATATTGCTAGACTTTCTATGGATTTGGAAGAAATTTAAAGACGCAACATTGCATAGAATGCACGTAATATAAAAAAATATATAAATATCCTATTATAGTGCTTTTTGTAATACTTGGTAAGTGACAATTTTCTACCAAAGTTCGACTTTTTCTACTGTATTCTCAAAAATATGAATTTGCATAAAAATCCACAGTCTATATATTATTCATTCGGCATTTCGATATTTCCTGTCGATTGCAATAACTAGTTACCAAGAAAATAGCAGATGAAGCATAAGCAATAATTATTAACAGATTTAATTGGAATTTACATTTCGATTACGAAATGTAATTTACCATTATTTATTCAATTAATGAGTAACCAATGTATAGCATATGATAATGTCCAGTATATGTTCCAAAATTAATTCTGCGCCGAAAATGATTCCTTTTGTCAAATTTTTTCGAATGTTGTACAAATTTAACATTGACAAACAGGTAGATCAACAGATACATTATATAAACAATATTTCCTGGTTATAAAAAATCAAAGTGCAATGCCTGATTTTGAGAACTAACAGCTACGTGAAATATACTTTTGCATAAACAACTTGTAACAAAACAGACAATTCCAAAACCAACCTACACTATATATTCCTTATTTGTAAAAATGAAGCTACAATTGACAATAACGAACGTAAAGCACAATACACAATACCCTGCACAATCTGTACAACATGCTGTACGATAAAAAAGTTTCACTCTACGTTTATCAATTAAATCACATTTTTACAAGACACATCGCGTTCCTCGTTACATGTATTTCTCCCAATAATTCTACAGCGCTCGAGTGATTCTCGAAAAAAGAAATAATTCATAATTAAATCACCGAGAATTCTCACAAACCTGCTCTTCCCTTTCTGCCTCACTTTTCAAAACTGATAAAGGGATATTCAAAAAGGCGCATAAATATCGACGTCGACGATTCGACGTCCGGCGTCGGAGACGGAAATCGCGGGAACCATGGGGCGCCGCTATCCGCTTTGCTCGTTCCACGATTGACAGTGCATTAATTTCGTTTCCATGCAGAGTAGGAACAGCAGGTAAAAGGGGGTGGGTTGTAGTGGGTGGCGATCAATCACGTCTCGATTTATTTCCGTCGTGTTGCGACGCCGTCTCTCGGCCCTCTGTTTCCCTGCATTCGTAATTGCGAAATGATTGTCGGGCTTGTCGCCGATAATCTCGTAGCCCGCTTCTCCTACGGGTCATTACGTTCTCTCGATCCGTGCAACGGCGTATTTGATCGATGCGCTATACGCGTGTGTTCGTTTTCGGTTATGGAACTGTACTTGCATTTTTCTTCCACTTCATCGAATTCGAAATTTTGCATTTTGATAAGTAATATAGTAATAACATTTTTCTCTCTTTTCTTCCTATTTTTCATATAGCGACTGTTATTAATATTTGAGCACCGTTTAAAACAGAACAACTTTTTCAACCCTTTGCATTCTATAGGTGCTGCTATGACGACATTTGTAATATAAACCATAATTCAGTACAAGTTTTATTTATGTTAAAATAAAATGCATTCTTCGTTTCAAGATAGAACTTCTGATTTTCAGAAGTTTCATTGCAGAAGTATGCTAAACTCGATCCTCGATCATACAAGGTGTCACTGATCTGATGGAAAAAACCAAATAGCAGCTAAATTTGCATGAAAAAATAAGTCGAAGAATGAGAATAATGTTCTATTGCTTAAGGTTTCGTTTTCAAGTAAATCGATATTGGTAGCGGCCTTAGAAATTTATCCGAGTCGTTTCTTAGCAGTCAGAGAAGCATTCAAACAGTCAAATTTTCGCAAACAATCGTTTCTAGTCGATTTTCCACACAGTCGGGAGAATAGTTAGATATTAACTAATCAAATCTATGATCATTCGCTTCATTTCGATTGAAATAATTAACCAGTATTAATTTGGCGTGTAATAGTTCGTGATATGAAAGTTCCGAGCAAACTTGCAACATCGATTGATACAGAAATAAGTGACAAGAATTGAAAAATATGAGAATCTTACAAGTATGTTTGATTTACTTGCTTGTTAAAGCGAACAAGTAGAATTTTTATACTATAAGACGAATTAGAAGAAGACTTTTTCATTTTCCTTTTTAAGTTCTTGTTCTGTTCGGAAGAAAAATTGTTGGTCTTTGCTAACCTCAAATTTCGAGATCATAGAACTGAGAAGCTTCTGAATAGATTAATTTTCTGATATACAAACAAAATAGGGTTCGATGTGTTCTAACTTATTAATATTCGACCACCGCTTAAAATAGAATAACTTTTTAATAATTGTACCAAACGATTTAAGTTTTTTTCTTTTTTTTCTTTTTGAGAACTTAAAAGGTTTAATTTACTAAAAGTTTTTGAAAAAATTGCAATCAGTCTAAATCGCAAAAAGAAAAATAGTAAAGGTCGGTTTTTATAACTTTTTTATTTGAGCCTGTAATGACAATTTTAAGAAGTTCGTTTCATTTTATCGTAACAGGAAGTCCTGAAAAATTTCAATTTTCATCATTCTTAATTATTTATGGTTCATACTAATATTACGATTTGTGTATGTGCATAGACAAGCTTATGAAAGAGTAAAGAATGTGTATTTAAACTGTTGAACACTTTATTATTTCGTTGAATATTTCTAGATATTGCTGTACTATGCATTACAGATAAAGTGACGAAGAAATTTATTCAAAGTTAGGACTGGAATAATCTTCATGAATTTTAAAAGCAACCCATGCACAAGTAGAGCACAGTTTACTTTGTGCTTGTGAAAACTGACAGTAAAATGCAAAAATATTTGAAATTATCATACGATCATTACATTCATTGAACCTGTTAACTGGGGAAAATGAGTTAACTTCTCACTTGTTCACCAATACTTAGAACATAATAATTTATTCATCGATGGATTATTCAATTTTAACTGTACCGTTATCATCAAACATAAAATAATCCAAGAAAAGTAACTTATCCTAATTTTTACTCATTTTTAATTATAAACTAGATGAATCAAATTTTTGTACGAAAGGTGAACCCAATTAATAGGTGAAAACTTCTAAAAGAAATTTCTTGAAACGTGTATTCGTAAAAATTTAAGCACACCTGTTAAAAAATTCTAACAAACGAAAATAACTATACACATAAATCATGTTTAAATTGAAATTAGATTAAACTCTGTGGAAATAACAGTAACTAATTGTAAGTCGCATGCTGTTGTGTAAACATTCGAAACCTCAACCAAGCCACGATTCGTATCCACGATTAATCTCACCATGATTCAAGGCCTGGTATCGCGTGAGCAAGATATTTTTCACATTTTTACCTCCTTTCCTTTCCTTTTTTTCTCTCCCTCTCATTTCCACCTTTCTTTCCGCTGTTAGCAATTCATAATACTCTTAACGTTTAATTAATGTCACACATTTTTATGCGTTGCTTTCACGAAGCGGGTAGCAGGAATAGATATACAAAGTACTGGTTGAAATCCATTAAAACGTGGTTGAAATCATTAAAACAAAAAAATTACAGGTGCTTACAAGCACCTGGTAAAAATAACCATTTTATTTATGTATACAGACACAAGATTTTCAACGTTTATCCCTCTGACGTTCCTTTGATGATAAAATCCGCGAACAAATCTTTACTCCGTTCATTGTATAGGATAAATTTATATACGTACATTAAATTGCAAGAATTAAATTGAACTGGTACTATTTATAAGTTTCAAGATATGTAGTAATATATTAATATCCCATAAGTACGATTTATTTATACATTTATACTATCATTTCCACGCTCATAAATTATAAATGCTAGAAAGCACTATATTTTATGTACTTCTAAAGTTCAAAGTATAATACAATCATTTGCAAACTTACAAATTTTATGCATTAAATATATTAGTGATTAATAAATAATTTATATTCAAGATGTTTCCGATCTGGTGGTATAACTGGAAAAAATAAGTTGAAAGTATAGAGTGACATTTTTTTATGAAAAATTTAACTTCCGAAGGAATTAATTTTTAAGATTCGTGAGTACACGTACACTTACACTTGCATCTAACAGATATCATTGCAGAGCTTGTATCGATGTTCAGTTTGATTACATTAGATGATAAAAGATAAATGACGAATTAAAAGAATTTTTTCTTATAAACCTAAAAGAATGACTGAAAATGTCATTCGATTCTTTGCCAACGTAATTTTTCCCTGAGTATTACATTTCTGTGAAAATTTTCTTGAGTATTTTTCTGATAGCATGCAAGAGACTTGCCGTGGCTCCATAAATAAATACCTTTACTTTTGTTTTATTATTGATACTTCGCTATTCAATGTGGCAATAACTTTATTGAACTTATTATTAGATCCTACGTAAGTGCACTTATGTTCGACGAATTTTCAGCATTAATTTATTCGGAAATAAAGCCTTGTATGAGAAAACGTCACTCTACATTCTCGACTTATTTTTTCATGTAAATTCACCTCCTATCCGGTTATTCCACCAGCTCGAAAACACCCTTTACATCGTGTACAAATATTAATCGACAGAATAATCGAGCTGTATACATCAGAAACTCATGGACCCTTTCAAGAGCTTTAGTCCCTTCTTTATGTATGTATGTTCGTAGATTTGCGATAAAGTCACGGTATCTAACAGCGGATTAAAGGCTTCCTACTTCCACGTAAATTGCAGTGTCACGCAACTTGGATATTTCATGCTTTGTTCTATCCTTTCCAGCCAGCTCTCCTTCAGTTTACTTACAGATTTCACCGTGAATTAGCAAGCCAGAGGTCGGATATTTCCTGAATAATTTCACCTAAGTGGTAGTATCGTTAAACGTTAAATTTAAAAAAAAGGAGGGGAATGAACGCGTCGTGGACATGAAACAATTACTCACTTGTGGAAGTTATGAGTAATTCGAAATGAAAAATACGTTTCAGCTGGCAGTCTTTTACTCATAATTTTTCGCTTCAGTTTTTGGTGATATTACGCCACGTGAGCGACACGGTCATACACTCACCCCCTGTGAAACTTAAAAACTCATTTTGAAAGCAAACGCGGAAAATGAAACGGTTCTGAGTAATGTTCCCTCCCCGAAAGTTATGCTCTGTTGAGAAGTTTCTCTGGGTCGTGGCCTGGCCTCATTCTTTGATATCAAAGTTCTGTATCTTGGCTTTCGCAAATGAGTCCGTAATTTTCAGTACTGGACGAAAGTCCTTTTATAATGTCGCAGCGTTTTGTAATTATTCTGATCTTTGAGAGAGATAGAGAAAATACCGGTACTAGGAATTTGAAATTATTGGTTTCGTAATTCGAAGGTAGCTTTGACAGAAGTGTGTTTAAAATGACGTAGATATAAAATTACAGAAATTCACACTAATCACAATTAACAATTAATAGCTTACTTTTCTGTAATGTAGAAGCACGCTACAGAGACATTCATAACACGGACTATAATTCTGTTGAAGTTTTATTCATACTGAAATAAAACAAATTAGCAAAATAAATGAAAACAAAGAAATTCGTAAACGTGTAATTTTTTCTTTTCGAAACGGAACTTTCACTTTATCGAAAGTTTCATTGCAAAAGGATGTTTTGAAGCTGATGATTGATCATATAAAAAAAATACTCGGAGTGCAAAGGGTTAAAATATAATATATATTCGAATATTTAAAAGATAGATAAAATATCAGTATTGGCAACTTTCAATTATTAATTTCGTAATTTGCGTGTAGCTTTGTCAGTAATGTGTTTAAAATATCATAGACACAAAGTTATAGTCTTATAAAAATTCACACTAGTTGTAATTAGTAATTAATAACTTTTTTTTTTTTTAATGCAGAAATATTACTTCGAAATGTAATACACTGTTCGCCAAAACGATTGTAACACCTAGAAATTGGGATTGTACAAATCTACGTTAAAACAACCTATTATTAGTGATATCTCGATATATATAAGGCCTTTTTTACTAATTTTTCCCTTTCAATACTCCAAACAATATATTTAAACTTCGGATTTGTGCAATTTCTAAGGTGTTGCAATTCTTTATTTTTGTAAACAGTATTTTTGCGAGCATATTAGATGTAACAGTGAATTCTTTCGGTCTCTTGAATCAATCAAAGCTCCATTTAAAAATAACGAAAACAGATCAATCATAAAAATTAATTTAAATTATTGTCAATTACTTTTTGCCATTTTTCTGCCAGCTCGCGAATTCCATCGCGTATATTTCTATTTGAATATCTGTATTGATTATATGAATCCACTCGAAAAGAATTTATTTCTATATGTAATATTAAATCAAAGCGATAAAACCGTTAATAAAGAAAATAATGAAAATTAAATATTTTCAAATGAAATTCAATTGATTTGCCAAATTAGCGAATATCTTTTTCCCCTGTTTCAAACTATATACTGCACAGGCTGTTATTTCGAAAGCAGATGACGTCAAATAAGATCGATGCACGAAAATCTGCACGGCAATTACTTCATTATATCGTCACAATAATGGCACTGTTTCTTGATCGTGATCGATTATGACATTTTCAAAAAGAACGATGCCTCGATCTTTCATAATTTACACGAGCTGCCTTACGAGCAACGACAAGACGAAGGTACATCGGTTTCTCTTCGTGGCACCTTCCTTGAACAAGATGGAGTAGAAATGAATTTTTTAATCAGATCTTCAAACTTCTCGTGCTTGTCAAAGATTACACTTTCTTCTGTTTCGTTTTTGCGAAGCGTTAGTCTCGTTTTATCGGCGAAACGATACATCAAGACACACATACAACGAAGTAAAACGCGATCAAGCTATAATTTATATAACAGTTTAGAAGAAGATCTTAAAGAATGTCGATATTTTGTCATTGAATAGAATGCACATGTTGTACAGGTCAACAATGGTTTCAAAGTTATTTCGAACTTTTCACGTAAAACACAAACGAAAGAGTTGAAAATAGAAATTTAGTAAAAGTAATTCGGATTGTTATAATTAATAATTCAAATTACTTGGAACTTTTCACATAAGATACAAAGTAAATAGTTGAAAATAAAAGTTTACTGAAAATAATTCGGATTATTAAGATTATTACAATTAATAATTTTGATTATTTAGAAGTTACCAAAAAAATTATAAAATGCAATATTTATTTTCTAAAACTAATAGATACGTGAAATATATGTTTGCATAAATAATTTGTAATAAATAATTTCGAAAGCACCTTACGCTGTATATTCCTCATTTATAAAAAGGAAACTGCAATTGACAATAAGAAAAATAATTTCTTTTGCCAAATCTTTTTAACACTGTACCAATTTAACATTGACAAACAAGTAAATCAACAGGTACTTTATTTAAACCATATTTTCTCGTAATAAAAAGTCATAAAATGTAATATCTTTTTTTCTAGAATTAACAGCTACGTGTAATATACCTTTGCACGAACAACTTGCAATGAAACAAAGAATTCCAAAACCAATCTACGCTATATATTTCTCATTTGTAAAAATGAAGTTACAATTTGCAATAACAAACGTAATATCAAATACACAACTCTATACAATAAAAGAGTTTTACTCTGCGTTCGTCAATGATACACACATCCACACACGGAGAGAAAGAGAGAGAGAGAGAGAGAGAGAGAAATTAAACGAAGCAGCGCGTTCTGCTATCCTTTATCGTGCTGCACACGTTGAAAATGGAAAAGAATCAAGTGTCAGCCACGAGACCGCGCCATAGAAATCGTATCGATCAACCGGTTCCCACCCTTGCGAATATTGTCCTCGAGCTCTCAGCCTTCTCCTATTGGAACCGGAATGGAATGCGTTTTGCCATATTTTTTCTTGCCGCTATGCTCTTCGCCTGCAGAAACTCTTACGCCTGAGTAAACAGTGGAAAAAGGGGGCGCATGTTGAGCGAAAAAAAAAGAAGAAACGTATAAAGGATGGCCGGACATTTTCGCGAAGGAGCATTTCACGTGGCGTGCACTTCGGAATGCGGTTCACGCTGTATGCGAAATAACAATTTCACCGGTCGCAAAGAAACTTATGTTTCCGGCTATCTAGCTTAACCTTCTTTTTACTATCTCTGACACTCTTCCGCCATTCAACATTTTCTTTTCCTATTCACCCCTATTTTTCTTTATCTCCATCCTTCTTTGTGGAGGTTTGATTAAATCACGGCTAGGAGTGCTTCGTCTAGAAAAAACGAGGAGATGGGTGGATTTATGATAGCAGCGTAACTCTTGTATGAAAAACAATTGTTGGATCGAAAAATCCAGGATCGTTGGAAAGTGTGCGTTTGATGAATGTCGAGGTGGAAAGTTGATTTAGATGTTGGATGCAACGTTGTATGAACGAGAAAGAATGGCTGGTATGTTTGCTTGGATATTTCGAATTATTTTACATTCGTTCAGTGTTTTTAACCTCTTAACTGTGGAAGATGAGCTAACTCGTCATTGGTTACTCAATACTTGGAACATAATAGTTTATTTATTGAGAAATCATTCATTTCTAATTGTACTGTTATACCTGTATTACACGTAAGATACTTCATATTCATATTTGCAAATATTGAAATGATGTAATTGATGATAATTTACACTCATTTTTAATTGTAAACTAGAAAGATTCAATTTCTGTTTGAAAAATGGACACAGCTAACAGGTTAAGTACTTCTTAATATTGTGATTCAATAATAAAAGCATTTTGAGGTGTAAAAATGGTTAAGTATGATGACACAATGCGAAATTTCTTAGAATATAGTAAAAGACTTCGAAAGAATTAAGTATAATTAAGTAAGACGCATAAATCTCACAACACTCATATAAATCACAATTTGTCACTTGTAAATATCTTCTTTTTTTTTATTGACTTTCGATACTTCTTCTAAGTAGGAAAGAAATGAAAGAAAGAAACCGAAGTAAGACGTTAATAATTTATCCACATCTATTCGTTAACACTGTGCCAATCGATCGGGGTGATCTCCCCGTTTCACGAGAAGAATAGATACGTTTGATATATTTGTAAATTTTGTTGTGCACCATTGCATAAAGTCTGCTTTAAACGTTGGCACACTTTAAAACAAAAAAGGAAAAACATTATAATGTTTAATATATTTTTACTTTATTTCATATTTTATCAAAAACATTACTTTCATGTGTGTAAGTGGTATGAAATGTTAGATAATTATTAGTTTATTATTTGAAGTCACTTGCACGTTTGATGGGTGCTTGAATGTTCTAAATGATAATCATCGATATTGTTGAAACGTTGGTATAAATAGTATTTCTAAAAAAAAAAAAAAGA
Organism: Anthophora plumipes; assembly: GCA_951804975.1. Taxonomy (NCBI): domain Eukaryota; kingdom Metazoa; phylum Arthropoda; class Insecta; order Hymenoptera; family Apidae; genus Anthophora; species Anthophora plumipes. Next base: position 12,098,235 of record OX638120.1, read on the forward strand.
AATAAAAACGCGCGTCGAACATTTTTATTTTTATTTCATGTACAATCATCCACGACGAAGAAATGAAAATCGTCCTCAAAATTGAGGGTAGTAAATATATTGAAATTAATACTGTGGAACGATGTAAATTGACGAATTTTTCAGCGTTAAATTTCTAAGTGATATTCATGAAAAATTCGCACGGTTGGCAATGTGTTAAAATCTTATCTTCACTTGGTTTTACAAAAAAAAAGGGGGGGGATGAAAGGTGAGTCAACACTATCTGAATATTATCAATAAAAATTGAACATCCCATCAGTTCCTTTCGAAAAGGGTAACCTAAACCATTCAGCCATGCAAGTCAAACGGCGACTTTACTTCGTCGAAAAAAATTAGTTCTATGAAAAGAGGATTCCTCCGAGTCTCTCCGTTAAAGCTGCCGCAAGAGGATGAAGTCTCCGGACCTTTCGGAATTTTATCGAAGCAGTCCAAACGTCGACGATAAATCAGTAGTTTTTATTCCAGCCAGCTACCCCACGACGGCGACGACGACGTCGACGAGGAGGATGAAAGGGATGAAGATGCTCACGTTGAAACTGCAGCGACCACAGAATTCTTGTATGCAGCGAAATCAGGACTGCTGACCGAGCTCCGTGACTGAATGCTCCCGTTACATGAAAACACATACACGCGCGAACGCATGAGTACACGTGGGGTTTGCCTGAACACGAACGTACACGAACAGACCATGGTCCACATGTTTCTAGTCACGTGTGTGTATGTGTACGTGAATGTTGGCGGGCACACGTGCACGGACGAGTATATTTTCGCGAACAAAACAAGAGCTCGGCTCATTTTCGATTTGTTGCCGTCTATCTGAAAAATAGAAGTGAACATCTCGCAGCTCTGTGTGCGGGCCTGATCTTTTTGTTCGCGTTCCGTGCAACTGTTCTGTGGTCGATTCTAGTCTCGAGGAAAAATCATCGACGATTCGTTGTTACGTTTCATCACCGGTGGAATCTTGACTGAACGATTCTCGATCGAGGGAAATTCGAGCTTCGTTATAAAGAGGACAAAGAGGAATAAATATTGCTATTAACACGTTTTTCAACGCTATGTGTGTTGAAAACGGTATACGCAATCAAGTTTGATAAATTTGTAAAATTGTTCTTTCCTTTTTATTATTCGTGTACTGGAAACGTATTCTTTGATGCTTGTGAATACTAAAATAATTAATTGCGCGATATAACGAAGAAATAAATTTATTTCATGCTGAAGAAATACGATATAATAAAAAAATAAAACAGTGAAAAAAAATGTATATAAGAGTGTGTATACAAAGAAATATGGAGTAGATGTTATTCACTTTTTAATTTCTTATCGTTTTATCTCTTAATGAGAAAAATATCATTTGACGTAGAAATGAGTTTTAGCGTGTACTGTTTTCCATACACGTGACTGGGAATGTATTAAATACCTAGTGCTTTTAAAGTGTAATATATTTTACACTTTTACTAATTTTTCGAATATAAACAAGACATTTGGTAAATCGTAGTAAAACCAATAAGGTGATTCTTTATAAAAATGAATAAGTAAAAATTGTGTAGTAATATTTTCTGATTGTTTACCTAGTTTCTGAGAAATAAAATTCGTATCGTAGTTCGATACGAGCTTTATGGAAAATAGAATTCAATAGAACAAAAAATTCATAGAGATAAGAATTGTAGAATGTTAGAATATATCATGTTTCTGATTTTCATCAATAAACTTTGAACACTTATAGAAGCACCAAAATTGAAAAAAGTACTTTGTAGTATACTTAGACTCAAAATTTTATGTGATTGTAGTTATAAAAACAATTCCTATAAACTCCTGAATGTGGGAACCAGTACTAAATATGAGGAACTCAAAGTCATCATCAACAATAAGTATCATCACTAAGTACTCAGCTATTTGCTGTTGAACTTCAGATTAGTATAGTGAAGTTTGACAAACCCAACATCCTAGGTTTCCTTTTTAATCTGTCAACTGAAGAAAACAAGTTAACTCGTTATTGGTTAGCCAATACTTAGAACACAATAATCTATGTTTGGAACACAATAACCTATGAATTTTTAATTGCGCTGTTATTGTACTTTATTAATCGTGAGATACATCGTACTCATATTTCCAAATATCAAAATTGGTTATACTTTTTACTCCTACTTTATTATCCAACTTATATCTAACTTCGTCAATTTTTAATTTCAAGCTTATCCTCATAAATATCAGTAAAATTTCCACCTAGTTGGTGGCTTTGAAACGTACAAACAGAATATCAATATTCCAATTTCTCGAAATATCTAAGATACACCAGGCTAACGTAAATTTAAACAATTTTCTAAAACATTCTTATAAATTCTTACAATCGCGAAATCGTACAATCAAGATTCCACCGTATTCGTGGCTCGAGCCATGACAAAAAAAGGAGAGTGTTGTAAATAACACGCACAAACAGCGATGAAACGGTGGCGCACGGGAAAAGAGCGATCGCAGGTGATGCATCGAAGGGCAGACATTTTTTTCAGAGCCGTTGGGAAGTTTTATGAGCGCGCTCATTCAATTATTACGTTTCCACCTCCTCCTCCCCCTCCCATTGATCTCTATGTTTTTGTTTTTCCAGACGCGGCGCGGCGAAATACTTGGTCGCTGTAAATATCTCTGGCGGGCGCGCGAACATCGAGGAAAACAATTTCGATAGGAAATCGTTTGCGAAAAATATTTTCATCCAGGATATAATTTCTGTTGTATCGTATTACGCGCAGATCACAAGGATTTATTTACAGTGCTGCCTCTCTAACGGGAAGAATTTCCCCGATATATTTACGATTGCTTTTTTCAGCGGGAGCTTTTGTCAGTTTTTTGAAGCTTGTCAAATCGAAATATGTCGCCTGTTCTCTCCCTTTTTTTTTTTTATTTTTTAAGTGACACTGACGAGCGTTTCGATGAATAAAATGAGTGTTGTTCTATTTCTGGGAACAAAGTTTCGAATTTTCACGTGGTTGTTATTCAGTATGTTATCAAGGTGTGAAATAACACTGTCCAACAAATTTTGACCTTCGGAAAAATCTACAATATCCATCAGGTGATCTGTGTAGAGTTTCTCGTTCCAAACATATTGTATTTTTCCTGCAGCTTAACGAAATTTGAAAAATGTTTTCGACCATGCAACGATTATGCGTTATTACTAGACCAGTTTGAGAACCGACATAAGAACTGTAATCGATATGGACAGGAAATTTCTGTCTCTCATAACAATTATTTATAATAACTCTCTTTTAAAATTTGTTTAAACGAAACGTCTTTATTTACTGCTTTCTATTATTATCGTAATATCAATCACATTTTTTATTATCTTGGAATTCAAAAGCTTTAACCATGTATAAAATTAGCGGTATATAACAATTTCCTATATATAATATGAAAAGTAATAAAATTTTGCATCATGATAATATTTTGAATCTCATATTTGCAACAATACTTTGAAGTTCGTCGCTCACTTCTTGCTCTCTCACTTGATTTGAATACACTCATTTAGTTTCTTCGTCACGATCAGTATGTGTAACTGTCTCTGCAAATAGTATGCTAGATCCGAAAATGCGTGTGGGAAGAGGCGGTCCTTTAGATCCGCATTCCTTCCAAGTGAAATCTGTTCTGCAAAGTACTATGTGAAATAGTACTTACTCAAGATTGTGGTTCATTCACTTCTTGTCTGAACTATGTTTGTTATACAACACATAACCTACGTGTAATTTGTATTTATAGATTAAACTCGGTCATCACCATGTATAAGCCCAAATTTGATGCAATTAATTCTATAAATTGTATAATTGAATACTCGACAACAATTAACGAGGCAGCACTATCTATGTATATTATGTTTTTTCCTCGATGTTCGCGAGTTCGCGCGAAAGAGTTACATACTTACTAACGTGCCGGTTCTAACGATACTAATCCAAAGAAAAATGATTATACTAACTAATGAACAGGTTCGTAATCTTGGAGAGGGAGGTAATACCTGTCTGGATTCGCCGGCACGCAAGGCAGACTTGCACAAACCGGCTGGACTCTACCCCTGCCATCGACAGGGCGGAAATCAGGTACAAATAGACGCACGGAGGACTGAACCTACACAACTTGGCAGACATATTTTAAGCCCCGTCAGCCGTTTGTTTCGCTGTCAGCTCGTTTTTCGCATTTCACGCGCGAAGCGGAAACTCGACTTTCTTCTCTCTCTTTTTTTTGTTGTTGTTTTCAAACTTTTTCGTTTGATAGTTCGTTCCTATTTCCTCTTCGACCCTTAGCATTGACACGTAACATTTTTTGACGCAGGCTTTCGTGATGTTTCGAGTGAATTGAGACTTTTTGTTTTTTAGTACATCCGATACACAACTCAAAGGTTTCGTGTGTTATTCGATTCGTTAAAAAGTTATTTAATAGTTTATTTTTTGTTTATCGTGTGAAGGATATGTGTATAGGTGAAAAGAGAAATATTTGTGGATGTTGCTTAAGATCTTCTAGTAAATGATCAGATATGTAAAATACACTAAGTCATGACAAGGAATAAGGGATTTTTGTATTAAATTTTTTTAGACTCAATACATTTTTTTTATTACTGTTGAACGAAATTTTTAAATTTTATCTCTGAAAAATCACGCTTAGTGTCTTATAATTGGTGTGTTTCATAAAAAGGTCCACGATTTCTTTTACGAAAAGAAAGAAAAAATATACATATGAAAAGAAACATTTAACTTTCCTGATATATCGTAAATTATGATACAAATACACTAAATAACAAGAAACAAAACACTTTTCTATTAATACCTTTTCTTTCACATTCATTAAGTCTTTCTTATTACTATTTCTACTTTCTGAAAAACCACGCATAACTTCTTAGCATATTTTACCAACAAATCTACGATCTGTTTCACAAAGAAGTAGCAAGAATACAGAAAACAAAAATTGGTATAATAAAATGTGTGAAAAACATAATGTAAAAATAAAAATTAATTTTATATTAATTCCTTTTCTTTTAAATTCATTAAGTTTTCTTTTTATCACGATTGAACAAAACTCTCAGTTACAGTTTCTTAATTTTAATTTCTAAAAAACCGTCCTATCGTATATTATCATTGAACCAACGATCTATTTCACGAAGGAAAAAGAAAAAGCACAATCAATCCTAAATTAAAATTTCAATAATTTTCACAGTCCAATCTTTTTTTCACTTCAAATTCATCTAATATCTTATCATTTGGTCAAGCATTTGCGACATTACATTCAATTGAAAGTCGACTTCCCGCTCCTCTCAGAACATTAACCCTCTAACACCTATTTAACACGTAACGCACCAGCGCATGCTTGTACGCATTCATTCTAAGCTCATGTGTATGTCTAACTGTGTGGCTTCGTTTTTTTGTTCCTATCTCTTCAGGGTTACGAGAGAGGAGATAGAACAACATTTTACTGGTGAAATCCTTGCGTAAGATCTCTCTATGAACGTAAATCGAAGGATATAAAAATATATTCGTTGGTTTGTTTCGTTCGAAAGGAGAAATTCGTAGTAATTGTTTGCTATTCTGTTAATTCGCTGCAGATCAGACACCTCGTTAGCAGCATATGTATAGACTCGCCAGGGAAACCTGAAGACCTGCACCAACCAGTTGGTTTATATCCCTGTCACCGCCAGGGAGGCAATCAGGTATTCGAGGGAATGGGAATATTAAACGAACGCGATTCGAAGCTTTGCAATAATCATGGGTGCACGCGGTGATCTAACTATATGTTCTACTTTTAGTTCAAAAACGCACTCACGAATCTGGTGAGCATTTCGCCATGTTTGTTAGATCATTAATGGTGATGGGATTTTTGAAAATCTACTTGCCCTTCACATATTGGCAGAACGAGATCGACTTTGTGACTACGTTAACTCTCGCTTCGGCGTGATAATGGAATAACGTGATTACCTACCTTTGAATTTTTATCAAAACGAAATTAGACGTGATAATTATGCAATTTTCGTGAAAGTCTGAGAGGGATTTTACGAGGGGAAAAAGAAATTAGCGTTATTTTGAAAAAGTATTTTCATAGATAATTACGAGAACATTTTATAAAAAATATTCGACATATTTTATCTCTGGATTTGTATTTAACGTAGAAGTATAATTTAATAATTTTCCAGTGTTCGTTTAAATGTTTGTCCGTGACTTTTTTTTTTTTAACGGGTTCTGAATGTTAAATGTGCCTTTTCCGAGAATTCAGGGTAACCGTGTTAAGCAACGAAACGTAAAAGTAATGTTTATTTCTTGTTGTTTACACTGCAGGATATAGTATAATGTATCCTGCAACGTGTGCCTATAAAAAGAGTACAGTTTGAAATTACACACTGCATTCATATTACGGATAATAATTATTTCGTTACTTCGAGCAAAGTGATACCACAGATTATCTCTGTCGTATGTAGCAATACGTAAAGTGTACTCGTGTGCAAGTAGAGGTAATCAATGATTCTCTATTTACGACGCTGTTATGTGATTACATAGTAACAAGAAGTTATTGGAAGCTTTTTAAGAGAATGCAGGTACAAAAAGTGATCATCAAACAAGATTCAAGCAAGATGAAAGCAAAATATACTAACAATGAATATATAAAGCAGAATGAATCGATGATTTTCTAGGCATAACTTACAAAAACGAAATTTCAATAGACATTAATTGTAAATACAGAATTACAAATATTATTTCAATAAACTTGAAAAGAATAGATTTAAACAATATCGAAAGGTATTAAAATAAGATTATAAAAGATAGATATTAATGTTGCCTTTCTTTAAAATATTATATTGTTCTATTGTTTTGCATCACGTATTCACTGCTGCTGCGATTCTTCCATTTTACTTGAAATTATTTCTCGAGGTGCACAACAGAAACAAATACATGTTATTTTGACAGAACTGGAACAAATTCCTTTAGAAGAAAAGACTTGTCATCTACTTTTCAGAGACTATCCATTCCTCCCCTAGCCTTTGTCTTACATTGTTCTTCCTTGCAACAATATAAATCAGTCACGTTTACATCGTAAGAAATGAGAAATTGCAATGAACTAAACGTATTTATTTAATATGTTGCATGTTGCGTTAAATTTCACGTGACTTTACGTGCCAGCCAGGTCAGTCATCGATGGTCCACGATATGTTGATTTCACTGTATCTGATAAAATTATGTACCAGTTAAATATTATTATGAAACCAATTTCTTATACGAAAGTACCAAACGATCTGATAAAAAAGTTCATGGTGGATCACCGATGGTTCACGCGTCACTTAACATATTAAAGAAAATGAATATCCTAATTATATAAAAAAATGTCCTCGTATTTACGAAATTTTCTTCCTACGGATCGCGGAAGCGACGAACGAACGATCGTTTACGATAATCGTTCTGCCAGGAACAAGTATCGCTGGTGAAGGAAGAAAAAGGGACCATTAACCGACGACGCGTTTACCATTTAACTTGCACGCTAACTCGGTGCTAAGCTCGACCCATTTCGCTGCAATTAGTAACGTCGCTAATCTGGTGCAGGTGCTCATCAATCGTCGACTCACTCTCTCTCTCTCACTCTATCTTTATCTTTCTCTTTCTCTCTCTTATTCTTCGTTTCTCTGTTTCTATATCCGTCTCCCTTGCACACGTGTGGCACAACGAGTCAAGCTAGCTTTCTCTTGGCGCGGCTATCTGCTCCTTGTCGTCATTTTTAGTTTCACGTGCCACGGTGTCGAATTAATCTTCTGGCCCCGTGGGAATCACCACACGTGCTGGAAATTATCACCGTTCGTGTAGTTACGCGCTGAAGCTAGAATAATGTTCTTTCACCTGGTTATGATGTGTCTCTCACCACCCTTTGATAAGAATACCCTGGTGTTGATGGATAGATCTGTTGTACCGATCTCGTTTATCTTGCCTCGCGAATTACTCGTGTTGTTAGAAGTGCAATATAGTTGTATATTGCTGTACAAGGTAGTTTTTTTTTTCATTAACTGCAGATAAGAGAAAGGTGAAGGATGATGATGTGCTTTGTTACAATTATACGCGATACGAGAGTTAGGATTTTATTAGTTGGATTGTTCTGTATTATACTGTTGATCAAAAAGTCTCCTTAACATCACATACGATACATAAATCCCGTCGTCGATAATTTTCATTTACTATAACAACCAATATACAATGAATCGCAAAATTATTCGCTCAGTCGAGAATGTGACAAAGATAAATTAAATAATAAAACAATAAATAGCTTTTTAACATCTTTTTATATGGAAATATATAGTTTAGATACTAAAGTAGTAAACTCATGAAAAAATAAATTGAAAAATTCTGGTTTGCAATTACGAAGAGACTTATAACAGCTCTCTACATACTTTCACGTCACAAAATTATTCGCATACCTTATAAATTTGTAATAAAATGTTATATACAAACTTCCGGTGTCATTTATTTCTATCCTTGGCTTAAAATAGCCAGTATAACTTAGAAAAAAATTCAATATGCACCAATTTCTATGTAATACCACTTGCAGAAGATTGAGTATCGATACTTTGGTATTATGAAAAAGGAAAGTAAAGAAACAAATTTGCACATTAGAAAGCTAACTATTTTTCATTAAGAAAACGGAAAATTTGTCAGAAAGATTGAAAGTATTGTTTGCAGAAGTGATTCTAGAGTGTGATACGAACAGAAAGGAGGAATTCAAAATAAGGCAGGTCGTTTCGTAATTAGAAAAGTTAAAGATCCTAAAACAAGTACTCTTCAAATACACGCACTTATCTAAAAAAAATTTCTCGCGAAAATGTTTCCAATGAAATAACTTGCAAAATATGAGAATAATTTTGTAACGTGCAAACATGTGCAGAATTGTTATAAATCGTCTCTTTGTAATTGTGCAACCACAATTTTTCAGTTTTCTGTTATGGTTTTACAACTTTATAATATAAACTGTATATTATCAGATAAAATGATATTAAGGACTCACTCGTTGTTCCATTATTTTATTCATCTTTCTCACATTCTCGACTATGCGAATAATTTTCCGATTTGCCGTAATGACAACCACCTAATTTCTCATTCAGTGACATTCCTCAATTTCTTCATTTTATTCTGGTCAAAAGCACTCTTATTTACTGTAAAAGCAACAAACGCCGAGCAAACACGGTCACGGCTAGATATTTCGCCTAGTTAAAGGAAACAAATGGCCACGGTAGAAGAGAAAAGAAAAAGAAAGAAAGGAAGAAAGAAGGGCAGGGCTCGTTACCAGGCGAAACGACGGTTGTCACGTCGAACCCGTGGAGAAACGTGGCCTCGTAACCGGCCACTCGTCTCGTCGTTAAAATCACGCAGACGACGACGACGTCGGCGTCGGCGTCGTAGTCAGTCGTCGACGATAGCGAGAAAGAAGAGGACAAACTCGCGCGTGAATCCTGAGCGTCGTTTCGCACAAAAGCTCGACGTTCCCCCTGGGTTCCAGCACGGTTTAACAACCGTGACAACCGGTTACAACCAAAAACACAATCAGTCGCCGCTCGCTTGGCCTCGTAAAGCGCCGCTTTAATTTAGCTATTTGCCCTAGCAATTAAGCTGCGGTTTCACGGTAATTACGCCGCTGCCCTGAACTCGACCGACTTTCTGATGCAGTCGTGACCAGTGAGCGTTTCCGTTTGCGTCCATTGATGATTTCGACGCGTTCGTGTGATGGGATTCGAACCATACAGTTTTAAACGATTGAAATTTACTCGACTATTTCGAAACTGTCGCACGAATGAATTCGCGTAGTTAGATTTTTTGTTTTAAATATATTTTATTCTTCAACGAAGATATTAATTGATTTACAAAATTTCTAAATTATTTGCTACACTATGCTATTCGTGACCAAAACGTAAATACCACATCGGTATTTAGAAACTTTAGCGATCGATATGAAGAAGTGTGACGTAGAAAATGGTATCGCGGATGTAGTTTTAATCTGACCGATCCTTAACACTTTAATGGCCGCCCCTATTATACAAAAACTCAGTATTTTTCACAAATTTGCAATCTTATATAGGCTAAAAGGTATACTTGAAGACAAAAAATCAACCAATTACAAAAAGAAGACAGGTAGAATAAATGCATCTTTGACCATCTCTAATTTTCAAATTTGCATTTTATTATTCATCATTTACGTGAAAGTCAGAGAATCTTGTCACTGGTGTTTTTCACAAATTTGAAGACAAAGGGTGAACGAATGAAAAAAAATGGTGGAGTAAATATGCTCTTGATCATCTTTGATTTTTAAATTTTCATTTCACCACTCATTATTTACATCAAATCAATTTATCGTTCGTTCATCTGGTTCTATGAATGAAATCATAAATATGTTATGCCGGCCGAAAAACGCTGGTCGAATGGTCAAAGTGTTATTCTCTTCGAAGATATTGACATTATATATGTGCTGTCGTTTTTTCATCATTTCTGAACGATTTCCTGTGTGCTGTCAAAATTAGTTTCACATTTACTTTCTGTTATTCTTATCTTTCGTCTTCTTGAACTAATTACTTAATTCGAATCTCTCATTTACAACATTATTGATTTGGTCTCTAAACAACTTAAAATCAAACTTATCTTCACTGCTATTAGTTCCATCGTTTGGCCCGATTTTTCAAGACAGATTCTATGTATAAACTAATAATTTTAATTAAACACAGTGCTGTACTATAAAATGCACATAGTCAAACATTTAAAATGTAAAGAAATGTCTGCTTAAAATAAGAAAAACAAGTTATTGTCACCCCTTAATTGTCATTCGAATTGTCTGCATAAAACCAAATGGCGATTGAGAGAAAGGGTTAATAGACGAAGGGAAGTAGTTTCAAAGAATTTAAAGCTATTCGTATTTTCGTTGTTGTTACTATTAATCTTAAATTTTCATATTGATCATAGTTTTAGTTAGTGAGTAGAGTGTAACTGAATTAAATATTTGAAAATTGGCGATGATATAATATTCCAGTTGAAGTAACTCGTAATTAAACAAACGTACGAGAATGAGAAATACAATTGCAGAATGCATTCCTGATAATAAGAAAACAATAGACGATTAAGTTCAATAATGAGAGATAAGGGGATTGAAGAATTCCCATTTTAATGAGTTCAAGGTATAAAAAGTCAATTAATTCGACATGCAGTTATTCTACTAAACTTATTAATCGAACTTAACTTAGAATTCTCGTTAAATTCATCAAAAATCATGGAATAATTATATAGTAAAATAATACATATATTTCACATTTGAAAATTTTCAATAAAATTGTACAATTTTCCGTAATATTGTATAAATACTAAATTGGCAATATAAATTCCCAAAGAAACGTTGAATTAATGTTAATTAATTGATTTTCATAATAAATTCACAGGTTTCGTAAAAAAATTCCATAAATTATTTATAACTAAAAAATACTAGCTAAAGATTAGCTGATCAAAAAGCAATAACTAAAAATAGTAATTTGACTGAATATGGAAGATATAGCAGATTGTTGCTTTTTCACAGTTCAACAGACTCATCAACAACACACTTTCAACACTCCAAACGTCACAAACAACAGTTCTGAACAGTATTTAAACGCAGCTGTGCACACGCAACATGTTTCAACGAGCATAGTGGCAGCATGAACACGCGATTGTTAGATGAAAATCTAATAAAAGATAGTTCTCAAACAAGTTAACGCGAACAATGTCAACGATGATCGTGTGGCTAACTGACGTCTCGATAATACACGACTGACAGCTGATGGACAGATTGTTATTAGATAGAGCGATTGCATTATAATTAGCCCAGATTTCCGGTTGGTAATTATCGATAATTAGATACCGGATAATGTGACAATCGGTTGACAGCTGATTCGTGTTTAAATAAGGGTAGATTACGTTATGATCGTGGTTAGATGATTGCTAGTCTGCGATTAAACCGCGCTCAACCATTGTTTATCATTATGGTACATGTTATAATGATTCTGTCCACTCGTGCGGCGCGAGTGCCACGAGCTAATCGAAAGTTCAGTTATGAATAAAGTTACTCGTAGTGTTGTAACATTGTACGGTGTTTCGCGTTGATAAACACCGGAATACTCAATGATCCACGTATTTTTATCAAAGATGAGTTTCTAGAAATCATAAATAAGGTTAGGGAAAAGTTCGTTCGCATATTTCATGAAAAATTTCGAAAAAATTGTTCCTCGTACATTAGAGTGTTACTTTTCTGCGAGGAATTAATTAGTTTCAGAAATGAAAAAGCTTCCGGTGGCTAGAATTGCGAATTTTATAAATTCAAGTTAAAATAATATATTTTGTAATAATAATTAATTAGCTTTTACTAAAACTGATATGGAACATAAATAGCACATTGGACATAGAGAAACAGATTTTCTTAGAGTTCTCTTAATTAGATTCTCTCATTAAGAATATCTTCTTTTTTTAATGTTTCACTTCATCATTTTTCATTCTATCTCGACATAATAAGTGGAAAACATTGAAAGAGGGGAAAAAAGAAAGGAATGTAAATATACATCCAGTGATGAAAGTAATTACAGTCATTCTCATTAATATTCAGACACATTTTAAAACAGAATAATTTTTCTTAAATTGGACCAAACCACGTGAATTTTATTTAGAAGTTAAAAGGATTAGTTTACTAAACAATGTGCACAAAAAGTTTTGAAAAATTTACAACTGGTCGGAATTATGCAAAAAATAATAAAAGTGGCTTTGCACAATTTGTTTTTCTTTTTTAACTCAACCTGTATTAAAAAATTTTAAATTTATATTATACCTGTATTGAAAATTTTGTAGATTTATAGCGATTATATACATGCTGAAAATTTCATTGAAATCGGTTAATATTGCTATGAGCTGCAAACGGTTGAATGTGGTGAAAATCAGTTTCACAATTTTCAGCTTACAATTCCGATAAATCTAAAGATTCTTACGTCTTTCAATGCCTGTTGTTTATTTCTGCATCGATCAATTTCGATGAAATTTTCACCACGTTTACATTTGACATAAATCTACAAAACGTACTTTTTTTTTTTAATTTTCATTACTGGTTCCAATAAAAACAGTTGCAAAAGCGAATTTCGCTAATTTCTTTGCAAATCTGACCAATTATAATTTGTTTAGAATTTTTTGTACACAAAATCCTTATAAATTCTAAAACACTCACATAGTTTGGTGGAATTTTAAAAAAGTTATTCTGTTTTAAATTGATGTCGGAATATTAATGAAAGTAATTGTATAAAGAAGTGTTTAATGTTGAAGTTTCAGGTTCTTTATTTACGATATATTAGGTGTAGAAATAAATTCCTTCTACCTTTCTGATAAAACTAAAGGTTTATTTAAAAAGAATGAAAACAATTCTATCATCGAAACATTTTCCATTATTCTTGACGACATTTTACCATTTTTCTCGCAGCTTGCGAATACCATCGCAAATATCTCGATTTGAATGGTTGTACTCGATTATATGTCTTTTCAGTTATAAAGAATTTTATTCTACACCTAATTCATGTTTTAGATTGTTTAAAAAAGGGGGAAAAATGTAATTTTAAGGTATTTTAACGAGTGTTGTTAATTCGCAAGGCTCGAGCACGACGTAAATTGCTCCTGAACACGGTGATATTTTTCTCGAACGGAAGCCTGTTGGGTGGTAAATTACCATCATTCTCATTTCGATGCTGGTTCATGGTGGTCTGATACATTCTACGTCCGTTGGAGCGGATATAGATAGTAATGCTTGGTTGTTAACATGCGGTAACTGGTGCATGGCGTTAATCCTCGCTTTTCATTATCCCGAATCCCGCCGCTTTCGAGTCTATCGTTGCACGACAGGGGCTGAAAACCTTTGAATTTTCGACACAGATGGTTCTGACAGCGCGGTTACAACCGTGTAACGATTTGAATAAGTACAAGCCACTGTTCGTCCCTGGCCACTCGTGATACATAATGAGCCCTTTGCTACACATGCTTCCTCCTCCACATGTGCAAATTGAAATTTTGTAGAAATGTTCGTGATAATTATGCTAATTTTCAATGTAACGATTGGCCTTCGAATTTACCGCACACTGGTGAAATTTGAAATTAGTTAATAAATTATCAATATTCTGTGCGATCCTTTTGTTTTCCGTTACTATCGAACGGCTCGCAGAATCGTGTTGAATTCAATATAGTAATATTAACGATAACCCTGTATTAATACGCTCGATTTATGAATTTTTAATTACTTTAATTCAAAGTTGAACTTTTAAATTGTTTGATTTAATTGAAATCAATTTTTGACCCATTTTTAAGAACAGAGGTAATGTTTTCTTGTACAGTGAGTAATATTCTTTTACATTGAAGTGTATTTCATCTTTGATCGTTTGCTCAAAATGTGTGTGTGTGTGTTTTTTAAGGGGAGCATAAGTTTTGAAAAAAAAAATATTATACTGCTCTAAGTATGTTTAGTGTACTGTTTTTTTTTTAATTTGAAAAGAAAAACATTTTTTCAATTTCTATTAATTATTTTCATTTCACTAATATTTACTCAAATCCAATGAAAGTTGTACAAATTTTCAAGACAAACGCTTTGTATTAAAAGAAAGATTGCACAATTTCGTGTTCTTAGAAACTGGAATATACGTCGTACTGAAACGCTTAACAAGAATCGTTGTCGTTACGAACAGCTACAAATTTGATGGAACGATGTCAGATTTAATTGACCAGGATGATTCAGTCACGTACGGGCAGATCGGAGCAATTTCTAGGTCCGCTGAACTCGATTATCAATGATCGACATTCATTATCACAGAATGTCCCATCGATATCGTTTCCTACTCGAATACACTTCATTTCTGACTATGTTAAATGCTTTCGTACATTCAGATATTTAATTAGCAAATATTTCGGCAAATTTAAATTATGAAAATCGAAGAACCTTATTTTCGTATAAAATAAATTGAACAAAAATATAATAATTATTGAAAGAATCTTGAAATTTAACGAGTTTCATATATCGAATGTAAATTAATAAAAAAAGTTCTTTTGTTTTTATACATTTGCATGCAAGAAGTATACTCAATGGAGTTTTCATTTATTTTCGCAAGAATTGTTGAATTTAAAGCATTTCATATAATATATCGAAAGTAAATTAATAAAGGAATATCAATGGTATTACATGTACATAAAAGAAGTGTACTAACGTAAGATTGAGTTTCGATAATCATTGAAATTTTAATTTTAATTATGAATATTCATCGCGTCATTGAAGGACAGAGGAATTTATTAAAAGAGAAGGAAGGTTCAATTTTAAGAACGTCGACAAATTTTTTCTAGCTAAAACTTATAAACGGCTGAAGTAATAACTAGCTATTACATGTGCAAATTTGAATCTGCTAGATTGTTAAAGTAATTGCAAAGAAGAAGTTCTGCTTCATTTTGCATTAAAAAGTTTAATGACTTCCAACGCACGTTACGGAACTTCAGAGACCGTGGAAGAAAATTTTAATGGCTTTAACAATGAAATTTCCTTCCAATTAATATAATCGTCCTTTCCATCATTCCAATTATAACTTTCCAATCCCAGTGTATACTGCAGGATCTGGTCTAAACAAATGTTTCATTGCACATACGCGAGAAAAGAATCACAAGTTGCTGAAATAAAATTTTGTTAAACAAATATCAAGAGAAATCGAACTCAATCTTCTTGAATGTTGCAGCAAGAAAATGCATTACTTTTAATGTCGAATCTTGAATATTCAGTTAACAAAAACAAAGAAAAATACTAAAATTCATGCTTAGGTTCAGTATATTTTCGATAAAAATAAACTTCGGATCATTATTATCCATCAAAAAATATTCGATAATACGAAACGCTAAAATATTCCATATTTTATGAACAAGAAATGTTTCAACTTTTATACACATAAAATTTAACTAGAATAATTTTGCCTTCGATGAAATCAAGCGTAATCATAATTTCTAAAATATGTACAAAATGTTCGAATGAGAGGAAATATCGGAAGCATCTTAACAAGTAAGAGAAGTGCATCAAGTGATCGTAGTCAATAGTTTGTCAGGCAGATCATACGAAATATCACTTCAAATTTCAGAGAGGAGTATGATACACATTTTTCTTTCTAAATTCACTGTACAAACAGTACAAACATTTTGAGCCATACTGTGAAATATTTTTTTCAACAAGTCGCGGAAAATATATATCTATTCTACTTGTTCCTCGATTGTTTACGCTCCCTGGATTCTTTCATCCATGCACGTAGAATTTGCGTTAGCTGTCAGAACCATCGGTCATATAGGCAAACGTTGGAGGTCAAAATCCACAGACATTAATCTTGATCGTTTGTCACAGTACTGGATGTTGAGCAAGACCGGTGAGATCCGCCGAGACGAGTCGTGCCTGGATTATAGTGGCACCGATGTCATCCTCTATCCTTGTCACGGTAGCAAGGGGAATCAACAATGGATTTATAACTCTAAGGTATGTCATTCTAACGTTTGTGGCAAATGTTAAATCAACGATTAAGTACAATGCGAGATTGTTACAATAATTCTGTATTCACTTTCCCTTGCGTTCAGTTCGAAATTTATATTTATTATACAAGGTGAATCATGTAACTGTTTCTTCACCTTAACCCTTTCGATACGACTTTTTTCTATATAGATTTTATTATACTTTATTATAGAAATCGATTATACTGAAATACGGGTAGATACAAATCAATATTTTAAATTTGTATGAAATTTATGATCGGATAAAATTTAATACATAATATCAACTATTGAGAAAACAACATTTCCTTTGCACTAACGTAATAAAAATGGAAAAGAAAGAAATATAAAATCTCTAAAGTACGTGAACTATTAAAATTGTATTTTATCATTGCAATAGTGGTAAGATTATTCTGATAATATCATCCTTCTAACATCATTAGACATCATAATTTCACTCTGTTCATATCTCGAACTGAATATAGTACAAAGTGACACGAAGAACAGATCTGTTTTATCTCCAGTGCGTGTTAATATACATTAGTAATTTATAGAAAGTTACAATTAAACATATAATTAGAAAGATACTTTTATTATTGATTACAAATTTCGAATTATTTTTAAAAAAACATACTAAACTCGATTTCACTTTCAGACGAAGCAAATCAGACACGGGAGCAGCGACAAGTGTCTGGCGATCACCGAGAGCAAGCAACGCTTGATCATGGAAGAATGTTCACCGATCGCAGCGAGGCAGAGGTGGTCGTTCGAGAATTACGACCCTTCGAAGCTGTGATATCGCGCCTTTTCGCGTCGTCAGTCGGAAAATCTCGGCCGGAAGTTCGATCGTGCCGGTTCTTGGGTGTCTCTTCAACGTTATTCCATCGCCAAGACTCGTTTCGGCAGATAGACACCGTGGTATCGAGGTTCAAACACCTCGAAATTCTATCAACTAATAGAAGACGCTCAAGATCGACTGCAAGAGAAAAGAAACGCGCTGAATTCTTCAAAAAAACCTGATCAACGAAGCAACAAAACCATCGGATAGCTTCGATGAAGAAGAAAAAGAAAAAGAGAAAATAAAAGAAAAAAAAAGATACACGATCCAATAACCGATCCGTTGGCTGTAATCACTAACTGTAAGATGGACGAAGTGCAATAGAAACGTCGTTTTAAGGGTGATCGAAGAGAGGGAATGTCCCTTGGACATAAACTGTAACTAACCGGTGTACAATGAGAGATGAGACACTTGAAGAGTGATCAGGTGCCGATATACGCTCGAGGAACGCTTTCGCTGGCATTGAAGTATTGAAAGCTTTCCGATGGGTGTACACGAAAGACTTTCTAATCTTCCTCTATCTGATTTAGATTAGGTTTCAACTGGAGCACGTTTTTTTTCATTCTGTCACTATCGACTACGTGTTGACGGGTCCATTGTTTCGTAGAAATTGGATATACTCTATCGCTAATATTTATTCGAAATAATGTGAAAAATTGTGTTTTTATTATACAAACTGCGGTGTGTAATATTGGAGAATTCGTACTTAGGAAAACGAAGAACAGAATATTTAAAAAATAAATGTTCTCTACGGTAAATTAAAACAAAAATTTAATTTTAGTTGTCCAAATTATTCACAATTAAAATTGAAATATGTATTTTTCATCTGTTAGAATAATCTGCGTGTTTATACAGTAATAATTTCCATTAAATTCGTCTTCGTTTCATATGAAAAATGTGAAGATACTGAAGCATATTGACGTCGGGCGTTTGGAGACGCATTTTCACTTGTTTTCTTGAAATTATGTTATATCAGAAACAACTTCTACAATATTTTAACTAATTAAGACTTTTCAAAGAAATTTTAGGAAAGTGATAAAGTATTCGTCATAATTTACACTTCTGAACATTCAATTGTCAGGGGTTTGCAATTTTAAAAAAAGAATAAAAATCTAACATTCTTTTTACAGTCACGTATCTGAGTATTTATCCACTATTACTACTTCTTCGATATTAGAATTTGGTATATCAGCCAATCTTGAGTTAGATTCACCAAAAAATCATGAAATTTCATTTTTGACTATAGATTAAGTTTCGCAGTTTCAGTATCGATACTTACGAAATAAAACAAAAAGTTGAAAACTTGTATGCTTCTCTTAATTCGTGAAACATCTATTATGATATTTATGAAGACAAATTGAACAATTTATAGCGTTTTATGAATTTATTTTGTTTTATGATGAAAATCTCAGTGTCGTATTTTCGCGTCATCCGATTGGCGATATAAATCATAAAATTTCGAATAATTACAAGCGATACTGTATTTCCTCGTAGAAAACGTAGTTTGTAAACATTGTTACGTTAATGAAATTCAATTAATGAGATGTACCAGTTACGTGTAGATTTTTGCGAAAGTACTTACGAATCAGGACAAGCTTTTGTCCCAAAAATTTCTACCTTAGAAACAGTTTATGCGGAAGAGCATCAATGCATCAATGACAGCGAAAAGCGTGTCGAATGAAGATAAGTTGTTCGTATTACTCGAGTTTAACGGGCGAACGCGACCTTATCGATCTCTGTGAAAGTCTCGATCGTCGCTTTCGTCCGTGGATCGTTGTTTTAAGGAGGATCGAGCGATTCGTGTAAGCTGCTTATGGCGAGTGCCATCCCAGAGACGACGTGGTGCTTCACTTTCATTGGAAAACGACGAATCGTTGATTGTGAACGCTCAGAGAAGAAATCTATGACGTTAAAAGATAGAAACTAGTAAGCTGATTCTTTTTCGTCGAAATCTAACGTAAACGTGAAACAGCAGATACGAGGAAGAAGTATTACAATTTTTTGTACGTTTGTAACGTACGTGCATAAGAAGTGCAATTTTCTATTAGTTTGATACATGTTTTTTTTTTTTATTAGAATACTATAGAATTCTATATTGAACGCAGAAAGAAGGATGAGTTAGGATTAAAGTTTTGTAGTTTAAAATTATAGGGAATTGAAGTTGTTTATATGAATAAGAGTTGAAGTGTGTACTATACTTGTTTGATCCTTTCGTGACTGCACTATTTATTTTTTCTTTTAAGAATTTATTGAAAATTGATGAAATTTGTAACAAATGGTAATTTGAAATCAAGTTTCATTTGAGTATTTGAGTGGGACATATGTGTCCTGCTGGTCACGAGAGGATTAATAATAAGCTTCTTATTATATTACTCGAGATTGCTCAAACGTAGCTGCACAAAAGTACGTTCATAATACACGATGCAGCTGGTATTACCAAGTAATTTTAAAATAACGTATTACATATGTGAAACTTAGTATGCCGTACTAAAACATTTCTAATTTCGTAATTCTTTACGCAGAGACTGTTTTTATCGTTCTCAAAATCCAAAGTGTTTCTAGTATTCATAAATCTTACAAATTTTAATCTTGGTAATTCTCAATGCAAATACTGTTCATTGTTCTCAAAATACACATACAAATTTAAAGTATTGCAACATTCGTAAATCTTACTATTATTATCTGAGTAAACGCACAGGTTTGCAAAAACGAACGAAAAAATTTGTCTTACGCGTATCTTCGATTAATATTTACTGTAAAGAATAGCGACATTTTCTTTCATCGATGAATCAGCAACATAACAGATTATTCACCTTTGTTCATCAATCAACGATTCGTCGATTGTCCTTCGTTTCTCTGTCGTATCCTCAGCGCTTACAGGAGCGCCTTACATTCCAGTTCGGGCATGAAATACCGTTTGCCAACGATTCCAAGTTCTGGCGTAACAAGAACGGAGCCCTTTCTTTTTCTAATTAACTTAGCTGGTAGTTAGTGCGTAGGGACAGACAAACGAACGAATAATGGTACACATTCCGATTGCGGTGTAGGATGACTTTTGTACATTCGTGTAAAGTATCTTGATGCCAGTTTAGATACCGCCTAAAGTAAGTTTTCCGAGTGCATGTGCGAGAGTAAATAAGTTGCAGACAGCGTGTTTCTCTCCTTCGACCGAGAATTCTCCAAGAGGAGGATCCGCGTAACTTTTTACAGTCTGGCCTTTTCCATATCGAAATTTCAAAAGGAAAACTTAAAATTGAATTATAGTATTAATTCTTCTGATTTAGTACTGCTATTATATTGTGTGAATTTTTATTCAGAAGTGAATGAAAACCAAATATGAACTCCATTTATCTGAATTTATTCACAGACAGAATTCGTAAGTTTTTACGAAGAGTACTATAAGAGTCGTACTTCGGTGATAGTAGTTTAAATTAACTTTCGCGTATTAATTTTGTGCTTTAGTTATTGGACGCTAGTAATAAGAATTTTGGGTAGATTGGGATTAGATCGTTTCTTTTTTATTACATAAAAAGTTAATTAACACCTTGTCTTATAATTTTTTAGTCACTGAGTATATTAATCTGGAAGTATTACATAAAATTTGTATATGGTGATTATCCGTCTTAAATTGAAGCTTAAATTTGAGTAAAAATACAAACTTCATAGGCTTCATTTGTTAGATTTTCCCAATAATTTGCATTGCAAGTGTGACTTATCATTATAAGAGAAGGGGTTAATTAAAGTCTTTTAAGAATATAATGCATATCATATATTGTTTTATATCTAAATTAATCTGATTCGTAATATTAGTAATTTCTATTTTATGGAAAATTAAATATATAAAGTGACATATCATAGTTTTTAATCGAATTGACAAATGAAGTCTTTAAAATTATGATATTTCTTAATATCACAAATCACTTTCGTACGAAAGTACAGTGTCTTACAGTTTTGTGGATTAATCAATCAATTGTTAATTAATCAATCGTTTTACTTAATCTTCGCTATGAGTGATGTTTAACTTGAATATTAATCCAATGGTAAATGGAGTTCCATTGCATGTAAATTTGTTAAGATTTAATTCTCGAGAAAATGTGAATAAGTTGAATTTGAAAAAAAAAAAAACTGTTCACCTTATTTAGTATATTTTAAGCAACGTAAAAATCCTCCTCTAATGGAAGATATCAAAAGGTTGACAAACAAGATTCCATAGAACAGCGCAATCTGCAAGGTGTCTGTGCGTGCCAACGAAATCCTGAATACCGTGAGGAACATTGTACAATATTTCAATTCATCTCGATCGTCATCGATTATCACAGATTGACATATCCTAATGCCTCAATAACTCATTGAAAATCATTGAAAGAAACTTGTTAGTTCGAGCTCTTTTCCCTTAAAAGTTCATCGAGATAGTACAGTGAGTTCGTCATTTTAATTCAGTTCATTAATGATTGCTAATTTTACACGAATTTAAATGCATAAGTGTATTTAATAATACAATTAGAGGTAGTCGACGTGAAAAAAAAAATTGCAAACTAGCGTTTAATCGAATACGATCGACGATGAACGATTTTTATTTCAAACTTTCCAAATTTCCCGCCTTTAGCGTGGCTTGAATGATCGGTTATAAAACGACATCGTGGAAATGTTCCTCGAAAATATATGAAAAAGAGAAAAAAAAAAGAAAAAAGAAGAGTCATATACGATCTATGAAGGTCGTCAGTTCATTATGGATAATTAAGTAAAATGAAAAAAAAGAATACGTATATATATAAATATAAATATAAATATAGATTAAAAAAAAATGGTGTAAAAGATTCTTATCTTCAAGAATGCCGATGAACGGACGAATGGAATTCAACGAGAACGTTTATACAGATAGATATACATATATTATAAATATATATTATATATATATATGACATTTTCTACATTTGGTAAGGATGTTGCATATCGTACGAACGGGATGACACAATGAACGATAGAAGATGAGAAATGTAATATTGGACAGCCGAGCGACGCATGGTCGCACGTTAATTAATGTAATATCGAACGTGCCTTATTTCCTGTATATATACATATATGAATATTATTATCATTATTATTATCATTACTACCGAAACCTCTATCGTAACGTGCAAGTATTTGTGTTGAATAAATCGATGTTGTTTTATGTTACTTCCGTGAGGATCGATCATTATTCTCGACTGTTCACTTGTTCATCCGTTTCTCCTGTTGGGTTGATAGAAAAGTGATGGAATTCGAGAATATTTGATTTTGTTGGTGGAGGAGTATTTGAAAGTAAAATTAAGATTAAAAAACAAAAAAGATGAGAATATGTGTATTGTCTATCGTTGACCACAATTAAATAAAAAAAATAAAAAAAACTCTTAACATAACAGAAATAAGGAAAGAGTTTCATTATCGAATCAGTGAGATGTTTTCACTGTTACGAAAATTAATCACGAACGTATGCGGAAGTTCGCGGATGATTTTTAATCAAACGTACTTTGAAACTTCGTTTACTGCAATTGTATGCGAAGAAAAATTGCATATTGTAATTTGCAACTTCTATTATGTCTACAATTAAAAATCTTTTTAAACTGTTGTTAATCATTACAAGGTGTTGGAAAGTCTTGGGAAAAAGAATGTTGCGCAATCTACGATTTTAAATAATAAAATTGTCATCATTTTTTTATCAACCTGATGATCAAAGAAGTCACGATAGTTCAAGTTGTGCCAGTTTGAACGAAGTTCAGATGGTTAAGGAAGAATGAGAGGAGAGACGCGAAATTAAAGGACGCTTGATAACACTGAGATTATTATAAAGAATAAAAAGGAGAAGGGATGAAGAAAGAAAGAAAGAAAGAACGAAAGCAAAAAGAAAAAAGAAATTGTGTAATTCCAATTGATGACATTTTTATTGTACCGAACAATACACTTCTACAATCTTATGATTCCACGTTAAATAACTATTTATCAGAAAATATTTATCCCCAATGTTGTTTGCTGTCTCAACTAATACGTTCTCCCTGTTTCTGAAATTGAGCGAGTCTTCAAAACCTCTCTGTTTTATTCGGTTCCCTTTATAATTCATTACATTCATCTGTTCTGCCACTATGAACTCCTTTGATATGCCCGAGCCGCGTAATTGCACATTGATATTGAATCGAGAGTTCACCATGAAACTCGGTCATGACACAGTTTCCAATCAACCTTGAACTATTTCGGTCTGACCATAAATTTCCGTTTCCACTTGAACGACGGCTACTACACGTCCTGGCTATTAATTATTAACAAATCGGTAAACATTACGAAGCAATAGCCGATTGATCACGCTTAATCACGTCCGCAATGAAAATTCATCGTCTAAATTTTATAAACTTTTTACGATGATCGATAAGATTGAACATTGAAAACTAACGTCAATCGTGTTGAATGTTGAAAGAGGGGAAATTGCTTTTGTTGTAAGCAATTTCACAATAACGAAGGATTGCGTGTGCCTATCGAGCCGTTTACCAATCATCGAGGGCTGCCACGGAAACCAAAATGAAATCGTTCGTTATTTTCGCGCAGGCGTCGTCCGCGTCGCGACGTCCCTTGCCGAGAGGAGCCGACAGGGACGCTGTACTCGTTCAGAAATTTCGCAACAACTTGCACCTTCCATACCACACTGCGAATTATTTAATTTTCGCAAATAGAAAAGTTGAAAAAATAAAATAAATTTTATTTAACAAAATTAATTTCAAGATTTACCCTTAATAAGTAATAGGTGTAACTGAATTATATGCAAAGCAAATCATATAAAAGAGGTATCATAAAAAAAAAATTAAAAATTCAAAGTACAATAAAAAAAAATTAAATGAACATTTTGTACATTTCGAAGTATTCAAGCTTTCACGAATAACGGTGAAAACGTGCTTTTTAAAAGAACGAACAATGACCACAGATGCAAATGGGTTATTCGCGACGTCGATGAAAAAATGTTACAAAAGCTCCTATGCAGCGAGCATTTTTAGACACTGAAAACCACCAGTACTTGCCCTTTTTTCCCCATCTTTCAGCCGGGATGCCTACTTGTTGCGGGGTCGAGCGTTATTGATTAGTGGAGAAAGACGAGAGGAACCAGAGGGAGACGAACACTCCTCCACAGACATGAATGGTTGTGGTCCACAGAGCCAGATTTTGAGCTTGACCCGGATTCGTCACGGTGGAGTTCACGTTACCTTCACTTTCGTTGCTCGCGTTGTAAGCCAGCGTGAAAAATCGAGAGTGAACAAGCTCGGCAGCTGGCCAAAATCAGCATCGTCATTATTGAACGACGTCAAGAAACATTCTATCAAATCCAATAAAAATAAAAAATAAAATAAAATAAAATAAAAAGAACAAAGAAAATTTATACTCACAATTCAAAATTAATTTTACTTAAACGAACATTATTTGAACTTAATTACTACCTCGACGTCCTAATGCATACTCCTCAAACGAAACGTAAAATAAAGAAAATATTAAAAAAAAACAAAACGAAATTTTTAAGACAGAAATCGCGTTGGAAATTTCTCCCAAGGAGACAATTCCCCTCCGAACAAAACCCTCCAATATTCAACGCGCAACCTTCACCGTTACGAATGCAATTAACCTCCTGCAATCAGCCGTTCAATCTGTGATCTCAGGGCACCGGTAACCGGGTGACATTTAAAAATCCGTCGAAAGGGACGGTGAAACGGAGAGAGAAAGAGAGACAGACAGACATAGAGAGATGGAGAGAGAGGGGTGAAGCAAAGAGAGAAAAAAAAGAAAAAAATAAAGGGAGAGGTCCTTCGGAGGACCTGCAGGTCGCACAGGCGCATCAACGGCTATGTTTCACCCCCGGCGAGCGTGCGCGAGTGCGCAATGAAGGCTGGCCTGGCCCGAGGGAGTGTAAGGCTTGGCGCAGTCGAGTGGCTTTGGCCGAGTGCGAGTGGCGTTTTCACGTTCGGTGTGCGAGTTCCATTCACGAAACCGACCTGTTCGAACACCACCCTCGTGTCATAGGAAAGCTTGAGGCGTGCTTGAGCCACTTGTGTCAGTTGAAGTCGAGTCATACAGCTGGTAGATATCGAGAGACGAGTGGGGGGAAGGTTCAGTCGCAGTACAGGCGTGTCTCTCATGAACGATTGCTCGATTTCGCGGTACTAAAGTCTAGCAAGAGGTTCTCTACAGGCGGAAAGGGGTGGCGTGCTTGGAATAGTTCATTTCAGGTTATCAATAGTAACGGGTGTTGTTGTTTTCTTTGATTTCTTTCTTTCCTTCCTTTCGTTGATTTTGTCAACGTGAAGAAGACGTAAATAGAGAGAGAAAGAGAGATGTTGCAAGGCGAATGTTGATAGAGAATCATCGTCGCGAGTGTATAGTGGATTATGTGTGATCGTAGAACCAAGAAAGTGAGGTAAAAGTGTTTTTTCGGGGCAAAAGCGGGCCGGCGAGCGAGGGGGCTCCGGGACTCGAGCAACAGGTAATTTAAAAGCTGCCTCGGCAAGCAGGGCACAGCTTTTGGTGCTTCTGCTTCAATGCTGGCAGAGATGGTTCATTGTTGCCGCGGCGAGATTATGCAATTTACGCGCGCCTTCTTGGATGATAATGAGAACGCGGATGTTTCACGATGGTAGATGAAGGAAAGAGGGAATTTGATTTTTGTGTTTTTGTGCGTGTTCTTTCTTTTGATCGTTGAACGTTTTGATGCCACTTAGGTTCTCAGTTTGAAATTCGAACAACTTTGATGATGATAATCCGAGAAGAATATTGGACCGTGCCTTCTGTGTTAGTTTAACTCGTACAGGATGTTAGAAAAATATAAATGGAAGATGTGTTGTTTGTATAGAAGCTTTGTCTTTTAATCCATTAAGACCCAAGTAGATAAATAAAACAGTTTTTATATATATAATTATTTATTACTTATAAAAATGTAAAGGAAAAAGATAATTACTATCGAAAATGTTTCTGGATCACTAGCTTTTGTGTAACGAAAGGTTGCGTTCACGCAACTTTGAACCTCCAAGGAATTGTTATTAAATTGTCAAGCTATATAAAAAAATATATTGTAATATTAGACACTACATAGAAACTTATCCTATTGTTAAAAAAAAAAAAAACAATTGGCTTATTTTAGTCTGATAAATACTGCAATTTCTTCAAACATTGAACTATTGTAGGGTCTAGGTGGAAGAAAAAGTAGTGGCAAAAAAATATTAAACAATGTTTCGAAACTTTCATTTATAATTACAACATGAGAAAATATAAATTATCAATGAAAATTTACTGAGAAAAAATTGTAAGTGAAGTGTTGCATTAGCGCAACGTTGGGATTTAATGGGTTAATGGGATGTTTAAAAGTGTAATAATTAATCTTCTTAGTGCTCCACTTTGTTGGATATTGTAAATTTCATTGTATTCAACATATGGAATTGATAAATAATTCATTAATTTAGTATTGATATTTATAAATAAAATTTCTAAAAAATGTTAAACTGTTGATACACTTACTGGTATTCAAACTTGTCAATTTTAGGGTCCTTATTAATTTAGTAAATTATTTTAATTAGATTAATATCCCAATATACCAAGAATGCTGTGTTTTTCACATGAAACGTTGGTGTAAGTAAGAACATTGAAAAGGTTTCGTATAAACCTTGATAGGGTACGTTTCTCTTTTTTTCTTTTTTAAACTACCCTTTCAAATAAAAATTGCTTCTTGTAAATGTCATTATTACTCAAACATCCTAGTCCACTTACGTGACGCACCTTTTATTTAAAAGATATTCTAACTACCATACACACTTCTATTAAATAAAATTACCTAGAGTGCAAAGTTCGATTACTTTCAATGCGTTAACGATAATCGCATGTCTGAAAAATGTATAACTAAATATTAATTACAAAATTTTATAACTAAACATGCAGTGTTCAATTCAGTTACTTTGTTTCAATATTTTCAAACCGAATAGTTATTCAAAAATAAAAGTTCCTGCGATTTTGCCAATATCGCGACAAAATCCAAATGACACAATTCAAAATTAAAATAATTTTATAAATACACAAATCATTTAGAAATACACAAATTATGATTTCCTCGAAATTCCATTCGATCTCTCTTTTTTCCTCATTTCCAACGAAATTCGTGGAGGCCACAACCCGAATCGTGCAACGATATTGCATAAATTATTCACGTTGCTTAAAGGTCGAACGTAAATGAAAGTTTATCGTCAGCCTGGGACGAGGATTAAAGGGGTCTCTTGTTGCAAGTAGGTTAACTACATCGTAGATAACAGGGCTCGTTACACGGAGGGGTAGTTAAGTCTTTCGTCAGGGGGTGATTTATCGATAGACTTGCAGATTTCCCTATCGGATAAAGGAAAGTGCATTTCGTCCATAAAAGCGTGCTCTCGCGCCGCTTTTTCTTCATCAACTCTTAACGTGCTCGCCTCGTTAGATGCATTAGGGCCATTCATGCGGGAAGTCCTGCTTTTCGCCGAGTAACCTTTGTTTTATAGTCTGCTTCTTTTATACTTTTTCTCAGTATTACACCTCAAAAGTAAATATTTCAGACCGAAATATCATTTTTCGAATCTAATACTTCAATAAACGAATTGCACAAAGAAATAAATATGTAGACTAGTTCGAAATTATTATTAAAAAAGTTTAAGACCTTTAAATAGAAGAATAGAAAACGATGCAAAATTTAAAAAATTGTCTAATACTAAATTGCATATAAAATTAAGTAAATTTCTATTAATATATGAAACATTTATTTTAAACCTATGAAAATGGTAAGAAAACTCAATACTGATTTTCATGAATTATACAAATAATTTTGAACATCTGATCAGCAGTGTACAAGAAGTTTTTTGTTATAACAATTGCACTTTTTATATATAATTCAAATGAATTCCATTGATATTTATACACCTTTCTAGCTGATCTTCGTGAATTATGCAAATAATTTTGAATAGCAATGCAGAAGTTAATGAACTAATTTTCTATGGATATTTGACAAGAATTTTGTTAACTAAAACTAAAAGAATTTAGTAATAGATATTTTGATATAATAATTACATTTTATATTTAAATAAATTCTACTGATATTTATGTATCTTTCTGGATAAACATATTTATATTTCTCTAAAGTTTTATTACATGGGAATAAATTGCAGGATAAAAGTGATTGAATTAAATTGAAGCTAATTACATGAAACACTTCATTGGTAATTGAACGAAGTGTTTACACACGAAATGTTTATCCATTCTCAAGTATGCAGAACATGAATGAATATAATTCAAAATATGAGTTTTCTATCCTAAATTCATCCTGAATTCACCTAATTACACTTTTAGAAAAAGGTCGCTATATCTTTGTTCCTCAGAAATCTTATAAATACAATGAACGCTATTTATATCGTGTTGTACTAATAATACTTGTGCTACTGTTATATGAGTAGTGTGATAGCTCTTTTATCAGACTGAATGTGAACCCAAAGTCCTTGTTACCGATTTTCAGAAATAAATGAACTATTCTTACGACAAATATATTCTCATATTGACGATGATAGTTGACAATTATCGTTGTAAACTCGTGAGACTGAAGCGTAATGTCGGAAGTAAAAATGTTTAGATATATCTTCAAATCCCTGTCAAATTCACGAAGGAAATACTTTCAAACGGTTTGAAATTTAATACAAAGTAAAAATTTAAAATTTTTTCAATTTGTTAATACAAATTTGTTGTTTCGAAATGGATTTTAAATTGTACAAATTTAATTCATTTTCACGTGTTTGTTTTCACGAGATTCGTGCAAATAAATGGTAATTATTAATTACTTTTTTCAATTGTAATGTATTGTTGATAGTGTAACGAAAATAGTGCATTTTTATTTCTAAAATAGCTGCATGATTTAAGAGAGACAACTTTTTTGGGGGAAATATATGTGTATGTGAAGCACATATTAAACTGAAATTCACAACGCGATAGCTAAAGCTTGTTTATCAAATTCAAAGTTCAGTAAACTATCTGACAGGTTTTCCGGTATCCAGTGGCCCACGCAACTGAGCCAAGCTGCAGCTTTAAAACAGCAGTAGGTAGAAAAAAGTTTCGTTAGATGAATTTAAATAGGTTCGAATGGTGAATCGTGCAACACATGATGAATGTCCTATGAAGATTTTTTAAGAATAGAATGTATTCGCTTCCTATTCATAGTGTTCAAGATACTGAACATCGATTAATCTTAAAAATTTTCAAATCAATACAATTGCCATATAATATTATAACAATAACGTATAATGTGTAACATAGAAATATAATATCAATATATAATAATATTCGGAAAAGTGAGGAAAAAAGAATGAAAAAATGTGTACAATGTGGTAGAAGCTCAATTATATTATCAAAATAAATATATTAAAATTTATTTTATATAAAGTTAAATTTCACGATCCAAATTTTATTATTATACAAAGAAATCTTTTAACTTACAATTCTTTTTTCAAATATACCTGTACGCTTTTTCCCATTAAGCAAAAACTAACTTTCTCACTTAATATTTTCGAAACTACAACATTTTAAAATATCAAATTAACCGGTGCTTATAAGTATGTTAAAAGTTGTTAATTTAAGTAAGAGTATAAATAATGTATAGAAGAAATTTGATAAATTGAAATGTACAAATACAATGTTATAAAATTGCAATTAAAATTGCAATTTTAAAAAATAAACATCTTCGTATATTAAGAAAAAAAAGAATAAAAGTAACCTTGGAATCTTTCAAACACCTGTACCTATACAGAAAACACATGCATCTTGCGATACACTACTTAAAACCACTTACACTTTCCTCGGGAAATGTTTCTTCTACTTCCGTTTTAAACTTCAAAACTATAATTTGATCCAATTGCGTGGAACAGTATGTATATTCCTTCTGACATTAAAAGAACCCACTTTCTATTGACTAAAATAAATTTTAACACGTTTATGAATTTTAAGTGCCTTATTCTGGACATTTGACATATAGGAATTTCTAATAATTCGCGAAAAATATAATACAATTGGTTGTACACAATGAATTCTTTTAAAATATGAAACATTTCTGCAGATAAAATTATTTGTCTATGTGAAACTTTCACAAACACTTTTGCATATAGGCTCTCTTATAACATAGTGTGTTATATCGAAATCGTATTATAAGAACACTTTAAACCAATACAAATATTGATATTTCGTTCCACACGAAAATTGGCAATGAACGAAACATCACTTATAATTCTAGAGTTTTTAATGATTGAAGAATATATTTAATTAAAATAAAATATGAGAAGCAGAAACCAAGATTGTAGAAAAAAAGAAATATATCAAATAAAGAATTTACCAATTTATGCATTGTGAAAATCTATTACAATTCAAAGCTCTAATTTTCGTCATCACTGTGATCGGATTATGCTATTAGTTTACAATTTTTTTCTACTTTTAAACTTATTTGAAAACTACTGGAATAATAGATAATTCTCCTCAAATTCCTAATTTCTTATTACAAACCATTATATTCGATATCTCTATTTAATCGTGAGACTCTGTACTTCCGTATCGCTTTATAAAACTCTAAAGGTGAATCTAGGAATAGAAAAGTGGAAGTACATATATTTTATTCTGGAAAAGATGTTATACGTGAATCATTTCTCAGGAAAATACGAGCTCGATGCCGGAGGCTTCAGGGTCGGAGGTGGCCGAAGAGCCGGATTATTCGATTTTCGAGAATAAGACCGGCTTGGCCGAAGACATGAAGTTTCTGGCTAGTATGCCGGAACTATGCGACGTGACCTTCCTCGTCGGTAGCACCAAAGAGCCTATTTGCGCTGTGAAGGCTGTTTTAGCGGCCAGAAGTAGGTTCGTATCTCAACTAATATTAATATTTCAATCTTAAAAAAATATCTTATCTAAACAAAAATGTATTCTTGCAATGAAAATTTCGTCGTTTTACTTTTCGGTAAAAGGACTGCAATTGTAAAACAATATGTATCTTTCAGAAGTTGAATTTAAAACTTTCGTTTTGCATTGCAGAGATATCTCAAATAAACTACTAAATTTAATACAAAAATCATTTATTTATTATATTGTGACTTAGTGTGTATTATCAGTATCTGAATAGGTAGTTTTCATGTTCTTCCACTATAAAGTATAGTATGTTTTACAAGTGTACCCACGATTCATTTTACTACATAGGGTATTTCACGTAAAATAATTCTGTTGTATTAAATAATAAACTATTAAATGTAAAATATGTCGTATTGGTCACTGCATTTGTCTTCAAGCCTTTCGTAACCAGTGAAACACGTTGTATATCTTACTTGAATACTTGAGCAAAGATTCATCTAAATTTCATATCCATTACAGACACGACAATTGGTATAAAAATCTGAAATTCCTGGAAAAAATAATTCGATCGCAAGAAAGTTAAAATAGTCATCAAACATATAGAATGTAACATAAAAATTACGAATTGGTTCTTTGTAACCCTAAAAACTATGCAACTTTTGTAAGAAACATTCTTACAAATTTCCAATGAAGCAGATACATACTTTTTAATTAATAAAATTATGTGAAAAACTCTTTATATTCAGAAATAACTTTCGACGTTAATAATGCTCGAAACAATGAAACAATATTCCCATTCTAAAAATGAAATTTGAAATCAGAAAAAGATATACATATCTTTCTAAATGCTTATATCAGCGCCAAACTAACCCAAGTCTTGCATTATAATTTTAAGGAAGGACAAGAGAACATCAGTGATTATGCATAAAACATTGTACTTGAAGTATTTCAAACAATTAAACTTTTATAATTTATTATGTACAGTAAATAAATTCCTATGTCTTTAATGAAGTAAAGGAAGAGCAGTAAGACAATGTACAGTAACCTAATTTAGAAACAAAATGTAGTTAGATCAATCTGGTTCCAAAGTACAGAAATATTAACAAACTGTTCACGTGAAAATCATTTGTATGCGTTTAAACGTGTTTGAAAGTCTTTAAAATAATATTAAATATAATTATCCTAGTTTTCCTTTTTGTAAACATAAGTGTTGCTAATTTTCAAAAAAGCAAAAGAGTTGAAACAACGTAGTTTTCGTTTGTGCAGAGTGTTTCAGAAAATGTTTTACCAAGCACCAAGTCCTCAACGTAAAAAGGATCCGCCACCACGAGAGAACAAGATCCGCCTGTTTCTGAAGAGAAGCTCCGAACCGTTGCTAAACCTGCAAAATGCAGCGCAACAGGTAATTGTAACAATTAAAGAGAGAGAGAGATTTCTCGTCTGTAACCGTCGTTAATTTTCTATCGAGACAGAGAATGATACTGTCGATTTTATATAACGTCAGAAAATGGAAATGTCAGAGATATTTGAGATGAAAGTTGAATCGATTTGACGTGGGTAGAACACACTTGTAACATTTGCGATATGTTACGCAAAACAAGCACGCCTACGAGGAATATGCGTGCATATCTTCATTCAATTTCGCAAATGTTAAATCACTGATCGATAAATTGAAACGTTCAATTTCGAAACTTTTCACTTCAAAGTAGAGTAAAACCTTGATTATCCGAATCAACACATAACACGACTATTAGAACGATGGAATTTTTCGAGTAATCGAATAACTGTACTTTTAGCAAGAAAGTTGTTTATTGTGAAATATGTTGTAGATATTAATATTAAACAAATATAATATTTAACAGATTTCTTTATTCTTCCCCCTCAAATTTTTTTAGCTGTAAATTAAGTGATTTTCCTTAATGTTATTGTTCCACTGGCTGTAATTTCTTTTCGTGCTTCAAACCAACTTAAACTCGTTTCCAAAGCAACGGATACTTCTGAGTGTGTAGAAATAGAATTCAAATTAATACTGAGTCCATTTCGTTCGTTCTTTTCTTCTATCCTTTCTACATTGCTATATCTAACGTATATTATCAGAAAATTTCATCCTCTTCTGAATACTTTCGCTTTGGAAACAAGTTTGAGATGGTTTGAAGGACAGATAGAAAATATGGCCTTGAGATAATATTAACGAAAACTGCCTAATTGGTAACTAAAACAAAAATTGAGAGACAACAATGTTTATTGAAGAAAATTCTTTCATTTTGGTTCAAAACTTTTTGTATTCGTTTAATACTAATATCTATAACGCATTTTACAATAAGTGATCTTCTTGCATGTAAAGACAGAGTTATTC
Organism: Anthophora plumipes; assembly: GCA_951804975.1. Taxonomy (NCBI): domain Eukaryota; kingdom Metazoa; phylum Arthropoda; class Insecta; order Hymenoptera; family Apidae; genus Anthophora; species Anthophora plumipes. The sequence goes on from OX638120.1 coordinate 12,131,905, forward strand.
GATTATTCGTGTTATGGTTTAGTTCATATAATCGAGGTTCTACTGAAATTAATAAAAGTACGATCCTAAAAGCACGAAATTCAATTATAATACCTTTCATCGACCGTTTCTTTTGATACAATTATTATTGGATATTGTTGCAGCAAAAGGGATCACTTTTAAAAAATTAATTTTACTTAATATAATGAACTGCAATATTCACAATACTTAATTATTACCAAGCATCGACGTTAGTATCGACCATGTTCAGTTAAAAGTTACTAATAATAAGTACATTTTTCGATAAAAATAACTTAAATGCTTTCTGTTGTTTAAAATAATTTAATAATTCAACAAAGTGAAATTGTCTTTAATAAATGCAGGATAAAATATTCGCTAAATGTAATAATTTAAGTAATTTTATCGATCGACAAAAAGTAACAAACAAGGGAGAATCATTAAATATAAATCACTGATTTTGATAAAACGTATGATATAATTTTGAAAAAATATTTGACATATTTCCTTTTTTACCTGTCAAAATTCATGTGAAAGGGTTGAGAACAGTCCTCAAAATTGAGGTTACAGATCACATTTCACATGTTTCGAAAACTTAGAAATTAGAAAAATTATTCGTAGATATTGCAAAATTTTTAAACAAGTAAATACAACTACATGAACATTTTTCGAGGGAATTAATTTGTTTGAAACACACTAAAAATAAATATGTTTAAAATTAAAGTACATTAAAAATAAATAATTTTATATTTTTAACATTCACTGGATTTTTACTAATAGTATCTATAAACTAATAAAAAAAAGAATACACTTTTCACGAAAACCTATTTTTCGCAATAAAGTATCATTTCACCTGCAATTTCTCGGATTAGTAAAACTGTCGTTTTAGTGAATTACGGCTGAACATGGGCGTCATAATCGTACGATCGCTTCAGTTAACAAACACGTAGCAATAGAACGTTCCTTTAGATAATACACTTTCCAATTATAAATAGCATTGTCAAGTGCTCGAACATCGTCGTTAAAATGATAGAAATAGTAAGTGTCCGTTTGTTGTGTGCCGTGTAGCGTTCGGGGTTCGCGCAGCAGTTGGCCCCCATACAAGAGGTATTATGAACGTCACTTCTCTGTACGATAATTGCATTCGAAAGCCTATTTAATCGTCGATTTCTTTCTTCCGTCCCCATTTTTTTCATTCTTTGCTCGTAAAACGCCTAACTTCTTTCACTGTTCTCCACCCTTGTAATTCTTAAATAATACGAAAAACGAGAAGGATCAAGGATAACGATGAATCCTTGATTCAATCTCGATTCCCTCGATAGTTTCTACATGAAACTTCTTTCTCTTGAGAATTGTTAATTAGACGGATTGGCCTATTTCTTTCTCTCTCTCTTTCTCACTGTTTCGATATGTAATTCGTGTGGTAGATATACCAAATGGATTTTCGTGGAGGTGGAATTATTTTGTACGATTGCATGAAAAATTCATGCACTGTTATCGTGAAGAGTTAGATTTTTTTTAACACGTTCGCTACCAGCAGAAAATCGATAGCACGCTGGATAATATATTGTAGGCCGCACATGCTGCGTCGATGGCGGTGAACGTGTTGAAAATAGTTAAATTTTTTTTGCTAAAGATATAGAATGAGAAATAAACTACATTTTTAATAGAATAATTTTCACAAATTTATGTTTTTAGTAACTTTATATTGCTAACATTTTAATTGAGCCGCTCGGAAGCCTTAATGATTAACTCCATGAAATCAAATTTACTTTATTTATAAAAAGTGGCTTAATTAATAAAACTGAATAGCTGTTCCACGATAATAGTGCGTAATTTTAAAACTTGATTAATATTCAACAGGATGCATCCTCATTTTAATGCCTTATATTCTATTAAAACCTTGCAGTTATTTAATTGTAAGTTTTCGAGTAACTGTAACAGTTTCCCCCTTCCTTCTTGTACTCACAATCGATAGTATTGTTGTAGTTTGAAAATAAATATTTATGAACTGTTGCTTGAAATAAATATAACTATGGAAAAATCATATCGAATGTAGATAATGAATAGATATAATGATAAATTACACACTTCCATCGTTGGCCACACTGCCATGTTGGTCATATGTGACCGGAGATTTTTTTCTTGATGGGGCCATGGTGGTCATTAGTAGCCGAAGCCCCTCAAATGTTTAGAATAATGAAAATAAAATGAATATCGTCAATTAAAAAATTTTGAATATTATAGTATATATTATATTACAAAAATGAAATATTTTATTAAAATATGTTAAGCATGAGTGAGGCTGCCCATAACAATTTCTGCAGTAAGTAATGACCTTTTTGACCAATTTCTAACATTTTTCGAACCATGATTTGCAATATTTATTTTAGTAACATTCTTTTCAAAATTTGCGCAGCAGGTTGTTTATTATAGTTGCCACGATACTTCTCGATGTGTATACCATATCACATAACAGTCGTAAAGGGTCATTTTATTATACTTGTGAAAAAATTTTCAAAAACAGTTATTAACCCCTTAACCTATGATTTCTTTTCCTGACTATGCAACTAAGCATCAGCTACTTATTGTTTTAATACTATTTTACATACGAAACGCTAATGTATTATAAGTTAATTACAATTGACAATTCTCGATCTTATAAGTTAAAATGAGAGTTAGAATTAAAATTAATATTTGTTGCTAATATAATTGTTTTCCTCGAATCTCAACCAGAATCTGTGTCATGAGTGTAACTCGTTGTTATAAGACAAGAGGTTCAGAGTAACTGAATGCACCAAGAAACAAAATAAACGCACTGTGGACAAGGATATGATTTCATATAACCATATTTCATATTATTTTGTGATTATATGCTTAGAATAATAAAAATTCTCATCTGACCTTCTGAGAGCATCATATAAATCTAGCGTGGCAGTCAACGTGTTAATATATATAACATGCTTCACAATAAATAATTTTCTTGCATACAAAAATAAAGTTATTAGATTATCCGAAAAAATTCGATTATTCGAATAATCGTATCATGTTTCGGCTCGTATAATCGAGGTTCTACTATATTATCTTTTCATGTTGACAACGCTGTATTTTAATCTTCGATAACTTGTCATTCAGTTGACTTTTTCCCTTTTCAATTTACTATATATAAATTACCCATGAAATCAGTCCGATACCATTATAATTTCATTTTTATTCAGTTTTCTTCCTGCATCCTTCATTTATGAACCATTACACGGTTATTACGATGCATCCTGTGCAATTCAATCCATGTAGATGTTAACGAGGCATTCAACGTTCCAGTCAATCTCTTTCAGTAGGCATGCAAGTATTGAATTGACGTACACAGTCTGGAGGGTTCGTGAACACAGAGAATCGTGTCGTTCGTTTATCGGCAAATTTGCATTGCCTGTAGATTCGCACGATCGCAATCATAATTCTCTTTATACGAAGACGGCACAATTTGATCCTGCAATTCTGCATATTCATAGTCGTGGAATTGAAAATGATGTGGTAGTAGACGCACTGTAGTTTGCTATGATAATCTGCACAAGCGCGAATCTTTCGCGATATCGAAATGATTCGTGAGTTTCCATTGATGCTTAATTGCGATTTGTGATGGATAATAAGATGTTCAAACGATGGAATTGAACAGTGAAAATACATTGTGTATAATATACAGCGGATTCCAGTTAACTGAGCCGCCGATTATTTGGAACAAACACTAAAAAAACGGAAACGAAGAATAAAATACAGTATCATTCCATTTCGCTTATATGAAACATATCGCCATTTTATTGGAACAATTTTCAATTGAAGTAAGGCTTGCGCTACAGTCGACATAGGACAATGTCGGTTTTGAAGAAGTCAATTTTTCACGGATTGCAAAATTTTCTAGAGGACTTGGATCTGGCTGAAAGACAACACCAATAAGAGTGTCCAACTAGATTACCATTAACGGTAATTGACTTATCGCAAGCCTACACGAATCGAAAAGAGGAACCTAGAATTTATAGGTCGATTTCCTGAACAAACGATCTTTGTGCAATGTTCTGCAGGTCATGTTTGCTGTATTAAAAATGTGACACCTAAGCGTAACGAAATCAAAGATTCACTTTTAGTCATTCTAGGGTTAAACGGCTCATCCCATGTAACAAAGCAAGAGAAGAAATATGTTAATACATTATTATTAACCTTCTAATTGGGAAAGACGCATTGACTCGTCTCTGGCGAATCAACACTTAGAACACAATAGTTTATGGATAAAGTTATTGTTAATCTTCAATTGTAGCATTATGCCAGTATCAAATGTAAGATACATCATACTAACGTTTGCAAAAATCAAAATAAAGTAATTCGTTATTATTTTCACTAATTTTTTTATTATAAGCAAGAGATATTTCATTTTCATTGGAAATGCAACAAGTTAATGTTAGAACGATTAGAAGAAGATTTGTAAAGTAACATTCTTTGGGCGAGAGTTAACTATGATTAATTAATATTTGAAAACATTCTATTATCCATCACTGAATGCATCGAGCAGAACACTTAGCATGAATCTTCGATTTTAATCCACTGTTTTCGTTCCTGTGAATACATGAAATTTTTGGTAAATCACAGCCGAATCAACATCATACTGTAACCATCGAAGAATTCGAACCGGACGTGTTTCGGCAGCTGATCGAATATATTCATACTGGATCTGTGACGTTACAGCCTAGGACTTTATTAGGTAAATGTTTCTACGAATTAACTCTCTTATGACTTGAAGGATATATATTCATTTTATTACATTACATAAATTTCATTTTATTTATTTATTACTACACTTCTGCATTATATCGTTGTACTGTTAGTGAATAAATTTTTTTTTGGTTTGGCCCAAATACAAATTTTGCATGTCTCATTACTAGCAATTTTTTGTATAGTAATTATTAATTCTTGCTTCTATTCGTTGATACTTTGTGGATTTTGAAGACTACAGTCTTGTATTTTATTCACATTGTTCAGAAAAAAAACATTTCCTTTATTAAATCATTTCGAAAACACTTTCTTTATTATATTAAACCGTTTAGAAATGTTTATATTTAACAATAAGAACAAATTATTTATGTTAAATAATTTCAAAAGAGATGACAACAATTTTACGAACATTTTTCAACGAAATCTCAAATTTATATAATTTTGAAGTAAGCGTTTTTACAATTGAAAATGATTTCTCACGTCATATTGAATAGTATCTCAATAAGTTGAAACTTTGTATGTTAATTAAAATTTTTTAATGAAATAATCCAAAGCTTTTGACAGTAGCTGTAGCGTAATTGTTTTAACATTTAAGACTTCTTTTAATTTTAATAAACTTCATGTCATTTGCACAGGACTGATGAATGCTGCGGATTACTACGGATTAGAACAACTCAGAAAAGCTTGCACTGGATTCGTGCAATGTTGTATCACAGTGGACACCGTGTGTGCTTTATTAGCATCAGCTGAACGATACATTCAGTACAAATGTACAAAATCTTTGGTGCAAAAGGTAAAATTTAACAAACTTAAGTTTTTAAATTTTTCTCATCTTTTTCATTAGAACACAAATTATACTTCCCTGTAATTATTAAAATTTACAAATTCGAATTTGTGAATTTGTAAAATTATTAAAATTACAAAAGTTGATATTTCGTTCCGCACGAAAACTGACAATGAATGAAACTTCACTTATAATTCAATTTTCGTCGTCACTATTGTCGGAATATACTATTTGTTTAACATTTTTTTTTCTTTGCGACTGAATATCTTCATTGCTTGTTATTTCTTCCTGAGTACGTAAGCTACCCGAATTAATTTTAGATGACGGTAAATAATCAATAAAATTAAAATTAATTATTTATTAATTTTTATTAATTTTCTGTACCGTATTATAGGAGGATTGGCTGTACTGAATTATTAAAATTGATATCTTCTTTACACTAAAAAGTACACTTACATTGCATAAAATATTTGAAAATGATATTGACCTGAGAAACTTTACCTAAATCTATAAGATTACACACTATTTTGCTCGAATCACTACTGACAACAACATGTGTGCACACATTTTATGCAATCTGACGTTTGTAGGTATTATTGATAAGCGCGATTCACAAACCAACGTTATCTATTTCAATATCAAAGAAGGCTTGGCAGTCAGCACTTCGTATAAAGTGTTCGATGATAGATAGCTTCGTATTTTTATTTTTCCTTGATACGATCATCTATTTTTCGATATATGTAGGTGACTCGATTGGTTAATATTATGTCAAATAAGATGTTATCAATTTCGAGAAAAAATAAAGAAAAATAATATCATTATAATTGATTAAATGCTAGAAAGTTGTATTATCGATTATTTCTAAGCGTTTGTGCTGTTGTTTTCTTTTACTTTAATTTAATTAAAAATTCAGTGTTATTAATAACAATTCTATAAAAAGAATAAAATAGGAGCTGATATATTTTAAATAGTAATTTGAAATTTATCTAAAGTACGATAATTCGGAATGTAAATTAAGTTAGTTTTGTTCATCTATTAAAATATTACATTCCTACACTTTGACATACTTTTCAAAATTGATTAGTATTAAATAATTACATATGAAATGTCGAATTATTCAGGGTAGAATGAAAATCGTTCTTCAAATTCAAACAAACATTATGTTTAAGATTTTAAAAATTTAAACACGCAAATTTTTTCAACACTCAAATAATCACTTGAACCATCAATTCTATAAACAATTAAAAAGCCGAATATTTCATGTTATACAATCTAATATACAAAACATTGAATGGTAATATAAAAATATTCAAAATATAGAAAATGATACTATAATAATCATTTTCTACTTGAATTCAAAGGTATTGGAGTTTGTCGATGAACATGGCAACGAAGTGTTGAATTTAGGATCCTTCACCCTGCTCCCTGAACATGTGGTTCGTTTAATCCTGGCGAGAGAAGAGTTACGAGCTGATGAATTCACCAAATTCCAAGTATGTACATTCTCAATCAATTAAACCAACCTATCGAACCGTCACTCACTTTCCTCCATCATTTCTCACTCATTTTTCTCCTCTCCAACTCCCTCATCCACGGCTTCTGAGCGGCTCATATGTTAATCACTAATTTCATTTCTTTAAAAACGTATAGTTAACTATGGAAAGAACAAAAGAAACAATATTCGAGACAATTTCAACAGGTTTGCAATGCGTGATTACACGTAGACAGCCAAACGGCTAGTGTATTTTAAATAACGGAATCAAATCAGTTTCTTTCAGCCCTGTCAACTGTATAGAACTATCATAAGAAGATAATATTAGGCTTCCATGAGTTGAGTTAGTTTATGAATTTTCTACTGATACTTAAGGTGTCATCAGATCAATCATCGAAATAATTTTCATTATTGATAATGAACTTTTGCTATTTTTCTGGGTACTTGAGAATATTCACATTCTGGGTACATCGCGAATATTTCGATAGCGAATAGTTGGATAGCCGTGCTAATTATGTGACTCTAGTTGAAAAATATCAATTTCTACACCTAATATAATTGTAAAGGATCATATCTTCAATAAAAAAACAAAAGACAATCGAAAAAAATTCCAGATAGTTTGTATTTTATTAAAAACAAACATGTAGACGTGTAAATTGCCTAACTCTATATTAAGGAAAGAAGGGGTGTAAATATTTCTAGTAAACAGGAATAATGTTAGACTCCCATGAATGGGATTAATTTATAAATTTTATAAAAGAAGGAAGAGAGCAAATACTCCTAGTAAACAAACGGCTAGCAGGCTAGAAGCGACCCTGATCCTTCCATTTTTATAATTCATTAATATTTCTATTTTCATTAGGCGGCCTTGATGTGGAGCAAAAAATACTGCGACGGTAATCAGAATCAAGATCTGAAGAACGTGATAGGGAACTTTCTGGAATACATACAATTCCATAAAATTCCTGCGAACGTGCTGATGAGAGAAGTTAATCCTCTGGGTCTGGTACCATCGGAGACCATAATGACCGCGCTGGCCTATCAGGTGCGCCTTGTTTTGAACGTAACGATTGACTTTACATTAATCAATAAGTTAACATTATTCATTTTTACTTATTCGTTCTCACTGCCGTGAACTTCTTAGTAGAATCGAGCTTCGTCTTTCTTTCTACTTTCTCTTCCTCTTTTTTTTTCTCTTTTTTTTCTTCTTCTGATCAAAACACCGTCTGAATCTTTCGATTTTTATCTATGAAATTATCGTGCCTTACAGTCGCCTTAGTTTATTTGGAAATTCGTGATGTCGCAAAATGTTTCTTTTAACGTTGTTACGAGAGTACCTGATCGAGATTGCACTGTTACAAGCAGCGTTATCAGTGTAGCTCCAGGATTGTAGTTTGTGAATTTAGAGCAATATGAACCTAAAATGTACATTCTCCGGAAAGGTAATAGTAGTTTGTTCAATTAAAAAGCTGTTCTCCGTGCGATACGACGGTTCATCCCAAAATGGATAAAGAAGAATATAAACGCAAAGAATTTAAATATGAACATGTATCTATGGTTATTCTTGTTCCCTTTTGATATTTACCCCTTTGTGTCTCTTATTTATTTTTTCTTCTTTTTTTTGTCGAAGCATGCGAAATGTGGAGATTAAACAATTATTCCATTCGAAGAATTTGGTTGAAATATTCATTGTTACTATATACCTGCGACATAGTGTAACACTAATGGTCCGAGGGTGCTTTTTTTTTTAGTGAATACTTTCAAATTGTAAAATCACAGATGTCACAGTGATATTCAAAAATTTAATCTTATATTTCGAAATAAGGTTCATATGTAAGTAATTAATATTTTCACCTGGGACCATTGGACACAATATCGAATTGAATCACTGTCTTGATTTTCGTTTTCTATTTTTCTTTATTATTTGAAAATATGTATATTATGTTTAAATTCGTCTCACTGTTCAAAGTAATTAAGGTGTTACTTATAAATAAAAGTAGAAAGTAATATAAATTTAACAAGAATATTGATTTAATATTAAGTAATCAGAAATTTATATATAATTATCTTTTTAACAGTTATTTTGAACAGTGTACATGTACAAACACGTTTCATTCATTGACTGATCCTTCACATATTCATGTATTATGTATATTTAAGAAAGAAAAAAAAACTACTTTCTCGTATAAATTTGACGACTGTTGTACATAAGATAGTTATTTTACTAAGAATTGTCGATTACCTGTAACTAATTGTTCCTTCAGTATACTCCCCCAAATTGATATCTCAATCCAATTGAAGTAATTATTCAATTAATGTGCAGTAGAACTCCATTTATCCATTAACAATACGAAAAGGTGAACGATTTGCGAAGGAATGAATTATATATTTTTTAAACAATTCATTCTTACTTTCCTCCTTTACACTTTCTTAACAATTCTTCGAAAAAGTATCTTAACTTCTTAGATAAATGGAATCTGCTAAATTACACATTTCACTCCTTACACTTCCATTGCAAATAGTGTAACGATGTTGAGCAACAAAAATTGTCTCCCCATCCCCTCACTCTTAGTATTCACCCCTAAAATTCTGTATGTCGTTTAGTAAAAGAAGGTGTTTCGATATTGAATACTATAAAGTGGTTCTTCACTTCCATTTTTAATATTCACCCATGAATTCTGCATCGAGTACAGGGTGACATAAAATCGTTACTGACACATATTCCAGAATCCATATTTGAAATATAAAAAAAGCACATACATACACAAATGTGATAAATATTATCACTGTACATCATCGAAATATTTTTATTCGCTTTATTAGTGATTATTACTGTTACCACGGCTGATTCCACTTAAATACTCGTTTAATGTCATTATTATAGTATACCAAATGTATCCACACCTAATGAAAATGAATAAACAATATTTCGGAAAGTGTCAGGAAATTTTCCGTCGCCCTGTACATCGCGTAGAATGAAAGAAAAGATCCTCTATATCGTCCTTATCAGTGTTCCATCATGGAAGTCACTTGACCGGAGGGTTTGTTGCAGGCAGACCCAAACAGTGTCGACCCTGAAAAGCTCTCCCCCCCCAAAGTGAAGCACCAGGACCGTAGTTTGTCGGTGCAGTCCTCTTTGCAGGATCTGCCTTACGGCAGCAACACGTCGCTGTGCTTGACCGCGTCCGACGAGGGGTCCGACGAGAAGCAGCATTCAGGTAGCAACTAACCTCCGGCCACGGCCGCACTGATCGCGGCCGTATCGGACGAGCCTCGACGCAAGGAAATTCCTATTAACGATGCGGTCTCGCACCCGCTTGAAGGTAAAAACAGCACAGCCGAGCAGGAATCGCGGGAGCAGCAACAATGGCAGAAACCACGGGACGAGGAAGATGATTTGCAACGGCTGATCGAGCAACGGAGTCAGTTTCAGCAGATGAGACAGGAAGAGGAGCTGCAACGTCAGCAAGTAGAGCATCGAACGAACAGCCAGGAAGAGGAACTCAGGAAACAGGAGATGCAGGAGGAATTCGACAGGCGATTCAAGAAGAAACAGGAAGAGGAATTGAAACAGCAACGGCAAGAAGATTCGAAGAGACAAGAAGTGGAAAAAGAGGAGGATTCGTCGAAGAATCAGAGGATAGAGGATCTAGAGAAGTTACAGCGGAAGGAAACATTAAAAAAGAAAGAACACAAAGATGATATGAAAGAAGAAGGAAAACGAAAAGAAAGTTTGAAGAAGAAAGAGCAGAAGGATGTGAAAGAGATGCACAGGAAAGAAACGATAAAGAAGAAGGAGGATGTGAAAGAGATGCAGCGGAAGGAGACGATAAAGAAAAAAGAACAAAAAGAAGATGTAAAGGAGATGCAGCGGAAAGAAACGTTGAAGAAGAAAGAGCAGAAAGAAGATATAAAGGAGCTACAGCGAAAAGAAACGTGGAACAAGAAGGAGCAGAAGGAGGATGCAAAGGAAATGCAACGGAAAGAAACGTTGAAGAAGAAAGAGCAGAAGGAAGATACAAAGGAAATGCAGAGGAAAGAAACGTTGAAGAAGAAGGAGCAAAAGGAGGAAGCGAAAGAGCAGCAGCAGAAAGAGAAGCCAAAGAAGAAGAAACAAAAGAAGACTGAGAAAGAGCAACAGCAGCAGGAAGAAAAGCTAGCAACGGAACAAAAGAAATTAGATAAAGAAGAATCGCTACGGCAACAGGATAATGAACAACCTCAGAAAGAGAAAGAAGAAGAAACAATCCCTCTGAAAGAGGAAGAGAAATCACAACAGCAGCTGGAAGAAGAGAAACAATTACAGGAACAGCAGAAACTGTTGAAACAGCAACAGGAGGAAGAACAGCGAAGAATTCGCAAGGAGAAGAAACTGAAACTGCAATTGGAGGAATTGGAGATACAATGGTCGCAGCAGCAAGAGTTGATGTTCCAGAAACAGGAAGTGGCGTTGGAACAGGAGATACAAGAAAGAAGGTACGAGGAACAATTGGAGACTCGCCAATTTCAGCAGGTACAATTGCAATTAGAAGGTCGAAAGCCTGAGGTAGAAAATAGGTTAGAACAACGACAGGTTACTGAACGAAGGAAATCGAAGAAGAGGAAAGAGGAGAGGGTGGAAATTAGGGTACACGAGGCGGAGCCACAAACAGCTCCTGCAGAAGGCGTGACTGGCCTCTATATTAAATTAGTCGTGAGACAAGAAGGTCGAGCGAATTTGGTTTGGTTGTTAAAAACGCACAAATTCTAAAGAATTTATTTCGCAACCCTCTATTCTGATTTACCACCACGTTCATTTCCATGACGGATAAGATTGTTCCGAAGTATAAATTGACCATTCCTGTCGTTTAAGTTGTCTCGCGAGCCTTCTACGTGACGATACGTTGTATTCGTGGATGAGGTTTTTAATATTTTAGCTAAAAGATTTCTATTGCAATGAACGATTAGCTGAAAGTGTGTACTTAAACCTACTTACGCTAAGTGTGAAGATGTTCACTCATGGTTGTTGTTAATAAAAACGAATGTCTGTGCGTAGATAAGGTGCGTGCTAATTAGAAAAGTGATTTAATAGGTTACGTTTACTTATTAGTTTAAGAATATGAGTTGTATATTCAACGGAGGATTATTCTTCTATGTTACGCTGCTCAAAATGGTTGAGAAAATGATCTACGTTCGATCCATTTACGCTAAATGGAAATGTTTCAACGTTAAGTATTTACGCGAGATCTTTTCTACTTTTAACGTTCGATTTATTCTAAGGAAAAAAGAGAAAAGAAATTGTTCTGAAGTTGGTAAAAAATTTCTTCGATTATGAGTGATGTAGTTATTTAACATGCGACGCAATTATTATCAACACCGATTTTATGAGCATTATTTTACAACCGACACGTTAATAACTACTTATACAATAATTTACACGTGCTGGCTGCCTCTGAGTTTTCAGTCGCGTCTCAATTCTAATAATTATCGTTTACACGGTATCACGCAATGACGGAAATACGATTTTCATCGATATCAATCAAAGTTCTCGCTTTCCTGTGAACCACTACTATTGCTCCGTCGACTTTTCTACTATTCTCATAATTATCATAGTGGCACTATAGCATAACTCGAGAATATAGGTTATCAATTTTTTTACCAAGCATCTCGAGCATCCATTCTATCACATGAAAATATCTATATCATTTATTAAGAGAGAGATTCTATCGTTGATTACGAAATGAGAATGAAATATATTTCCACAGTATGTACACACAGAATAATTATAAAACTATCCCCAGCGTATAGAACAGAGAATGAAAAAAAGAAAAATAATGGGAAGAAAGTGAAAAAAAAAAAGAAAGAACAATATGGACATTATTGTTAAACATCTTTCTTATACACATATACGTAACATATCCATCGATTATCATAAATCATGTTAAAAAGAACTGCAAAAGACTATATATATTATACACTCTCATACACACACTATCAATGTACTAGAAAAAACAGGAGACAGCGTACGCTAGTGAGGTGTTCGAGAGTTATAAACGATGATTTGACAGTGATAAACTATTCATGCAAATGCATCGTGCTTCTCTTGCTTCCTCGAATTTTAAGTTTCATACCTCAGGCTTTCAAGGCTTTCAAACAGTGCGAAAAAGAGCATTTACTCAAATCGAAACATACGACGAGAGCAGATTTTCATCCAACGTTCAATGATGCATTTGAAATATTTGTCGTTTCTTATTTACCACGTTTCGAAAGATAATTTATCACATTTCTACCGCGCTTTTATACTTTTACTACAATATTCTATATGGTTTTCAATGGAGGTCTGTCGTAGCGATTGAAGTGTAAAATTTCACTTGTCTACTTTGTACTGTACTGGCAAAACAAATAATTCTGTTGTTACATTAAAGCTGCCTGTTATCATAATTATTATTAGCACTGATAAGTGCATTATGGTTGACATATGAAGAATTTTACATGGGTGTAAAGCTCTACAATCGTGCTACCAACTCCCATCTACTTGAATTCTTGCAACGAGAAAGTGTTTATGAAACTATGAATATATAAAATAATATTTAAGTAATTATCACCATACAGCAGGAAGAAAAATGTTTTCAATTATGTTTTCAAGTTTCTTTTCCTTTTCTACAACCAATTTCCAATATTTATTTATAAAAAAAAGACAAATATCTCAACATATCACAAGATAATGAATAACATCCTAATTATAATATTATTTTTACGTACAAATTCTAAACACTGGCAAGAACAATTTCAATCTAACGAAAAACTCAAAAGAAGAATCGTTTCACGTTGTTAACATTCTTCTTCTTAGCTATCGCTCCTAACTTAATTGTTTAAGAAATGAAGCAGAGTATTTATTAAACGTTGTTGATCGATGTTAATACTCATCATTGGTACAAAGTAGAACGACAAATTCTTGATTCGCCGAACTCTAAGCTCTCAATTCATGCAAACAGGTAAAAAAGGGAAAACAAGATAGAACGATGAGAGTATTAAATAAACGTTGGCGTAATTTCGTTTGCGCTACATCAACGCGTTTTCCCATACTTCGAGAACTCGAAGAGATTAACGTCGAGTTAGTTGCTACCTATTAGCGAAAATGATGCACAACTTATTCGTACGTTGAACTTAACAGGTAAGACAGTGTGTACCTATTATGTGAGAATTATGTCGCATACACGATTGATGTCTTCTGTACGATCACGAAAGTTCCTGAATAACTTGCGAAATAAATGAGATGGATATTCAATTTGTCTTCTCAATCATCGCGTATTCCAATTATTTCGTATTTGAGAGATATTGTTCATTATTCAAGTATTCAATTACTCGAGTTATACACTGTGATAAGTTTATAGTTTAAGTATATTACAATTTTTCGATTGTATGTCTGAATTATTTAATTATTCTGTAACACTTGAACGCTCGTTGAAAAATGTAACTTCGTTGAAAATAACGTGCAAAGCACGTTATCTTTTTTATAATTAAATTGATCGAATTTACATTGACACTGTAAAGATACCTGTCACTGTTAGTACAAATCAATTCAGGGGAACTTTCGCGATGATCTCGCACGTTATCTGTTGTGTACTGCCTGTTGAAACAATTTGGGACGAACGCGAGTATTCATCGAACACTTACGATAATCATGAAAGATGATCGTTTCATTCGAACGTGAAAGAAAATGAAAATATTACGTTTTGAATGATAATTGATGTAATTGTTCATTTCGGTGAGAACTTCGTTCACATAGCACACAATGAACGATTATGTATTCTATTTGAGTTCAGTAGGCGAAACATAGTCTGTTGTAAGTACTTATGATAATTGTGATGATTTCAGCGCAAACTTGGTACCTCGCAAGCTGCACTGCTTTTCGTTTGATAGAAAACTGTTTAGAACAAACGACAACGCGTCGTTGTGCTCGTGAACTTCTTGCTATTCCTTTGTAATCGTGTCAGATAGTCGTGTATCATAGGATCGCATAATTGTTAAAAAAAAAAAAAAAAGGAGAAAAGGAAACAAAATCTAGTTAAATAAGAGCGACACCAGAGAGAAAATTCTGCTTCGATTTCGTCGTTCTCCTTTCGTACAGCGTTGACAATACTTTATTCCTACGACACACATGTCTTCTATCTCAGGCTAAATTGATAAAAATATATGGAACTATGGTGGAACAATAAAAAGTTGTAAATTGTGAGACTACTATTTTTCTTTTGCGATGCTTCAATTATTTAATTATCAAATATTTTAATTGCAATTTATTGCCATTTTACTGTGTTCTGTTTTCTCTAAAACATAAAGGGAAATAATTATTATATAAAAATTGTTCTGGAATTATAAAAATGTGCAACAATTATAATTACTGTTAACTTAACAAATTTTCCACGATGATGATATAAACATTTGGATCATTCTTAAGAGATAAACTCAATTTAAATATTTATCTGAAGTTAAACGTTTCGATGAGTAAGTATGTACTTTCATAATACTTCAGTTTTGAGATATCTAAAAATCGAAATTAGAATCTTTTGAAATCAATTCGCTATTGATATACATCGTTCATCTTATCTGATTTTCATCAGTGTGTATAACTCATGCAATATGATTTACTAAATTCTCCAATCCTTATCTTAAATCCCCTTATATATTATGATATAATGTATGCAAATGTCGTTTAAGTCTACTTTTATCTTTAACGATTAAATTTCGCAATCTTTGTACCTTATATCATTTCTCCCGTTTGTTTTACGAAGAATTCGTACATTCTTTTAGCGATACAAAATAATGAAAAACAAATGAAGGAAACGATTCCGCGATAACGTAAATTAATTCTTGAAAAACAAGAAATTTTTATTCACCAACTGAGAAGAATTGCAAAACATTTACAAACACGTTTCGTATCATTGACATACAAACAAAAAAATAATCAAGAATCATTAATTCTTTGTATCAGTTCATTACGCGTATTTATTCTTATTTTATAGTCTTTCTTTTTTAAAGTACCCAACATATAAAAGTTAAGTGGGGTAAGATCGGGTGATCTCGGAGACTAATTTCGTATTTTTGTTTATAACTTTTTAATAAAGCTTTAAACAACCTATGTTTATATAAGATTTCTTTTTATTTAGACCCATAGAATATACTACTGACAAAGTTTGGCACACTAACACTTTATTTATCGTTCGTGGCTGAACTTACTACGTCCTTTCGATTCAGGCGTTAATACATCGTTAATACTGTCTCGGGTTCAAGCTATCACTCAGTAAAAAGAAAAAAAAAAATGGAAAATAGTAAATAGCAAATGAATCGTTAACGTGATCGATAATTACTAACAACAAAAAGCCGTTTGGTAAAGGTTGGAAGTAAAAAGTTGATTAATACACTTCCGATAGATACAGTGTTAATGTGTGATATTATTTCCTTGTTATTAAGTACCATATAAAATTGTTCGACAGAGCTCCACAAGAGGCAATGCTAATGTAATCGCAAAACAGATGTACTTAGAAGAAGTTGCATATTGTTGATCAGAATGGTATGTAAAAGGAGAACAACGGAACCGAGTATATCAAACCGTGAAGCTAAATTGCAGCCGCCATCACTGTCGGAGAATTGTATTTTATTATCGTCACCGTTGTATGCAGCTCAGTTGCATAAGTGTCAAGAGTATATTTATAAATGTGGTGTAATCCACTTAATCAGTGTATCGTTGTCTGTCTGTGCGCATCGTTACCTCTGCTGTTTTGTACGTAAGGCGTGCGTAAAAAAAAGAAATGAATAAACAATGAACACATGTCATTGGGAAGCCTAATGGCGATTGATTGCTCGTTACAGTGTTAACATCGATTCTGTCGAAGGAATAATATCGACATAATATCGAAACAATTCTTTGTTATTGACATTATTAATTTTTCACATTTTTTTCCACTGCAAATTGTAAATACAGATGGTTTCAATATTTCATTTATTGTAAATATTGAACATTTCTTTCTACTCACTATTTTTATCCTTGTTTTTGATATAAGTAAGGAATAATTTGTTCGAAGTAAAATTTATTATACAATCGCTTCGATTCGATCGATTTAATCCTTCGACCATCGATGCAATTCTATCTAAAGTTCGATCTCTATCATGTTGTGATATTCTGTAGCCAAATGAGTTCGAATAAAGTGAGAAGAGTGTGATATCGAGAAATTACGAATGTTGTCGTTTATTTTTACCAGACCTTTCAACATCCGTCCCTAAATCCTTTGCAGACATGAAGAGAATCAACAAATACATGGTATAATTTGAATATTTAAAAATGATATATAATAATAATAGTATTTGAATTTGAAATAAACTAAAGTATCTATACTGTAAGTATACGTATCTGATTTATCTGAAGTACATATTTGTTAGCCTAGTGAAAATTTTATTAACACGTTAAACGCACATGGGTCCCTACTAAGCATTTTGTTTAGACGACATTGATCCCTAAGAGACAAGCACATTTTTGAAAATAATATCTCATCACTCGTTAATAAGTTTTATTAAAACAATTTAAACAAAGATACGACTTCGTAAAATTGTGTGCTATATCTTAATCGAATGTCTTTGAATTAGTATTGTAACACTGTTTGCAAGATTTAGATTCGCGTTTGTTTTATATTTCACCTTACTTTTTCTTTTTTTTTACGCTAAATCATAAACTCGGGAGATTAAATAAAATCGCGTTCCCTCTAAAAATTAAAATTCGCGAAAAACGTCGTACGAATTTGCGCGCGGCCCATTCCACAGCGACTCTGTGAGTTTTCCCAAGGACTATGGACACGATGCAGCCAGGTGACTAATCGTAAGAATCTACAGTTGGCGAGTCACGTGATTTTCTTTCTTTTTATGTTCGGTATTTGAGGCAATATTTTGTGCATGAAAATTTGAAACTGAAATAGGGGCACAATTGCCCTGAGTTTATAAATGAACTCCGTTGTCATGAGAGCCACTGTGCGCTCGTGCAGGAAGCCCTCCCCATTATTAAAACGTTTCGATATCTTATCGTTGTAATTAATCACTTATTTTCGTAACGTAATTTCGAATTTAGAGTAGCTTCAAAATCGTTGTGAATAGTACACTCTTTTTTTTTTTTATCGCGTTGCATTCTATTCATGTTTACTTTTATATTAGAGTCGAGAATTTTACTTGATCGTGATTTTCTTGCTGTCACATATTTACCGCGTTTCTTTTAATTTTTCGCGACTATTCAAATTTAGCTTTTTTCATACTATGACAATTTGGAAGCGTTTGAATACGAATTTTGTTCGTGATTAAATGAGTATGAACAATTTCCTGAGCTCTTAATTTTAATTCCTACCATTAATAGAGTTGTATCTTTGCTGCGCCCTTATAATATATTATTACAAATTCAAAACAGTATTGTAATTGTTCATATCTTGTAGTAACGTTACTTTCTTCCTATTTGCTATAGTTATCTAAATATATAATTCATTTAACAAATCTTCCAACATTATCATTCGTTGATTACCACCTACTATATCGATCAAATTCATCGGTAAAGAAGAACATACGTAACTTCATCGGTACAACTATATTACTCTAACTATTTATTATTCTAATATTTAGTCTAACTATTAACTAAATATACTTTGTTTCTAATACTAAAACATAATAAAACTAAAGGCTGAATTCCAGTTGTCCGAATTATTTGATAGAAAATCAAAAATTGTATTCTATTATAGATGCAATTATTGATTTTATATCAATTAATATCAATACCTTGGATCTCACTGTGTGGAGGTTGTTATGAATGGCGATGGTCCCTAACCACATCCCAGCCACCCTCCTTTTATGCAAATTTAAATTTTTTCTCCAAACACAACAATCTCCTAAAATGTATGTACTTGCAAGTTTATTAAAATTATTAAATATAAAAAGCGGGGAATCACGTGTAAATCGCAACGTTACTTAGAAGACAAAAAAGGGCTTGACGTAAAATGAGTAAGTGAGTAGGGGGGAGTAAAACGCATTTATCATCTGTAATTCGCAACACTAATTCAAATTGCGATTTTGGTCAAAATCAACAACAACAACAACTACTACTACAGACGAGCATAGTAACAAAGTACTAACAAGAATGACTCTGCATCCCTTGGATGGGGGTTAGAAAATTCCAGCAAGTAATCAACATTAACTCAGATTTCGTTTACAATTAAACGACAATATAATTTTTCCAATCTAAATTCTTTCACACACGTCTTTAGAATCCTTAACGGTTACGAAATAAATTGATGCACCTGTATGCTTCTGTTAACACGTTTACGTGATATATAAACCTAACCACTCTCGATAATAAACTGCTTTCACGTGGTTTGAACTATACTAATCGGTGTGAAATCTTGGCATTAAAAGATGAGCAGAATATCACAAAGTTGCACTGATTTCCCTATATATTACCAACAAATATCACCAAATTTAAGATTCGAACGTTTGAACTGATTGACATTACACGTTTCGCCATCTACCAGTTTATAACGATATTATGCTAACAGATATATCAACGTAGCCTTTAACTACGCAAGCATGCTCTGTTTTGTCGGTTTGACTGGAAGGCAACCGAAGAATGCTTTGTCGGTATGTAAACAACTGCTTTACCGTAACACCATCTACTGAGTCTTTCAATAAGAGCAATAGAACTTTGAATTGAAATAATACGAAAAGTACGGAAGATAGTTTAGTCCACCCTACTTTATTTTAAAGTACATTCGATGGCATTATACATAAAATACAATACCATATAAATAACTACCAGGATTGCATTTGGTGGAATGAATAAGACAAATCCAATTTTCGATAACTTTTGCATATAAATTAGTCAGTTTAATTCAATACTATTTTACTATTCGGTGAATTTAACAATAATTATGTACACGATAATATAAAACGAATCTACTGTTTCTTCCTGCTGACTCTTCGAGGGACGCCACTAGAATAATTTTTTTGGCTACTTTATCTGGAACAGAAAGCTTTCCCAGAAAGGTTATTACTATTTTGTTATTTTCCGGAAACAGACTCGCTTTTCCTGTTGGTGAACGAATGTAGACGTAACCACGTTCATGGTACACGTTTCGCCATTTAGCCTACGAATGCTATTATTAAACTGCAGTAATCATCACCTGATTTAGATCTTTCTCGTAGTATTAAAAATCTACCATCAGATGGCACCACGAATACTGTTAAGCATGTGGCACCCCTAGCGAAAGATTATTATACTACACGCATGGATTAAATTAGAAATAGATTCCCAAGGTTTAATACCTGTAGTCCTTTATTAGATGATGCCATATTCACTGCCATATTTTTCTCGTTGATATGATACCGCTATTCACTGCCAAATGGCGCAACAAGGTACTCAGAGCGAGGGAATTTTGAAACTGTTTTTAACCCTAAAACGTTTAAGGTTTTATAAGGTGTAAGATCAGCTTAAAGGAGGGTCATTTTGTGTCCACATAAGAAATAATGTTAAAAATGTATTGTTTTCTGTTTGAAGTACGTTTATTTATATTGTAAAGTAATATCAAGCATTTAGAATCTTATTAAAGAAATAAAATATAAAAACTATAGAACTTAATATTAAAACTAAAAGCATTTAAACAAACATGCTTATTTATTCTGAGTTTTTGTTAGAAGAATCTTTATTACAATTAACAAGTAATAATATAAAATAAAACAAATATATATAAGTTGGTATTGGCCTCAGAAAATGTACAATTACGTATTATAAGCCTAAATAGTTGTCGAAAAGTCTCCGAAAATTTTTTCTACAAATGATCGAATAATACATTTTTTTTTTTTACCAAGACTGTGTGTCAAATTGACACGAGAGACGGATGAGGGTTAAAGAAATAAAAATGGTAGTCACTGTCACTATCGTTATTATAGTTTCAGTATTAAACATAAACTGATTTGTATGCATACAAAATGTATTCGGATAAAAGATAGTTCAAGTAATAAAATATCTGAATAGTAGAGAATTCGAATAACGGGGGTTCAGATAATCGAGGTTCTACTGTATTACCAATAATATTAGATCGTTGTTTACGGCTGAAAAAGGTGTCGAAGAAAATTGGAAATATTTATCGTCAACAATGCAGATTAATCAATATTATCGATCGAATGTGCAAGGTCGTTTAAGGTAACTATGGTCAATTTCATGATTTCGTATTAGGAAACCATAACTTGAAAAGCGATGGTTGACGACCTCCTGTCCCCTAAGTGTTCCTGGAATTTAACGTAATTTACGTCGAATACGCTAATTTACGTTAACATCCAACAAACTGAAATGTACTGATCCTGTTGAAAATCTACAGTCAAAATTGTAATTTTGTACCAGGAGGACATCGTTCTGCCGGAGGTAACGTTCGAAACGCGATATCCAGGAATCCTTAGGATTTTACATCAATCTTTAGAAATGTACTTTGCTACAGTATTCTAGCTTAAAGTTTTAGCTAAAATTGTGACCTTAATACCACGGAAACATAACTGAATGGGAGGTAACACTCGACTGTACTAGGGTATTTCACGGATTCATGCAACTCGGCGCCATTTTTGATGGGATATAAACATTCATAGAAAATGTGTGTACTTATGCAAGTTTAGCACTCCAAATAAACTCTTTAGCAGGTCTTATTCCACCATTTTGCAAATCAAATTATTTTCACCCTTTTTTCAAATAAAATTCACCCTTTCACAGATCAAATTCACCTTTTCATCAATCAATTTCATCTTGTAGATGACTCAGAAGTGAAGTAATACAACGTCATTTTGTCGATTTTTGTGATTTTATTCGTATAATGCAATAAATATTATGCGGACATTTATTTGTATGATGTAATACACTGAAACCTCGATAACTCGAACTTCGATACCTCGAAAACCTCTATAAGACGAAAATTTTCTTCGTTCCCTTCTACTTCGCTGTAAAAACCTCAAAAATTACTTGATGCATATTTAATACGTGGGTTGTTGCAAAAGTTTCGAGAAAATATGAGAACAGACACCGAAAAATTTGAATAAGTAGCTTTATTGTTTTTCAAAATACTCTCCTTCAAGATTTATATACTTTTGCATGCATTCAAACCACCTTTTGAAACACTTTTTCCATTCTGAACGAGGTATAGCCAACACATGTGATTCATATATAATACTTCAACAGCTCCTTCAGGCGTTGTAAAAGGCTGTCCACGCATGTTGTTTTTCACTTGAGAAAATAGAAAAAAGTCATTAGATGGTAAATCGGACAATGAGACATTAATTCGATGTTTTGATACTTCAAATAATTAGCTGGTTGCATTGCAGTGGGAGAGCTTGCATTGTCATGAAGCAGCTTAATTCACTTTCTCACGTTGTTTTTTCTAATTTCATAGATGACTTTATAAATAAATTGTGTATACAAATGAACATTAACTGCTCTTTGATCTTCTAAAGCTATAGTAGCAACATGAACAGTAAATCCAGAGAATGAAACAATCATTTGTTTTAAACACTTTGAGGACGAAGAACTGTTGGTTTTGTTTCACTTTGGAAGACTCAAACAGTTGATTGGAATTTAGTTTCTGATTGTTAGGAATAAATCCAAGTTTCCTCACCTGTGACAATGTTACAAACAAAATTTGATAATCCTCATCTATATCTTTTGATCATTTCTTTGCCCCACGTCACACAATACTCTTTCTGAGTACCAACCAAATTGTAGGGTATCCATCGAGCACAGAAAGCTTCTTTACATTTAAACTACCATGTAATTTCGTATGTATTTGTTTCTTATCGACACTTAGAGATGACTGCATCTCATGGTATATTCACTTTTATATTCACTGCTATATTCACTTTTAAACTCCTGAAATTAGTACTTCATCACTGTAGTCGCAAATAATGGTTCTATACACTGCTGCTGAGTTAAGTTACACCTAAGTAAATTTATGCAATTGTACATAGCAAAATTCACAAATATATTAAGCATCATCGATGTATCATTTATTTTTCTTGTAGCATGAAGAGATCTCCCCGATCGATCGGTTAAATGTTAGATGTAAGAAGAATTTTTGTAAAAAATATATACATAAAATTGAATATTTCTGTAAAAAAGTGCACTGAGTAAATGTGATGTCTGTTAACTGCATAACTAAATTGTTTACGTATTAAATAAAACGATAAAAAAAAAGAAAAAATTCAGGTTTCCTTTTGCTCGTCAATTTGACAGATGTCTGCAGAAATAATTATACAAGAAATGTCCGTAGGCCTAATGTTAAAAAAGCTAAGTGATCTATAATTACCTATGTGTTAGAATTCTTCATGATACATGCGCTAAGCTAATAATAATAAATTTAAATTAACGAATAGAAAAATTTAAGAATGAAATATGAAGAAATTTCCTGATAATTCTTTCTTATCTATTTCCGTAGTTTGATCAAGTTTAAGGCTGAATTGATCTCTACGAACGTCATATTCTTCTTCGCTTTTTATTTATATGTATATAAATCGCAAGAACAACATTTTACATAGGATTGAAAAGATACTTTTTTTAATGTAAACATAATTAATTTAAAAGAAAGTCCATCAGTCACGTAAGTAATGCTTTATCAACATGATAAGAATCGTTATTTTTTTTGTTATCTGACGATTCGGTGATAATGGAAATAAGATCCTTCAGTATTTCGTAATACTCTAGTGGCCACAGAAATTTCACTCACTTCAAAAATATGAAAGTTTTTGATTTAACATTAGGTTTGCGGGATACGTCAGTTTGACGCATTTGGGATTTCACGAGCGAAATTACAGAAACAATTGCTATTATTTTCCAGATATTCTTTCTCACTTTTATTAATGGAAGATATATCCAAATTTGCAAATAAGTTAACAATATAAAGTTAAGTTGTCTCTAATAAATCGATTTGTTGGAGGAAAAATTCGGTTTCTCGTTCACTCAAGAAAAGCTCGTAAACCTAGCGTTAATAATCACAGGAACGATAATCCTCTGTGACATCGAAAGAGTTTGAATTTTGATCTACATTAAAGAAAACACAACTTATTATCGTTAACCTTTAACTCGTATAACAATTTTCGCAAACGTAACTGGTATCGTGATAGATCCCAAATAAAAAGTGCAGAAAAATGCGTTAATCTGATTCTAAATAAATCTCCACGGATATTTTGTTCTTAGATAGTGTATAAAATAATAAAATCATGGGAAATTAAACTTTTATTATAAAATGAAGTAGAAATAGAATTGTTTAAATTAAGCAAGTTATTTGAGACAACTTTATTTGAGTTGTCTAGGTTGTCCAAAAATTGTAAAAGTCGTTTTATATCGTTGCTAACGATGCATAATAGTTATTTTAATTATTTAATTTTAAGCATCAAATTATTATTGTAATTCGCTCATCATATTTTATTAATTGTTATCGCTACAAAGTGTCATTCTGAATTATATGAAGGACGCTTGATACAGATCATACAAACGGAAATTAACGATATTGTATTGGTTATGTAATGAATACAAAAATAGATTTTACATCAGACAAACAATGCAGAGAATCTATTACCGATATCTGTTATGATAATTAATTACATCGTTTCGCTTTTATTTCACAACTTCGTTTATGAAACAATGAAACAAACATTCAATTTAAACTTTCTGTTATTGGACATTATACTCTATTGTTAATATTATATAATATATTTTAATCTCTATCATCTTGATTGCACATTAGATTACATTGAAACTTTTCCGTTTCGACTCATTTCTACAATATACTGTTTTAATTAGGCAAGAGTAATTACGAAATAATAATTGGCAGTTAAATATCGTAAAAATAAAAAAAAGCACAAAAAGAAATTGAGAAAAAAAATTCGAAAACTGTTCACACAAAATGAATTCAACTTTATTTGATGCAGTCTCCTAAAACACCATAAACTCCATACACCATTGGGAATGCAAACATGAATTAAAATAGGTTCAAACTTATTGCACCAGAAACCTTAATTATGTTCACACTGCTGTTCAAAGTTTCAGGTTACGAGGCATTTAGTAATTTCTAGTGTATTACACAATCACGATTTAGTTTGTAAAAAGAAAATCGTTTTACTATCGTCGGGTTGTAAACCGTTCTATGAGAAAGTATCAGAGAAATACAGAAGGCAACACAAGTTCCTGGATTCTGCTTTTCCAGTAACAAGAAACGAGAAAAAAAGAGAGTATAAGCACCCCAAATGTGTTTCATGAAGAAACAGAAAGATTTATGTGTGAAATTGGAATTACAGAATAATGGAAAATATTGTTTCAATTGGATTTTTCGTCACGATAAACTTGAAACGCGTTCTTTTCGAGACATCACTTTACAAACCGGTAGTATTAAATATCTCAAAAGCTAATGGATTAGTATATATCAACTTCCCTTTAAATTAAAAAATATATTTTTCTACAGGAAGTGAACCTACAATATCTTACGCTTTCTCAAATTCACTAATTTTTAAGGGAAATAACATAGCGAAAAAATGATTGAAAAAATGATGTTTAACTTTAAAGTAATTAAAGATGCTAAGAAAAATATTTTTTTCTGCTTTTGTACGTTTATGCCCTATGAACTTTTATATAGTTTAAAAATTATAGCGAAGTTACTAGGCGTTCCATTGATCAAAGTGAATTTTTCGAACACAACTATTGAAAACTCCATAGACGCTCACAATGTTCGAATAAAAAACAAAATTACACAGCTTTCCATATCTTCAAAAGATATATAATAAGATACTGCAAACCGTAGATTGCTATCTCGTATAATTTCTTCTAAAAGAAATTCTAGATAATCATCTTTTTCTATATCCTTAGATGGGAATCTTAAACATCATTCACAATAGGGTTATTAACATTTCAAGATACTTCCGTTCTAACCGTTCTTTCCATTTCATTGCAATAAATGTTTAATCTCGAAATCCAAGAATTTCTGTCACATATCCTGCACACCTTTCTTCGAACGGAACAAAATTTACAAAATTAACGACTCCAAACTTTCTGACCAGCTATACGTCGATCCAGCTTGCTCGACATCTTCCAAGATCCAGGACACAGACATCGAAGATCTCGCGGTTTAATTACCTGGAAAGGCATAAAATTGATTGAGTCATCGGAGCGTGCAACGATTATCGCGTTTATCGATAACCATGGTGGGCGCGTGCATTCCAGCGCGGAAATATGCAAATGAGACATAAAACCCAGAGAAAAAGCACGCGGACAGCCGGATCAGCCGTTAAAACGAAGAGAGGAAGGATAGAAATGGTGGAGGACGAAGGACGGTAGTCGAAGACTGATGACGTTTGGCATTAAAACGAGCGAGCCGCACGGCCGTGCATCGACAGCGAGGCTGGACTCGTCTGGTAGCATTAATAAATGAGAGACATCAGCTTTTAATTACGCGCCTGGCTCGTAATTGTAACCCGCAGCGAAATCGTACGCTCACGGCCCGCTACTTTACAAGCTTCACGGCGATATACGCATCTGACCATTGATAACAGCCACCGTTGCCTGCCTGTCGCTGAACCGAGGGCCGATTAACGATCTCTCGTAATTATGCCCAACGAATCAGCCAGCCGTACTTGCTTCTTTTCTTTTCGATTACTCGAAAATCGTTCGCGATACCCGACAGGGTGAACATCGATAGCTTAACCTTCTGTTGTAACGGGAATTCTTTTTCTCTTCTTTTTTCTTTTTCGCAACCTCGTGATTATGCGATATGGACGATGTAATTAGAAGCTTGGTACTTGCTAGATGGCGGTGGAGGACTCGAAGAATCGTATCGAGTTCCTTTTGAAGAGAATAAGCGAGGACTATTAGCTTGTTCAATAAGTTCGTGCCGTTTCTTGTAATTCTAAGAGCGTTTACTTTTTATAATAATTAAATAAAATGTAATCAATGATATATTCTTTAAGTGTTATTTACAACATCCTCCCAACATTTATGCTTTACTACACCTGTTGGTATATGCTTATATACCAACCGATTATATAGCGAGTAAAATGTCTTTATTTGCAAACATAATTTTTATATTCAAAAAATAACAATCTTAACAATTTCTGTAATAATAATAATAATATCCAGCTTGTACAATGTTATTTAGTCCGTGTAAATTCTTAATATATCTAAATATTCGTATAAAGTATAAAATTCGTGATGTGTATTATAATCCGTACAGATTTTAAAGGGTTGTGAGTGAAAGTTCAAAGGTACGAGTGTTCGTGTATTTGTCCGTGAGAATTCTTTTTAAAATCTCAGCGTCCTTTCAGTATCTTTATAGTAATTTACTAATAAACCCAATCACACAAATCATCCTTGAGTCCTGATTGTACAATCGTTTTATGCATGTTCGTCTAACCAGAAGAGTGTGTTAGCGAAAATTGGAGAAAAGTGGGAAAATTGTACGTCAAAAGTAATTTGGAAATTTTATACATTTAGATTGTCTTATTGTTGTCACGTTTCAATCAGTTCTTAATTTGAAGAATAAAATTACGTTGTTCCAAAGAGCTAGGAAATCACCAATCAGTGTGACTAAATGATCGTGATCATCCTTCTCCTTGCGCTCTTAGCGCATTAATTTGGAGAATGGCTAATCATGGGTTCAGCGGAAGTTTTGGCAACAGCGTGGTATTTCCTCCTGATAATGACTGTGTCGATCGTTTCAATCGTTACAACTAATTATCGAGTTTATCACACGTTTATGCCACGTTCTCTAGCTATTCAGAATGAGAAAAATTGTCTTTTGAGCTACGAATTTTAAAGCTAGCGTTCTATCGCCGATACATACTTGAATAATCGAAAACATACTAACAATGAAACAAAGTCCCAATCTCAAAAATTGGTAAACAGTAATAGAAAATCGACGCTACTTTTTTAACATCCTTTCCTACGTCATTCAATTATTATCAGGAGAAGCTTTGATACTAAACACTAGAAGAAGGAGAAAAAGAAGAAGAAAAAGAAGAAGATTGAAAAGAACTTTTCAACATTCAACTAACGTTTTCAACACACAGCTGAGCTCTTCAACAGTTGAAAAATGAATCTGTGAAATGATTAAGATACGCAACGTTCCATATTACACGATCTAATATCACTCTCAGCAGAAATATTACTCCTCGATGAATCATCGAATAATAAATTTTACTTCTTCTCCCTCGGATGAAACATCGTGAAATAATCTAAGGAAAACTTCGTACAATTCTTTAAGAAGCGTATAATTCGAAGTGCTTAAGACTATCGATGTTCCAGACGTAGAGATACAGATGAAATCACCTGCGCTGCGTGACTACATGAATGTTCTTACAAATGTAAATAGCGTAATCATGGATATTCATCGTTGTAATATAACAGTAAACGGGACGGAAGTTGTAACGCTTATTAGGTTCACAAATCAGACGTCGATATACTTGCTCCACGCGAAATACCGTGTAATGCGGCGTTACAATGTCACTTAATGAATGCCACAATTAATTGAAAGCTTATTTCCGCTAAGAGAAAAATGTCAGCTATCGTTCGTTTATGATGTTGCAAAAGGGGATCCGATAATAACGAAATCTTTACGTAATTATTTCAATTGAACACTTTACGACGTCAATTTACAGAACATTCAGACTGTTAATTATCATCGCATCCGTTACAGAAATTAACTTTGCTTGAACAGAGTTGCAAATTACTGGCGGTCATACTTTCGTGCAACATTTTCTGAAACATTTATCTGAAATCTCCGAATCGGTTAACATTCCTTACACTCGAAGGTTATTCCTTATTCAAGGAGTATCAGGAAATATAATATAATACACGATATCAATTATTTTATGGTCTAATTAAAATATATATTCGGTTAGAAGGCTCGTTGAATATGAAAATATGAGAATCAGCATACTCTGCAAATTGTTTTTGTTTATATTGATTTTCTAAAGAAAGTATATACTTTCCAGTTTACTCGCTGAATTTGAAAGAATTTCTATTTCTAATGGTTCGAAGTTGTATCTTTTTATAGCGGTGACTATTTCCGCCGTACAATCACTATGAACGTAATTTTTTTCTTTTTCCCTGCAACCTTTGAACTTATGCGCAATTCTTCGTTGATAAGAGAGAAGCCATGTGTTTGCTATGAAATTCATTTGTTGTGACTTCCATGCACGTTTGTCACGAATCGAGATACTCGTTCCTGCTAAATGTACAAATAAGCAAAATTGCTTCGTGTTAAATAATGTTGCGGCAATAATTTGTACCGTAAATGCAACCGTTATTTCGCAAGGGCGAATTTTATCGTTGCGAACGAAAATTCGAGAGGAGAATAAATATCTTCTTTCGTTAACATCTCAGAAACAGGTATTATCTGCAAGAGGAAGCAAATAACAAATTTGCACATTTCTATTATTTAAGTTAATCTGACTAATTAATAATTAAAATGATTATAATCGTTCTTAAGTTTAATTACGTTATACATCAATGTTCTTTTCGAATCTTTATGAAGGTTCATATTTAAAATAATACTATACAACTGTTTTCTGTTACAATGTTGCTCACTTATTAGATTCACTCTTGAATAATTCGTTGATAACATTCATTCTTAATTCTGTGTCAAACAAAGAAGTGGAACAAGGACACATTGATTTATCATTTTCTACATAAAGTTAGTTGGCAATTAGTAACATGTCTGATATATTATATATTACTGTACACAATTACATATGAATATCTTTAACAAAATAATTCAATTATCGATATATTTTAATTGATCCTGGAAACAAATGCAAATAAAACAATCTTGAATTAATGATAAAGACCATAAGAACATAATCTAAGATGATATTTCTGATACAGCGCAAACAAATATATATCAATCTCTAATAAAATAATTCAATTTTCGTTGCATTTTAATTGATCCTAGAATTAAATGCGAAAAGATCAACCTTGAACTAACGACGAAGACTTCTATTATAAAATATTAACATAATCTAAGATGACATTTCTAGTACAGTGTAAACAAATGCATATCAATCTTTGATAAAATAATTCAATTTTCGTTGCTTTTTAATTGATCCTAGAATTAAATGTGAAAAGATCAATCTTGAATTAACAATAAAGACATTGATTTTGAGATAAGAAAGTACATTCTTTCCTTCCGCACTAATCTCTTGAAAATCAAACTTTCTTCAAACTGTAAAACATGCCTTTTATTTTAACATATACAGTAAATCTATTCCAATCGATGAAAGATACGACATATCTTTGTTAAAGACAACTTTTTCCAACTGAGAAGAAATCTAATTAATATAAAATCACTTTGGCACTATTTATTCACAGTAAGTGTTTCATTTACGTTAACGTCTTTTAGTATGTCAATAAAAATCAGTGAAAATGTGATTTTACGTTAATCGACGAAGCGGTTCGTTTCCCTTGAAGAAGAAATTATAACGACGTTACGAATCGGCTCTTCCATTGTCAGTGGAAATCCAGCTCAGAGGAAAGGGATCGTAACTGTCGAAGATAATTTGCACGCTGTTCTGTTTGTTCTGATGCTGTATCGATAAGACCAACTTGAGAAGTAAATGTAATTCATCGAACGTGTGATTTCATCGAATAGACAATAGATGTGCGTCGCATTGATAAAATACATCCGGCGGCGAGGAGGGAGTATGTTGACCTTTGGATGAGACAGAAAGCAATTATATAACTTACAACAGATCCGTATAAATTGTCAAACCGATCATTCTCCGAGACAAATTGACCACGATGCTCGTAATAGTAACGTTGTTTACTTTTTTGAGTTTGGCGGCGGGCCAAGCCACCCACAAAGATCCACACTTTGTATCTGGACATGATGTTATAGTGCATCTATTCGAATGGAAGTGGAACGACATTGCGAACGAGTGCGAACGATTTCTTGGTCCGAATGGCTTTGGCGGTGTTCAGGTATAAATATTCAGTAATTTTATGGTACAGTGTTTTCCTCAATTTTGATAACTAAACTGTGGATTTTTACGCATCTATAGGAAACTTGAAGGCGCATAACTGCAGAGAATACGCGCAACACGAAAAGAAAAGATATTCAGATTATAGTGCTTTCTATAATACCTGATAGACGAAATAATTTTCTACCGAAGTTCTACTCTGTTTTTACTGTATTCTCAAAAGTAGGAATTTGTATAAAAATCCGCAGTCATCGATAGACTTCGTGTGTCTTTTATGCAGCATGAATTATGTATCCATCGATAGAATTTATTTAAGAAAATGTTAAGGTCATATTCTACGTGATATATCAATTAATTGATATTACAGAATTTAATTAATTTTTGTTTCATGTTAATTATGGTTATTATAATTAATCATAAACATTAAATAGAAGATGTTTCTTTTAATATGTCAGCACATGTTTCGAAATGTGGCTTGGTATTTTCTAGGTTGACGAAATGACAAATAGGAATGAAGTTTCTTAGTGAATTAAAAATTAGAAAGATTTTGAAAGCTGCGCTCTTAGTAAATTGAAAATTAGAACTTTTAAAAAACGCGATTTCCTTAAATCTCTGATAATTTTCTTAAAAAGAAAAGACAAAAGAAAACGTCGTACAATTTTTTACGGTTTTCACAATTTCGTTTATTTAGTATAACAATAATTTTACAATATTTTTAAAATCTACTTGAGCAAGGTATTCATAAATATCACACTCCGATATCAATCATCTTAATTGACGTTATCTTTAACCATTCTGTTACAATTAAAAGCTTTACTCGATTTGATTATTATCAATACAGTGTTCAACCACTTGCACGTATGCATTATACACGTACTTGAGAAGAAATTACTCACGTTTCTTGCTTCCACAAGAACAACAAAACGAATAAATATCTTTAAGAATGAAGTGATTAGAGTGCAATAATATTCTTTTAAACATACGTCATCGAACGAAAGGAAGGAGATCAAACTAAAGGAGAATATTAAAAACAATTTTAACTTATTTAAATAAACATTATTGAAAATTGAAAATAATGATTCTATCGTAGACATAATGTCCATACTTTGCAATATGCTTGTACAGGTGTCACCTTTACAAGAAAACTTGGTGATTAACAACAGGCCATGGTGGGAACGTTATCAACCAATTTCCTACTTTTGGTATACGCGATCAGGCTCGCCAGAAGAGTTCAAAAATATGGTAGCAAGATGCAACCGCGCAGGTGTCCGAATTTACGTTGACGTAATATTGAATCACATGTCTGGCAATTGGCAGAATGCACACGGAGTCGGCAATTCCAAAGCAAACACGTACGAGTTACAATATTACGCAGTGCCTTACACTGCTTCAGATTTCCATAAGCCATGCGCGGTCTCAAACTACAAAGATCCCGTAAATGTAAGAAATTGCGAGTTGACTGGTCTCCACGATTTGGATCAAGGAAAAGAATACGTCAGACAGAAGATAGTGGAATTCCTGAACGGTGTCATTGACGCTGGTGTGGCTGGTTTCCGGTTTGTATACCTCTTCTTCTATTTTTGTATATTTTCGATGAAATGAAATTTGCTCTCACGGTTTGTTCACAATTCTGATAAAATATTTAATAACAAAAGACATTGTAACATTGGTACTATTTGTTGGAATTTTAATAAGATAGCTAGCTAAAAAGGAACCAATTATTTGGAATCTTTTCGAAACTTAGATCGATTGCTCTTTAAATTACGTTAACGAAATTTCGTTATTTTTTAAATATAGTGAATATAGTCTTAAAAACTATTGTAGTAATTCGGCTGTCACAATACGAACGATGGAGTACCTTGAAGCACTCCGAACTCGATCAAATATTCTTTAAATTGTCTTAACAAGGTTTGTTACTTTTTGAATGCATTGAGAATAATCTTAATAAATAATACGACGCTATATTTGCCTCATAATATGAATAACGGAATATATCGCAGCATTCCAAATTTGATTAAATATCTTCTAGACTGTCTTGGTAAATTTTGTTTCTTTCTAAATACGTTAAAAATAATTTTAACAGATAAGACAGCAATGAAACTGTCACACAATATGAATAATATAGTACCAACCTTTTAACTGTATTCGCCTCTCAAACAAAAATTGAACCTCCGCAGTTTATAATTAGAAATCAATAAAAATGATAAGGAATTACGTTATTTGGTTTTTGCAAATATGAATATAGTGCATTTTATATTTAATACAGGCATAAAAGTGCAATTAAAAAATAAGTAAGCTA
Organism: Anthophora plumipes; assembly: GCA_951804975.1. Lineage (NCBI taxonomy): Eukaryota > Metazoa > Arthropoda > Insecta > Hymenoptera > Apidae > Anthophora > Anthophora plumipes. The sequence goes on from OX638120.1 coordinate 12,165,235, forward strand.
TTGAAATTCCATGTATTATTGAACCAATGACGAGTTAACTCGTCATCCGCCGTTAAAAGTTTAAGAATATTTAATTTAAAGAATATTTATTAAAACCGTTAATATTCTAGTGAAATGTATCAGAAATGGGTGCAGCAATGTGTAACTATGAACAATATATTTTTCTTCGCAGAATCGATGCTGCCAAACACATGTGGCCAGCTGATCTGAACATCATTTACTCAAGACTAAATAATCTTAACACTGCACACGGTTTCCCTGCGAACTCCAGACCGTACATATATCAAGAAGTAATCGATTATGGACAGGAACCGATTTCTAAGCGCGAATACAACAAAATTGCTGCAGTGATCGAGTTCGCTTACGCCCATGAAATTACGAATTCATTCCAAGGCCACAATCTTCTGAAGTGGTTCGTTAACTGGGGAGAGAAATGGAATCTGTTACCATCAAGTGACGCCCTCGTTTTCGTCGATAATCACGACACGCAACGTGATAGTGGTCAAGTACTCACCTACAAGTCGTCCAAGTTGTACAAGGTACTGTAAATCAAGCTTATTCGAGCATAAAATTCAGTAGAGTAACTCAATCAGTGGTCAGACATTAGCATAGAAATTCTACGATTATTCTAAAAGTTTTGAGAACTTTCATTGCTCGGTTTGATGTACCATAGCTCACAGAAATATTCGAACCCCCTTTAATCTTTTGCGCTGGAATCACGTGCCACGCACATCGAGATGATTTTGTCCCAAAATCTCTAACGACGTGTTACACACGTTAATAGTCAATTATGGAAATATGGAAAAAAATCGATTTATTGAAATCTTTTGATGAAAAAGTCTCCTTAGATCTGAAAAGACGTTTTCTGTGGGTTTTTATGTCTTTACTGGCTGATCGGATGCGTAGTATTGTTCTTCACTCAGTGAGATAAATAAATTCTATATCAATTTTATTACAGATGGCTGTCGCTTTCATGTTAGCTCATCCATACGGTACACCTAGAGTGATGAGCTCGTACGATTTTAACAATAGAGATCAAGGACCTCCACAGGACAACAACCAAAACATTCGGTCGCCTTTAATCCGTCCAGATAATACATGTGGGAATGGTTGGATCTGTGAACATCGTTGGAGACAAATCTACAACATGATAGGCTTCCGTAACACAGTTAGAAGAACAGGCGTCGACAAATGGTGGGACAATGGGAGCAACCAGATCGCTTTTTGCCGAGGAAACCGAGGATTTGTAGCATTTAACGGCGACAAATACGATCTCAAAGCGACTCTCATGACTTGCTTGCCAGCTGGTCAGTACTGTGACGTGATTTCCGGTAGCTTGGAGAACGGAAGGTGTACCGGAAAGGTGGTAAACGTTCAAAACGATGGCAATGCTTACGTAGAAATCACACAGCAAGATTACGATGGTGCTCTTGCTATTCATGTTCAGGTGAGTTTATTTTAAAGGTAACGTTGATTATTGTTACAATTTCTACAGCTAATCACACGGTAAAATTGTCATTTTTGTAAAGAGAAAAAGTGAACGTGGAGTATCGTTCGTTTTAATATCGTGCATGTGTGTAGTTTGGATTAAAAGCTTTGTTAATAACCTGTTTTACCGAAGAACTAAGATTTCGAGAGTTTAACAGGCAGTTTTAGTTTGATTACCAAATCTCCATAATTATTAGGTGCAAAAATGAATTGTTTTCGGAATTACAAACATTCAAATTGAAACATTCACGATGGTATTTGCAGGTTGCCAAGAAAATGGTGAAAAGTCATCACGATTAATCTGTCTTCGTCTTTTTTTTTTAATGAAACTTTGATTTTATCCAAAAGTTGGAAAGAATTTATTTCTACACCTAATATTTTAGAATTTATCAGTGGAAATATTTCGATTGTATCAGTTTATCTTTCGACCGTCTGACTTTTTAATGTTTGGAGTCGATTTGTGTTAAAAGAAAATAAGTAAAATATATAAAAGTAATGCACAAGTGAACATACATAACGCTATACAATTCTATTTGTCGAAATTTGTTTCTAATTAAAATAGTTTTAAAATATAATTCCATTCACTTGTAGGAGACATATTATATACGAAAGAATATTTACAAAAAGTATAAATGCGTACGATATTAAAAAATGTTTGAAAATATTGATTGTAGTGAAAGAAAAATTCAATAATTTGGCAGATTGAAATATTCCATTGCATATAATTTAATTTATTGATACTTGTATGATCGATGGTAATGTTTATTAAACACTATTCTCATTTAACATTCTCTCTTCAAACACCAATGACAAAATTTTGTTACAATTATATAAGTCGAACTATAATATACGTAACAATAATAATGGAATATTTGAAAATATTTTATGTTTTTAGGCTAAACTTTGATAAAAGAAGATCGATGAAAATGGTACTCGAATACAAGAGTAACAAACAGGAACTTAACCAGAACACAGGATGACCGTATTCTCGTTATTATCGTGTGATATATGTACATATTTCCTCGATATAACGTGTCTTTATACAAACGTTCATTTTGTAACGGAAAACACTTAATATTGCAAATAAATAATCCTTAGATTTAAAATATTGTATCCTGATATAAACTCCCGTTTCTGTACACTTACGTATTTCTAAGTTTTGTATAAATATCTTTCAAATTTAGCCTTTTCCATTTATTGTGTTGTCCTACAATCTTATGTCAATGCTGCATATTCTACTTTCATCATAAATGATGTTAAATGCATAATTTAATAAAACGAATTTTACCATTTCATACCATAGTGTTTACTTACTTTTGTTACAAGCTGTATATATTATATAGATACACAATTCATATGAATTTGGTAGGTATTCGGATACTTATGGACGAGGGTGTACCTGTCAGGAGAAATACTTACCAACTTTACGTAACACACAGTGTTACACAATCTCTACGTGATTTAGGTCGGTAACGAAAGTAACATCACTGATACAGATATTTTTCAACAAGGTTTATTTTAACAGAAACAATGTACTGTTCTTGTTCTCTTTTCACCATTAATTTCTACTATACATAATATGACAGTTAATCAGTAGAATAATACACGACAGACTCGCGATGGAGAAATAAAAAAAAAAAAGGATGGTGTCGAAGGGAATTATGGAGGGGTAGGATGACAGGTTGGATGCAGAAAAAAAAATAAAGAGTCGCAGAAGGAAACGAAGGATGGGCAAATGGGTGGAAAAAAAAAAAATCATCGAAGTATCACAAGATTGCCTTATCGCCTGCTACCTTTTTTTCCCTCTTCTTCTCCAGATCGTTCGCCTCTTTATGTCTACAATATCCTTATTTTCATTTATCTCTCTTTTTATCTCTCTCTGTCTCTCTTAAATAAATTCCCACACACGAGTTTTCCCTTTCATTTCGTTCTCCTTACTCTTCTCTGTTCCTTTCTTTTTGCACACACGTACACACGCATTCTGTAGCTCTCTGTTTCAACTTCCGTTCGTACAGCACGAACGATCCAGCTGATCGACAATTTAATGATCTCGTGCTACGCGGTAATGATGTGCGTGAACCTCTGCTACGAAACTAAATAAAATACTACGGGTCCTTTTGTAAAAGCACGATATAAATAAATGCTCAAGCATTATGTACATTATGATCTCGGTTTAAGTAAAAGCCGCTAGCTCGGTTAATGTTCTGCCCGTTCCTTCCAACTTCTCCTCTCCGACGTTTCAAAATGAACCTGTTCTCCATTATGTCGTTAAATGTTTATCACGTGAAATTTAGAAAAATTACATTGGAATAAGCGAAGTAAGATCACCCGATTGAACGTGAAATTTCTGAATTCGTGTATTCGTAGGATCGAAAGAAAATAACACTTTAATCAGATATTCCTCTTTCTCGTTTTCTTAAAAGGAACACGGAAGCGGAAGCACAGGCAGATGTGCGCGCGAGAACGCGCGTGTAAATGTATGTATACATAATATTTATAAACGTATGTAGTCTGCAGTAAATTCAGGCTAATGTAAATCTAAAAATACTGTTCGTCTTACGAACTTATCAACTCTCGTTCTATAACAACTGTTTCACCGACCTCTCGCCCAGAACCTCTACTCTCTCTCTCTCTCTCCTTTTTTTCTTTCTTTCTTTCTTACTTTCGTTCTTTACGGCTAAACTGTTATTACAATGAATACAATAAGGCAACGGGTTTACTCCTAAATAAATAAAACGTTGAACGTTGTAAATAAGAGAAGAAGAAAAATTCATTTACAGTTTATCTATGATATTATTACGGGTCCGTCGCTCTCGTAAATTTATATTGTTTCCTATGTATCGACTTCTAATTTGTGTCTCGTGTTTGTGTGTATGTGAGAGTGTATATGTGTACGCATACATACATATGCATGTGTATGTTTTACGTGTAATTCTATACGTATATGAATGTATTCACGCATGGATCCTATCCGTGTGTTTGCACGTAGAACGTTAGCAAAAATATAATTTAGTATACTTTATCATTATAATTCATTCATATAAAAACTTCGTTAAAATATATAAAAGAAACAACGATTTGAGCAAATACGTATCATCCTATCGTAAAGTTAAAAGTGCCGCGTCGCAAAACGTTCCCTCGTCATTATTGCACGTTAACTTTCTCGCTAATAAAGTTGCTGTCCCCTTTTATCTGTTTTTTTTTATTTTTTTCATCTTTCTCTCCCACACCGCAACTTCCACGCAATCATATCGTTCATTCGTCTCTTATTATCTTTTTTTTTTCTTGTTTTTTACACATTCTCACTAGTAACAAGCATTCGCGGTTCTACTTTATACATTCTACAGCATAACAGTTACGTATGCACTGTTCCTTCCTTCCTTCCTTTCCTCTTTTCTTTCTTTTCTTTTTGTTTTTCGCTTATTTCGTTAATGGTTTCATTTCTCGGCACTTTATCGGTACACCTCTGTCGCGTTCTTAGGTTTTACGAAATTATTCGAATTCATTAGAGGCTATTTGAGAATATCTCAAGTAATCGTAGAACGAAATTCAAATGTACGATTAATTGAAAATATAAAATCGAAATTTTTCATTCGTTTCCACACACAGTGTTACGAACCGAAGTGTAATTTTTCATGTAACATAAAGAAAAGTGAAGATACGAATAATAAAATAACGTTACAATGCGACAAACGTTCAAACATATTCTAATAATATTATTTCATCTGTCTCGCTTTTAGATTTTTCGTAACTTTCGTCACGCAAGAGAATTCGAATAATTTTCACAGCAATTGTTACAACGAACTCTTCTCGACGAGAAGAACTCCGATTTCCGGTAATATGGAGCTAATAATCGGTTAATAGTATCGATTCTTCTTTTCTTTTTTCCTTTCCACCGAATCGCGGCATTTCTAATAACAACAATCTTCTCGTTTATTTCGTCAATCTAATGAAAGGCCAGCCTTTTTGGAAGACTTCTTTTTACAAATAGGCACTCGTATTCGTTGATCTTTATATATCTCGTCTTAATCAACTCATCTTTTATAATAGCTACTCTCGAATGTTAATTCCCACTTATCCCCGTGAAATCAATATTTCGTAGAAATCAAGGCTATTAGTTTCGCGTGAAACCGATGTTACACTCTAACACGCTAATTGCTTACGAAGTATCAAACGTGCGCTTCCGCTTGGCAATTCTTCAACCGGAGGATGTAATTTGAATAAGAACGGAAACGAGCCGGTCTAATCGCTAATTCCTATCCCAATTAATTTGATTATCACGCAGCGTTAGCTACTTCGCGCTCATCGCGTGTCCATTCCTAATTTATACGTGAACATTATACATTTTTTAGTCACCCTTCACTTCCTGCTCGGCCAGGGGAAGCCTGTTGCAAGCCTTGCCAGCGGTACAAATTCTCTTAGAAGAACAATGAATATAATATACGCGTTACGAAGAATCACCAATGAAACCTTGCACCACTGGCGGTGACACTTTAAATAAAATCTAAATCGGGCTGCCCAGACTCTTTGGGCAAGTACTCCTCACGTTTCAGGCACTGAGTATCATCTTGAAGGTTCGCCTTTAACTTCTAGTAACTGTCGTCACTTTGAAACGACGACGATGAGCTCGACAATTAGCTTACGAACAAATCGAGTGTGGTCGATTCTCGTTACCTCTTGATGAAAGGTATGGACGAGAAGTTTATGGACAAATGAACCCTTTACTCTTACTACTCCGAATTTATATTTATTTATTAGAGAAAAAGAAAGAAAGATAGAACAAACAGACTGAAGGTAACAATGCAACATATACAAAGAAAAGAAGTACCGTACGAAAAAGTTCACGCAATGACCATAAATTTCTTGTCCACGCCTCGAGCTTCATCTCGAATTAACTACAAAATTAATCAAGTTCTCTGGGTGTCCAATATCAATTTCCCTAATCTTCGTACTCTTCTTTCCAAAAAGAAAGGTTACCTCTTCCACAGTTTCTAATTCCACTCCAACGACCCAGGCACCTAATTGTAAGTACAGCGCGGCTAAGTAAAGTCTTGCCTCCCACTCGGTAGACCCTTCGGAGCCATTTCTTTTCTCCAGGTACTCGATATATATGTATATGTATATTGATATATATCAAACTTTCTCCCGTTGCTAAACGTCCTCGAAACGAACACACTTGAACGATAGGCGGAGCCTCCAGAACTCCACAGCGTCCGCGGTCACATCACGCGGTCCGCGTCACTGCTTGATGGGCTTCTTGAAGACTACTTCCGGCTTGCGTATTGGACGTGATACGCGCCGTTCTATCCTGAGGGCCCTGTTCGGGTCCATAGAGGGCGTGATAGCAGCCTCTGGACCCATAGGAGTCTCCGCCATTGTTTGTCAGTTCCCCGTGCTGCTTGGTCGCCTACCAGGCATCTGTTGCTGTTGTTGTTGCTGTTGTTGATGTTGCTGTTGCGATGCAGCTGCTGCGGCCGCGGCAGCGTTTAACGCTGGCAAAGGTGTCTGATGACAGTGTGCACAGTGCAAACAAACTGTACAAGCACCCAACTTCCGAGCTAGTAGGGCACGTAGTTTCAGTGCTGGGCCTAATTTCATTCCTATGGGCCCGGTCAAGTGGTCCTCCGAGAGAAGGGGCAATGCTGCTCCGTCAATGCGGTGCTCACGGAAATTCTGGAAAAAGATGAAAAAAGTTTATGTTAATTATTGGTGTGATCAAGTAATAAGAGAAAAAATCTTTTTACTAAAGAAGAGTTGGAATATTCTTTTGATTTATCTGAGAGAAGTTATAAAGAAGAAAATGTAGAGGGCGCTTTGACTATGGGCGTTAAATTCTCCCGGCGTGTTAGTTCAGAAGATCGTGGATTCGATTCCCGCTTGGTTTCTTAAGCTTGGTCTCAAAATTTACCCATTTCTTAACCTCTTTACACATATCTCTTTACTATTATGTTTCTTGCATGTAGTCTCAATTTTCCACCTCTGTAATAGTACGTTCAACAGAAACAGAAATGTCTCCCACCCGCCTTCGTAATTTTTACATGCTTACTTATTATTTTAATTATTTTAATATAATATTAATTTAATTATAATTTTACTATGAGCGGAGTAGATATAGTTGACCAATATTTGACGGATTATTCCATAATTAGAAAACAAGGAATGAAATATTACAAGAAAATTCTTTTCCATATCATTGACTTAGCTGCATGGAATGTTTTACATAAAAAAAGAAGGTAACAGTTTATCAACTTTAGATTTTCAAATGTAATTAATTGAACAAATAATTGAGAAATATGGACAAGATAAATTCATCCAATGGACAAAGATCATAGGAAAATCCACTGCGTCTGGTGAAATGGCACTTCTCAGATTATGTTCCCGTTTCCGGGGAAAAAAATAATCCAGCAGAACTGAGTGTCGTCTACTCAAAATGTAGAGACTCCAAAGACAAGAAAGTTAAGAAAGTGTCGCAATATCAGTATAATGAACGTGACGTTGGGTTGTATGAAGCTCCATGTTTCAAGAAATACCACAATTTGAAAGACTTCTAACTTTTATGACATTCAGTTTTTGAAATTCAGTATATGTTTTACATTCATTATTTACTGTATTGTTTTATTAGAATTTTCTTGTTTCTCTTTTTTATTTTTTTCTACCATGTACGAATTTAATATTACACAGTTGGAATTTTCGTATTTCCTTTTCAGTTTTCTTGTACAGGTGCAATATTATATAACTTGATTCAACATGTATCATTTTTTATTATACATAATATTATACATGTACAATTATACCTGTACAAAATTAAAAGCTTTTTTGAAAAATTGTGTTTAATCCAAGATTATAAACATTTATATAGAAAATAAAGAAAATAAGAAAGGGTGGTAATTTTTGCATGTTTTTTTTTTAATTCAGTAAGATTTTAAAGGGTTAAAATCCACCTTCCATCACGTTTTTACTAAAACTGCTTCGAGTTGTATTACCCTATATCGAAAAACCTCTCGGGTGCAAAGGGTTGAAACCCATTCAATATTCTCGACGTCCTATCTATATCTACTTTCCTCCACAATTCCTTCCTTTCACACTAACTCTTTCCTATTTCCCTCCTTCTCAAACCACCTCAACACAATGCACGAAAAGCAAATACGCTTTCGTCTCACCAATTAAACCTGTCCACATCGCTATGCTCATTCACCGAGCACGAACAATGACGCCCACGAGAGTGTGCGCGCACAACGTCTCTGAATCATCGGCCCACGCGTGTTCCTGAAACGCGTGCCGCGACCCTCGACCCCATGGAAACGTGCTCGAAGGTCGCGCGTTCCACGCGGAATCTCTTCGAGCGCAACAAGCCGCAGCCTCAGCGGTGTGGAACGCTGCGGCGTTCGCTCATTAAACCTTCGTTCCGCAAAAAGCCAGTCGAGTTACGGATAGAATCGCGTGGCGGTACGAGGAAGACGAGTACGAGGCGGAACGGTTACGAAGGAGGCGGAAGAAGAAGAGGAGGTTAAGAACAAAAAAAAAAGGAGAAAAGAGAAAAAGAAGGAAAAGAAAAGGGAAAAAAAAGAAAAAGGACGGACGTTTCATTCACGGGGGCCTACGATCCGTAATTGCGGCAGCAACCGGCGCGATTTACCCCCGCTGCATTGCACGCTTCGCGGCCACTCACACCGTACTACGATCGTTGCAGCGTGCACACGCTCACGCGCTCACGGAATACGTTGATCGCTCGCTTATGAATGAAATATTCAGCGCTCTAACGCGACCGTTGCACGCAAAGCCAACACAGAGACCGGTCTTCATCCTCGTCTTCGTGCATTCCGCCGCGAACTTGAGTCGAATAGATCGAGATCGGCGTAAATCGAGGTCGCGTTGAGGAGGCCTTGGACAGTAAGGAGGAGCAGGCCCGTGAACGGCTATTTCGAATTTCTTTTTTCGAGAGTTCAAGTGAAGCGCTGTATGGCAGTCTAAGAGATACTGTAAAATGCTTAGAATGTCGGACGATGCTATCGATGAATGTACTTCAGTGTGCATATAGTTGATAGAGGAAGGTTGTAGAATGTGACGGTTAAGGAAATTCAATGAATGGAATGAGTTGAAAGAATTTTGCATCGAGTATTCCCTATGCGTCTTCTGTTACTTGTTGGGATAATTGAGAAGTTGAAATGACGAACGATGTAAGTGGCAGGTTAGGTGAGAAAATATAGTGAGAAAGAATAATGGTGTAACGTAAGAGTTACAAGTACGTAAAACAACTCTTTATTTTATAACAAATTAATGCAAACGTGAGCGCGTGTCGCATATTCATTAAGAACCCGAGAACTTCCTTCCTTCTGTCCGCCTGCGTTCCTTCTTATATGTTGTTTTAATACTAGGTTTACGGACATTTCTTGCATACCTATTTCTACGGACAGTCAAATTTACAGGTGAAAGAAAGTATATATTAATAAAAACATCGTTTTATTTAATCTATAAGCAATTTAATTATACAATATTGACAGACATTACATTTAAGTAGCTTACTTCTTTGCAGAAACATTTCATTTTATGTATACATTTTCCACGAACATGCTTCTTATGCTTAATACACATATCCATTATATGTAGATCCGTAGATCCGATTATACTGCTCGGCAAGTTTGAAATATTGGGTGCGAAGCAGTAGAGATATCTCTGTCTTGTTATGATTTTTATTTAATATCTACTTTTCGACTAATTTTACATTTGTTACTGGATTACTAATTTCACGAAAGAAGCAGATTTATTACGATTAATTATGAAATTAGGCGAGAATTAAGTTATCCCGAGAAATGTGCATACAATATACAGAATTTCGAACTTAGTGGGCTGAGGAGGAAATGAATTTGGATATGTGTATGTGTGTGTGTGTTCGGATCATATCATTAATAAAATTCGGAAGAAATTATTAAAAAGTAATGGCAACAGTTTCTGCAATTTTGCTCGTGAAATTCAAAACTCGTCAAAATAACGGGCCTCGTAGATCTAACGTTATGGTAAACGTAGCACTCTTTTGGGTGGAGCTTGTCTTAGTAAAAACTATTTATATTAGCCTTTTGAGAACCTCTTGAAAGCTGCACCTTCACGATTCTTCTGACGGAGGAGTGGAATACTTGGGTTTATTAAGCACATTGATTAGTCACCACGTGTTTGTTTCTTTTGCATTCGAAACGTTTGGTAGCAGACCACGATTTATAGCAGTGGTACATTCTAGCTGTGCTATATGACCGTCAGCACTTTACATATTGTAATTATAAAACTAATTTCGACAATTCAGATTGTTAACTTGCAGTCGTAAAATGTCGAAGACAAAATCTTAGACAGTTTCAAGCTTATTTTTATCAGTGGTAACCATAAACCGTGTTCCGTCACAGTGAGAAAACCGAGGAAATATTTGAGGGAACGAGAATTGAACCCGTGAACTCAAGCAGAACTTTACATCTATAGTCAAAGTGTCCTTCATTTTTCTCGTTCTTATTGGTTCCTTTCAATGCATACAGAAACCCTGATCTTACAATAATACTTTTGCGACGCTGACAGCATACTTTTATAATCGAGTAGAATTTAGTGCTCGATTAGCATAACGTCGCTATGTTGTAGAAAGGCTCTGATAATCGAGCTTAGTCTAGTACTAGAAAGTTATTCCGATGCTTACGAACGACTGGATATCTGTTGATAAAGAGAGAATCGTGACAGTCATGAACAGGAATAGACGTACACTTCCCTTTATAAGTATTAGGGCATCTACTGAACGTGAAGCAAATCTGAACAGTCTTTGTAAAAAACCATTGTAAACATTTTTCTTATTCCGATCGAGCACTTGACGCCAGGGCGACTAATTCTTAAATTTACGGTCTTTTAAATATGCAACGGTGTAGATTGCAAATTTGCACTACTGTTAACCCTTTGCACTCGAGAGGCGCCGCTACGGCGCCCTGAAGTTTTATGCGGAAATTTTGATGACGACTAAGCAGCGGCACTTTTTGTGGCCTTCAATAAATAAAAACAGTACCTGTTTGTAGATAAATTTTATTGTTTGTATACGTTTGTTTGAGTATAAATCACTTTAAAGTACCTGTAAAACCTAGTTCGCCCGAGCGAAAAAGTCCCCGAGTGCAAAGGGTTAATAAAAAAAAGAAAAAAACAGAAAGAAACAATCACTAAGAGAAACGAAATATAAATCTACCCTAAACACGTCTTGGAAACATTTCACCATCAAAGTACATAATAAACTTTCAGCTAATTTAAACCTCGAACACATAGTACCCGGATTCTTCCTAACACAGTTACAACAAGCACCGGAGAACGAAGCGAGAACTTATTCCTCTTCGCCCGCCTCGCTGACTAATTACAAGAAAAGGACAAGAAGGAGGATCAACGAACTTGCACAAATTATCCCGTGCCGCGGTTCTCGTTTTACACGCCGTTTACTAGCGCGAACCTCGCGGCTCTTGCCACAGCTAATTATTCCGTTTCACCCTTTACAGCTGACACTATGGTCGCGCCAGAAACGGCCACAGGGAACACAGAGGGCCATCTATCACACAAGACACGACCGACATTGTTTCGAATTTCCGATAGTAACGCTAACGGTACACAAACGCGAACGCGCGCGCAAACGTAAGAATGGAAGCCCGTCGCGCCTCTCGTTTCTTCGCGTAAACGTTAATTAACCGAGGTCGTTAGCTGAAAGGAGACGTTACCGCGCGGAAAACAGGGCCATAGGACCGTTATTAGACGCGAGTACATATATACCGAGTATGTTTCGAGCAATTGGCCTGTGTAACGTCGGTTTGATGCACCGGGTTTACACCGAAAAGAACGGATTAGAAATATCTTGGAAATGTATCAAATGAAATAAAATGTTCTTTATACGGGGTGTTAAAAACAACAGATTATGATAAGTTTATTATACGGTCGACACTTCTGCTATTTTTGTTAACTTTACAATTAAAGGGAAAGTCAAACGCTTAATTGGTTTTTAAGTGCTTGGCATCTTCTGGTTAACACTACAACTGCTAAGTCCATCAAAATGATGGGTCTCAGTTATTTCTCTGTAAAATTATTAACTTCGTGTTGGTATAATTGTAGGAATTTATAATGACTTTTAATAAGGTTAAATAACTGTTATATTCCCTTGTTTGTTTCCTATCAAACGTGTTAATTTTTAATTATTTACCTAGATATACGAAAACCTGTTAAAATGATGAGTGAATAAAATGAGTTATTAAATTACTTTTAGATTGGAAAATATACATTAATATTTTTTCAGTTGTTTTGTCACAAAGATTTAGAATTAGTTATTTCAAAAATTTTGACGTTTATTTGTCAGTGAAAAATGTTTACATAGCAACAGAAATTTAGCTACTTTTTCCGCTTTCATCTTTTTTTAACATTCGCTATTTGCAAGAGAAACGCCGGCTAGCAATAACGCGAACATCCTGCATTTTGAAAGTTGAATTATGAAAAAACGATATTCCATTCGCACCAACCTAACACTTTATCCGTCCTCTCTTTAACTGACAACTGCTATCACAAAAATAACACATAATCCAGCGTAGAAATTAGCTAACTGACATCTACGCATTCATCTTATCTGACCACGCAAAACAACACTTCAAACGTACACCATGGAATTATTTTATTATTAAATCCTGTACACCTTGCTCACGCAAGACGCGAAATTATAACGCATATCCTCGAATGTCTCTGTTCAACTGTGTACCCCGATCTTTTCGATATAGAAGCGTAGAGTGTTTTTGCCATGCGTTAAAGATCATAGAGAAATCGTCCAGCTGTATCGAGAGAGTTGGTGCTACAAGGAAAAGGCGTTCTTTTATTATATTAAATTGCCTTTCGGAATAGAATGTTACTGTACGGAAGGTAGGCATCTGCTCGCGATCTCTTAGCTGATTATTATGAATTACCACACTGAAATCAGGGTATCAATTATGCCTGCAAGCCGTGGCGCCCACAAGTAGCACGAAATTATAGTGCACGATGTCTCCTCGTTGATCGAACCACAGTTGCTGTTTTTTATTTTCTCTTCTTTTTTGTTCGTAGTATACGTGTAACGTTCACATAGAAATTGTCGAGCTTATGTGCACGCCACATCAAGCTGTTCTATTTCATTAAAATGTATTTAGAGTAAAATGTTGCTGCTCCCGGAACACCAGATTTTTCTCTGATCTCGCTGATGAGCATGAATTAAAACGAACCGACCCGAATGTTTCTCTTTTTCTCCTTTTTCTTTTTTCTTTTGCAAAACCTCGTGCTGTAGACATGTTTGCTAGATTATACGCGACGTTATCCGTTGGTCTCGTTGCCACGTATACGGAGGAATCTTGTTTACTCTCATCGTTTTCCTCGAATAGTTGAGGATTCTTAATGCGAATAGTCTTTTTAGGCGAGATAAGGCGTTTCCTTGCATGGAGTTTATGAGGACTTTCAAGGACGGTTCGGAGATTTCTTTAATGCACGTCTGGAAAACTGAAAAGGGAAGAAACTCGGCTAGATTGATTTATGAAGACCGGTTGTTCGATGTTGCTAATATTAAAGGAGGATAATGATTCCTTGAAATCCTAGGACGTTTAATCATTCCCATTAAAATATGTTCAAATAATCGAATTGTCAACTGCAATTCTTCTAGCATGAATATTACAAATGAAATCGAAAGCCTATTAGACACAGAATTTTCATTATTTTCATTTCAATAGGTAAGGTTCATTAGCGTCGAATTTGCGTAATTGTGTTAGAATTTTGTTTCTCGTTACCCTAAGTCCAGAACCTTAAAACATTACAGTTCAAGGTATTTTATTTGCTGTTTCGTAGACCATTTATCGATTAAAATATTAATTAAAAAGTATAATTAACATATAAGAGTAACATTACTGACATGAGATTAGACATAAAAATGAAACTTAAAACCAAAATTGAAAACGAACGTGGAAAAGTATAATATACAGTCTGTCGCAAAAGTATTCGGCCACACTTCAAAGGAAAATAACTTCTTTAAAGTTAGACCAAATGGCTTGAGTCTTTTTGAGAAGATAGAAGAATTTGCTAGATAACGTGTACAAAAATTTCTAAAAATATTACAATCAGTCGGAATAGCGAAGAAAAAAATAGTGAAGGTTGTTTTTTCAACATTCTTATCTGACTCCGTAATGAAAATTTAAGAAATACGTTTTGTACATTTATGCCAATTATGTAAATACTGAAAATTGAATTGAAAGAGGTCGATGCAGAAACAAGCGACATGCACCGAAAGATGTAAGAATCTTTCGATCTATCGTCATAAAAAGCTTCGATTTTTGCCATTTTTAACCGTTTGCAGTTCACAGCAATGTTAACCGATTTTCATAAAATTTTCAACATGTATATAACTGGTATATAAATCTACAAAACGTATTTTTTAAACTTTCATGATAGGCTCAAATAAAAATACTGTAAAAAGCGATCTTTATTATTTCCTTCATAATTTCTACCAATTGTAACTTTTTCAAAAATTTCTTCACGCATCATTTAGTAAACTAATCATTCTAACTTCTCAAAAAACACGTAGCTTGATTCAATTTTAGAAAAGTTATTCTGGTTTAAAGTGTGGCTGAATACTTTTGTGACAGATTGCATGCGTCATTTTGATGTACGAGTTTCAAAGGGGAACAGATGTTGCAAATACGGTAAAAAAATATTTACAATGTGCTCGGAGAATCTGTCGTATATATTCCAACCCGAGAAAGATGATTTTTCTTAGTTTAAACGAGACGAGTTTCATCTAAACGACAAACCTCGCTGCGGACGTTTCAACGGTGAAGAATACATTTTCTCATTTAAAAGAAAAAAAGAAAAACAAGTGCATTTTATAATAGAGATTCACGAACGTTACTAGAACGATGGAGAAAAGTTATTAAAAATCATGGCGAATGTATAATTGATTAAATAAATCATTCTCGGTAAAACAATATAACATCTATTCATTTATAAAGAAAACTGTTGAATTATTTCGTTAAATCTGTGCGTGTAGTGTAAGTTCACAAAAATGAGTAAACGTACTAAGATTGTTATAAGTATAAGTAGGAGACTGAATCTAGTACCCATCAATTTAGTGAGAGTGGACGTTGACATTCTTTTTCTTTTTATTTTCTACGCGCGTTGTTAACCACTTAACTTATGATTTCTTTGCTTAGCTATATATCTAAGCGTCAGATACTTATTGTTTTAGTATCATCTTACATACGAAACGCCAATGTATTATAAACTAATTATAATTAAAAATCCTCGGTCTTATAAATTAAAAGAAAAGCTAGAATTAAAATTAATATTTGGTATTAATATATTATTGCCATGTTTTTGTCGAATCTCAGCCATATTCTGCATTATGAGTCTAATTTGTAGGCAAGGCGTTAAAGATATATGTATACAAAGACGTATAGACGTGCCTTTGTTAAATATAAATTAAAATAAAGATTTTATTTTTATAAAGAACTAAACTGATAAACTTGCACTATTGCCTATATATCCAATAAAAACTCATCAAGATATTTGCACTCGCCTAATAAAAAGAAAGAAAAAAAAGAAAAAGGAAAGGCTAAGTCGTAAAAAAAGAATTCGAGGGTGAGTTGACACGAGGTCCTTCACAGGCACACAGGTTCAAGGAGGCAAAATC
This sequence comes from Anthophora plumipes, assembly GCA_951804975.1. Classification (NCBI taxonomy): domain Eukaryota; kingdom Metazoa; phylum Arthropoda; class Insecta; order Hymenoptera; family Apidae; genus Anthophora; species Anthophora plumipes. The sequence goes on from OX638120.1 coordinate 12,181,409, forward strand.
CACGGGGATCTCATCTCGGCGCATACCTACATCTCATTGTCTTCGAGCAGGGATATAAGCAGAAGTTTCGTAATCTCACGAAACCCTGAGCCAACCGCGGTGTCCGTGTGGTGCAGCTGCAGTTGCAGCGAATATATCATCCTCGTGTTGCACCGCGGGCGACCGCGGCCCTCCAAAGGCCCAGCCACGAAGACAACCTATATTTTCTCCACCCAGTTCCAAACTCTTAAGGGCAAACGCGATCCCAGACCGGGTCCAGCATCAATTATACCTTCCACAAACACGCTCTTATCTCGCGCGCTTGCCAGCCAACGCGAAATTCGAGCATGCGAGCTTCGAGTGTAACGCGTTTAATGATTTTTCTGCATCAAAGTTCCGTGTGATTTACTTTTCTTCTTGCGCCTTTCTTTGTTTTGCTTCTCTTTTCTCTTCCATTTTTTCGTTCAAAGTGAAGCGGAAATATAGTTGAATCGGTCGTCGGGAAAGAAAGAAGAGTGTTCATCTAACAATAAGATAAATTATGATGTACAGGGTCTCTCAGCTGAAGCGAGTCTCCTAAATATCTCCTTCGTTTTTTATGATACAAAAAATATTTGTGACATAATATTAACGATTTGAAACGAATTATAATCTAGAAAAAGAATCTTTCTTGTCGGGTCATTTATTCATGGGCTTTTTAAGGTCATTGTTATTTTCTATGAAAAATTAAATCTAAGAAATTAGGAATGCCACGTAAATTCCTTCGAAAGTCTGAAAGAAATCGATGTGAAACTTAAAATAAATTTTTCAAATCTTATTCATTTGATGTGGTTGAAAAGTAACAATTCTTTCTACGTTTTTTCATTAGAATTACTGTCGCTATTTGAGAACGTTTGGCACCGTTTGCGAGTTGCTGCTTTCATCGTTAGAAAAGATAGTCTCTGCATCAAATCTGCGCGGTAAAGGCAATGACTTTTCACAAACAAAATTAGAATCAACTTCATTCTGATTCTGTCTTGCAGTTTTCGTTTCTGAAGGTAAAAGCAGTAATTAAACTTTGTGATTTTTTTTATACAGTTTGAGTTATCCAGAGTTCTTCAGGTTACGTTGAAAATGGTTCGTTCAAAATGTATGTTATTAACAAGAAAATGATTCTCCGATGTGTTGGAAAATTGAAAACTTTCACGAATTACATTTGCAGTGAGGGGGGCTGGTTGGCATGAAGACAGCACCGCATAAAAAGAAACTCAACTGTATTTTAATCCTCGATCGCTGGCGCTTGGGTCCAATCGGACCCTAGCGCTAAGAAAAAAACGTTTTTGTTTTGTATTAATGAGAAAATAATATCCAGAAAAAAGGAAGTCTACAAAATATAAAAAAGTTATTAAAAATATACATTGGAAGATAACTAACTCCGTTCCAAATTGACCCAGTCATAGTCTTCCAGTCAAACAGTTTTTTCATACAAAGGTTCAAGCAATTTTCTGATACTTCTTTTACCGAATTTCCAATAATTTTACAAATCGAACAAATATGACGTTTCCTTACGAAAGACAATAAATATATAACTCGTTAGACTTAATGCTTCAAAATTGTATAAATTTATAATTTCAAAAAATTATACTTGGCACATAGATATTATTTCGATACACCGATGTACCATTATTACACAATTTCTTTCATCGATACATTATTTATTTAGACACGCCAACGGAATTCAGCTACCTTATTCCGAACGCGATGGAAATCATGTAGAAACGACCGAAAGCAGACGCTAGAATTGCTTTCGAACTATGAATCCGCAGAAAGTGTTGATCGAGCGTGAAAAAGATCGGAAAGGATCCTCGAAAAATAACAGTCTGCTTCTTACCAAGTTCGAATTCCTGACCCCGAAGAATCTCGAAGCCACGGTTATAACCTCGGAAGAGCACCGACTCGGAACAACGTCACGTTAGCTGGTCGCGATGGAGTCGAGGAATTCTTCCTCTCGGTCCATCGGTTTCTCTATGGGGAAAAACAGCGGCTGGAAAGTAGCTTGCCCGTTGCAAAATTGAGTCTTGACCTCCGGGAACGAATTTATGGAATGTAGCGAAAACACTGTCCATTCCTATTCGCGTTTCATACTTCGTTCTTCCTATCAGTTTAAACTTTACCTTCTTCTCAGACATTTCTTCTGTTCAAGTAATATTTCTGTTTATCATACGCAGTAGAAAATATATTTCTTTTTGCCATATTTTGTTTTATATTGTAAACTTTCTATGATTCTAATAAAGCGATGGAGGGGATATTCAATTGGCTATAGATGAGAATTAAAAAGTAATAGATGATTTGGAATAATCAGAATACAAGAATATTTGAAAATTTTTCTAGATATCTCTTTTGTTTAAGCAATATTTCAATTTATTATACATTATAGAAAACCACTGTTATATTTTATTTTTTATTTTGAGCTCTATAGTGTTTTAATAATATAATAAAAAAATATTTGACAATTCAAGAGTAATAGGCGATTGGGAACAATCACAGTAAAAGAATATCTGAAAATCATCCTAGATATTTCTTTCACTCAGGAAATATTTCAATTTATTATACATTATAGAAAACCCACTGTTATATTTTATTTTATATTTTAAACTTTGTAGTTTTATAATGAAATGATTGAAAAATATTCGATTGGCTATTGTTGAGAGTTTTAAAGCAATAGATGATTGAGAATAATCAGCATCAAGGAGTATTTAAAATATTTAAAATATTTCATATCATACATAATAGAAACGTACTATTATATTTTATTTTATATTTTAAGCTTCGTAGTTTTCTAATGAGCTGTTCAGAAAATATTTAGTCGGGTATTGTTGAGAACTGAAGAGTAATAAGTGATTCGACACAATCAGTACATAAGAAATACTTCAAAATACATCGCGCAGATATTTGATACAAAATGAGAGATAAAAACTGATGCTTGATAATGTTTCTTTATTATAGCGTAAGAAACTAACAACGTATATGCAAGTTTTTCATCCAATCAATCTATTTCTTCCTTCACGATGAAGTTGGATAAATCGTTCACAAATGATGTGACTTTCACAAATTTTCAATTGTATTAATAGTTATAAGAGTATTGTAAAAAGAAAAACATTTTCATCTCCGCCAAATTTCATACAGCAGACTTAACCACAAGTGAAGATGAAAAATGTTATATTGCAAATTAATAATACATATTAACAATTTCTTCAATATCATATAACTGAATTGAAGATAAAATATTACAAATATACAATCTTTTTCGTTTATACATCACTATACAGTGGGTCACATAAGTATTTGTCCTTCCTTAAAGCAGAATTGTTTTCAAATTGGACTAAACAACTTCAACATTTTTTTTTTAAAGAAGTTAGAACGATTATTTGTCTTTGAAATTGCGAAGAACTTAATAAAAGTCACTTTTTACTGAACCTGTAATGAAAATGTTAAAAATACGTTTTGTAGATTTATGCTAAAAGTTTCATCGAACTCGGTCGATGCAGAAACAAACGACAGATATTGAAAGATGTAAGAATCTTTCTATTTATCACAGCTATACATGATAATTAATTATGTGAGCTACAAACGGTTAAAAATAGAGGTACTCGAATTTTTTTACCGATTTCGATAAAATTTTCAGCATGTATATAAGGAACATAAATCTACAAACCCTGTTAAGTTAGGTTAGGTTAGGTTAGGTTATAAATCTACAAACCCTGTTCCTTTCTTAAATCTTTATTATAGCCTTAAATAAAAAAATTGTAAAAACGTCATTCGCTAATTTATTTGCGATTCCGATCAATCGCATTTTCAACATTTTTCCTACACATCATCTAATAAACTGATTCTTTTAGCTTCTCAAAAGAGCAACTCAATTTGTTCAGTAAAATTTAAAAAACAAAAGTTATTCTGTTTTAAAATGACTGAATTTTGCTAATTTTATTCACAACACGTCACACAATGTGTGCAAAGAATTCCCTATAGGAATTACGCAGAATCTTTTAAAAGGTATCAAATCGTTTTTCCGCGCAAACGTTTTACCAGACACCTCGACACCGATTCTTCTATTTACGACGCGTAAAATACTTTCTTTAATTATTCGACGGTTTTAAATCATCCTCCATCCAGCTGTACCGCGTTCTTCGAGGTAGGTCTGTAATAAAAGTCGTGTCTGTCGCTACAGCTGTTGTGCAACGACAATGACGCGTTAATGAGTAGAACGTTTTACGATATATTAAAAATTCCACGCTGGTTAGCCAGTGACAAGCGACAAGTTTAGCCAAAACGGCTAGGAACGTAATTAAACGAAGGTTTAATATTCAATATAATTGAATACGAATCGCTTAGTTCTTTTTTTAGGATCATTAATAAAAATTTTATCAGCCTATTACGCGTAGATTTCTTCTTTTTTCTTCCTTTCTTTTTCACGGTAAAAGTTCTTGGTAGAGATAGACGCACAAATTGTACTACCTTCTACTAAAACAAAATAACTTATCTCATTTGAAAAGGAATAACGTGTAAATATTATACAGAATGTTCCGTAACTGATGATACAAGCAAGCAGGCAGTGAAAACTGAGTCAAAATTGTAGAATAAACTTCTTTATTTGAGACTTCGTTTTCGAGAAAAATCAGTTTGAAAATTTATTAAGTACGTCTGTATTTGATCAAGTTTCGGCTGACGTAAGACACTTTTTTTTTAATGAAAATTATCAGTACTGGCTCGACTGTAATGGCGAAATACTTTGGCTGCTATAATCTCGAAACCTGTCACAGCTAAACTTTTATTTGTTCCGTTCGATGTATCGTGTATAGTGACAGTATAACACGCATTGTACAATTATTACAAAAACTTATTATAGCATTTGATTAATTAAAATTCCATAATGATACGTGGGAAGACGTTCGTAAGAATTTAATAAGAAAAGCACAGTTACATGTGGGAGAACGTGAACATCACTTTCAGCGATTTATGAATTAAACGAATTTTCAAATGTGATTCTTTTTTCAAAATGAAGCTTCAAATTTAAAAATTTTATTCCACACTTTGGACTCAATTTTGCACATAGAATTAATCCTTGTTCACTTATATCACCTAATTACGGGATACCCGTAATTAAGCGTTGCATTTGGATGACCTCCTTATTATAAATTAATTTCATTTGATAGGAATTAAAATCCTCGCTCTTATAAATTAAATAAAACGAAAATTAGAATTCGAATTAATTTCTGCTCTTGTTGCATCTCGATCAGAATACGTGCCACGAGTTTCTCTTAAGAGCAAGTCATTAATGAATAAATATTTCCAACAAATTATATATCATAATTTCGCGTCACTTATTTTCGATCTTCTTTCCGAAGATTTATCAAGGCGAACATATTATCTCGATGATTAAGACGAGAGAATGAAACTAAGCGATTCCACGAAGGTAGAAGACACGTATCTTAAAATAGCAAAGAATCATTACCATATAACCTAATATAGTTGGCAATCTTTCTATAGTTGACAATGAACAAACTAATCCGCGCACGTCGAAGGAAATCTTCGTGACATTTGTAGCTAAGCAAAGAACGGCTGTTCGGTATAAAACGACATGAATCTGGGACATACGAGGCGAAAAACCTTGCAACTGCTGTTATAACTTTTGTTAACGCTATTTCATCCAGCTGCTGCTGCTGCTGCTGCTGCTGCTGCATTCGCTTCGGGCTGTTACGCGCTCACGGTATCGCCATATATGGCGTTGCAGTATGCAAAACACGACGTGGAATGAACTAGGATGAACCGATGCTCGGAATTTACGTTTATGACTCCCTGTCAAGTTGTACACTACTGTGCATACAGCGGATTCACTTTGTTAAAAACGGACAGTGTACTGTTCGTAGCTTAATTCTTTCCCTGGCTTAAGCTTCTTGGAAGTTACTGCTTCCGTGGTATCCAGAGGTTTGTATTATATATTGTACACAAAACGAGCCGTTTATCTTCAAAGTTGCCTAGGACCATTAAAAAAAAAAATCGAAGTAACGTTTATAATAGTTACAATTCTACGTGATCTTTTTATCTTTAAACAATCTTGCAGTCAATATGTTCACATTCACTGAGATCTTGTTAACATGTTAAGTACCACACCAGTTCTTGTGAACAGATGCTAGACTTTTCGTTTAAGCGGCGTTGATTCTCGAAAAACTGAACAGTTTCAAATTTAGAAAATAATTCCTGATCATTTATTAATGGGTTCCATTAAAACAGTTTAAACAAAGATGCGGTTTTCCTCTGCAGACGTTATAAAGTTACCACTTTCTTCGTTTTTATTGTAACACTTTTTGCAAAATTTTTGGAACTGAACCGTTGAACACGAGAATTTTATTTCTAATCTTAACAGAGATATGAGGAGAAAGTTTCGATCATGTGTGTTTAATTTTCCAGTATGATAGCAACGATTGATAGTTGAATGCAGAATCTTTTTTGAACTTCCTGCTGAGACAGATTGAACGAAGAATAAAACAGAAATTTATTCTCAAGGTTTAATTTTCAATTTTGACAAGTGCTGGTTTTCGAACGATTGATATTTAACACTCGAGAGATCTCTTTTTTAAATTTCGAAAGGAACAGGTATGTATACCTTCGTGCTATCAGGTTGGTCAAGTGATGTGAGATAAAATAGTTTCAGGTAGAGAACATTTAGCCGACAATTTGTCAGCGTTATCTTTGCACATAGTTCGACGTACGTTTTAGCCTTGTGTCGAAGATTCCACGGATGCAGAGAAACCGTAAATTCGCGTGGAATTCCTTTATGTAACGATGCTCCATGCTAGGTTCGACCGACGCCCGGAATTTGTGTCGAACAGGTATCTGAAATTCCGGTCACCTTCCACCTTTCGTTAATCGCAACCTTTATCTCGCTTGTAACTCGTGGTAGGGAAAGCCTTCCATTTCCTGACCTTTCTCGATACTTAACTTTCCTATGGAAAATTGTACGCGTTCCTTCTCCTCCGTTGCATTTTTGTACCCTTTCATACCAGTATCACGTTTGAAAAAGAACTGATTTTTCAAAATTTTAATGTGAATTCATAAAAATTGAATAAATTTAGGAAGCTCTATTTAGATATACTTAAACATGTAAACATAATGTGGCATAAACATAATATAACAATAAATAATATTTGTACAATTATAATTTTTAATAATTGTACTTTTCATGCATGTATTACGAAAAAGAATTGATTTTCTGAAGCTTTAATCTGAATTCATAAAAATTGAATAAATTTGAAGATCTCTTATTACATATATTTATACATATGTGACTTAAATATAATATAATCATAAATAATATTTGTATAATTACAATTATTAATAATTGTACTTATCTACAAAGCTGAACTTTCTATTGAAACAGAAAATAATTGAAGAACCGATTTTTTTTTAATTACCCACGTTATTCCTATCTAAATACACGAATAATCTAAAAAAAGAAACACTTGCCTTTTTGAAAAAGGTACAGAAAAAGAGCAGAGAATATTTATGCTCAAATCCGCGTAAATCCAATCGAACTGATTATTATTAACTCGTACACGTAAATGTACAAGCTATTTTGCAAAGCAACCAGAGTGAAGTAAACACAGAAACTACTGCTGGGTTGTAAAAATGAATTCTTTTCGACTTTTAGATAAAATCAAAGTTCGATTTAAAAAGAGCAAAAGGCAAGAAAGCAGATCAATCATAGAAATAATTTTCATTAATTCTTGATGACCCTTCGCCATTTTTTCTACCAGCTTGCAAATATTTCGATTTGAGCGGCTACATACTGATTCCTGCGACTCTTGTTGGAAAGAATTTGTTTCTACACCTAAATATCCTACTCTTTGACTTATGTAAACATTCCGGAAATGATTTCAGCCTTAATCAAAATGTATTTTTTTACGTATCGAACTTTCGCTCACCTTGTAGATTAAGAGATTCATTAAAAAAAAAAGAGAGAAAAAGATTGGACTTTTAGGTAGATAAAAGGAGAACACACTTGACAATCTAAAACTCGTTTATTTCAAGAATTAACACTAGAACTACTAAGTCCGTTGAATGACGGATTTCAAATATTTTTCACTAAAATTATTAACATCGTATTGGTATAATCGTTTATTTATTTCCTTTCAAATGTTTCAATTTTTAATTACCTACGTAAAGTCAAAATGGCAGATCAATAAAATCAGTTATAAAATAAGTTTTAGACTGAAAAACATACATCAATTTATTTTCATTCATTTATAAAAAGATTCAGCGTTATTATCGATTTTTATTTGTCATTTAACAGTTTCTACACAACAACAGGAATATAGCTCGTTAAACTGCACTTCAAGAAATTTTCTAGAAACTTCTGGTACACGCAAATCCTGTCAAATTGTTTAGTACAACAAAAACACAATGACTTCAACGTGTCTTGAATGCAAGAAATAATGTTTGTGGATAGCGCATATTCCAAACCAGATTTATCTGCAAAAAATATGCTCCATAGGCAGATTATAAAAAAAAATGGTTCTAACAATACATACCTCAATTAAAAAAATGTTTTTACATATTTCCTAGTTGAAAATAAATTATTTTATGCTTTAAATGTTCTTCCTAATTATTTATAATACATGAAAGCATGTTTTTCAAATACCCGTCAGATTGACGGGTGTGGTAAAATTAGGTGTACATTAAACACCGGTAGTTCCAGTGTTAAAACTCACCGTGGCCAACGCGGTATTTTCTTCTTCGATCGACGAACGTCTTGCGAGAGCGGATTCTCGCGATCGAAACGCGCAAGAAATTCCTCCAGCCGGCCTACAATAAACCCGATCGGTGGCTACGCCACTGTGCACCAGCGAACAAGAACCGGTGACCTGCCACGCCCTGTCGAGGTCGTCGCGCGCCTCTCTCGCCGCCGACGACCGGCGTACCGACGTCGACCGCGGTGTACACCGACGACCGCTGCCCACCAGCCTAACCAGATCAACATCGCCCCACTGCTTCCCGCTACGGTCTATCTCACGCTGTGCTTCCGTCTCCTCCTTTCTCCTCTCTTTCTTTGCCCCTCTTTCTCCCTGTTGCTCATGCTCTACTCGCTGCCCCTCTCTCTCTCTCTCACTGTCTCTCTTCAGCAAGCTTTCATCTCGTTTCGATACATGTGTCGTTCATCGAGGTTTCATCCTACTTCTTCTCTCTTTTTCTTTTTTATTTTTCTATTATCAGTCGCTTTTTTTTTACATCGATGTTGTAGAGTGTTTGTTGAGGACTAAGTTTATGATACGGTTGAGAAATTTGCTATTTTTGAGGAATTGAATAGTTTTACCTTCATCGTGTTATTAACTTTACAATCAGGAGAAATGTCAAACGTTTAAACCATTTTTAAGAGCTTGGCCATTGACGTATCGCAATCTTATTCTTCGGATTAAAAACTAAGATGTGGACAATGATAGGACGACTTGGAAATATTGAATTTCCAAATTACTTTGACCTACAGGTGAATCGGTATTTGTATTTGGGCGTTGACGAAAGGACTGTGATATTCTTCGAACTCTTTTTACCTATTTGATTAGACAGGGACTTCCCACTTTTCTCCAATTTTCACTAAGACACAACTTTTGACAAGCGAATATGTATAAAAGGACTGAATATTCAGGACACAAAAGGATTACTGATTTTAGTAAGAGATTCTGAAAAGAATTCTCACGGACATGTACATGACCACTTGTACCTTTGGACTTTCACCCACAACCCTTTAAAATTTATACGGACTTTCAGTATACTTCACGGACATATATACTTTATGCGGAAATTTAGACATATTAAAAATTAACACGGACTAAATAACGTTGTATAAGCTGGATATTATTATTGTTATCACGTAAATTGTGAATATTGCTATTGTTTTAATATAAAAACTGTGCTTTTGCAAATGAGGACATTTTAGGTGCTATATAATCGGATTCACGAATAATGTGGGAGCCAACAGTGTTCTCAGATTCATGAAAGTTAGAAAAAAAAGTTAAAAAAAAAAAGCTACAAATGAGTACATTCTTGCAAACTGAGTATAGTTGTCATGTAATCATTATACGATAATAAACTGGCAGTTAAAGAACTTGATAAAACGTGAGAGTAGTGTGTCAAATTGATATTCAGGAACTTTTTTGCAATAAATGTTATTTGCAGCTCTAAAGGCATATTTTACTAATAAAAATACTAAATACGTATGCTTCATATTAAAGAAATAAAAGTCAAAAAGTTTCAGAACAATTTTTTTACAAATGGTCAAATAATACAATTTGTTTTACCAGAAAAATGTATCAGATTGACATAAGGGATGGCTGAGGGTTAAGAATGTTCTGAATATGCATATCGAATGGTTTTATTTTTGTAATAAATGGACTATGCATTTTTATGCATTTATAGGAAATTTAAAGATGCAAAATTGCACAGAATGCATGGTAATATAAAAATATATGCAAAACATCCAAAATTATAGTGCTTTTTATAATACCTGGTAGATAGAATAATATTCTACAGCAGTTCTACTTTTTCCCTCTATATTATCAGAAATATGAATTTCCATAAAAATCCGCAATCTAGTAATAAAGCTGGAGGTGCACCATTGTTATTTCGAGTGATACAAATTTTGAGTAACACAAGCCAAACAAAATATTTGTCACAAAGAACAATAAAATAAGAAAATTAATAATGAAGTACTAAGAGTACTAATAAATTTAAATCTAAGTTAATGCATTTTGACCTTTCCATTTTCTTCTCCACCTCAGAATCTTTCAACTTTATATGATTAAACTGGGACTAATTAAGCGTCCTCCTCGTTCCCCCAGTTCAACCACGAAACGCAATCAGCCACAGAACCACGCCCAGCCAATTGCACGACCGTGAGCTTCTATTTTCCGCACGCGAGTTTCACCCTGGCCGACGTTGGGGTTCGTTAAAACGTGCTTATCTCTGATTTCCATGCTCGCGAGCCGCCATTTCGCTTTATTTTTACAGTCTTCATTTAAGCCTATTTTAATTATTATTTTGCCCCGCGTTACAGAACGATATCGAGCGTAGAGTAATTAGAGCCGGATAGCTCGAGCTAACCGTGAATTAAGCTCGCCGGAGATATGAAGTTATTTAGATAGGCTGCGGCGTTTAATCGTGTCGCCGAAGGAAGTCGTGTCCCTCGACAGAGAGGAAATCGTGTTCCGCCGATGAACGAACCTGCTATGGATAAATTAGCGTGGGATTATTGACGATAAAGCTGCAGTTAATTTTATAGCTGATAAATTGAACGATGCAGCCTTCGGACGTTTGAATTTTACAACTCTCTGAAGAAACACAAGGTATGCCAAGGGTTGATAATTTCGCTGGAGTTATATATACATATATACTCCCGTTTATAACTATTGGGGCACTTGAATGTGAAGCATACTGAAATCTACTGAAATTTGGAGAATTTCAATCATATTCTGGATTCAAATTCATTTTAATAATTCGAGACAAAGGCGATCTCAACCGTTGCAGCTCGTTCCGTAACAACTACAGTAATTAATATTTTTATATATTGAATTTTTAGCGAAAGTAGTTCAAGAAATGCACTTTTCGAGAGATTGTTAAAAAAAGGGATTACTTTTGCTAAAAATAAATCCCTGAATATAACCCTTATATTCAGTTGTCCCCCCCTTAATCGCCATAACGATAACCACATCATCTCGTATCATTAGGAACGTAATCCGATGAAAAGTTAAAACTACTATAAGAAGGTCTATAACTTCCCGTCTTGATTGATATTCCCATTCAGTTTGATCAAGCAAACACTAAGCCCAAGTTCATCGCTTCATTTCCATCCGTGAAACGTTGAAACGACGATACAACGAGAAAATTGTCGCGTAACGAGCCTCTAAATTCCCATTAAACGAGAGCAATGGGAAAAAGCGTTTCACGTACGAAAAAGCTCACGCGACTACGAGCGTCCTTGTGAACATGCTCGTGTCGCCGTGTAATTGAGAGACATTCAGAGTGCATTAGCGCTACTGGCCAAGGGGCAGGCAGGCGTATTAATTGCTCATCAACAGTAATGAAGGGTTTGTAAGCCGATATTAGCATAACTAACAGGTTTCCCGGTAATGAAGCCACGCTCACGGTCACGATGCCACTGGTCTCTTTATGTCCCTATGGACCCTTTGGACGAGATGGTGTACAGTAGCTACACGATGAATGGATCTTTTTATTATCAGAATAATCTTAGATATCATAAATCGTACAAGATGTTATATTTCAAAAAATCGTTTCTGTTTTTCTTTAAGTTTCAAGTGTGTAGAATATCCTGTCATAGAGATATTTAAAAACTTTGAATATTTGGAGAAGTTATAGGTAATAGATAGCGTTTACCTCGCAAGGTAAAAGGGCCTCGACGTGGCGGATTATAGTTAAAAAACATAATTTATTCGTTAGTCACATTTAACCGCCAAACCAAGGTGTTACATGCCTCGCAACCGCCATAAACGCCCCTCGAAGAGACTACTACTGCGGCCCTCACACTTTAAAAATTGTTTAAAGTACCACCACCATAGCCAGTAACAATTCTCTTTCCAAATATTCAGTCAGTTCCATCATATAACACATCCGTCAAACATAACATAATATAATTTATAAAAGAGCAAACACAGTCGAAGACAAGCCAGTTACAAGTATCACAAGAAATCACAAACGAGTAATGCACTGAGGAGCAAGTACCACACGAAGAACACATTAAAAGATGTAATATCACGTATCAACCAGGTTAAAGGATTTAATTATCCGATAACCAGCGTCTCCCAATCCGACACAAGTGAACGCGGGCCTTACAACCCCATAATATTCCATAAGGGAATAACTGCGTATGAGATACAACAAATAGTGTTGCGAACCGCAATAATTACGGTTTTATGACGCAGACGACAATCTACTAGTTTTTGAGTACCTTCTTCTTTATGACAACGTTACTAATTAAATTTCCTTTTCAATCATCGTCGAGGCTCGAAGGTATTTTATGGACACGGAAACTCTAAGCTTCTACCATCTGCTTCTGGTGTTCACGCGTATGCACTTCAATAGTATAATAATTGACGTGTCGTAAAGCTACTTAACTGCTTGCCATGCTTTGATGAGTCTGACTCGTGATAACAGGTAAACAGGAAAGGACAACAGGTTCTTTTACAATATATTGTACACCTTAATAAACAAACATTCCTAAAAATCGCCTATATTTTAAGCGATTTGATCAACGCTCTGACCGAGCTTTTTTAATAGACGATGACGTTCTACTTAATTTATTACAAAATAATCCCTGAATTTCAACCGAAGAAGTTGCAGAGAAATTTAACGTCGACAAATCGACCAGAAAAACGTGATACAAAGCAACGGTGATTGTATAATTGACTAATAAAACAATTGTATATGTGAAATTACTTGTATTTTAATATAAAATTAGGCAGGAACTTTTTCACTGGCTCAATATAATAGAGTTCAACTAAAAATTCTCTTATGTACTAACACTTCTACCGTTTACTTGAAGTTTCAATTTAGACTACGATCCTTAAGTGCCACCATTTTACCGAGCTTCCTGAACTGTCGATACCTTCGAAACTGGAGCGTATTATAAAATGATCTAAATTGAAAAAAATATCAAAACTGGTAACCGTGCTTTTGCGAGAGATAAGGGAAGTGTAGAATATGTTGCAAATGCAAATGTTGCCACGCCTCTAGGAAGTTTACGAACGATATCCTCCTATCGACATCAGAAAAACCAACTTGGAATACAGCTGCGTTTTAAACTCAACGTAAAGTTTCGTGTCATCGGATACAAGTGAATGCAAATCGATGATTCGAAGAAACTGGATTCTCGTGAATGGAGAATTGAAAGATAATCTTGTCTATGTGTGTGTATGTGTTCGAAAGTTAGGAATGTAGAAGATGCGTTTTTCGAAATTTACGTTCTCGCTGAGAGGTCGCCTTTCAGTGGTAGCTAACTCTTAATTAGCGAGACGTGTTTTTCGTAGTGGTAGGCGAGCTCGAGTGTTCTTTTTTTTTTTCTTCTCCTGCAGTCAGCCTCAAACGCGAGGAATGCAAGCATTACATTTGCAGACTAATGTTTGCTGAAATTGCTTAATGTCCACGCTCGGATTATGGTGGTTTCAAGTAATTGGGCTAATTGATGTTTGCTTAATGGGATCGTACGGTAGAAGTAATTGGGAGATTCTTGGTGTGTAGCAGCTGTTCGATTGGAAAGTTAATAAATTTTGCCACGAGGATAACGATACAAGTGAGAATAATAAAACGAGGAGGGTATAATGAAATTTTGTGAAATGATGGTGTGTCGTGAATTATTCAATTACTTTCAGATTAATAATTCAAACTCTTTGGTAAGAGTGTAAAATACTTATCGATTTCAATCGGACTTAATTCCAATTTTCTGTTTTTTGTTTTTAACATAGAATGTAACGAGATGAACGAAAATGCATGAAAATGTTAGGTGTAGAAGTGAATTTTCTACGATTTTCGAATGCAGTGAAAGATCTATTTTAAAATAACGAAAACAGATCGATCATTGAAACAATTTTTATATTCATCGTTGATTATCTCTTGTCATTTTTTCCGACAGTTTGCAAATTCATTTCGACTCGTAAAAAAAATTATTCTGTGTTATTTCGATATGAAAAGAATTATGTTACGTGATTCGTATAATTATTTTTTTTTTGCTGTTTATGTTCATTTTATTAATTGCAATAACTGTAAATCATGTACGTGACAGAAGTTAACCAAATGCTTTATTATCGTATCTACAATCTGCAAGCACTTAAAGATTCAGGCTACCTTTAAAAAATCAATTCCTCTTTTATATTAAAATAAAACACATTTTCGCTGGAATTGAAATTCTGACTGGAAATTAATCAATTAAGCAATCTTTCCCTTGATTGGTAGAAAACTGAAGGGTCGTGCAGCTTTCCACATTTCTGCCAGAAATTTTAAGTGCATCTTTTTCGAAAATGAAGCGTTCAACGCGATTTTCTTGCTCTTAATTTTCCTATTTTTGTATTTTTTATATGCTTCCATTATCAGCAAAAAAATTTCTTGTAAAATGTTCGTTACTTGCAAATATATTCTAAGTTAGTTTTTAAATCACTCTTGATTAGATATTTTCACAAATGTTCGCAAAAACCCCACCTGCATAGTGAAATATTATTATTATAAATATATAATATAATATAAATATTATTCAACTAATATATTAAATAAATATCAAATTTATAATTTTATTATTTCCAATCTATTTTGTTTCATTAGAATATCATTTAAATTAAATCGAACATGATTTGATTTAATCGAAGGAGAATCGAAATTAGTTTCCGGATTAAACATTGAATATTATCAGAAGATTCTTTACTTAAACTTATTCATTGGAATATTCAACTTCTTAGAATTCGTAATCGCTATCTGTTGCTCTGCAAACCGCGTACGAATCCACGCGTATCGTTATAACCGTCTATCAATCTTTCCATGATCAATCATTCTAACACTCTAGCGAGAAGAAAAGAAAAGAGGCGATACACAAGAATGAAGTATTATTTATTACGAATGATAAACTTATCCGACCGGTTGGCGACGTGCTCTCTGCAAGAACTCCGCACGAGTACAATCCTAAAATACACCAACACAGCTGTATACAAGAAGCCCGCCGATATTTATCGGGTCTGGTTGAAACCGTCACAGCGAGGAAGATCGTAACGGAACGGTCTTATCTGCTCGACCAAGCAAAAAGGGATCGCGTTTAGAATTTAAATTGCCACCGAACCGGCGTGGCGGGCTATCAGCACCGGTGGTTGCAGACGATCGGTTTCGAATGACGCCACGACGCCATTATGGTACGCCGCGAAGAAAATTGCCCGAGGCGGTTACTCGGGGGAGATTTCGGAACGAATCAAGGCTTATATCCACGTCTGGCCGTTTCGAGAAATCGATAAGGCCAGGCCACGTGAACGGAATAAATTCTCGGTAGCCTCCGCCTTAATCTGCCTCTCTCTCTCTCTTTCTCACACACACATTCTCTCACTGTCTATCTCTCTTTCCTTCCTACTGTCTGCGAAACAATCGGAGAAAGTATCGCGTACGAGAGAGGGTCGAGGGAAAAATGCGCGAAAGGTCGAGGCGATAACGAGATCGCGACGAAGACAAGTATCGAGCGGTAATAGTATGCATAAAGGCGCGTCGGAATAAAACTGAGTTGAGTACTTTCTCGTCGTATGATGAAAATGGAGGGGAGAGGAGACTCTCGTAATTAACAGGCGGCGGGATATATACTTCGAGGAAGACATTTTCGTAGCGTTCGAGAGGAAACTTCACGGCTTCCTGTTGCCGTGTGTATAACGGTATGGATATTCTTTCACGTGGCACCAGCTGGCTATTCCACGGATAACAGTCCAACCAGGAAGATCCAGATTAGCACAATCTACATGCAAATTTTAATGCACGATGCTCGAACGAGATGCACTTCGATGGTAGTTTATGATTCTGTTCTCGGAGGATCAAGTAGCGGAGATGTTGATTGTGAATGTGGTGTTTGGACTGGTTGTGCTGGAATGAAATTGAACAGATTGCCTTTTCGATGGTTCGATGGAAGATCCTTGGTGGATAAGATGTAGAAGAAAATTTGATTAGTTGGTTTAGAAACGTCACGAGTACAGTTTTCATGAAATTCATTTTACGATTTTTTGTGATTTGATTATATTCTTTTATAAATGAGATAAATCATGTTGCATTTCTCTAAAGTTTCATTTTACAAGTATTTCCTTTTGTGGTATTTTGCGTATTCCTTTCTCATCTCTACTTGTCTGAGGACTTTTTTTCCGTTTAAAGAACTTACTTTTCCTAGTTTTTCATAGTGTTATAAGGGTACGTTTTAAGGTAACATGAAGTCCCACCTAAATATTGTTTAATAAATCCCAATAAACTCTCATTAGAGTATAAGATGAACTGTTATTGGGTTAGGTTAGGTTAGGTTAAGCCATGTGATTTAATTACCTTCCTTTATCACATGTAAATGGAAGGAATAAAAAATCTTACTGTATTTTTTTCGTGTTTTTTTCCAAATGTTGTTTTCCATGCTGTTTAATGTATTGCACATATTTATGTTTCCATTTATGTAATGGTATTTTTTTTTTCATAAAATGTCAGTAAAATAGTTCCAAGAACTTATTTTCCCTAGTTTTTTATAATTTTATGATAGTAACACCTAATATTGTTTGATAAATCTTAATGAGCTCTTATTAAAGTATAAGGTGTACCGTTGCTGGATAGCAATGAAGAAAAATAATAGTAGAGTAAATGCAAGATGGCAAAACTTTTATGTAATTATAATTTGTAGTTTTGCTTTTGAGTATGAGTGTATTAAAAAAAGAAAAAATTATCAATGCTCTAAGAATGGTATTTCTCAACTTTTCAAAAGCACTTATAACAGTTACATTTATAAAATTCCCATAGTGTCTTACTTGAAGTATACTATAAATCTTACTTCAAACCTTTTACATAAAATACCGTCGAAATTGAAATAGCAAAAGAACTTACACAAGGAAAAGCGTAATATTTCAAATATTCAAGAGGTGCTTATTCTTCGAATTCTCTAATATACTACATGATTTAATAAAATTCGTAATCAAAGCAGAGCAATTTGTCAGGTTTGAACTTAATTTTACTGAACAATGGAAAGCACGATTTAAGTTTTCAAGAGGTGCTGATTCTTACGATTTCATAGTTTTCTCATTGAAAAATTCGTATTGAAAGTACAGCAATTTGTCAGATTTTGGTATCAGCCAGTAGAATTCTGATTTCACCCATTACACGTGCAAAAACGAAGGAAATTTCAGAGAACGAGATACGTGGGTGGCTACACTTTATTATCCGCCATTGTTACAAATTGCCGCCCCCGCGTATTGCTCACGAACCGGCGCATTCTATTATCAGCTAAACCTCTGATAAATGCCTGTCTCTTTCGCGACGAGGTCCTCAGCAATAACTCGTTATTAAAGTGCGGCTCGCGATAAACTGGCGCCGATAAATCGGCTCGATTCGCACCGCTCGCAAATTCAACTTTCCTGCGTCGCGGTGCAGCACATTTAGCGAATCGATGGAATTCAACGCCTCTGGAAACACCAATTTTTTCTAGTCTCACCTTCGTAATTCAAGTTTCTTACGCTAATAATCTTTATTAGAGTATACACAGTCCGCGACACTTTATTACAACGCAGTATTTTAGCCATATTTTTGTTTAATAGAAGTTCAAGTTAACCCTTTGCACTCGAAGCCACGTCACGGGCTATCTACGAGCAACTCAGTGGTACCTTTTTAGGAAAATGTGCAAACAGGAATTGCACATATCATATTAAATAGCGTAGCTTTGAAACTAAGTAATTTATTATAATTAAACTTGACTTATACGTATCTTTAAGCATAATTGAACATATTCATTAGTTAATAATACATTATTATCCGTTATTTTTGTTTTTTAAGCCAAGGTTAAAATCTTTAAGCATAATTGAACATATTCATTAGTTAATAATACATTATTATCCGTTATTTTTTTTTTTAAGCCAAAGTTGCAATCTTTATTTCTTAATTTTGACATCCATTCAACTTGGTCTCCTACAATGTGAAGTTTACGAAGGAACAATGTCCATATTAAGTTAAATTAATGTTAGAACAACCGAAATCGTCGAAATGACGGATTTCAGATCTTTTACCTCAAGTTACAGAAATGATCAAGAAAAATTTTGGTTGAAAAGTAAGGAACTATTTATATATCTCAATAGTATATGCGTTGTACGATATGTTCATAGTTTCTTCCATGTATTATTATTATATTCTCTTTACTAAATATATATGTGTGTAATCTATAATCGTGCCGATTTATTTGTTAACGACGCCCTCCAACACAATGTATTTTCCATTAATCATTTTTTATATAATATATCTATATACACTCCCGTCCATAAATCATCGGACACTTGTGCTTTTTGAGCAAAATGATTATTAGCATGCAAATACAATTTGCTGTTGCGAATTTATTATATAGTTTGTTATCTTTATCTATTTTACGGTTATGTCTGAATGCTAAGTTAAACATGCACATGTATGACATGAATAAATGTTAAGAAAAAGAAGTATTTATTAAATACAGCTCCAATTCTATACGATGTTATTCTGTATACGCATTTGGTTTACTTCGACAGTTCAAAATTAATTAAAGAACATATCTGTAGCTTCATTAAGTGTTTATAAACAATTTAAGAAGGGTTTTTTTACTAAACAGAGACTAACATGGTGCTGAAAACTTGCATCATTCGATCTTCTTCATTTTTAGTTCGACAGTTCCTATGATTCCAATAAATACTTCTAGAAAAGAATTATTTATTTAAAAATGTTCAGTTACTGGTTACTGTTGCAAAAAAAGAATGTACTGTTTGAGAAATTACTGTAAAAAGTAGAATTTCGAAGTCTGCATTCTAATTTTAGTAAGTATCCGATGACTTATGGACGGGGCTGTATATCGAAAGAGAAAACGTGTACTGCATTCAACTTGTTTCAACATTAAATATAAGAATAAGGGTGTCCAATACTACAAAACAGTAAATTTCTATCTATGGTAAAGGAAAAAGAAATGACTGAAACACTGTGCTTAATTACACTACTTTCTATAAAATATATTCACACATGTTCTTCGTTATTTGAATAATATTATCCGATAAAATAGTGACTTGCGAATAACTTACTTTATGTATGATCGATTCGCCTAATACAAGCTAAACTAACACAACATTTCGAAACTTGAAACATTAAGTTGCTTGTATATCAACGGAAGCTGGCGAGTACTTGAATGTTTGTCAGAGAGATTTAATCTACAGAAACTTAACGTTTCGCGTGAAAAATGAACACACGCTTGAGTACTAAAAAGAAGAAAAGAAGAAGAAGAAGAAGAAGAAGAAGAAGAAGAAGAAGAAGAAGAAGAAAGAAAAGAACAGCGAGTTACAAGCATGACATGAGAATATCTGATAAAGTACTTACAACGAAAAGTAGTCGAAAATGTTGGTATAACAGATGTTGTACGAGTTGAAAAAGATATTCTATCGCTATTAGAGTAACATTGTATCAATAAATCATTGATCACAACTGATTTTCCATCATAAAGATAATGCGTCTCGTTGTGCGTCGAACTTGAACGAATTTAGATCTGCTCTGCTGTTGCGTACGTCTATCGAAATGAAGGTTTTGCTTCATCAATCACGGATTAATGATTCACTGATTTGACAAGCACTAATATGTACAACGTCCCTTGAGAAATTTGATAAACGCTACGGATCGCCGGTCGAACCGTAACGTTTCTTCTTTTAACATTTATTTATTTATCCGTTTGATCAAGATTAATGAATTCTTTTTAATTCACCGACGGAACGGAGCAGTTAATCCTTGTAGCTCCGGAGATTCTTACTACTAATCAATGATGACACAAGGCGAAGGTGCGTACAACTTCTTAGAAATAAACAGATCACGCTCGAACAATCTTATGGCATATTGCTTTATTGCGGTCGGAGATAATTAACGCTCAATTGTAGGTTAAATACATTTAAAAAAAAAAAGAAAAGAAAAGAAAGGAAAGGTGAAGATTACGTAATTACTACATTGCGAATTTTTATGCAAATTAATGTTCGAGAATATAGAGGAAAAATATTAAAATATCGGTAGAAAATTATTTCGCCTAGCAGGTAATATAAAAAGCACTATAATTTTTTATATTTCGTGCATTCTTTTGTATTACCTGAATTCTGTGCAATTTTGCATCTTTAACTTTCTTACAAATGCATAAAAATCTGCAGTCCAATAATTGCATACTCTAATATTCAAATTCAACAATTTAATAAATAATTTTCAAATTGTTGGTGTTTCTTCAATTAAAGTTTAGTGAGTTTGTGTTAGGAAACGACATCGAAGCTTTTGAAAATAGGAAGAAAATTATATATAATGATCATGAAGAATGTTCGAATGTTAAATCATTTACGATACAATTAAGCAATATAGAAAATAAAATAATATTAAATAAGGATAATATATATTATGTTATTTAACTTATTTTATTTAACTTCTATATTACTGTATTATCAAATAGAAGTTCGAGATTATTTACATAAATTTACAGTGATATTGAAGCTGCTACCTATTCTTTACGAATCTTCTAATAATTTTGCAAGATCGATTTGTATAATAAAGAAACTCAATAGAAATTTCTTCAATTTCGAACCTTTTTATATAAAAAACATAAAAATGTTTATGTATTTGCAATGTATGCATAGTGATTCAAAACTTTTAATTAGCGCTGAACTATGCGTATATTAATACTTTATAAAAATTTTTACACATTTGCAATATTCGATTAAAAACTTTTGACTAGCAGTGTACCCTGCATATATTAATATTAATCCTTAATTACTAGTGTCATTATAGTGTCGGTGATCACCTAACCTAACCTAACCTAATCGAACACTTCTATACAAATTTTTACATATTTGCAATATACATATACATAGTGATTCAAAACTTTTGAACTAGCAGTGAACCTTGCATATATTAATATTAATCCTTAATTATTAATGTTAATATAGTGCCGATAATTTTACCTATTAGAAAGAATCTTGTTTTACTAGAAGATAATTATTATAACTATTATTGTTTCGGATAAATAAAAACAAAAACTGGCATTTAAACCGCGGACATTGCAAAAATGCAATAATATTCGATTATCACTGAACCGTGAGCGTTTCATTAAATGTTATCTTACAAAGCCAATATCTTTATGAGGGTGCCGTAAATTTTATATTGCTGACTTTTGTAAATAAATGAGTGACCAGATAACACACTATCATTATTAGCAGACATCGTTCTTCATGTTTTACGAATTTTACTTTAATATTTTAAGGGCTCATTCTAGAAATCGCAAACATTGAAACAAATTTTTGATCCTTTTCATTCCGTCACAGTGTCTTCCCTTAATTCTATAACAAAAAGAAAGTAAAACGAGTGTTGTATAACGCCTTTAGTAATATTCTGTTCAAATTCAGAAATGAATTTTATCAATTAGTTTCTGAAATGTCATGTCTACCGTCTTATACGATCCAATTTTGACAGAAAAAGAGACATTCGAAAGTAGCAAATACGAGAATTTTATTTTCTTTGATTTTCATGGTGCTGTTCTGAAATTTTTCTAAATACATTCTCGAAACTCCTAACTTCTTGTCAAATACGCAAAAGATAAAAAATTTTCCAGATTGTTCGAATAAAGTTGCAAAATACGCGATGTCGAGCGATAAATGCTCATCAAAGTGAAGCGGTCGTGATAACAGTCGTCAATGTGTTAAGTAGACTTCTTTATGCCTAAGGATAATTAAGGGTTACCCGGGTTTCGCGTTAATATTATGTACTTATGAAGAAAATCAATTTGCAATGAAAACATTCGAGCACGTTCACGCGAAACGAACCTTCGCAGCTAGCTTTTCCTTTCACAGCGGCAAACAACAGCCTTCTCTGGGGCGAAAATTCCAATCGAATCGATTTCCCCACTTTAGCCGGGGGCTATCATTTCCATCAATCTAAGTACTACTAAGGCGGCTTGCTTTCCGCGGCGCATTTCGTCGCCGAGCGCACGCATAGCCAGCCGACCCTGAACTTTCTAAGCTAATTTAAATTCTCGAACGGTGCTCGTAGGTGCGTTCAGACCTTTGGTCCTGACCTCGACCGCCTTACTTCCGGTGAAAACTCTCGGCCACGACTGTTCACCTCCGGTCGCTTTATTCAAACGCGCTGACAATCATCTGTCACATGAATGAGAGTATTCTGTCTTGTTGAAAGTGTGGAGAGACGTCTAAATGACTGATGTTTAAAGCTGACTGGATATTTAAAACGATTAGCAGGTAGATAAGTATAGTTCGAAATAAATTAAGAAGAAAATGCTTCATGAAGGAATTTGTTTGAAGAATCAAAGTTTTATAAAAGAATTAAGAATATACAGAAAAATCGAATGATCGAGGTGGTTTAAAACAATGAAGGATCCACCCATTATTAACATTAAAAAAGATTTTATAATTTTGTTTAATTATGTAGATATTCTTTTATTTATAATGTTAGCGTCTTATAATTTTATTTAAGTTAAATTGCATTATTTACGTTTAAACTGAAAATTTATTGTATTATTCCTTTAATTTATGAAGATGTTGGTTAAAAATAAATTTGTTTGATTTATATGTAACGCTGTTTGAGATAAGTACAATATTAAATTCCTGTACTAGTAATTTTCTGGGTGTCCCATAATTTTGTTCACCAGTATACTTGAAGTGTCGAAAGTAACCTTGTTGAAAACGAATTAAAGAACTGCCGGGGAATTGGTAGAAACGTACGATTCACAGTTTGACAGCTTTAATTCCATACGTTTCACATTTTTCATTCCTCGAGGAAAGATCGGGCAGGTTGATTTATGCCCTCTTCGGAGACAAATTAACCAGGCTTTGACGTCTTATTTCCGTTGCTTGTGCTTTCTCGTACAGGTGTATTTTATTCAGAGATGCAAAATTCACGGAGAATCGACGTTTTCGATGTTCTCGAAGTTGGCGCCGCCGTAAAG
This sequence comes from Anthophora plumipes, assembly GCA_951804975.1. Classification (NCBI taxonomy): domain Eukaryota; kingdom Metazoa; phylum Arthropoda; class Insecta; order Hymenoptera; family Apidae; genus Anthophora; species Anthophora plumipes. The sequence goes on from OX638120.1 coordinate 12,205,119, forward strand.
ACGAGTGATCCTATCGACACGCTGTACAGTTAAAACGGTATAATAGATGAAATGCAAATTATCCGTGTGATTTATCGGCCGTTGGATTCGTGGCTGGTTGACGATAAAAACGGAAACACAAAGAAACACGACGATTGGCATTCTTGTGAACACGTGTTCAAATTTATCGCAACGGAGATCGTATTGGAAATGTCTGAATTGAATCCCGACTGTATTAACGAATTCATAGAGATAGAGTGAGAGAATCTCCTGCGTGAAAATTAAAAAAAAATCGAAAATGAATTAATACAATATAATTTTGGTTCACAGGAGATTGTAATTTTTGTTGTATATTCTGTTGTATTAAGCCCTTATTTCTTTTATATATTAGGTTGCTGCAAATGAAATGTTTTTTAAAATGAAATTTTAGATACATTGTGTTTCTTCAAACAATAATTAAAATAATTTCCACACGATTCTATACACTTTTACCATCGATTAATTGCTTTCATTATTTCAAATTTATAAGAATTATTAGTCTTTGAGTTCGAAAATTCTTTGAATATTGCTTTCACAGTGTCTTTATTTAAGAATAACCTATTTGTTAAACAATTATACAAATATTTGAAGAAATGTTAATCTGTTGGAGAAAGATCTATTAAATAGGGGAGGATGTGGCAAAATTTCACTTTCTTTCTCATGGAATGTTTTCCACAATTCTTTAAACGTTATCATCGACTGCTCTATCTGACTTTGTTCTTGATTCAGTTTTAAATAAACAGTTACTCATCTTGAATTTTGCGCACCAACATCGAAATGTCTTAACATTTATATAATTTGCATTAAATGATAAATTTTCAGTAGTTTTTATGGTAGTTTTTTAAATTTAAACTTATATAAAATAAAATCGATTATACCGATTATTTATCACGTGAAATAATGTCTAAACAATTGTGTTATGAATTTCTTTACGATTCAATGCACCTGTACCATAGCAAATTCCTTCATCTTGTCTATTGGGTAAAAAAATGTACGGTGGAACAAAATTTGATACATGATATCAACCATTCCATTTGCATTTTACTTGCACCGACTTAATATATTATTATGTACAATGAGTCATAAGATTATTCACTCAGTCGAGAATGTAACAAGGATGAATAAAATAATGACACGACAAATGAATTTTTAACATTATTTTATTTGAAAATACAACACGTTTAACTTAAAAAAAAAAAAAACAGAAAAAACAAGAAAACTCATATCGTTTGGACCACTTTTAAAAAAGTTATTCTGTTTTAAATGGTGTTTGAATATTAATTAGAGTGACCCTATGTTAAAACGAACGAAGCTCCAGAACCAATCACGTTCGTTCTGTGCATATGTGTATAAATATTTTTCATGTTAATTTTGTCATTTTATTTTACTTTATATTTCAAGATTACTACATATACGCAAGAAAATTTTTCTGTCAGAATAATAACTTTACGTCGAACATTTTTTGGTTAAAGCAGCTTAAGAAAACGAATTTGTAGGAAAACTTGAGTTTCAAAAGGGTGAATTTGATTTACAAAAAAGTGAATCTGATCTGTGAAAGGGTGAATGTGATTTGCCAACGCGTGAATAAATCTAGCAAAAGAGTTAATCCAGAGTGCAAAATAGTAAATATGATCCACAGAAGAATTAATTTAGAGTGTAAAACCTGTATATTCACTGCTAAACAACAATACCCATAATAACGTTCTTTCATTTCAAATTAGAACCACTTCACACCATCGTTAACACAACCAAATACCGGTTTTACCAAATTCCGCTAAATACCTAAAAAAAAAGAAACATCTCTCGTAAATCCCCAATGTTTCCAAACAAATCCCAACAAAATCCCCCATATAAACCCCAACGATCCCCGCGTCATCCCTCAGATCGTCCACCCACACGCGGTCAGCCAACGCTGGTCCGTAAAAACGTCCGAGCAGAAAGCGCATCGACCTCATCGCGGGCTTCACCTTCAACCTCGGGGCTGGCTCGTTGCAGCGGCAACACTCGAAAGAGCATAGCAGGGTGATCAAACGGGGAAAGTGGTCGCCCGAAGGAGAGGCTCGCCTGTTCGAGGCGGTCTCTTCGAAAGGCAACCTTGCAATGACCTCAGCTGAACCCAGGCTGAGCTGGACGGAACGAGCGACAAAGAGTGAGACAGAGCAAGGGAGAGGCAAACGGAGGGACTATATTATACAGCCATAACCGTGGCTCTCTCTATGTGTGTATACATACATTCATACATATATATACATGTATGTATATATATACATACACATGTGTACACATTTATACAGTCGAAGGGAGAGAGCGTACCTATGGCCACCGGCGAACCTCCGTGCGGTCGCCGGTTTATCTGCAGGAAATCTACTCTTGTAGGCATGCCAGCGGATCTGGGCGGAGGCGTGCGGGGGTGCAAGGGGACGCAGTGGCGGCCCCACGACGACCTGGTGTCCCCCATGGAACCGCAGCCGCAGCCGCCGCCACACTACTGGCATCCGCGGCGAAGAGAAGCGAATGGCAGCGCCGCGGATAGAGTAGAACAGCGTGCTACCAGCGGGGGATCGCGGCCCCGATACAAGATACTGCCACGTGTTACACGCTGTTCGCCACCAGAAGAAACGCTCGCTCCTGTCCTTCCTTCCCTCACCCCATCGTTTCTTTCGTTCCCTCGATGCTCTTTCGGTGGTAGCCCGGATGTCCAGTGTCTTGGTGCCCGGTTGACCACTTCGAACAATGCGCTCCGACCGTCTTCCGGGTGTTTGAATAATGGCCGCGCGTCGACCGGGACACGGTCGCGCGTCCAACATTCCGTAGCTGGGCTGGGTTCGTGTTGCTCCTGATTACTGAGATCTTTCTTAGCGAGTTCATTCGGTGTTTCGGGGTTTTTGATATGCAAGTTGACGGGATTCTGATCTCTGATGGGATTATCGATAATGAATGCTGCGGTACGTATTTGATTTGAGATATAGAAGGACAGAGATGCTTTTGATAAAGGGAATGTGAAGTAATGTGTATAATGCCAAGGTAGTGCATGCGTTGCCAAAATCGTGAAGTCCAGGTAATGTGTACATTACCTGTATAATGTACACATTGCCGAAGTTCTAAAATTCAGGTAATGGGTACATTGACTGGGTAATGTATGCATTGTCAAAATTGTAAAATTCAGATAATGTGTACATGTCAAAGTCCAGGTAATGTATATACATATGTTGTTTAAGCGGTCTATACATTGTCAAAGTGGTAAAGTGCAGGTAAAGTATACATTGCTTAGGTGACGTATGCATTACCAAAGTTGTGAAGTCCAAGGATACGATGGATGATCAAATCATTATGAACAGGTAAATAAATCAAATATTTTATGTTTTCAATGGTATTATGAGTTAACCCTCGTAGCTTCTTGTCTCAAAAAGTGCAAATCCATTTGTTTATATTTTATATATCACATTCTATTTGTTTATAACAATACTGTTGTATCGTTGTATTATTACATTATTACCAATCAATTTCTTTACATTCATTATTAATTATTGTTTTTTAATATTTCAAAATGTAAAATTGCAATCAACTGTAATTTTTCTTCTCATAAACGCAGAGGAAGAGGGTCACAGAGGGCTGATACATTACATTCACCAAACATCGCATTTCATTCGCGATATAACAAAACTCATTGTTTAAAACACAAAGTATCGTCGTAACTATCCAGTTTTCTAATTCACTCGCGAATACAGAACGAAACGAAACCAAGCCACTCATTTATCACTTATTGAAATGGACGTAAAATCAAACCTTTCCACAACCCTATCGCCACTTTCCATCAATTCAACCCACTCCCTTAATCAAATTAAAACACCATATAGTTATCCATGACCGAACACCGACCTCCTCATCTCCCCGAAACCTTTTCCTTCAATAGCCCACCTGTTCACCTGCTCATCTTACCGTATCCCACGTGTACCGCTCGTAAAACCATTTACGTAACACAGAATTTCGTGGAAGAACCGCGAGGTAGCCGCAGAAAGTATCATGGTGGAGAAAAAGTCGAAGGGGCGTGCTAATATCGACGCGGCGCGGCGAGTCATTACACGGCCACGCACACGGTTGTTCGACACGCGAGGGGTCAGAGAAAAGGCTACTATACGTGCAAACCGGCGTTCAGCTTTCTCCAACGAGTTGTCATTAGTTCGTCGTCCAGCTCGTTTATCTCACCTTTTATCCCAGGGTGCACGCGTCAGCGAAATAACCTCGTTTCCCTTCTCTCTCTCTCTCTCTCTCTCTCTCTCTCTCTCTCTCGCTCTCTCTTGCGATTCATTGGCTGTTATCGTTCTACGATCGGTACACATCCGCTCCGTGCACACATACAGATGCCGTATAAGATTATGCAAATGAACGACGACGAAAGGTACCAGAGAGGGGGGGATCTTTTTTTAAAAATAACAAGTTAAAGGAATTAAGATGTTCGCGGAAGAGGACACCTCGCGGCGACAGCCAGCCCTTTCTTTATCGGTGCAGCCACAGGTTCACCGATAAATGAGGGGTTTCAGCGTAATCTGTATCTACCAATTAGGTAGGTTGCGCGGCCTGCACGCAAATTAACCGAGCAAACCGCTGTCATCCGGCTACGATTATTAGCCTGGTGGACGTGTTCTTAACACGCGGGCCGATTGAAAAGATTCACGGTTTTGCGGTAGAGTGTAGAATTTTATGGATTTACACTATCGCTGAACAAGAATCACGAGTTTTAGTCGATAAATTCGTGAAGAGTTTGTGAAAAAAGGCACCGAATTAATTTTGTACACCTAATAAAAAGAGAAACCCCTTTCAATTGTGATTTATAGTATCATAATTAAAGAATTTTTAAGTTATATTCCCATCACGCTATTGTCATCAAACAGCCAAAGGGACTCGTAATGCTCGTTTGCATGGTTTGAAAATTATGCAGTTTAATATTAGTCACACGTGTTCGGTTCCCATAATGCCAGATGAAGTTAACTAGGAGTTCTGCGAGTAAAACGCCAAAGCGGAGTTACATCGATCACGTCCTTTCCATAGAATGACATTTAATACCGTGGGTGGTGGGCGCCACGCCACGAGAAATGTCATGGGGCAAATGCGAACGCCGGCAGCAGTGTGCCATAAGAAAAATCCACGACAGCGACATAAATTTGTCTGCCGGTCGATTTTAACTAGACAGAATGATTCATTCGGTTAATTTGTCATTTGGCATCGTTTCGTGACTAATTTTGTTTCTGTTGCTCATTAACTAACAAGCTTGATTACGACGCAGTTCTGCAACTTCGCGATACTGGAAATGTAGAAACTTGAAATACCTTATATAGGGACATCCAACTTACACGTCTAGCTGTTCTTTATCTTTTTTTTTATTTTTTTTTTAATAAAACACGAACTAACCGGAATTTTTCAAATTTTTTGTTTGTTTTGTATTTATTGAAGTTTGATCTATTAGAACTGGAAATTTTCAATGACTTCGCGAGTTACTTTACGAATTGCTACTCGAATGTTGTTCTTTAGGTCATTAACCCTTTACACTGGAAGCTTTCGAGCTGAAGTTGAATTTTTCTTAGTTTCTTTTTAGCATAATTGCTATGGTTTCGTCGATTAAAATTCGAATAATCGAATGATATTGTTACAATTTACTATAATTCGATTTGAATGGCTGTACTAATTATAGCGTCTCCAATCAAAAGGAATTTATCTCTACATCTAATAGTATGATTGGTGTTATTTAATATGGATATTTGAATAATGATTATTCAAATTCAAGCACCTGGTTAGATTTCGTTCATTTCAAGACCTTTTATTAGCAGAAAAACTGATAAATACGGATTAGCGCCATCACCGGTGGTACGAGATGCTTGATGAGACAGCCAAAATGGCGCATGTCCTAGTAAACGCGTTAAACGACAATGTAATCTATTTATTAATATTACAATGGATTCATTTACATTTCGTTTTATTCTTGTGCAAAATAATTCTTTACTTCGTTATTTCTGAGCTACTGTATATATTTAAATAATTATCAATTTAAAGTTATCGAAATATGACGAGATATACAGGGTGTTTCAAAAAGGTATGTCAATACCTCAAAGCGTAAATTTACACACTAATGTAAGTAGGAAACGTCGTATGAATATATTTTCTGTACACTTTAGTTTTCGAATTATGGAGGGTTAAAAATAATATTCGATTAGACCGTTTTACGTTAGATTTTTACCTTTGAGAGCGTTTAAGAATTATTGCGTATGCAATACGAATAAATAATTTGCACAATCTGCAGCAGAAGATACAAAATGGATTTCAGAGTGTGACTATGATCGGAATTCAATGTTACGATGCGAAATGGCTTGTGTTGAGACACGAAATGGGCCACTTTGAACACTTTCTTTAATCAAACTAAGATATATCGGATGTGTATGCTCATATGATATTTTCTGCTTGTTTCAGTGTGTAGATTTACTCCCTGAAGTATTGATATGTATACTCGAAATACTTTGTATAATTAGGTCACCATTTAAATTTCTTTTTCACGGTAAATCATTTCAAAATCGTATTTTTCTTAAATATAGATATATCGAACATATGTCTATACTTTTCTTTATCTTTCACTCATTTTAGTGCTGAGATTTACCCCTTGAAGTATCGACACACATTTATGAGAAACTTCTGTTTATCAATTTACTAGCATTCCTTCATTTTCCTTGAAATTCCAACAGTTCCCTCGAAATAAAGCAACAGTGTTGAACAGTTGGCCTCAGGATAAATCGCGTGTGTCAGTAAATGTTAGAAAAGCGGATGAAAAATGTTATTCTCTAATTTCAAGAAGAAAAATAGAAAAGGAAGAAATCATTGCCGACTAATGAACGAAACATGGAGTGTTAAGGAATTCTATACGAAGCAAAACCATTCCTGAGAAACAGATATGAAAAATTGTAACTTTCTAATTCACTGCAATGCTTGCCTCGTAATACATTTTCTTTCATCTTGAAGGTGTGATATTTTCAGATTGATGCAACAAATTATTGCATCGAATCACAGAATTATCCTTATCTATAAGGAGCTTTACAATCAATTCATTATGTCACAGTATTCGCAGCTAACTCCCAATTAGATTTAATAATTTAATAGGGAATTTCGATGCTGGAATCTGCGCGTTTACAGCGTCATAATTCATGTTGACTCGCATTCGAACAGAAAGTTTCATTGGGTAGGGGAGGGCAGTTTTAATTACAATCAACGACAAATAGGAAGGTGTTTTACCTAACAAGTTCTAGAAGAAAAAGGAACAGTGTTCTGAATTTAATGATTTTTTGTTTCCTTTCGCGGGGGAATTGCAAACAATCTCGTTACTCATCACGAGCACGCGTGTTGGCGTACGTGTGATGGTATAAACGACATTTACGATCGTGAAATTTATATTGCGGCCGGAATGAAATTTTACGAGTGCTCGCAGTGTGTGTCTTACAAATTGCTTTCTCCTCTGGCTAATAGCATCGGCCACTCGTCGCGATTTTGATCACCATGCAAGCTCCTGCTTATTATTAATTAGCAACCGGTAGTTTAGATACGTATTTCTACTAAACGGTAAAATGAAGTGAAAATTGTTAGAATTTCTTTGTCGTGGAAAACGTTTTATAGACATTTGCAACTTCAAAATGAACTATTGAAAGAATAATTATATTGAACAGAATTATAATGGTAGGTGTTCTTTTCTTTGTTTAATTCTTCTTCTAATTGATAAGAATATTTTGAAATCTTCGGATGTCAAACGGAAGCTTCAAAATTGGTCAAATTGTTTTAAAACACGAGCTTGTATTTCAAATAAGCACTTGTTAATTTGTAACATTGATTTCTGTCATTAAACCCTATATACTTTTGCATATATTAAATACCAGATGCTTCATATAAAACGTTAAATTAATTTGAAATAAAGAAGCAATTGTCCGATACATTCTAAAATATAATTTCTCTTCCAATTAAATAAATTAGGATCGAATCATTCGTTTGCTTTAAAGATCAAACTGTAACATCTTTAACAGTCTGAACAAAAAATGAACAAAAGAAGGAAAATCTAAAGAATGTTCCAAACCAAAAGCTTCACATAAAACATCAAATTAGTCTAGAATAAAGAAACAATTTTTCGGTACATCCTAAAGTGTAATTTTTCTTGGAATTATATAAATCGAGATGGAGGTCTACCATTGCTCTGAAAATCAAGTTCTACGATCAAGTAACATCTTCAACGACAAAATCGCAAAGAGGTTCGAGTATCTCCATTCGAACGAAGTGTTTCCACGCTCGGGACAGTCACAGGCAAGCTTGTAACCCATAATCTCGAGCGTATCGATTTTACATGAATCCACGTGTAGAGGATGCTGTGGAAACGGCACAGCTGCACGGTTGCACTCGAAGATGACGTAACAGTCCGCTCCCACATACGTTCATACATCACGCGAGTCCCGCGAGAAATGAATATATAAAGCCGCCTTTCCAATGCACCGCGCGCACGGGACATACAAACCGGCAAGCTACCGGAGTGAGATATTAACTGTCCAATCGGTTCACGCTAGATCGAGCCTCGCCGTCTTTCAATGGACGCGATTTCGTCGCCGGCGAACTTTATTCCATTCTTCGTTCATGTGTTGCTTAGAAATTGGGAATTTCACAGGGGGAAGAAATATGGAGGACAGGTTAGATTGTAAGATTGCTTGGAATAGGGAATTGGAAAGATTTGATATCGTGGTTTCACTTTTGTAACGTTCTCCTTTTTTTCGTTTTCTTATTTTGCTGTTTATACTGTTAACCCATTTACATCTGCAAGCGGAATAATCTGCACACGATGATTGTCATCTGTTACCCAACGTAAAGATATTTACCTCTCGTTAAATCAAAAACAATAAAAAGGATCGAACTGTCCATGTTTATAACTAAAAACTAGCGGAAGAAATTATTGTAGAATATTTTAAATACTAGTGGACTAGAGTGACATCATTTATCGATGATTCAATAACAAGATACAATTTCGGACGTTTTCTTACACGAATGTCTATAACAGCAGCAAAGGAAAGAAAAACATTTAACCCTCTATGGATTTAATCCTTTTCGCGACTATAAAAAAATGTATGTAACGTAAAATCAACAAATATCAACCTATAAATACAGATTAACAATGAATTCAACAGGTTCAACGGTTTTATTATAACGAATACGTTTTGTAACTTTGAAGTAACAACAGCTTAAAACGTTTGAAGTTCCAGAGTACAAAAATTAAGTATGGAACTCCAAAATAGTTTACGCTTGATGTTAAACATAGATATACATTGCATTTCGAACATTTTATTTTTGGAACCCCTTTGCACGCTATTTGCACGTATCGTATTGGTATAATTGTACGAATTTGTAATGACTTTTAAGATGGAAGAATTGTTATATTCCCTTATTTGTTTCCCTTCAAACGTGGTCACTTTTAATTATTTATCTAAAGCATACCTAAATATACCTAATAATTGTTAATACAAATGCGAAATGTTACTACAGGCACGGAATGTTAATGTTGAATTTTAATGCAACAAGTGTGAGTACTTCTTAATTTTTTTCCTCAACTGTTGCAATTCTCTGTGCATATTATTTTGCAGAATTACAAAATTGCACTGAAGCAAATAGCGTCGAAGATTCGACGAATGTACAAATTGCACCGAGAAAAGATGCTCTTTTTTACAAAATAATATTGTATAAGAAAGAATACAGTCCATCGCCAAAAACCTTATAAGCTTTCGATATATCAGGTGTAGAAATGAATTCTTCCCAACCCTTAAGCACAGCATTTCATTAAAAAGAAAATGTTGAAACAGATCAATCATAGAAATTAATTTCCATTATCGTTAATGCTCTTTTGATAGTAGAAGATAATGATATTTCGATTCGAGTGGTTCTACTGATTACGCAAATCCAGTCAGAAAGAATTGATTTTTAGGCCTGATAATTACAAATGAAAGCTGCTCGAATCTTTCGATGTTAAATTATCCTTGTAAATTGCAAAGAATAGTTTCCAAGCATCCGATGATATTCTTCCGTAGAGAACGAAGGAAAATCACAGCGATTTCTCCTTCAGCGAGGAGATACGATAGACTTCACTGGATTAACAGAGAAGTATATGGTAAAAGGTGTCTGTGGAGCAAGGTGACAGCGACGCGTCAGCGTACCCGAGAAGCTACAAGCAATATCAGCCAGGTTGTACAGCCACCGTTAATGAGACAGCTGCCCTTTTCGCGAGCGAATCGCCCATTTCGCGAGTAATAAAGCCTACGCTATGTCCTGGCGTTAACTGCGGCCACATTATAAGACGCGTATGACACTCGAGGAGAGACCCAGCTGGATAATAACATTGTAAATTATCTCGGCGACGAGGCTGGCGCAAAAACTGCAATTATCAGGATCGCGCAATAATCGAAAGGAACACCGGCTGATCTGTAAGCTACCTGTGCTGTGAGAGATGTGACCCTTGATTTTATAGTGAAATTCTATCCATCCTCTCTGAAACACTTGTGGCAAATACAGAGACTCTTGAAACTGTTGCAATGATTGAGACTGTGAATTAACATATTCGTGACTGGTTATTTTCGGACGAAAGATTCAGTTGAACGCCGTATATAATTTTCAAAAGTTTATAGCTGAATAGCACAAGAGTCTGATATTTCAATGCGTGTGAATATACAAAATATTACTTTTTGATATGAAGCTTACAATCGTTATTTGTTTAAAATTTGAGAAAAATGAAGTATTAAAAACGCACGCTGAAGAAATTAATAAAAAATTTTTGGTAATATTAGAGGTAACAAAGCTGCTTGAATTCGTTGAATATATTTTTTTTAGAAATAATTTTCTCGATTTTTGAAGGTTCTCTAAATCGTGATTAATATTTAAAACAGTATGTTGTTAAAATGAAAGAAAATGAAAAATTAGCGACAAGTTCTTTCATATAAACTTTATTTGCTGAGATAAAAAAAAATCACGTTTTCTTCCATTTCTTATTAGTCTTCTGAAGCTATTATACAGAGCTATTGTAACTTAATGTTTAACATTTAAACGTACTGTTTATCCATCAAAACTAGTGTACAAAAACAAAGATACATAGTGGATTAAAAGAATTATTCTGAAACGAAGAGACTGTGGAAGTAGCATTCAAAGGATTCTTTAATTCAAAGATTCTTCAATTCTCATAAATTCGGAATAGCGAAATATTTTTATTAATTAATTTTAATTTTATAAATCTATGAAATGCAATACAGTTAATATAATATACATTTAATTTTACAAATATATAAAATGTAATATAGTTAACATAATATACATCTAATTTTATATGGTCAATTTTTAAAAAAATTAATCGTTGAGAGAACTGTACAGAATTTCGTGGAAATCATTTTGATTAAATACACTATTTCTTTGAAGAAATAAAGTTTAAAGAATTGTAAAGTTTCATTTCAAAAAACGACCTTTCACATGCACCCGCCTCAAATATACTGTAGTTCAAAATGAAAAAAAAAATACTTTAAATGTTTACAAACTATAGAATATTATTGTCATAAATACACAGTACTGTGCAAAAATCTTAGGTCACCGTACGAGATTTGTTTTGTACTTGAATAAATCTATGTCAGTGGTGTCAATATGATGCTTGTTACTATGTTATGTGTACATTCTCACAGTTTTCTATGTCAGACGTAGCATACACGTGGTAAACACGCGTTTTCCGGTGTCTACTAGAAACTACAGCAATGGAAAGGAATTTCCGCTCTTTATTACATGCAGCCGGAGTCGCTTCCTTAACCGTTTCAAATAAAAACACTGTCTCCGAACATTTTTATTACTAAAATTTCATTTCTATTTCAACTTTCGACTAGTAAACATCTTTCTACGATTTGATAACACAGAAAAGCTTATCATACAGTCGCAAATAAGTAAAAAAGCTCTATTCGTAAATTTTCTAAATAAATAAAACATACTAGCATCTTTTTCCGCTGTTTTTATATCAAACATGTCAAAACCTGGTAACAAAAATTTTCATTTCTAAATAACAATTCTACTTTTAATAGATCTAGGATCGTATAAACTTCAGAGATCCGAGTCCTGTAGTTTACGGTAAAATGGCCACTTTCGAGGGGAGCACGGCTCGATTTACGGTGCATTCCTAAACCATGAAACCCAGAGAATGCTCGTTCTTTTATTCTCATACCTTTCTCGTAGATCTAATCCCTCTTCGAGAAGGTTACGAGGGAACTATACGGGGGGAAAAGGCTTTCCTTCCTGAACGGAGAGAAAGAGAGGTACAGCGTAACACAGTAGCTTGCTTAAAGAGAAAAGAAAAAGAAACTACGGTCAGAGTAATTGGCCATTTTAACGGCGTTATTATTGCCGTGCATATGTATTGCGTGCACTTCGCGTGCGTCTACGATTTCAACGAATTATATAGTTACAACCCAGTGTGATCTAGCCAATTTATCTTTGGATTCAGCGTGGATTGTCTGTTCGAGGCATGAATAGATCGTACATACAGATGCTTGGTGTCGATTTGTACGAATGTAATTAAGGTTGACCGTGTGTTGTTTTATTGTTATTGAAAATGTCTCGCGTTACGAGGATGCCTGACATTCGAGTCACGAATGAACTCGTGAGGAAATCGAGTTCACACCGCTCGTAACCGTCGTCTTTATTGAGTATGATGAGAAAGTGATACGGGATGCTATTAGTGCCGGCAATAGTAGCATTATGTTAATGTTGTCGAACGACAGAGCAGTTGCAGATCGTATTGTCGAATGAGAGAAGTTGAGAGCTACTTCAATTATCTCTGCTATTTCTATAAACTCAGAGGATGCTCGTTCAATTCGATATATTCAACACTTATCGATGCAAGTGTGCCTGATTAAACATCGCCGATGTCACACTAAGTATGATAAATATATTAATATAAGGGTTAAATGAAAATAAAACGATAATAATATTAGATGTACAAATAAATTTCTCCCGACTTTTCGGTACAATCACAGTTTTATTCAAAAAGAATGAAAAAAAAGATATTAAATATTACAAACGTATGGTGAAAAAATAGATAAAAAATTGGTGGCAGCGTTAAAAGCGACAGAGCTGCTTAAATTCGTTAAATATTCCGTTTAGAAACAAATATGATGAATTTACTGTAACATTCTTACAGATTTATTTCACACGATAATATTGCACGGTATCTAATATATGAATATATTACTAAATTAGGAAACAATAGTATAATTTAACAAGTTTAGGAATTAAATATAATATTTAATAATAACATTCTTCAGTGTGGTGCTTGGTAATAGAAAATATTATAATATTATAGTATATGATAAATGCATGAGACAAAATTGAGACATAAAGATCAAATTATAATATTTGGTAGAAGCATGAAAAGATACATGGTAGAACTGTGTTGTGAATATTCAGCTACAAATTTTGAAGTGATCATTGATCGGCATTCTTATTAAAAATGTAAAGTGACGTAGAACTACGTTACCAGTCACGAATTTGTTGAGTAATATTTGTTTTTATACCTTCAAATATGTTTAATCCTTATTTCTCATACATTTTAAAGAAACAATTGCTTTCTTTGAACTGTGCGCAGATTTTGTTTTACAAAGACAAACCGGATAACGTGAGAATGAATGCATCGTCGGCACTGACCGCATACTCATCGCGTAATCAAATTAAAAAGAATAACCAACCCCGCACAAAAGAATAGAAAAAGTTAAAAATGTAAAATAACGTAGGATTACATTATCGGTATTCAGCTAAAGAATTTAAAATGTAGGACTACGTTATCGGTTTCGAATGTGTTAACAGTGATCAAACATGAACGGTACGATCTGCGTCCCAAAAAATCCCTAACGCAAGCAGCTGACTGTCTGACGCGCAACGTCACATTCTACTTGCATGGCGACTAAAAAGTCACCGGCGCCGCGGCTAATCCCCGTGTATTCTGCGAACAAATTTTATTCATCCGCTCCCAGTGTGTCCATATACTTTCGCCGAACAAGCAGCTTTGCAACCATTAAAAGGACCCAACTGTGAAAGAATCGCGTACAAATGTTCGTCGGTTGAAACAGGGGTCTCGAAGGGGCGCCAGGACTCGCAGGAAACGCGCGTCGATGAAGGGCGGAGAGGAATAGGAAAAGTTGACCAACAAAAAGGAAGAAACAGGGACGGAAAGAGAAAAATGCAAGCGACGACGGAACAAAGCGAGACAAGGAAGCAGCGGGCGTAGTAGGAGGATCAAGCAAGGGTCGAAGGTTCACCGATCGTCCGTGTTATGATAGTCCCGAGAGGAGGGAGGTCCAATAAAAGCACTCGCTGAGAAGAGAAAGAGAGAGAGAGAGAGAGAGAGAGAATCATAAGAAGATAAGGAAGGATCGTGTGAGACAGATGGAACAGAAGAGGAGCGATGAAGTTACACGTGGAATTGGAGAGAAAGAGAGAGAGATTGGAGGGAACGAGATGAGAATATAAATGAATGATAGATGTACAAAGAAAGAAAAGGAGGAAGTGTATGAACGAGAGGGAAGAGGAGTGGAGAGTGTAACGAGCATGTTGGATAGAGAAAGATGAAGAAAGATGGCAGGATAGAGATAAATAGAGAAAGAGAGAGAGAGAGGGTAAAAAAGTCAATCGGACCCCTCCATTACCATACGTTATTGGCCGGCTTCGGGCCGGTCAGTGTTTGCCATAACTCCAGATAAATAAACCCCAGGGGCAGATAAATCTGCGTGCACGCCGCGGCGTGTATAATGCAAATGCAATCATGTCCGCGATCCACCGGTCCCACGGACCTTAAAACTTGGACGTGGCCCCTTAAGAGCCTTGCCTATAAAGGGCACGCAACCGAACCGCGGGGCGAATTTACAACTTCGGCTCCGAGCGACACACTGTAACCCTGTGCAACCGAAAGAACAAAGAGATGGACAGAAAGAAAGAGGGAGAGGAAGGAAGGAACGAGATGAGTAGACTATTTTGGTGGAAGTAATTAACACATTGCCAACCGCGTTTAAACATAGAAAATTCGTCAATTCACGATGTTTCTTTGTCTCCAATAATGTTCAAGACATTAGTGGAAATGTATTTATTACTCTTAATTTCGAGAACGATGAAATTTTGCATAAGTGTTCGTTAAATCTGCCTAAGAATTTAGTTGTTATTCGTTCGTGTCCGTTTTTTTCCATATTTTAAGGGAAAATTTTATCCTGTTATGCGAGACAACCGTTCTATGTAACTGTTCATAAATCATAAAGAACGAAAGATATCAGAAAATGTTCGAAGTAAAAGTTGCACCGTTTCTGAACACCTATAAATCTGAGTAACAAATTTTAAACACACAATGAAATTTTCATTTATTTCTGAATATGCAAATCTGATTTTGGCAGCTACGTGTTATCTTCGTTGAAACTGATTTGGTACAAAAAGTTTATTATCGAAGTACTGGGAATCAGATTAATGTAAAAGGAAAAGGGATTTGAGCATGTGAACACATACGAATTTCGTAACGCAATCCTACATTGGTCAGTTGCACTTAATAACGATAGAAATGATGAAATAAAAAAATATGAAAGTGAGCTTTCAATTTTATCCTCTGTTTAATTTATAAGTAAATATATCCAAATTTATTGTTTCATCTGTTATAAGATACAATGGAAAAAATAGGTGTTTTTCAGCTAAAAAGTAACAATGACATTGAAAAAATCAAGAAATATGATCTGATAAAACAAAAACTCCTTTCTCAGATTATTCTTCGTTTGAAACCATTGACATTGTGTCACAAATATTTTTTATACCACGAAAAAAATATTTTTTATACCTGTACAACATTACTTCCTTGGTTCATTTGGATTGTAAAATATTATCTAATTTACCTATCATCCAAATCTCAATCTACCTATCGGAGCATAGATTCCAATTCTGATAACTATCATTTCTAATAAGAAGTCTTAAAAGAATATCTTATGCGAGATGCCCTTATCGTGGAATCATATTAAACTGAAAGTACCGAGTTACACGGAACACGGAATTGAGAGAAGAAGGTATGTACACGTGAACGGTATATCTCTCGATCGTATCGATCGATGAAACGATTTATAGGTAATTACCGATCGGACAGATTTTATTGGGACCACTGGCTTCGATGATGTAACGCCATAATGTCTCGATTCCTTGAATCCTGATGTGTATCGGGCAAAAACGCTTTGTTCATCAATTATGCGGCTACCTTTCTCCTTTATTGGACACGAAGCTCGGTATTAAAATTGAAACGATGCGTGTGCACCCGTGAGAATGAACGAAAGTAAGAGTTGTCAGCGTAAACGTGACATTTATCTCGATTATGTGGGAGAAAATGTTTTATACACGTTTCCGCCTCGTTTGTACGAGGAATATAACGAAAGATTTTAACGAAAGTGATTAATTTCCTACTTTTGTTTCAACAAGTAAAAACATTAATACACTGAGAATTTTGCAATGAAGCGTGTTAATGTACAGGATTCCATTATATGGAAAAAAAAGTTCTTTCAGCAATAAGTCTACATTATTTTACAATTCATTTGTTACATCACGTTCGTAATTGATCCATTATTCTCTGAATCTTGATAGAAAATATCACACCTGAAATGATTATCTCAAAGTTTCCCCTGAAACTATCAACTGTCTAATAACTCACACCAATGTTCTACCATAAAATGAAAATTCATTTCACTTTTATGGTGACATAAAATATCGTAATACTTAAAGACCTCGCGGTTAATTTCATTCGAGGCTCATGAATATATATTTTCATCATATGTTCACGACACGCTTCCTACACAAAGAGCTCTAAAATCTCTCCGCAACATTAATCACGTTAACAAACTAGTTCGAAGGATTACAATGATGTTTCTCTCTTAAACAGTCGCGAAAAGATCCTTTATGTTGTTTATATTCCGTAGTGTTTGCTGTGTATTATTACATCTACAATAACACAAATGGTAAACGGAATTTATCCAATTTATCCATATTTTCTACTTCTGGCAAGAGTATATAAGAATAAATAGATGCTTAGAAATGAATGGTCAACATTTTGAACATCTCATACAATAAATTTTAATGATAACTAATGTCTACTCTGATCGTTTTTGTCTCACCTCAAAATTAATCTTGACAAAATTATCCTTCGCTGTAACCTTTTAACAATGCAGAATAAAAAGATGTTTCGTATAAATGTTGTTAATATTGACAATATTTATCAGAATAATGAAGAGTTAATATATATTTCCATTAAGAAAAATTGGGGATTGCACTCTTTCCACCCTTAGGAAATTCACACCCACAGGTTTTTATATTCTAAAATATTAGGCCCTTTGAACCATTTGACATGTCCAAATTTCAAGTTGATATCGCTAATAGTTTCGAAGAAAACAGATTGTAACACTTTACGTGGCTCATCCTGTGTGTACATGTACAATAGTGCACTAAATGATGTGTACAAAAAATTATATTGTACTTTATATACAGATAAAAAAGAAATTGTAGTTATACGTAAGAAAAATATAAATAATATCGAAAAAGAATCATTAAAAAATGAAATTTATAACAAACTGTTTCGTCTCCTAAATGTGGATCAGGCGAGAAAGAGATTCACTATTATCATCAATATTAACACTGTTTATTCAATATTAGCACTACTCTTTGGAAGGATTTCGAAGGGACATTTGATGAGTTGCTGAGTAATTTGTTTTCCAGGAAAGCTCCGTGATTTAACATCGATAAACAGATGATTGTCCAACAATATTATAGATCAGGAAGCTTTGTCATAATAAGAACCAAATATAGTCTATCGAAGATCCACGAGAGCCGTATCTTCTACAGGAACAATATTATCAATATGTACCCTTATATACATACACATACACATATCTTGTCTTTTACGTATACATCTTTTAGAAACAATAGTTTCATCATAAAGTAAATTAATTTACTCCTTTTCTATATAAATATCAACGTTCAACGAATTACGAATTACTAAACGTGTGGGAGCCACAGTAAGAAACCTCGAAAAGCCACATACGGCTCGCGAAACGCAGTTTGCTCATTCGTATTACAGATTCTCGGTACAATAAAACTAGAACGATCACGTGTAAACTAAAATTTCCAAGTGTTCATACGAACGAGAATATGTGAACAGCTTTCAACTGCAAATACCATAAAAGCTTGTGCTAAACTTTAAGAAGAAACACTAATTATCGCTGTGCTGGTATCTCGCTAAGAAAACAGAAAAAAAAAAATAAGGCAAACAATAAAGTCACAGCACCAGATGCTTTATTTTCTCGAAAAGCAGAAAAGAAATAAAAGTTAATTAGTAAGTGACCTAAAAAGCGACGTTACTAAAGAGAAGAAAAACATATTGCACAGATAAGGATAACTGGTTGAGGCTGGACGAAAAAGTGTCACGATGACTGATAAATAAATGGCGCCGCGCGTTCCCGTTATCGCGCGATGTTCATCGACGTGTAGACGTAAAGGATGATCTCTTCGGATCGTTTATATCGTTTCCCGGTACACAGGGCAGATATATCCTGCACGGGGAGAATCTAATGCACGAACGACATGTTATCACCAACATGCACGGAATCGACGCGCGGCTTAATTATGTGCATTAGCGCGATCATCATTCTCGTTATTATGGTGTACAGAACGTTCGAGCATGTTGTAGCATACGGCTTCGCGGAAGATCGTCATTAATATACCACTAACCAGACAGCCTTGTAGCAACGTGCATTTTCAACAATGACTGCGATAAATCAATCGGTTTGTGATATTTGTTTTAATTGCAGAATTTATTCCTTACGTAGGTGAAAGAGAGAGATTGTTGTACGCCAACGTAATCTACTCTGTGATTATTTAAACTCCCGCCATTATTCATATTTAGCGTCTTCCCTTGAGCACATTGTGAATCTCAGAAATGATTCAACTCCCGAATTTCTTCTATCGACAAACAATTTCTGTGCTGTTACTTGTTAATTGGAATTAGGAATACATTTTTCAAGTATAATTTAACCCTTGTTGTTCTCTTCGGATTAATATGACCCGTAACGAAAATTACATTTATATAAATAGTATGTTTTTAAATATTTCTTTATCGTCATATTTAGTTTATTTAAATTTTGGATTTACTTCTTAAGTGTTTCAAATTTTAAGAGAAATTTGCTTGTTACGTACGTATTCTTCGGGTCATATTGATATTTTATAATTAATTAAACACCGACTAGAGTTTTTGTCATTTTACGAAGCATCGTGGTGTACTGGAGAAAAAATTCTCGACGTAGTTTCTCTGTGACGTAGCTGCAACGCTAATTGCGAAAGCTCTAAACAAGCACCAAGCGTGCAGGGTTTGAATCGGCGAAACAACGAATGAAAATTGTTAGTGAGTTACGAGAAAGTAAAACGAAGATGCTTCATCATTAAACCGAGGGCCTCGAGCAACATGATAATTACATTATTCCTGATAAGATCGCTATTCAACATCAACGAACATCAGCCGTCATTAACGTTACAAGAAGAGTTAATTTTACGATTTGCTAACACCCTCTATCATCGTGATGCTCGATCTGGCTTTCACTAAATTTATTTTTCGCGACTGTCAAACGCTGCAAATGGCATTCTCCCACGTTTGTATTGTACCACGTGTTGCTTTTCATTGTCGTTCGTTTATACGAATTTCTTTCTTCTTTTTCTTTTTCAACATTATAAATCTTTAGAAGCGGACGAAGAAGAAATTGTAATTCATACCTCTTGATTAAGAATCTTGTTAAAACTGATTCTATCTAAACTGAAGTAGAGAGGTGTCGAGGAATTTCCTTACCTAAAACAGAAAATGGAAAAATTTCGTTAAACAAAATACGTGAAAATTTTGTTTCTTAAGAGGGGAAAGCAAGGTGACAACTAAATATGAAGAGATTTTTTTTTTGGTAAAATTAGTTCTTTTAAAGACTTCAGAAAGTACATTTCTTGAACTACTTTCGCTAAGAATTTGACATAGAAATATTAATTATTGTAGTTATAATAGTGACTAGCACGAAAGGTCTCCAAAAATTTGTGGAAAAGGGGACAGACGTGTAATTTTCCACTGCAAATTCCAAAATGAAAAACGGCAACTTTTTTAAACTATTAAATAATAACTTTAGTTGCACATAGGGATTTACATAAAACAAAATAATTTGTTATCAAGTAGTTTGTCTTTGAAGGGAAACTGTGGAAAATCAGTGAAATTGGAGACATTTCTTTTAACATTATGTAGAAACTAATTGTTCAATCGCAAATTCTGTACGTGCAACAGAAGAAAATATAATTAGAAACTATCATCCTAAACTTGAAACCAGTTGGATAAAAATTCGCTAAATTATTTATAGTTTCAAGAAAAATGCATTTAAATCTTTGCAACAAGTTATCTGTGATATAACGTTAAAGTTTCATAACTTTGCTTTTAACTAGAAATCCACTTAAACATCTCAAAAATTCTTTTTCATTCAGCTCTTCATAAAGCAGTGTGCCGACAGCCATTATGTTTTCTGATAAACATTTCTGTGATTATAATTATTTAAATTACATCTTAATCTTAACCACTGCTTCTGTAATTTCTTCATTTCTGCGAATTTCAATATTTTGAGATAATTCATTCTAGAAATCGTAAACGTTAAAAAAAGAAAAAAGACAATTTCATTTTTTTTTTTCAATCCTTCACAGTTTCTCCCTTTAAACTACCATACGTCACCAAAAAGAGTATTGTAAAATAAACTTTGCATTCGTTAAAATTGAATTCTTCCTGAAAATTTGATCGCTGTAATTAGAGAAGTCTTTTAATTTCTCGATTTTTCTTCTTTAATTAATATTTGCATAAGGTATGCCATAAAACGGGGATCGTGAAGCAGTTCGGGAGAGAAAAAAGTTCGCATCAAACGTGAAATATCTCGCTGCCGGATAATAAAGGTCAAGCTGAAACAAATTGGAAATTCTAGGACGAATTCTTTTCGCGTTATTCAAAGAAATGAGAGAGGAGGGAGGAAAGCAAAAAAGTTCAGCTTCGCCGATCACGGACGCGATACACACGTGGGGAATTTTCCAACGATGTTTCCTCGATTTAAATTTAACAGTTGCATAAAGAATTCCTGTAGAAGGAATGGATGTTCAACGCATTGGGAAATTCCGCAGAACGTCATTCTTTGCGTAGCAAGGGGAATACATCTTCTTGTTGCAAATCTAAGAAATTTCTGATTATTCGTTCGTAATAAATGCGCAAATTACCGGTAACCTGATTGCTGGAAAGATTCTTCACTAAAGAAATTCCAGCGATGAATAATATTATAAGGTCAAGTACGTTATAATATCGAAAGAAAAAGAAAAGAAAAATCCGCCCAAAAAAATACACTCAACTATTTCTGCACTTCGGGCAATTTCTTCGTACATTAATTAGAAAAGGTGCTTTTACGAGTAGTATTAAAATAATTGCGCAATTATAACGTGCACGCTAATCGGAGTGAATATTGAATAAATTAAATAACGTACGATCCTTTCTAATTCCTGAGATATTCGTCTTCTGTTATTCGCAAATTAATTACCGTTGGACTAAATTATAATCTCTTTCGTAAAAATGGCTGGTAACTTTGAATGCCACTTTACATTTACGTCAGCTTGATTTTTCTATCTTTTTTCTACTTCATTACTATTTTAATTGATATATCAATCGATCCGTAGTTTCTTTCGCGATTGAAATTTCGCAAAATCATCTGATTCTTTTTCCTCGCGTTAGAGTCAAAGGTGAGGAACGATAATCTTGAGTATTTAATGAATCGTTTGCCAATGAATAGATGGCAATATATTTCGATTAAGTGTCTGAATAATTTTGCATGTAGCGTTTGTTTGCTTTTTTTCTTCTTATTCTTTTCTCAGAGTAAATATACATTCAAGCAGAATATAAATCAGAGTGGCAGGTGTAGATAAATGCCTCTTGGCCTACGTTGCAATTTTGAATCAAAATTGCATCAGTGAACGAACTAGAAGTATTCATTCGCTGACATTCACAGAAATTCTATTGAAGGAATTGGCAGCTCTTTGACCAGGTGAATGAGTCACTGTAAGAAAAGGTCAAGCTGCGAGTCTCTTTTGTCCGAATACTTTTCTTAAGGTGTCGGTCAAAATATGAAAATGTACTTCGTACTCTGTTCGAAGGTTCAAGCAAAAATATAACCGCTTATATTCACTATAATATTATAATATCTGTATTTCTTCTTAAATGAATTACACCTGTAGTTACAATTTTTGCTAAAAGATACACTTATAATGTCAAAATCTAATAAATATTACTATCTTTCTTCAGGTACTGTCTAGGATAACTATTTTCTACTTATGTATTATCATAAAAACTTTCCTTCGATAAATAAAAACATTTATTTCACTGTTCTCCAATAAAAGAAAAAACACACATGTACAGTTACAAGAATATACGTAAATTGATCATTTAGCTTAAAAATTACATCGAAATAAGCATGCAGTTCTAATAAAAACACAAGAATAACAAATCAACATTAATCTTGGATCACTAAAATGGAAGGAATTTTGTTTTTATATATACTGTAACACCAAATTGATAATAAAGAATTTTTGCAATTATACTGTTAATAAAATTAGTAAGAAAAAAGACAGAAATATTATAAAGAATTTTATATTTTTATATTATTAGAATTTAAGTATCATATTAATATAAACTCCACAAAACATTAATGTTAGCAGTTGATTAAATCATAGTAGATAATGTCTCAGACCAGCAATAAAAATAAGAAAAGAAGAAAGTATTCTCTTGACTAACCAAAAAAAGAAAAAGAAAAAAGCAACACAACTATTATTGCTACCACAAGTAATACAGTCTGCGTACCATATTAACATAAACTCCACAAAACGTAAATATCACCGGTTGATTAAACTATAACAGATAATTTCTCAAACTAGCAACAGAAACAAAAGAAATGAAAGTATCCTCTTCACTAACCAAAAAGCAAATATTATGGCTGCTGCATACAGTAAAATTTCTGTACCGTATTAAAATAAACTCCACAGAAGATTAATATTACCACTTCCCCAGAACAGATAATTCCTCAAATCAGCAACGAAAATGAAAAAGAGAAAAGAAAGTATTCTCTTCTCTAACAAAAAAAAAAAAAACAACCTAAAACCTAACGTGTACCTAAAATTGTTATTCCCTCTCGCTATAAAATCTTAATCGAACCACCGTTTCTCCCACGCTCATTCAGAAATTGAATTCAAAGTCTCACCGAGCTCTCGATTAATTTCACAGCGGACAGTTGAGCGAATGTCTCCCTCCCTCTCTTCTAAACCGATGTAACGATATTTCGAGAACCATTAGGAGAGGTGGTCTCTTCACGTGCTGGTCCCAGAGAGATAAACGAAGTATACACGAAGAAGAGGTGCAGCGATCGCACGGTAGAAAGAGCAAAAAGAAAAAAAAGCAAGGATAGAATAGATGGTGAAAGAAAGAGCAGGAGTAGCGCGACATTAAATTGGGATTAGCCGTCTCGTTCAGATGGCTGTAAGTACAGAAGACACAGTTGAAGATCAGCAATGGCGACAAAGCTCAGCCTTTGGTTAACCCCTGATGGCCACTGCGGCACCGTAGACGTGAAAGAGAAGACAACGAGTATCGAGATCGCGACGTGTGTGGCCGCCTTTAAGGATGCCTCGAAACGCGCCACGTTCCTGATCATCGGGACTCGACAGGGCATGAGAACTCAGTATGGACTGTACTATACCCAGCTGATCTGGAACTGTTCGTAAAAATGCTACCGCGACGATCGAGATGCATCATGGTTGGCCGTTGCAATGCATTCGAGGATTGATGAATTTAAGGGGAGTTCCGAGATTGTTGAGAGTTACGAAGCGAGCTTGGCAGATGTATCGTTCATCTGAGATTGGAGTTCTGGAATATGGTTAATGGAAGTTTGTGTAACATTCGTGGAGTTGATGAAAGTTGGTGAAGAAGATGAGATTCTAGTGTCAGTTCATTTGTTTTGCAAATTATTGCCTGTGCTCTTTCAATCTTATCTTTTCTTTTTTTGATTTAGAATGATTTATTAATTATATCGTCGAGCAACGGGAGGAATTGAATATATCTCGTTAATGCTTAACCCTCTGTAACCCGATTTCTCTTTGTTCGTGAGAAGAGAAATTACAATTGATCTGCAAATTTACATTTTAATGAAAAAAGGAAAGATGAATAATTATCATAAAAAATTTGATTACTAATAATGTAACAGTGCAACAGTGTAATGAAATAGTGTAATGGTAAATGAATAAAATCAGAGTTATGGAATGTATTGAATGTACAAATTAATTCGGTGCCTTTCTTCATAAAGTTTAGACAACTTTATCGATCAACAGTCGGCCATATTTTTTCAGAGATGCAATTTCTCGGCTGCCTAATAATTGAAAAAGGGTGATCCAAATTAATGGAGATTATTCAGAACATTAAAATTGTGTTTGATTTTTTGTTAATAAACATTGAAGTTAGTGGAATTAATTTGCACACTTAATAGGTATATAGTACGCAAATAACATGGTGTCGTAGATGGCTAAATAAGTTCCGAAGATTCGATATAAATTTACATATTTAACAGTTGATATCGTGTATTCTTAATTAATTTCTTAAAGTCTATCTTTCGTTCTATTGAGCATTTAAAAAATACAAGAATTTCAATTTGAAAATCAAATTATTAGTAAGAAGTATACATCGTTTCTTTGAATAACTTAATAGTAATTGTGAGAATCATAATTTCTAAGTTTCTCGATATATTAGCGAAAATTACAATCACAAATAAATAAAGAATTTTCTTCGTCGATAAATATGTTTATAGAATATCTTATTAAATGGAACATGTTCATATTATGAAAGTTTGTGAGAGCAGACTTTTAGAACAAAGTTTCATCGTGTTTCTCACCAGTGTACAGCCGCTTACTTATCAAAATTATTTGAAAATTATCGCTCGAAAGTTGTTACTATCGTTCTGAAGGATAACTTCGTAACAGGAAGACTGCGGATTTTTATGTAAATTCATATTTTTCAGAATCCAGTAAACAAAAAAAAAAGGAAGAATAGAACTTCGATAGAAAATTATTTCACCTAACCCAGATATTATAAAAAGCATTATAATTTAGATATTTTGTATATCTTTTCTGTGCAATTCCTAAAAATGCAGTCTACTTATCATCTTAATCATTTACAACAAATCCTTCCAATTTCCCAAAAATAATGTCCAATAAAATCTCATTCATCTTTTTCTTCTTTTTATCCATTCAATTATATCAAACTATCTTACCACCTTTCAATAATAATCAAAACAAACTTTCCCCTTCTCTGTGTACAATCCAGAAATCAGAATCACCGCGTGAATCCGCAGCATCTCTCCGCGCCACTTCCTGCACCTGCAGCTACCGTCAGGATGGCATGCGTTCGCGCGCGCGCATTCCAATAAGCAATCCTCATAACTTTCGTACGGAGGCCGGGGTTGCCTCGATATTTCATCCTGGCGAAAGAATCCAGCCGCGGACACGGACGAAAAGGTGGGCATCCGCATTAATGCAGATCGCTCTCGTCGGGTCGTTGCAGCGCGGAACATAACGACGATGCACCAAGGGCCCCGGGGATGGAGCCCCCGGCGCGATTAATGCCGATTAAAAAGGCAAAAGTCCCGCCTCTGATCATTACGCCGATGGAAGCCGGCGCTGGCAATTCCGTGCCCGAAGTAAGGTAGCCGTCGCGACCTCTCTTATTCCCTTTTCTTTTGCTTCTTCACCCTTCGTCCTTTTCACCTTTCTCTCTCCTCTTTCGCCTTCGCCTGTCTCCTCTTCCCTCTCCCTGACTTAGCCCCTCCACTTTCGTTCTCTCGTTTTCTCATTCGTTCCCTTACTCATTCTCTCTCTTTCGTTCACTCTATCTCTCCCATTCTGTCTTTCGTACTCTATCGCTCCCATTCTCTCGTACTCTATTTCTCCCGTCCTCTCATTCTCTTACTCTTTTACTCCCTATCTCTCCCATTCTGTCGTGCTTACACTCTCTCACTCACTCACTCTCTATCTCTCCTATTCTCTCATTATTTCACATTCTCTCTCTCACTAATTCTCTGTCTCTCCCATTCTCTTACTCTCTCACTCTCTATCTCCCTATTTTTCCTATACCCTCATTTTGTCACATTCTCTCTCTCACTAATTCTCTGTCTCTCCCATTCTCTTACCCTCTCACTCTCTATCTCCCTAGGTCTCCTATTCTCTCATTCTCTCAATCTCTCGTTCTCTCTCTCTCTTTCAGTCTGTCTTTCAATCTCTCTGCCTCATTTTATCTCTCAGGCTGCCTCCAAGTCTCTCTCTCAGTCCGATGGTCTCTCTATCATTCTCTCCACGTAGCTCGTTCCTTCTCATTTTCTCTCCTCCTTCGTTTTTTTTCCTTACACTTTTTTTCTTCCTCTTCTACCACTGTGATCTCGGCTAAGGTCGCTGCCGTTCCGGGGGCCCCTCGAGGGCCAAGTAATTACTTCTAGTCCGGCGCTGAGCTTCGCCGGCGGTTCGATAGCCAAACTTATAATTTAATGGTTAATTATATAAGGAGTCCCCCGCGATTCGGCGGAGCCACTGGGCGGACACGGTGACGTGCAGGAATGCCTTCTTCGCTCGAGAGACCGTACACGGGACTCGTTTTCCCGGCTCACACTGTTAGCCATCGTCGTGCTCGAACTTCGTTGGATTGTACCTGATGCGTCGTGTAGAATATTGGATTGGGCTTCTGCACTGTTCCTTTTTTTTCCCTGTTTTTGCACTGTTTCTCTGACATTTTAGAATCGACGAGTAAACGCTGCATGCTTGAATTGTTCGATTTTTATTGAAATGACAATAAGAGAGTTGGAACTGTTTCTATTCGTGTACACTGTATTTCGTAAAGTATTAGGACACTTGGTATTTGGTCAATTTGATAGGTATTTGAATAATGTGCTGTCATGTGTGAGTTTTTTGAAATAAAAATTATACTTGTATTAAATAATTCAGTTTTAAACAGAAAATATACAATGTCATATTTTTTGATTGAGGGATATTTATAAGTAAAATTATTTTTCTTTATAATCCACCTACAGAGCACATTTTTTGCAGATAGATCTTATTTGAAACGTATACTTTCTACAAACATGCTTGCATTCAAGACAAGTTGAATTCATTCTGTTTTTTGTTGCACAATCTAATTTGGCAGGATTTACGTGTACTAGAAATTTCTTTTGAATTTTTCGAAGTGCAGTTTATTGATCTAGATTTTTGTTTGTTGAGTAGAAATTTTTCAATGACAAATAAACATTAAAATTTTTGGGATACAGAACCATCACTCTTTGTAGAAACGAATGAAAAAATATTAATATATATTTTCAATCTAGAAATCATTTTATAATTAATTTTATTCAGCTGATATTTTAACTGATCTTGGTAAAATAATAATAAGATAATAATAAATAAGTAACGTTGATTTGAAAGGAAACAAATAAGGAAATATAGCAGTTATTACATCATATTAAAAGTCATTATAAATTCCTACAGTTATACCAATACGATATTAATAATTTTAAAGGGAAATATCTAAAACTCGCCATTTTGATAGGCTTGGTAGTTCTAGCGTTAAAAATAGTATTATACGATTTAAACCTTATTTCTTCGCCAAAGTTATAGCATAAGTCAAAGAGTTACATGAAAATTACTCTCTCCATTCGTCTTTTTTCTCCATTGGTGCATTTAACCATTGCATTTCATGTTTCTTTTTCTTTTGTTTTTTGTTACGGTTACCTGTATCTCTTATGATTGTCTTCATTATTTGATCTGAATTATAATAGGCAAATGATATTTTCCCTACTTGAAAAATGAATTCAAATTTGCTTTAAAAAGTTCATTAACCCCTTGACCTATGATTTCTTTTGCTGACTATACATTTAAGCATCAGTTATTTATTGTTTTATTACCTTTTCGCGCAAGAAACGTTAATTCGTTATAGTTTAATTAGAGTTCGCTATCCTCAGTCTTATAAATTATAAAGAACGTTAGAATTAAAATATTGATATTTATTACTAATGTAATTGTTTTTGTCAAATCTTAACCAGAATCTGTACCACGAGTCTGACTCGTTGCTATAGGGGAAAGGGTTAAACTTGTATGATTAATTCAAGTATCTTATAATATTAATTCAAAATATAATTTTCAGCTTACTAAAAATATGCAGCGTTTTCGCTGTACTAGTTACTAGCTTTTTCTCAAAAGCGATAGATCCATGAGAAAAATAGAAAAGAACAAAGTTTCGTTATTTTTCATGTATAATACAATGACTTAAATAGACTTCCTTTTTTAATGTTTCCAACGGTTTCTGTATAATGAAGATACAACGAATTCTTTTTTTTCTAAATAGACAGCTATAATTTTTTTCTATATTATACGAAAATAGCTGAACTGTCAGAAAGAAATACGGTTCGTTCGAATTCAAACAGGTTAGGTTTTAAATTTGTTAATTATAAATTGTAGACAGATGAAATATTTTTCTATTATTTTATAATTGTAATTCTAATTAATGTAACAGAGCGTTGAAATTGTGTATATTATTGTGCAACGATCGGATATTATAGAAAGAGATATGAATATATTTAATAATTCGTCGGATAAATTAAACATATACAGCGTTGGTATCATATTCGACGCTTATTTTAAATATTGCAAAAGTTGGATTACGATGCTCGTGTTTATATAGTGACAGGAATAAATTCAAACCTTTAGATAGAATTCCGATTAGTCGGGTTCACTGATTTCTGTGCAACGGTCGGTTTAAGTGCAACAATCAGGGCGGAACTGCTGGCTTTTTTTATCTCAAATGAAACGCAAAAAGAAGTTCGCTCGAATGATTCCTTCAAGCTATTTCATTCTTTCCATAAAAGATCTCGTGAAACTCTTTTTTTCTCCCCTCGCTAATTCCTCTCTAATAACAATCATAATTCTCCAGCAGAATTGCAATAACCTAACAAAAAGGTAATTCTGAATCCTCGTAATAATTAAAATGAAATAACAGCTGATATTAAATTCATTAAACAGAAATTTAGACATATGATTCACATTTATGTTATAATTATCCCCTATGAAAGAACAAGATAAATTTAGAATATAAATAGAAAGAAATTGGAATGTTCCATTATTGATTCACGTTTTTCAAATTATTAAAATCATGCAAATAATTCCTTTAAATTTGTAACAATTAGACACATAATCTACGCTTCAATTTGAAAGTTATTTTTTAAAATTAAACGTATCACCCCTAAATACATGATAAAAAGCCACTAAATTTTTCAATCAGTAACATAACTATTAACTAACACATAAAAAGTATTATTTATTGTATAATACAAGTCACAAGTATTACAAAAGGAATAGTACTCTAAGAAGAATAACAAGCCTTGTCTCCTTAAAAAATTACAACTCATTTACGGCGAAACAAAGAAAAAAAAGCAAAAAAAATCCAGAAACTGGTTATTTCATCCAAAAGGAAGATCGAACGTTCTTAAGAAATCACAGGAGCTCGTCGTTCTAGAAAAATTGCCGCAACGTGACCGAACGAGTCATCCCTCTTTCGCCGCCATGGAATGCAAAGTACACGGGAATTATCTAAAATCATCGATGAGCAATTTCCAAGAGCGAATTTGGCCAACGTTAAATCGCGGCCGAGTACACGGCCAGCAATCTAGCCAGCTTGACTTTTGAATCAGCCACAGCTAATTGATATGTATAACGCGAGTTGAGCATACCGTATGAATATTGATAGGCTACCACGAATATCTAAACCACGTCCAGCTGGAACGCGTTCCAGAGGCCTCCAGCGACGTTTTCCCAGCGAAGTACATTGTAGATTTAATAGAGTCCTAATAACAGCGATAACGAAAAGGAAATCGTCAGATTGTCCATGTTCAACTCACTGTAATCCGATTTTTCTTTGCTCACAAAACAGAGATAATTACAATTGATTACGACTTTACATTTTAATATGAAATTATAATTACCGATAGTGTGACAGTATAACAATATAATGCAACAGTATAACAGTATTAAATGTATTAAGGGAAAAATTTCGCGAGGATTTATAATAGAACGTTTAAGTAATCTAAACTTTATTCAAAAACAATTTTACTTAATAAAATAACTACTTATTTCTATAACTTTCACCTAATACTCTATGAGCTGATACATTTCAGTAGTATAAAAGTCTTGAGTTTTGCTTGGAAAAATAAAATAATTGCTGTGTTGGTCTTGGTATCGTTTTTAAAATGCTTATTTGCAAAAATGTTTGATATTAATAGATGAGCGTTGTGTCACAAGGAGACAAGTTTGGACTATAAGGAAGATATAGTAAAATTATTTATTCGACTTCCTTTATCTTTGACCAATCAGAGAAGCAATATGTGCCCTTTTATTTAAATAAATTAAAGCTTCCACTAATACCAACCTTGTATATCAGATATTGCGAAATAGTACTGCAAGAAATTGATAGAAAAACCGCAGGAACATTTTCCTGTACCTAATGTAAATTAATTCAGTGCTTTTTCTCAGAAAGTCTGAACAAAGGAGGATGTTAAGAAAATGCCAAATTTGTACCCTAGGCACCTAAAATTTTAATAAACCGTCATTCTGTAAATTCTAAGGTATAAATGTACAATTATTTGTAGTACGTGTGCTGGGAAAATGATAAAAAATGTAGATGAAGTTGATACCCCGAAAGATGAATTGAAACTTTCTTACTTCAAATGACCATAACTTTGAAAGGAATGCATAAGATACAAAAATTCAAAGGCTATTTTATAAACGATAGTATATAATAATATTTTTGTCTTTCAATTTCGCATATCACTAATATCAAAAGCTGCTACACACACGTACACATACTCACTGAAATATTTCTAGCAAGCGAAATATTACACGAGTTAAACAAATTACCGATAATAACCTTAATTCATTACAAAATTACCAACGAACTACCGATAGTTTCCCCTCGTTCCTCTTTAATTCCCGTAATTTCTTCAATCGGCACAAAAACCAGGCCACCAAGGGAAGCAGCATAGAGACTCACTTCGTTTAAACGCGTATCTAACGGCTGTCTCCACCTAATTGATACCGATATTGTTTGCAATTATCCTGAAGTTTTCTAAAACCACGGAAGTATCCGACAAACTAGGAAAATTAAATCGTCGAGTAACTGTACTCAAGAAACAGTACCGGAGTAAAGGGATCCTATGGTAATTATCGATGATGATGAAGAAACGAGGGCTAAAGTAGAGCAAACCGATTACCGATTACTAGCTGATATGCATCTGTCCACAGGATAAGGTAATAAGTATGCTTGGACAAAGTAGGATCCAGGTGGGTGTATCCAAGAGAAAAAAAGATGTTCAGTGACAGAATCGAAAGAATCTACGATGAACCTGTGGTAAACGTCGTTCCGCGTCCTCGCACATCAGGTTTGTCTCTTCACTCGGCCAACAAACGCCTCGGGCGATCTTTAACTAAGCTTCTTACTCGATTTCTGTCCATCTCGGCTGTCCATCAAAGCGTGTCCATGCGATAGATTCTTGGTCACGCTTTAATATCGACCATTCCTGTGTTCCGGACGTTTGCATGCCCTAGATTTTTGTCACCCGAGGCACGAACACCTTTCAACAGCTGCGTTCTTTTATTCAGAGATTGTACAAAAAGAAGAAGAAAAACGATAAATAATGAACATTTTTGTTTCGTTCTAATTACTCCTAGGTAGATAGTCTGTGAATTTCATTGCACCTGTATTCCGCGAGATTTACAGCTTTTTCAAGACAATCTACTTGAACGATGAGAAAAATGTGTAATTACGCTTTTGAGAGAAAAAAAGAGTGCCTGTTTTGCATACTGGATACAGTTGTTTCTCAAATGCTGATATATAGTATCTTTTTAAAGTTCCAGATCATTGTGCATTGTAAGTTGCTGAAAAATATCGAGAAAAATGTTTCAACAAATTAGAGAATCTGTTAACAAACTTTTTTATCATTCGAATCAATCGATATCAGGTAAATTGTTGACGATATCCATTGATATCAATTTCGAATCTATAAAGAATTGGTACGAACAATTCTGCTTGAAAGCAACGACCCATTTTCATACTAAGTTTGAATAATATAAATGTGTTGCTGCAATGTATACTTATCCATGGTTAAAATTCTACTACCTTTTATTAAAAGATATTGACATGTAAACTATGTCAACAATATTTTTTGCATTACAATTCGAAGAGATATTTAAATAGAGTACCCTGTATACAATATAATAGATTTAAAGAGTGTATATTTAGAATAAATTCGTTATATCTGGTCGGAAGGATTATTCAAAAAGGACTCTAATTAGATCTACTTTGTATAAAATAAGACACGCTTTATTGCGTCCGTTTAACAAAACCAACAAGTTCACAATGTCCTAACTCCATGGAAACATTTACGAGCTGAATTACCACGAGCTACCGTTCGTTCTTCCCGATTCTATCGTCGTTCCTGTCGACAACAGGTTCCATTCTCATCGAGAACTTCAGAAGCTACTCTCGGAACACTTGATCCCGCGACGATATCATCGTTTCATGTAACTCCTGCCTCATGAGAAATCGAAACACGGGAGAACGCAACCCGTTCCATACAACAGCCACCATGGGAACGTCTAATCACCATACAGCCCCTCGTCATTCCTCAAACAATCACGCCTAACGTCGAACAGTGCAACACCGTGACAGAAATCTCTCGCGGAAATCAAACGATTCATTTTATTTTGCTGTATTACGTATTCAATTCGCGAGCAAACATATTTTTTCATTTTATCACACTTCGCAGGCAAACTGGAGATAATTTTTTTGTCAGTGCACCATTTATGGTTTGCTGCTAGTAAAAATAAGCTTGCAACTGCTGAAAACTTCATTTTCGACAATTTTGCGATTGTTGCAAATTGAAAATTTTAATTGTTGGAATTAATTTGTAACATGCGAGGGACTGGTAGTTATGTAGCACCACTGCCATAAATCGTGGCTCTCTGTTAAACTTTTTTGTTGGTAAAAGTAAACACACTGTGATAAATTTCGCGTTGCTTAGAAAATTCTGAGATTTCCATTTTCCTGCTAAAAGAGACGCGAAGATGGAAAATTTGAAAGCTTTCAAGTAAACAAAACATAGTTAAGTAACAAGCTTCGTTCTCAAATACACTACACACACCTTGGACTAACATATACAATCTGTCACAGAAGTATTCGAGCACCCTTTAAAGCAGAATAACTTTTTTTAAATTGTACCAAATGATTTGAGTATTTTTGAGAAGTTAGAAGGATTAGTTTGGTCTGTCAATGTTCTTAAAAATATTAAATAAAATAAGCCATGTCATTGCGACTCATTATTCGATATATTTATTCGATATATTAATCAGTGCTTATTGAAAGTTTAAAAAAGATCTTTAAACAGATATATTATAGATATATGTATTCTAAGGAACAAATTATTTAGACGACAATAATAAAATATGAAAAATTTATAAAAACAATTTTTAATTATGTAATGTTCATTCAAAATTATTTATCATAATAGAATAAAATAAATACTTAACTTTTATAATCATAAGTTAATTTCTAATCCTTTTTTATTATTCAACGCTTTGGAAATTTAGTTATGACATTAGTATATCTATTAATTCATAAATATTATGTAATAAATAAATATTAACACACAAATTATGTATTAATCGATAATATATTTAATATATTTAAAATTTGTAAGTTTGTAAATGATTATATTATACATTAAACTATAGAAGTACATTAAATATGCAACATTTACAGTTCTTTCTCTCATTTTTAATTTGTGGACGTGCAAATGATAGTATAAATAATAATATAAAATTTGTAGATGTTATTAAAAGAAATGAAACAATGTTTTTAAAAGGATTTAGAGGCAATTTATAAAAAAAGAAGTGTTAAATATTGGATCGTTTAAATATAACAAAGTTCGTGATGTTATCCTTTCAAATGCTGAAAATTGTACATTTCGTGGCTCTGATAATTCTTAAAAGTTCCTCGAAAATTGAAAATACAGAAGGAAATCTAAATGCAATCGATTCGACGTTTCTCGAAGCTCCCGATCGATGCTCGTGATCTTCGCGATTTACGAAGCTTCCTGCGCTTTCTCCACGCTGTTGCGTAAAACTGATGCGGCAAAAACCGTGTAAACTAGTCTGGGAATTCTCCGTTAGATCGGAATTCTGATTTTTCCTATTTCTTCTCTTATTTTTTTTCTTTCTTTCTTTCTTTTTTTGTTTTCACTGCGGTTTCTGTTCGATCGAAGGAAACCAGGAGAATTTAGGAATCGTGCAAAGAGTATTATAGGTGCGGCGAAGAAGTGGTTGCATCAACTTGGTTTCATATATTTCTACATTTTTCTAGCCCGTCCATTTCTCAACCGCGACTCCATGTCTAATCAATCTTTAATCGTACATTCGAACGTAACAATGATTTAATATTTACGTGAAATTAACTCTATGAAAGAACTTGTAATTTCGAGCTAGACATAGAAAATGAAAGTACTGACAAAGAAAACTGAATGTCGCAAAAATTAAATTGAATCTGTTTACATGCTTATTTCCCTTCGAGAAAACTGTTCCGTAAAAAGTTTAAAAAAAGAAAAGTTGACTCTATGCTAGTTTGGGATAAACTGGAAATTCGGAAAACCCAGAATTAATAATTTCCTCTAATAATAAAAAAGAATAAGAAAAATTGAAAATCGAGAATGCACTGTTCTCTTGCTGCAAACGATTACTTTCAAAATTCACGCTCTGACGTAAATAATCGTCGTAAATGATGAATTTATAAAGCATAGGAGCATATAAAAATTACAATATTTGATTGATATTTTGTATTAGATATTAATAATTTAAATTCTTTATAAATTAATTTAATTAAAATTATTCAAAATATCAAAATACGTGATGGAATTAATCAATAATAATTAAAAATAATAATAATATATAAAAATATTATAAGTCAATTTAAAGCTAAATAATAATTAATGATAGGATCAAATCTTTTAAATAAATTAGTTATCATATTCAATTTCATTAAAAATTTTTTTTTATACTTCTATTACAATCAATATTTACTTGTATATTAATCGGTACTCTATCTAAATAAATTATTATTAAAAATATATTTATTAAATTAAAAAAAGATAAAATTAATCATATTATAGATCTTATTTGAGGTATAAAAAAATCATTAGAAGTAATTGTTCATTTATAACATTTATGTTATTCGAACTGAAAGTATATTCATCGCGAAAATATATCTTATCTCGAAATATAATGGCTCGTGTTCATTCGTCAAACGTAAATAGACAGAAATTTTCGGTGTCGATAATTAACACGCCTAACGCGGAGCCGAATTTGCTTCATTTTTCGTTCAAGCGGCGAAGAATAGATGCTTAGGCATACAGAAAGAAGGTACACCTCATTTCTGTTTAAAATATTTCAAGAAACTACATTAAAGAAGTGTAAACATATCTTTCTATATTAGAAAAAAATGTGTATTAAATAAAATTTATGTTTTAAACTTGATACTGTGGATTCAACGTGTTTAACGTGTTAATCACGTTAACAAAAACAATTATAATAGTAAATTGCAAAGTGGTTGCAGTAAGACGACACTTGCATTGACAAGGTAAAGACACAACTATATAATCGCGACGAAGTGAAAAATTCGAGTCCTGTTAGAGAGGTGCTCCCCACGTAGAAAAGAAAAAAAAAAAAAGAGTCGACACACTCTGTTATTTCTGCGTGATGAATAATGTATATGCGATTGGTACTCTCTGATATCGGACGAGTATATATAATTACAATAGACTGTAATAATTGCCAGGAACGGGAGGAGCCATTTTGTGATTTCAAGTTGAACAACGTCTCACCATCCTTAATCTATCTCTATCGCGTACCAAACACTACTATTTAACAGTGAAAAATACCTGTGTCACATAAATTCAAATGTGAAAGATGAAAGCTGGAGTTATTAGTAAATATTTTAGTTAAGAAATAATGTTTTTATTATTAATTGCGTCTTAATAGACTGTATCTTAATACTGAGAATAATACAAATGAATTATATAATATAAAATAATACAAATATTTGTATTATTATATTGAAATATTAAGAAATAATATTTGTATTATTTCTGTAGATTTATATATATATATATAATAGTTGTATTATATCTATTGTAGAGTTAACAAAGCAAAAGATACTATATTATATACTATACTATAAAAAGAACTGCTCGTTGAAATATATTTATAGAAATTCGAATCAAAAAATTAGACGTGCATGTCTCCGTTGCAGAAACTAGTCTTTAGTACAATTTTCAGACTATGGATTTCAATGCAAATTCGTATTTTTAAACATATAGTAAAAAAGGGGAACAGGTAGAAAATTATTTCATCTATCAGGTACTGTAAAAAGTACTATGATTTAAATATTTTATATATTTTGTCATATTACATGTCTGTGCAATTTTGCACCTTTCAATTTCCTATAAATGCGTAAAAATTTGCAATCTAGTAATACGTAATTCCAGTTTTCCTTCAAATTTCCTTAAACTCTTTAAACACGAGCTGCGCAATCTTTCAATATACGAATTCAATAAAGTCCGTACATTTTAGAAAATTCCAATTATCCCCGGTATCGTTGCCCGTAGAATTCGAAAAATGCACTTCAGGTAGCACAGAATTAATAATACCAGGCATTTAGGTCTAAGTAAAACGACCCATAACACGCATGCGCAATTATAGCCGTTAGAATGGAACTAAATCGGTCGTTCAGGCCCGCTACAAATTGCACGTTCCTCGTTCGAGGGAATTAGTCGAAGGTATAGTTCGACGTCCCGTGAATATGCTACCGTAGGAATGCGCTTTCGTGACGATTTTATCTGATTTCGCGTAACTAGCCGATGATTATAAATTATGCAATCGCCTTTTCGTTTTGAAGAACAAGCTGCTCCTTTCCATTTTTCGTTTACAGAAATTCCTATTGGTTAATTATCCCGCCACTGTACCGTCGTTCCATATTATTGTCAGCCTTGGTAACGTTCGTTCGTTTGGGGCTTAAGTTTCAGTAACGAGCAATCGTTGCCAACCGTGAGTTATGCATATACCTAACCAGTGAATTGGCAAACACTGTTGCAGAACGACCGTGTGCGTAATTATCGACAAAATAAATGAATAAAGTTATAATAGATTGTAATTGCGTGTAAGAAATTTAAGAGGAGTTCAGATGGAGAACATCCTTATTCGCTAAAGTTCTGATTAAATTTCAAATTGGGCTTTATTATGTGGTATACTTTGTTCCGTCAAATTGCCAGGTTACCTAAGTAGCTTTGAGTTGAAATGCTAAATTAGGGGTTCAGTTTCATGTTAATTTATACTGGCTTCCTTGTATAGGACTGTCAGTGAGCAATTGCCGACCCCTGCAAGATAACTAAAGAGATCATTAATCCTTGAATATTAATACCAATTCTTTCGTGACATTAATATTAACAGGAGGCAAAATGTGTCTCGTGTAGTAAAATTAATGTTTGTATTCTTTTTACAAACCTCTTCAATTGTATTCTTCGTATTAGTGCTCTAGAGTGAATGGAATATATTATCTAGCACTGTGTTCGACATATTAGTGCTCTAGAGCGTTTAGAATATATTCTCCAGCAATGCATTCCCCATATTAATATTCTAAAGTGAACAAAATATATTTCCCAACACTGTCTTCTCCATATTAATGCTTCAAAGTGAATGAAATGTATTCTTTAGCATTGTGCTCTACATATTAAAGCTCTAGAATGAATAAAATGTATTCCCCAGCATTGTATTTCACAGGTCGGGACTCTAGAGTGAGTAAAACATATTCTTCAGCGTTGTGTACTCATTTAAGGGGTTTCAAAGTGAATAAAATATAGTTCTCAGCAGTGTATTTTGCATATTAGAGCTCTAGAATGAATAGAACATATCCCCCAGCATTGTATTCCCTGCATCAGTGCTCTAGGGTGAATAGAATATATTTCTCAGCATAGAATTCCCTACATTAGGGCTCTAGAGTGAATGAAATATATTCCCCAGTATTGTATTCTCCGCATCCGTGCTCTAGGGCGAATAGAATATATTTCTCAGCATAGAATTCCCTACATTAGGGCTCTAGAGTGAATAAGATATATTCCCCAGCATTGTATTTCCCAGATCAGGGTTCCAAAGTGGGTAAAAAATATTTTCTAGCGTTGTGTGCTCATGTAAAGGGTTTCGAAGTGAATAAAATATAGTCCTCAGCAGTGTATTCTGCACATTAGAGCTCTAGAATGAATAGAACATATTCCTCAGCACTGCATTCGCCATGTTAGTGCTTTGCAGTGAATAAAATGCATTCTCCATATTAGTGTTCCGGTAAATATAAAATATATAAATATCCAATTATCCAAATTACAAACGGGAGCATTTGTTACACAAGTATAAGTTGAAAATATTTCATCTCCAAGAATATCGCAATGAATAGCTTTTGAGAAATTTAAATTTGTCTTATACACATTGAATATTCTTCAGCTGAATGTTCGTACCTCT
This sequence comes from Anthophora plumipes, assembly GCA_951804975.1. Classification (NCBI taxonomy): domain Eukaryota; kingdom Metazoa; phylum Arthropoda; class Insecta; order Hymenoptera; family Apidae; genus Anthophora; species Anthophora plumipes. The sequence continues at coordinate 12,243,957 of OX638120.1, forward strand.
AGATTATTGGTAATTTATTTTCTGGAAACGTATGATAGAATCTCAATTACCAGAGATACGATTTTCAAAATGGATACAGATTTATCCACACATAGAAATCTTCAACTGAAGAAGAGGAAAGCAATTCCTACAAATCTACACCTCCAAATGACTACCTTATTCCAACGGAATGATGCATAACAAAAACCCTCCATGGAATATCAAATTCGAAACACCTCTGTCGACCAATTCTACACCGTTAAATCAAACAAATCATTCATCAAAAAAAGAAAAAAAAACCAATCCCTCAAATTTATATACGATCCACGGCAAACACCTCGAAGGAAATTACTCGTGACTGTGATAAATAATTGGCGTAGCCTCTCAGTGGTACGCGGTCGAATGGAAGTTCATTTCGGTTCGGCGCCACGGGTCTGAGAGAGAACAAGCTGAGCCACGGAAGATCGTAAAAAAGATAATGAAGAACGAGCGCGAGTGTAGCCGAATAAATCGAGGGGCCGTTAAATGGGAAGCCGAAATGCCCTAATTGTCGATACAGAGACCCCCTATTGGCCTCGCGGTACGTATAATTACACGAGAATGACTCGGCGCGACTTCGACCAGAGACTGCCCTCGCTTCTTATCGCCGTAGCTCGAACCTGGTCCTGTTCGATCTGACCAAAGAGTCATTTAATCCCATGACGACCACAGCTGATGTTCTGACCTTCGGCTTTGGTAACGTGTATCCGAATCATTTGGCGGGTCATAATCTTTTCATGTCGCCGACTTTCAGCTCGATTTCGATGTTGATCGTGCATGATTTGTATCTCAATTTTGTTTGGGTTATTAATTTTTTTCTTTCACCGTGACTAGGAGCGTGAGAAAAGGATGTGAACGAGTTAGGAATAGAAGAAGAAACTGTGAAGAATTGTAGAATTGTATAAAAAGGAAGCTTTACACTTAAAAATTATGTTATCGCGAGAAAAAGTGAAATGTAAGTGATGTGGAAATAGAGTAGGAAATGAAGTAATTCGTGAAAGAGAATTGTGAAGAATCGCAGAAGAATTTTGGAAAGACACCTGATTCTCAGAAAAATTGCATTGCTGCCACTAATAGGGTGAAAAAAATCCGAGATCAAAATTAGCAGTGGTTCAGGAATAGAAGTGAAACTGAAAGAATTCGCAGAAGAAAATTGTGAAGAATTGTAGAAATACTTTGAAAAAGAAAAGTTTATACCTAAAAATTTAATGTTACCACGACTAAAAGCACGATAAAAGATGAGAAGAAAACGAGCGATGTTTCGAAAATAGAAGTGAGAAAATAGAAATTGTGAATAAATAGAGAAGAATTTCAAAACGAAACTTGGCTCTCAGAAAAGTTATGTGTTAAGATTGTAGAATCGACAACATAAGAAAAAATATTTCCATTACCACGGAATAATTATTATTGTCAATTTTGATAACATCTTCGACGTAGATTTCTCTGTAAATAGATTTGCGAAGTAGAAAACTGAGAGAGACATTAGTACAGGAATGGAAAAATGAATATGGAGAAATGAATAATAAATAGCTAAAGCAAACATTGCTAGAGAATAAAAAGTTGTAAAATAAAGGGTTAAATACTTATTTATGTATCTATTTATTTATTTATTTATTAGATACTTCTGCCTTCCTATCTTTATACAATTCAGAGTTACTGAACTTTCTTGAGTACACAGCAAAACTCAAATTTAGTAAATTCTTGATAGAAATTGCCTCTTTCTGGTGGAAGTTACTCTCGAAAGAAAATCAATTTACAAACGAAAGAATAAGAAACAGTTGCATGTATCACAAACGGACGTAGATCGAAGAACCCAATTCAGATCAGGCAAACGTGTTGAAAGAACATCCGAAGACTAACGAGCTTTGAATCTCCGTATCGTCAGAATTCGTTTATTAATACAGTAAATTAAAAACAGTTATTTCAATCGAAGAGAGGAGAGGAGAGATGAGCGCACGTTCGTCGAGGTCTACATTTTCATCGATCTCGAAGAAACGGTTGGGCATAAACGCGAGGAGAGGTCGGCTAAGGCGTACACCAAAGCCACGTGGCGTGCGCGCTTCTGTGATTGCAGAGTTCACCCAGTCATTACCTGACCTCAGCGTGGTCTTTTCGCGAGAGGCCTTCGAGGTCCAAGACTGAGCGTGTACGTGCGCACACGGCTCTGCCAGCCCATGTAATATCCCAGAACGCGTGTTCCAAATCGCGGCAAACAGAGACTTCCACGCGGCCCGTTTATTGAAACGGGGTACTAACGCGAGGAACGATTTTCGAAAGTGAATGATACGTTGTTTCGTGTAAACGAATTGATAGATTAACGATAAAAATACTGGGAGAATAACCCGTATGAACATTATATACGCTGATCGTGTTTGAAATTGTTGAAGGTTCAATTTGAAAGAATAAATTTTGCTTGAAGGAAGAATTAACTGAGGTGAATTTTTATTCATTTAATCTGAGCCATGAAAAACGATATGGCGAGTACAATTGATAAAATGTTTATTCTATAAGATAATTACCTTCGACATTTGTACACCTCTTCAAACGTTCCTCGAATCATTGCATTCCTTCAGAGAAAAATTCTTTTGATAAAAATATTCGTCCAAAGTAATTGTTGATACACTATTTGAAGAAAAGATTTTACTTTCTAGATTACGTTTTAGATTTTTGAGCAAAAATAAATCGCAATTTAACCATCTTTTACATTTATGCAGTTGTTCAAACGTTGCTCAAACCGTTGTCTTCCTTCAGAGAAAAATTCCGTTTGCTGACATTATCATTTTAAGGGAAGATTTTACTCCTTGGATGCTCTTTGAGATTTGTGAGCAAAAATAATCACAGTTTAACCATATTTTACACTTATACACTTGTTCAAACGCTTCTCAAACCGTTGCATTCCCTCAGATAAAAATTCCTTTGGCAGACTTTTGAAGTACTCATGCAAAAGGATTGATAAATTATTTGAGGGAAAGATTTCGCTCCTCAGATTTTTTTCGAAATTTCTAAACGAGAAGAAATCGTTGGATAAACCTTACTAAACGTAAATCTGATTTCATACAGGTGTGTACAAGTTTGAAAGATTGATAGTAGAGTAATTGATTCTCCAACGTGTCATTTTCATGGCTGAATAAATTATATAAAAATTTGTTCCCGTAGTTAGGCTTGTTTGACGTTGTTGTTAGAAGTGTAAATTAACATGAAGTTGAATTATAAAGATCGAACGGTGTTTTCAAAATTATTTTTCATGAATCATTGTAGATCAGTAGATAAATTAAGGAATATAACTCCACCGATATTAATGTTTGATTAATGAATTAAAATATCATCTTTTATTGAATATAATCAAATTTGTATTCACCATTAAAAATGTCTACAATGTGCAGTAAATAAAACATACTAATTAGTATGTTAGTTGTAGTACGTACATTTTACTTTAATATAACAAAAAATCATTAAATATTATTACTTGATTATCTCAAGCTGCTGCAACTTTTTCATTATTTTCATACATTTTACAATCAATGTATTACGAAATTGAATTCTCCAGTGGGAATATAACGGTTAAGGATTCCCAAGAAGAAAAATGGTTTGAAATTCTAAAGAAAGAAAATCCCAAATTATTCACACGCGCTTTATTATACTGATCTTCATTTGAGACCATAAAACTGCAATCTCCGCATCCCCCAATTAATCCACATAATGAATGTACTATCAAAATCAAAGGATCAGACTAATTTTCCAAACGACATAACCAACGACCGACCAATGTCTCATATTACCATAAGTACGTCAGCATACTACGCTGCACCGTGTCTTCTAATTAAAGAAAATTATGCAACCGGGGATCAAACGGTGCTACATTAATTCCCACTAAACGGGGCCGCTGATTATAATTTCAAATCAGCGTCCGTAAATTTCGGCGACCATGAGGCCGCCTCGTAAATCACAATCGGATACAAATTGAGCGTATTCGCGAATCCACAAGCTACCCCTCTTTAATCAGCCAATCTCCAGTCAAACGATCTTTCTTCCTTTCCTCTTTATCTCATCGCTAAACGCTACAATTTTTCCAACTCGATATTCCCCCCTTTCCCTAATCTATCTATACTTTAACCCTTTATGGCTGCACGTGAGTGGGAAGTTACTATATCACGTACTCATGTTTTATATGTTTCATTTTATTTGTTTGTTGTTATATTATTATTGTTGTACTGTCATATTATTACTAGTAAATTCTTTTATGACAACTAAGTATGAATTCTTACTTCTCTCCGTAAAACGAAAAATTATATTCAACTATTTTTCTTCTCATGAACGAGAAAAAATCGGGTTATAGAGGGTTAACTCTTAATTATAGAGATTTATTTTTAACACTATACTTACCACGACTGGTCAAATGACCGTTTCCTATTTTATTTAAAAAATTCCTGTATGCAATGTTATTGTATCGGTATTTAACTTTAAGATTTTCCTTATAAAACACACTGCTGCTTCTGGAAGCATGGATACTTCGTTAAAAAGTTTCTCTTTATAAATAATTATTTCTGATTTATATAAAATGTGTATATATTGCAATCCCTCTACCCATTTGCCAAATAATAAGTTTGATGCAAAATTCAACGAAGTTGGCGTTTACAAACTGATCAATTAATTAAACTTATTGGCAATTTATTTTCTCAGAAATCATCCAGTTTGTGAGACAGTTAGTTTGATAGTGTCGAGTTTGAAATTTTCACACAATCTATTGTGATTTTTATGTAAATGAGCCAATTTCAAAGCATTTTCTTTTTGTTCCATAAGGTACGTATTTTTTAATTATACAATTTTTCGTCGTTTCTCCAGAAAATTGAAAATTTCCATTTTACCAAAAACTGCTTCTTCATTTTATTTTGTATTATTTAAATTTTGTCAACCTTCTGACGAAGAATTTTTTTCTGATAGGCTACCGCCTCTTTAAACATTACATATCTCATTTGATGTTTTCCCAGTACTTTTCCCTTTTCGTTGAAAGAAAAATATTCAATGTCAGAAGTGTACTCTATATCCTACCACCTTCAAGATACTATAACACTGAGAAGAAACTAGTAATTGCAACAAATAAACTTTTAAAAGACAAATAAAACCATAATCTTTAAGAATACATGTGCATTTTATGTTTTCGTATAATTTTATATGCTGTAATATATTCAAACATTATCTATGAAAAATCGGCACGAATTTTCCGGACAACCTAATACATAATGATTCCTTTACAATCTGCACGTCTCACTTCAAACCTTCGTAACCTGGTTAATATTTCAACAGTACTCTAGAAATCTTGAAAACAGAAAAGTTGAAAAAGAAAATGAACTTCTTAAACGAAACATAACCACCTAATGGCAAACTGAACGTACTTAATCGCTTCCAAACTTCTCCCCACATTCGTGACATTCAAACAAATAAAAGTTCAGATTCATCTTTAACACGAGTCATTTTTGTTTTCTTTTAAATCGTATTTATAACAAGTATTAAGAATCTCTATGTACGGGAAGAAGAGAGGAAGAGCGGAAGGAAGAAGAGAGGGATACAGAAAGGAAGATGAAGAGGAAAAAGGGGACCAAGGGTCGAACGAGCACAACTACCGCGGCTGAGTGCATTTGTTTGCCGTTTCCATGGGTTTCGACCTTAAAAGCCTGCCGACGAAACCGACTTCGCGGATATCCTATCTCGCGAAGGGATCTCTCCGGCGAGATTTTTGCAGCTCGGACCGCCTGCGCCAGCAGGAATGCGTTTACGCGCTCCTACCTTCGAGTAAATCTCGTTAAAGGCTTCCCGGGGATTAAGGAGGGACAGAGAGAGAGAAAGAAGGAGTCAAAAAGAGTAAGAGAAAAACAGAGAGAGAGAGAGAGAGAGAGAGAGAGAGAGAGGGTGAGTGAGAGAGGGAGAGTGAGAGAAAGAGGTTAGGAGCAGCAACGAAGAAAAAAAAGGAGGAGAGAACGAAACCTATAGGCTACCTATGGTAGTAGCTCGCTATATGCATAACAATTTCGCAGGAGGTTTCATGGGCCAACTGAAAGAGAAATTCACCGGGGGAGATGGTAATCTGATGTTGCGTTATCGGGGAACGCTGTGAACAGACCGGATTATCGTTCTCCTCGACGTATCGTGCTCCTATTTTCGGTGTAATTTAGTGTGCAACCGTTCACGACTGTGATGCACCAACGAGGTACAACTGGTACAACGTGTACGTGATGATTAACCACTTGCGCTGGTAAAGAATTCACAGATGTAGCATCTCCAAACGCTACATTGTATTTCGATCTGAGACGTTGTATGAAACGAGAGAATTTAGCAAAGTCTCACGCGAAGAGTTTTGTATACACATCAAACTGATCTTCACTGCTACTGATCCCATCCTTTGGCTCGATTTTTACAAAATAGTAATTTTAATTAAACGCAATTCTGTATTATGAAGTGCATATACGTTAAATATTTACAATATAAAGAGGAAGGATCTGTTAAAGCAAAGGATATCTGTTAGAAAAATCTCTTAATTGTCATTCAACTTCCTGTATCAAACCAAATAACGATTGAGGGTCGTCTTTCGAGTACAAAGGGTTAATAAGCAAAATTGTCGTATCTAGAATGATGACAATTTTCGTGTTATTCATGAAAAATCTTCACATCCAGAAAAAGTTACTTCTTCGTGTGCATTTTGCGCAAACGAAATCGTTCGACCATTTTTCTTCGAAGATGATTCTGAACATGCTGTTACTGTGAATACTGAGCGATACCAATCAATGTTGAGTGATTTTTTATAGTTAAAATTGAATCATACCGATGTGTCTGATGTTCATTTCTTAAATTCTAACAAAACCACTGGATTTTTCGCGTTTTAATCGATCAAACAAGTAATTACATATACAGAAAAGAAACTAAGAATCTTCAGGAGAAAACTTCGAGTACAAAGGGCTAGTAATATCGATATTTTAAATATCGGCGAGAGCTTGACAATGTCCTTATGGGGGTGCTGAAGCGGATAAAAAATTCCAAGAGTGTTACACGAAAACAAATGGAGAACAATATCCTCACGTGTCCTTCTGTCTCCAATGCGTGTAATGGAGGGTTAAAATTCATATCGTACCTAGAAATGTACCCAGAGACGGTGTAACATTCTCATACCTCTTCGAATAACAAAACACCATCAAGCACAAATTTCTTCCCACTATTAAACACGCCTCCGCACACCCGTACAATTATAATTACACATGCAACGCGCCGCATAATTGCAGAGCATGCTGATACATAGTAGCAAAACGCCGACCAAAGCGTAGAATCGAGCCTGTGAAGCCATCTCGCAAGCGGTTTCGCTCCGGAGAGGAAAAATTAATTTCGTGACCTCATTCAGGAAGAACCTGCCACGGTAGAGGCGGAGGTGGGTCCGGGCTGGTGGATGAAGAGGAGTAAAGAGAGTCATGAGCTCCCACAGGGGCTGACCCTCTGACCCTATCAGCCAGGCCTCTCTCCGGTATTGTTTATAGCGTTGAACCGTGCACCGGCTACGAGACACCCATTGTTTCTCGAGGAGAGACCCCCATTGTCTCTGGGACCCTCTCTCGTTCTGGTTTGCCCGCCACCGTCGCGCAATTTACAGAGATATAAAGCTGGGGCCTAATTATCACTGGGTAATTGCTCAATTCGGATCGAACTACGGTCTCCGATCAGACGACACCTGTGTGTCCTTTTGTCGAGAAGATTTGTGATTTTTAACCCTCTATAGCTCTGTGACACTGAAGTCGCATACACTGCCCGAAATTTTCATAAAGACACCATGTTTTCTTTGGTAATACTTTGTGATAATTCTATACTAATGATAAGTTTGTGTATCGCTGGAATCCAACGATAAGATGTGTATACATATACACTTCTTACGGTGTGTAAATGGGGAATGACTTTTTGAACTGAAGTTTATTGCAATTCTTGCTGTATTGAGGACTTCAAGCAACCAAAAAGTCAGTCGAATACAAACGTGCAATATGCATACAAGCTCAGGATTAGCAGAATAGTTTATTTTCATGTAATATCTTTTAATGGTTACTTCACAGTCAAATTTATATTTGGTACTAATATTGACTCTTTTATCAACTAAGATACAGATTTCTTCTGTTGCAATAGTATTAGTAATAAACAATCTGCAAAGACAATATGTATTGTTTCTTTATAAATATGTAAATTCCAACATGTATGATATCATTTTGAGATTAACCCTTTCGTTTTTGAATTAAAAGTTATAATTCTGCATTTCAGATATTTTTTCGTTACTTTTATTACAATATCCAAAAAATTATGTTTATCAATTTGAGTTCCTCTCTCTTGCGCGATTTTCAAAGTTACATATATACTATACCTAGATATACCGTAACCAGTCATTGTGACTTGTATTTTGTACAACTATTGACGTCAATCGTGGCTCTAAATAGATGCGCACACATCTGTTTATAACTGATAATCGTAATATTATTTGATATTTCAATTTGTGTCGCGATTTATTTAAATCAGCTGAAGAGTTTGGTAGAGAATTACAAGAAGAACGAATGTTAGATAGAATATCGGCAAATACGACACAAAATTGGGATAAACGTAGATGGTGTCAAATTGGACATTGCATAAATAATAAAACCAATAATACCTGCGACAAACGCAAAAAAATATTTCTGTGGAAAATGTATATGCAAAAAGACCTCTACCTCCATTTTCAAGAACTATCTTCACTAGTAATAAATTTACCATTATTAAGTATTAAAAATATTTACTTCTAAGTAGTATAAGTATGTATAATATAGTGTAAAAATTAAAAAAAGTGTGAATCAAGGTAATTTTCATTACATAACGTACAATGTATATCCAAAAATGCCTCTACCTCCACTTTCAAGAACTATCTTCACCAGTAATAAATTTATCATTGTTAAGTATGAAAAAAGTGTACTTTTAAGTAGTATAAGTATGTATAATGTTATGTAAAAATTAAAGAAAATATAAATAAAGGTAATTTCCATTGCATACAGGATATGAAAAGTAACCAGTCATTTCGACTGGTTTGGTAGAAACAGGTATACAATAATCGTCGGTAGTTCTAGTGTTAATATATTTCATTCGTTATTTCTATATTAACTCAGTCGAAATTGCACCCTGTTCACCGTAAATCTGTAACAAGTGAAAGAGTCTCTTTTAAAATACAGTCGCTTCAGCATTGATGTGAAACCTTCTCTCTGATCTCGGTGAAACAAGCTCGAAAATTATTAAGAGAGAAGAACTGCCTTGGGCTGATTTTTCCAGACGTCCGTTTCTCCAGTTGATCGACGCTCAAAGTGCGACAGTGCGTGAAATTAAGAACGCCACGAACGTGACACGCGTGTCTGTGTGCATCGGTCATCGAAGTCGTAATCACTGTGATCGAAGTAAGAGCTAGAGGTCGAAGACTCGTGCTTGCTATTCCTCGGGGGTAGAGGCACATCCTGCTTCTCCCCTCCTGCCCCTTTACGACCCTCATTTATGTCTTATTTCTCCCTGACTCGTGTACGTTTCTTCTGGATGCAAATTCTACGATAGATCTCTAAATCGTATACGACTATCATATCGGTACGATGTTGAGATAAATTTAAATATACACTGGATTACAGAAGTATTCGCAGCCCTTTTAAAGTGGAACAACTTTTATAAAATTAGACCAAACGACTTGAGTGTTTTTCTGTTTTTTTTTTTGAGAAGTTAGAAAGATTAGTTTAGTAGATAACATATAAAGAAGGTTTTTTTTTATGAAAATTGCAATTGGTTGGAATTGCGAAGAAAATAATAAAGGTTCCTCTTTACACACGTTTTTCAATCTGAGCCTATTATAATCGACCACGGTTTATGAGTGATATAATTGAGAAGCACTGTATGACTGTCAGCCCCTCACACATTGTAAACTAATTTCGACAATTAAGGTTTTTAACTTGCAGCAGTCGTAGAATATCGAAGATGAAATCTTTATTTATTATTCTACCAGCCACAGTCATAAACCGTACTCAGCTACACATATCTCTCGGCGAAGAATCTGCTATCAACAGAAGAAATCCATGGCTGGTCTCCTAATAAAAGGTCTTCCCCGTGCCACAGAAAAATAGAGCTAGCGTGCAAAGCGAGCGCCAACAGAGCAGAAAAATTTGCGTACGCGGCGCACCGCATCGACGACATAATCACTGTGATTGACGTAACGTCGGCAAAAGTAGAGACTCCGGTGTTCCTCGAGGACAGATCGCATCCTTATTCAACTTTCATCCCCCTCAGACCCTCCCTATACCTTACCTCTCTTACATGATACTCTTTCCCTTCTTCGTCCGTGAGTTTTTCATGGCCTTGCTCGTACGACGAAGCGTTACATGCAGGTGGACGAACGAAGAGTAGGATCCGTGGTGTTTCGAGACCGAGTTTGAAAAGTGGCGTCGCGCGGCCTACCTCTAATGACAATGTAGATGTGGATCAAGGTAATGATGATGCGTGGCTAGGCTGGTATGCTGCGCACGATTCACGGCTGCGAGCGCATCCGTGCGTAAATCGCGAGCGGAATGACGGGGGAAGCTGTTGACGTGTCACGAGATGCGTTTTCAGAGTTTCAATTTCCTGTAATCATCTACTTGCACTGGTTTCTCTTTTTACGCGAGCGTGATATTTCTTTTTCTCTTTTTTTCTTCTTTGCTTATTCGTGCTATGAATACTGAACGGTGAAGGGGGCATTTTAATTTACATGGTGTAGCATAATGCCTGAGGATAATTTCAATGGTGGATTCGGCAGGTGGAAGTGATGAAAAAGTTTCGTATAAATGTTCGTCCTATTTGCTTTTGTGTCTGAGTTAGAGCCTTTTCTTTCTATCACACCGGTTGGTCAGACTATCTTCATAGAAATTGTTTTATACATCGAACAGCTAATTGAAAACTGCATTGCGATTGATGAACGTTGGGTCACTTCTGACCCATATTGGAATTTTTACTATGTGTATTTCAGAACTGGTCTTTAAATAATAAATACCATCTTATAATGCAGGATAGAATGGAAGAGACAAAACGCGTAAATGTTTTATAAAAAATATTATTTATTTTCTTTATGTACATTGTGTACATAAAATTGTATTTCTTTTAATCATATGTTGAGAACGTATACAAGATAAGTAATTTAACCGTGTCATCTAAATTTACTCGTAAACTATTTGCTGTGTTTTAAATGAAGATCTGACCGGATATTCAAATTTCTTAACGGAGAGATAAAATATTTTAAGTAAGAATGCGCGAAAGTGTTATTATAACACCGATAACCGAATAACCAATAAATTCCCAGATTAAAATTAAATTTCACGATGCGAAATCCAATTTGCGTCACAAACGTGATAGCTGAACTAGAGGACGTAGAGGAGCTGAAAACTATTTTAAAAGAATTCTCAGAAAGTCTCTCGCTGTCTCCTGAAATTACCGATACTCGACGTCCCCACGTGGAATGTCTCGATTGCTTTCAGTGAAACACCGGATTCCGCGAATTCGCGAGATGAACGGTGAAAACGCGGTTTGGAATTGGAACGATTGCAATTAAAAGGAGGAACAACACTTGAGGGGGGCACGCGCGGAAACAGAGGCACGTTAGTCTTCTCTGTCACGGATAGACGCGATTATCTTGTGTATTTATATGTGTCCACGTATGCACGCACGCATACACAGGAAAAGACACATGTACACACTGAACTTTCACCGCAATTAAATTAAAAGCGCAATTTCAGCGGTGTCTGCGTTCACTCCTACTAGGGTTAATGGCGCGGGGTCGCGAAACGTTGACGTAACGCGTAAATTCCACGAGCCGCGGGATGAAAATTGGATCGACGTCGGGATAAATAGATGTATTTCACTGACTCGTACTGATTGATCCTGAACGGATCCTGCTCGTCTTACGCAATCGAATAAACGCGGTTGCAGTGGATAAACCTTTCATCTCGAAATTCAATTTTACTCTAAACGATGATCTCTACGAGGAGCTTGTTTCCCTTTTTGTTTCGCGGTTAACACGTTCCGTGATGAACCGATTTTTAATGACTTTCCATTCAGGCCGTGTGGGCTGCATGATCGTTATCATGATTAACCCTTTACTGAAAGAAAATCCGAGGAAATGATTGTCACGATATGAGAAATGTACTGTGCCTGTTATTCAAATGTTGATACGTGTCTATAAAACAGATTTTTTTTTTAAATTTCCGTTTCATGGCAAAAATTTCAGATTTCATTTGATCTTTTCAGATCAAAATTCCAATCTTAGTTCTGATTTCAGAACTAAAGAGAAAGTTCTGCGTGGAGCGTATGCGTTATTCACACAATCGTATTCCACTCTATCCATTCAAATATCGTTTTACACACTCCGATACTCTTTTTCCAAATACAGAAAGATATTTTTCTCACAAAATTGTACCCTAAACAAGTCTACGTTACATCAGTAAGAAAATCATCAATAGTAATCTCGAAGACATCAACGTGCCTTCAACCATCTCAATGAAACTGTCAGCGTCATTGACGATATGTGAAAAGAAAAACAAAAAGAAAAGAGAAAAGAAAGATCATTCCTCAAGAAAAGCTTATACGCAAGGAGACTCAAAAGAACAACACCAATCACATGTTCTGTTTTTTTTTCTTTTCTTTTTCCATTCGCAACGCGTCAAACCGACACGCTGTACTCAAGCAAACGAACGTAATCCACGGAACGAATGAACGAGAGAGTCGCCAGGATCGTAAGGCGTAACAGATCCTGACGTTAATCGCGGATCATTTTCTCTCAGCTGATGTACAGCAACGGGTTCCTTATTACCCATTAAGATCAATCATTGTTTTTATTAACCGGACGAGGATGATAGCGGTTTGCTTCGAAACGAGCGACAAAAGGGTGGTCGAACCGTGGCGCGCTGACTTTCTATCCACCGTCGTTCAATATCTTTCTTGCACTTTCTGCATTCCATTCACGACGGCGGCAGCAGCGGCGGTGGCGGCGCCGCTTCACGCGCGCATCGTCGATTACGCGGCAATCAGCCAAGCTACACGCTTTTTACCGCGTTGATCTGGCTTGATTAAGTTTTTCGCGTTATGTAAACAGTCGATGGTGGATATGTTGCACGGTAGTCAGCTGCTGTTTTTCGTACGTACAAGAAAAGTAGGGTAATGGACGCGAGTTAGTGTCACATGGCCGCGTGAACGAATCTCTCGATAGTGATTTCTCACTGATTTTTAACCTTTCAACGACTACGTCTTAGAAACTACCGTTTCGTTCACATGCCGTTCCTCCTCTGCACCTCATTTTCTTTATTTTATCGTATTCTTAAACTAATATCAGCACACACGCACGTGTATCGTATATGTAGAAAAAATGACGTTAGTTTGTGATACACTTCGACAGAAATACACATTGAAATCTCTCATCAAGGACAATATGGAAGATAAAATAGGCATCGATCTATTAAAGTTTCTAAAAGAGAATTATTATTAATTTATAATTTATTGCACAGAATAAGCTTTTTAAATCGTAGCTAATATCCCAGCGGTTGATACAACGTTAAACTCTTACATAAGAAGAAAAGAACGATGTACTATTTCATTTATTGATTGTCATTGTTATTACGCAAAGATTTCACGTTTCGTAATTACCGAATACTTTTTAACAGAAATCACCGGAACTCGATTTGTTTTACAACAGGTTCGCAACTTCAGGGGAAATTAAATGTACCTACACAAGAATGCCCGCATCTCGTAGATACTTAAAGTACCGAACACAACGAACTCCCACAAATCACGTTGAAATCGAGCAGAGGTAACCGCGAAGGGGGACCGCGGATCCGCCAAATATCTGATCAACGATTACGCACAATCGAGCTCGGAGGAACGCGCGCATACCCATGAAATCGGTTCTTGAAATCCACCTTTCCCCGGTAATAAGCACCTTTTTCAAGGATCCACGATCCTTGAAGCCACCTGGTACACCGATTTACCATCCTTCTATTCCCGAGACCAGCGGGATCTCGTCCTAGCGCTTCGAGTCTTCAGAGAGATCTCTTCAAACGGCCCGGGGCGGTGTTCCAGGAAAGGTGAAACTGGGAGGATTTTACAGGAGGATGGTCGAGAGGTGGACGCACGCGCCGGGGGCAACCAGAGGCTCGCGCTCTGTAATCACTTTTCCCTCTTTCTTCTCCTCCTCTTCATTCCTTCTCTTCTTCTTCCTTCTTCGTCTTTCTTCTCGCCGTCATTGGCCACCGCCTTCTCTTCTTCCTCTTTCTACAGAAAACGCACACGTGTGCTCACACGTAAGATCGAAGGTGGGGGTTGTGTCTTTCACTAGTACATGGACACATGTACGTAGAGCATGCTAATTCTGAACAGAGGAGCCTACACGCATGGTTATACGTGTGTGTTTGTGTGTATGCGTGTGTGCAAAGATGTACAACACGCGCGTGAGGGCAATGGAGGGATACCAAAGCTGCACGACACGCTCACGCGTCCAGCTCTGCCAGCCACACATCTGCGTAATTGTCCCCGCCGGCAGCATCCAACCGAACGTTCTGTCGGACATGCTCTTATCGTACAGGTCTGTTCAAAAGCGTGCAACGGTTCTCTTTTAGATTTTAGAATGCGATTTAACACCATTAGATTCTTTTTCGTAACATCAAATCTGCTAACAATGCTAACAAGTCGCAAACAATTAATATCTTGAAGAACAATATTCGAGTTGCAATTCGTGAGACAATTCTAGCAACATGTCGAAAAGTCATTGAAAATTTCGATAATCGAATTGATGTTTACAGACACAGTTGTGGTATACATTTGAACGATGTTCTGTACATTCTGATCATACTTTCAATAAAAAGGGACTAAATTGAAAAAATTCTAAATACTATAGCTTGTGTTTTATTAAGATGAAGCATGTAGGCATGTAAGTTAGATAACCTTGTATCTTGCTCACAAAAATGTAATTTGAAGCTTCCTTATCACACTCTACACACTGTCTGTACGTGGGATAGGAACAATTAAACATACAAAGCTGTAGATGATCCCAAACTTTGTAGGAGTGCACTAATTCAGAAGAAGGAATGTATTGGCCATATGCAAAAAAGAAATCGATTACGAAATATAAAGAAAATGAATAAAGAATTTTCGGATAAGCATAAACTAACAAACAAATTGGTAAATCAATTGGCGATATGTTACAACCTTACTATTACAAATAATAACAGTCACGTAAATCGAAGTGGCAGTAACCGGTGAACCACCTTGCATATATAGGGTGTATTTTATTAAAAAGAAACATATGAGCGCATAAGTTGGATGACTCTATGTTACTTCTGCATTGGAACTAGGTTTTCGAAAACGAGAATACTTATGGAATGACCTAATATTGACATATTGAGATTGGATGAGAGATTTCTTCTTACGTTCCTGATAATGGGTTCTTAGTTGCCTGTATTTTTATCAATTCGCTTGTCCCTCGTATCACTCTCTATTCCTCTCTCTCTCTTCTCTCTCTCTCTCTTCGTCTCTCCGTCACTTTTCTCTCTCTTTGTCTCTTCCACTCTTCTCTCTCTTCCCTCCCCGATCTCCCTCTCCCACTCATTACCTCTTTCCCTTTGTCTCTCTTCTCTCTGTTCTCTCTCTACGCCTTTTTCTCTCTTCACTGTGTTCTCTCTCTACGCTTCTCTCTCTCTCTCCCCCTCCCTCCCTCATTACCTCTTTCCCATTGCCTCTCTTCCCACTGTCTTCTCTTTCTTTTTGTCTCGCCCTCTCTTCTCTTTGTTCTCACCTCTCCTTCTCTTCTCTCTCTTTGCCTCTCCTTCTTTTCTCTCTCTTTGCATCTCTCTCTTCTCTCTCTCTCTCTCTCTCTCTCTTTCTAACGCGAAATAAAAACTGCTACCAGCCGAAAGAGATGAATTTCTCAATTGGCCGAGCATCACATCATCGTCGCGAACGAGCGCAAAACGGAATTTACGATCCCGCGATATTCGATTTGCGATACGCGAGACGCTACAATATCGAAAGTACGTTGCATATCATCGGGCATTGAAAAGCCTGACATAGGAATTTATCGAGAAATTTTCATTGAGGTCAATAAACAGAGTTATGAAATAAACACCGACGGCCTCAGTTGGAAAAGTGATCTCTTCCTTTTCCATTTCTCGCATAGTCACGATAGAATCTTTGATCTATTAAATGTAACCATTATCATAAATTCAATGAGACTCACGTAGGAGTGGTTGTATCACATTCTACGAGGAGCGGAATCTGTTGCAGAAGATTTATCAGGCTGTTGTGCACGCATTTATCTAGCTGGATAGTGGATAATTTAGTCCTACGTACGGAGGTGTAATATTCTGATTACATATTGTGATCCAGAGCGTGGGCCGACGGTGGGATGTATCTAATTGATAGTTTCCAACAAATTTACAGGCTACTGAATGGATCGGAGATCGCAGCGGGCACACGAACGCGATAAGCGAGATACTGAAACCACGTAGAATAATCAGCACTATTCCAGAAAGCGAAGAACATAAATCTACCCTTTTAAAACGTTAATTTCAGTCGAACGGAGTAGACGTTCTTTGGTTACTTTTGCGCGAGATTATAATAGTTTAGTGAAAACACTGGAGACAATGCTGGAGAGAAAGTGATACCTTAAAAGGAGACGGAAATGTTGCTGTAAAAACTGGAAAGCAAACAATGATTGTTGCATGAACAGTTTTGAAAATAATTTCTGATCAGATAAGTTCTAGGTGTATTTTTTAAAGGTAGAAAATTATGATTCTAAACTGTGAAGTATACAAAAATTGACTGAAGTAGAGCTAATTTATTGATAACTATGTAAGGAAACCTTCCTTACTATATTTCATTCTATAAGTTTCATCTTGCAATATTGTTGAATAAATATGGTGTAAATATGTTAGTAAAGTACGTGATATTAAACCTTAACGCGTAGGATTTAGGATATTTTTAAATAGTTCCTTGAAATGTATCTATTCCAATGTAATTTGTTCGGTTGATAGTGTGTTAATAGTTACCAAATCATCGAGAAACATTCAAACAATCTTCATTCTCTTCTACACCTGGCCTCAACCTAAATTCTATCGAAAGAATTAACATGTTACATATTTATGCATATGACACTGATCACAAACGTGTTCATCATTGAACAAACATACAAACAAGAATCATTCTTTTCCTCCACTTTTATAACCGTAACTTTTTTTCAACTAAAATATACCACGTTGGTAGTGAATGTATCAATCATTGAATAAACATCCAAACGATCGTCGTTCTCTCTTCCATCTTATTATTTGTTTGCAACCAAAATTCTATTATAAAAATTTGCGAGTTACATATTGTATGTAGCATTGACATGGAAAGTGTTCATCATTGAATAAACATTCAAACAACCATCATTAGCTTCCTCCAAGTTTGTAACTACAATTTTTCTCAACCAAAACTAAGGTCAACGAAACTTAAGACCAACCAAAATATATGACATTGATAGAGAATGTGTTAATCATTGAATAAGCATTCAAACAACCATAATTTCCTTCTTCTACTTTTGTAACGACAGTTTTCCTCAACCAAAATTAAATTCAACTGAAATTGGGCCCAACAAAAATATACAACGCTTGTGAGAAATGTATTAATCATTGAATAAGCATCCAAACAACCATAATTTCCTTCCTCTACTTTTGTAACGACAATTTTCCTCAACCAAAATTAAATTCAACTGAAATTGGATTTAACGAAAATATACAACTTGTAAGAAATATATTAATCATTGAACAAACGTACAAACAACCATCATTCCCTTGCTCCACATTATTTCAACAAAAAACTGAACGATCAGAACGTACGCATCATAATCCCTCTTAAAATCTATCCATCGGCAACGTTCATCAACATTGAACGAAGATACCGAACCGAAACAATAATTCCCATGGGGGGAACTACCTCCTCGAGTGGCCTGTCCATCGGAAACCGCCCCCGCCTGATTTAAAAGCTTCCGCGGGATCGGATCACGTTATCGAGCCGCAGGTACTCTAAACGAGTTTTCGATTCTCGCGAGTATTCCTAAGTATTCGGTATGGGTTGGGTAACTACCAACCATTCGCCGTAGCACACGTTCCCTGCATAATCCCTTCGAGCTACGTTGGCCCTTCTTGTAGGTCCTAACGTTCGATTTGCCTCCAGCAATTGACAGAGAAAGAAAGAGTTTCTAACGATCGATGTTGCGTGATTTATTTTTGGAAATGGGCAAGTCGACGTATGGCGAAGATAAGAAAGTCGATGATGGATCCAAGGAACGGGAAGACTTTCGGTCGATCCTTGCTAAGTTTCGTGCCCGGAAGCAACGTCTAGGATCGTTTTGCACATTTTAACCGCGTCTGAGAACCAGACGAATTCTTCCTTCCTGCCTCTTATACCAGGAAGAAAACTGATATTATCTCTGGCTGGTTGGCTGGCTGGTCTGGTCTGGCCTGGCTGGTTGGCTGAGGTCTCGATGGGATCTTCTATCTGTGCCTATCCTCAGGATAGAACCACAAAGGACTTGGGAACGAAGGAGCTGAGGGTGAATTATGGGTGAAAGTTAATGTGTTGTGTTATATGTGGCATTGTAACGTGGTTCGTGGAGGTTCGTGGGTGTGATTGTTGGAAGGATTTGAATTTGGTCGCCGATGTCCCTACAACGTTGAAAGAATGACGGAACCGAGAATAAAAAGTTAATGGCTTTGAAATTGTACGGAGAATTGAATCTGCATGCGATTCTTTCCTCGACGTTTTATTATACTGTTAATTGCTTTCGAAAGGGGCGTGTTAAATTATTTTGTAACATAGAATCGCTCAATCTAATGTGTCAGAATCGAAAACTTTATGTTGGACGTTTTAAGAATATTAACAGGTAAGTGTAGAGAGTCTTCGATAATCTGAAATAACAAGATGAACTGCGAACTATGCTGAAGAATAACTTGGAAGTTACTGCAGAATGATCTCATGGGCACGACATTTAGAAGGATTCAGTGGCATTACATTGTCGGCGAAACCAAGCCTCGAAACGTCAGGCATTATTCACTTCATACCTCTGAAATGTAATAAAACGGAATCGAAATTGATTAAATAATAAACTGAGGAATTTCAACCATCCCTCTTCTATTATGAGCATTCCTTCCTCCATTTGAAATTAATTGCCGAAGTATCAAAACTTCCAACTTGATCCTTGCTTAACCCTTTCAATAGCATGTCTGCGTATGTATGTACATGTAATTTTTCTAGTTTACCCTTAAAGGAGCATGGCTTATTGTAAAAAGGTTTGTACAAGTGGAATGTTATAAATTTTACAATGAAAACTATATGAACAAACACTTGTAGAACTATTCGCTGAAGAGCTATCTGATTTATATGAGAGTGAAAGTGAAAACGAACGTTCGGGATGAAAGTAACAGTGATGCACAGCTCTACATAAAGGGTGTTAGAAAATAATCTAAGAGTGAGAATAGATCCTACAATTTAATGATAAATTTAGTTTATAATTATAAGATAAATCAAACTTATGATGATAAATGATTGCAGTGTTTTCGCAGTTAAATGTTTAACCACGATTTTAATCGCACAGGCAAAATTACACGTCACATTTTCGTGTAAAATAATTCGCACAAATCAGTTCTTAATTTTTCTTTTAAATGACGCACCTCGAAAAAAAATTCTACAGAAAATTGAGAATATTAGGCACGTACAGGTGTTTCTACTAAAAAAGTGCATAAAGCTAGCTTTTCTCGTTTCTGAAAAGTTATCCGTATACTCCTTTTTGTCTTCCGCTCTTTTGCCTTTCCATCTTTAAGTCTCGACTTCGCTCCCGAGTAGCCTAGGATGCACAAATATGGCGTCCAGCTTTACACGAGGGTGAAGGGCCTTGTTTCCCAGAAATTTTGTTTTTCCACCACTTTCTCCACTTTTATCCTCGTTTCTCTCTACCTCTGTCCCTCTGTCCTATCCATACAAAAACCCCGCGCTCTGACACACGACTCTCAGGTTCTTTCTCTGCGATTACCTGCGTCGAATCGCTGCCCCATAAATCAGAACAAGCGCATTTTAGACGAATTCCGATTTGAAGTTGAGGTGAGGAGAAGGAGCAACGTTTTCTTGCTCATCTCAGTCATAAACCCAGAGGAAGGCACATATTCTAAATGAATCCTACAGAAAGGGCTGAAACCTTCCGAGCAAGCTCTGAATTATTTCACCGATATCACAGAACACGTTTGTAAAACATATTTACTCCATCTCGTAGTACATCGTATTTAACAGCGCCGTCTTCCATCACAGTTCGTAATCCGTGCAATTTCGAACGACAAACGCATCGTGCCACGCCGTTAATCAAGCAAACCTATATAAAGGCCGAGGCGAAGCACCGAGGGAGAGACACGTTCGTGCAATAATGCTGGGTCTTAAGACGGCGACCACGACGGTATAAATTTCCCATAAAATCGCGGCGGCTAATTGAAAAATCTCCGATAGCGATGCATCATCATCGCTTTCTAAATTATCCTCGCGCGCGCTCCCTTGCTCTTTACACGGAGCGTGTGCACGAGAAATGACGCATTAACAGGCCCGGTAGAGACAGCATGATCACGAGCTCACGATCGTCCTGTCTCAACGAGATACAACGACTATGCATCGAGACAAACTCTGCACACGTTTTCTGGGCGGCCGCCTAGTTATCCTTCTTTTTACTCCTCTTCGCTTCGCCTTTTCGTTTCACGGTGCAACATGTGTTACGATTTCGACATAACTTGAGGCATTGGTGCCTTTACGCCGCGTTTCTAAATCACGTCGTCCCTCGTATTCGTCCTCGTTGTTGCGATACATCCATGGAAAATCGAACCTCCTTCCTCCACGTCACGAACACCTCTTCTCGTTGTGTTCATACTAATCGGATCGAAACGACATTGTTTCGTTACGATGTTCGATAAGGTTGTTCAGCGTAGAGATTTATGACACGCTTGCAAAGGAAGCTATTTTTGAGATTGGAACTTTGTTTCGTTGCTAGCATGTTTAGAATTTAAGCATAATATTAGCTTTACAATTTGTAGCTTAGAAGATAATTTCTATCGTTTTCAATGGCCAGAAAATTTGTCATAAACGCGATTTCCGAAGGGTAACTCGATAATTAGTTGTAACAATCGAAACCACCTGGAGAAAATATCGTGTTTTGTATTGTAGCTTCTTGCTTTAATTACCGCTTCTAATCGTCCTGTTATAGTTTTCACAAGTTTTTGGAGATGCTAAATATATATTTTCGATATCTATAAACATATTTCAGGTTGAACATTTCAAAATTTATTTATAACACAGTAAATGAAACCGAAGATTCTTCAAATTCAAGCTCTGTCCACTTAATTTTGTCCACGACTGTATATGAGTATCTAGGTATTCCAATTATCCAGCAAGTGATATGATACAAATAACATTGAAACCTTATTATTTGAAATATTTTGCATAAATTTTTAGTCCTGAACTGTAAATCTACAGCAAACCTTCCGACTAATGGGGATTCGGAGTGGTTTTTGCGATATCTTCACACCATAACAAATTATTAACCTTCTGCACTCCGAGCTATTCTGGATGTTACCTACCAGCAACTCGGCGCCATTTTGTCGCGAAAACGTGCACTTACGAACCATCGTATTACATAGTATAGCTTTGGAATCAAGTAAGGTATTATAATGATATTTGATTTATATGAATTTGTAGACATCGAGGAATATATATTTGCAAAAAAAACCAACATTTTATTTCTTATAATTTTGTACAGTATGATAAAGTTTGAAGCATTCCCCAATATGCATTGCAGGCCGGTTAGTGCACGTTTCACAATAATAAGTCGTTTAACGTCTTTCACCTGGTATTTTCCTATCAGAACAAACAATACAGTCCCATTTTTTTTCTCCCACATTGGGAATATATAGTTTACTATTCAGTTTATTGTCCGCCGAAGATGTGGATGGACATGCTCTTGGTTCATTTTCTTTTATGTATCTTAGTAATTGTACCATATTTTGATTTGATTTCTTCTGTCATTTCAACAGAAAACTGCAGGAAAACATGCATTTCTGAAAAAGTTGCTCTGGAATAAGTTAATTCCCTATAATTACTAATAAACTTTGATGTTCCCTCAGAGGAGACAACGGAGTGCAAAGGGTTAATGGAAATATGTGTACTCGGTTGTTCACATAAGGGTTAAACGGGCTTTCTTCTCGCCTACGGTGGCCGCACAATAGCGAAGAGATACAAAGGAGATATTAGACGGTGTGAAGCGGGTGAGATGAAACGGAGAGCATCTTTCGCCGGTCGGTCCGGTTACGTCTGCCAGGGAAAGTGTGCAACTCTCGCGAGGCAATAAATCTTCGGCACACTCGGAGGTGGAGAGCTTCTCGTGTCTATTTCGCTTCTCCTCTCGCTTATGACACTTCTGTACTACCAGCGTGGTGAACACCGTGTTCAAATGATCGTCGCGTTGCTCTCTTGTCGCGCGCGCGTCTTACACTCGCGTGATCGCGCGATTGCGACAGTAGTCCGGTGGGGGTGGCGCGATTGCGCGACGAACTGGCAATTTGTTAACCCCTTTGCACTCGTGTCACTCTTTTTTTCACTCGCTTCTACATGTGTGCGTGTGTACGTGTGTGTGTGTGGAAGTTTGCGAGGATCCTCGATGGTAGAAGAGGTAATGAATGAGATTTATTGTGCGCGTCGATTAGCTGCTCCTCTTGTTTTACGTTTCACTCGAGCACCCGGCTGTTGGGAAAGCTCCGCTTGGTTTCTTAATCGCGACGCTTTGTGATTTACGCGCAACGTTTGCGTTTGTTTTCTCTTTTACTTCTTTTCCTCTCCTTTTTCCTATTTTTTCTCTCTCTCTCTCTCTCTGCTGACGAGGTGGATGTTAATGTAATAATTCGCTCGGTCTTGCGGACTCAAGGATTGTTGTTTCGGTGAAGGGTTAATTGGAAATTAATGGTGTACACTCGTGGAGTATATAATTTGGAGTGTTTCTTGCGTTTCGTACGCGTGGGTGGTAGTTCGAATGAAGATCGTTAGGTGTTGGTTTAGGAGAAATAATCTGTTGGATTATAACGTGAAATCGCAATAGTGAGAAAGATTAGCGTTAAAATAAAAGAAGAGCAAGTTGTATTTGTAACGAAGATCACTTCTGATTGTAACTTCGATTTGTGATTTATGTCATTCGCTGTTGCGTATTGGAAATTTCGTATTAGTACTGATATTATTCGTTTTGATACTGTTTTTGTTTCTTTCTTTTTGAATTACTCGCGTTGGGGTACAGTGATCTAATATAAGTTTAATCTTGCTATTATTCAGACATTTTAGATAGTAAATCTTCCCTTCTCATAGTTAAAAATAAAATAATTAATTAATAAATAAACAAATTAATTAGGTTTACGTGTAAGTACAGCAATGGAAACTAAAATGTTCCTTAAAAGGTTTATTATTTGAGAAATATCCTATTGAACCTGATAATTAGGTCACACTTCGCAAACAGAAATTGAACCTCTCGATTTTGTAATTAAAACTCAGTCAAAGTTACAATCAGTTACTGTATTCTGGTTTTTACAAATGCTGATAATAGAATACCAATTTTTATGGTAGTTTTCATTCAAATTTAAATATATAAAAAGAAATTACACGTGTATTATACGATTATTCGTCACATTAAATAATAATGCCTAAATAATTGTGTTATGACTTTTTTGCTATTTAATATGCGTATATTATCGTAATTTACTTGTTCTTGACACTTATTTCAATTTCATTTCACCTTTTTCCAACTTTATTTCAACTTCTTCAATTTTATATCAACTTTCATAACTTTTTCTACTTTATTTCAATGTTTTCAACTTTACTTCAACTTTCTTCAACTTTATTTCAACTTCTTCAACTTTTTAACTTTATTTCAACTATTTCAACTTTCATTAGTTAATGATTTAACAGTTCGTTACATTACGAAGTATAATCAATTGTCCTTAACTTCTCACAGTTACAAAAGTAGTCTCAAAGGAAGTTTCTTATTTAGTCTTAATCAATCGATACCTCTTACAACTGAAAATATAGAAAAAAAAAAAGAATACTCATTTCGCGAAATATGTGTTAGCAGTTATCGAAGAATCGCGGAATCTCCATCACTCTGTATTCCAGTCCGACACGTGGAAACAAACAGAGAACACGCAAAGAAAAGATAATCGCTGGTATTATACAACCTAACGCAAACATCCAATTAAATTTCACCCGGCAATAATCCGATTCGACTACCTATTCTTCAAGCTGGATTTCGATCTCACCGCCTAACGACTTCATCTAACCACGTTCGTCAGAATTAGCCGTTAAATTGATCGCGCAAGCGTCGTTTGTCGCTCGGGTTGCAACGAACATTTCTGCAATCGATGATGAAAGATAAATCGGTCAAAAATGAGCACGAAAACAGATGTATAATAATCTTGTTAGAATTCTCATTCTATAGGCAGCGAACCTTGACAAAGCGGAAACTCGTTAATAAGGAAATCGTTTACCGGAGGGAAAGAAGGAAAGAAAAAAAGAAAGAAACAAGATGTAAAAGGTGGGGAAAGAGTGGAAGAAATACACGAAACCACGAGGAATTTCGGTTAATTGCAACATCGAGGTTTGCTCACGTTCACGACGTTCACGAGGTTCAAAAGGTGAGACCGAGCGAATAAAAGTGGTTGCGTCAGTGTTGGCTGGCTGAAAAGATCCATTGTTTCCGCTCTGCGTTCCCGAAAGGAAGAAAAAAAAAAAAGAAGAAAAAGAAATGCTCGCGCTTGTGGTCTTTATAATTGCCCAGCCCGCGCTCCTATCTGTGTACGTTTTATCGTTGCAAGTTTATCGGGCCACGTTATTTCTTCATGGTTCAAGTGGTACGGGTTCTCGCTTGTGCAAGCCATACGAATCGAAGTCTCCGCGGCACGGACGGGAAACAACAGTCGGCGAAAAAGGTGAAAGAGTCACGATCCACGATTTTTCCCGCGTAACGTAACGAAGATTGGAAACATTCTCGCGAGAATTTGACATCTTTGTGTTCATAATAACATACTTCCTGTTTTTTCTTTTTATTTTCAATATATGCCATGTGGTACAGCGGACAATTTAACCCTTTTAGCGCCAATCGAAGGAAACGTTGAATCTGAGCAAAAACTGCCGAAATAAACTGAATACGGTTTGGTAAAATTTGAGAAGGAAATTTTAGAAATGACGTTTCATATGCTAATCACAAAATTTTAAAAGGGACATGTTAAGAAATAAGGAAATGCTAGATTAATGGCAAAATATTTCGGTGTTTCTTAAAAATTAGATTAATAAAGTTCGTTCAAAATTATAAAAGAAAATTCAAATCATTAATCGATTCAACTAATTCTGAATTATTCACAGGGATGCATATTTTTTGATTAAATCAAGAATTTCTATGCAAATTCATATTTTTGAGAATATAATAAAAAGTAAAGGTAGAATTTCAGTAGAAAATTATTTCAGTTAACTAGGTATTTATAAAAAGCACTCTAATTTGGATATTTTGTACATTTTCTCATAATACGTGCATTTCGTGCAATCTTGCATTTTTAAATTTCCTATGAATGTACAAAAATTCGCATTCTACTTATTTTTCATTGTTCCCTTCTTCCTTAACCACATTCAAACCTTCTGTCTTCACTCGCAAAAATTATATATTATAAATAAACATACCAAATCTTTTCACTCGGAAAATTAAAACCCACCTATAAACATTTTCATAATTCCTTCATGCTCCGATTACTATAAAAAGATGTGATGACAGCAATTACGTTTTCTAGTAATGCATTTCTACGATTATAATTATTTTAATTGCATATAATTATCATCCTTAAAAATTTTACTTTAATATTTTGAGGGCTCGTTCAAAAAATTGCAAATAACAAAAAAAAAGATGAAAGAAAAAAAATTTCGAATTCTTCAATTCATTCCAGTTGCTTCCCATAGACAGCAAAAGAGGATCATCTACGTTACATTTCTTCATCCAGCGAAGTAACCACGGAGATTAAAAAAGTTTCGAAGCTTCTTTATTAGACAATCTAGCAGAATAGGTGGACTATCGTTAAAGTTGCATTCACCCGATGACTCTGTCTCCAAAGGTTATAATCGTTTATCTCGACCGAGCTCTCTCTGTGTTCTGGGTTCTTCGAACCCGCCAGCCTCTTCGAGCACAGGTACCGTTCGCTAGGGTCAACACAGGGAGGAGAACCGGAACGGTAACGCCATAGTAGGTGACGTTATTAATTGGTTAATGGGAAGAAAAAGAAGAAACCGAAGAAGGAGAGCCGGGTAGACGAGGAACAGGAAGAAGAAAGAGCGCGCTGGTCTTCGAGGCTGACCTCAGGCGCCTCCGACGTTGACCAGCGAGGTCCGGCTGAAAGGAGCGGTCCTTGCTGGATTAATTATCATTACCCTCGTAGAAGGAATGGGATCGTGTATACCCCACCTAGCTTCACCTTCGCCGTGACTGGCTACCGCGCCCGTGCCACGACCCACTTCTCTTCCTCTGAGTGTAATGAGAAGTAGTCTGCTTTGCTGGTAAGAGGAAGGAAAAGAGATCATCAGGCTTACACCAGAGTTAGTGAACGGGTCTTGACGAAGAGTCAGGGTCTGACGAGAGCATTGACTTTTTTTTTCTTCTTCTTCTTCTTTGCCATGGTTTATAAGCAGATATCATATATCATAGAATCCTTTGATGATGGGTTCGTCGGTCTTTTGGACGTTTTTATGTAGCTGACCGGAAGATGTGGATACGGAGAAATTATTATCATCGTTACACGTCAAGTTTAACTGGTAATTAGTATGAACAAATAATTTTTATTCATTTAATAGCATCGTCTTATAAGGCATAGAAAGCAATTGAATTTTTCTTATAAACATTTTTGTATATTTATTGTAATATAACTCATTTAAAAGCTGTTTTCACCAAACCTAATTGACTGATATTTCTTTTTGGGGTTCTCAACAAACCTGCAAAGTTTCGAAAAATTTGAAATTTTTGGTTTACCGAGGTTCCCTTGCAAGTATTTCATGAAACTGTTAAGCAATTGACCCACCTTAAAACGTATTTAATTATCCCCATACAAAGCTTGTATACCAAACATAGCTAATAAGATCGACGTAAACTCCTCAACTTCATCCCATCTTACATTAAAATTACAGTCCTTAAACGTTCAATCCAACATCGAGCAACTGAACCACTTATCCACCTCGCAATCGTCTCTCTATCCACTTCAAACGAAAACCTTCCTCTGTTCTCCAACAGACCGAGCTAAACCGTTTCAAGTTCCTTCGGTTCCCCGTGCGTCCGAAAGAAAAGAAACGAGAAGAAAGGCGAAGACATTAAGAAAGAGAAGGGGGTAAACGAAAGAGAGTGTCCCTATACTCTTCTTTCTCTCGAGGGTCTCGTTTCCATCATCGTCTCGTTAAAAGCCATCGATCCAGTGTGGCGGTAGCATCCGAACGCGCTGGAAATGCGGTAAACGAACAGCCGCTACCTTTAAAGGGTCGCAAGGAGCCGTCTCCCCCTGTGGACACGTAGCTGCACGTCGCTCGTCTCCGTCGTATCGTGTGGGTATCTCGTAACCGTGTGGACCCCCTTCGGTTTACCTCGGCACGTTTCAGCCCAGTTCTCCACTGGTTGGACGTCATAGACAGCTGGTATCTTTATCGTATCGATTCGGCTGACAAACTGGAGGATACCGCAAGACGAATAGCCGATCTGCATGAGGTATGGAGTCGTGTGCATTGCGATTAGTCAGCAAGACTCCGAGTCCCCGTGCTCTAATGGGCATCGTTAGCCGTTCACGTAAAGGAGAGGAGCGTGTCGGTACGCGGCTTCAGGCGGTTGCCTATCTAACCTAACCTGGACAACGCGTACAGCTCGGTTTCTTGATGAACGGATCGAGAGGAGACGTCAACGCGTGTACGTTCCTGCCGATCTACGTGTTCGGAGTGTCCTTGCTAATCGGACTGAGATCGTCATCTTCGGCAACTGGCTACTATAGTAGTTATATTCTTGGAACATTGCCCACGTACGATAAGAAACAGTGGGGGTTTTTGTTCGTCTTGGGTTGTATTGAAACTTGGACTGTATTGCTACTTTGTACGAAAGGATTCGTGGATTTGTTAATAGTGTCTGTTCAGTCGTTAAGCGAGCTTTTGTGAGGACACGGCTTCGTCATTTAATTATTTTACAAGCGTCTTATTTGGAAGGACTCTGCAGTGTTAGGCTCGGAAGAAGGGGACCAACGCGATTCTATTGTGAAATATTGTATCTAACAATGTTAGAATTTGTTTGAGTACTGTAGATCTATCATCAGGAATATAGAAACACCAAGAAATCGAATCCTTTTTCTATTTCTGAAACGATGTAGTGCTGGTTGAAATCTAATTAAACTAGAACCAGCGAAGAAACTCGTGCTATTTAAGAGGGACGGCTAATGATCATGTTGCAAATGCAACACGGAGAAAGGCGAAAATAGTTTACCAGGGGAATCAACGGACGATTTTACTTCCTTGACGATGATCGACGTAGATCATCGTCAACTGTTACCGGTGAAATGAAAATGCCACGTGCAAGTGACGCCCCCGCGGGCAACCCACGTTTTCAATGCGCCATGGTGTTATAAGGTCAATTCTTAAGTAAACGGAAGATTTATGTGGTTGTAAACAGGTTAAACTTTACATTGAAATGTTATTCATGGTAAAGTGTAAACTGAATAAACAGAATTTTTCCTCTGAATATTTTCTTACGCAAAGTATTTTTACTTTCTGCACAAAGTTAATTCTAATTGCAATACGCGAGATATTCCCTTTAACACTTTTACATTGCAAAAGTATCAGGTGATTTCAAAAGTTTGTACTGTTTCAGAGGATGCAGTTGTGACGCGCCAAAGATTTAAAGTTATTTCTCTCAAAAGTTTAAACTTTTACTTGTTATTGAAAAGATTCTACACAATAATAAACATCTAGATCAACAGACTGCACTTCAAGAGATTCAAAAGAATATTCTAATACACGTGAATCCCGTGTTAATTAGATTGTGCAACAGAAACAGAACGAATTCAACTTATCCACAATGTAAAAAGTACATTTACGAAAAGTATATATTTCAAATAAAATCTATCCGAAGAAAATGTGCTTTATAGGCGGATTATAAAAGAAAATTATTTTAACAATAAATACCTCAATTGAAACATACGTTTCTACACTCTTCGTAATTGAAAATAAATTATTTGACACATTTATCATTTTTATTTTAAACAAGCTAGCACATTTCTCAAATACCCGTCAAATTAACAGGTGTGGTAAAATTAAGGTATGCATTCAACGCTGGTAATTCTAGTGTTAAAAACTAGAGATCGAAAGAGGAGCAACGAGGAAGAGGCTAACAAGAAAAACGAGTGTGACGTAACGACCAGGCAACCCAGATCTGTCACCCACGAAAGAGACGAGGGAGGATCAGCATCTCGTAAGAGGACGAAGGCAGAAGACGAGAGAGCACGAGTGCTGGCCATTCATCAGACCAAGCAACTGGATGAGAGTGTATATATCGAGAGAAAGAAAGAAAGAGAGAGAGAGAGAGAGGAGAGAGAGTAGAACAGGTCACCGAGGAAGCATCGTCGAGAAGATCAGAGAGAAGAACGAGCGGACGAATAGAAATAGATAAGTCTAAAACAACCGCGTCGTTTCGTGATTTCAGGCTTCATCGTCGCGCAATCATCCACCTGAAGGAGGTCCGCCGTGATATCCTTGCCGCGTTTCGTAATCATCCTTAAATGATAACGAGATATATACGCGAAGAATCGAGGCGAGGAATTTATTTGAAGAAAATAGGCATAGGTGTGTCTATTACTGCCGCGTGCCACTGGAGGAAACCAGAGACGTCTCTTCTCAATCAGAGAATTAATCTGCGCGCACTGATCACGCAAAATTGAGACTGTACTATGGTTACTGTAACTCGAAGACACTCTAAAATGAGAGTTTATTGCATGGATGTTTCTTTTTCTCCCCCAAGTTGCTTTTAACTCTTTCGATACGGTTAAGTCTCTTACCTATGCATATATTTCCGCTGTACAGATACTTGAATCGCAATTTAATCGTCTGTATTAAATAGTAAAAAATGTAACTTTTTTTAAAAAGCTAATTTTTTGACCGATCACGGTAGAAATAAATTTCTGGGTAGGTTTAATGTTAAAAACATAAGAGCAATCTAAAAATACGATTTCGTGTTTCTCGCAAATATAAAAATCGTACTAATATGTAATGTAACTGTTAAGATCTTAAGAGATGCAGATTTTCTGATGTGAATTACAGTTCGCGACACTTAATTAAAAGCTGTGATATTTTCGCTGTATTTTTGTTTGACGAAGTTCAAATTAATATCTTATTTTTCCAATATAATAGGCCTTATTTAATAAAAGTTTAAACATTTACTTCGAAAAGTTATTTATTCAATATAAAAATATTCGCTTTTTCAGAAAAAAGTAAGAATACTCTTGGATAGTCGCGGACTGTAAGGGGATTGCTGTTTCTCCTCTTCAGTTTAAGAATGTCTAACCAACAAGTAATTTCTTGCACAATGTGCAACGATCTTCAGTTATTTAAAAAAAAATAAATAAAAATAAAAATAAAAACAGAAATTGAATCTCCAAACGAAATTCCTCGAACAGATTATAATGTAAAATGAATCTGCTAAACTGAAGAAACGTGTCTCGTCCGTTTGAAAGATCGAGTGGAATAACGACCGTACGAGGCACACTTTGATCTCAAATATCCACCAATGGAAAAAGGTCAAGATCTAAGCAAGCTAGAGTTGTTGTATCTAAAAGGATACAGATATCTGTGCTACTATTTCAAGTAAGCATCCGCAGTAACTTAATCTGAAGCATGCAACCAGCAAAACGGCTAGTATATTCGCGAAGGAAAGATGGGACTGGTAGATGTTTAGGGTAAGAGAACCGCAACGAAGAATTTCATGAAAGCAAGAACGTGCATCTGTGCGCTACTGTGCAATGCAAGGACGTTCCTTTTAAGGATGGAGCCACTGTTTTATGCACATGTTTCTACAATGGTGCACCAGTTTAATGCTGATACCGCGATGCACTCACTTCCTACTGCAAACTGCACGCCGGATTGTTCTCTGAACACGTGTCGTGCAATATTATCGAGTCGTGGGTCTGCACATGTTTATTTGCCTCGGAGAGGAAACGCGTTTCTTTTTTCTTTTTTCTTTTTTCTCTTTCTCCCTTTTTACAGTTCCGCGTATGGAAACGTGGAAAATGTAATCAGCACAAACGATTATAATCATTCTCTGATATCACTTATCTTTTACGCAACTGTAAGTACTTAAATAAAAGTATAGACTCGGATGAAAGAGTTGATTTCACCCTTAAAATAAAGAAAAAAAAACGTGTATTAACGAAATACGGCTAAATTCTTAGATAGATCTAACGAACATTTGTTAAAAATTTCATCAAAATCGTCGTGTATCAGTTACCGAAGTTCCCTTGTCAGTAACAAGTCCACTTAACGTGCTCCTTAGCTCTTGTGTTTCTTAACTTTCGTCGGTAAAGTCTGATGTAGTAACATTTCTTCGCGAATCAACGCCAGTTCTTAAACAGGTTTTGTTCCACGAACAAAGACACGAAAGCGCGTCGAACCGTACACGATCGTCATAAAACATCCAACCGATTAATCATCCGCTTACTTTCGTTCTACCGAAACAGAAGCCACTTTCTATTCTATCGGTTGTCTAACGGTGCGCGATACATCGATCGCAGAAAGTAATTACAGTGATCACGGGGGTTCACCGGAACGACAGATCTAGCGACACCTAAATAGGAGAACTGGTGAATTCCACGGCACGACTTGTGACACACCGTCATGGAAAAGGTTAACAGGCTACAGTGGATATTCGGAACAGAATTTATGGTAAAATCAAACCAGTCCAGAAGAGAACCTGTTGCCGTGTCTAAGATCGAGAGGTCGATAAGACTGAGAGTGGAGGTGGGAATCTCGCCCGCGGTGTAATTAAGCATTGACCTATAACGAGCTATAATTAGTTATGTTCCAACGAGCCGGATAGGAATCAGTCGATATACTGGCTGATATTGTCCAAGACACCCACGCTTCTGTTATGGAAAATTTGTTAAATGTAGGTAATAAGTGAATTTGTTCTCGAACGAATACTAATTACTCAACAGTGAATTTTTGTGCGAATTCGTATCTTCGAAAGTATAGTGAAAAAGGTAGAACTTCGATAGAAAATTATTTATCCTAACAGGTGTTATAAAAAGCACTATAGTTCGGATATTTTATATATTCTCTCATATTGCGTGTATTTTGTGCAATTTTGCGTCTCTCAGTTTCATATAAATGCATAAAAATCTGCAATCTGTCGATTACTGTTATCGTTAATTTTTTCAATTATTGCTGTTCATACATTTCAGCCAGGTAATTAGTAACGCAGGTGTCGATTTTTCTATAATCATCGTGATTATCTTCAATGTACCATCGGAAAAAGAAAAAAGAAAAGAAAATATGCGAAAGGCGTGATTGGAACTTAGTAACTTAGAACACGCAATTAGGGTAGCATAAATGTCTGAGCTCGATAGACAGTTGCAGCGAGGATTGGCTCTGATTATTCTGGAACCAGTTTAGGTAGCCGAGCAACGCTGATCAATCACTTCTAGAAACGTACAATGAATCTGATAAGAGGGGGATACAGTTTTTCGTGTGTCCTGGTAGAAGGATAAAAATACAAGATCGTAGACAGGACTCGGTGTAATTCATTTTGTCGGGTTTTAATGATGCATTAGCGCGATTAATCTGATAGCGTATGATGTATCGTTTCTACCAGGTTTATTGAAGTTCTCGAATGGTCCTCGATCATTTATTTAACAGAAACAAGAAGAACTTCGTTTAAACTTGAACACGGTACATTGACCGCTAGAAATTTTAAATAATTTCCTTCTGGTCGTTCCTTCGCTACGATCCTCAGTTCACACTGTACGCTTTACACTTTGACGGCCGCTCCTATCACGCAAAAACTTGTACTTGCCTGAGTTTGCAACCTTTTATAGGATAAACGGTATGTTTGAAGACAGAAAAAATGTTAAATAAATTTAAAAAAGCGGATAAAATAAATATATATACTCCCCTTCATAATTATTAGGACATTTGAATGTGAAGCATACTAAAATCTACTGAAATTTAGAGAATTTCACTGATATCTATTGAAATCTACTAAATTCTGTTGAAATCTACCAAAATCTATGAAAATAAACGGAGATCTGCCGAATTCTAATTGAATCTACTGTATTCTGCTGCTATCTATTAAAATCTCTTAAAGACGTCTAGTAGAATTTACTAAAATCTACTTGCTGAATGTGAAGCAAACCTTATTGTCATTATAAGTATAATATAAAATTATCTGACGCCTAAAAGATATTACAAAATTATCCGAAAAAAGAATGATTCGAAGATTAACCTAAAGTTATCTTAAAAAAAATTATTCATTCTAGAATCTCGAAGTACAAGTGCATATGTATATGTTTACTAACATATGACACTAATTCTGGTAAGAAAATATGATTTGCTTGACCATAATGGGTGTCCTCGTACTTATGAACGACAGTGTTTATTATTGACCATCTTCGATATTTAAATTTGAATTTTATTATTCGTTATTTTTTGTTTTGTCGATTTGTTTTCTTACTCTTGTGGTTAACCGAATGAAGACACAAATATGTGATGTCGACTGAAAAACATTAATTAAACATAATCATGCGATCGCGACAGCGACTATTAAAGTGTTAAGGGAAAATTCTGGTTCACATTTCAAAAAATCAATTTTTCTTATATAACAATAATTTTACTTAATATTTTTTGTAAAAAAAAAAGAGAATGCAATAATAAAGTATCTTTCGTTTTATTTAAAAACGAACAAATATTAAAATCCGAAGTGTTTTCAAGAAGTATGTACGCATTTTCTAATTAAAAAGTTAAACTTAGAGGATTTATGTGTCGATGTTATTTTCTTAAATATACTTCAGATGCTTGACTTTAAACACAGTGTAATTTATAGTACGAACACCATAAAGCAAATACCATAAATTACATGGAGAGTCTCAGAAGCAGCATTTCTTGTTCCAAATCCAATTCTCAAATTTCATATGTTGCTTAAAAAAAAAAAAAGGTTTCCAAAAACATGGAAGTGGAAAAACTAATAATTTGTTTATTATTATACAAGCATCTTCTGGGAATTATTTTTTGAAGAAGGAAAACCCTGCAGTATTCAAAATATTTCTACAACTATCATTAAAGTGTAAAAAGGAAGAAAAGATAAGTATTTACTTCAGGAAAAGTTATTCTTTAGATGTTACATCCCTACAATTTCTTACATATAAACTACAGTTCAACAATTGAAATGATAACAAACACGATTTTCAAACTTCTCATATTATTTCACACATCAAGCCAATATGATCCGAGACAAACATTTATAAACAATTTTCTCTTAAAATTTGAAGCATTGTATCCTTATAAAGTATTCAATATTAAAAAAGTAACCTTAAAATTTAAATAGACTAAATATGATAAAGGAATATTTAAAAACATAGTATTTATATAAATGTAATTTTCGTTACATTAACCTGAAGAGGACAGCAGGATTAAAAAAGAAGGAAGAAAAGAGAGTCGACATTTCATACACATAAAACCTAATACTTCTTCAATCACAATCTCAACCCCTCATCATCTGGTACTCAACATCTGTCGGATGGACAATCGTCTCGGTTGAATTGCATTCGATTTTGTCAACGTTCGAGCGCTAACGAGGAACCGATGGATCGACGGTAGCCGGAAGAAGTGCTCACCAGTGTTAGTCGAAGAAGGGCAACGAGAATTATAGCGAAAGACAGCCAGTGGAACCAATAAGACGTTGATTGCGGCTCTGGCTACAGCAACTGGCTGTCGATATAGCAAACGGCGCGCGTGTACCTCATATACACGTACGTGTGTCACGACCCTGCTCTTTACCTTTCTCTCTTCCTCTCTATACCCCCTTTTCACTCACCTCGTACGTATATCTTGCCTCTTTCTTCTTCGTCTCGTTGTGTTCGTAACCCAGGCCTAACCACGAGATGCAGGTTAGGCCTTAACTAGTCGAGAATATGTGGTAACCCGACGTTTAAGCCGGGGGCTTATTGAACCGCCACGTAGGAAACGTGAGTGATGGCTTCAGGCTGGATCATATCGATACCGTGAGGGGGAAACTTGGACAAAAATCAGAGAGCCTGCATACACGTGGTCTTTAGAGGATCCGTGTAATTGGAAACCTCGACGACACGGTGGTTTGATCTTCGAAGATGCGTTTCTATGTGTATTGAAAGGACTGATCATTGGTGAGGAGTTAAGAGTTGAAAGCTTTAAGGTTAGTAGAAGTTGCTTCTTTCTCTTTTTTCTCTTTTTTGTTTCTATATCAAGTTTGATGTATGGAATCGATGAATGTAATTGCTGGATTCAGTGTTGGATACTCGAAGCGAATGGAAATTTTCGATTCGAAAGCATTTGAATGGATTAAAATTTAAATAGCGAACTACAAAATACAGTGTGTGACAAAAATGTTCCTGAACTCGTATTGTAAATCTTGAAACTTTTATTAATTTAACGTTAGACAGTAGAATTCGATGCAATTGCTGGAAATTTTCGAAACAAAAGCATTCAAATGAATCGAAATATAAAGAATGAACTGCAAAGTACAGTATGTGACAAAAGTAGTCCTAAAAACCAATTGAGAAACGTGAGATTTTTGTTAATTTAACGACAGACAATAGAATTTGATGTAATTGATGAAATCTTTCGATTCGAAAGCATTTGAAATTGAAACAGCTATTTGCAAATTACAATGTACAACAAAAGTGTTCCTGAACTAATTGTTAAATGGTGAATCTTAACAGTGTCATTAATTTAACGTCCATCAATAGGATTGGCAACTTTATACTATTCCAACGATACGAAAACTTTTTGTCACATACTGTATATAAACGTTTTAATCTTTGAATTTTATGCTTCTCAAACGGTTGTTTGAATATACACTACGAAAGATGCATGTACGTAAATTTTCCTCAGATTTAATGTTGTTGCTTGGTATATTTATGTTTTCAAAGTAATTTACATTATGCTAATAAGTTGTGCACTTATCTAAAAATATTACCTCGTTAAATACGCGTTATTTTCTTCGTTACTGAGAACCTGGCTTCTTTCCTAGAATTATCCAGAAATGTGATCTGTTCGTTACTTTGAGTAATATTGCAGGGTCATGTAACAGAATTCCCGTTTGTCTTTTTCATCGGAATTACACACTTTTTATGCACGAATAATCGATTATCCTGATCTCGTTTATAAAACTGCTAAGGCAAGGCGGCTAGGTGACTCATAATAAATCGATTCTCGTTACGCCGCGTATAAAACTGCGAAAGCAAAAGCACTGAAAATCAAATACAGAGACGCTACCGTGCTTCGTATCGTAAAAGCTAGTTCATTACAGAAAATATGCGAACCGTTCAGTATTTTCACGTTTTTCTTTTTTTTTTATTCCTGACATAAGATGCACACGTCATTTTGCATATTATTAATTCACCGTAGTTTTATTCTCGTAACATTCTCTGAACTTTCCGAACAACCTAAGTACAAATAGCGAAATATCTCACCAATTCTATCTAATTCCCTGATCTTGCTCGAAGGTGTCTAAAAAGAAAAAGAAAAAAAAAAAGAAACAGAAAAACCTTTCCGGACACCTTTAATTCTCTCGTAGCAGGGAACGCGTTTATTTAACAGCCGCATACCTCAGACCGAAATCGGAAAAATTCGACGGTAAAAATACAGAAAGAACGAGCGCCTAATTAAACGTCAAACGTCACTTTCCGATTTCGACACTCGTTACGTCAGAATAACTCGCCGCAACGTTGACCGTTTTATCACCGAATTCCCACAACGTTGGTGAATAAAGAAAAGAAAAAATGATGAAAAAAGAAAAACAGAAAATGTACCGATAAACCGACGACTAACATTGAACGCGTTCACTTTCAACCGAATGCCATTAATCACTGACCAGGGACAGGTTCGAACCGGGCGAAAAACGCGCTGTTTCTGAACGCGTTTTATCGCTTGCTGTCCTATTCGACACGCGACGCGTCGCGAAGAAATACACAGAAGAAGAAGAGAAAGAAACAAAAAGAAGAAGAAGAGAAAAACAGAAAGAAAGAAAATTGGTCCTTAATTCAACGGCTGTCTTTCATTATCATAATGAACTCGTGTAAATAGCGACTGGTTAACGTCCCCCTAATTACACCTACGTTCAATTAACATATCAAGAGACATTTTCATCTGGAAATGACAGAACACGAACGCTACTGAAAGGCTGTATCCACCGTTTTATCGCTGTACACGTTTCTAAACGTACGGTAGCGATCTGTCAGTCGAAGAAAAACGGTCCTGGCTGGAGCCAGGCGCGTACATATCGCCTTACATACATCTACCTACGTGCCTCTGTATGAATTTCTCTTTCTCTTCGGCAATACAGAAAGGAACGAGATGCCGTCCGTTTATGTATATATATATATTCCAGTGTAAATCAGAATGTAACACGATGTTTGCTCGGTCCGTTCGATTCGCTTTTCAACCGTTTCGAAAAAGTGGTTACGAGCTTTTCCTTTTTAGAACTATGGACGACATACACTGCGAAACGTAACTATAGCACCACTGACGTTTTTAACATTTTCGAACTTCATGAAAATAGTTAGAAGAAGCTAATTGTACAATGTGAAAGAACTATATTGTAAATGATGAAACTTTAGATGAAGATCAACAGTTTTATACAGGATGTAACACGAAAAAGCGACTCGATATTTCGATTTTTCGTACTTTAATGATGTCGAGTATAGTGCAAGTGACGTTAATAATAAATTCCGAGAATACTTCGTTTTCATAGTGAGACCAAAATCACTTTGTATTACGTAAGTGGAGCCAATATGTTGTCCTTTTTGTGAGATCTGCAGGGAATTTGATGAAAAATTCAAAAAATACGTTGCATGATGTATGTGTCAAATTATTGACAATTTATAATTTGCAATTCAACTGATGGTTTTACTCTGCAACTTGTTACATTGTCAGTCTCATCCCGTCGTAATCTGATTTTTACATTTTTCAACCTGTTTGACGTGAAAATTTGAAGTATATTCAAAGACAGTATAACTGCTTGCTTCGCTATTATTCACATGTGTTTTCATATTTTGAAAACCATGCAAAATTTATAATTTTCCGGGACAATGGAAGTATTATACAAGTGAACAGAATTAATTTTCGAGTTACTATCGAAAAAAAAAGGAAGAAAAAAATATTTCCTTCGAAACGCGATTTCTTATAACAAAGTACCCATTGTTTCTTAATTTTACATAATAAAGAACTATTATATAAGTTGCACAAAACCTAAGTTCCATTTGAAACAAGCCACCGATTGCTGTACGTGTCACAATTACGTGAGAAACACTTAAAAATGTCTGCCTTCTTCTTCTTCGCCGACGTTATCGGAAACCCTCGGTGAAACTTACGATCTTCCTTAAAATATTACACAGAACGTCCATCGAATTCTCTGAAAATTCTTTACGCACAGTTATATCGTATACCCGCGTTTCAATTACACAACATAATACAAATTCCCCCCGAATGAATCAACAGAATGGAAGCCGAACGAATAACCAGAAGCAGCTCATTTCGTTCGCATAAAAATGTAAAATACTGTTGTAACAATCTATTCGAAATATTTTCATCGAGAGAAAAAGGAAAGACAGAGAGAAAAGGAAGAAGAAAAAGAAAAGGAACAACCGCTACCAATATAATCTACATTCAACCGAACATTCTTCCGAAACATTTTTTCCTTATCCGTCACTCCGTTCCGATCAAGAATTCCAGGTTACATAAGGACCAGTTTTCCAAGCCAAAGAGGCCAACAGAAGCACGATTATGACTCATTCTGTACAAATGTCTCGCGTGTGTGTACAATAAATATACACATACACGCGTGAAATGTTCCCCCTTGCGATAATTTGAAAAAGAAAACATAAGAATTCAACGTTCTATCCATTGACGTATTAGCTGCTCCATTACCATATAAAATCACACGATCAAACTATATGGTTAGGTTCCCTCTGTTGCGGCAACGTGTACGTGCAATTACACGTACGCAGCATCAAGGAGAAAGCGCGCACGTGGCCCTCCGGTTAATTAGCTTTCCGACGATTAGCTAGACACCGACCACGTGGGGCACGCACAGCTATTAAATCGATCCTCGAATCGCGGGGATTCCATGAAAATCTCTTAGCTACAGGGATAAATGCTACTTTCTAGACCGGGATACGTATCGGACGTAGCGAATTCACAGCGATTCCTATCGGTGCTTATCACCGTACGATAGAGTCGTAAGTTTCAGAGTCTGATCGTGTACGCTGTTTCTATCTGTACACAGCTGCTTTGGATTTTGATAAGGAACTCAGTGTGTTCGGATAAGGAGGATTTCTTTTCTTTTTTGCTTTATCGAACTCTCTTCCCAACGACGATCCATGTAACTACTTATCGCGAAACGTTGTAGGTGAAATATGAAGAATCTTTGGAGAAACTTAATCGTTGTACGGAGTATATATGGTATATTGATTTTTATTGATGCTATTAATGTTGTAAAAATTCTGAAGCGATGACACTTGAATGATTAATAATTTTGGAATTCGTACAACATGGACTTGGTGCCACTGGTGTTGCAGAAATCTGAAATGGTGAATTGTGAATAGAATAAATTTTAAATATGTGTGTTATAAATATTTTGAAGAGTTAAAATTCGGAAATTTTTGAGTTTAATTTTGGAATAATCTGCTTTCCAGTTTTAGAAGTTTCGAATCTTTCCTACTTTATAGCTGTTTGAATTGGAAATAGATGTTTAAATACAAGAGTCTTGATATTTTTAATTTTTTGAATATATTTAATTTTCAAATTTCCAGATTTTATAGATATAATTTGGAAAAATTGGAAGTGGTGAATTTTGGGTAGGTACAAACTTAGAATATGTGTGCTATGTATAATTGACTTTGAAATGATTTAATTACGAAACTTTTGGATTTAATCATTTTTGAATGCATGTAGCATTGATTTTTGTTTCTAATGTTGTACAAATTTAGAATGTGTGCCATGTACACTTTGGAGTGTTGCAAATTCGAAAATCCTCGAGTTTAATAATTTTTGAAATTTTTGTTCTTCAATTTCAAATTTCAAATTTTTCTGTTTTACAACTTTCTGAATTTGAAATAGACTTTCAAATAAACGTTTCCTGATACTTTTAATCTTTCAAATACATCGAATTCTGAAATTTTTCATTTTTACTGATAGAATTTGTACATAGTTTACCAATTTCATTCCTAAAGATCAAATTTCATTCGCACTTTCGTGTGTCTCCCTTCTTCTTGCAGATTTCATTTTCCAAAAGTATCAAAAAGTTAGAAATTAGTAATAACAAGAGGCTGCTAAAATAGTAAAAATATAAAAACGTTCTCACTTTAAGATGCAAAAAATTCTTCGCAAAATTTGAACATGGAAACTTCGATCTTAAAAAAAATAAAAAAAGAAACAAAATTTTGACAATGTGTAGCATTTACAACAAGTTGTACATATAAAACAGTAGACCATAGATTTCACTTTGTCATGTGACTATCGATATGTTTCGATATTCATAAAAACCAAAAAAAAAAAAGAAAAAAAAAAGAAAACGAAAAGAAACTTAATCTGTCAGTATACTAAAACCATTATTTCATGTGCAATGAGGAAATACAAGTTGTGACAATGAACCGTTGGCAACGTAAGCGAAATACACACGAAATATAATTTCCAAACATACCCGTAGACTCAATCACCAATTCACGCTTCAATAACTATTACTAAATACCGGTACGTGTTCAAGTAACGAGCACCGTTTCACCGTCCATCATCTGAATTCTCTCTCGCGGCTAGATGCCACAGGGGGAATCGCGCCAATAAATCGTCTGAAACGAAACGCAGGCATAAGATCCGCGCGTAGGTTCGCGACAAGTCAAACAAAGAGGCTTCTCGTCGCTCTCGTGGCCGACGCGCAGACCTA
The DNA here is from genome assembly GCA_951804975.1 of Anthophora plumipes. Classification (NCBI taxonomy): domain Eukaryota; kingdom Metazoa; phylum Arthropoda; class Insecta; order Hymenoptera; family Apidae; genus Anthophora; species Anthophora plumipes. The sequence continues at coordinate 12,285,301 of OX638120.1, forward strand.
AAGCCGGCTGATTTATACGTTAGCCGACGCGTGTCCGTGTACACGTATAAAGGTAACGTACTACAAGATCTTCAATTACACAAGACTTTTCCAGCGTAACGACCGCGAACGCAAACCCTTTTCATCTCTCGGGGAGCGCTAACAACTAGCGAGATCCTCCGTTCGAAACCATCCACGCTCGATGGATGGCTCTCTTCTTTAACCGAGACGCTGCTACCCGACTGGCTATCGATACTGGCTGAAGGAAAGATGGATAGAAGGGTCGAGCGGAGGTATATACCCGAGATACTTCGGAGAGGAAGGAAAGAAAAAGAAGGGGAACAGAAAAGAGAGATTAGTAGGTTGAATGGTGAACAATTTTGTTTGGTGTATAATTTTTCTTTCTTTATTTTCCTTTTTTTACGAAAGCAGTGGATATATACAGATCTTTCGATGGATTTCGTGTAGTTAAGGAGGTGAATCGTTTCACTTTCTGTTCGATTGTAAAAGAAATAATAGTCAAATATTAAAAAGTTCATTTTTTTGACACTAAACCTACCATGCACGGTCAAATGATCGTTTTTAAAATTTCGTTTAGAATTTCTTCTATACAATCTTATTGTATGGCCATTTAACTTCACGACTTTTCTTGTATTATACGTACAATGCATTCTTTAATATTCGTTCTTTTTCTTATTGTTTATTTTTTAAAAAGAAAAATGTATAGTTTGTTTTGCCAATCGCGAGTTATCTGACCGCTTGAACGATTTATATTCTTTGTATGAGTCGCTCTTAATCTTCTATTATGTTATCTACAATGTAAAGAAACCCGTGGCTTGAGAGTATGCCTATTCATCTTCTAGTTACGTTTAGTAAAATCTTGTGACCCGAACAGAGAGAATTGAAACGTGAAAGTAACAAAAAGCATATTTCACAGTCTATTATTATTTTGCATTTCAATTCTATTATTGTTCTACTATTATTTTAAATATTACGTATTATAAGTGGAATTTTCAAGAGAGTGAACAAATTAACAGTACTTTATACTAAGTTTTACGTTTGATCCTTTTTCAGTAGACTGTTTTTGTTGAACAGTAACAAAAAGGTTGATTTACAAGCAACTTACTTATAAATTTCGACATATTATCGCATCGTATCATTGAAAAACTTGGATTCATCGATACATTCCAGAGTCAAAAGAACAATTGAAGTAATGAAAACATAATCATTATCCACCATCAAAGAAGGCAAAATCAATTTTATCCACTGGAAAAGATATGACTTCAAGTTTTTGGAATGCCAAAGGAATATTGCTGATTGACTATTTATTAATCCTACAGATCGTACTATTACTGGAGAATATTATTTTTATCTTTCAGATCGATTAATCAAAGCAATTCGTGAATAAAAACCAGGTTTATCAAAAAAAGGATCATTTTGCATTAGGATAATGCTTGGCCACATGCAAGTGGTTCAACTATCGTAACAATCGCCCAATTAAAGTTCGATTTGCTTCCCTATGCTGCTTATTCCTCAGATTATTCCTCAATTATTCTCAAAATTGAAAAAATTTCTCAGTGATCGGCGATTTCCATCAGACGATCAACTTATAGCTGCAGTGAACAGTTATTTTAAAGATCTTCAAGAAACGGACTTTAAAAATAGTACAAAAACACTAGAACACCGTTGGATAAATTGCATCGAAGTTCAAAACGATTATATCGAAAATAAAACCAATATAAAATTTAAAATTGTACGTTTCTATTCTCAAGCCACAAACTTTTCAAATTTCCCGCATAACATGATCGCGAACAATTATTACACCGATCAAATATCCCAAGCCTCGTCTAATTTATTCAATTCGCACACCGACAACTATTTCACCAACACAAGAAGAATATCCATCATCGTCATTTTCATAAACCACGTCCCGGTTAAAACTCGGTGTACGCGAGAAAATAAAAGAAAAACACCCTCTACTTCAACACGTACCAGACAAAACAACATATTGCACGGGCGAAAACATTCCGTTGCAACCTTTCACAAAAAAGAAAAACCACCAAGCGAGGGCGGAGGAGGGGAACAGCAAGAGCAAACCGAGGAGGAAAAGAAATCTGCGCAGGCAAGATCGTGGAAAAAGGAAAGAGGAGGCTAATACGGGGGATTCAGAGCGGACTTTCTAACGATTCGGTGCAGAGCGTGATGTGACCCGGGTCGACCTCTCGTTCTTCCAAGGTAGAGAGGCAAACGCGTATGCGGAGCGCCTCTCGCGCTCGTCTAGCCCGACAGTCGGTCAATTAATCATTAATAGGCGATAATATTCATCCGGGGATCGCGCGTCGATCACGGAGCGAGCGTGTCGAATGATCCTTCGAAAAAGAGAGAAGAAGAAAGAGAGAGAAAGAGACAGAGAGAGAGAAACGCATCAAAATCGTTCCAGATCGTGGCAGCGAGACCGCCGTTCGAGAAACGGCTTCCTCGTTACATCGATCCGGCGATTTACGTGAGGGATAAGTACGCCGACGTAACACGACTCGTCGGTAATTGCACGCCACGCAGATACGTCTGACGGTTCGACATTTTTGGAGCGGCGATACGGACGGAATCGGTGATGAACGATTTGCATGTTGGGCGAGATGCGGAGGATGATGCTTGGATGAGGATCTTGCTTTCTATCACGGTTTGCTTACGCTTTAAATAGAACTGCGTAAGCAGCTCGCGTTTCGTTTGGCCGAAGCTTTTTTTGCGCGGACCTCGTTTCGGGCGAAAGCGGAGCAAACTTGCCCGCTGTCCGAGATATTACGGGATTTCTAAAACGAGGAGGAATCGTAGATGGTAGCTCATTTGCTGCGTCACTGTTGCAGCTTTCTGTATGTGGATCTTCTTTTTTTTTTTTTTTTTTTTTTTTGGTAAAGATGTAATAAATTTTTAATAATAAGCTTACTTAATGTCTTAATTCAGCGTGAATTTCGTAAGTACCATTTCTGAAATTTTTGTTAAGGATTGTAATAGATATTTTAATAGATTAGAAGAGACTATAAACTTGATCATCAGTAGATTAAGCACTTTTATGCAAATTCATATTTTTGAGAGTACAGTAAAAGAAGATGTAATGGAACTTCGAGGCAGAAATGTAATAGATGTTTAATAATAGGTTTACTTAATATTTTAATCAACTATTAATTTAGTAGATTAGAAGATTTACAGACTAAATCATCGGTAGACCACGCACTTTTATGTAAATTCATATTTTTGAGAGTATAATGAAGCAAAACTAAAACCTCGAGGCAAAAATGGAATCGATTTTGATTATAATAGAATTAACCGTTAATTTTGTAGGTTGTCTATAATTTTTATTGTGTATTATAGTAGATATTTCGATAGATCAGAAGAATTTACAGGCTAGATCGTCAAGTAGACTGCGTATTTTCATGCAAATTCATATCTTCGAGAATATAGTGAAAAAAGAAACAAGGCAGGACTTGAATAAAGAACTATTTTACCCACCAGATATTATAAAAAACACTGTAGTTTGAATATTTTGTACATTTTCTCATATTAAGTGCATTTTTTGCAATTTTGCACCTCGAAATGTCCTCTAAATGCATGCAAATTCACAGTTTATCTATTAGTGAACCAGAAAGAAATGATTTTAAGAAGTTTCTTTAGAATTTATTATAATTATGTCTGGCATGATATATCATCTATTTAATTACTTCATTTATTGGTACAGAATATGTTAATAGTGAAGATTGAATATCGATTTATATAACTATGATTCTGTGATTCCTTCGAGCAGCGTATTTTTTATTACCCCACGCTTTCACTTCTCAATTGTCAATTTGAAATGACGTTAACGTAGGTTTCCTATTTCTCGCTTGAAACTCTCGCAGGTAAAACACTTCACCTGCTCACTATTCCTTCGTCCATCGTAAACTTCAGGAATTCGAACCAAATCCTGTTCCATTACGACAAAACGTACTTAAGTGATACACCTTGCATCAACACTTTACTATTTCCATACAAGAATCAATAATTCTTAGGTGAAATTCGTAACATTTCTTTCAAAAAGAATTTCTCTTTTAAAAATAATTTTCAAGAACGCTCGTGCGAATTGATCGATTTATAATGTGTAGACGGAAGTGTAGAATCTGGTATTTACAGGTGTGTTCCATAAATCGTCGTACGAGAAATTAATAAAAAAAAAAGGAATGTAGAATAAAATTTTACAATTGTTTTCTTAATTTCCAAGCGAAATAACTTTGAACATTATATTATAATGCTATCAGGTTTAACTTATATGAACTCAACGCAATATTTAACTGGTAATCTCAATCGTGTTTGTTTTTATAAAACAATATGAACTTTTAAACTTATATGAAAAAAATTACGTCACGTCGAATAATAATGTCTAAAAAAATTGTATTACGAATTTTTGTACTATGCAATATATGTTTACTATAGTAAATTCCTCTTTCTTCGTTATTGTGCAAAAAATTTATGACCGGACAAAATTTAACACAACGATATTAACATTCTTCAAATCTCGTTATCTCCTCCAATTTCAGCTATTTAGAAAACATTTCATTTTCACCAACCTTTGACTAAAAGTCTGATCACATACAACATACGTCTTGTATACCATAAATCAATCCGTGATGGTTTAAAAAAATTTAAACACCATAATCAGTACTATTATTAAAAATAATTTATCTCAAAAATTAGGCAAGCAATGGAAAAAAAAAACGAAAACATTATTCTACACCTTTTTCACTTGGTGAAATTTCTTCGTGTGAGAAATCACCTATTCGCTGCTCACACTACGATTTATCAACACATCCCGTAGAATTTGTCGTCAAACTTTCCTAAATTCTGATATCCTGAATCTTTCTAACACAAACACTACAATATCAAATACTATATGAAAATATCTAAGGTAAAGTTAACGTTTATTCGCACGATCGATGCACTGTGAGTGGCAAGCGAGACGTTCATACTTCTCCCTGAAGGAAAGAATCCTGGCAGTTTGCCCATTCGATCAGAACAAAGGTGTGGAATGGCCGACAAGCAAACACGAGGCCGATAAAACGCGAGCGAAAACGATGGAGGAGTTTGCACGAAGAGGATGCGTGGGACGTGAAGACACGATATCTTCTCGTGTGCCACATCACGAAAGACGTACGAACCGATTCGATTCGCATTCATGACTTTCTAACGACCTGGGACCAAGTGTCTTTTGCCTGTTGCGCGTTAGCGCATACACGGGACACGCTCCGCGAGGATACTTCAACTTGCCCACTTTAAAATCCCCCCCTTTCTGTATTTTTTCAGGTACACGTTCAATTCCTTATGAGTTTCTTATATCACCCCTTCGAACGCCTCTTGTTAGCGTAAATTACGCTTCGGCCGCTTTATCAAATACCCTTTTTTTTCATTCACGTGATTCGACTGCTAAATGGATGTATTAAAAAGCAAGTCAAAATTCAGATTGTTTTACGGTTTTTCCACGAATTTACGGGGGAACTTCAGAGAACTATGTAGAGACGAAAGTGGATGAGGGTAATCTTTTTTATTCGCAGTTTGACGGCTCTAATTCGATGAAGTTTGACGTGGTGTACGAGTGTTTGATATTGACAAATTTTCAAAATCTATTTTTATTTATTGCATGAGATTAAGAATCCAATACAAATACATGTCAAAGATCCTTTCTCACAAATTGGATTAAATAGAAAGAAATTTAATAATTGTGAAATGGAACTTTCAAAAGACAATGAAAATTACTATTCAGGTTCGTTAGACACAATTAAACGAATCATCCAAGATTAATAAAACAAAATCCTGACAAGCTACCAGCTCCACCTTGTGGAATCAACCTTAACGATTTCTTTTTCAAAAAATACAAACTGCCCACCATATCCAAAATCTCCCACACATATCTATTAACGAAGGAGCCTGATCCATTATGTAAAAAGTGTAACACACCGATCGCGACAGATCATTTAATACCGATCTGCACAAAATATAGCTTTCTCCGTAACAAACACAAATAGGAAAATCCTTAAAGAAACTCTCAACTACAACAAAATACCTAACCTATTTAGCTTCGTTAAAGGAACAAAATTAATAGATGAAATATAACGAAACAGGAATATCTGTTCAACGTCTCTAATAACCTTGTAGTTGATGCAACGGAAAAATTATAATAAAAAAAAAAAAAACAGATCCTGACGAACCGTAAAACAAAAAACAGAAACAAAAAATCTCTCCACAAACCTCGACTAATTTCCAAAGGGAAACAACCTGCAAACCTCAAAGCAGGTATCATTAACGAGCAATTAAACCGCTCTGCCCTGTATGTACGCCTGCGCCAAAGATCATAAATCGCTGCTGCCAAACGGGCTGCGATAATTAGGTACGCAGTCCTCGCGGCAATTATTTACATTTCCCGACGATTCAGTTTCTCGCCGTTCGTTTCGTTTCGTTTGGTACGAACGAAAGTGAGCGTAAGCGGTCGCGCCACTATTCCAGATCTAGATAAGGATCGACGCTATAATTCCACGCGGGGATCTACCGAACGATCTACTCTCACCGTTGATCAGCCCGCGGTATCCTTTATAAGATAATCTCGAGATGCCGCGACGCGGCTCGGTATTTACGAACTGGAGAATCTTGTAAATCGTACGTTCGTGCTTCTACTATCTACTATTCGTCACGAGAGCCAGGGCCCGCCTCCGTCGTCGATCACTAGTGAACTTTGCTAACGTTTTCGAACCACTTAACGAAACTGTACGATACAACCTGCGCGATCTATCATGGATTTTTTTCACTGAATTTATGATGTGATAAATTGCCGGAGTCGATATCCGTGGTGATTATTGCGGGGGTTTTGTGTTATTCCACTCTTGCATTAGCGATTACAGTGAAAATTTTACATACACGGCGCTTGATACGTGCGATGATTTATGAAGTGTGTGGGATATATAGCTCGACAATATTTTTTTCGGGAAATTTATGCCTGAATATCGTGCGTTGTTGCAACCAAGTTAGAATTTGCTTGGTACGATGGTTAATACATATACAGTAACGCTCATAATCATTCGAACGATACAGATTTTATACTTTTACTCCTATTTCTAAGGGCAGAAAGTGCTTGTACCATTGTTTTTCTTTTCTTTGCATTTAAATGGTACGCAATACTTTTATTATAATTTTCAATGATATTAAGCACAGGGATCTTGGTGGCGAAATTATTTAACCATTGTAATGAAAACAAAAGAAAAATGGAAGAAATATAGGTAGTTTGAAGTGATGTTTGTCAGACATACAGTACCGTTCATAATTATTCGAACGCTATAGATTTTATATTTTAATTCTATTTTTAATAGCAGAAAGTCTTTGTCTCATTATTTTTGGTTTTGGCACAGCTAATTCTTCTTTTAAACAATACACAGCCTACAACTGTTCTTCGTTTAGTATTATAAAATATTGGGAATTTCCCGCCATTTCCTTCAATTAAATATTTTTACAATTATTGCCCTATTTTATCATCCTCTACTAATACCAGAGTAAAACGTATCGAACTTCATGATCTAAGTCTGTATAAACTTAGAGACACATTCTTTATCGTTATAGCCATCTTTCGTGCACTATAACGGAAATCTAAAATGAAAATGCCGAAAACTGAAGAACTTTTGATAAGTAGTACTGTATACACTCCATTGTGAAAGGTATTATATTGGTGTTATAGTTAATAGATTTCAAATATCAAAAACTACAGTGTGTAGTTATAAGTTCCCTTATAAGTGACAAATCTCACAGAAATCGTAATAATATGGATCGACCTCAAACACACGCACACACACGAGAAACGTCACACTCAGCTCTCGAATACCCTCGCGTATCCATGATTCATTCAGAAGAAGGTCCTTGATCCAGCAACGGTGCGTATATACAACGTTCGTATTTGGCCCGTCGTCATTCTCGAATCGACTGGATGGCTGATCGAAATGCTCGAGGTCTCCACCGTTTCGTTCGAGCGTTCATGAATATGCATGACTAGGTGGGTGCCCCCGCAAAAATTTACGGCCCTGACAGGCTTGACGTTTCGAGGACCGTAGCCAGCTAAACGAGGCCTAACGATATCCGTGGATATAATCGGAGCTGACAGTCCTCGAGGAACCACGTTACGCCTCGAAATGGCCTGGCGAATCGTTCGACCGTGTTTTCAGAACGTCACGTAGCTGCTGTGAGAGGTTTCTTGTTCTTGGTGGAATCGAGCGTGTTATCGAAAGGGGCGCCACCACAGTGTTGGATAAACAGACGCCGAGATGATTCTTCGAATAGAGTCGCGGTGATTTTCGGCTCGTTGAGAATGAAGGAATGTACGCGTGTTTTTATTGAAAATAGAGTCCCGGGTCTATCGTGGTATAGTAATTGACGGATGATGAGCTTTGATCTTGAGGAAATTTTTCGAACAATGTTCCTTGATTTTTCTTTCTTTCTTTTTTTTTTCTTTTTGTGATAGAAAAATTGAGAGTTGAGTGTTTTAAAAGAGACGACGGTTAAGAGTGGAACGATTTGTTCTGTTGATAAATGTTAGGTCTGCAGGTTTGGTGAATTTCAGGTTCGTACTCTGTTTGTAACATGTAGGTTAGATGAACTCCATTTGCAAGTAGCTGTCATCGAAATCTTGTTAGGAAGAAGATACATAATGTGTATAATATAATTTTTTTCAAATATTTGACACTTAGACATTTGACGGCTAACGCAGCTAACTTATGAAGGTGTTTTTCCGCTTTCACTGTATTTTATAAATAAATGATTAAACTCTACATAAATTATTAAATTATTGAATTATTAGGGAAATTATTGTATATTCATAATTATCAATCATTATATATTAAGTAAAACATTAATGAAAGGGCTTCTTCCTTTTCACTGTCTTCTATAAGGAAATTATTAAGTTATTGAAGTATTAAGCGAAGTATTATATATTAATAATTATCAATTATTATATATTAACTAAAAAATTAATGAAAATGCCTTTTCCTTTTCACTATCTTCTATAAACGGATTAATAAATAAATTATTGTATATTAATGACTATTCACAATTATATATTAAATAAAATATTCAGTATATATAAAAGTAATAAATTATTAAATTATTAAACAAATTATTATCCATTAAATAAAATATTAATAAAGATGCTTATCCCTTTTCACTGTCTTCAACAAAAAAATGATTAAACCATTAAATTATTAAATTATTAATCTAATTATTACATATTACATAAAAAGAAATTATGAAATTCTATATAAATTATTATTGAACTACAATAAATTAATAAAATATATTATTAATTAGTTATTAATAAAATAAGTTAGTAGAATAAGTTCCTTACAAATCTAGTTTGTTAACGTTTGTAATAATTCATTTAACGACAAATAGCGTTTAAATGGTTTAAAAAGTAGCGTCAACCTTAGTAAAATAAATAATTTCGAAGAAAGAAATGACGAATAGGTGAATTCTCCTCTGTATCGTACAAAAGTCTTTCACCATAGAGCAAAGCACTATCTCTTCAACACTTTTTAATCCTCTCCTCAATCTTCATTACTCATTCAGTCAATAATATTACATTACCACAATATTAGTACACTTCAAGAAGAAGTCACTGGTAAAATATCGAATAAAAGCGTGGTCGTAATACAAATATGTATTTAAGTAATTCATTCGTCCTTGACAAAAATAAGAATGCAAAGAAAAGAAAAAGAAAAAAAAAAGGGAAGGACAAATAAGTGTCTTATATATTAGTTGTAAGAATTCACGATGAGCAAATCGTTATGGATTTAACAGAAACCTTGACGCCTGACAGTTTCGAATGGCCAATGTGACAGGTTAATAACTTCTTCCAGAGAAAGCAAAAGAGCCTGGAGAAGTCGGAGAAACAAATTCGTGACATCGTGTGTCTTGTAAGAATATGTATATATGTATATACACATATACACACTAGAGCTCGTGCTAACGAGTCGGTAACGCTTAATTGTCCGAGATTAATCAATTTGCCTGTACCGTTACCAGATCCATAATTATAGCGTTGGGTTTAAGCTCTAATTATAAAACAATCTATCGTGTCTTTGAGGATGATCAAGCAGGATACTCGGTTGAATGAATATCGCGTTTACGGGATTAAAATCAGACAGAGATTATAGAAAGAAAAGGACGAAGAATAAAAAAAGAAGAAAAACGAGACATTTCGACCGATTGCCTGACATCATTACGGATTTACTAGACTTGAACGACGAAGAATGAAAAGACGTTCTTTGAAGATTTGAAAAGAAATTCAACGTCGAAGGTGGTTAGAAAAAAGGAAGGTGTTCGAGGAAAGGAAGAGTGTTGTACGATAGATACAATGCTTATTTCTCAGTTTGCTCTCTGTTATTCGATTTTTTAAGAAAGCTGTCTTGTTTTGTCTGCATCATACAATGTAACTGGACAATAATAATTATTGCATTACTTTTAAGATATTTCATACTTTAAAACTGCTGATGAATAACTCCAGACAGTCTGTTACAGTTACATTATGATAAAAGAGAAAAGAAAAGAGTTTTTAGATGTTCCTCGTGTGTGGTCCTCAATTAATTCTAAAAATAAAGTTATTATATATATGTAAATTATGAAATAATATATTACCACACATTTATGAATTTTTTATTGGTTATTAAGATTCATTTATTCGTCATATTTATTTAGATATATTCAACATGAATTTATTAATAAATTTTATAAGTGAGTAAATGTAAACATTGTACATGTATATATCCACATCGAAATTTATAACTTATAATATACATTTTGATAATTAATAAATAATAAATTCTTGTTGTTGTTATTTTTAAATAAATAATTCGTATATATAATACTTTAAATTTTTTTACAAATAATGACAAAAATTTTATTATTACTAAGAAGAATAAATGTTCATATATTAGCACGTTATTTAATTTTATTTAATAAAATTATTACTATTGTATGAATAATTATCGAAATCAACTCAATAAAATTTAACACATTATCATAATTAATGATAAAATAATATTTTTGTTTTTACAATAATTGGAATTGTTGCTCAATATTTATTTAATATAGAATCGAATATATAAAATTAAAATATCTTTTAACATATCAATATTTATATTTGATTTTATTATTTTTATTATCAACACTTCTAATAATCATCAGACAAGGGGCTTTAATTGGCAATTTAGTGAAGCAAACATTTTTTAAGTCAGTTTCGAAAGATGAAACTTTAATCATGATTGTATCGTACACGTTTTACACTTAATTTCATCTTCATAGAATCACTGCTTCAAATATTCTGCCACTTATTACCGAATATCTTGTACAATAATCTCAAGTATTCAAAATACAAGTGTTAACAACGACAAATTTAAATTCGCTAAAGTAAATCTAGAAAATTACATTTTTTCCTAAAAAATCGTAAATTCTACAATCATTCAATCGGAACAATTTCAAAAAAACGGCACTTTTACGAAATTTCAACAATTTTTCCGCTTTTCCAAATATCAACAATTCTTCCTTTTCCCGCTACTTTCCCTATTTTCAACATATTTACTCCGAAATCGACATTTCCACCCTTCCACGCAACTGGCCGCGTGTCGAAGTCGCAAACCACGCGTATTTTCACTACGCGTGAGTTCACAAATGCGACATCAGCAGGGTGTCGATGCACCCATTCGAGAAACAGACAACTTTTCTCCATCGAATCCTCCACCATGAAAAAGACAATAAAAACGAGTCAACCGTCGAGTACGTCGATTACGAATAACTTCACGTTCACAGTGGAATGCTTGCCTGGGGGGAGATAGGAGAGAGAGTTCGCGACGAAGAAAAAGGGGGAGAAAGTGCGGACAAGAGGATCAGAGAGGGGTGGTAGGGTCGATTCTAGCTTAGAGGGGTCATTATAGAGCTCTCTTAAACCGGCGAGCGGCCGTCTCTTCGCCGGCGATGTTAGAGACTGTCCGGATTGACTGATGTCAGGTCATTCAAAGAGCTTCCTAGACCTCCTCCGGTTGCCTCATCGACGTGGCGACGTATACAAGACGAGAGAGGAGGCTCGACTCTTTCCAACGATATTGCGCGACGTATCTCGATACGCCTCATTACGCCAACGACTTTCAAAAGCAATTAAAACTGGCACGTTCGAAGCTTATTCTCTCGCTTGCTCGTACAATTCTTACCGGTTGGTCATTTGCTCGAGTTTCGAGATTGCGTGATTTCAACAGCCCACGCATTTTTTGTTCTTTTCGCATTTTTTCCCCTCCTCTGAGATGTCTGATGGTTTTAGCTCGCGTTTCTTAGGACATAGTGTATGTAAGTACACTACACACGGAGAGAAATCTCCCAGGTGAAATCGGAACGATGGGGAAGCAATTAAACGCGTAACCTCCGTTGAACCTTGCTTTTAATTATGATCGCGAACGGTGGCTGTGTGATCAAGACTGCCTGTAACGAGAGGTGGTAAACAACGTGATGGTATTTCGGTGAAAATGGAGCATTTCGTGTGTTTGATGTGCAATAATAAATTTCCCTACTGTGTGTAAATTGTTAGTAGCGTGAATTAAGGTGGCTAACTATTGTAACAGCTTGTAAAAATCGAATTTTTGTTTTCTTTCGTGTTTTTTTAATATCTGCGATTTCTAGAATCTAGAATAATATAAAATATTAACAAATGCACGCCGGAACAAGTTTTATTGTAAGCCGCTATTGAGGATGCAAATTTGCAAAATTTTACGGAAGAGGTATGTTTGACAAAAAATGCCATAACTTTGTAATCACTTGGCATTTTATCTAATAATTTGGGAAACAGGCGTAGATTCGTTTATTATGCAATAATTTGTCTCTTTTAAACCGTGATTATCAGCGGTTCTCATTATTAAAATGCATAATTTATTTCATTATTATTATTATTATAAAATACCTAATAATCTCATTATTAAAATACATAAGGACAAATAACACATTTATTCTGTCCTTTTTTTAATGTTTTGAAATTTTTCATAAATATAGTATTTCTTTATATATCTTTATTAAAACACAAACGAAATATATAATATATGATAGACATAAAATAGCACAAAATATTTGTGGAAAATGTACCAAGAAGCAAAATCAATGCTTCTCTTTTTAACGTTATGAATAAAAGCATTTACTTGGATGAAGAGCATATATAAAAAGTTTCTCTAGGTTTTTTATGAGATAGGCAAATTCTACACCTTTCCATATATTTCTACAAAAATATGCAAAAACTATATATATTATAATAACAATTGCATATAATATAATAACAAGTGCACATGTACAACTCACAAAATTAATGCAATTGCGAATTATATATAAAGGGGGAAATATAAATATATATTTTTCTATATTAATATATATGTTATATATAAAAGAGGAAAAAGTGGGCATATACGTGTGTCCTATATGTGTTCAAATAAAATTCGCAAAAATGAAAAAGTCACAGTTTTGATAATCTATCATATATTAATTAATACTGACCCATAATTTAAATTACTATAATCATCGAAATGCATTAGCAGAAAAAATAATTACTGTCATCATTAGACTGAGGATCTTTATACATTTATAGGAAATTTAAAGATGGAAAATTGCATAAAACTGGAAAATATAATATGGAAAATAAAACTTGGAAAAATCTGGAAAATTTACATGTAATATGGAGAAATATAGAAAATATGAAAATTATAGTGTTTTTTATAATATCTCGCAAAGGAAATAATTTTCTACCAAAGTTCCACCTTTTTCATTATATTCTCAAAAGTACGAAGTTGCATAAAAATCCACAGTCGAATCTCTATGGAGAGCTGAGCAAGAAAGAATTATCGAAAGGTTTAGGTGGCTTTCCAGTTGAAAAGAAAGTTAAGAAATTTTAACGAAAGTGTTAATATCTGCTTTGCATCGAATTACGAAAAACTATTAGAAGACCGCGTACTTTTCTGACGCATGTTTCAGAATCACGGACGGAAATAAATCACACCTCGTAATCGAAGATTTTTTGCTACAGTATGATTGAAGACAGGGGATTTTATCGTTGCATAATAAAATTTCAGTGTTTCAACTTAAAATTTAATTTTATTAAATAAAATTGTGACAGTATATATTTCTTTTATTCTTTCATTCACATCTTCGATTGAAAGACAATTAATTGTGCTAATTATTCTATAGTCATTTAATAACTCATCTAATCGATTAAATTCATCTTTAAATTATATTCTGTAGAAATCTGTATATACTATATTCTGTAGAAATAAATTATCTGTAGAAATTCATTCACATCTTCGATTGAAAGACAGTTGATTATGCTAATTTATTTATTATACTGCAGTCATTTAATAACTCAACCAATCAATTAGATTCATCTTTACATTATATTCTGTACAAACTGTTTTTGATAAACAATTGAATATATTATATATTTTGCATATATATTTGCCCAATTCCTTGATCCTGTATATATAACATTTATTTACTTACACATTATAATTGCACATACAATCATCATAATAAAATATTCACTTATTAGTATTCTTCTCTCTTAACAATTTTGTACTTTCAAATTTTAATTTTTATCAATTAAAAAATATATATTATAAAATACTTGATATATTACTTTCAAATTTTACGAACGTAGTAAATTTTATTATTTACAATTTGCAAATAATAATTTAAATTTACAATTTACCCCGTAACTGAAAAAAAAAAATGGAACAATCTAATTTCTCGTAACAATTCATCGCTAAAAACTGCAACCTCGATTGGTTCACCTCTCGTCATCGCGGTACAAAGTTTTCCCAGCGCCTGTGGCGTTTCTTATGAAACCTCGCAAACACAAAGCGCTGCATTTGCCATGCTGAATGTTGCAATCGCCATTTGCGAAATTTACTTTTAGCAGGAACGAAAAACAATCAAAGTGAGCAAAGCAGAGAGAAAGAGAGAGAGAGAGAGAGACTCACCTGTGCGTATTCTGCGCAAATGTCGATCGACGACACGTAATTAACGACGTCCTCGATGGTCCATCGATTGACAGCCTGTCCATCACCGCATGGCATATGTCCACACAAAGATGGACACCTGACTGGGGGTGGTGTTGTTGGCCGAGGGGTTGGTTTCGGTTTTGGTGAAACACTTCCCGCTCTTCTGGTTTCCGCCTTTTGCCTTTTGCGCGGAGCAAAGCCTCCTGGACTCGAGAGATCCAGAGGACTCGTCACTCCAGCGTCTCTTTTGTTTGCACCTGAATCCGAGAGATCGTTCATTGCTCAATACACGACATTTAGTATGTATAGGGTGTGAAGAAATGTTGCATTGTGGCTTTCACGGATGGTTCTACATATTAGCAGTCACAGTGACTGAAGAACATATTTTTTAATACAAAATGATAAGCGGACTATCAACAAACTACTACATTGTATCTCAAGTTTAGTACCAAACAACTTTTGTTTAAAAGTTCTGTGATACAGCAAGCAAAGCACAGTTAAACAACTCACCAGGTATATAAGAGTTAACAAACATCGATCGATTGAAAGTGAGAATTTCAATAATCTCGTTAGAAATGTTTTAACCGAAGTACATTTCGGCGTTGGAATGTTATACGTTAATATTATACGTTACATGAAACATAAACGTTATGCATAAGTGAAATCGTGAAAAAGTTTACCTTTAAGGTACGTTTCCAGCTCTGCTGCATTCTGTGCGGCATTTGCGGTCCTCACCATGTGCAAAAGCGCCTGCGTCGACGACATGTCCAGCATCGGTGGGAATACGGGGTTGCCAAACAAACTATCCTGCTTCTGCTCTTTTGGATCTTTGCTGGAAAGGAGTGAGGTGGTCGACACGGTCGATGGCTGAGGTGCACCCAAGGGTGCCATTAAACCGACGAAAGGTGTTGCGGCAGTTTTAAACGCCGGAAACCTCGGGTCTAAACCAGGAGGGTAGCCGTTCCTCGGCGAACTGAAGTAACTGAAAATTCGAACGATTTTTCTTTCTTTCTCTTTTTTTTTTTGCTTATATCCATGCGATAAAATATGAAACTTTATTACAGTATTTTGGTATATCTACACCTACGTTTGTAAGTATCCGGATGTTTCTATACAATCCTAATGTTATTTCTAAATGGTATAAGCAATATTTATTGTCAAGTAATAATTATTATATACTATTGGGTGAGTGCAAAGGTTTCGATGGGTTTTTCTATAAAGGAATATACACTGGTGGAATTATTTCTGGACAGTTTGAATACAAATATTCTTTATTTCATATTTGTGCAGAAAATCTATATTCTGCTATGCTAAATTGATACCGTAATATTTTTATTGTAATCTATAATGTGTATACTTAATATCTTCACATAATTTGGTTTATAAATTTTGTCAAATTTTTATTTAAAAAAATCTAAACTGTGTTGTTATTTTTATTTTTGCGACTGGTGCACTCGATGCCTCGACGAATCGAAGCTGTTTAAAAAAAAAAGGATATCCAACGAAATATTAATTTTTTTTGGTACCTTCTTTGATGTGTTCAAATTGTAATTTTTATTGTATATTAAAAGTATGGCTGTAAGTGGTCTTTTTACTGATTTTTTTATATAAGCGACGCCCTAAAATTAGAAAACAATGTTTAGAATATAAAATATAAATGATTATATATTAAATAATTTGAATAAACGCGAAACTTAAGTAAAAGTGTCCAAAATTAATTCCACTAGTGTATAAGGTTTTTAACAACTTTTGTATTGTTCTAGTAACACTTGTAATTCTCTATTATAAAATTCACTTGTTCCTTTCTTCAAAAAATCAAGAAAAGTGAGTTTCTTGGAACCTCCAGAGCAAGGTTTATCGTTCAAATGAAATTTGCCTCGTTTAAACTTAGCAGACCATCTTTCGCAGGTAAAATTAATTTCAAGTGTACACATCAACGCAGTGTTTAAAAGCTACCAATAAGCAAACACATCTTTCCTACACGATAGAGAGGAATTTTGAAAATTTCCATCTATCCTCTTTTCTGCAATCGATCTACTCAGAATGTTTTTGTTTTTACGTTCAATCTTAAATAGCTGCAATTGATTCACTGTAAACTATGAAGCTGCTTTCCTCTGGAACGACGTATTCAATTCCAAACAAGTCCCTCGCATATTCTCCCGCTTTTCCCTACATTCTGATCTGTCTCTGACACATCCTGCTCATACGTGGAAGGATGCGAGATATATATGTATATATACATATATTTATTCAGTGAATTGGAACGACGTGCGAGTGCACTTTCTCCTCGAAATGCCACAGATCGCAAACGTCGCGAGGATCTGCAGCATCCTCATCGCAGATCTCTACAGGGTGTCTCCCTAATTGTTTGTACGACACGAAAATGATCGAATCTACGTGAAGAGACAAATCGAAAATATGGTGTAACTTTCTTTTCACACGAAGCTTCGTTTCAGAATAAATCGACATGATTTCACTTACATCTACACTACCGCTCATAAGTATTCGAACGCCTTTACAGTTTTAAAGAATAGGATGTTCAAATCGGTAAATAAATTGTTTATTAAGCCAGATATGCTTTAAATAGTGTTTTAAACAAAGTATTTCTTAATTTTTGTCCAGATGTATCTATGTGTCCGCCGTTTGCATTAATCATATTCATTGGCATATTAGTGGTACTCGCCTAACTAATTTTATTATAGCTCCGCAAATTGCTAGTAATTTTCTTCCTTTTGATTATATTCCATACTGCACTTTTTGATATTTGAAACTTTTTGAGTTTGATATTTCACGAAAGAATCTAACGATATTAAATCACATGATTTTTGAGACCAATTGATACTTGCATTTTGTGAAATTACACGTTGACGAAATTTCGGTAGCAAAAATTGAATGTTTTCTCGGTTATATCGATTATATCGATTTATATTTTCAGAAACGAGGTTTCGTATTAGATATGACGAAAGATCGATAAGACATTGCCCGAGTGTCCATCGATATTATATAAGCGTAGAACCGTTCACAGCCTCATTTGCCTCACATTTCTTTCCTTTGTTTCCTCTTACTGTTTTGAGTCAGTCTTCGTTATGCTTCTATCGCGTTGAAATTATCGTGTAGTTTCATTTACTTTTTTTCTCTTTAATAAACTATTACATACAGCTATATATACAACTTAACTTTAATAAACTATTAAATACATTAGAAACTGTATGCGTGTGTTTATTCACCAATAAATTGACAAGATAAATATGTTACTTGCAGATAAATTAAAAATTATAGGGTTCTTAGCGGCCCACATGTTCGATAGCCGCGTCGATGGGGATAGTGACCAGGTTTATGGCGCTGACATGATCAGCAACTAAATTTTGAAGGCGAAAAATAATTCGCGCTTAGGAGTCGGCATCTCGAAATTCGAAATTCAAGAGGTAGAGTAATTGTCGCGCCATAAATCTCGTCACCATAGCGAAATTAAAGGAAATTAAGGTAAACGACGTTCCTGGGTGCAAACAGTTTCACCTAAGTTGTAGTAGAAGAGAACGTCGAAAAGCGTATATTTTAGGAAGCGTCTAATTAGCGACGGCGAGAAACCGATAATGGATAAAATCAGAAATGCGAAACAAAAAAGGGATAGAGAAAATTGTACTGTAATGGAGAACGAACGCTATAGAAAATTAAGAATATAGTCTGTGTAGTTAAAACTATCCTCTCCAAATCTCTCAGAAGCCACATAGACATTGTCCATCGTACATATTTACCATTTTTTTCTATTTATTTTGTGGACACCGTGTATATTCGTGACCGAGCAACAGAGTACCATCATCTGCCCTACCTAGACCACAATACCGGAAGCTGAACGGTTGAAAGTCAACGTACACCGTCCGTGAGGCTGCAACCTGTCTCATGACGACAATATGACACGCTACCAAAGGACACTCTCTATCGTACCGATGGAACATACCGATATTTCAATGTGTGTAACAAGACGATCAATATTTTCCCTTCCATGTGCTTTGCTTTGTCCTCGTTGAGAAACGTTTCTTACGCGTTTCCATCGTACCCACCGTATTGCACACGGAACATCGAGGGATCGCATGAAGAATGTCAAGGCAAGCGTCATGTCTCTCAAGGTCTTATGCTCTTTAAATAATACCGGATGGCGTTAGTTGCGGCTGCTGCGCTTCAACCTGTCGATCGCCGTTTCAAATGTGTACAGTTCTTCGAGTTTTGTGTTAGATTGTCCGAAAAGTCTGTTTTCGTTTTATTGGTGGACACGAGGTGTAAAATCTTGTATTCTTGGTGTAATAATTATTATATAGGGTGTTACCTCTAAGATTTTTCACCCATTTGTAGCCATCTGCCAAACAAAAAATTTTAAACAATAGATATCGGCAAAAAATTTCGAAAATAGTTTGTTTTCATGACGAAATTGAGGTCACCTTGGGTTTTACAAATAGAAACACGTTTCTTTTTCTTTTTACCATGTTTAGAGGATATCGAGACGAATTCAAAACACATATTACATAATATTTTTATTAACATATTACTCGATTTACAGTAGTGGATATACGAAATATTTAACTTTCTGTCGTATTTGATTTTAAGATAGTGCAAATATTATTTGACACTGAAGAGATTACTAAACACGTGACTAGAACATAAGAAAACCGCGCTTTATTTAACATGTTAAGCACCACATCAATCATTGGTGAACGACAACACACTTTCCTTCAAGACCACATCTGACTGGTGACCAACGATACAATATGTAATAAGTAATATTCTAATATTACAAATTGACAATTGAAAATTTATAAAAAAAAGAAAATTCTGTTTATATATTATTTTTGTTAATATTTATGTATATAGAGCACGTGGTATAGCGTACAAAGGATTTTAATGAATTATATTAAAACATTGTAAACAAAAATATGGTTTTCCATAGCAGTTATCGTAGTAACTTTTAGCTCTTTTAGTTAAATTGTAGGTAATATTTCGTTCAAATCGTACAGAAGTAAAAAGAAAAAAAAAATAATAATTTTTTGGCCTCACGTAGTCTAAGCGTAAAAACTAATAAAAAGCATGTGGCGCTTAATGTGTTAATTACACGTTCGAAATGCATTCCGCCTTCAAAAATATCATGTGATATGTATTTTAAATTCGTTTCGACGTTCTCTAAATATGGTAAAAAAAAAGTATGTGTTTCTATTTATAAAACCCAAAGTGACCTCGATTACGCCATAAAAACAAATTGTTTTCGCAATTTTTTCTTTTTTTTTAATATCTATTGTACATTTTATACCCTGCAACTTTTCTTCTAAATTTTTTTTGACAGATGGCTGCAAGCAGATGAAAAATCCTGTGTTGCGTTAGAGGTGACACCCCATACACCGAGAATATAATGATATATGATCCCACTTTGATTTAACACTCTCCTCCATCTTTCAGGAAGACTTACGACGCGACGTTTTGTAACATTGTCAGGCAAAGCAGTGCGTGAAGATAAGTAAAAAAAAAAAACTAGAGAGCCGAAAATATTTATGACATAGCTTTCTCAGAATAATATTAAAAAAAAAAAATGGTAATCATTATATGTAAAGAACTAGTGCACTGATTTACTTCAAATTTGGAACAGGGTTTCTTAATATAATTATTTCATCCTTGACGTAGAATTTTTTCCTTCAGTCGTTACATAGTTTCTTTTTTTGTTAATTAAATAATTTCGCATTTTCATTTATGAATTCGACCACTATGTTCAAGTGTCCACCATTTTGCGAAAAATTGAATTTTGTTTCTTCTGTCTACTTTAAGAATAAATTTGCTTCTTTTGCTTTAGATTAAAAAAAACAAACAACGATATGATAATTTACTGCAGACTCCTTTTTCGCAAAAAATCGTCACCTCTTGTTAAGTTTCTTAATGCAAATTAAACAATTTTATAGGCAAGTTATTTTTTAATAAAAATAAATTGTTCACCATAAAGAAAATTCTTCAAATTCATCCTACTTTTTTTCTCTTCATAGGTGTATGTAACCCTTTAACATACAATCGTACAATGTAATAGAAGACTTGAATAAGTATCTCCGAAATTCTTTTCAAATTTCTCGAAAGTTTAGAACAGTGAAAAAAAAGAAAATAGACTTGAACAGGTTCGCGCGCAAATATTGAGAGTGCAATTACTGCAATAAGTTCTTCCGTAGTGGGAAGTTTAACAAGCACATGAGGTTACTCACTCATTAGGGTTGGCGTTGTTGTACTTAGCAGCGAGACTTCTCATGAAATCGCTACAATTTCGTCCCATCATCTGCTCCATGTGTTTGAGGTGATGAGGTGGTGGTGGGCCCTCAGGTCCACCCAAAGGGGTAGCATTTGGTGGCGTTCCTGGATGGCTAGATGACGAGGGCGTCACGCTTCTCGATGAGGTCGAATTATTGTCAGGAGTGAGGCGTTCTGTTTTAACCTGGAACAAAAAAAAAAAAAAAAGAAAATCATATATTTTGTAATCGTAACATGAATAGGAAAAAAAAGAAAAAAATTACACATCTTTTCAATCATATTCTGAACAGAAAAAATAAGAAAAGAAATTCAAGCGTCTTTTTAATTTCATGTTCTGAGTATTGCATGAAATTTTGTTAAATAAATAATAATAAGCTTATATATAAATTTTAACTCTCTTATGCTGTTGAAAATTTACGTTTATTCGTCTGTAATTGCTCTTTCGTCTTAGTTTGATCCTCTGCGCGCTTTCATTTTGATTCAACGGGACAAACTTTGAATTTGTAAACTTTTTAAAATAAGTTGACAAAGTTTTGTGATTAAGAATTGAACATCTGTTGACTAAAACTTGCCATAGCGGAAAATAATAATAATTGTCAGTGTCAATCAGCGATTTCGATGAAATTTCAGTATGATGTAAATCTCGAGAAAATATTTGAAAAGTATTCTTTCTTTTATCGACCATCGTTTATGTTGAGGGAATGAAAACAGAGGTATAAATTCTGATTATTCGAGAATTAATCACCAATAAATAACGTAATGTAATTGATTGAGAAGATGTGAAAGTTTATAATATCTGCGACTGTAAATGATTCAACGCTGCATTTTAAAGAAGATCATAAGTCAATTACAAATGTAATAATTTCTTATTACAAGAAAACAAAATCAAGATTCCAATTTATTCATATTCTTTACTTCAGTCAAGAGTATTTTCACACAAATTTACATGAAAACGGATTAACATCTTGTACAAAAAAATAACAAAAAAGATACGAATTCTTAATATATCATTTAAACATATGGATTTTTTTGAAAGTTAATTACGTACTTACATGAATTCGTGTTTGAAAAATCCACAATTTCCATATTAAGCGATACATGTGTAATTTCGTAGCGGCCATAATGGTTCGATAACGAACTACAGATTAAACTGTTATAGCGTTAATTTCATTAACATTAGTTAATATTCAGTATAAAGCAACGAGTAAAAGAAAAAAATATATACATATTAATTTTTATTTTTCTTTTACATTGGTCATTAACATCACAGTGTCGAAGTTTACAGTTTGGTGAATACAACGAAAGAGAATGAAAAAAGATACCTCAAATCGAAAACAAATTTTTGAAATAACTTATAGAAGTATTTCATTGAAAATATAATAATACTTTTCATATGAAAAGAGAAGGTTTCATTGTTTTAAATGTGTTTTCTATCTTTAGTGGTTTCCGAAGTGTTAGACGAAATAGATTTTGGTGCCTGAATTTTGAGGGCTCTTTTTCAGCCCCTCAATAAGAACAATCACCACTAAAAAAAGAAAGATACGTGTCAAATATTTTTTTCGAAATTTACTTCATACTTAAATTTCATCAAATTCGATAAATTGTCACTTGAAGACATTCTCTTGTCAATAATAGTAAGTATGTCATTTATAAATGTAGAAAGAATTGTATTCAACTATGTGTTCAACAAATGAAAGTCCCTGCCACTTTTAAAGCTACGTAAAATCTACTTTACACGGATAATATAATAATACCGCAATAAATCATTGAATATGACGTTGATCATTGAGCACGAGATCGACAAGAGAGTTTCTTCTAACAATTTGTGTAATCAATTAAGTAATAAATCATATGTAAAAGAAAAATTTCAATTATTTTCGTACTACGTAAGCAGCAATACTCTGTGCAAACTGTTCATTTTAGATAAAGGCATCAAGATGACTTCCTCCTTTAAATCACGCAATTCTCTTATGAACAATCTTTTTTATTCTTGTATAAACCTGTTCCTTCATATTGTATTTACCTGCATAGTGTAAAACACTATCAACTGTATTTGCAATAAAAAATTTATTGTATGTTAAATTATCACATTAAAAATATTACAGAACGAATATTAACATTTACTGTTTGTTTTGTGCTTGAGGGAAGCTTCCGGTCTAAGAGTGCAGTAAAACGTGATTTTTTTTAAATTTCTTTTAGAACAAACTGTAGAAGATAACAATCTACAGTTATCTTTTTATTATAGTATTTTCTTATCGTTATATAATTTTTTCTTTCGTTCAAACATTGAAAGCGTTTGTCCCGTTTTTAGTAGTCTAACAAAATTCTACTCGCACAGTGAGACATTTTTAAATTGCATAAAATTTCCTAATAAGTATAAAACGAAAAATTTTTCTTTAAGATTTAAAAAAAAAACAGACTTCCCGAAATTTTCTGGAAGGTACCCCCTTAAAATAGTGAAATATTGTGAGAACTATTTTGTTCGATAAAAACTAAATTTGGGGACGTCTTGGTCCTAATGTTCAAGCTCTACCGTGTTGTCGATACACCAAAAAACCATAAATGTGCAAGTGGAGGGTAACTTAAAAAATCGATATATTCAGATCATCCAATTGTCGACAATCCTTGGGTCCAGGGTGTAAAATTACAAGCACTTAAAGACCACTTAAGCATTTGACGTTCCTCCTGATTGTAAAACTAATAACACGGTACAAAATGAAATATTCAAATCCTGAAAAATGGCGAGTATGTCGTCCGTGTCACAAAACATAGAATATATCCGTTATCCGCAGAAAAAAACTGTGTCAAACCGTTATGTTTCAAATACACAACGAGTAAGAGCATAAAACTGAACGCACACGAAATCCTACGTTATAACAAAATCCAACGTTGGAAGCACAGGACTGTTTCTTATGTCCTTGGTCATTGAAAACGTCATTGTGCTAGACCATTCACGGGCTACGGTTCAGGGAGGATCCGAGCTAGCAGGAAATATCAGCGCGCATTAATTCCCGGGAACAGATTGCATCTGAGATATGGTAATGAAGGCAACGCGTGGCGTAACAGTTGACTCCTCTTCGGCGGCGAGAACTCGACGTGACACCAAGAAGAACGAGACTCGATTGGCGTAGAATAGGGTCCCCGAGGAGTCCGAGGGACCGTTCGAACAGGCCACGGTAAATCTCTTTCTCGCCTCGAGACCTCTTCCTGACAAGGGGCCGAGGCACTCGCAAACGTAGACACGATCCCAACGTGTACACTCTTCGAGTAGGGCTCTGTGGCTCGTCCACCCGTTTCTGCCAGTTTCTTACGAAAGAAAAGCAACGAGGAGGACAGTTCTGGTGAACGTGAACTGGCTCACTTGCCCCCCTTCCCTTTTCTCTCGATAAATCGTGGAATATTTGCCACCCGTGATCGATTTACGGAATTTCTTCCAGTCGCTAGGATATGGTCGATGCTTTCGAAGAAGTGGGTTTCTTATTTTACGATACCTGTGCTGAGTGTTTCTTGCGTTAGCAGAAGGGGAATTAAACCAGTGATCCCCAACCCTTTTTTGGGAATCTCTTTAAAATTATGATGCCTCTCCTGTGACGTATAATTCTTATTATTCAAAAAATGAACTTCAGTTCACGTGGAGGAGGCCCAAAAGGTTATTAACCCTTTGACTACGGAGTACTCCAAACTTTAACCACTTGCGCTGGAAAGACGTGCTACAGACGTCGAGATGCTTTTGTTTCAAAGTCGCCAACGATGTGCTGTACACGTCCATAGGCAGTTGTAATTGATCTTTAATCGATTCAAATTGTTTGTCGAAGTACAGTTATTTAGTGGATATTGCACTTTTTAATGTTTATGTTTTATTTTGTAGGAAAATAGTAATGGCAAAAAGTTTTCACACGCGCATCTGTGAATTAGTTGTCAGCGCAAGTGGTTAAACGCTCAGTGTGTGTGGAATACTTTTTCATGTAATGTGGACTTTGTCGCTATACTGATCGATTATAGCAGTGCATAATATAGAGCTTCGTCGACTAAAGAAAGAATCGTTTTTGGATGAATTGGTTACTGGTGACAAGAAATGAATGCTTCGTAACAATATTCAAGGGAAAAGAATTTGAAAAATGTCAGATGAACGTCCAAAGTTGATGTCAAAGCTCCATTTGCATGAACGTGATCATTTCTGTTTGAGACTGCAAAGGGATACTTTGAGCTGTTCAGTACTGCATGCAACAACCTAAAATTTATCCACTCATAAACCTTCCAAACAAACAAAATTCCCGCGCAACACTTGAAACCTACCCTCTCCCCTTTCTTCAGCAAAGTAGGACCAAAAATTGTGCTCACATCTGACACCAATCACTGGATATATCAATTAAAACAAATCAACAGTCCAATCCCCAACAAAATTCTGCCTTCTATCAAGATCCCCCGTCAATTCTATCGCTAACCGTTGTCTGGTCGTAGAGATCTTCATTGGATGGACGACGATAGATAGTAGCCGGTAGGGATTTTCACGTGTCATTGAACGGTCATTCTTTCCGAACGATGACCGTCGATATTTCCCGGCCACACGAATGCTTGCTTCTTCTCCTTCTTCTTTCTCTGTTTTTTTTTTCCTTTACCTGGCCTCTGCACCGCGTTTACAGAAGCGTCGAACGGCCGCGAGGATGTCAGTGGCGGAATGACACTGCGGCTTTGCTTGACATCGCTGTCATAGAGCACCGGTCAGGACGGGTTCGAACGGGACCGTATGTGCACACGTGTACACGCTATTGCTTCGACTGAACTCTCTTCGGCTAAACTCTTTCTCGGGATGCCTCCTTCAGCTCGTTTCCGATGACGATCAAACACTCGAAACCGTGGCCGACACCAAGTCTTTTTGGAAATTTGTTCGAAGGCAAACAGCGAGAGGACAATTTATATGCGAGATTTCTGTTCCTTATTTTGTCTTCTTTATTTTCTCTGTTTTTACGCGAAGAATTGAAAATGTGTAACTTTGCCCGGCTATTGTATAGGAAAAGATTGAAGAGTGTTTGAGAAATGTCTTTGGAGGAAAGATTTGACGAGCGAAGTAGCAGTTGAATCGATTATTTGAGTTGAATACTTTTTACCAATAACATTGAGCTAAGTAATTTTTATGATAGACGAAGATTTATTTAACTTTCAGCTGAAAATTGAATAATTGTGCAGGTTTGTATTTCAAATTAATCCTTTTGTTCTTCGTATTCTAAATTTACTCATTTGCAGATCTTATTCACCCCTTTAGAAATTCAATTCACCTTTTTGTAAATCAAATGCACCCTTTCGCAACTCAAGTTTTTCTACAAATTTGTTTTCCTGAGCTTCTTTAACAGAAAAATATGTTAAACTATTATTACGAAAGAAAAATTGTACAATAAATTACAGTAATTCGTGTAACAATTATGGCAATCTGTAAAAATGGGAGTTGCAACACAATGATTAATAACATTCAACAAGTGTTCGAATGTCTGAAGGATCAACCAAAATATTCCTTGCACAAAATTTAATTTTTGAGAAAACTTCTTCAATGAGGTTTATCATTAGGGAATATGGTGTTAGGAATAATAAACTGTGCCTCATTTGATCAACAAGATCACGGACTTCACATTGTATTATTTCACTTTTGCAAAAAGGATGAATTTGATTTGGTAAAAAGTGAATAATACCTGCGACAGAGTTAATTTCGAGTGCAAAGCTTGTATACATAAAGTGTATACTTTCTGATTTCAATGAAACTTTCCATAATTATCTTGTAAATATTCAACAGTTTGTTAGTATTCTTGTATATCTTCTAATGAATTTTAGGACGCTGTGATATAGTGTTCTATGTAAAACAGTTTAATTTACTAGAAGACTATTATTGCTTAACTTAGTTATTTGCTTGATTTTTCCTACACTTATAACCTTCGCTTACCGTGGTCAAAGATAATTTGCCATGCGAATGATAATTGATTTTTACTTATAACGTGTATCGATTGTTAGTTATAAACTGTAGAAAATTACTTCTTGTTCGAGAGGGGAACCCAGTTAAAATGTTACAAGGATTTCCTAAATTTTTTAAGGCACAAACCATACTATTCTACCGAACTACAGAAGATCATGCAATAAGCTAGCATTAACTAAAGAATATTAATGTACCAAGTGTGAAAATATTTATTATTAATATGAACTTACTTGAGTAGTGTCGAGACCATTCTGGTTCTGCCGCCTCCTGCCTCTTGGCGGTCTAGGGGTGGCCGCACCGGAAAGGTGGGCACCCTGGGGGCTTCCGCCCCTGGCGTCGACCGCTGTATTCGCGGCCAGGGTGGCCCCGTCGTTGTTTTCCGTGTGTGTGCCTAAATCAGTCGCCTCACCACGATCGCTACCACGTGGTCCAGAGCTTGCGGACACGTTTTCACCTGATACCTCACCTGTCGAACAAAAATTCCATTGTTCTCTTTACATAAACGATTCTGAAGGCAAAATAAAAAAAAAAGGGAAAGAAAAATAATTGATAAACCTTTAGTTATTTCTAAGCAATCTTTTTTTTCTTGTAGTATGTTTCGACGTTAATTGTATTGTTATACGTCGTTTACAGAGTATTACACTACTTTACATTACAATTTTAACCCTTTGCACCCGAGAGGCGACTCTTGGTCGATACAGCAACTCGAATGACAATTAAACGCTTGATATACCAATAAAATAGCACTCGATGTTTCCTAAAAATGTGATTTAATGTGATCCCAATTAAAGTTATGTAAACTGTATATGAAACGGAATAGTTACATTGTTAAATATCGTGAAACAATATTAATAGACAGTAATCAAGCAGCAAATTAATAAATAACTTAATGGACCTGCAGAGCATAGACACTTTCAAAACAGTCTGGTAAATGTAGAAGTAAAATAAAAAGAAAGTGATTACAATAATCAGTATATAATTCTTGGCGTCTCGAAGATGTCAAACTTTAAAATGACATATAATAAAACAAAAGGCGTCTCCGAGGCGTCATTGCATTTTAAAGGATTAAGGAAAATATGTCCTTCCTCTTTACATTTCAAATATTTCACATATACGCACTTCATAAGAAAGCATTGTGTTTAATTAAAATTATCATTTCATATATTAGTCTGTCTTTGAGGTTTATAAAAATCGAGCCAAATGATGGAATCAGTAAAAGTAAAGTTCGATTTGAAATTATGTAAAGACCAAATTAATAATTTCATAAATGAGAGATTTGAATTAAATGATTGGTTTTAGAAAATGGAACATAGGAATAACGGTAAAAAGTGAAACTAATTCTGACAACACACAGGAAAGGCAAAGTTCAGATAGACGCTACAGATTCCGAGGAAAGATCGGGAAGAATAAAGTTCAGAAACGATGAAAAAACAAAAACTACAGAGTCACGAGTAGCTGTAAATTGCAACAGACCCATTCGATTCTTCGAATTTTATTCGATGAAACCATGGGTGAGACACAAGTAATTATGCTAAAAAAGTAACTAAGAAAAATTCAACTTCAGCACAAAAGCTTCGCATGCAATAGGTTAATTGAATTACAAAGAATGCAATAATAGCGATACTACTATATTAGATAAACATCCTAGAATACATTAGAGGAGATGGTCCAAATATAGGCTAGGGTTTAAATATAGGCTAGCTGGAGTATTGAATCATATTAAATGCTTCATCCTATTGAGAATAAGATGAACAAAAGAAGTGTTGCAGAGGAAATAATGAGCTGCACTTATTTTATTTGCGTGTTCTATTCGAAAACGTGTCATTTCTTTCATTTCGTCATTTGAAAACATTTTTCAGATAAATTCGCTTTACTTTTTCAACAATAAACTATTAAACTAATCTAATTAACTAAGAATACTACATTGTTGACATTGTAAGCTTCTTGTTTTAGTTTTATAATGAATACTGTCGCTCTAAGCGTTTCTGATCAAATGATCCAAATGCGGATTGTAAAATTGGTTCCAAATATGGACTAACCAAAATTTAGATCGTTTTTTATACATAATTCAAGATACCCAGAATCCAAAGTACATTAGACAGAATAAAAGAGAGTGTTTGAAATAAAAAAGATGCGGAAACAGCTATTACAATCGTTAAAGTTAAGAAGAAAGAGTCAAAGCGTTTTAGTGTTCTTTCCTTTTATATATCGTAAGTAACATTTTAACTCAATTTTTAACTTAACAGGTTAATTCTTTCGCTACGACAGATTTCAATAGAAAGGTAGATGTTCAATTTTCAATCGTAAAATTTGTCAAATTGTCTTTGAAAGTTTAAAAATTAATAACTTGCATAATTTGCAAGAAATATAAAATTTATTTTGTTGAATTAAAATGAAAGCGCGCAATAAATAAAATTCAGAGGAAAAAGCGGTAATAAAAGAGCACGAGCCCAATTTCCAAAACGTCTATAGGCGCCAATAGTAATCGAAAGTTTAAACCAGATAAGAAACAAAACCACGTTTCCTTTGTACGATACGTCCGAAATGTTTCAGATATCATTTTCTTACCAAGTGACATAATTTCAGGTAAAAAAATGTAACTAAAATCCACCCTAATATACACAACTCACCCGCGAAACCCACCCTAATGTCTTCCTAATCCCATCCATGATAGATTCCTCGAGCAACAGTCAAAGTAACAGAAAACGGCCTCTCAAAGATCCCTCCCACATCCTTGTAACAACAGAGAAGGTAGGTTTCACCTGAACGCTCTCGTTTCGATCAGATAATCCATAAAATATCGGCTTCTCACGTGACGAGCGGTTCACCGGTTGCGTAGCAGAAACCTGACTGTTTAAATGGCGGCATTTCCCGCGGCTTTAAGTCAACCGCGGCTCGTATTTCGGCGCATCGTCGTCCCGATAAATCCGCGCGATCGGCCTCGTGTTACACGTTTTCCTCGTGAACCTTCTCTCTAACACACACACACACACACACGCACACACATAGAAATTCTCCTTCTCTGCTTCCTAACACCGGTTTCATAACGAGGCGGTAGCCACGGCCGCATCGTAAAGCTTCCTTAACGTCGCGCCGTGTAAACGGTGTCTTTCGACACCAGGAATTTCGATGAAATACGTTAAGAGGGATAACCGTATAGGACACGATTACACGCCGGCACCAGTGAGCGCCGCTAGGCGGAGAGACGAGATTTACGCCCAATAAATGAACCCGTCCGGCGCCATTATCTTCATGCTCGATCAGAGGAGACGCGTATCTACAGCTCGTGTGCGCTCGCGCGAGCGCGAGATGTATTTACAGTATCGAACAAATGAATTCGGACAAAGACGTTTTTGTTTCACTATATCGTCGTGTAATTCTTACGAACATACATTCGTGTGTGCTATTTTTAACGTTAGAACTACTGAGCCAGTCATAATGACTGATTACAGATATTTTTCTTTAAAATTATTCACGTCGTGTTGATACGATTGTAGGAAATTATATTGACTTTTAATATGATGGAATATAACTGTTATATTTCGTTGTTTCCTTTGAAATACATTAATTTTTAATTATCTATCTGAAGTATATTTACAAGGGAACATACTCTGTAACATCCTTTGTAGTATTTCTATAGTATCCTCTACCTCTGGTATAAGTTCTGTGTCATCTGCCATAATCGTACAGTCCAAGTCTGAATTAAAATTTCCGCTTATTTCCAAAAAAGTTTCTTTTTCAACAAACTCAATATCTTCAATCATGTATGTTCGTATAATTTCTTCCATTGCTTTAGCCAGGTCTATTTCCTGGTGATCAGTAGGCGTCCTTTCACTGTGTTCATTAAATGCTACGAATTTAATGCCCGAATAAACTATAATGTTTAGTGGATTAACCAAAACGATTTCCAAGTGTGTATTTGAGCGACAATACTAATAATAAGCACAATCAGGTATTTCGAGTGTTGTTTGCAGCAGTTGTTTATATATCTGTACGGTACATATATACTAAATCGAACATTGGAATTTTCTCTTGACGTATTATTTAGTCGTTAATGCCTTGTAAGTATAAATTACACGATATAAACCAGAGACAGCTGCGTAATTTTAATATCGAATGATATCGTTATGCACTTTGTGACTGACCCATGTGATACTAACGCAATTGTTTTGAACTCTTTCCGCCGAAGGCCGACAAATTTTCGGCAAGATATCCAGGTTTACAATTATTACAACCGGAAAAAATTAACCCCTTGCCCTGTATTGTCATGTGAAACTCGTATATGTGCTTTGCGGGTCAAAGATAAGGAAGATAAATCAAGTTCGGGTTAAACGTCAAAAATACGTCTCACACTCATCGTACGTTTTACGGGCCAAACATCAGAAACCTGATCGTAAGCGTGACCTGTGGTTCAGTAGAAAGATACACTTCTACTGCAACGCAAAATATTCATTTCATTTTCATCTTATTTTTATGATAATGATTATAATACCACTAACATCTATTAATCTATTTGATCGACGTATGCTTTAGTGCATAGCCAAACTATTATATATACATATACCAATGCATAAGCAACTTTGTTATCAACCGTCCAATTGCTCATATAGCAAGCAATGTGACTCAAAATTATACGAACAAATAGTTAAGGTTCTTTAAAAATGTTTTGTTAATTATTACCTAAACTATACGATTAAATATATTGTTATCACACCGAGGTATCTCTATTTTCATTCACTTTCCCTCCAATTTTCATTATCAACATAGATGTACGTTCAATTTTGCGAGTAACTGTACATAGTTTATTAATTGTTAATAATCGTTTACATTTAGGGTTATTATTTAAATTAAACTTTCATTGAAATGATCGTTTACCGAAGAAACTTCGAAAAGTTTCATCACTACATCAAAAATAAAAAAAACTGTTGTTATTTGACAAATGTGAGACTGAATAATAATCTTTTACTAGGCAAGTATACCCAAATTTTCGGTCAGTAGTGTACGTATACGCAAGTTTTAAGATAATCGAGTGGATGGAGGGTATAAGGAAGCAGGAAAGAATTTGAAGAAGAGATGGTAAATAAGAGAATAAAAGAAACGAGGCGGGAAGGTCATTGGCCACATTTAACTACCGAAAAAATATCGAATAAATTTTTACCATCGTTAAATGACCGAAATTTTATAGCAGCAGTAACTCGTGTACGCGGCCGAATTTGTTGGATGATAGGATCGCGATCGTTCCACACGATGTGAAGATCGTGACGATTCCGCTGATCTCATCGATACACACGCGTGTGTAAGTACTTACTTACTCAAGCAAAGGGTGTTGAATCGTTCGTGGCGAATTTGTTGACCGCGTTAATTTATCGCTGCGGTGAGTGGCTACCGCCAAGGGAGCCAACAGAGTTACAACATCCTGAGGGTCTGCGGGGATTAATTAGGACTGCTTCGCGCGTAATTTATCGCATTCGTAGTAATTTTTACTTAGGTAATGTTATTATCTTCGACTCGATATTGCAGTAATTTTCGATAACTAACTGAACAGAAAATTTGAAATATATATATTTGTAAGAATTTGATATCTATTGTACTAATTAAGTATATTCATCGTGATTTAATTTTTTGTGATGTTACATTGCACATTGCATACTGATTACTATAAAGAATAAGGAGTTTATTTAATTGATACCAGACTGTGGATTTTTATGCGTTTATATTTCAAATGCACAAATTGAAGAAATATGGAAAATATTCAAATATTTTCTTAAGCTACTTCAGCAAAAAAGTGTCCAATGTAAAGTTATTATTCGGAAAGAAAAATTTTATTATGTATATGTCATAATACTTAAATATAAAATAATATAAAATGACAAAATTAGCATAAAATGCTTACTTAATATAAAATATAATTAAATTTATAGACAATAAATTTGTAGAAAAACTTGAGAAGCGAGAGGGTAAATAAAACTTGCAAAAAAACTAATTTTAGATGCAAAAAAGTAAATGTGATCTACAAAAGGATTAATTTGGAGTGCAAAATCTGTATAATATTCAACAGAAATGGAGTGATTTAAAAAATTACATAGTTGCATAAAACAATCCCTGACGATGATAGTAAAAACATTACTTTCACAAAAAAGACTTCAAACAGATCACATTAACAAATATTAACTTCGATTATAACGAAACATTGTTTTTTTATCTGAATTTTGTCATTCAAATTTATCATTACACGAACAGCTTTAAACAGCATTGTTTTAACTTTTTCATTTCTAATGCCGATTGTAGCCATCATCTAAATAATATAACTTGTAATAATAATGAAATATTTTATAGTAATTAAAGAAGTTAATAAAAGAATCATTTATTATTCATAAGATTAACATAATCAATATTATTAATCAAATTAAAATTAGTAAATTTATTAAATTGTATAGTTTTATAAAGACAATAATTTTGTACATTATAAATCAATAATTTATTATATAATAAATTTAAAAAAAATTAATTTAAAGTATCTATAATTCCCAGAATTATTGTTTTTATTAAACTATCTTTTGAATATTATTAAACGATTCTTTAATGCAAATTTAAACGTAGAAAAATATGTTTTATTGACCAACATTTTTAATACAAATTTACACATAAAAAGTATATTTTCTATAATGAATCCGTGGATACTAGGGCCATGTATAATCGACGTTCAGGTAATGATCAATTTTGTAGTATTTGCAGTGAATCTTTTGGTTCTATTGATTTCTATCTACTCACACGTTTTACTCTATCTAAGCAAAATGTGCACTATTCTGTATAATTTATTACAAAGAAAATAAAACACAGTAAACGAAATTTTTAACAAATTTTCCAAAAAAATAAAACAGACAAGATAATACTAAAGCAGAAACACTATTTTTACGTATTCACATATGTACTTATATATACACAACTAAGAATAAACATTATAAATCGTGAATAATTCTTCGAAAATGTACTATTTTTTAAACATTCCTTTTAAACAGAATAGTACCAAAAATAAATAAAAAAATACGCAAAGTGTACATTTTTGGCGGGCTCCTCTGTATATACAGAGGAACCATACTCGCGATCACGTTAAGAAAGGGTTAATGGAAATATGGATAATCGACAAGGAAGCATCGAACATAATTTACAGCGATAGTTCGCGTTATCATAGCAGGGGTAAATTCTTTTCAGTCTTGTATCGTTCGATTATATAACTTTCCAATTTCAATCCGCTCAACATTTTACGTTGTAAAGAAACACGATTAGAGAGCATTAAATTACAGCACAGCATCGTTTACGATGCGCCGCGGAATCTAAGCGTGAAGATACACATTATAACGCTTTTACAGCTTCCAGAGTATGGTATTCTGAAATTGGTGGAGTTCTGGTACAGCTAACAAGAAGAAAAGAAGAGAAACAGGTAAAATAGAGAAGACAGAAGAGGGGAAAAAGGTATCTGGATGAGAGAACATCGATCGTAAAAGTCGCTTCTATGACAGTCATTATCCAATGACTTCATCGTTTCGACGTGGTATATTTACAGCTTCCCATCAAAATTCTATTAAACAACAGCTTTTAATGGGAAACGAGCTCGCATTCTTCTTTACACATTCCTCCATCCAACGCGATGGAAAGAAAGTCTTTTTCTCTCTTGAGAAAACGAGGGAGAGAAATTCATTACACACAAAAGAGGATAAGCGAGATTTTTAAATTAATCTATTTGGTTTACAACTGAACAAAGATGCTTCTAGTTGGAATTTTTTTACCAGAAAATACAGAAGATAAGAAGAAACCAGGAACTTGTATTTTGTAATAAGTTCAATTAAAAAGTTCACGGAATTTTTGAATTTTACATTTTATACGTGTCTAATTGGATTCATCTTTCTGTCTGATGTTCCCATATACACACCCTATACCTATAAGATTTAAAAATGTTATAGATATTCTAGTTTCTCAAACTCGAAGTTTGGGAGTTCTAGGTTTAATAAGTGAACAAAAAAAGAATCAGACATTGTGAACTCGTTGTACACAGCGAGATACAAAAGGAAAAATGTCCCAAATATTGGTGAAATTTGTATCACGATCAACAGAATGATCTATTACAAAATTTCACGGTATCAAGCAGGTGCGGAGCTAACCACTTGTAAAATGAAACCTAATGAACCCAACGGTGAGAGTTAAATATTCTTAATTAAAACTTTCCAGCACGGTTCGAACAGACGTTTGATTTAGTGTTATCCTAAGGAAAGCTCGTAAAGTTCTGCCTGTTTCTATATTACATTCCCTCACGTTCTCCTCTGGAAGATACACTGGAACCGCAACTTTTACGAGCGCGGTAGCATGGCTAAGTCACGTACGACAAATATCATAACTCGTATTCCGGAACTGTCGAAGCGGCGGACAATTGTGTGCCGATCGTTTCTTCCATTCTGCACGGAGTTGTTTGCCGGATGAGTGAAAAATTGTTTGTAGTTACGCTGGAAAAACTACGAGCCGGCGCGTGAATCGTTTCTAAATCGCTGGTGAGCTGTCTTCAAACATTTGTCGTTTCCACGTACCAAGAGTAATTTTAGACTATGAACAACACGAGAATTATCAAAATTCTGAGATATTGTATAACTTGAAACCTCTGATAAACGAAATAGAAATATTGTTACGACAAATATTTCATCGTATTGCTTTTATTCAATTAAAATTTTATTGTGACACGGTGATTATTACTAATATTCGGACACTCTTTAAAATAGGATAACTTTCTTTTTTTTTCATTGAACCAAGCTATTTAATTTTTCTTTTCTCTTTTCAGAAATTAAAAGTATCAGTTTACTAGAAACAAATTGCGAAGAAAGTAGTATTAGATCATATTTACAACTTGTTTAGTTGAGCCTTTTGTCACACTATATTATCTTCAGATATGTCAAATATAAAATAACAAATAGATTTTTTAGAAACTTGCTTTACTATGATTTTTGTGGATCGTTGAATTGCGTTTCTTTACAGCTCCGAAATAAACGTGTAGAATTGAATCAAACACGAAGAACGCTGTCGTTCGAAAACCTTTGTCAAATTTTTTATGAATTTAATAAAATACTTTAACCCTCCCAATTATCTTACACCTATATATATATATTTATATAAAATGAAAATGTTCACTTACTGATTTTTCTCGAGGATTCCTCTTCTGAATAGTAATGACTACGAGAACCTTATTGGAATAATGAATTAAAAATGTGTTTTGAATATATTAATAGCTCGGTGAGTTGTGCGTGTAGAACATGTGGCAAAACTGATCATTCCGAGTTCAAAGAAGCAAGTTTTCATGGCAGGTAGGTTGAGGTTCGGAGGTGCGACGACATGCTATTGTTAGCTCGTATTAACACGTCGTTACTATATTTCACACTTAGACCTCACATTGTTTCCGAGATCGAATAGGGGAACTTTCTGTCTTACAACCTTTGTAAATAAAAATTCATGAATGTGCGTATCAACTTTAACGATTTACTTCCCATTTGACAATGGATTAACAAATTCGAGAGAAACGAAGGGAGAAAGAGAAGAGAAACATGTGTTGAAACGATCTTTCGTTATAATTTGTATCCTACTCAAATGTTCGTACGAAAAATAACTTTCGTTCAATGATCAAATTAATTTTATCAACTATTATTGCACTGTGTATAATGTTACATAAGGTAAATTTAAATTAAAAGTAAACATTGAAAAAGTTTCTAGAAAGAGGGAAAAGTATCTGAAAACTGTGCATGCGAAAATCTGCCAACGCCATTTGAACTGTAGATCTTTAATTATAATATAAAAATTACTTTCTATTTCTTGAGAAAACTTTAAAAGATTAAAAGAAGAACGTTATATGGATTACACATAAAGTATTGTGGTGTACGTGAAAAATAAGTTTCGATATAATTTCTCAACACATTCGAGACCAGTGACGTAGCTCTATGCCATTTTACATTTTTCAGAAGAATGTCGGTCACTTAATTCTAATTAATTTCAAAATCTATAGTTGAATATACATCATATATAAAAAAAAATTAATATACAGACAAAAATGAATTTTTCTAACTATATGTTAAACAATTACGACCTAAATGAAAATAATTTGAGCACCGAGGACTCAAGCCTGAAAACGATTCACTGCCAAGGCTATTAGAAGACATCAAGACATCATTCATCATTTCATAAAAATAAAAATTTCAGAATCTTGAAAAGATTCGCAAAGACGATAAAGTCTGTGCAAGGAATGGAAAATGTAGAGATACTATTTTTATTTGCAGTTTCTGTCAAATACCGCTGCATAAAGGCAATTGTTTTATCAAATATCATACTGACAAGCATTATTATTATATTTCATTGCTAAATTTGTTAAAGTGTATTGTTATTTCTTAATTTCGTAATATATTTTATATTTAAAGTCGTTATTAGATACCAAGCATAATTATTGTGTGAAATAAGTCTGTAAAAATGTTATTCTCTTACGTTGTAGCAAATCCATTATATTTGTTTCTAAAAAATATATTTAACGAATTTAAGAAGTTCTATCACTTTTAATACTGTCATCAATCTTTCGTCAACTTAGTTCACCATACGTTTGTAATACTTAATTTCTTTCGAATTGTAAACAACAAATGATTATAAGCATCATATCAACAAGTAATATTTTTTTATATGTACGCACAGTTAAGTAGCAGATCCAGCTATAGACTTTTAGAAATTATATATTGCGTTCAGCTGAGCATCTCGTTCAAAAATCACCGATCGCGAATGTATTGACAAATAACGAGAATTATCGTTAATTGAAAAATTCTTATCTTAGAACCTTTTATAATTGACGCTTGCAATTTTCGAAGATTTTACAAGGTGAAAATCATTCTATTTCAATTTCCACACTTGCACACTCGAATAACAAATTCTGCACGAAGGAATGGCAATTCCTCCTCCGCAGAATCGAACGTACTTCGACTTTATCGTATCGACGAAGGCCCTTTAAGCTCGCGAAAAAGCAACGCTTCCCTCCCGGAAACCGCTAGCACGGCGAGATTACAAGTCGCTTAATTATCACGTTGCGGCTCGAAAACGCTCGGGGAAGCATTAAGGGACACCCGGAACTCGTAGGCGATAGGTGCCGGGCATAAATTATTTCGCGAGATTGCCGTTAAAACGAATTGACCCTCGAGGTCGAGAATAGAGCGGTGCGCGACAGGAATAAAGATGGCACTGTGGCTCTCAGTCGACGATAATTATTCCGGTCTGGGCGCTCTTTTTCCACGAATTCCGCGCGAACACGCTTCGCTCGTGTCTGAGGACACTCGAACAAACTGAGACAGAGAGAGAGAGAGCGAGAGAGAGAGTGATAGAGGGGGGAGGGAGAGGAAAAGAGAGAGTGTGAGAGTGTGAAAGAGAAAGAGCGAGACAGAAGAAAAATGCGCGAGTGTGAGAGAGAGAAGGAAAGAAACGATAATCGAGAGGCTGTCATAAAGATGACTGATCGTGGTCTGGCTCTTTAGAATCCTCTAAAGAGGATTGCCAAATGGAAACAGAGTTTGCAGTTCGTTTTAAAATACAGCACGAAATTGTGGATTTTTTTTTCCAAGCAACCGATGAAAAGGAAATTTGAGAGATTAACAAGATCACGTTTCTTGCTTGCACGCCGTTTCATCGGCGAGACTTAAACTGTGATTATGTGTAATCGAAATATGATTATTGAAAAGGAAGAGCTTCCGGTTTACGTAATGTGTACATACCTACGTATATACAGGGTGTTAAAAAAACCATTCAATACTTACATGGTACATAGGACACCTTGTATTGAGTAAAAAGGCTTTAATAAATATAAATCGAAAAGTTAACTATTTCTGGAATATAAACATTTTTAAAGAAATGCGAATCTAACATTCAAAAATCAATTGTGTATATATTTATACTGTTATATGGGCTGTTCACGATATTATTAGCCAACGTTTTTCTTGTAAATAGTAAATATTGAAAAAAATGAATGAGTAATACTGTTTTCAACTCTGAAAAGAGAAAAGTAATATAGTGGGGCACCATTTATCTGAACCGTTCCAGAGATAAGACGATTCGAATAATTGGATCGTTTGGATAATAGGAGTTCACTAATTCTCCCCTCCACGAACATTTCTTCGTTCGTATGATAGGAGCTGATGTTAATATAACTGAATTTATATTCATCTGTTTGAATACATAGATCGTGGGGCAATAAATTTGTTCATTTGAATTATTCGGTTTTTTTATTGTTTTTTTTTTCACTCTGTTAACACATTATAGGTCCAGGCGAAAATTGATAAGTGAAGCCGGCGTATTTTAAGATTTTCGAATATATCGTACCGCTTTACAAATATATTTGTAACTTTCGAAATATGAATGTTACGAACGTTAATGAAATGTTAATTTTAAAGACAATTAATTTATGAGATAGAAAAATAAAAATAATAAGTAACGATTGTGTATAACGAAACCTAAGAATTAATAATAAAGAATAAAATTGATTCTTAGTCTGATATATGTACTTTGCAGACAAAAAGTTTAAGAATACTTCTTAAACTATCTTCATGATTCGAAAATCTACATGATGATATTCAATAAGAGAAACGGTATTTTATTTTTTTCATTTTCTTCATTTTTTCTCTTTCATACAACGCAAAAACACTATTTCGCTGCTTAATAGCTAGATCGCGTGTGCATAATCAATTGAATTACAAATGCTAAACAATTAATGCAAATGTTATTAAAACACATATTGAAATTTGCTACATAATCATAGAATATTTTCATATTAATCACAGGAATGTTTAATTCACCGTGAAACAGAAAAATCGTTTATTTCCAACTGCAAAACCTATACAGGCGCATGATTTCATAGATTTCTTAATATTCTACACCGGGGAATGTAGGTTTGTTCAATAACTAGAATACAAGCTTGTACGAATGAAACAACCTCAGAAGCAGATCTACAATGTTCATGAAATAATCGATTTATGCAGAGTTTATATCGTCGTTCTTAGCATATTTCGATGCTTACACGTTGATATAGTCCAGCTAGTATAATAGATAAAAATTATTCAACACGATCCCCGTGCATACATTACCTCCGCTTGAACCGCACCCAATTCCTATTTGCATTCGCAATCTTCACTCCTGCATCTCCGTTACGCAATGCACCGATCCTTTTTTCCTTTTCTTTTTCTATATGTCGTTACAAAAGATATTATTGTGATTTTCAATGCGAAGGCGGGGTACAAATCAATTCGATCATAACGATATTCCGCGTTGCAAACTGAATTAAAATGTCATTACGTCTCGATGTAAATGCTTTTAATGATCTACATTATTTAATATCCTTGTAGCCGTCGGCATTAGATGTTTCTTTATCTTTCGAAATGTAAGAAGGTGCTCGTGGAGTTCAAGAAGTTCTTTTCAATTCCGAAGTCATAGTAGTTCGAAGTCCCGAAAATAGCATGATTCACGATGATACGATAAATTCCTTTCAGTGAAACACGTAATTCTTGATATTTCGCAAGGTGAACGAAAATACACTGTACTAATTTTTCAAAATCGAAATTATATTCGACCCTTTCGACACCAAAATTTTTCTATTTGGATTTTATTTCAAATAAAATAAATAATAATTTTAATTACAATTAAAATATATACGTTTGTTTGTAGATTATAATTTTCCTTTCTATTTTTATTTTGCACATATTTCTCGCAATTTTACGACCCTCCGTGAAAGGAAATTACTTTATCAATAGTTACTTGAATTCGTCTTAACATATACTGTGATGTTATGTATAAAAAAATATAACATTCCATTTTAAAAAATTCAGCTTTGAAATAGCCCCTATCACACCAAGTATTAAAAAAAAAGAAATTTTTTCTCGTAATATCGCTACTTTAAATAATTAAATAATTAAAATAATATATATATTTAAAATAGTGATATTACGAAAAAAGTGTATTATCGAAAATACATAATAAATAATAATATATAATTATTATAATTAATATTATTATTCTTATTTAATATTATTAGTTATTATGCAGTTTCGTTAATACGTATTTTTTCGTAGTATCACTACTTTAAATATATACTTTTTTAATTACTAATTAAAATATATTTTTTTTTCTGTAAAAATCGATTGCACCAAGGATTATTCTGCGGATTGATCCAGATCAAACTTCAAAGTTGTATATGAATTTAAAAAATTGGGACATACATGCCTCGAAAACTCAAAGACACTTCCTATGCTCGATAGGAAAAAAGAAATTATTCATCTTCCGATGTACACGAAAGCACGTTTAAGTCCATATTGTTATTATCAAACGATTTTTAACATTCCGAAAAAGCATCCAACAAACTTTCCTTCTGTTCCACCACCAAACAATAGTCTCTCCTACCCAGCTAGTTCTAAAATCATTTATCTTTCTCAAAAGAAAGAACGCTTTCTCGCCAAAAATAAAGATCATTTTCTTCATTAACCGCAATCGCTCTCGAAACGAAAGCATTCATCATCCGTAGCCAATTATCCCCAAGGCTACAGTTACAAGAAGCACCGACAAACGTTTTTCGCGTGCTACTGACGCCACGGAGGCCTAACCGAACCAGTCATCATGGTTAAAGGTTAAGACGCGAGAGAGAGCGGAAGTTGGCGTCGTTTCCTCCGCTCGCGGCCTCCGCAAGGCTGACTGGCTCCGTTGGAAAGATAGAGAGAGAGAGAGAGAGAGAGAGAGAGAGAGAGAGAGAAGAGAAAACCGAATGGAAGGCGAAGCTGCGAAGTTTGCACGCGTGCAGCACGCGTGCACATGCGCCTTCCTCGAATATCCGTATCCTGGGTTAGCGTGGTCCTTAATGAATGATAAAGGCGGCTCAGCCGTGCACAACTGATCATTATAAATCCCTGACGTGACGAGGCAATATTTTTTCAATGCACGACTTTCTTTCATGACTCGACCAACGAATAAACACTTCGTTATTAGGGGTAGGTTCTAAACCTTGCTGGTTTCTCTTCCTTCCTCTCTTTTATTCTTTGACTATGGATGAATATTTAACCCTCTGCAGGCAAACATATTTTCTCACTGTAGAAAACATGTGTAATTTATGTTCATGTCTAATTCTTTCACAGTTCTAGCTGCTAGAATAACGGATTATCCTAAAAATAGAACTTCGGCAACCTCAAAATTCCGACTTTTTATGAAAACTTAAACTAAATGGACGTAACAAAGTGATGTGGCTTATAGAAATTGCAGCAGTTTAATTTTTCTCTTCACTGTATACAGGATGTCAAGTAAGTGATGACGTAAGCGAGCAGGCATCGATTCTACATGAAAACTGGATTGAAAATGTAGAATAAAATGTTTCCATTTGACCTTTGCTTTCGTTTAAAAATTCGTTTAATTTATAAATTATTGAAAGTAATATCCACGTTCTCCCATATTTTTTCTCCGAACGTCTTCCAACGTATCATTACAAAAATTTTAGCTGATCAAATGATACAATCATTTTTTATCGTAATTATTCAGTGCTCGTTGTGTCGTCATTAACGTAACTTCAAAACTGAAAATCTAGTAATGATACGATCTAATATGGTGGTCAAAGTATTCCGCCATCGCGGTCCATCTAGCACTGATAATTACCATTCAAAAAGTGTATTATTTCAACTAAAACTCGATCAAATGCACGTGTACTTGACAAAGTTTCAAACTTCTCAAAATCGAAGTTTCAGAATGAAACAATTTTATTCTATAATACATTTTCGATTCAATTTTTCATCTAGAATCGATCCCTGCTCTCTTGTACCACCAGGGACATCCTGTATTTACAAGGAACTCATTCTCCGCGACAAACAATATCCCCCATGTGTGAAACAAGATTCACTAGGAAGCCCGCACAGGGTCCAAGTCACAAGACCACCATCGTCCCGCATTAATTGTCCACGAGGCGAATGGTGTATATTCCAGGCGACAATAATTACCGAGCGTAACGACCTTTAAAGGCCGGTACTCCAGCACGAGAGTAAAAGAAACGCGAACGTAGGAAGAAGAAAAGAGAAAGAGAGAAAGAAAGAAAGAGAGAGATTAGTGTCACGGCGTTAACACGATCAGCACGGCGTCAGCAGCAGGAGTGGTGCTCGCTTTGCTGGAGGGTTACGAACCGGAGTACAAAACGTCGGATCCGCTTGCGTTGTAAATCTGCCGTAAGTTATGCGCGACCAGGAGGGCCGGCCTCGCCATTAAAGCGGGTTATGCCCGTTTCAAGTGGAAAATCATAAGCACCGCAAATACGCCGTTATTACTATAGACGCGCCACGAGCATGCCACTTACTTTGTAATCATGACTAATGCATAATGCAGTAGCCGGTGCTCTCGTGCGTGTGTCATTCGCCGCACTGCATGTGGGTGCGTGAACGGCGAGAGACAGAGTTAGGAGGATGGTCGAGGCACGAGTTGCACGAGACACGTTCATGCTAGATCGATTAATAGGCGGTTTGTTGCTCGTAGGCGTAGGAATTACATTGCCACGCGAAAGTTATTATTACGGCTTTCGGTGAGGGTAAACTTTAAACGATTGAACCTCTTTCTTTCGATCTACGAAAAATCTTGTTCTTTACTGTTATTCTTTTGTTTTTTACAGTGGAATCTCGAAAACTTCTATAAGATGAAAATTTTCTTTATTCCCTTCCGCTTCTCTGTAAAAAGTTCTCTGCAACTCGAAATAAAACTTCCCTTAGCTCGAATTATTTGTCGGATGTTTAATATGTATTTCATCTCTACAACTGAACTCTCTTACACTTTGGAAGGTGAAAACTCCAGTGTGAGTAATGGTGAAAGTTGGTGATTAGTTTTATGTGCAGATTAAGACTAAGAAAGAAAGTATTTGAGGGTGTAACATTCCGTAAGCCACCGGTGGCCGATTGACTTGAAATTAAATGGAAGAGGAGGAGGAGTGAACCCTAAATATGAAATTTTAGCTTCGAGTATTCATTAGTTTCTGAGATATTAGTAAAAAAAAAACTTTTGGTGCTATACACTGAACTAGTATTCAAATTGAACTATTATACATAGTGAATATGACAATGAAATGAATACAAATTATAATATGATGAATAAAGAATCTTCATATTAAATTAACCCGTTTGATTAACGTTCGTTTTTTGCTTCGTGTGGACAAGATGCGATTATCGTTATTTCATAATGATAATCCGACTGGACAGAATCTTCTTCGTGTATACTCTTAGGACCAATCGTCGTTATTAAATTACGATAAAGTTTCTTACGACAAATGTAGCAATAATTATGATAATATGAACCTACAAATATTAGAATTACCAGCATACGTCCGCTCGCATGTACAAAAAGCAGT
The DNA here is from genome assembly GCA_951804975.1 of Anthophora plumipes. NCBI lineage: Eukaryota > Metazoa > Arthropoda > Insecta > Hymenoptera > Apidae > Anthophora > Anthophora plumipes. The sequence continues at coordinate 12,330,005 of OX638120.1, forward strand.
CATATTAAACGTGACATTAGTCGCAAGAAAATTTCTGCAATAATCACGCTAGTATGAACTCGGCATAAACCGTTCACATTAGCTAAAATCAGAGGAAAATAAAACCTCTGCCTGAAAAACTTAAATAATAACTTCATTAACACTACCTAACAGAGTTTTTTCCTTTGTAGAATTGTTAAATGACGATTTGACAATTGCTTCTCCTTTATAGTAATAATAATGATAATACATATAATTATTTATGCAAAGATTCTATTAGGTGGAGAGGTAAATGAAATTTCCTTGAATAAGAACAAATAATAATAATTATTATTATTATCAGATAAAAAAATGATGTATCTCTGTAAAATGTTTGCTTGAACTTCTTTGTTAAAAATTGTTAATCACCTCTGTTCGTTTAGCAAATACTCTATATTCTCGCCGTGAGGAAGTTTATTTTACACAGTTCTCTGGCAATCTTTCGATAGAAATCCACAAACGTCGTCTGTGATTAGGTTAGCGGATCACGCTTAAAGCTTCGCAAACGAGACGATATTCAAGCATTCCAGAACGTCTGTAATTTCACCTTTTTGGTCGTCGTGTAACGCCGACCTCATCGTAGCCATATTTCACACCGCGGGATCTCGTTCTGCATTGGTAGCCGTTGCGACGTGCTCTCCCTCAGGATGCTCGCGTGTTCTCCTGGGTTAGGTGCCTTCACCTACTTAACAGGAATAGCAATTTCCCCCACGTTGTTTGCATTGTACGTTCACTCTCGTTTATCGTGTATACAATTTCGAGCGTTTATTGATTTTTCCTGTGTGGCGAATTGTTGAACGCGATGAGAAATGTTTCGGGGTTAGATCAGCTGGATAAATAAATGTCGCGATTCTCAGATTTTCCAAATGCAACGTCTTATCCTTAATCCTTTGGCTACGGCAGATTTTGGTACCTAACATGCATAATGAAACGCAGATGTTCAATTCGCAGTCGCAAAATTTGTTAAATTGTTTCCAAAAGATTCAAAATTTAAAGCTTTTCTCGATAATTAAAACAAAAATGTGCAAAGAATGAAATGAAGGATTAAATCACGGTAAAAGTGCAGTAACAGAAGAATATGAAAAAATCTCGAAAGTTTATAGTAATGAAAGGGTTAACCTTGTTACCTAATGATTGTTTAGATATTTCAAAACTCATTATTTGCAATAGTTTCTCATAAAAAAGCTAAAATTGACTTCGTCGAATTATTCTTTCAAAATTCGAAAGCCTTAGAAATATCAGTGATGTATTTAGTGTCCCCGCAGTGTGCTACACTTCTACTCGAATTCTATCATCACCATTATGATTTTTATTTCGATTCGCACAATTATCATTCGCTCGGACGTAATTGCAGCGTTACGCTGATTCCTTATCGCGTGAAACGAAATCGAAGGCGGCCAAGAATGCTAACTTTGCGAAATCATCATAGAACGTTCTGGCTCAGTCAGCATTTCTTATCGAGCGTTCGTAAACGCACGATCCGATCAGAGGTGCTGACGCCAGCCTGTTATTATAATAAGAACCGCGTATTCTTCTCGTCGAGGCGTAACCTTGGTCGTATGGAGAATGGTCGAATCAGCTGTTTCAACCGGAGAAGGCCTCCTGTGGCACACAATGGACTATCACGTGACCAGCCAGCGTTTATTAGCCGAGGCGAGTAGAGAAAATGCCCGATGAAAGAAGGGGGGAAACGATAGAATTTATTACGGTTCTGGTTAATTAACATCCCCACGGGAACAAGCGACCGCGATACAGCGAGGTGTGTCTCAAATGTGGGACTCGGAACACGTGCCGAGTGATTGAAAGTGTTATAATGAGGAGATTGTTAAGTACTGGGCGATTTTACAGTCTGGATTCTAGCCAGATTTTTCGTTACGTGGATCAAATTTTCTATGTTTAATTAGGCACACGTGTTGAGAACTCTGGGAAATGTGAAAAAATGCATGTTGATAAAAACGTGCATAAGATAAATAAGATTTAAGTATTCTGTGCTTATAACTGTGTACCTAATTAACCATATAGAATTTCATCCACGTGTTGGGAACTCTGGGAAATGTGAAAAAATGTATGTTGATAAAAATGTGCATAAGATAAGTAATATTTAAGTACTCTGTGCTAATAATTGAATGTACATTACAATTGGAATGTATATTACTTCATTGTTTGCTTAATATTACATGATTGCAGTTAATGAATGTTGTGAGTTAAACAAAATTTTCTTTGTACTTATTACTGCAACTATATTATAATTAAAATGTACATTACTGCACTGCCTGTCCAATATTGTATAAATGCAAGTAAATCAATGGTATAAGTAGAATAAAATGCTCATTTTTGTATTGTGTATGTATTACAATTGGAATGTGCATTATTTATTAGCTTATTCAACATTGTATGGTTACAGGTAAATGAGTGTTATAAGTTGAAGAACGTTTACTTTATGCTCATTATTCAAAATATATTATAAATGAAATGTACATTACTTCATTGCCTGTTCAACATTGTATGATTACAAGCAAATCAATGTTATGATGTTATTGTATTGTAGATATATTATAATTGAAATGTACATTATTTCCTTGCTTACTTAACATTATATAAATAGAAATAAAACAATATTACGAGTTAAATAAGATTTACTTTGTTTTCATTATTGTATCGTATATATACTATAATTGGAATGTACATTACTTCCTTGCTTACTCAACATTGTATGAATAGAAGTTAAACAATGTTACAAGTTGAATAAAATTTACTTTGTTTTCATTATTGTATCGTATATATATTATAATTGGAATGTACATTACTTCCTTGCTTACTCAACATTGTATGAATAGAAGTAAATCAATGTTACCAATTAAATAAGATTTACTCTGTGCTTATTATTGAAAGTATATTACAAATGAAATGTACATTATTTCATTGTTTGATCAACATGAACAGCGTATGATTATTAAAAGAAATGCATAGGGTATAATTAAACGCAGAATTAAGTAACAGACAAATTAAAAGTACCGTATTATTTGCCATAATACAGTTTTATTATAGTAATTGAAATACCATTTATATAAATGAATGAAGTTTTAATTGCAACGATATTAAAGTAAGAGGATATTCTCGCTTTAAAGCTGTTACTGCGTAAGAATAATTATTGTTTAATGTATGAGAATGTATCGAAGTACATAAAAGCATGAGAGGAAAATATAATCGTTGATAATGGGTAATGATGACTCAGCGTTCGTTTTATGCCCGCGGAGAAGATGATTTGTTTTCAATAATTAATCTCGGATATATGTAAACCGATGTCATAAAAGAAACAAAAAAGAACAAAAAAAAAAGAAGAACAAGAAAAAAAGCTATATCGATACTCTCCGTTGTAGGTGTGCATTTATTAAACGCTTGTTCATTGCTTGAAAATTCTTCTCCGATGCGATCTGTTATGCACTTGTATTTCGCGTGTTAATGTCGTTTCTTGTTAAGATTTCTTACTCGTTACGCACTATCTTATTTTCACTGTGTACCTTAACTACCGTGCAATTTTTACGGGAAACAAAACGTGTATACGGAGAGTGATCATTCTTAAAACAGAATCCTTATAATTGTACGCGTTTATTTCTTCCTTTTTGTTTTCCTTCCTTAGAAACTCGACAGGGAATATTTTACGAAAGAAGGAAAAAAGAAAAAAAAAAAAGGAATCATTTGGTCGACGTTAATCTGCTTGTTGAAACGTTTTTACTTCTACTCCATATGTATTCACACCTCCCACTTATTTTTTAACAATGTTCAAGAGGAAGCAATAACTTAGCGGTGACAGCGTATTGCATAAACATTTTGTGTAAAAGTCTATGTTTTTAATCGTCGCGATATTAAATATCACGACTTAATACGTCGTTTCCTCGATTTTGCACAATTATCGATAATATTTAAAAGTATAATACAAAGGTAATCGTGAAATTCTCTTTTTGTTATTCAACTCTATTACGACAGATACTTCGAACTATATTCCTACTCGATATCAACGCTAATTTTAGGGCTACATCTCATTTTAAACGTTGAATTCGTAAAAACACTCACCTTAGTCGTTTAACTACGATTTAATTATCATTTCTAAAATGTTATTTAATCTATAATTGCTATTTTTCAGAAAACATCGTAGACTTTAACCTTATCGTCGAGCAATTTACTAATTGCACACTAATCTCTACTAAATTACCGAACTCATTAACCGCTATAAATGTTATCAACATATTTATCTATTGCACGAAGAATTCTCTTTCACAACGGAACGTTTTCCCTGAAAACCTAAGAACCATTAAAGAAAGACCACACATCTCCCTGTAATTAATGAAAATATTTCAACCAAACCTTCAATTAGAGAAACTAACCTTTTGTTTCACGACTTTTTCTTTCTTTTTAATGTCATTCTAATAGCCATTTAATAGCATGACGAAATGAAGAGTAAAATGCTTCGATACTATATAAACATGATGAAGTAATGTTACACGTAATTCTGACGGTTCTCTAGTTTCTCCGTGAACTCTAAGCTTATGGTTAAAATTGAACTTCATTATGAATACAACGTGTGTTTGTCATGCGTGGACTATAATTCACGCCATAAGCGTGACTCGATATTACAATGTAGCAACTGAAAATGTTCCATGCCACGTAGGTTACCGATGACCGACAATATAGTTACCAGAGGCGAAACTATCATTATGCAAACAGAGATATCTTCTTGAGTCACTGTACAAGCAACGCAGAATTAAAGGAAGATCAAAGTATGAACAACGACCTTTATAATCAACCATCCTAGCGCAACTTTTTCACTTGAATATTCATTGAAAAAGAAAAAAAAAAGGAAAAAAGTACATCTGCATGTTATTAGAGACAAATCTTCACCTATACTCAACCTTCTCTCACGACATTCAAGAATCGAAGAAACAAAGAGGCAAATGAATTGAAAAGCAAAGCGAATTAATTAAAAATACAATCTTTGGTAAATTGGTTCTGTTTTTTTGTCTAGACTAGATTCAAAGATATTAATTTCACTGAAATTAATAAATAACAGGTTTTCAGTGGATTCTTATTTAGACCGTTCAACAAAGTTTTATAAACATTTTCAGATTTTCTTTGTTTTTTAATGATTTTTAACCATCGAAGAACGCATTGGTCATAAATGATTCAAGCTTATGATTTAAAGATGCCAATTAGTAAATTATTCCAAGACTGTTTGCGATAATAATTGACTCAGCTGCATAAAACAAATGCACTTAACTTGTTTTGCATTCGCGAATCCGACACACGTTGTAAACGTTTTAGAAAAGTGATCTTTATACTTTGGTTCAGCGCGTTTTTCAGGTGCAACAATTCGCATTGTGTTGCTTTGAAAAATGTGAAAGACTGCACAAAAAAAGTATCCACATACTGCAAACACTAGAATGGTTTTTATTTAGGGATTATTCAAATTTAAAGATTAAAATAAATTTTATTGTATTAAAATAATTATTGTATTATTTTCTTATATTACATTAAAATAAAACTTGAAGATGAAAATCAACTGTATTTTATTATAGTAAAATAATTATAAAAAATATAAACTTCATTTCTGCTTGAATATGCTTTGATATAGTGTAAAAGCTGTAATAAGCTAACTGGAGGCAAACGTAGTAATCTAAAACATCGCTGTGACAAAAATCGTATTCGTCACAATCGAGGAATGTTTGCCATAAACACGCGACAGCAACCCTCGGAGCAACAACCTAATCAAAATACGTTGTTCTTCCACCTGCTCTCGATCGTCTTAGGTACAAGCTTCGTTCACAAAAGGCTCCAGGAAGAGAAGAAGCAGCCTGTTCACCGTTTGTTCCGCCAGTGGCAGACAGCAGCGTACGGTGACCTCTGTAGCCCCGTCGTACGAGCAGGCTACGCGAAAAGGCAACGGGGGAACGAAAAGAGCAGCAAACAGCAGAAGAAGAAGAAGAAGAAGAAGAAGAAGACGAAGAAGAGGAACGACGCAACGTAGAAAGAGTAGGAAAGGTGCGTGCCTGCGTGACGTAGCTTTCGCAGGCCATCACGCATATGTTACCCTCCGCGAGGGGCCACGTACGCGCTTACAATGCGATCCGCGGGGTCATTCCACCTCTTCTTCAGCTTCTTCGTATTCGTCGACGTCTCTTCCGTGGACGCTCGTGAACTTTGTTCCGCCGGTCGGGGACGTAGGTGTCCCTCACTCTCTATGGGTGTCTCTCCAAGCTCTGCTAATCCTGTGCTCAGGGTCGTGCGCGCGCGACGGAAGGACGTAGGTGTCGTGAATGCTGGGCGTGACTCGCGTGTCACTGCGCCCCGGATGAAGATCGACGATACGCGGCGAGATACCCGCTGAATGGAGGAAGCAGCGTGGCTTCGAGAGCGATCCTTTTCTTCTTCTTTTTTCTTTAGCTTTGTTAACCAACAGCCATGGGGCCGCGAAGGTGTATGTGCGTGGATGTGCGTAGATGTGCGTGCGTGTGTATGTATCTCTGTGAGTATATGTGTGTATGCGTGCGTGAGTATATGCTGTGTATGCGTCTGTGTGTGTGGGCGTGTGATGTTGTAATTGGAAAATTGTGGTTAATTGGATGACACAGGTAGAAGCGGAGGTGTTTCAACTTGGGTTTGTAGGATATGCGTGAGAATGCATTCAATTTGTTACAGTTTCACCGTCTCTGTGCCGATTTTTTTCTTTGTTCATTAGGATAATTAAGATTGATTGCAATTGTACATTTCGTTCGGATATGATTGGTAATCATTAGGCACTGATAAACGAAAGAATTACAACACCTCGAGATTAGGGTTGTAGAAGTTTATATTAACACATTGTCGATTGATCGAGGAAATTTTTCAGTTTTATGGGAAGAATGGATATGCTTGATGTGTATGCGAATTTTGCGATGTATCATTGTGTAAATGTGTCTTTTTTGAATGTTGTTATACTTTTAATGTATTTTTACTTTATTTCACATTTTACTTTCGTTTGTGTAAGCTGTATGAAATATTAGATAATTATTATTTCGTTATTTGAAGTTACTTGCATGCTTTGTTGTTTCTTAAATGTAAAAATGTCACTAACAAAGAGAACATTTATAGGTAATAGGATTCCGATTTCTTTAGTTACTAGTTTTCAAAAAGATACTTGGACTCCTATATGTCTTCCTTTTTTTTTTTTTAAAAGGTGAAAATTTATAGAAATGCATTCGTAAGTTGAGTATAATAAGTATATTTCGTTCAACATTTCGAAAATTATTAAAGGGAGAAGAATAGTAGAAATTGACGAATTTTATTATTTTCAACGTCAAAACATTGTAAGCATTGTTTGCGAAAAATTCAATAATGTGTTAAAATGATACATTGTCAATTATGTCTCGGTAATTTTCAACACATTGTCAATCATGTCTCTGTAAAAAACTTTCTTCAACTAAATTTTAATAATTCCTCACTTTCAATATCTGGAATAATATATGTAAATTTCAAATTTCTGGGAGTAGTTTAAAAAAAAAATTATGATGACAGTGTAACAGTGCAACAATATAACGTAGTAATATAACGATCAACAAATAAGACGAGACTCATAAAATATAGATAAATATAGTATAATAATATGACATTATGGAGGGTATAAGTATTTATTCAATTCATTAAATTCCCATAGATTTACGGTTGCATCAACAAAAACCTTTCCGCTGAACCTTCTCTACCAGACCACTTTACACCCTGCGAGGCAAATATCTTTCCCTGGCAGTGACCAGGATCTACGACAACAAGAACAGCCGACAAACCTCGAATCGAGGAAATCGCACGACAAGCGAGCACAACGACCGACTCCCACGACTCCACACGTTCATGTGGTTGGCGCGTTTCATGTTTCTCCGTTTGCTCGTTCGGTATTCCAGGGCAAAACGCGGTTACGTAATCGTTTTATCACGGCCAAAGTAAACGGTAC